>OY728135.1:1485269814-1487769814 GCA_963277665.1 Viscum album | reverse complement strand
ATAACATCGATTGTGTAAATATTTAATTAATAAGGTAATTACTACATCATCATTGTGTCATAAATAAATTAAATTATTTAAAATCTGAAAATTATAAATAAAATACAATTATGTAGGAAATAATTTTATCTTTCTAATTAATATTTATAGTCTAATTTATCTTGTGTATAACCCTATATTAAAAATTTTTTAGTTATTAGACTTTGATTTTAACTCTTTTAACTCTTCTTTAAATAAAATAATAATAAGTGTCCTAATCTAATACAAGTGGACCTAAAGGGTAATATTTTATTCCTAAGGTTTTTCTTAGTCTAATTATACTTATCAAATAGAATTAAGACATGTTTAAGGGTAATAGTAATATCATTTTTACCCTTAATTACCCTATTTACTTTTAACCGTGGTAAATAAAAGTTAAAAGATACTATTCACCAAAAATTATTTTTATCTTATTGAACCACATTTTACTTATTCATATTAACCATGTCTCTCATATTTTATAAATTCAACTAATAGAAGTTGTAAAATTATGATTTATGTACAATTGAAAATGCTCCTAGGAGGTGGGTAAAAGACAGTGAAAAGTTCAATAAAATTTTTATATATATAAAATTATTATAAAATGACTCCAATGAATTAAATTTAACTTATATAAGTATAAAGTATCTATTTTGACCTAAAATAAATATAAATAGAATAAATTATTATTTAAATAAAAATTCAGTTTTAACCAATAACTCAGTGTTTTCACTATTCATAAAAAATTGAAAGATTTCAGAAAAATACCAAAAATTCACCCTATGCTAATTTCGATATTCCGAAATCAAAAATGAAGTCCATTTTGAAATATAAAATTTAAAAAATTTCAAAAATTGGTTATTACTATTCATAACGGTTTGTTTATACAATATTTTAATAACATATCTTTGTTTAGCGAAACTCGGTATTGCATACAACGCAAGCTATCGAGGAATGTCGCGATAGCCTGTAAAGAATTCCAAGCTAGTGTTTTGAGTATTAAAATATTCCTTTGGTGATTCACATAACATAATACATGAAAAAAGAATATTTCTCATAAAATCTCAGGTGTTATACACACATATGAGGATAATGAGTAAGGTGTCTCATTCATCCTTCCTATCAATAGTGGAACCAACCTCAATTGAATAAGAAGTGAAGGATAAATCATGAGTTACGTCTATGAATGAATAACCATATCAGATTGACCAGAAAAAGTCATGGAATATTATTAAGAGACATGAAAATCACAATGTATTTGGAACAAATTTTATCTTCAAAAAATTGATGATCATGGATATTTCATCAGAAACAATTTACACATAGTGCATAAAGGGTATGCATAGATTTAAGTCATTTATTTTGAAGAAAAAGTTTCTCTAGTAGCTACACTGGAGTCGACCACACTTTTCCATGTTATGAATAATTTAAGAGGAAAAAAATTTTATCAAATGGATGTCAAAATGTAATTCTAGAATGGATTTCATGAAGTAGATATATACATTGAACAACTTGTAATATTTTTTATTATAAATAATGAATAAATTGTTTGTAAATTAAAGAAGTCTCTTTTTGGTCTAAATAAGTCACCAAAAACATGGTATTCTAGACTAGATACAAATACGAGTATGCATCAATTCAAAAGAATATTTATTGATAAAAAAATATATGTGAAAAAATCATAGAAAGATCAATTTATGGATCTATTGTATGTAGATGATATTATATTTTTTTGAAGCAGTTCAGGATTAGTGGAAGAGTTAACTAAGAAAATGAAATAATAATTTGAAATGTCCATGATTGGTGAACTCACATACATTTTTGTACCTCTATTTATTAAAAATAATTTTTATAAATTCATTTATCAAGAAAAATATGAAATATATCTTCAAAATAAATTCAACATGAATTACTCCAAAACAGTGTCAAATTTGATTGCATTTGGGAAATTTTTCGGATTGCATAAGGATGGGACATATTTGGATCCTTCCATGTACAAGAGAATCAATGGAATGTTTTTTGTACAGGACTATAACATGAAAATATATCGTCTTTGTGACATTCATAGTGTAACACTTTAAAATTAATCCATTGGAAGAGAAGTAGGTAGAAGATAAATCAATCATGAGGTATATTAAAGATATAATTTATTTTGGTTTACACATTATTGTAGGAAGACATAATGATTTTTAATCATTTTATGTGATAATGGGGTTGGAGATGTGTTGGATCAAAATTCTATATTTTGGTGGTTCTTTATTCAATAGAAATAATTTTTTAGGATGTTTGAGCATGAAATAAGAAATAAATTCTCTTATTATGACAAAAATATATTATATATATTCTACAAATGATTTCACTCAGCTATTGTGGATGATGTAATAACTAAACTCTATTAGTGATGAGGTCAAATAGTTGATATTGATTCGTTAGGAAAACACTGGAATGATTTATCTTATGAATAATCCTATTCAGATATCTCATTCAAAAAATATTGAGATTAGATATCACTTTATCAAGGAAAAAAGTTGAACAATGTGTGTTTAAAATGGATCATGATTAACCTAATGACCTAGTGGTTGATATTTTGACTAAGAAATTTTTAGAACATGTGTTCAAGATACATCAGTTGAACCTCAGTGTTTAGAAACCTCCTCGTGCTTGAGGAAGATATGGTTAGGCCCATATTTTCATTTGAGTTAACATTGTTAATCTATTTATGGAAATGATGCTTATTTATAGGGGAGATATAGTTGAGGTGGGGTGTTTGTTACGAGCTCTACAAGTACAAGTATATGTTTATAGGGTATACATTAAAAGGGTGGAATAGATAAATATATCATTTTAATGGTTTTATTATTGCAATATTTTGAAAACATGATTTAATTCACATGTAACATGATGATAATCATGTGTTTTGAGGAAATCGTTCAATCCTATCAAATATTAGCCTTTTCATCTTTATGCATTCCAAAACATGATAACACAATTAATTCTTCATCTCCTTTTTTCTACACCATGATTTTCTCACATTGTCATAGAGTTATGGATGAGTTGTTTCTCAACATTAAGTTTTTTGTTCAAGGCTGTTACTTTACTGAATTTATCAAATATATTTCTAACAATCCCAAAGGGGTGGATTGTTGGAACCATGGTCTGTCATAGCTAAAATCCAGATATGGATTATAATTTTTTCTTTATTCAATCCACACTTGTTTGATCAAGGATAATAGAAGAAAAGTGATCTTATAGTACAAGATGACTATAATCCTAGAGGTTCGATCATTTATTAGTGTTCTCAAAATTATCATGCTCAAAATTTTGAGGAAAGAGCTTGTTTCGTGAAGGTATAAAGCATCGTGAATGAAATTAATAAAAAAGTATTTTTTATGGATTGAATCATCTCATATATAGTAAATTCATGAGTTTTATGAAGACTAGGTTTCACAAATGTAGAGATTTTAGATGATGTGGAGAATCATGAATAAGAATCATAGACAATGTGATGAGATGATAGTAAATATTTTTGACATTGAGAAGCTTCTTAAATGTGTTATGGTGTTATTGTAAATCTATGTGACTATAAGAATGTTCATGAATGGGCTAAATTTCCTTTGATATTCCTGAATTAAGGATCTTTGTGAACATGAATTTATGGGTTCATGAAAAATTTGATGGGGTCTTAAAATAATTACAAAAGGATGGGCCTATAAATAGTTGGCTACCCCCAAGTCATTTTATATGAAACGAATTGGAGAGATGATGAATCATTCTGAATTCATGAAGGAAGGTACCATAATAAATTAGGTAATAATTTTTGAGCTTGTGAATCAAAAAACATTATCCTACTTTGGAACAATTCTTAGGTATCTTGAAAAAAGAAGATTAATGATGAAGGGATATTCCGTGGTGAATTAGTGTTCCATGAAGTGAGTTTTATTTGAAAAGGAAAATGGATTCTTGAATAAACTTCATGACATAGATTCATGATAATTCCTAGGATTCAAAGTTTTTATTTTATTAAAACATAAATGGGGATTTTTAAAGGCTAGGATCATCATGAATAGTAGGGTTGATTATATGGTATAAGTGAAAATTTATTTCATGTAAATCAAGATAATTATGGTGCAAGAAGAGTCTTGTTCTAGTCATAGAAAAAGATATAAATACAATTATACTTAAGATAACTTCATATCTTTAAACTTATAAAGACTACACCCAATTAATTGAGTTATGTGGATTCGATGGAAGTGTTCTAATAGGGGTATCTTTATTTACCTATAATATTGTAAAAGATGTGTATATGGCATAGAGTGACTGTGTCTGAACATTTGCATTCTAATACTAGTGATTATTAGTGGATTTAGTTGTGATAAAGCAATTATCATTGTATGATCCTTGGACTATCCCTTTGTAGTGAACCAAGTAAAAATACTATGTTGTCCCTCGATATGTTAATGTTTCATAAATACATGATTCTAGCAGACATGTTTTCCAACGTGGAAATGAGATATATTTCCTTAAATGGAAATTTGATAACCTGATTCAACCATCCCCTCCCAAGGTTTTTGGGATTCTATATGAAAATCCTTGAATCGTTTTACCCTCTTATTATACAAGTTGTGACTTGAATGAGAATTAATTGTAGTTGATTTGGAAGTCTATGAATTTTTCCAACCAGAAATGTAAACATCAAAATATTATAAACTATATAAATAAAAGAATAAAATAAAAAAATTAAACTATTGTGTTCTAAAATATTAAACAAAATAAAAAATTAATGATTCATGATATGTTATTAGATGAAAAATATAATAGACTGAGATACTACTATTGTGTGTATATCAAACAGGAATCAATACATGTATTCATGACTATACTCAAGCCCTAGTGAATAAACTCTCTATATTTGATTCCAATAATTATATAAATTATATACAACCCTAAAGGAATGTTTTTTTATTATATATATAATTATTTGTGTTTGACGTTAATGAATATGAGCCTTTTAAGGAATAAAAATTCTATTTATTTAGCCATGGGATTAGTAATTTAAATTTTTTTCATTATTAGAAAAAAATAAAATTTTCTGTAGAAATGATAAAATAATTGGAAGAGTCATCTTAAGATACACATGGTGTTAAGAAAGATACATGAAATCCAAATCTAAATGAATCAATTATCATGATAGAAAAAATTCGCAAGAATCAAGTTCGAAATCTCAAAACTTTATGGGAAAATATATTGAGCATATTAGAATTTGAGAATAGTATTATTAACGTTCGGAGTCTTGAGATATAAATATAATTGAAAAATATGGAAGAAGTCAAAGATGTAACTTACCAATAATATGATCGGAATTGAACAACCATTCATATATCTTGATGGGGCCATATTTCAAATCAGAAACCAAAAAGTTGAAGCAATGGGTGGGAATCAACTAATGAATTAGCCATAACTATCTTGGTGAAGTGGTTATCCCATAATAAATAAAATTCTTCTTTCATTATATATGAGTCAATTACATGTGTAGATTTGAAATCTCGAACTATAAAAATATGGAAGGAAAATATTTTCATTAAATTCATCGTAAAATAAATAGTGAATGTAGGAATTTACATGAATACAATCTCCCCAAATTGATCCCAAAATCAGGGAATTTCTATCTAAAACATAAACTTATAGTAGAATATATTTTATTAAATATTACATGTATAAGAAAGTGTATGCGGTTTTCATGACACTATTGGTATTTCTAATGGTTTGGAAACAAGATCACGGATTATTGGAGAAATATGTAAATATATTCACATCATGGAAATCCTAATAAATCGGGGTGAACGGATGAATGTTTGAAAAAATAGTATGGACTCACGATTACTTCAAAGTGAAGAATATGTTTTCCATAAGGTAGGAATTATAAAACCACAATAATTTCAATGATTTTGGAAACAACATTTTTTACAACAATGAAGAAGTTTGGCATGTAACATACTAGTATATATATCAGACTAATTAAATGGTAAAAACACAAAAACATGTGACATTACTAAAAAAGAAAGGTTCATGTATTCTATGAGGATATAACCATGGAAGAAGGTTGTTAGAAATCCCATGATGTAAATGTATTTTTGGTTATATGAATTTTCATCTTTTAGTTAAGATATAATTCTACTGTGTTAAGAATTTACACAACATAGAGCATTAAAAAATGCCCGTGAAAATTATGAAATAATGGAGTAGTCTGTAATATAAAAGAAAATTAGTTAATTCATAAAATAGATAACAAAAATGGAATGAGTGTTCACATCCTTAGGTAATATTATTATTAAGTGCTTAAAAGGGGACTCTAAAATTTGATAAATTTATATGTGGAAGGTGTAAGAAGTATATCCACATTACTGTTTTGTTTAGTACATTGCTGCCTAAATAGGAAAATCTCTTGAAACAAAAATATCGGAACACCGGTGAGATAAAGTTATAAGATATCTAATTTAAATAAGTAATTAACATCCCAAAAGAAGTCTGATTATGTTCCAAAAGTGTGTATAACCATATTTATAGACCAATTGGAAAATTAAAGAAAGGTAAAAGGGAAAAAATAGTGCATTGATTTAAAAGTATAAAATATTGTGAAATATAATATGAAATCAGTAGAGAGAAAACGATCATGATTTCAATAATAAAAAAACATATAAAACATATTTATTATATATAAATAATTTATCTAAATTTTTTTGATCTACCATGAAGATGTTTTATGGGTTGAGATATAAGTGTATTCCCCTCTTCTCCTACTAATAATCATATGAGATACTCCGTATTGTCATGTGAGATTGTTTTTTCATAAATTAATGAAATTTAAGGTGATGTCTAAAAGAAGATATTTTTTTTATCTTGAAATAAAAAAAATTATAATTCAATTCTATATTGGTATTACATATCTCAACAAATAACATACATTATTGAAAATAATCATCATGAAGAAATGATAGCATCCCTTGATTGGAGGATAAAATTAGTTAAGGATACTAGATTTTTATTATTTTCTAACTAATATGTATATCCCTAAAAAATAATGATTGGTGTATAATTTTCATTCTGATATCTTTTGTTGATTCCCTGATTATTGTAATTTTTGGGGTGGAGTTATTTTCTGACAAAAAAGGGATGAAAATTCCATTCACTTGAATGTTTTTTTTTATTTTTCTGAAATTAGTGTATATTTAAAAACTCTCTAGAACATATGTTTGTATATCCCCCATGAAGAATATTTTTATGTTGGTATCAAATTGTGAGTATTTTATATTGAAATTTATTGTCCAAATTATGAAATCTTGTTTTATACAATGGTTTAGACCAAGGAGACATATATGTGGTTTATTGATTGTGGTTTGTTAGTAATCAAGTGGTATCTCCATTATCATATATAATTTATTGATTACAGTAAAAGTGAGATTACAAAATAGATAATACATATTCCATAAACATAGATGTGTAATTTGGGAATACGAAAACCCACTTATGATGTCAATAAAGAGAGAATATCTTTTCCATTTTAATTTGCTATCGATAAGGGTGAGAGAAAACACATTGAATTTGTAAATAAAGTTGGTATCTAAAATTAATAAAAAGTTTAATATTTATGTTATACTTTTTTATGGTGGTATTTTTGGTCTATGTAAAATTCAATGTATGTAGATAATTGGTGATGGAGTGAGTATCCACCAACCAAATCTAAAGAAAACTACCCATAACTTGTTGGGAAAAAGAAATATGTCAGTTCCATGATAGATACATGGAAAATAAATATTTATGAATAATTTATTCCACTTAATATATATATATGTTAATTAAAAATAATCCCTTAAATGTTAATGTTTTTTATCATTTTCAAAAGATTAATAAAATGTCCAGAAATTTGAGGAGAACTGTCTATAACATGTTATGTTGAAGTAAAAAATGAGATAAAGATAGATAAGTCACCTATAAAGGACAACTATAGAAGATTTATTTTATAATATTTATAACATGATCAAAATTATTTTAAAAATTTACCATGAATAATAGAAAAACCATAGATAGTTTTTAACATATAAAGGTTGTGGAATTTTGTCTTGTATAACAATATGATGAAGTTTAAAGAAGTGTGAAGATGGGCATATATCAATATACTTCCTTTCATTGGATTTTACAAAAAAAAAAGAAATTTGAGGTAAAAAATTCTATCCCAAATATGATTCATCATCTTGTATTTCTTTGTAATATCACAATATTTTAAAAGAATCATTATGTTTTAAAATGTTACCACACAGAACACCAGGATTGAAAAACACCCTAATTTTATTATTTAAACAAGACAGTTATAACCTATATATTTAAAAAGTAGGTATGAATAGGAATAATAAAAATATAAAATATATATTAATAATATATTTAATAAATAATTATTAATTCTTATGATAGAAAGTGTCTATTTTTTAATATAGTTTTATTATTCATAAAAATTAGATTTCTTCAAAAATAGTATTTCTTAATTTACTTGAGGAAATAATATAAATGATTTTTTCCATATTTACAAAATTAAATTGATAAAATTTAATTTATTTATTAGATAAACATACCAAAATTATATTAGAATGATGTTTTGGGACCTTTCAAAAATGTTTGATTTCTTAATGAATAGTGAAAATAATTAATTTTATTGAAAATATTCTTCTTATTTCAAAAATTTATAAAGTCTCATTTTGGTTTCAAATGTTTTAAAAGAAAAAATTATTTAATTATATTATAAATAATATAAGTATTGTCTTTTTAATGAATATTATACTCTAATTCAGTATAATATAATTTTATTCTTCCAAAGACATTTTTTTAAAACTAATTTTCATCACCTTTTGTTGGCTTAACTGTAAATTAAATTACGCCACTTGTAAAAAATAAATTATATAAGATGTATTACATATTTCAAAAATAATTTATATATTATGTAATGATTCATGTTTATTTTTTTCAATAACGAATAGTAAAAATAGTAATAAATTGTCATTGTAGTTACGGTTAAAACTAGTTTACCAAGGGGTTAAACTTAAGAGATAATTATTAAAATGGACTATAAAATGCCCTAAAATCTATTATTTATCCATATTTATCACTTATATTCTATAATATTTGATAATTTTTTATTTTTAATCTATTTTTATTAATTAATACATTAATATATTATATTCTTTTTGAAAATTGAAAGTGTGTCCTCTCCCCCACTTATAAAATGAAACCCCTTACCTCTTTTATTAAACCAAATTTATCCATATTTCTATACAAAAACCTACAAAATTTTATATGAATCATCCTTAGGGATGTTATATGTCTTCTATTATAACATAAATAACAACCCTAATACCATTAAGAAAAGATACAAATGAGGTATCTCTAGGAGAAGGTAATCATATTAATGAAGCTCTTTTTTAACTTCTTCCTTTAACAACATAAATTATATCTTAAAAATTACAATATAAAAACCCTATTATATATCATATAAAGATATTTTATAATGTTAATGGAAAAAAATTATCCATGTCATTTTTCATAAAATGTGAAACAAAACCATCACTTGTGTGTACGGCAGACTACCGTGTCGCGAACCAATGTCATTTGTTTTCCATCACCAACTCACATATAAATCATAATGATTAAACCAATGAATATATATGATAAATTTGGAATATTATTTATTTTTAAAATGTAATATGTCCTATAATTCCTCACCATTTCACCATTAAAGAAATAATATTTTCAACCATGCATACGTATGACCTGTCATCTCTACAAAGCGATCTGATTCATTTTTTGTGTCCAAATTTGAAGAATGAATATAAAAATGTGTCTGGTAAATTAATATGATATTTAAAAAATTAATATAATTATTTAGAATATTTAACTCTAACCAACCTATAGTAATTAGAATTTCCCTGACATAAAACTCAAGAGAAAATGAAATAACTAACCCCCAAAACCATGGTAATAATAAAATATTATTAACAAATGGGTAATAAGATTTTATCAGAGGATTGTATATGAAATTATAAAAACTAGTGCATCTCCCGTGCATATACACGACTCAATAATTCAAATCTAATTTTCAAAAGTATTTTAATAATTAGAGTAGTCAATAATTAAAATTTCTTAAAATATGATAAACTTACAGCTTTAGTGGTAGATTATAATGAAAAGAAATAAAAAATAAGAAATTGTATTCGAAAATATATATGAAAATGAAAAAAGGGAAATAACATGATGTAAAAAGATTCATAAAAACATGATGTATCATTAGGAATTTGATGTGGTGTCTTTAAAAGGTATTGTAGTATGGAGTTTATATTTGTAATCAGTTAACATCACACGTAAAGGGAATTTTATGATTTGAGAGGAGGATGAAGTTGGAAAGAAAAGAAAATAAAAGAGTGAATTATTTAAATAAAGTGATGAATAATGGAATGGGATATATATTAGCTGAGTGGTGGAGGCAGAGGATGAGGAGTAAGAGGAGGCAGAGGTGGAGGTATAGGCGTTGTTGAAGGCCAATACAGAGGAGGATGTGGAGATAAATAAGGGCGATGCACATGGAGAGGGGGATTATCAATATGACATTAAATTATAAAATAGATTTCTGACCACTCAGTAAACAACTATTTTTTGTATAGAAGACATCTCAATATAGAAATAATATTTCATAAAGTAAAGATAAAAATCTAAAAAATGTAAATAATGTAATATATCTCTATTTCAAAGAAAAATAACTTCTGGAATACTTGTTATGAACCAAAATTCTATGGACTAGACCACAACTGAACTAAACTACAATACTAACACATGAAATTACTACAGTAAAGACTCAATTCCACAAAGAGTCTTTAATTTTTTATCTTTTAGTAAGATAAATCCACTGTAATGAATTTTTCAAATCCAGTGTAATGAATACGTCAATTCTCACCTATTGAGTTTTAACCCTCCCACAAACCATACAATGAATCATTAAAAGTGTAATAAAAAGCATTAAATGAGCACAAAAAGGCATCATCCGCATTGTGGTCATTGGAATACACTTTAGGCTGCTATTTGAATTACTGGCTCTTTGTATGAGCCTTCATGACCAAATCCATGTTCAAGACCTTTAAAGAATGATTGTTATAATCTAAAAATGTAAATAGTGAAATTAAGTACTAAAATGATGTTAATGATGTGTTTCATGAAGATCAAAATGATGATTCATTAGATAATGACTTGTTAACAAATGAAATCTTAAATGGACATAGAGATATAGTAAAATGTTTGGTGCATTTCATAGGATTAATTTTCACCTTGAACGTAGAATCCAACCATTGAATTTCCCATCATGGTGACACATATCCCATCTATAATAAGATATTTCCACATCATTTTAATGCTAGTGAGCTACTGATGGAGTCTCCAAGTCCCCTTTAGTTTGGGTTAGATGAAATTGTTGTTAACATAAGGTTCTATTTGGTTTCAATCACTAAGTCTGCATAGAATTACCTATAATGATTAAAAACAATATGTGAAGTAGTATTGAATAATATACATATATGCTGGAAAATGATAAAAAACACACCCATATAGGTAATCTTTAACAAAAACACTATATTTTAACTGTCATTTTACCTATATTTTAAATTCATTAGATTTTCTAACATTGGGGTGTGTTTATTAACATATGGTTTTATTTCTTACACATACCATGTTTCCACAGATGTAGCAATATAGAATAAAAAATTTAAGTTAAATGGTTTAGGAAAATCTGTGTATATCTAGGGAAATGATAATGAAAACACTCATACAGGTAATCTATAACACAAAATACTATATTTAAATATTCATTTTTCATAAATTTTTCACTGATTGTATTTTCTAACATTTTGGTGAGTTTGTTAACATATGGTTCTATTTTTTTCATGTGCTATGTTTACACAGAAGTACCTATAAATAATAATAAATATTAAGTGAAATGATGTTGGTAAATCTGTCTATATGCTAAAAAATAACAACAAACAGACCCATACATGTAATCGACAACATAGAACACATGAAAATAGATATCAAACACACCCAGTAGTAGATTCAAGCACACACATACCAGGGAGGTTATCTATGCTATTTCTACTATCAACAAACCCATGTTGAATTCTGATCATTCCCATAATATCAAGGTAACATGTAATGTATCTCTACTATATTTTAATGGGTTTAACTCTATCTTCTCCCCATCGAACCACATTGCTCAGTTGGTGTGGAATTAATAGAATTATATTGATCGTAAAGACACCATTGGAACAATTTCTTTTCAAGCATAAAAATTTTACCTGGTGACGGGAAGGATGCATGAAATTAGTAAGTAAAATGGGTAACTCTTTTTCAGCCTTTGTTTTAATCTCAGTTATTTTACAGTAACGATATAGAAACATCAAGATATATATAATTTAATTTGTAAACATTCTATATGTAATTTTATATAATGTAGAAAAATAAACAATATACATATACCTAATAGAATTTTAAGTTCATGGTAAATATTAATCAAGTATCTTGCAATGAAGTTTCATCATAAATCTCTTGAAAATATTTTATCTATAGGAAAAAATTAATAATTTTACTAAGAGATAAGTCTTGATTACATAAAATAAATTATTTATATATGAATATCATGTGAAACTAATAATGTGTCTGCTTCACTCTACAATTGGATTCGAAAAGATTGGTGTCAGGTTCTATAGGGGGTAAGGAAGGCATTTCCATGAATGAAAATGGCTTAACCAATACATTTTCAATACTGTCTGCACTATATATTGTATATAGACTGAACTAATGTCTAAACTACAAATGGATTTGTTAGTCCATTGAATATAATTTTTGTACTGAAAATTAAATGTTTTTTCCCTAGAACAGAAAAAATGCAAGTTCATTTTCACCATGTCATAATTAATGTATTGAAAATGTCTAGACTAACAAATTTCCATTTCATTTTCTTATTCAGTACTGCATATTTAGTACCAAATATGTGAACTATATAATTTTGTGAAATTATAATGAAAATGAATTTTATAAGAACCATCCCAATGAACTATCCAATCCATTTTCAGAATAATGACTCTATTAATTGAAAGTACAAGAAAATGAACATGCATTTTGTAGTACACATATAATGAATTTCCCTATTGTTGTGCCCCAACATTTACTGGTCACACACAGGAAATATATATGTTTTTTGTTAACACACTTTGTTTACATGAAACATCCAATATTTCCAATTAGACTAACTTAAACCTATCTTTTAATATTACTTGATTAAATATAGTACATTAAATCCTAAAATAATAGTTATCATGTTTTAATACAATCCACTATTAGATGAAATTCTATAGCCCACAGTGTATTGTAAAGTCCTACACCAATTTTATCTGAAAGAAAAAAATAAATGATAGGGCTATTAGATAATTCATTATTCCATATAAAAAATTATTTATATATGAATATCCTATGAAAAAAATTATGTGTCTACTTGACTCTAATAATGGTTTTGAAAAGATTGGAGTTAGGTTCCATAGAGGTGAGAACATCAAGTCCATTTCTAAAAATAGACTATGAAATACATTTTTTGTACTGTATGAACTGCATATTGTATATAAACCGAAATACTTTCTGAACAAAAAATGGATCGGTTGGTCTATTGAGTAGATTGTTTGAACTGTAAATCGATGGGTTAGTCCATTGAATAGAAAACATTCATGTTAATTTTCCATAATGCTAAATAAAATTATTGAAAACTTCGGAACTAACAAAATGATAGTTCATTTTATTATTCAGTACTTCATATTTAATGTAACAAACTACTTTTTGAACATAATAATTTAGTGAACTTAAAATGAACATGTATTATATATTAACCATCCTAATGGAATAACCAATCCATTTTATGAATAATTAATCTGTTACATTGAAAATATTGAAAATAGGCATGCATTTTGTTGTTCAAACACAATGCATATCCTCTGTTGTTTAGACCCAATATTTTTTGGTCACACACAAACTATACATTAATTTTTTTGTCACACACATACTATACTGAAGATTAATATTCTACTTCTAAGCCTACCAATTAAACAAACATAAATCTATATTTTTTTCATTTCATTATATATAGTACATTAAACAATGTGCATGTATGATAGCCACCGAAACAGAGATTCAGTTATGCTAAAAGAGACTAATTTCATCTAGAAATGAAACCATTAAAAGTTTGATTGGTAAATTAGGATCATAAATAGATAGAGATAGATCTTCAATCCACTCAGGATTTATTTTCTTATTGATAACCCAAGTCTATAGTTTCTGCATCAAGTAATTACATATTTATAGAGTACAAGAAAACTAAAACGGTTTCCAGTGGATCAAAGAACTGGTCTCCATTTGATCTGGTATGAGGATTGTGAATCTATTTGATGAATTTAAGAAATAAGATCAGATGATGAGGAAGATCAACATTCTTTCCCATATTGATGACATCATAAGGATGGCTGATGTGATCATCTCGATTGGCGAGATTGATTCCCTTATGGACCCAACCCTAATGAAAACCCATGAGTCTCTCCATCATGGATGTTGGGCTAATGGTGGAGGAGGTTGTCTTCTCCTTCCCTACCATCCCCTCAAACCATTCAGTAGGAGAAATTTTTTTCTAAATAGAAGGACAACATAACATCAACATTACCACAAATCATCAGATGAGAATTTTTTTTCATCAGACCAAATTCCCATGTAGCACCTGTAGGAATAGTAATATCGACATATAAGATTCTCATTTTATTGGACCCAATAAAATGGGTCGTTAGAGTAACCATAATTAAATTACTTATTTTCGTATAGAAAAAATATTATTTATCATGTACAATTTCAGGATAGAAATAATGGATTTTGATTTGTTGATAATCACCTTTTCTTAGAGGATGTGATGAAATTCGTCACCTTGAAGTAGTAGTTTTCCACCTGACATTCTTGTTTCAATATAGGTTAGTAGCATTTCCTTTGTTCAAAATATTAGCATCACTATTTTCCCTTCTAAATAGAGTATATATATTCATTAATATACCACTTGTTAGGTATAAAAATTGTTAACTAAAACTTGTATGTCCATATATATGTGTGGAAGGTGCATAATTTAAAAGCATTGTTTCTATATTAGTATATAGTTATTTCCATAAAAAATCAGAAAAGTCTTTCCCTATAAATAAATCCCTTACCATGAAATAATCAATATCATACTTGTTTGTGAAGTGTGAATGAGTTCTCTCAGTAGTTGAATTTCCCACAAGAAAGGATCCATAGATCTCTCAAAGAGACATCATTGTTTCTAGATCAATCATCAACAATTTTTCATTCTATGGTTTCTAAATCATCAGTGTTTTCTCAGCATTAAGTACCTAACCCTCTCTCATGAGTGGCGTTGTAGCATCAACTTTTCTTCCTTCTAAATGTTCCTCTACTTGTTCAAGGAGGTTGTTGATTGTTTCCTCAAGCACAGAGAGTTTTCCTACCTTTTAAGTTGAGAGTGGAGGAGGGGGTGCAACTTCAACATATACCATCAAAAAATGGACCTAAAAATCATGAAATAATAGAGGAGAATATAATATAAATGAAATGAGATAATTCCTAAAAGAGATAACAATAATTTAATGGGTGTTGATATCCTGAGGGAATATTTTTATAAAGTTCTTAAAAGGGAAATCCAAAAGTTAATAAATTTATATGTGGAAGGTGTATGTAGTATATCCACATTAATACTTAGTTCATTACACGGCTCCCTCAAAAGGAAAACATCTTGAAACAAAAATAGGGGAACACCAGTGAGATAATATAATAAGATATATATTTTAAATAAGCTATTAAAATCCTAGAAGATGTCTGATTATGTCTGAAAAGTATTTATAACCAAATAGATAAACCAATTGGAAAATACAAGGAAAGATAGGAGTAAAAAAATTATGCCTTGGTTTTAAATATAGAATCATATAAAATATAATATAAAATCAGTTGAGAAAAATATTATCATTATTTCCATAATAAAAAAACATAAAAAATATATTTATGATATAGATTAAAGTTATTTAAAAATGTTTTATCTATCAAGAAGTTGTTTTATGGGTTGAGATATAATTATATTCCCCTTTAATCCTACTAATAATATTATGAGATACAGCTTATTGTCATATCTTCTTGTTTTTTCTTAAATTAAAGGAATTAAAGGTGATTTCTAAGAGAATATATGCCTCTATCTTGAAATAAAATTTTTATAATTCAATTCTACATTGGTATTAAATATCTCAACTAATATAATACATTATTGAAAAAAATCATCCTGATGTAATGATAGCATCCACTGATTGGGAGATAAAATGAGTTGAGGATACTATAGTTTTATTATTTTCATTCTTATATGTATATCCCCAAAAAAATTTAATGATTTATGTATGATTTTCATTATGATATCTTTTATTTATTCCCTATTTACTCTAATCATTGGGGTGGAGTGATTGTCTCAAAAAAAAGGAATGAAAATTCCTTTCACTTGAATTCTTTTTTTATTTTTTCGAAATTAGCATATGTTTAAAAAATCTCTAAAACATATGAATTTATACACCCCATGATTTTTATGGTTAAGTTGGTATACAATTGTGAGTATTTTATTTTGAAATTTATTGTCCAAATTGAACTATCTTGTATTACACAATGGGTAATACTAAGTAGTCATAAAGGCGGTTAATTTATTGTGGTTTGTTAGTAATCATGTGGCATCACCCTTATCTTATAGAATTTTTTGAGTACAGTTAGAATGTGATTTAAAAAGGGGTAATATATATTTCATAAAACATATAGCAGTTATTTGCGTATATGAAAACCCACTTATGATCCCAATAAAGATAAGATATATTTTACCATTGAATTTAATGTCAATAAGTGTGAGAGAAAACACATTGAATTTAAAAATAAATTTGATATTTAAAATTAATAAAAAGTATGATATTTAAGTTATCCTTGGTTGTGGTAATATTTTTCTTTAATGTAAAATTTAATGTATGTAGATAATTGGTGATGGAGTGAGTATCCACCAACTGAAGCTAAATATAACTGCACATAACTTATTGGGAAAATTAAAGATGTCAGTTACATGATAAATCTTGGAAAATAAATATAGATGAATAATTTATTCCCCTTAATATATATAAATGTAAATTAAAAATAATCCCTTTAATTTGAATGTTGTGGAGCTTGTCCAAAATTTTAAAGTAATGTTCATAATTCTGAGGAGAAATATCTATAACATGTTATGTTGAAGTAAAAATGAGATACATATAGATAAGTCACCTATACAGGACAACTGTAGAATATTTATTTTATAATATTTATAACATGATCAAAATTATTTTAAAAATTTACTATGAATACATGAAAACCCATAATCAATTTTTAACATATGAATGTTGCTAAATTTTGTGTTGTATAACCCTATGATGAAGTTTTGAGAATAGTGGATATGGTCATATATCATTATATTTCTTTTAATTGGATTTTAAAAAAACAAGAAATATGAGTTCAAAAATTCTATCCTAGGTAAGCTTCTTCATCTTGTATTTCTTTGAAATATCCCAATTGTTCAAATGCAACATTTTGTTTTAAAACGTAACAACATGCAACACAATGTTTAAAAAGCACCCAAATATTATTTTTTAAACAAAACTATTATAACCTATTTATTTAACTGGTAGTTATAAATAGGGATAATAAAACAATAAAATATATATTAATAGAATATTTAATAAAGGTTTATTATTTATTATGATATAAAGAGTCTATTTTTTTAAAGTTGTTTTATTATTCATAAAAATTTATTTTCTTCAAAAATAATATTTCTTAATGGAATTAAGGAAAAAATATAATTTATTTTTACCATATTTGGAAAATTTAATTGATAAAATTTAATTAATTTTTTAAATAAATATACCAAAATTATTTTTGAATGATGTTTTGGGAATTTCTATACATGTTTGATTTCTTAATGAATAGAGAAAAAACAAGGTATTTTATTGAAAAAAAAATATTCTTCTCCATTAGAAAATTTATAAAGTATCACTTTAGTTTCAAATGGTTTTAATGAAAAAATTATTCAATTATATTATTAATAATATAATTACGGACTTCATGCTAGATATTATACTCTAATTCTCTATAAAAAGATTTTTATTGTTCAAAATACATTTTTCTGAAAACTATTTTTTATCACATTTTGTTGGCTTAACATTAAATTAAATTATGAAACCTATATAAATTAAATTATATAATATGTATTCCATTTTTTAAAATTAATTTATAATTTTTTTAATGATTCACGTTTGTTTTTTTCCCTAATGAATAGTAAAAATGGTAGAAAATTTTCACTGTAATTAAGGTTAAAACTAGTTTACTAAGGGGTTAAACTAAAGGGATAATGATTAAAATGGACTATAAAATATTCTAAATTGTATTTTTTTCCATATTAAGAACCCATATTTTATAAAATTTTGAAAATATCTATTTTTAATCCATTTTTATTAATTAATACATTAATATATTTTATTCTTTTCTAAAATTGAATGTTTTTCCTCTCCCCCACATATAAAAGGAAACCCCTAACCACTTTAGTTTAAACCAAATTGATCCATATTACTAAAAAAAACCCTAAAAAATTATATATGAAGCATCCTTAGGCATGTAATATAACTTCTAGTATTCCATAAATAATAACCCTAAGACCCTTAAGAAAAGATACAAAGGAGGTATCTCTATGAGAAGGTAATCATATTAATGCGGCTCTTTTTTCTTCTACATTTACCACCTTTAATTTTATCCTTAAACATAAATTTTAAAAACACTATTATATAACATATAATGATATTTTATTATGTTAACGAAAAAAATTATCCATATCATTCATCATAAAATGTAAAACAAAACCATCACTTATTTGTACGGTGGACTACCGTATCGCGCACCAATGTCATTTGTTTTCCATCACCAACTCACATATATATTCGTAATGATGAGTCCAATGAATATATATGATAAATTTGGAATAATATTTATTTTTAAAATATAATATGTCATCTAATTCATTACCATTTCACCATTAATGAATTGATAAGTTCACCCATGCATATATATATGACCTATTGACTACACGAAGCGATCTGATTCATTTTTTTTGTCCAAATTTGAAGAATGAAAATAAAAATGTGTCTAATGAATTAATACGACAATTATAACTTTAATATAATTATTTAGATTATATAACTATAACCTATTTATAGGAATCATAATTTCCATGACATAAAACTCATGATAAAATGAAATAACTGACCCCCAAAAACAAGGTAAAAATTAAATATTATTAAAAAATGGGTAATAATATTTTATAAGAGGATTGTATATGAAATCATAAAAATGAATAAAATTATGTTATAAATAATGAAAATGCTTAAAACTGTTATAAAATTTCTTAAATTGTGTTTAACTAAACAGAAAAATTATGTGAGTGATTTTGTCTCAATTTCCACACAATCGAGATAAAATTTATATTATACATTGTTTTTCATTTTATTGTGTATATAGTACCCCTTTGAAGTATTTATAATTAAAATATATTTATTCATGGTTATTAAATAGTCAATTCGTTTTACCCTTTAAAATAGAAATTTTTTTAAAATATGGGATTATTTCAAGTTTTGATCAAGTGTATTTTTATTCCATATCCATATTTTATAAAATTATATTATAAGTCATTTTTATTAAAAAAATTGATTTATTATAGAAATTTTTTGTTATATTGTACCTTTTTATATGTTTTAAAAGAAATAATTCAATATTTCCCCAAAAGGTACATTTTTGACCATTTTACAAAAAATCAAAAGAAATGTTTTGTTTTAATGTTTAAAAAATTAACATTCTTCCCCACATCAATAACCACATTATGATATTTTTTCTTTTTCTAGCTATTTTTAATGATTTTATATCAAAAACTATTTTAAGAATTGTTATTTTAACTTTTCATATCTATTTTCCTTTATTCCCCAATTGACTCTACTAGAATCTTAATCTTTACCAACGGTTTTAAACCGCTAGTATAAAAAATACCAACAGTTCTATAAACTATTTACTATAGAGCCATCAGGGTAGAAATATCCCAATGGTTCTATGAAATCCAATAGTATATATGTCTTCATAAAGCCTTATATACCAATGGTTATAAGATACTGTTGGTATAAATTTTTACCACCGATTAAAAACCATTGGAAAATAAAAACATTCATGTCTATTTGAAAGGATTAAAAATAGTTGGATATAATTTAATCAATGGTTTGTTTGAAACCATTGGTAAAAGATAATTTTAGGATCTATAAAAATAGTTTACAACCATTGGTATAGCCTTTTACAGATTGTTTGAGTGAAATTATTTGAATTGTTTTTTGTTTTTAAACATATTCTAATGATTGTAAACTGTTGGAATAGGCTTTATGAATTTCTTATAGCAGGCCTACATCCCCCGTGTGCAATTACCTATAGTAATTACCTACAATACAGAATTCTGAATTCAATACCTACAATTATGTATTTAATTCCCTAGTATATATATATATAACTAATACATAATTCATACCATAACTAAAAAATATAGCAACTATACACACACATAATTAACACATAATTATTAAATTAATTAAATACATAGATATATAAATTAAAAATTCCCAATGAAATAAAAATATTCTGTACATAAATCTGAATTTAATACCTATAGAATTAAATTCTATATAACACATACATAATTGAATTCAGTATTCAGAAGTTAAAAACCCCTATATAATGAAAACCTACTTTAGGTTTTGAATATGTCATAGTTGTTCATAGAAATGGGTGAATTCATATGAGATTTTAATTTTTTTGATATTGTGGTATTTCATGCTGCAGTAATGGGTAATGTGACATGTGGTAGAGTCTCTAACAGTTCATGCAGCAAGTATTTATTTTTATAGTCATAACATGATATGAAATAATCCGGGTTACAAGATGACTATACACCATCTGAGTATATAGAATGAACAAGGTTACAGGGGGACATAGAAAAAGTTATTTGTTTCAGGAACAAAAATTTTTTGGGTTCGATTTTTAACCATTTGGTATGCATCAATGCAACTAACTGAGCCAGTTATGTGACAACATCTATGACTTCTACACATGAATGAAAAAGATGAAGCCAAAACCAGGAGCCTGGCTTATCCATCCCAACCAACCAATTAAGGGTTTTCCTTAACTAGAGGAAATGGAACTTAGCCTTGAGGGAGACACCTTTTTCTATGTGGGAATTCAATAAAATATATCATATCATTCACACAACTTTTAATGAGTTAAAGTAGAACAACTTTAAAAAAATGGAGTAAACAATGAATATCTCTGAAAATTAAGTGTAACCCCATCGAGTTTCAATCTGCTTAACCAAAGAAGAGTGTACAACCTCAATATCCAAATCCAAGATGATATTGTACCAAAAATTCTCCTTAGAAAGAGACAATTAATCAAGAATATCATGAGCTTTTATACCATCTATAAAATCAGCAGGTAACAGTTCTGATCCACCGACACACACAAGACGATTATAGTCTCTTGTAATGACTCTATATGAATCATCCATAAACAAGGAACACAAATAATAATCCTAATTCAGTTTAATGAAGATGGACATGTGGTTTCTAATGAGTTACCATTATTGACTAATATCTTGGGATTACTGAAATGCACCATGGTTATTAGAAAACTAGGTGTCACATGGCAGGTCCAGATAGGAACAATTGTATATTCGACATCCAGTTGAGAAGATCCATATCAGCTCCATTAATAGATCTAGAAGCATCAAGATTTCCCTTATTAAAGACAGACATACACTTAGATTTAAATATGGATTGCAATACACTACCAATGAACATGAATGTTTCATTCACTACCCATCCAGGATTCAAACATTCAAAAACAGATTCCAAGAAAACATCCAAATAATAATCATTCTCCAAAAAATATTAATCACAAAAGTGGAAAACCAAACTACTTTAGTCCAAGGAAAATAGTTCATAAACTAATCCCCTTATTCTTTTCATTAATCAAAGAAATAGAAAGGAGAGGAAAAAACCTTTTTATGGTCAAGTTACATTGATAATGAAAAGGATTGTTAAGATATATCTATAAGTAATGATTAACTTTAGGAGGACATGGGAATTGAAACACTTGCTTCAAGATCTCCTTCCTAATGTAGTGTGGATGCGAGGATTGTGAATTTTATTGAAAGGAAGTAGTCCTAATAAAATTGTATCCATATTGAACACTAAACTTTTCATTCTTCTCAAAAGGATAAATCACTCAATCTTCAACAACACTCCTTAGAAGAGGGATCTTTTAAATATCCCTGCTCGTCTCATCATAAAAATACATGTGCAGCATATGGATATTCAACATATAAGATTATTGATAAATGAAATAGATATCATTGAATCATGATGAGTACATACATGTTTAAGATTTGGTAAAAAATTCTCGGAGCATGGAATCTATCTATCATTCAGTGCATTAATGGAATAACCATCTCTGGCATTCCAAAGAACACGTTTAAGGATAAAATCATTACCTTGAAAAATAAAAGACCTTTCCCATAAATCTATCAAACTATTTTCATCCTACAAAAATAAAGTGAAAGGAAAATAAATTCCCTACAAAATAGGTACCCAAAAAGGCTCAGGATTGGAAATAATTCTCTGATCCAGTTTTGTGAGAAATGAAAAATTAAAATCGTGAAGATCCATGAAACCCAATGCACCTTAAGATTTTGGGAGATCAATTTTATACCATCATTTCTAATGAATCCTTCATTACTCTTTAGTTTGACCCAACAATGATTGTGGAATAATATTCATTTTAGGTTCAGAATCCCCCATTTTTCATGTAGGAGTAGAGCAAAAAGAGTAAATTTGTAGTATGATAATTCCCTCACTTATTTACTTTATAGTCCCCTCTTCCCTCTTAGATCTTGATTTTTGTGATAGGGTTTTTATTTCTAAAATCTATAGTAATCCCTTATATCCACATTCACCTATTCATTCAATTATTCATTATTTACATGAGATTTTTTTGAATAAATATTAGTGACCTGATTTCATCATAGAATATTGGAATCACATTGATTCGAAGTGGATTTCATATATATTTTATAAAGAACAGTTGTATGGTTTAGAGTATGATCATTTCTTGATGTCTATATTAAGGTATGTTACATATTTTTCAATTTTTAATTTCAGAAAATTTCTATGAATATAGAGTACCAATTGGATTATTAAATTTGTGGATTTTATAACATTAGGAACTGTAGTGATTTGTTACTAATAAAAATCAGGGAATTTAGATAATTCAATTATAGGTACTATTATTCATGATAAAATTATTAATATAAATATATAAAAATGAAGAGGTTTGAGTGGAATAATTATGAAGTTGAGTTCCTGATACAATATAGTATTGAGGAGTGAAAGAAGAGATTGAAGTCAAGATTCATTCAAGAAAGAGGATATCTCTATACATTGGTCAACAAGGCGTTGATAGACCCAGATAGTTGAATATATGTTGGGATTATTTGAGATGAGTAGATATAATACTTCCTATCATATAATAAAGATCTTGAAGATTATGTTCATGGTTATATGGGTTTATCCAGTGTGTTTATGTAGGGATATCTACAATAAGTGGTGTAGAAGAAACACGTAAATTTGGGAGATTTTATTTTATTTCAATCATAACTTTTTATTATTTAGTTGGAAGATGCATTCAGAAGTGGGACTCTAGTGTCGGAATATAGTGGGTCTCTATTATTATATGATTGATATGTCCTTAGTGTAACCACTTGGTTTTATAGTGTAGAATCTGTAATTGGGGTGACTAACCAATCTTGGAAAGGAGTAGGAATTTGATTCTTAACCTTTTAAAATCTTGGGACATGATGAAAACTTTAGTATGTAATTCAAGAAGAAAAACTGACCAGTTTTTTGTGAACATTAATGACCTAATATAAAATGATAAACTTCATAAAAAGGATGCATCTTCTTGCAATACATATAGAGTGGAAGGATGGGAGAGTTCTGCAACACAAAAAATTTATAATTTTTTTGGCTTGAAACATATATATCATATCAACATTTCATGTCTAAAAAAACATTATAGAAAACATAAATATATTAAACTCACTTAGATCAATTAAAATTTGTTTAGATCTTTTTTATTTTTAATTATGTGAATCATAATATGGTTAATGTGCATTTTCTTAATTTACTATTATTTTTATTCACGATACATAAAATATTATTTAGTTACAATACATTAATTATATCCAATTTCTATTAGTTCAGTGAATCCTTCGACTAGTTGGGTGAGTTTTATTTAGTCTACTTCATGGAGGTTTTTTATAGATATGGTTAATTTGGTTTTACTATTTTTAAAAATGTACAGTAGATTTTATTGTAGATTATTTTTTATTGTTTGTGTTAGGTTTGAATCAATTTCCTATAATTTTATTTTGGACATTTTAATTCTATACATATTTGTATGGTTATAATTTTGAACTTATCATTATTGTTAAACATAAATCATCATTAAACCAAGTGACTCTATACATACTCATCAATATACCTCAGGATAGTTTTCCCCATCGATCTTTTATAGCTGAAAAATGAATTCTTATAAAGACATTGTAAATCTTTTGAAACCCTGAATAGAATGCAGTAGGGTGATGTGAAATAATATAGATAAGACAAACTATAACTAGATTATAATGTGGCATAAACCAAAAAACAAAAATGTACCACATTCTTATCTTTGGAATTCTCAGTATCAAACCAATGTGCTTTCAAAGATCAATAGGAGTAGAACTATAAGGAATTAATAGATAGTACTGCAACCAAGATGTAAGATGAAGTGGAGGCAATGTATGTATAATCTCAAGGAAAGAACTACTGTTATTTTGGAAAACCTAGTAAAACAAAAAAGTGGAGAAATAATATATTATATAAGAGATGAACAATATCAACTTGTAGCACTAGATTTAAAATTTCAAGACTTGTAAATAATATTTAATAATTAAATGGAAAGTTGTAATTTAGGCTATATTTGGTTAAAGATAAAATAAAACTCTATTTTTGTCCCACCCGATTATAAAAGTTTATTATAGGAAAAAAAATTTAATAAAATAGAATATATCATAGCATAAAAAATTTAAAAATTGGTATGTACTAAAAAAAATAAAATTATTAGAACATAAAATTCTAATAGTTAAATGTAATTCATATTTGTATTGAAAGAGCCTTTTTTTATCAAAAATTTGAACCCTTTCATTATCAGAGATAAAATTATTACCTCTATATTATGAAGAGATGATTGACAAGGTAAACCTTAATTGGAAAAAGGAATATTCCATATCTATTATAGAGTGGTATGTGTCATTATAGATTAACTATACCTTGATAATGTTATCATCTCATATCTAGATAGAATCTAATATCCAATCCCTTTTTTAGATCCTTTAAATCATTAAACTATTACTTTTCATAGTTGTTAATCTATTGGAGTTATTTTTTAATGATCTATTATTGTGTAATGAATTATTCCAAAAATCACATCTATAACTAAGATGTGAACTAAGTGTCTTATTATAAAGTGGATGTATATAGTACCCCATACAATTAGAAAATATAATTTGTTTATAAGCATCAAAATCCATCAACTAAACTCTAACCCTGAATAAAGACAGAATTTGATTACATGATTTAGTCTCAAAACTGACAAAATCATTAATAATTACTATGGTAAGACGTGTCAATAATAGATTCTCTATTATAATCCCAATTGGATACTCTATACAATATTCTCTAGAAAAGATAAGATTATACTTTTTTATAGTCCATGATAAACTATGTAGCATGTGATCACCTATTAATGATTCTTAAGAAGACATAATATCATTATAGCTCAGTATCTATAAAATATCACCAGAGTAGATAATTGGAAATTATAAACGATTTCCTACATTAGAAGAGTAGTATGAAGTCATTGTGAATGTCAAGTATCTTTTAATACATGTGAAAAAAGGGTGAAATATCTTTATAGTTTACTATAATAGATTAACAAGATAACTAAATAAAAAATCATAATATTAAGAGATATCAGAATTATTTGAGGTTGAGAAAGGTTCCCAAATTATCAAGTGCTTAGTGCTTTGACCAAAACTCAGAGAATCTAGAATCAACCCAAGATGAACCTCCCCAAAGAACTGATAATAAAAGTGTTAAAATTAAATTAACATTGAATATTTTATAATAAAAATAGTTTCATGATAATGAAAAATAAATCATCATAGCATTAGGAGAGTCCTCCACTTCAACCACATGGAATAATATACCCACTACACTAATAAGTTTATAATTACTATGTATTTTTTAGTTGTAATTGTTGTCTAAATATCAAAGTCCTTGCAAAATCCAGTGATATAAAATATAAAAAAACACAAAAATAAATTAAGGGTGGATGTGAGAATATGTATGTACCGTAGTTCAACAAATCAATCCCAAAATTATAGTGAATATATCCGAATAAATTAATTAAATAAATATAGAAAAAATACCTCAATGGACAATGGAACAAGATTTTTGGTAAAATATTAGTGTTGTAGGATGTTTTGGAACACGAAAATTGATTTTTGTTATAATATTTATACTCGTAAAGGTGGTATAAGAGAATAATAAAATGAGATCACAGCTAAAACTGAGAACAAAACTATTATGAAAAATTATTTTCCACATATGAAGAGAAATTTATCTCTTATAAACATTTTTGAAATACTTGATAATTTCTTTGAATATTGAAATGCATATGGTCACTGTTATGTTGAACTTTTGTATGTAAAAACTCAAAATGGGGAATATGTCAATGAAAAGAGGATTCTATGTTTGAATAAGTTGGAAAAAGAGAAAAAAGTTTTTCTTGATTAGTAAAATAAAGAAAAAAGTAGAAAAAAGACACTCCAAATTTGTCATTGAAGATAGATTATCATCATAGGGTTTTAGTACAGAAAACATGATTCTATTATGGTATGAAGGGCTAAATCATAGACTCTTTAAAAATTTATGAGGGTGTGACTTCATGATAAAGGATGTTTTTGTTGGATCCAACATACCCTTATAGTGTATTGACCATAAAATAAAAAATGGATTGTGGATAGACTGTTTAAAAATAGACATAATGATATACAATGTTTATGAAAGAATATTTGAATAGAAAATAAAAACCATCCTATAAAGAGATAGTAGAATTAGATTAGTAATTTACATTTTCGAAGAATATTCTAAGATAATTAACAAGGAAAATCAAAATAAGTTGAAGAAGCTTTTTGGAGGTGTAATTATATGAGTCATGGAGATATCATATATCTGACATTTATTCATAATCAAACGAATTGGATTACTGGTAAGGGAAAAATCCAATGTGGTAATGTTCTAAATCATTTTCTATAGATGGATCCACACCTATGAATAAATTTGAACATCATAAGAATGAATTATTGATCATATAGTCTGATGAGTTTTAAAAGGGTAAACTAAAGAAAAGAAAAAAACTGAGAGTTCTCTAATTTCTCAAGTAAATATACATTTTTAGAACAATAATAACACGTGAAAGAAGATAAAACCATATTTCCTCAACATGGACATATTTAAAATGTCATAAAGAAGAAATCACAAATAAAATCAAACACCTTTGAGCTACAAAGAAAAGTGCTTCAGTAATAAAAAAAGGCTCAACCAGTGTTATAACATATAAGTTAACAAAACCACCTTATTACCATACATTTTGATATAAAACAACACTCAAATAAAAATTTTTCATAACACATACTTCACATATTTATATTTTTGTGATGTAAAATAATTTTGTAAAATTAATCCTTCATATAGTGTTGTTATTCCATTAAAAATACCTACATCGAGAAAATAAAAAACAAATACATTTTTTTCAATCACATCTCTAAAAGAATTTCATCACCTTTCCCATGAGTTAATTCCATATTTATATGGAAATTTTAATCTAGATAAAACATTATAATTTGTTAAAATATTGTTACCCATTCAACTACATTTGAATCCAAATAGAATAACACATTTATACATAACCCAAATTTCCTTTACACACATCATGTACATATTAAAACAATATGCATTAGATAATATTATCATTTGAAAATTATAACACTATAGTCACATGACAACTGCATCCACAATGCATCAATGGTATGAATAATTGTACACATAAAATATTCTTATTTGTTTTATGAAATCCAAATGATTACACAAATAATACGATATTCTTTATGAAACTAGAAACACATAAAATATTTTTCACCTAAATCACAAGGAAATCATGTTCTCATGGTTTCTTCTAGGTGAACTTCCAATGATTTATATCTACCAACACAATAATTGAAAATATTTTTATGTTTTGAGAAAAACAAAATCAATAATATATAAAATATAATTGAAACCAAATGAAATGATACAAATTGAATCAACAAAACTCAAACTAAAAAACCAATCATTTTACCATACCAGAATAAGATTAGGGACACACATTCCAAGAATACCAGAATCAGAAAAATGTAGAATGGTTTCCTCAACTAGAGGGTTTCCTTGACCTAGGTTGGATACTCGACCAGAGGGGATTCTATACCTTCTAGACCTATGAGGATTGTCATCGGGTGTGGGAATACTCAACCTAGGAGGATTCATGTCTAGTGAAGGAAATCTCGACCTAGGGATGAATGTGCAGCCTAGGAGGGGAGGATCGTCCAGAGGAGGATGAGGAGGGGGATGCATGTCCAATGAGGGAATGCTTTAAATGTTCAGGATGAGAAGGGGGATTCACATCAACCAATAGTGAGTGGGGAGTGGGGAGTGAGGAGAGAGGAGTGGGGAGCGACGAGCAGCGAGCGGCTAGGGGGAGTCGATATGGGAGGAGGGGAGCACAGGGGGGATGACAATGGTGGAAAGGGGGAGTCAAGATAAGAATGACGACAAGGAGTGGATGAGCAGAGTGGGTACTTTAGGTACTAGAGAATTGGAGCATTAAGGGAAGTTGGGATTGGGGATGGGTATTATGTTCTTTCTCAACGGTAACTATAAACCATTGGTATTGAACCTCTTTTTTCCAATGGTTTTCTTAAACTATTAGACAACCCCATGTTATATTATCCTATACCAACAGTTTTACATAATTGTAGGTATAGTTTCTTTATCCTAGTGGTTTTTTCAAACTGTTGGGAAATAAGTATTGGTGTATGTAGGATTTCCACCAGCGTGACATTAGTTTTTATCAAAACCCTATATTATGTCTCATTAGTTTTGTGGTTGTCAAACTTCTCTCAAAACATTCACTTACTTGTTATCTTTAGAAAATAAATTTCCCTAAAATATTAATATTTTTTGTATCATTAATATTATTACTAGCTGAACCATATACCATTTTTACAAAGGGGTTTTACTAGAATGTTTTTTGACTAATTGGGGAAAATATTAATAAATTCATATTCTTTATTCAATATGGATATTTTTTTATAATAAAGATTATTTATACATTAAATTAGTAATTTTATATGTGATGAAATAATTGGAAAAGTAGTTATTTGTAGGGGAAGGTTATAGATAGCCCCTTAATTCATCAACATTCCTCATGAGACAAATTATTTGGCCAAATTGTGTGGGGTTTTTTTCTATTTATACACATTGATTAAAATATCTGGGAATGAGGCCTCTATGTTATTATATTATGGTTAATGATAATATGATATTTTTTATTATTAACTTCTTTATTTAGGAATTTTATTATTAGTATCCACGAGATAACTACATTGATATTATCCATGGATCCTTTTCATGCTCAAGTTACTAATTTAATGGATTGTTTTATCAGTTGTTTATCATACCATATTTATAATGTCATTTTTACTAATGATAATTTTCATTTTTAGTAACCCTTAATAATAATTTTAGATCAAAATTATTTTTTTCCCTTTCCCTAGGATGTATATATGAATTTCTTTTGTGTTTTGATGAAAAATATAATTTTCATTAATCATATTTTATATTTATTCCCAATGTAAAATAGATATCATGTATATATACGATATTTAGGAATGCGTAGATTAGGGAATAAGATCATATTATATTGTTTGATGATTAGTATCAAATAACATCATAATATTTTGTTATGGAATATATTATGTGTTTTTTTCTAATAAATTACATCCCTTTTCTGGATACTATAAGTGGATGTGGATCTAGAAGGATTTTACCTTGGAGTAATATCATTAAAATGGTTTATAAGGGTTTTACCCAATTATCACCCAATGGAAAACAATATGATTTGTTTCAGACATGGGTTGATATATTTGGGGGATATTATTTGGTTAATCCAAATATTATTTATAGAACATTATATAGTATTTTATAATATTTTAACGATTTAATGATATTACCAAAGAAACCAAGATTATATTTTTTTAAATTAACAATGATTGAATATTAAATTTAGGTTAATTGTTCAAATAGATTTAGAATTATACAATATTACATCAAATTCATACTGTTATAGAACAAATTAGTAGATGAAATTGTTTTAAAATGGATCCAAGAAGAAATAGTTGTATCCATAATAATGGATAATGTATCAATTTTCATGTTGATCAATTAAATATATATGGCGTTGGAGTTGATATGTTCATATCAGTTTTAGGGATTCATACTTATCTTAGGATGAATAACATATCCCAAATAGAGAAACTTGTTGTTCCGTAACAATATTCACCTATTGTTGATCATTTTAGTTGGCATAAGCATCCATATTTCTATTCAACAACATGTTCTATGGTATCTATGTAATGGATTATGCATTTTTGGATGATATTTCATACATTGGGATCAGATTAATTGGAAAAGGTTATATTGGTTGTATATTAACTTATTGGAAATGATGATCAATGGTTTCTATTGATCTAAAACACTCAAAAATAAGAATAAATCCGTCATATTGGATAGAGATATTTTATATTAATATTCTATTTCAAATACTCCCCTCATGATAAATGAACTGAAATAAATATAAATATCACAATATTAATGAAAATATGGATAAGATAATGTTATATATTATGACTCTACCATTACAAGACTATAAATATATACTACATATTACATACACAACACAAAAATATATAAGGACTATATTTATTGGATTAAGACATGTATCCCAATGGAATATGTTTCCCATACTATTTTATCAAATAACAAAATTGAATTATGTTCCATAAATATATAGTATGAAATTTTAAGATAATATTTAATTAATGTAAATCATGAACCGAATATGTATTTTGAACATAATAAAAAAGGTAATATATCAATTAAAAATAATATGATGAAACAATTTCCATAATATGTAAATTATGCAAAGAAACATCCTTGAAAATGTTAGAAAAGAATCGAAGTTTGTTAGTTGTGAGGAAATATTTGTCATATGTAACCTGAATGTAATGAAAGGAAGTAGAAATTTATTATCCAATTATTGAAAAATAAATAAATAGGTCATTTAAAACCAATTTCCCAAACATCAAGTAAATGAACCATAGAAGATTCCATAGAGAGAAGTACAAGAATATATAATCACTATAGATGAAGTGGAATTTTTTAATAATGTTTTGGAAGGAACAATAGTTATAAATTTTAATTTAGATAATCCTTCTTTTTATTCTCAATCATCAAACCATTTTATATCTACCAGGTTATCTAAATAATTTATATACTTCCCTAGCATAATAAGAATGGAGTTTTCAGTGAAAACTCTTATTGGAACCCTCACTACAATAAGGATATGTTAGGTAGTTACTATTTTAAAACATAATAATTCTCTATTTTCTATAATTATTACCATAACTATGGTTGAATTAGAAATTATATTTAGTTTAGATTTTCATTCAAAATCTGGTGATTTTTTTCAAGGAAAAGGAAATTATTATTCCTGATAAAGATGTTCAATTCCATTTCTTTAGAGTGGACACACCATCATCTATGTCAAGTCTTGTTATAACCTTAGTATCACTTATAAATTATATTCATTGGAAAAATAAGGAAACTCGATCTATGTATGGAAAATGAAATCATCAAATTGATTATATACCTATGGTATAGGAATACATTTATGTATTTCATAAGGAATTTCCAAAACAACCATTAAATAATTAAGTCATTTTTTCTATTTATTTAATCCCTAATGAAAGGCCTATATCTATGAATCTTAATAGAATTTCCACTCAGGAATTAGTTTAAATGAAGATATAACTAGAGGATTTGTGTTGTAATTTCTTTGTTCACCATAGTTTTCAACCCTATAGAACCCTGTTACTTTTAGTTAAAAAAATTTAGATCTATAATGATGTTTATTTGTTATAGGGAAATCAATGATATTATGATAAGGAATATGTATCTTATACATTAAATTGATAACTTATTAAACCAACTTCATGATGATCAATATTTTTTAAAGATTGACCATCATTTTGGGTATCATTAATTGAGAGTAAAAAAGGAAGATACTCTAAAGAGAAATATTAGAATGTGGTATGGACATTACAATTTTACAATAATTCCATTTGGATTGACTAATTCATCCTTTGTTTTTATAGTTATAATGAATAGATTATTCATAGAATATATTGATATTTTTTGGTATTTATTGATAATATCATGATTTATTAAAAAATCATTTATAACCATTACAATAAATTTTGAATAATTCTTATGAATCTTTCTAGAAAAGTGTTATATGGAAAATTTAGAAATTATTCATTACCTCTTTAGAATTTTACTTTTATTGGAAATATTTTCTCCATGTATGGAATTTCAATTGACCATTCAAAAAAGGATGTAAAATAATGTCCTACACTAATGAACATTACAATTGTGTCGATTTTCATTGGTCTAAAATGTTAGTGTTATCTTTTCATTCCAAAATTTTCTTGATTGGATAACCCATTAATCAAGATTACATGTAACGTGGATATATTTATATGGAAAGAGGAATGTAAAGAATGTTTTAAAGAATTGAATAGGTGAGGGATCAATAATAAAATTTCAACTATACCATCAAGAAATGATGGATTAGTGATATATAGTGATTCATCGATGAGTGAACGTGGTTGTGTCCTTTTTCAGGATGATAATGTTATGGAATGTGAATACAAAATGTTAAATAATCATGAGAAAAACTATCCAACTCATGAAAATGAGTAATATGTTGTGATATCTTCTTTTATGGTATGGATACATTTTTTCTGTGGTGAAAGTTGTGAGATATATATAGTTTATAAATGATTATATATATATATCTCTCTCTTTCCATAGAAAGAGATAAATATGAGGAAACTGTGATGGATTGAGCTGATCAGGGATTGTAATATCTTGATACAATATCAACTAGGGAAGGAAAATATGGTGGGGAATGAATTGAGAAGGAAATATCATGGAGTTCTATTCAAAATGATTATTGATGGGGATATTATGATTATGGATCGAGTAAATATAGATATATCAATTTTTTTAGACAGTGATACATAATGAATTTTTCAAATAATTTCTATAATATATTTATTAGAAAATATTTCATGTAACCATTTTTATGATGATAATTTTCAAATTAATATTAAAGCTACAAATGGTGTAAATTTTGAATAATTCATATCTGAAGATTGTGTTCTAAAATTTTGAAAGACACTATTTCTTAAATCTATACCTAAGCTAAAAATGTAATTATTGGATGATTATCACAACACAAATTTATCCATACATAGTGGAAGCACTGAGATGTATTTGTATTTTAATGAACATGTTTAGTGGAAGGATATAAAGTAGGAAAATAATTACTATAACAATATACATAGTTTCTTAGTAGGTAAAGGATGAGAGATAACATTAAATCAGATTCATGAAACCTATACCTATTATGACATAGAAATGGGATTAAATTTTTTATACTTTGTCACTGGATTACTAGAGAATCACCAAAATATTGATGAAATATGGATTATTGTTGATGAAATTAAAAAATATACACATTTCTATGATATAAGAGAATATTTACGAATTTTTTACATTTTCTAGAACTATATTAATTTTTTTAAGAATTCATGATTCTCCTATATCAATTGTTTCTAATTATGATCCCTAATTTAAATCAAAATTATGGAAAATATTTTAGATGGTTTTGGATACTGAGCTTTATTTGACTATTACTTATCACCCTAAAACTGAAGGATAGTCCAAATGGACTATTAAGACATTATAATACATGTTTATTTCATGAAAAATTTATTTTCAAATTATATTGGATGATTATTTACCTTTTTTTGTGTAGTCCTATAACAATATCTTTCATTCAAGTATTCATAAGAAACAAAATGAAGCATTATATGGTAAGAAATTTTAGGCCTCAACATTTTTGTTTGAATTTGGTGAATGTAATATTATAAGACTATAAATTTTTTATGATAAAATGGTAATGTTAAAGGCTATTAAGCATCATGTTTAAACCTCTTAGAGTATGAAAATAATTTAAACTAATAACCGGAGGAAAGATTTGAAATGTTAGGTGGATGATCATGTTTTCATGGAATAATCACCAAGGAAGGGTGTAATAAGGATTATAAAGGAGGTAAAACTATGCCACAAGTATATCAAATCATTTTAAATAAATATGTAATAGGAGTCGCACCTTTCAATTTGGAAATACCATCGAGCCTTTCAAGATTATGTGATATGTTCCATATCTCATTGTTAAGGATGTATATGCAAGGCCCAACACATTTTCTGACCATTGTTGAAATTTAACTAGAACATTGACTGTCTTAATTTAAAGAGAATATCAAAAAATTGAAATCTAGAGGGAAGATATTAAGGTAAAATATTATTTGAATCATAAAGTTACTTTGTAAAAAACATAAAATACTAGAAGAAAAGTTCGAACCTGATTATGTAATGAAGAAGAACCACCTTGATTTTTGCGAAGGTAATATCCATGAAACGTTTAAGAATGAAATTATTATAGAAATTTTGACTGTAATATAAAGATATTTAAAAAGAACATTTTGTATAATAATGTATACAATAAACAAAAGTGAGAATCAATTAACTATGAAATATTCTTATTTAAATATGATTTGTATAACCCATCTATTGAATTGGGGAGTATTAATAGTGATAACAACATTATAAAATTTATATTAAAATAAAATTGAATAAAATTTTATTAATTTTTTTGATATAAAAACCCCAAAAAAATTAATTTTATATTATTCATTATATAAATATCTTTTCTCCAAAAATTAATTTAATTAGTTTTTTTTGATATAATATTATAAATAACTTATTACACATTTAAGAAAATTATATGATAAAAAACCTAATTTATTGATATTAAATTGCAGATTTATCTTAGGATTATTTTTTTGGACTTTTCTAAAAATATTTACTTTTCAAAGAATACTAAATAATGGTTATTTTTATTGAACATTTCCTTTTAGTTTCCAGAATTTATAAATATCTATTTTGATTGAAATTGGTTTCAAAGAAAAAAATTAATAAATTATAATAACATTAATGCAATTATAATTTTTTGAATGGATTTTATACTCAAATTTTTTAAGAAAAATTTATACTTAAAAAATAAATTTATGAAAAATTATTTTCAATCGTGTTTTTATAGAAATTATTTAAATTAAAATATACCATTAATATGAATTTAATTTGATAAAATGGATACTATATTTTGAATAAAAATTTATATGTTTTTTAATGATGCCACATTCATATTTCCTATAATTTATACTAAAAACATTAAAAAAAATTATCACTACGGTTAAGGATAAAACATGTTTCACGGGGCGTAAAACTAAATTGATAAAGGTTAAAATAAGATAAACACTTGAATAATTTATATTATTTGGCCATATTTAGACCCTTTATTACATAATATTTAAAAATAATCTATTTTTGGTCAATCTTATTGAGTTAGGCGTTAATATATTTTTCTCTTAGTAATATTTTTATGTGTGTCCTCCCCCCGCCTATAAAAGGACACCCCACCTATGGTTCCATCAAAACCACATTAAGCCATATAGATGTAGAAAAATCTATAAAAATATCCCCCAAATAATCCTTCTCCATGACCAAGATATATTTTTCTTCCCAAAATGGCAACCCAAGGTCCCATAATATGAGATGGAATGCAAGTATCTCTAAGAGAAACAAATTTTCATAATGAAGCTCTATCGTTAAACATATAATTTTACCACATTCTGTTATGTCCTAAAAATTTCAATATAATAAAACCTATATAACCTATATACATATATGTTATTATTAATTTTGAATAATATTTATACATCTATTTTTCTATCATGTGGGAACCAAAATCGTCACTCATGTTTATGGAGGACTACCACCCCTTGAACTAATGCCATTTGATTTCCATAAACAACTCATTGTTACAATGATAATGATAGAGACATTGTATATATATATGATAATTATGGAATAATATTTATTCATTAAATTTACTATATCATATATTCTTTTAACCTTTTACAATTAAGGAATTATAATGTCTTTTTATGTATGTACGTTCTACCATATCCATAAACTGATGCGATTCATTTTTCATTTCCAACACTATAAAATGATTCTAAAAATGTAGCTAATGAATAAATGTAATATTTATAAAATTAATATAATTATGAAGATAATGTAATTATACCTTATTCCTAAAAATTATAATTTCCATGAAACAAAATTCCTTAGAAAAAGAAATAGTTGACACAAAAAATGATGAAAATAATGAAATGTTACTAACAAAGGGTAATAACGTGTTATAAGAGCATAATACATAAAATTATAAATAATAATTGGGTTATACTATAAATAAATAACATTTTTAAAATAATTATATAAGAGGATAAATCACATTCAAATGATGGGAAGGTTGACATTTGTAATTTCTTTGGATTAAGACATAGAATATTATGCACATTTTTACTTTCATAGTGAATATACTACCACCTAAAATTATTTAAAATGAATATTTATTTATCATAATGATTAATGAGTGGATTAATGTTACTATTTCAATGGTAATGTTAAAAATAAAATTCCATCTTATTTCCATTTTTCATCAAGTGTAATTTTTTCTATATCTAGCTTCTTTAAATTATTTTTAATAAAATCATTCTAATTTTACAAATTATTTATTAAAGACATTTAAAGTCATATTTTACTTTTTTACAAGGTTTTATATGGATCCTTCTTATATGTTCATTAAAAGGTATATTTTGACCCTTTTATCAAATGTCAAAAGGAATCTTTTATTTCAATGTATTCAACATTAATGAAATTTCCCACCACCATAATAGTTTTATGAAATTTAGATTATTCTGCATGTTATAAATGATTTAACGAAGAATGATATTTTAATAAATCCACTTTAAATGTTTCCCGTACATTTTCTTTTATTCCCTTAAAGGCATTAATTTATCACAAAACCTATATTATCTCTCATTAATTTTGCGAATGTTAAATTTCTCATAAAAATTTCAATTTTGATTGATTATTGGATAATAAATTTCTATTAAATATCCATATTCATTGTATCATATATATATATATATATATATCTGTGTGTGCGTGTGCGTGTGTGTTTGTGTGTGTGTGATTATTTCCTAAACTGTATACTATTTTTATATACGGTGTTTTATAATGAGATTAATTTGATTAACATGGAAAAACCATGGCAAATCCATATTATTTATTTAATATGGATATTTATTGATAAGGAACATTTTTTATTTATTAAATAAATTATTTGATATATTTGTAATGAATTGGACATACATTGACTGGTCAGTCTAGGTTATAGGTAGCCCCTTGATGAACCAATAGACTCATTAAACAATTTAATTGTCCAAATTAATTAGAATTTTGGTGTATATGTACCCATAAATTAAACATTGCTAGTAAAAAGTATTAATGGTATATATATCATGATTCCTGAGATCATGGTGTCAATTATTAATCATTTTTTCCACCCTTAATCTTTTATTTTACCTTGGATATGAAGATGAATTATTTAAATGAGTGTCAATACAGTAAATCAATTTCTTTTATCATGTTTTATATTTTATTCCCAATGTAAAATGTTTATCATACATGTATCTAGTTATAAATTAATACTAATCTAATTGGTTTATTGGAATCATATAAATTGTACCTATGAAAATGTAATAAAATAGTAACAAACTATATTTTACTGGGGTTGGGGTCATTACAAGCATAACTTTCATCTTAGCCCAGATACATTAATAAACAATAAAGTATTGGTTGTGTAAAAATTAATTCCAATGTTGGATAACCATCATATGACCCTATGAAAATATCATCTTACTATTATTCAAGCATCATCAAGTGTTCTATATTTATGATTTCTTACCTAGCTAAACATAATAACTACTACATATAAATGATATAGGATGTGTAAACACAATTTTTATATATTTTAGGTTTGATTTTTTTTCTTAGCCAAGAAATATTTTTAGACAGATATCATCACTTATTGATAATTTTCATATTTTTATATACTGTAATGAAGATTCTAAAATAGATGTTAGATGATGAAATTGATTTGGGATGATGTAAGAGATTTTATATAATATTCCTAACATCATGAATAACTAATTTTAATGTGGTTCAGTAAATAAAAATGTTGGGAGATTATATTAAATTCCATGAAATGAATATAAATGTAAGAATATTTTTTGAAGAATTTTCAAAGTATAAAATTTTAATTTTTTATAAGTTTTATTATAAAGAGGAAAAATAAATTTGAACATACTTATGATGAGACAAATGTTAAGAATATCATGATGACATTCATATCCTGGATCTAAGACTAATATTAATTATTTTAGTTAAGAAGATCATTATTACATTTATTCATGACATTAAAATGAGAATACATAAACATTTCCATTTTTATCACAATAGAAGATGGATTCTTATGAGACAATGGTTGAAGTTAGGCGTTCAAAACATCAGAAAATGATATTTGATACAAATAGTGTTTGAGATAGAAATAATTATAAGTGAGATGGATGTTTGGAAATTTTTCTATCCTAAAATGTCATATTCCATATTTTATTTAATCTAGAAATGAAAGAATAAAATCAATTAGTGCATGTGTTTTTTCTCAAATATTAAACATCAAAATAGCTCTAAAATTCCCGTTGATTTTTTTGATGAAAAATATAAAGGTATTAAATTATATTACTATATGTATTTTTGACTTGAATATATATATTTCATCATGAATTCACTCAAGGATAAATTTTCCTAAACCACAATAAGATTCCACCAACTCAATTCTCGACTTAGTCTGTGCCACGGCCCGAAGGGAATTTTATTTCCCACATGTTGGACCCTAATGATGGAAATAAAAATAATCCAGATGGAAATGAGGTGGACCAAAAAAACCGAGATCAAATTAAATAAACTAAATATGAAAAAAATCAAACAATAACAGAATCTCAATCAATATACAAAACCTGGTCCAGATACAAAATCCAACTGAACAAACTAATGTCTACAAAGGAAAAACTAAACCAACCCAAGTAAAACCCAATCTCTAAGTAACCTCAAAGTCCCCGCCATTCTCAATACCAACATAATCCATGAAAAACCAGACCATAAACATGAACCTGCAAAACTGATAGGGTCAAACGATATCGAATGGAACAACTTGGGTGTGAGCTTAACATATCAGTAGGCATCCACCATTGAATAAATTCATTTCTCTTATCAAGATAGTATGAAAACAGTTGTCTGAAATACATATATATAAATATATTTTTTTCATTTTGAATAAACAAACACAACATTACCATTTGAAAAAATACACATCACATTCCCAGTTTCAATAAAAATTTCTATTAAAAAACTACTTCCACTGATAAATCCAAAGAAAGTAATGCAATGATAAGATAAACATGAAAAAAAATTATACTGAACTAGAAAACAAGTGCAACAAGAAAAATAAAAAATCACATAATGATATTAACCATGGGAATTTCCAAAAATAATCTTTAGAGAGATCCCTGGACATACTAGGGTGAGACTCATCTATCGACATATGGTGAAAATCCCTAGTCAATAACCGTCTATCTATTCTAAAAACCAATTTAGTGGAACATCCTACCAATAACTATAAATTCAAGTGGAGGTATTAACTCATAAAATCAGGGTCCACAATAAACCATCTCTCTACCCTATATAGACACCAAGGAAAATCGTGGTAATAGTACACGGTGAAAGGAAGACTACCATACACGTGTGACTCACCATACCTTCCACCACTACACATTCATATTCCAAACACCGACACCACCCATGCGATAACCCACATATGGTAATCCATCATAGGGGTTCCAATCTCACCACACTCCTTTCACAAGTGCCGATCGAACCTTCACATCATTTTAGTTTCAGAACATTTTCCCACACATCAGAAAATACAAACTCGTCCTTCACATCATATGAGTTTTAAAAAAAACTCCCCAAATATCTCAGGGTCCAAATGGTCCTCACTTCATATTTTATTAAAAAAAATATTCCCCAAAAACATGCACAATTCCAAAATAACCTTTAAACACTTTATAAATAATTCTAAATCATGAAATAAAACATTGAAATTCCTTCCAACCATTTACCAATCCATAAATTAAGATGTCAGATGGGATATGTTTTAAGGAACACATTAGAGACCTCATTTTTTAGTTACAAGAAACATAAACACTCTATATAATAATTAGGAAACCATTTTAGTAATAAGTTAATTCGAAAGTAGGGAGAAACCTTTTGAAAAATTGGGGATCAAAGAAATAAAAATTTTATCATTTTCATTATCATTTAAAATTCCAACCATGTATGAAACCCATGTACCCATGGATGTGCCAACATCCAATTACATACTATAAGTTTCCAAATAATGATTAAAAAAGTTTTTTTAAGAAACATCAATTGCCTTTATAGAAACACAACAAGAAAAATAATGACTAGATGACCCACAATCATTAAAATCTAGAAGACCTTTCCAAAAACATTATCCACAACATAACAAGCCAAAATGGGCATCTAAACTTCACACCACACCCAAATTATAATTAATACCCGGATAAAATGTGTAACTAAGGTAAAAAATTACTATAAGTAAACAATTTCATTTTAGGAAAATAATAGACATTTTATCAAAAACCTTATCCACATAACTATATAACATGTTTAGAAAACCCACATTAAAACCACTTACACAAATTTTCTATAACATAAGAAAATAATAATAAACCAAGAGAACCCAACAAAAGAATGGAAATAAAATTCTGTATTATTCAAAAATACCCAATAATTAAATAGAATTAATTAGGAATGAATCATATGTAAACACATACCCCAATGAAGTGTGAATGCAATGAAACATCATGGTAAGGGAGAACTAATCCAAATAGAAAAACATCACACCGTATACCCAAAGAAAAAAACACAAAATAACATCCCTATCTTCTTGGGTTCGTCTAAACAAGAAACACTCGTAAAAACCCAGGGAAACCATGGGGGAAGAAGAGAAAAAAGGAAAAATTGCTAAAAACCTAGAAATTGACCGTGACAATAAAAATTTTACCAATTGAGGTAGTAGAAGGAAATGGAAAGTGATATGGGTCTCCCTTCATGAGATAAAAATTACAAAGGGGAGGAAATCCTGGAAGAGGCTAAATAGAGGGGAGGGAAAACATAGAATTTCCAGATTTTTAAAATCTAGTCACCTCAAATGGTTTTTCTTCTCACTTTTCCAAATCATGTGATTACTAATGTCAAAATAAATAAACCCTCACATAAAATATTCCCATAGTTTCTATGTTGGTGTATTACCTATGATCCTTACTCTTAGACCCCAAAACCATATGCACAGTTAACTCGGAAAAGCTGCATGATTTATAGAAAATGTGTGCTAACCATGGAGTGTCCAAAAACTCACTGTGAGACATCCAAAATTAAAAACATTAAACTATGGCTCAACCTAAACTTCAACCAAAAAATAAACAAAGATGATAAAAGGATAAAATAAAGGAATTCCAAATGTCTAGATGTGACATAAATTGAGATATGATCAATAGATATTTTTTATGGCTATATACTGTATAAGATCTTATTAGAAGGATTTTTTAGAGAACCTATTGTGGGTTATGTTGGAGAAAGATGTGGTTGGTACCATTTATTAATAGAAGTAATATTTATTTGTCTATGAGTTTGGTATTAATTAAAGTATTTTTGGAATATCCTTTGAGGTGAAAATGCATAAAAATGGATATTCATTTTTTTATAATCCATGATAATAGTTGAGAATTCATATTTTTTATATTGTAAATTATAGGTGACATTCAAAATATCCTCCCATGCATGTCAGGCTGATCATTTTGTAGAAAAATAAATATTCAGAATAAAAATTAGGATCCATTGTGTTGTGGTGTGAGAATGATGGTATCCAAGATAAAGAGAGTTCTTGAAGAAAAAATAATTAAGATAATCTATTTTATATAGAATCCAAAACTATACTGAAGAATAAACATCATATCTCTTTTTCAGTATAAAATGAATAGGAAAACCAATACTATTAGTCAGATATAATTTATGAATATTATAGGAAGAGGAGTTTCTAAAGTTGTGGTTGTGTTAGTAGTGAAAAATTTGCATACCTAGTCATTCAATGTTGTGATTACTAAGAAAGCCAATAATATTTTCCAATAGGAATAAAGAAGTGGGGAATATATTAATTGTGGCTAGGCTATACAAAATGTTATGAAATATCTATAGGTTATTAAATAGAATTAGTTTTGGGATATGTTATATTAACTGAATGGAGTTATATCATGTTATTTAGAACTAACCAACATCATGATGAATGATTTTGAGAATAACTATAGGGATTTCTATAAAATAGAGTAATGGTATACAATATTTGGTTAACATGTGTAATATAGTGATCATATAACCATTTTATAGAAAACAAATATCAGCATAATCCCTATCCGCCCATTATAATTAACGAAAATATTATTTTATATAATTCAGGTCTCAAGAGGAGTTGAATATAGCAAGGAGTATGTTTCCCACTGTAGGGCCAAACATTGTGAAAAATATTAAGGATTGGTATCTTGATTATATTCTATACTGAATGAGATTATGGAATATTGGTAAAAATATTAAAAAAATATTTATATCCTAATAGATAACATGGGTTAAATACCAATAAGGTGAAAGTATTAAAAAAATATTATTTATTTGTGAATATAATTTGAAAACACATGATTCACCCCCAACCACTTGGTGTATCTACATAGGTCATGTAGGATATAAATTTGGTAATTGATCATAAGTTACATATGATTGGATCAACTTATTATTTTCCTAAAAGTTCTTACTAAATATTTTGAAGTTAATGTTACTGTGGAATGATTGTAAAATGATAAAAATATTCCAATTATATCCAAATAGATAACATGTGTGGAAATTGGAATGGGTGGAAATAATAAAATAATATTTGTAATTTTGGAAACATATTTGGAAACAGCATATTCAACCCCCCCCCCCACACACAAGATTATCTACATAGGTCAATTTGGACCTAATTGTGGTATTATAGCTTGAGTTACCTCTAGTAAGATTTATATTTTATTTACCTAGGAGTTTGTACTAAATATCATAAAGAGTAAATTTGAAGATATTTTTTAAGAACCTTTCATGGAATAATATATCTACAGTATTATTCCACTAAAATAATGTTCTCTGTCAAGACTCTTTAAAATAAGAAAATAAATTACCTTATAAAGGTTTAAATATAATAATAAATAAATAAAATCCACCACTATCAGAGGATGGATATAGTTGTATATGTAGTATAGGATATAAGGATAATGATATTTTCTAATATGTTGAGGAACTCTACATTAATGTTAGGGAATATATATAGAAACTATCAGTTGATGCTATCAAATATATATATATATTAGAGTTCATCTAGGACCTATATGATGGAAACTCATAGATATTAGATGATTCTAAATAGATAAAAAATCAATTAATTTGATAATTGAAGAAAAGGAAACTATCTCATCAAAAAATGAAGGCCTGGGAACATTACTAAAAAATTTAAATATAAATAGTTTCAATGCTAGAGGATAATTTTCAATTTGTTATTGATGATAATGAAAAAACCAACAATGCTAGTGAAATAAATATTAATGTAATGTAATATTAATATTAATATACTTTTGGCACCCAGGAAACCCAACTAGAATTCAAATATATAACAATAAAGGATAATGATGGTTATCTAATTTCATATAGAAAACATCATGAAGATCAATTTTAAAATATAATAATTGAGTGGGAAATTATACTAAGAATAATGGAAGATTTGAAAAATATCCTCATCTTAAAGATTCTTGATCTACATATCAAATTCAAGAATACAGAAGAATCCAAATCTATAACTTCCAATTAAGTTAGGAATATTAGTACTACCACAAATATATATAATGGGAGTACTAATTCAAATAAAAATAACACTTTTGGGAAGAATATATGCGAATAAAATCAATAAAAACCCACAACAAGCTCAGTGAAGAAGGTATCCCAGAACAAAACAAAGCCTTTTGTACTAAATCCACCTAATTTTAATATGTATTTTATAAATAAAATTATTTCTAAAATCAGACTAGAGAATTTTATGAAAATCACCACAAAATTAATGGTGAATTTCATTATGTCCAAGACGATCATCTCCCAAAATATTGTCAAAAATTATAATATACTAATCTAGAAATAACAGGGCCCACTACTGAAAACATTCAGGTAAATTATGTGTTTAAAACAAATGGTAGAGGTTTTTATAAAATTGTTGGTAATGAAAAAGATTTGGGAAACTTTTCGTTGATTTTTTGTATAATATTCCAACATATTCACATCACATATGGTCAAAATCATTAATTTTTGATGTTATTAATATTATAATTATTTATTATATACTCCCTTTACTGATTTTATATTAATTGTTCATAATTTGGGTGAAATATAAATATTTATAAATTAAATATAATTTTAGATCACTATTTGAATTCATCAAGATTCACTTCTATGTAATGTTTTAATAATAACTCTCACCCTAAACATCAAAATTTATTTTATTTGTATTTTATATGGTTCCTTACTAAAATTACAACATTTCATTAGATAGAAACTCTATCCAAACCGCCCATTTTGAGGGTCATATTGTCCACACAAGAATACTCAAATAATTTGTGAAGAAACTGGACCATCTATGATGATTGAGTTATTGGTCTATATCACGAAGACCAAATTTTTTGAAACTCCTCCATATGTTCGTGATTATCCAAAGGAATCATGGATAAAAATTTTATTGTCGAACTACAAGAAAAAGGATCGCAAATGATTTTTTAAAGTCCAGCCCGCCCTTCTAGCCAGGAATTAAAATTATGACACTATTCATGATATTGCTCATGATCTAGTAATTAAATCAAGATGGTATTTTTTAGTGTGAAATATAATATATGTGAGTCCAACTTTATAGAAGAAACTATTTTTATTGGAGGGAATCATCCTTTTTAAAAACCCAATCTCATTTCAACCTTTTGAAAAGTCTGGATTGAAATGGACAGATTATAATTATTTACTCTAACCGCCATAACATTGGTAATATAAAACAAAATTCTTCCAAATGTTATGATTAGTAGACCATAATTTTTACATAAAACTATGAATAAGAATATATCTTGAGATTCAGCTTTCTGGATGTCCAAATCATCCATCCAAGTGGAGGGGTAGTTTTGGAATACAAACAGTCCACTACCTTTGAGTATAAATACCTCCCCTCCTCTCTTTTCAAATGAGTTTGAATTTAAGAAGAGATAATTATATTTTTTCATGAAAAAATTCTTTATAAAGGCCTAGTATGACCTTCCATAATAATGTTTTTACTTAAGATAACTTTCCTCCTCTCCTTGTTTTCATTTACTTTTGTGTTCTTCATTGTTGTAATCTTGTAAGTATTTTTTTTGTAATTCTGTTTTAATGAATCTTTCTTCTTCAATATAACTTTTTATCATCCATATCCTATAGTTTAATATTAATGTTCTTAAAATGTTTTAAATCAATTTTAAACCCTTTCCCTTGTTTTCCATTCTCATTCAATAAAAAGTGTGAATTTAATCCATTTCAGCATTTGTGTGTGTGATTGGCGCACAACTATTTTCTTATATCATTATTTTTTTCTATTTATAATTTATCATTATAAAAATTAAGATAATATTTTTTTAAAAAAATAAGGGTTGATTAAATCTACCATTGCGGTGATTTATAATTTGAGGAGGTTAAGTGATTGAGATCTTGTGCTTGATGGATATTTTTAAATTAACATTTTGTCTGTTAAACATAGATTTTTGCAGATTAAGGGCATGATGTTTTTGACAAGTGGTGTCCATGGATTATTGGGACCGTCAATGAACTTCTATCTATAATCTATAAATGAGAATCAAACCCTATGATAATTTAAGGGTTTGATTAAATCCTTAACACTTTGGAATTAAAAACAATGTTATTTTGTGAAGTGGGTGTTAATTTATATGCAATATAAAGCAAAGATCAAGGATATCACAAGAGTAAATCCCAAATAAATAATTCACCCCAACCATTATAAAATTTTTAAATCAAAAAACAACCATTAATCACTTCATTTACTCTCTGAAAACAAACCCCCCTAGTCTAAATATACTCACCCAAAAAGAACCGACTATTAAAATGTATCATCACTGAGGATTCGACCCGAGTTCTACTATACACATTAGTAAAGCATTGAAATCTTGAATGGTCAATAGTAAATAATCATCCACAATTTCAAATGTCGTTGTTGTTGGGGAGAGTGCATTAAGTATTTATTTGTTTTTTTTAATTGTAAAAAACCAAAAAAAACTAAATTTAAATTTTTTTGAAAAAACACAAAGAACAACTCATCTTTCTTTTTTTCCAAAATCTCTTTAAATTTCCCATATCCTCCCAAACAATCCCTCCGATTTGTTTTGAACCTGAAATTGAGCGAACACTTCTCCAGATTAGGAGGAACATAATATATAATCAAATAATTCAACAACCAGTCCTTGTCCAACCAATTGAATTATATATGGATAATCCTAGGGAACAGACCCTTAAAGAACTTGCTACTCCTAATATAAATTACCAACATCTTGGAAATCAATATCCAAACATCGAGGCTGAATTCGAACTCAAATCGGGTTTGATTCATCTTTTCTCTCATTTCCATAGGTTATCCCCTGAGGATCCACATCTTCATATAAAAGAGTTCCCAGTGGTGTTCTCTACCAAGAAGCATCAAGGGGAATTTGGGGGAAAAATAATACTATGAGAATTCCCTTTCTCCCTAACTGACATTGATAATTCATGTATATACTACATTCCTCCTAGTTCCATGACCACATTGAATGTCATGAAATTACTCTTCATAGAAAAATTCTTTCTTGCTTCTCATACTGCTTCTATCCAAAAGTAAATAAGTGGTATTTATAAATTCCCAAATGAATCACTCCATTAGTACAGGGAGAGATTCAAAAAGTGTGTTGTAACCTTCCCACGCCACCAAATCCCTGACCAAATCATGATCCAATACTTCTATGAAAGGTTATTGGCTATGGAGAAAACTCTCACTGATGCCGCAAGTGGCGGTTCCCTTGTTAATAAAACTCTTGCATAATAAAGAGATCTCAAAACCAACATGGTAGTAAACACACAAAAATTCCATAATCAAGCACATGATCAAGTCAAAGAAGTCCAAGATAATCAATTCATAGAGCCAAAAAAGTTGACTGATTGGATGAGAGAACTTACAGGTCTTGTGGGACAACTAGTTGTGGCTTCCAAATCCCAAACCTCATCTTCTCTACAATAATTGTTTCCTAGACCTGTCAAAAACTATGAAATATAAAACTCACCAGCTCATCAAACAAACACATGTACACTATATCATGATGAACCATCAGATTCATTTGGACCAAGAGAGTTCAAATGCTGGTTATGCTCAGCAGAACACCAACCCTCAACTATCTGGTCAGTTTGTCAGAAACTTCAACCAACCTGACTCTGAGCCCTTATATTCTTCCTATAACCAAGGCATGAGGTTTGGTAATCTCATCTCACATTCCCCTAAATTCCTTTCTCAAATATCAAACTAGTTTTAATATGGTCCCGGTGTTGGTAACTTCCAACAACCTTACCCTATTGTTCCTCAATCTCAAAGATGAGATCCTCCTCCTACTCCTCCAGGCTTCCAATATTCTAGTGAGCCTTTGCAATGTCCAAACAAATACAATCTCTTTCTAAAGATACATAATCAAGGAAGTCCCAATCTGGGACAATCCTCTTCTTCCATGAAACCATGGGAAATCGTCGTATAAGATCTTGCCTCCTTCACCTTTTCTAGACTCAAGAACATTGAAACCCAAATTTGTCAAATTGCTTCCCTCCTAATCCAGCAACAACAATCAAATTCTTCCCAACTCCCAGCTCAACCATTACCCAACCCTAAGGTTAATGTATGTTTAATTGCACTTAGATCAGGAAATAAAATTTCTATGCCTCATGATGAGACCTACCACTCCACATTAAATGTTATCCAAGAAAATGAAAATAAAAATAATATTGAAAAAGAATTTGAATCCATTCCCTCACCTCCTTCCATTGTACCTAAGAACCAAATTCATTTTCCTCAAGAAATTTATATGCCAAAAAAGTCATTTGAACCTGATATTGAAATGGAAAACATGTTTAGATGTGTTAAAGTCAGCATTCATCTTTTAGACTCCATTAAAAAATTTCTATGTATACCACGATTCTCAAGGAATGTTTCACCCACAAGAGGAAACTTAGGACCTATGAAATTTTTTCAACCCAGAAGTTTATTCCAATAAAGTGAAATGATCCCAGGACCTTTAATGTTCCATGAAAAATATAATGTTCAAACTTCAATGATATACTCATAGACATTGGGGCCTCAAAAACTGTTATGCCTAAGTCTGTCTTCCCCGTCCTTGGTTTAGGTATGCTACACCCAATGGGTGTTTTCATTAAATTGGCCAATCGAAGCACTTATATTTATGAGGGTATAATCGAGGATGTCCTTGTTTGGGTGGATTATGTCATCTTCTTTCTTATTTCTATGTCCTTGACATGGAAGGTGAGAAGAACTCTTCTCAATCTCCCCAAATTTTAGAATGACTATTCCTCCTGATTACTAGAACCAAGATTGATGTCCATTCAGGCCTCTTATCCAAGGAATTTGGTGACCAACTGGCCATGTTCAACATTTTCCAAGCCATGCGATACTCATCTATGGACCACTCTGTATTCTCAATCCATGCTTCTAAGGAAACTTTTGTGAGTCAATTGAAGCCCATTCCATAATGTTCATCAGGTTTTAGAGAGATAGGATCTTGTGAAATATGCACTATGATTAACAAAGTCATAAATGGTGAAGGTGATGTATACCTCTCATTATTAGACTCCATTGATCTATAGGATTTTGAAAACTTTCTTGAATACACATCAACTCTGATCTCTACTGCTCCACCTTGGAAAGTATTAAAAAAATGAATCTGAAGCAACTGAAGTCCTTTCCTCCATTCATGAGTTATATAACCCACAAATAAGAGATGATACATATCTTAAACATCTTCTGGAACACTTGAAATATGAATTCCTTTTCCATGATCACTCATATCCTATCATTATCTATACATCACTTACTGAATCCAAGGAGTCCAAACTTCTTCATGTGGTAGAGGCAAACAAAAAGGCCTTAGGCAGAACCCTAGATGACATACCAGTAACCAAACTTGATCTTTGCATGCATAAAATCCATCTTAAGGAATCATCCAAACCAATTAGACAACCACAAATAAGAATCAATCTGCTCATACTTGAGGTAGTTAGGGAAGAGATCACCATGATTCTTGAATCTAGTATTATCTACCCAATTTGTGATAGTGAATGGGTTAGTCCAATTCTTGTTTTACATAAGAAGGGTGGGATAATTGTTGTCACGGATGAACTTGGGGAGGTAGTCACAACTCAAGTGAAGACCTAATGTTGTGTGTGAATTGACTATAGGAAATTGAATGTTAAAACACGAAATGGTCACTACCATCTTCTATTCCTTGATCAAATGATATAATTATTATCTGTAAAGTCACACTATTGCTTTCTTGATGGATTGAACAACTACTTCCAACTCCTAATCACATCTCAGGACTACGAAAATACTACTTTCACTTTCCCCTTTGGAACATATACATATAGGAGAATCCCTTTTGGCCTTTGCAATGCTCCTGCAACATTCCAAAGGTTTATAATGAGTATCTTTTTTGATTTCATTGAACACTATATAGAAGTCATCATGGATGACATTACCATTTATGGGGATACATTTGAATCGTGCTTGCATTCACATTTTCTAGTCCCCAAAAAGTGTGTTAAGTGTAACCTTGTGTTAAATTTTGAAGAATTTCACTTCATGTTTGAAAATGTTATTTTTCAAGAGAACATAGTTTCAAAAGATGGTATTAAAGTTGATCCTACCAAAATTGAAGTGATTTAATCACTTCCTATACCCACTTCTGTTTGAGACATCTGTTCATTCCTCAGTCATGTGAATTTATATCGGTGATTAATCCATAAATTCAGTTGGATTTCTTATCCACTCACTTTTTTTTCTCCAAAATGATGTCGCTTTCCATTTTGATGAGGTTTTAAAGAGAGAATTCATTTGAACTCAAAACTGCTCTTACATCTTCCTTCATAGTCCAACCCCCAGATTCATCGTTACCCTTTAAGTTGATGTGTGATACTTCTGATAGAGCCGTTGGGAATATTCTTGGCCAAAGAAGAGAAAACATTCTTCATGTCATCAATTATGACTCAAAAACATTGTATGAAACTCAATCTAAGTATATTGTGACTGAAAATGAACTTTTAACAATGGTTTTTTCATTAGAAAAATCTTGTCCCTACCTCTTAGGTTCCAAAATCATCATCTTTACGAACCATTTTGATATAAATATCTTTCTCTATAAATGTGATTTAAAATTAAGGATAATAATATGGATCATATTTCTTCAATAGTTTGACCTAGAAATCCATAATAAACTAGGAAAATAAAACCCAGTAGATGATTACCTATATAGAATTTCTATTTCTACTCATCCAGAAATCATTGATCCTGAATTCCCTACATAGTGCCTTTCATCTCTCACTCTAGAGTTACCATGGTATGCCCAAATTCTAAACTATGCTGGTATTTTTCATGAAAAGTTTTCAAAAAAAATTTAAAGCTGAAAAGTGAGTCGAAATTCTATTTTTGGGAAGATATTAAACATTGTAAAACTGGAGCTCACATGGTAATTGGGTGATGTGTTGATGAATATGAACATTACTCCCTCTTATAATAACATCACTCACTTCTAGGATGTGGCCACTTTGGACCAAAATGGACCTCTCGAGATGTCCTAGACTCTCAATTCTTCTAGCATTCACTCTTCAAGGACTCACATGAGCTCTCTCAATTATGTCCTACTAGCCAAAATATTGGCACAATTCCACAATAAATGAAATCCCCCAAAAGCCTTTAATCTTCTATGGGATCTTCTATGCTTAGGGCATCAATTTCATGGGACCATTTTCCCCTTAAAATGGATTCTCATACATCCTTCTTGCGGTTTATTTGGTTTCTAGGTGGGCCGATGGCAAACCCACTAGAGAAGTTGATTCAGATACTATTAGTGAGTTCTTGAAGACACATATAATCCACAAATTTGGCGCATCACATGCCATGATAAGTGACATAGGAACCCTTTTTTGTTGGGAAACCATGATGTTTTTTGAAAAATAATGGTGTTGCATATAAAAATTCAACTGCATATCACCCCCAAACAAATGGAATGGTTGAACTTTTTAATAGAGATGTGAAAAGAGTGGATAAGATAATTTTAAAACCCGCCAGAAAAGATTGGATTGAAATAATTAGTTAATCACTTTGGGATTATTTAACTTGCTGTAAAATACTCATTAGGATGTCTCCTTTTAGGATTTTTTTTGTAAATAATGTTAATTACAAGATGAATTCCAACATATGTAGTTTGGGGATTTGAAGACCTATAATTTATATTGTGAAAAATATGGTCAAGAATGATTGTTGCAATTAGATGAACCGGGGGAGCTTCGACATGATTCTTATGAGAATTTTATTCTCTAGAAAGAAAAATCCAAGGAACTGTATGACAAACACATACTACAAAAGGTATTTCATGAAGGTGAATAGGTAATGGTCTTGAATTATCAATTTCAACTTCACCCAGTTATGATTAATTATCATTGGGATTGTCCTTTTGTTATTAATAATGTTTAAAAACTTGGTTCAGTGCAAGTCCAAGACCCCTCTTATAAATGGAAATTCATGGTTAATGGACATCGGTTACAGCATCCTGAAGATAAAACACACAATCCTAGAACCACATCGACTTCCATCGGATCCACAACTTCTACAATAAACACACTATTAGATGGATATGATGACCTACCAAATCCAAACCAAGGGGCACATCTTTCCCTTTTACTCCACTTCTCTCTCTGTCTTTCTCTTTTTCTTCTACTTCCTCCCCGATTATCATTTTTTTACTTCTTTCCTCATCACAGTTTTTTGTACTCTTTCCCTTTTTTGGGTGTGTCGTTATAAAAAACTAAATAAAACCACAAAAACAAAAAAAAAATTAAAAAATATATACATTTGAAATATCAAGAGTCATACATACTCACCTTCTAATTTTCAAATATTCTCCCACCATTTTGGGTAGTAAGGAGATATGTTTTCATCTCAATTTTTTTATTTTCATCATGACATTGGATAAAGAATCTTACGTCCAAACCAACAAATTTTGAATGTTCAATTTCTAATTTGAAAAATATTTTTCCCACCACTGATGAACAAATTTTTCTTTCATGCCATGGAAACCTATGGCCATCTTTTCAACATGTGTGTTTCTCACCCCCATTTGTGAGTCTTCAGTTTGTGGGCCTTCGAGATGAATTTCCATCTTCGGTGTGAATTAGTATGATAGAGGCATTTTTTGAAACTAATGGTACTCACAATATCCAAATATCCCCCCATTTCCCTTACATTAATCCTCATCTGTAAATACCCTTAAATCCTATCAAAATGTGTGTTTTTATATGGGAAAATATATTTGTTTATCTTGTACAAATGATATTGAAATATGTTAAAAAAATATCAAAAAAATACAAAACAAATTGAAAATAAAAATGGGTTGTGTCTTGGGTGGGTCAAAAGTCACTCATCCTAAACCTTTGAGATTTTTATAACTATAACAATTAGTTTCATGAGGAGATCAATCATAACTATGGAGATGAGTGTGAGATAGATTTCAAGTTCAACATTGAAAAAAAGAACACTTAGGTCATTGGGAGATGTTTCATGGTTTGTAAATATTTCATATTCCCATCCATATAAAATTTCATTATTCTTTTGTGTCTTTTTTAACATTTTCATTCCCTCATAAATATGTGTTTCCATTTTTTTCATGTCTCATTTAAAAAAATGTGCATTTTTTTTACATGTTGTTTTTTTACCCCCTTTTCCATATATTTTGGATATCATCTTTCTACCGTCCCATAGCCACATAAAATCCCCTATAAGAACATATTGATTTTTGAGCACTTTAGTGTAGAGAGTGGAAATTGAGAGCTCTTACAAACTCTATGATTTTTACATTTGGTTGGTGAAAGAGTGAAGCTCCATAAATAAATTTTATCATCATTAGAGGAGTATATTTTGTGTGCCACTATTTTCAATTTATAAATTTGAACATGAAAAATTATTTGTTTTTGGAAAATTGTTTCTGTAACAAATTATGTTGTAATTCAATTTGGATGAGTGAAATTGTCGAAACCTCCCCTGATTGGGAAAAACAAAATTTTAATATTTTTTGGTGAGGAAAAATGATTTTGTTATGTTTTAATATTTATTGAACATGAGGACATGAACAAGAATAAGTGTGGGGTATTTCAAGTTATTAATATTTTCATAATGTATTATATACTCTCTTTAATGATTTTAAATGAAATTTTAATAATTTTTGTGAAATATTAAGTTTAACTATTAAAAAAATTAGAGCACAATTTGAATTCATACATATTCAATTATATTTAATTTTTTAACAATACCATTCACCATACTTATCCAAATTTCTTGATTCCTATTTATTATGGTTACTTACTATAATTAAAAAAATTCATTAGAAGGAACCTTTGGACAAATCTTACATTTGGAGTGTCATATTGTCCACACAAGAAGACTCAAAGAATATGTGATGAAACTAGACCAGCCATGATGATTGAGTTCTTAGTCTAAATCCCTAAGCCCAAATTTTAAGAAACTCCACCATATGTTTTGTATTATAAAAATAAATCTTTCATAAAAATTTTATGTTCCAACTACAAGAAAAAAGTGTCCAAATGATGCTTTGAAGTACAGACCACCATTCTGGCTGGGAATTAAAACTCGGACACTATTCAAGAAATTTCTCATGAAATATTAATCAAATAAATCTGGTATGATTCAGTATGAAAGATAATATATATGTAGAAAATTTTATATAGGAAACTATATTTATTTTAGGACATATTTCTGTTCAATAACCCATTAACATTCCACCCTTCTGAAAAGTATAGATTGAAATTGACAGATTATAATTGTTTACTCCAACTGCCATAACATTGGTTCCATAAATCCAAATGCCTCCAAATCTTGAGATTAGTCAACCAACTTCTTTATCTCCAAATTTTAAGAATGAGATATCTCGACATTTAGTTGTCAAGATGTCAAAATCATCAAGTCAAGTGGAGGGGTAGTTTTGGAATGGAAACAGTCCACCACCTTCTACTATAAATACTTCTCATTTTCTCCTTTCAATAGAGTTGGAATTTCATAAGAGATAAGAATATATTGGCCAGAGAAAATCCCTTCCAAATTCTTGGTAAGACCATCCATACTCATATTCTCACTTGATAGACCTTTCCTCTTCTCTTAGTTTTCATTTTCCTCTGTGTTCTTCATTGTTGTAATCTTGTAATTCTTTTTTAATTCTATTTTAATGCATGTTTCTTATTTAATATATATTATACTCATCCACCATATATAGTTTAATATTAATGTTCTTAAAAGGTTTTAAATCAAGTTAAAAACCCTTCCCTTATTTTTCATTCTCATTCAATCTAACATCTGAATTTAATCCCCTTAATCATTTTTTTTTGTGTGTGTTCACTGCACAACTCTTTTATTATCCATTTATTTTTCATATAATTATAATTTATCATCCTAAATATTATTATAAAATTATTAAACAAAATAATGTCTGGGTAAATCTACCATTGGGTTGAGTTACATTTTCAGGATGTTATATGATTGGGAGCTTTTGCTCGATGGATATTATATTAATTAACATTGTCTGTGTTAAACATAGAACGTCGGGGATTAATGAAATGATGTGTTTAACGTGTGGTTTCCATGTGTTATTGGATCCATAAATACACTACCATCAACAAGCTGTGATTGATATTAGAACTCAATGATAAGTTAAGGGTTGGATTTAAGCCTTAACACTTAGGAATTCCAATCAATGTTATCTTGTGAAGTGGGTGTTAATTTAAATGCAATATAAAGCAAAGATCAAGGATATCACAAGATTAACTCCCTAATAATGAACTCACCCCAATATTTATCAAATTGATAAATCAAACACCAACCATTAATCACTTTATTTAAGCTCTGCAAATAAACTCCTCAGGAAAAATACAATCAACTGAAAACATCCAACTATTAAAAATTATCATCACTGAGGATTCGACCCGAGAGCTGCTATACACATTAGTAGAGCATCAGAACCTTGAATAGTAAATTGGAAACAACTGGTCATGTTTTAGAAGGTAATAGTTTAAAGACTAATGAAACATTCTGAACTGAAGAAGTCATAATGTATGATGAAGAATCAATCAACAATGAACATGTTTTAATACATTTATAATATCATTTTTTTCAACAATTTTGACCACTCTAATGAAGTGATTTTGTACATGACATCCTAACATAACTCTTATACTAATGAAGGTATAGGGCCATAATATAATTTGAAGAAACAAAAAAATGAAATGATTAATTCATTCATTTTTTTAAAACAAGGATAAAGGTAGTTGGAACTTCCATTATGTTAATGGATAATTCTCATAAGGATGTTCGACTTATAGGTAATATATTATTCCACTATTTTATGAGATGGTTCACCATAGAACATTGAAAAATGTCCCTAAAAATCAATAACAAATGGATCAATATAGAATCAATAATAAATAATGAAATTAAATATTGATATTGTACAATTTACATTGTATTTAACCTCGATGATTAACTGCCGGAAAGAGTTTCCAGAAAAGTTAATCTAAATGATGACAAAAGTATTTCTGAGTGGTCTAATAAAGAAATAAACATTTCTAAAAAATTTATTACCAAGATACCTCAAACAAAAAATATGTTAAAAATAAGGGGAAAGAAAAAATGAGATCCAGTTCTAGAATAATTACATTGAACATTGAATCCACATCCATGAAAATGTCTGAGTATATCAAAATGTGTTTTTAATAATATGGAAAACATAGTAGGAAAATTATAACATGATATAGAGGGTATATTATATTGAGAGTCTCTTTCATTGTTAAATCGAGATTCCTATTCCATATAAGTGAAATTTCACAGTGAATTTGAAGAATATATTTTCCAAAACTGACTAGAATTGAAAAAAAAGGAGGAGATAGAATAAGGAGTTCTCAAAGAGTTATAGCTATGGATAAGATGTTATATGTGTTCAAAAAATATGGATTGGTCCAACTACCCTTATTGAGAAGCTGTTGATATCCTCCTTATTCTGTCATCATAGTAGATGAGCACACATTAAAGTAATTGAATGTGATGTCTAAAAGAAGAGGTTTGTTCCACAAGTAAATTAATAATTTGAGTAATTTGGTATCATGTAACATAATTAATATTGTACATTATTATAAATAATAACTGTGATGAAATTAAAGAATCCATTAAGATTAATCTATTCAATGATTAAAGGATGCTAGATATTAATTATTATTTAACTAATCTAGATATCCCCAACAGAATCTAAATATTTAGGTATTATTTTCAAACTCATGACATTTATTTGGAAAATTATTTTTTTATTCATAAAGGATGAGTGATTGTATCACAAAAATGGTGAAGAAATTTCCATACAATTGAATTGATTATTTTATGTATTTTTTTTAAGTGAGTGTAAATTGATAAACATTCATGAAAATCTATATTTATATCCCCCAAGTTTTAAAGGTTTATTTTTGTATCACATTTGTGAGTATCTTATGAACAACTATGTTTTTATAATTTACATATCTTTCTTTCTATACTAGGATAAACCAATAATATTTTAGCTGGTTGATTGATGTAATAATTCTATATAACATATGGTATCTCCCTTTCCCCCGGAAATATATTTAAGATCAATAATATGAATGAAAAATGGTATAAAATGTGTTTATTAAAATTATAAGAGTTATTTGTAAATACAAAATCCCTCCTATGATGTCAATATGGAAACAAAAAATTCTCAATACAATTATTGAAAGAAAGGGTGATAAAAAAGATATTTATTTAGGAAATAATGATAGTATTGACAATAAATACAATGGTGATGATTGAATTTCACTTTGTTTTGTGGTTGTATTTTTTTCTCAATATATAAGTAAATGTTAGTTAATTATTTATTATAGAGTGTGTATAGACTAACAAAAGTTGAAGATAACATCCCATAAATACATAAATAATGGAAAAAATATAATTCTATGATGAATATATGGAAATGAAATATATATAAATACTTGCTTCCCTTGAATAGATATATAGATTTCCTCAAAATCTGTACTTATATGAGATGATTTTTGATATGGTTCTATTGTCTTAATGAAAGTGAAGGAGTAATATAATCATTATCTAAAACATGTTAAATTGTATGTTTCAATATAAATTGGTTTTGGTTGGTGAACTAATATAGCATATCTATATGTGATATATTTAATAGGATTATAATAGGTTAAAATTTCTTGTAATAATCGAGCATGAAGTTTGTATAAATCATTAAAAGTGTTAAATATATGAAAACTATTAAAAATAGAGTTGTATAATACATTGATGATTTTTTTTGAGTAAAATGGAGATAGACTAATGTCATTTAAGGTGGAATAGAATTGATTTGATGAAATCTAGAATTTTGAGTTATAAAATTATTGGTTATGTAAGTGTCATCCCTATATCTCTTGTGACTATCTTCCAACCTAGAGATATTGATAAATAGAAAATTATTAGATTCATAATCTTGAATCACTATGTTTTGTAACCATCATCATTCCCATTGTAAACATTATCATGGTATTATATAAGAATCATCGATTGTTGTATATTGATGCATTATTCCATGTATAAATTTCATTTACAATATGTAACCATCAAATAGGGTGAATAATAATCATTATTATACACAATAATGATTATTGGATATATGTAACCATTGTGAAAGATTGTTTAAACATCAGCACTTAATGGAAAATATAAAATTTCTACACACTAGAATGATGGTTCCTAATTGTATTTTTTAAGAATAATGTGATATATGATAATGAAATATATTTTTTTATTAATTTACAAAAATCAAAAAAACCAAAATGTCATTCTGATTTTAGAAATAATCTTTTGTGAATATAATATTCCTGGCATGAAAAAAAGATCAAACTACAAAATGTCTTTAAGAAACTCTTTTATGTGGGAAAGTTTTACATTCTAGAATGATTATTTTAAATAAAATAGATAAATTAGAAGATTTTGAAGATGATATTCATGTCAAAAATTTCAATATACTATTAATAACCAAGATTCAAGTCTATATTGACATAGTTGAGTTAACAAGATCATTGTTATATTTATGATTGACATTCAAATGGGAAAATTTGTAACACATCATTTTTTTAAATAGAATATGGAATTAGATCTGGAAAAGTAAAATTTTCATTATCCTAAACATCATAAAATTATCTTTGAACAAAGAATATCTTAGTGTTTGAGAATTGGACTTCAGATGGAGTTCAAATAATTTTTCCATCCTAGAATGAGAACTTCCAAATTATAGTTAATTTTAATGTCTAAGGATAAATTCCACATATACGTGTTTTGTTCTCTCAATGATTGAAAATAAAAAAATGATTAAAGATAATATATTTTAGGGAACATATGAAGGGATGAACATACATTGTCTTGTTTATATTCATATAGAATATGTAAATTTCATCATGAATTCACTCAAGTAGAAATAATGAAAATCTTAATAGACATATTTGTTGATACTATACATATTATATGCATTCTTGGAAGAGGTTTTTATTTTTGTAGCTGTTATGATTTAATTATGTTGAAGATAAAGTTGTAACTATTGAAGGATAAATGTGATATTGGGCCATCCATTTTCATAGTAAAAAAAGAATTTTTTGGAATGTCCTTTTATTTGAAAAAATTATAAAATTAAAATAATTTTTGGCATTATCAATGATAAAATTTGATGTTTTATATATTTGGATATAGATAATTAAATAAGTTATTCAATAAATCCACCCATGAATGATATATTGATGACATCTATGTAAATAAATTCTATGCCAGATAAAGGAGGATCCAATTAATAGTTTTGAGAGAGTTATGGTATCCAAAATAACTAGAGATCGTAATGAATTAAGGAAGACGATATATGGTTGTATGTTTTAGTGAGGAAGATATAAAAACTCTAAACATTAGGTAAATAAGAAACACATTTTGTGTTTAAAATAAGTAGAATAAGAATATGATAAACTATATTTATAGTTAGATAGAGCATTGGGATAAGAAAGGGCGGAATGATTGCCAAATGATTTGGTTGAGTTACTAGTGAAAAATTTTTATAAAAAATTTTTAGTGCTTAGAAGATTGATTATGCTAATAAACAGTTTTAAGGGGAACAAGAAATATATTCATATATTACCAAAGACTATATTACAATACTTTTTCCAAAATATATACACGAAGTTCAAGACTCTGAGGTGGGGAACCTAGTATATTCCGTAGATATAGTAAAATATGTTTCTTTAGTGATGACCCACATTAAGAGAATGAATGTGTGGAAGATCTTATGGGATGCCAATACAAAGTTTTATAGTTGAAAATGTGTGTATCGATGGGAGTTGAACAAGAAAAGGAGTTTAGTTCCCACCTTGGGGATGGTCCTTTTAAAAATACCAAATGAAAAACCCATATTTATAATTGGAATTTCATGTGGTTATTGTATATTTGAAAAAAGATAAAAGGATATATATATATATCCTAATAGATAATATGTATTTGAATACCAATGATCTGAAAATACTGAATGAATATTTTACAATTTGGAAAATAATTTGAAAAAACCTAATTTGTTAGGACCAAGATGATAAGTAAAGTGATTGTATTAAAACTATTTCCTTTTTGTCAAATATGATTATGAAAAGATGGAAAATCACATCACTTTGTATTCTGTGAAATTTAGATTAACCCTAATATTCGAAGGAACCAAAATCATAGTTCTTGAAATGGTTTATCCTTTTCAGATGATGCTACAATAAAAGGATCCTCACAGTCACTTTAAATTTATTGTGAAAAGCCAATACTGTAGAGGAATAATATTGTTTTAACTAAATGGTCATCAGATTCACTTTCATTCCGATATCATAAATAGAGTCTTCATGATCAGAGTATGCATGACTAAGATAAAGAAAATGTGACGATGTTTTTATAATGTTGGATTTATCATAAATCGTAAGTGACTAGTAGTACATATTATGAATGCTTTTTCAAAGAAAGGTGGATTGAAATAAAAGCGGCCAATAATATTTAGACTGACTGGTTCTAGTAGTAAAGAAGAAAAGGAAGTGGAATATTGTATTCAACCTAATAATATTCTGGAAAATTATCTTTTGAACAATCATATTCATGTTATATTGTAAGGAAGGAAGTTTCTAAAGTCATTTTAGTAGACAATGTTCATTGTATTCATTAAAGAAAAAATCATCTAATTGGACTATGTGTCACATTGTATGTATATAAAATAATTGATTGAGATCTACTGAATACAATGAAAATAAAATAATTAAGTGACTGTTACAAATATATGTTTTCAAGTTTAGTCAACAATGAATTTATCCATTTAAAAATGGTTGAATTACATTGATTGTAGATCAAGTGGATAAAAAGAATTGATGGAAAAATTGAATGTTTGGTTGAGGGGGAGCTAGAAATTCAAAGAATATTTTCTTTTCTTTAATTGATACAAAGCAATGTATTGAAGAAATTGGACTGAGAAAATCGTGTTCAGAAATTAAATCTGAACTGGAAATTGAAAATAATTTAAATGGAAGAGATGAAAATGATAGAATATTTGAGAAGGATCGAGAAGAGTTAAGAAGAGTTGATGAGGTCATGATTCACAATGAATTCCAAGAAACATGAAAATTATGGGAAATTGGGTGAGGGGAAAATTTTTCATTATTCCCACTAAATCCATCCACAGGTCAACTATATAAGTTATAATTACTTCATACATTCATTGCACGCTAACTCATATGTACTATTCATATAGAGAGAGAGAAGTTCCAAAATTCTAGGGAGAGGAGAATGTTTCTTTATTAAGCCTATGTTTAAAAAAATTATATAGAGAATTTCATGGAGAATTGATAAGACCACAACTTTGAATTTTGCTAATAATCATATTCAGTGATCACCATATTCACTTGTGTATCAAATTATTCTAGTTATCGTATTCAGCTTGTAACTGTATCGGGATGGTTAGTAAGATCAGGAATTCTGTACTGGGTTTTTTTGGATGAAGGAAGAAATAATTTATATTTATCTCAATCATATTATTTAAGGAGGAAACTATATTGTGTTGGGAAATCATCTTTGACGATCTAAGTGGGCATATCAGAATGGGAAATTAGATCTGAAGAATTGGAGAGAGATTATAAAACTAAACAATCAGATTTTAATTTTATATCAAATTCCATGAAGTTATTACCATCTTATGGGTAATAAATTGAAAAAATATTTCCCAAAGAATACATTTTTAGAAATTTAAAATTTGATCAAGTAATATGATTTGTTAAATAAACTTTTTTTTATGATTTCTTGTCTAACTAGGGTGCACATGCACTTTTGGATTTTTTTTTAAAGTGCTAAATGTGTGGAAGGGTATATCCTACATATAGTATTCCTAGTATTTCATTATAGTGGATTGTAAGGTGTTAAATAATTTCGAAACCATAAAAATGATGTGGATATTATTATTGAATATTTATCCATATAAATTTTTATGTTTCTATGTATGTTTTTGTGAATTTTTTTCTACATGAATTGAAATATTTAACTAGAGATGAAGGGTTTTTCAAAGAAACATTAAATAAAAATATCACAGAATCGACCACTCCCCTTCTCAGTAATACAATTTTCCTAAATGGGGAACTGTCAAGATGTATCTAATTGTAGGTTCCCTTCAATTATTCTTTGAAAATTGAGATTTTAATTCTGTGAACATTTAAGGTATTCAAGATTTTATGGAAAGAATTATCATATCTTGAAAGTTATAATCTTTCTTTATATTATATCAATCATTTATGGTGTTATTAAAGATACAATAGTTTGGTTTCATCCAATTTATGGTAATGTTTCTTCTTATATCTATTGATAATAACAATAATGATAATGATTAATGATGGATATTTCTATAAATTTATTACTTTCATCACTTTATGATATTATATTCTTATGGGTGAAATGTGTTTCCATATCTAAAGTTATATGGGATAAATTGGAAGACATATACGAAGGCAATACAAAAGTGAAGAAGGAAAAGTTAAAAATATAGAGATATAGATTTGAGGATTTTAATATCGGTGAATATGAATCTATTTGGGACTTCTTCACTATGGTAAATGGCATTGTTATCACTATCAGAGGTCTTACTAAAAGGATAGATTATTCTATAGTTTTTGAAAATTAGTTGAGAATCCTTAAAAAAATTGATGCAAAAATTTCTTCACAAGAAGAGAAAGAACCTATAACATTTTTTATTGATGATTGAAAAAAAACTCTCATTACTTATGAAATGATAAGGTAGAAATCTAGGAAGACAAAAATAAAATTTGAAAGAGAACTGTCTTTCAACGATTTTAAAAAAATGAAATTTTATTGAAGAATCTTATTGGAGATAAAGCTAGTGTATATAATTCTAAAAAATAGGTATGTAATACTTTTGAAGATATTTATGCTTCTTTTTTAAAAAAAGTACAATTTGGTGTAGGGAAATACAAAGGAAAAATCCCCTGAAATGTTTTTAAAGTTGTGACACTAAAATTTTGTAGCTAATTGTCCTTAATTAAAGAAATGAAGAGTATATTGATGACAAAGAAAGAAGACCGTGAATATTGTGGAAGGAAAATGGAGATAAAGAAAAATAGTATTTCATAGGAAATGATTGAAAATTCTTCAAATCAAGAAAATTAGATTCTTATATAATGATGGAGAAGAAAAGGGAAATGAAATAGAATATAAAAAATCTATTGATTATGTTTTTAAGATTAATTTTATTGAAACTGCAAATGATAATGAATTGGGAAGTAGATTTTCTGAGTAAAAAAGAATCTCAACAAGAATTTCAATTCAAATAAGAGTTAAAATAATGTCTTAGAAAAATTAGAAGACATTAAAAAAAGTCAGAAGATGAATTTTCATCAACAAAAAATCAAGAATTTTTTGCTGGTGAGAAGGTGAAGCTGGTAAAAGAAATTGATGATTAGAAGAATTATCATAAGTATGGAATGAATCATAAAGATCATTTTGAATTGAACTGGAAAAAAAAAGAGTTGGACCTTGTCTAATAAAAGTCATCTAAAGATGAAATGAGGAATACCCATTCTGAAAAATATATCTCTAATGTTGGTGAATGTTATCCTAAATAGATTCCAAAGAAGGTTCCTTAAAAGATTCCTTCAATGTTTGAGGTGAAAGATGGATGTGTTTTTAAAAATAATAATGATGGGAATGTTATGTTTGTAGCCAAAACCAACAAATTTGGGAATTCAAGAGATTATAAAAATCTTGAATCTGAAATTTCATAATTAGAGAAAATTAACAATTCTTATGGTTGTGATAAAACTGAAATGAAAATGAATATTATCATTGAAAATAGAAATTTTGGTTCCTTGTAAAATAAAGAAAATAAGGATTCTGAGAAATATATTCAAAATTCTAGTCAGTATAGATGTTTCGGAGACAAAAACTTCATCCCTAGCTACTGGTGGTCCTGTGGTGGATTCAGGCATACAACTAATATTTGTTGTCCAAACCAAAAAAAATTAATATTACTCTATAGGTTTTGAATATAAATGGTTGAGAGGGTGTAAATTCTATCAAAATAAGAAATATGAGAATGATGTTTCAGAATAAATATGAGAAGGTTGATGTGTATATTGAAAGTAGGTTCTAGCCTTTGGAATCAATTTATGAAAGATGTGAATGACCTAGAAGGCTTCCAAATGGATGTATTGTATTGTTACAAACACTAAAAATGATTCATAATAATTCTAAAAATCCAAAAGTGAAGAACTAAAAGAAAACAGAAAATGAACTTACTGATAAAACATCATTGAATTATAAAAAAGGAGAACAACCTTGGATTCTTGATAGTGTGTGATATTCTCATATGATAGAATTATTGATGATGTTAAAGAATATGAATTAATTTAAACATGTAAAAGTGACATTCTTTAATGGTGAATCCATGAAAAGTAAAGGTTTTGGATCATCGATAACTAGGAAAGTAAAGATGAAATCAAAGAAAATTTTGTATGTTGATAGGTTGAAACATAATTTTTTATGTGATTCACAATTATATGAAGAGGGTGAAAATTTTTTCTTTATAAAATATTGGGTTATTTTGTAAAGTGGGGAAGATGTAAATATTTTAACTAGAAGCCAAAGTAAAAAAGGAAACTTGTTTCAGGTCTATGAAAAATGAAACTCATGTTACATTAGTATGGTTTAGGAGAATAAATTGTGAAATAAATTATGGGAATCATATGTCATATATACATGACCAAATTATCAAATTGAGATATTGTTTGTGACATTCCATATTTTCCATGATGAATAGATTGGTGTTTCACTATTTTCCAAAAAGTTATGAATATAAATGTTATGCCCAAGAAAGTTGAGATTTGTTTAAAAAAACCCTTGGATCATATTTAATCTAATATCTTTGGAAAAATGATAAAAATAATAAAAAAAATTGTTATTAGTATTTCATCACATTCATTGATGATTTTAATACCATCAATTTTGTTATGTATATGAAACGTAATTCGGGAAAATTGAATTTTTTTTATTGATTTAGAATAAAAACCTAAAAAAATGTGATTATTCAGGGAAGATATGTATAATAGAAAATAGTGATGAATAAATAAGTGAATAATATTAAATTTATCTTGGGAAGTACATAATTTATAATTAGTATAGTTCCTCATATACAACACAAAAAAATGGGGTTTCTGAAAGAGAGAAAAGAAGCATGGTTAAAATTGGATGAACTGTGACACTTGAACATGGGTTTTATCCATACTTTTGGAGGAAATCCATGAGTAGTACTAATTATTTAATAAATGATATTTCTACAGGCTATGATCGGATATGACTATGTATGAATTATTTTATGGGGGAATTTCTTTTTTACACACTTTAGAGTTTTTGGGAGTCAATATTTTATAAATTAGAAAGGTGGAATTTGTGGAATTTTTTAGCAGAAATGATAAGATGTAATTTTTATAGGATATGATCTAGAAGAAATAGACTATAGTTGTTTCAAAAATGAATCATGACTAATTTTTCAATCAGTTGATGTGTAATTAATTGGATTATTTTAGGAATACAACTATATTCAAATAGATAAGGAAGTTGAGTAGGGTAAGGAATGTTGTGAAAACAATTTAGATATAGATATCGACAATTGTAATCATTCTCATGAAGAATAATCATTCTAATATATTTCTAGTTATGAGGAAGAAACTCAAGAAATTCATCTTAGACTTATAAAACAAGTGGAATATCATAATATTATTGGGGATCAACATCAAAAGGTTTAAAAAATAATCACTACCAATGCATTTACACATATATCATTGTATTCAATATTGGAGCCAAATGATGTGAAATAATCATTTCAGTGTCTAGAATTGGTTCATTCCATGAATAAAGAGCTGGATTATATTGAAAAAATGAAACATGTGAAGACGTACCCACACCAGAAAAAAAACATTATTGAAAAAATTTTGGTTTTCCAAATCATGTTGAATAAATAAGGTGAAGGAACAAGAAACAAATAAATATTAGTGTGCCAAAGGTATTCACAAGTTAATGTTACTGATTTTGATGAATCATTTTCTCTCATGGAATGATTAGAAACAATCATAATTTCTATTATTATTATTGCATAATTAGGTTACAGAATCTTTCAAATGGATGATAAATCTGAATTCTTGAATAGTGGTCTGAATGATGATGTTTACATTGAACAAACTTGTGTATTTTTTATTAGGAAATATGAATGTTATGTTTTCATATTGAAGAAGGATTTTTATGAGGTAAAACAATATCTGAGATCATGGTATTGAATATTGGATATGTGTTTAGGGAATATGAGTTCCATGAAGTGAAGAGTTGATAGAAATCATTATGTCAGATAAAGTCAAGAGTATTCCCTCATCATAATGGTTGATTTTGAAGAAATTATCATTGCAAGGAATGATGAATGAAGTTGTGAAAGATTTTTTGGAGAGATAAAAATGGTTTTTGAACTCTCTATTCTATTGGAAATGAAATACTTTGTTGGGTTTCAAATTTTTTAAAAAAAGAAACATATCCTTCCATCCTAGGAAAATTATAGAAAGGAACCTCTAAAGAGGTTCAGAATGGAAAAATCAAAACCTATTTCCACTCTAATTTTATTAGTAACAATGTTGATAAAATATAGAGAATGAAATTGCGTTGATTAGAATGAATTTTTGAATCTGATTTAAATTTTATTGTATTTAAATACCTCATGAGTTATTAGTGTTTATTTTATTACCTAATGTACAAGATTTTTGAGTATTCCAAAAGAATAACAACTAATTTATAGGAAATGAATTATAAGAAACATCGAAGGAACCAAAAATTAGAATAAGATAAGAATTATAAAAATTATTGATTTGTTTATGTATTCAAATGCTTATTGGGAAGGAAATCTTGATGAATGGAGATCCACTTCATGTGGAGTATTCTTTTTGGTAAATAATTGCTTTAGTTTCCTTTTAAATAAATTTATTTTAGTAACTCTCAGTAAAACTGAAGATGTGTATGTTTCTATAACTCAATCCACTAATTAACTTATGTGGATGAAAACTCAATTAGAGGACTTTCCTTTTGAAGTGAAGTTACACTTACTCTTGGGTTCTGATAGTCAAAGTACAATAAAACTCACCAATAATTTAGTTAAACATTAAAAATAAAATAAAATTGATATAAAATATCATTGCATCAATGTTCATTTGGGGAATAATTTATTGAATCTGAAATATGTTCCATCATCGGAACAAGTAACGGTTATATTCACAAAACCATTATCAAAATAATCCTTTTCTAAATTGAGGTTGAACAAGGGAATCCAAACACTTTATCATCATGTTTTAGGTATTGGTTTTTGTACCCGCTCTCATCTTACCATTGGTTTTTACAATCAAGGGGATAATTGGTACGTAAATTTATTTTTTTTAAATGAAAAAAAATAGTGGGAGTTGTGTGTAAGCTGTGAATTCAACATTGTATTGTGTGTAAACTATTCTAACTGACTGTTAGAGTGACTGTAAGAAAAAAATGTTTTGTATTCTGGGAATGGTGAAGAATTTGAGAAATAAAGGAATAAAAGGGGAGGATGTATTCATAATCACCTCTTTTAGACAACATGATTTTTCTATCAATGATTCTTGTTTCCTACAATGAGTTAGCACATGTAGGTTTAGAATTGTTGATAAGTGATCCATTTCTTGAGGATACAATGTTTATTCATCTTTGAATTTTTGTTGATAAAAAAAATCAATAGGGGGAGATTTTTATGATCAATGTAATAAATAAGGTGATTGTATTCAACGTGCTATCTTTTTTGTCTATGGTTATTATGAAAAGAGGGAATATTATATCACTTTTTATTTTTTTTTAATTCTGACTGGTCGTTGTATTAAAAATAAAGAAACTCACGATGATTTAAATGCTCCATCTTATTCAATATATTCAAGAAGAAAAGGAACATTTGATTCACACTGAATTTAGAGTGAGAAATCAATCGTATTTATTAATAATCTTGATGGAATTGGATGATCATCAGATTCACTTTGAATATGGTATGGAAGATGTGATACTAATCGGAGTCTTTATGACTATGATAAATAAAATTTTATGATGTGTTGTGAAACATGGAGTTTTCATAAATCATAAGTGAGTGGTATATCATATTATTCAAGCTTGATGAAAAAAATGGAACATAAAAAGAAAACCAGCCAAATGTATTTTGATTGATTGTTTCTGGTTGGAATGATGAAAACGATGTGGAAGATCATATTTTGGATGATTGTTATATTAATAATTGTATTAATGAGAATTGGAAAGAACAATTTTGCTAAAGGCACTATAGTAGTCAATAGTCACCATATTCAGAACATAATGAATCTATTAATTGGACTGGGTGTGGATTTGTATTCAGAAATTATTTTTTTGTGATTTGATGAATTCAAATAAATTAAAAAAATAATGTGACCATTAAAAATGGAATGTTTAGAGCTTAATGAATATCAATGTAAACCCTTTAAAAGGGGTTTAATTACTTTATTTATCAATCAAGTGGATTAAGTGAATTGTTGAAGAAAAAAATATTAATGTATTTTCGAGTGGGCCATTGAAATTAAAATAATGTTTTCTTTTCATCAGTTTTTATAGATAATTATATTGTTGAAATCAGATTGTGAAAATATGATTCAAAAATTGAATCTTTACACTCAACTAAAAAGAAATTCCAAAAAATTTAAGAAGATGATAGATGATTCAAAAAGGATCAATAAGGGTTGAGAAGAGTTGATGAGGTCAATATTCATCCCAAATTCCTAGAAACCTAAAAACTAGGGAAATTTTGGTGAGTGGGAAAATTTTGTGGACTCCCATAAAAAATATCCATGGGTCACCTATAAAATAGAGAAGTGATTTTTTTTACTTCGATTTACCACTAACATAGATGTATTGTTCATGTTAAGAGAGAGATGTTTTGAATTTCTATGGATAGAACATGGTTTATATATTAAACATTTGTTAAAGAAGTTATAATTTATATAAGTGAAGGATAATAGATAATATCTCAATGTTCTATTAAAATAATCATCATATTCAGTGATCATCATGTTTAGTTATGTATCAAATTCTTCTTTTCATTGTATTCAACTAGTCATTATATCGAGCTATATAATCAGATCGGGACTTCTGTATTGGAGTTTCCAGACAGAGGAAGAAAGAATTCTAAATTTTCAATCATATTCTAGAAATATCTACATCTATTCTATTGGGAAATAATATTTAAATATTGGATTAGATAGATCGGATTGGGTAGTCGGATATGAAAAATCAAAGTAAGAAGCATAGACTGGACAATTATATTTGAATTCTATATTAATGTCCTTGAATTTCATACCATCATCTGGGTGAGAAATTTAATACTTTTTTTCCTAAGAATATATTTGTGGAAATTTAAAAAAACTCATGTAACATGAGTTTTTACAAAATCATTTTTACTCTATTTGTGCTTAGACGGTGCACAGTCACTTTTGGGTTGTCTTCAAAGTGCTTCATGAGTGAAAGGGTATATCCTACTCATTGTATTCCATGGATTTATTCCTATTGGATTTTTTGGAATTGGATCATTTCCATACAATACCATGGACGTAACTATTCTTATAGAATAGTAAACCTTTTAAATTCTTGTGATCCTGTGGATGTGTGTTTGATTTTTTCTCATAAAATATTATGATGTTTAATAGGAGGTGAAGGTTTACTCAAGGAAACATAAAATAAAAAGTATCACTCATTCACATTTCCCCCTCATAGTGATATAGTTATCTTAACCAATAACATTCATTATTCACTCCCTCTCTAGTGTATATTCACATTTTGACTTAGAATTACAATGGATACAGATATGATATATGTAATTCATTATGAATTTTCTCAGGTTGAATAATAGTATATTTATAGAAGAGTAAAAAAATAATAATGAATTCCAAATGCATGATGGATCCTGATAAATAATTTAATTCTAGATTTGGACATTAATTTTTTTTCAATGTTTTATATTCTATATATATAGAAACATATAGTTATGAAAAGGAAAAAAGTTTTAAATTGGATGTATGGAATTATTTTGATAAATTTTTTTAAATAAAATGAGAAGGTTATGAAAAATTATGACGTCACACAAAATACATAATGGTTCTGAAGTAGTGAAATTAAGCTAAGTATAGCAGTAATCATATGATGGATAATGGTCACCATATATCAAATTCTTCTTTTCTTATGTGTTCCATAATAATGATTTTTCTACATTTCATTAATGTGGGTATTTTAAAAGTTAGGGTTTTGTATGGTGGTTCTATGACTGATTGGTATTGAACAATATTAAGAAATTAGGGATGAAATTAGAATAAATTTAATAACACTGAATGACGTTTGGGTCCCTATGTTAACCCTGTGGTATAATTTTTTTTCCATCATCCAAATTATGTGTGATGTCATATACCTAATGTGTTCTTGATATAGAATAAAATTAAATTGAATATATTTCTATCTTATATGAGAATCATCATTTTTAGACTATGAGTGGTATAATAATAAATAATGAGACAAAACAATGTCTTCCAAGGGAGGTGTTCCATGGACTAGTAAAATAGAAAATATTTAAAACAACATAGGGTTCTTTTAAAATGATTATGACCAAATTGGATGAATGTTAATGCCCTGGTATGATCCCTAGGTTTAGGATTCCTGATGAATGTGTGATAAAAAGTGGGTATTCCTATGTGAATTAGGATTTGAATGATTTTTTGGGTGATTTCCAACATCATAGAATGAACATTAATGATATTATGTAGTAAATAGAGATGTTGGGAAAGATAATACCCTATTAATAAAATGTAACTTATTTATGTTTAAATTATGATGTGAGACTAATAACTTTTGTTGATTGAGAAAAATGATAAAAATATACGTGACATGGTTCCTTGGTGGGGCTTTATTTCTCCTAAGGTGGTATTGAGACGTGTGATGGTTTCTAGTTAGGGTGTTATAACCCCCTAGGTCGTGATGAGATGTGAGGTTGTTATGGGGAGGTTTCATATTCCCCCTGGTGATGTTGGAACATGGTTTTTATTTTCTCTAATGTGTTTTTTTCACCACCAAATTAATTAACATAACTTGTAACTAGCATATTGTGCAAGTACATGGTCAGTCCATTGGGAAACCATGTTGGCGTTTATGTCTCATGATTTAATATTTCTCAAGTGAAGATTCTGAATTTAAATACTAATTGTTGGTTCATAATTATGGATCATGAAAGAGAAATAATTACTAATCCTTCTCTAACTCACTACAAATTATCTTCAAAATCAAATAATGATTAAAACAAGATTTTAATGGATAATGATAAAAATGTGTCGGGGTGGACATTTATGTGGGATGTTAAACCTTTTTCCTTATTGTGTTGTCTTGATCATAATAACCCACATTTCTGGGTTTCATTTGTGTCGAAACTCCCTTGGTCCGATGAGTTCATATTAAGTCGTTATAAATCAATCCCTTGGTCTAGAAATTGATTTCTTATGACACTTAATTTAAGAGCCTCCCCCTAGAAGTGGCAATTATATCCAATGTTCATGGATATCCTTGTCTCAATTCTACCAAAAAACTATGGAAACTCCATTCTTGGTCTGATATTGGGTTTCTAGAAAAATAAGACACGGATGTTGCGAGAATTAGGTGAGAGACGATGAACAAACATAAGAATAGAGAAACGGGTTATAATGAACCCACATTTTTTACCTTCCCCAACACAAGGGGGGATTTAGATTCTCATGATGAAAAGGATAATAAACACACTAAAATTCATAATAGTGTTCATTAAAACAAAAAATAGAAGAATCAAAAGAACAACAAAAATACAGATAACAAGTGTTCCAAAAAAATCCTCTCACTAAAATCATAGTTCACATCCCCCTTCTTCTCCTATCTCCAATACTCTCCTTCGAGGAACACCCCCCAGGGTCTTCTCAGTTAGAAAAGACCGTTTTCCAATAGTCCAAAAGAATTTAGAAAGGGGAATCCCATGACAAGGATTACGTTAAACGTTTAAAATCTAAAAGGAGAAGGTGGTAGTGGTACGCTTGGTTTTGGGAACATGGTTTGGTAGGTCCTATGCCAAGTGTGTGGACGTCTCTATCCCAAATCCTTAAGGCCGCACAGTTTTCCTAGATGAGATGCACAGTTTGGGAAAGTTGTACACCAACTGTGTGGATGTTGTTGTCCATATGTTCATGTCTCGCACAGTTTCCCTGAAGGCCCCCACTATTTTGGTAAGTCGTGTGAAAACCAAGAGGACCTCTCTATCAGTGGCATCTTCACCCACTTAGTTTGAAATCATTTTGGATAACCATGTGGTAGTCGTGCAGATTTCATTTCTCTTTGAAATTACTGAAATTGCTCATCCTTTATGTCTTAGTGCTTGATCTGGGTGACTCTAATCCTACATAGTCATGGGAAAAGGGTCCAACAGCCACCAATTCTCTTATAAATCTCCAAAATTCCTAGACATCCTGCTTTATCCTCTGGTGACTGAAAAACCAATTTAAGAACATCAAATATCTAGAATCTAGGAAAAAACCATCCAAAAAACCATTTTATAAATATTAAACAATGGGGAAATTCCTTATGCACGGTAGTGATTCAATCTCCCCCACACATGATTGGTTTTTTGTCCTCAAACAAAGTCATATACAGTAATTTCCAATTAGTTACCAAAGAGATAGGTAGACACATTATAGATTATAACAATTAGATGAATATGACCATTGAACTAATTAAGGTTAAAAATTATAGCATTCGTACATCATGGATCCCCATGTCTATGAGTATGGCTAACAAAGTAGGCTTAATCCAAAACAGTCAACCATTTATTCATAAATCAATTTGGATTAAAACAATTTTGGCCCCTTTTCATTCAATGAAAGTGCCTACCTCCATTTTCATCTCGTTAAACACACAGATTAGTTAAGCTCAGGATTCATCATCACCAATTGGTGGGATATCACTTTTATAGGTCACACATCATCATTGACTTCCATTATTTGGAACATGATGAAAGGTCCTCAAAATTATTGGGCATGCCTTTTCATATCTCAAAAAAAATCATTGTAGTGGGGTGAGATACTAGCATAAATTTTTTCCTAATTTTCTCCTGTCAACACATGATGAGAATGTTTCAGCAAGTCAAGAGTTCAAGGAATTAAGACTGCGTAATAACCACTAGTGTGACAAAAACAATTCCCGAAACCTCACCTCTATTTATTCACAATATGACATCCATTTTATGCGGTTCCCCAATTCGAATTACTCCATCACAAAAATCATTTTTAAACAAACTGTTTTTCTAAATGAATGGTTAAATGTTCCTTTTCAAGTATTATATGGTTTACTCACATCATAATCTAGGTTTTAGAATCTTAAACTATGATCCATTTTAAGGGAAAATTTCAAAAACTCATTTTTATCTAATTGATATAAACCTATGACATCTATAACAGCCCTTTGTAAAAAAATAAGAAAACATGTTACCCTAAGTACTTAGGAAAGCAATAAATCAAAATGGGTTTCCAATTAAGGGAACCATCCCCCAATCCTAAAACCGATCATGGTCCCCCATGGCAGTAATAAAGTTGATAAGGGTGGGAAAGGAAGCATGAAATGGGTGATAAAATGTAAAGAATCAAAAACTATGAAAAAGTGAAAATCTCTATTGAATGATGGTCAAGTGTGGAAAATAGGTGGTATACAAGATCCCAATGAGAGGAAGGGTGGCAGGAATGGAATAGATGAAAGCCCTTAATGGTGAGACACACGAACCAGATAAGTGAAGAAAGACAAAGAAAAACAAGCTGTAAGGAATGAAAAGCACACCACACAATCACAACAATGCATTAAAAACATCACACCACAAAAGTGGGTGAGATTATCCTTGATGCTTGTAACCATGAAATTCAAAATCTTTAGGTCTCGATTGCTAATAGTACCTTCTCTATCCAACCCGGTTGTAAAGAAGGTGGTAATAATCTGATGAAGGACTCGGTGGATGGGGTTAATGAATCTTTAATTTTTGGCTATCTATAGTATGTATCCAGCCCCTATGGCAATGGTGGACCAGAAAAGATGGGCCAGGGTCGGATCCCAATCGAATGGTGCCAGAAAATAAGTGTCCCTCAACACTTACTCACTATCATACATGCCAATGTAGGTGGCGAACACACTCAGCTAGAATTTGTGTGGTAGGCTCATCAAGCGAAAAGTGGCATCATCAGCAGCTTCAATTGTAAATCCCATCTCATCCTCATTTTATCTTTCACAGTAGTGAAAGGTAGCCCCAAATTCTAAGACATGATCCTTATAAATTGGTTTGTGGACTGTTAAATCATGGGTGAGATTGCCCCGGGCAATATACATCAGGATCTCATCAGTAATGCCCAAGGTGGAAAGGTTTTCTAATGTATACTCATGATAGGGACTGATTTCATGGTTCAAAAGGGTACGATATCTTATGAGTTCCTCTTTCACAGTAAACATGACATTTGGGCCATGCGTGGAGCCCGTGCTGGATCCATAGGCTCTTTTGGAGGTAGACATAATAGGTTAGGGTTGGGTTTTGGGAACCTGAGAAAAAAACATTAAACAATAGCATATAGCCACTCAAAATATGGAATGAAAATGGAATTTCCGAAATGAATAACTGTACATATTCCTAAAGAAAATACAAAATTTGGAAATGAATTCTTTGAAAATACGTGTTCATTGGTAAATTATTGGTGTGCACGTGGGTGATGAAGGAATAGTAGAAAAACAAAAGAAGAGAAGGGGAATGGATGACCAAGAACGAAGAATAAGAAACAAAATAGAGTATGGGATTGCGGGTAGGGAAGGCAGTCAAACCCTAGGGAGAGAGGGAAAAAGAAAATAGAAAGAAAGAGAATGAATTAATGAAGTGTAAGAGGAAGAGATAGAAAATAACATGGAGGGAGAGAGAGAAAGAGAGAGAAAGTAAGAGGGTAGAGGAGGAAGAAGAAACAGAGGGTGAAGCATGGGGCACGCATAGGCTGAGTAGGAGAAAGCTACATGGATTGGAAATGGGGGTCCCAGGTTTTTATAAAATTTCGTGTTTTAAGTGGATGCATGGCCTATGACGCATGGTTTATCCAACCGTGAACCAACCATGAAGAAGCTACTGGAGTGAGGGGTTTGGCGCGTACGAGCTACGCATAGTTTGGATAACCATGTTCCAACCATGCACTGGTTCTTTCTTGGGTGGTCTAAGTAGCATGATCCTCAAATAGTTTAGATACTCATGCGCAAACCATGTTGTTGATTTTGTGTGATGAAATTTTAAAAAAAATCTTGTTGTGAAAAAAAATCACTTTGCATTAAAATCATTGGCTCCCCTCGAATGAGATAAAATATCTGAATATTTTCTATAAGAAGTGTAAGATTGGAATTATAGAAATTCTATAAGATACCCCGACTTGTGGTGTGAATTCTACACTATAACACCCATGAAAAGAAAAGTACACTATCATGCAGTCTTGGGGACGCATAAATAAACAAATCATTCAGGGAAGAAAATTTTCAGAATGCCAGTTTACCTCCCAGTCAGTGCTACGTTTAATGTCTTGAGCTCGACTTACCTGGGCCTTGAGCCACCCCAAATGCATGGTGGAAACTGTTCACACTATGTCTTCCATGCTAAATTAAGGATTTAGGTGCTTCCCATTGACTTAGAATGTTCGATCATCCGTGCTAGCCACTTCCACCATGCCATGGCGGAAACCCGTAATCACCATAAAGGATCCCGACCACTAAGACTTCAGTTTACCTGAAAAGAACTTCAGACGAGAATTAAAAACTCAGACATTATCACCTAGTTGGAAGGATTTCCAGGAGATCATGCAATCATGGACTACCTTCACCTTCTCCTTATAAAGTTTCACATTCTTATAGGCCTCTTTCCTTATCTCGTCAAGCTTGGTTAACTGAAATTTCTTCTTTCCTTCTGAAGCCTTGAGATCATAATTCAGGGCCTTGACAGCCCAATATCCAATGTGCTCCATCTCCACTGGAAAGTGTCAAGGTTTCCCATAGATCAATCGGAAAGGTGACATACCCAATGGTGTTTTGAAGCCTGTCTGGTAGGCCCATAACACATCATCTCATTTCTTGGACCAATTCTTTCTTGATGCGCCTACCATTTTCTCCAATATTTTCTTTATCTCGCGGTTTGAAACCACAACAATACCACTAGATTGAGGGTGGTATGGTGTCCCTTGGTTGTACTTAACACTATACATTAAGAGAACATTTTTCAGTAGAGTGTTGTCAAAATGTGTACCACGATCGCTAATCAACACCCACGAGGTCCCAAACCGACAAAAAATATTTTTATTTTGAAAATTGACGACAACCTTAGTTGTATTATGAGTCATTTCAACCTCTTCTACCCACATGGAAATGTAATAAACACAAAACAGAATGTACATGTTCCCAAAAGATGGGGGAAACAGACCCATGAAGTCGATTCCCCACACTCCAAAAACATCAACCTCAAGTATTGGGTGTTGCGGAATCTCGGCATGACCGCACACATTTCTCATCCACTACCACTGATCATAGGAGGAGAAAAATGAAAACTTTCTTTATGCATGGATGCCCAGAAAAAATCCCAATTGTAAAACCATTGCTACTGATCGATCTGGCCCATGATGTCCTCCTACCGGAGAAGAGTGATAGAATTCCAAAATACATTTAATCTCTTTATCTAGGATGTAATGATGGATTACCCCATCACCGCATGAGCGGAAGACCATGGGGTTTTCCCAGAAATACCTCTTTACCTCTAACAAAAAATGCTTCCTCTATTGAAATGATATGTACTAGTGGACAAATCAAGTCTCTATGTAATTTTCATGGTCGAAAAACCATTGCCGAGGTGGTACTCGAATGGAAAATAGTTTCTCATCAGGGATGTCTTCCTTGATCTCCTGGTCTTCTTCTCTCTCTAAATGGGGCAGTTCTAGTAAGGAGAGATGATCTACCACCACATTCTTACTTCCCTTCATATCCATAATTTCCAAATAAAACTTCTAGAGGAAGAGCACCCAACGGATGAGTCGTAGTTTGGCATCCATCTTGTTCAGTAAATACTTAAGTGCGGCATGATATGTGTATACTACCACTTTCGAAAGCACAAAGTAGGAGCAGAAACTATCAAACGCAAAAACTACAGTTAACATTTAGTTCTCCGTGGTAGTGTAATTAAGTTGCGCTTCATTTAATGCTTGGATGGCATAATAGATCAGCCTAAAAATATGGTCTTTCCACTATCCAAGCACAACCCCCATGGTATAATCTCTTGCATCAAACATAATTTCAAATTGCTCCTCCTAATTTGGAGAAATCATTATGGGTGAGGCAACCAGTTTTTATTTCAAAATTTTCTAGGCTGCAATACATTTATCACCAAACTCAAAAACTACATCCTTGGATAGTAGATTGGTTAAGGGATGAGAAATCTTGGAGAAGTCATGGACGAATCTACGATAAAATCCCACATACCCTAAAAAGCATTGAATTTCTCAGAATGATGTGGGAATGGGCATCAACGAGATAAAATCAATTTTTTCAGGATCTGTGTCAATTCTTTTCATTGAGATCATATGGCATAATACGATTCCATTTTGCACAAAAAAATGTCACTTCTCCCAATTTAGAACTAGATTTGTATGCTCACATCGTTCAACAACCAACTCTAGATTCCTCAATAAAGTAGTGAATGAATTACCATATATTGAGAATTAATCCATGAAAACCACTTGAATCTGCTCTTCCATATCAGGGAATATGGATAACATGCACCTCTGAAAGGTGGGTGGAGCATTGCACATCCCGAATGAAATTTTGAGGTAGTATAAGGTTTCATAAGGATGAGTAAAGGTACTCTTTTCATGATCCTCGAGGGAGATAGTGATTTGGTTATATCCTAAATAACCATCTTAGAAATAGTAAAATTCATGCACCGCCAATCTTTCCAGCATTTGATCTATGAATGGAAGAGGGAAATGATACATTCTAGTTGCATCATTCAACTTCCTGTAATTGAAACAAAACCGACATCCCATTACTATGGGGGTCGGGACGAGCTCATTCTTTTCCTTGGTCACCATCGTGATGCCTCCCTTTTTAGGCACCACATAGAGATGACTCACCCATAGGATGTTGGAGTTGGGCTGTATAATTCCAGTATCATGTAATTTGATCACCTTCTTCTTGACCAGTACTTTCATGGTTGGGGGGTTCATTCTTCGTTGTGGTTAGAGAAAGTATTTTACCCCTACCTCCATAATCACCATATAGGTGCAGACCGTGGGGATTATACACAAAAGGTCAGTGACAGTCTAGCCAATGGCATGTTTCCACCTTAATAGGACTTTCAGAAGAGCCTCTTCTGGATCTTTTTAGAGTGAGGAATTTAGGATCACCAGTAGTGTATGTTCCTCTCCCAAATATCCATATTTAAATAAGGAAGTAAGAGATGTTTCAACTCTAGATGGGGACCCTTCAGAATAGAAGTAACGATTGGCTCGACCTCGGCTCGCTCTAATAAATCTGGAACAACTTCCCTCTGCCAGTAATGACTGCCTTGGCCTAAAAAATCGATTAATTCCTCCTGGTTTTATTCAAGCTGGTTGTCCTCCAGAATTGGATCATTACTTAATGAATAATATTTCATATCATCTACCTCTAGGCCTAAGCAGTTAGTCTTTGTTGTCAAGGAACACCAATCCTCTTACTCCATCAGTGAAACATATTTCACCGCATTGAGGTCATTGTATGAAACCTTCTCATCACCCACACAAAAGAACATATCTCCTTGTTTTACAACAATTAAATCCTTCTCGATAGCTAGAAAGGGTTTTCCCAGAATCAAAGATCCCTCTTGGCCTTCTTTTATTTCCATGATAATGAAATCCACCGGTAGAATTAATTTCCCCACTTTGACCAACACATCTTCCAACAGCCCTCTAGGGTATTTAATGGAACGATCAGCCAGTTGGAGTTCCACTCGTGTTGGATTGATTTCGTTCAGCCCTTATTTAGTGAATTCAATAAAGGGCATTAAATTAACACTCACAACCAAATCACAATGGTCTTTTCCAGACATGAAAGTTCTGATAGTGCATGGGATAGTAAAGCATTCCGGATCCTGGAGCGTAGGAGGGAGAGTGTGTTGGACTACCGCCGAGCATTCAATGGTCAGGGGAATAGTGTCCAAGTCTTCCATCATTAAATAATTCAAAAATATATCTTTTATGAACTTCGTATATATGGGAATTTGAATCAATCTAACTGCAAATGGAATGCTAATGTGACGCTTCTGGAATACTTCCATGAAATTGAAAAATTGTTGGTCCAGCTTCCATTGTTTCATCCTTGCGGGAAATGGAAAGGAATGTTTATATGCTTTAACCACCTCTTTTCCCTTATCCCATGGGACCTCTGGTTATTTATCCAACTCATGTTTTAGGGTACATTCCTCAGCTATGACCTTTCCACCTAAGGAGAATGTGGACGGCTTTGATATTGTAACACCCTGACTCATAGTTACCATCAGTGTTAGCGCTTTCCTACTGGGTAAAATAACTACATTAGCCTCCTCCCTTGGATTTTTCTCAGTTTTTCCCGATAGTGTACCAGGCTATCTGTGGGAGAGCTAATTGGAAAGATACGAAATCTGGTTCTCAATGCATTTAATTCACTCCTCCTGGTTTTGAAATCTTATTTCAGCAATAGTTATAAATTTAGCCATCATTTCCTCCAGCCCTGAGGTAGGTTCCGGCTGATGTTGTGGGGATTCTTTTTGGGGAGGTGTATGATTCAATGGTTGAGGAGGATGTGGGTTTTGATACCATTACTGCTAATATAATCCTTGATGAAATTGGTTACCATGTTGCTACCTCATATACGGAGTCTGAAACTGTTGTTGATAGTAACCATGTGTTCTTTCTGATCAGGGATGTGGATATTGATGTTTCTTCCCCCTACCTGTATTTTGGGTCTCCTTCCACCCCTGGTTTTTGTACTGAGGGAAGTTGATGGGTCCTCAGTTCTGTGAAACATAATTTACCTCACTAGTAGAGTCTCCCACACTTTCCCCAGGGCACTCACCCATAGCATGTTTGTAACCACAATCACTACATGCTTGTTGAAGGATAGCATGAACTTGAGATGGATGTTTTAGATTAATAGAATTGATCTTCATTGAGATGGCATCGAGTTGAGCCGCAAGCATGGTGGGGGATCTATATTATGGATTTCCCTTTTCTGAGTACCCTTTTCAGAATACCACTAAAAACAATTGGCTGACATGTCTTCCAACAATTCAAAAATATCTTCAGGGGACATCCTCCTGAATGTCCCTCCAATAGATGAATAAACCATAGACTTTGTATTATTTGTTAGACCTATGTAGAAAATATCAACATGCATCCACAATGGAAGTCCATGGTGTGTGCATTTCCTCATCATCTCCAAAAAATGTTCCCACGACTCATATAATGATTCCAAGTCATGTTGTTGGAATTTATGGAATCATTCCTTAAGGTGACCGCCCTTGAGGGAGGGATGTATTTTGATAAAAAGGCTTGGCCTAATGCCTCCTAGGTAAAAATCAATCTCTGAGGTAACCCCTTGATAAAGTCCTTCGCCTTATCCCTTAATGATAAGGGAAACAGCCTAAGGCAGATTATATTCTCTAACACTCTGTCGTACTGGAAAGTGTCACATATCACCAAAAAAATTTATAAGTGAACATTTGGGTGTTCACTTGGAAAGCCATCAAACTAAAATTTATTTTTAAATAACTACATTATCGCCAGCATGATCTCAAAATGTTGGGCCCGCACCAGTGGTCTTACTATTCTAGTGTTTGATCCCTGAATGGAGGGTAATCCATATTCCAATAGTATATAGCTTGGCATCATCGGTTCCTGAGGTTCTTGAGGAATGAATTTTTGTTGCTCCAGAGGATAATAATCATACTGATTAGAATGGAAAATAGGGAGGCTGCTCCCATAGAATATATTACCTCGGTTGGGGCTGCTCGAATCCAGGCAAAAATTAACCCGGTTCCTTATATTGGTTCCTCGGAAGGTATTCCATGTAATCCCCTAGTGGATTTGGATGCTACACTTCCTCAAAACCCAGTGATGGATTTTATTCCATAACGAATGGATTCCCAACTCATTGGAAAACCCCTAGTTCTTCCTCCTGATGTGACACAGGATCATTTGTGATGTGATCACCCAGAAGTGCATGACGTCACCAGGAAAATGTTATTTAGATTTCTGGATCTATCAGGTGTAACTCCGATGACTTGGCAATCCAGGAATGTGTGACCTAGCCACACATATATATATATATATGGGCCTACACAACACAAACAACACACCCAACATAAAATGGAAAAATAATGAAAACATAAATGAGATGAAGAAGATAATTTTTGGAAATTTTAATTTTTTTTCACTCAATGAATCCATTTCAATTAACAAAAATTACCGCTTACCTTGAAAAGACCCCAAAATTTGGTGTTTCATTTTTCCTGAAGTGTTGGTTTCAGCACCAAATTAATTAACTTAACATGTAGCTAGCATAATGCGCAAGTACGGGGTCGTTCGAGAGGGAAACCATATTGGTGTTTATGTCTATTGAATTGAAATTTCAGAACAAAATATGATGAATTTAAATATGATTTTTTATTTCATAATGATGGATCTTGATAGAGAACTTATTGCATGGCCTTCTCTAACTCACTACAAATTGACTTCAAAATCAATGATTAAATAAAACTACATTTTAATGGATAATGAAAAAATTGTTTCAGGGAAGAATATTTATGTGGGTTATTAAACCTTATTCCCTGTTATGTTTTATTGTTCATAATAACCAACATTTCTGGATTTCATTTGTGTTGGATCTCCCTTGGTCTGGTGAGATCTGATTAAGTCAGTAGAAATCAATCCCTTGGTCTGGAAATTGATTTCTATTGACTCTCAATTTAGGAACTTCCCTCTAGAAATGATAAGTCTATCCAATGGTCATGGATAACCTTGTCTTAATTCTCCTAATGATCCCTAAAAACTCCATTCTTGGTCCGATATGGGGTTTCCACCAAAATAAGACATTGAAGTTTGCAGAATTAGGTGATTGATGATGAACAAACACAAGAATAGAGAAACTTGTTCTAACAAACCCAAATTTTTTACGACACCAACAAAAGGGGGGTTAGATACTCATGATGAAAAGGATCGGAAAATTTCTAAAATTCATAATATAGTTCATTACAATATAAAATAGAATAATCATTAGCACAACAAAAAATCAGAGAACAAGTTCTCCATAACCATCCTATCACAAAAAAAATAGTTCCCAACCCCCTTCTAATCCTCTCTTCCATATACTCCTTCAAGGCTCTCCCCTAGTGTCTTCTTAGTCAAAAAGGACCTATTCTCAATTGTCCAAATGCAGGTAGAATGGGGAACCCCTGGTCAAGGATTATGTGAAAAGTATAAAAGCTAAAAGGAGAAGGTTGTCGTGGTCCATGCTGTTTTGGGCACACAGTTTGGGTGGTCATGCACCAACTTTGTAGAATTCTCTATCTCAAATCCTTAAAGCCGTATAGTTTTCCTGGATAGGCTGCACGGTTTTGGTAAGACATTCACCAACCGTGTGGATATATCATTCCATATGTGCATGTCACACACGGTTTCCCTAAAGGGACGAATGGTTTGGGTAATCCGTGTGCCAACCGTGCAGACCTCTCGGTCAATGGAATCTTCTCTCTCATAGTTTGTACAGGGCCTAGATAATTGTGCGGAAGTCGTGTAGGTTTCCTTTCTCTTTTAAATTACACAAGTCAACCATCCTTCATGTCTCATTGCTTGATATGGGTTACTCCAATCCGGCATTGTCAGAGGAAAAGGGTCCAAAAGCCTCTAATTCCCTTCTGAATCTCCATAAATCCTAGACTTCATGCTTCATCCTCTGGTGACTAAAAAACCAATAAAGTAACATCAAACTTGCAAAATCCATGCAAAAACAATCCACATAAACCATTTTATAGATATTAAACAAAGTGGAAATGCATTATGCATAGTAGTGCATCCGTACAAAAAGTGGTTCAAAGATGGGTACAGATTCACCCCGATGTTATTGTGATGTGTTTATAAAGAGGGTTATATTATTAAATATAAAATTATTAGGTGACTCCATATAGGATAGGAATTTCACCCTCAATGATGATGACCTAGTTAATGGGAGTGGTATCATTATCCCTTTAGTGGTGATGTGGTGGTTTTAGGGAGGGGAACCATTTCCCCTATGTGTCCATGATGATGATATGGGTACATATAGTGGATCTATTTCACCTGAAGGCTATGTGTGATGTTTAGAGACATTTCTCACTTTTTGAAGTTATCATGGTTGAAAATAGGTGTGACTATATAACATGTGGACCAAAACTATCAAAATTATTTATGATTCAAATTATATTTCATGGAACATAATCATACATCTTATATATACTATGAATATTTAGGGACAGTATTTTTAGATACAACTATGTTATACTCAAATCCTACTCAACTAGTGATGACACATTGGTAGCTAAAGAAGATATCATTGTCACATGCATAGGTATTTCATAAACACAATATGTTTGTTTATTTTTTTAGACAAATTAGATGATGTCAGGAGATGGGACTAGATCCAGAATCAAGACCTGATAGTGATTGTATTTTTATATATATATTCGTATGTTTTCTATATAATATTCAAATGGGATATATTGTTGTTGTCTTTTGGACTCATGTAACATTTTAAATTTTTCATTCAGTTGTATTATGTGATTCGATACTTTTTTATATATATCATTATTGTGGTGTATCATATTATTTTGGGTATTTTTAGGACCTATTGTTTTTTATTTATGTAGTTTTAATCTAACTATATATGAGAGTATAATCACCACATGGTATCACTATAGACACTCGATTCTAATCAGAAAACTCGAGTATATAACAAGACAATACTGAGGTGACTTGTTTCTCCAATCCTATTACACTATAGTGATTTCGTTCAGGACACTAAAAGCATCCCTAAAATATTACAAAAGGAAAGTATGAGTGTACAGGAAAAATTATATTAGTTTTTTTTAATGATGGATTTTTGTAATTCATTACTAATAGGTGATAATAGTGAATAACATGTTATTTATAAATAATTCTAAAAATAAATTGAAATAGAAGAGTTATGTTGAAAAATAAAAGAAATTATTTAAAATAAATGGTTAGTAATTTATATAAAAAAATTATGAAATTTAATATGTAAAATATGAAGAGTATTCTAGTGAATTAAATAGATAAGATAAGGAAATTCAAGTGGTATTGATTATAATCTTCTCATAGAAAATTTTGAGGTTAAATAAAATTATTATTTAAAATATACTGGTAGTGATTATAAACCATATAAAACATAAATAGAGTTTATCATTATATTATATATCAATTAATTAATCACTATGATTTTATAATAAAAAAATAAAACAACAATATGAAGAAATAATCACGAGATTCAAGATCTTTATTTTTAAAAGGAGGATCCTGATTAAGAAAATGAGTACAAAATATACCTTTTATGTAAAAAAATATTAATATTGTTGTAAAAATTATAAATATAAATTTAATCTAAATATATCAAAACAAATATTGTAATCATTGAGTTACATGGAAAATAATATGTATAATTGCAAACATTTGGACATTGATATTAGATGAATCTCCAATGATTGTTGGGAGAAAATAAAATATAAAAATAATTAAATAGTATTTTAGTCCTATTTTTTCACACCAAATGTTGAAATATAAATCTTTTCTTGTAATGAGAAACATGAGATGTATCTATTATAAAATATGGTAATATTTATTCGACTAAATTTTATATATAAAAAATAACATTTATAGTGTTTTAAGAAATAAAGATAAAATAATAAAAATATACAAGGAGAACCTTTTACCAAAAAACTATATTGCCATTGGAAATATTGATTCATATGGATACATATTTTTAATGATAATAAATCAAAAAAGATACATTGTAAGAAACAAGAAAATTTTGTCTAGTAAAGGTATTTCATTTATAAATTTTATTTACATTCTTGAGACATTTTAAGTGGTTACAATGTTAGAAACCATACAATGATTTCATGTTGTTGACGCTCAAATAAACTATAAAATTTATTAAATTGGTTTCAATTTTTCATTCCAAAATGTTGAGATATGGGGATATTTTTTTTAATAAACCTATAGAATTTCTTTTAGATCAAGATGGATCAAGTGTTTAAAATTTATGATATTATTTAGTGAATTCAAAAAACAATATATGATTGTTTAGTATTCTATGAGAGATATGTATTTAAAATATGAAAATTTATTTTATTAAAGGAAATGTATGCATTAAAATCAATATCCATGAATAATACTGAAATTCTCTAGTTATATATATTTATGTTGATGATATAATTTTCTCCAGTAATGAAGATAATATTTTTAGATTATTTCACTCAAATAAATTTGAAATTAGATATATAGATTCATCAAGAATTGTATTTTTTTATTATAATTTTATAGGGTTCAAGGAGTTAGCTATATTTTTATTTATAAATATAAGAATTCATAGTATATAACAAATTTTTTTGTGATGAAAAATTATATAATTTTAATATCTCCCATAATTATAGATATCTATCTTGAGAATAATAAATAATGGAAGACATTGAATTGAACTAATTATAGAGTAAAAAAATTATCAGATATATTTTTTCACATCTCATATAAAAAAATATTAATAAGAAAAATAATAAAACCCATAAAATGACTCAATAGGATTAGAATAATCAAATGAAGAATAAATGTGAATAGATCATAAATTCCCCTTAATAAATCCACTATTATTATAATTTTATAAAATATAACAATGAAGGGATTATAATAATTTTTAATCCCTACACAGTCTTCCAATAATAGAATCCCATATCTAATCAATGAGATATCATAATTAATCTATGTCTTACTAGAACGTCATGTTGAAAATGTAGTAGAACGATATATATTCATCCCACATGTAACAATAAATTTAAGCACACTAAATTATCTATTTTTTAGTTTATTTATAATGAAAATATATTGAATAAAAATTCCTCAGTGGATATAATCTTTCTTAAAAGAAAATATCCTAGTTGTCAAGCATTCTGAATCTTTTAATATTTATTTACATTTTTATCCAATCTCGATGAAATATAAACTATTAAATATTTAATTTAATCATATTTAAAACACCTTTGAAAAATAATCTCATGATATGCATCCAAGGTTTTTGTAACTTATATTGGGAAATTTTTATGATCCCATGTTTTAGATTTGATTAGTGTTTCTATGGAATTTTACTTTTCTCATTTGGTGGGACGTCTAATTTCATGTCGAACTGTGTAATGATACTATAATAGTAGGAAAACATGACAATGTTGTTTTGGATGAGGTTTAGGTCATGGGGGAGGCTTCCCTACGATTTTGGTTGAGTTTCATAGGCATAAATCTCCAAAAGATTTTGTTTTTTGGAGATAAATTGTAAGGCACATGGTTGGTGCATGATTAGATTAACCGTGTAGGTCAACAATGTGACAACATTTCTCTAGGGTTATTTTTTTTTCTAAATCATGTGAGGGATCCAAGAGGCCATGACACTTAGTGCTTATGTTTATGGGTGTGACCATATAGTCTATTCATGTTTTTTCTAATCTATAAACCTATATTGAACACTTATATCCCCTTAATTAGTAGCTACACATGATTATGTGAATCATTTATCCAACCATTCATCCATATCATATAGATTTTATAAAGGGTGAATTTATTATTTTCCCTTGACTTTATTAAATTTATTCTGCCATTTCTCCTTACTTATTGTGTACAACAATCCCCTTGCATGGGAGATCCCATTGGACTCCTTTTATTTTATGATGTTCGTTCTCCGTTTGGTGTAGGAATTGAACATCATCAATCTTGTTGGATCACCATCAGTTAGTATTCTATTAATATTACATATTTTCTATGTTTATTTCACTAGATGGAAGGCTTAATCCATGTGACCTAATTCACCATATTTTCAAGGCATTTTTCAAATCATTTATTTTCTTCAGTACTATATCGAATCCAAGCTCAATATTGGACATGTAGATAATCTTATGTATGATTTTGGCATCTAGTTTATTTTAACTGATATCTGATTCATTTATAATCATTTTCCTGGCGTTGCACATTTATTTTATCCCATATTTTCTCTAGAACCATTTCAACTAAAATTTGTTTATTTTGGAATTTAAATGAATTTACAGACCTTCAAATTTTCATTAGAGTTCATTTATCACAATGTAAACCACTCATTGGGTGTGTTGTGATTATTCTTATGTTCCACCTTACACAATGATAACTAAAAGACCCATTTTTTATCAACTTCCCTAAATGATGTAATTAATTTATATGGTTTGATTCACACCATATTTTGGTGAAATAATGATTTTATTTTCTCTCATAACATGAAATGGAATGTTAACATCTATGCCACCTCCCTTGAACCTTGTCTCATATAAATGAATTGTAATAAATTAATTTATTTTTAATGTTATTATAAATTTTATGAAACCTTTTATAGTCCTTTTCATTGTTGTGTAAAGCCTTGAATTAAACAATGTAGTTGAATTGATTGTATTGTTTGGCTGAACATCTCATATTGAACCTTATCACTTTTTAAGGAATGGGTAACAAATTAATTAAATTGGATTGATTCAATGGAATGGTTTTTAGATGGATAATAATATTTCTTAAAAATAAGGCTTAGATTTATAATATGGACTTTTTTCTTTTTATAGTATTATTCTATCATGATCCTACATTTTATTCATGAGGGAATTCCTTGAAAACCCATTGGAAACAACCATGATTCATTGGTCTGGTTTGAAACATAGAAACCACCTTGTAAATTTTTCAATATTTTATCATACATGAATTCCTCAGCATAGTTCTAAAGGATTACTTGACTCTTTAACAAATATAATAATTAATCAGACACACTCTAAGGATTTATATTTATTTTCTAGGACAAGTGATGTCATGGGTTTAACGACCCGACCATTTATTACATTACTATTACATAATTTTAAAGATAAAAAACATAATAGTATTGCACATAGAGGATTTGAAGGTTTAGTGTCTTGGGAAAACTAGGATCGTACAAAACAATTACAACCGAAAGAATAAACATTTATTTAATTTATTCTTCTCTAGATTATTATTGGCACTTTTCCTCTTCTTAGTTCATGTAGCCACATGAGGATATACATAAAAAAGTGTGAGCTAAGATCCCAGTAATAGGATAGATAGAAAGAATATAGCATTGGTGAGCATAATCATAACATAAAAAAAGATCATGAACATGAGAGGAGCACAAATAAAAGACTTGAAATGTGGAAATGCATAAAAATGAAACATCATGTCTTAGTGGTTAACTACTACACATACTTGTGAACCGAGATAGACTCATGTTCACACATCATTTCACATTTACTCATGAGATTCATCACATTACCCAATGCATTGGAGCGCTGTATAATTTCAGGTGCACCCTTACATTCAAACATTCATATTGCGCTATATAATTCTGGGTGCACCCGTCACCTCATAATATTATCATTATCATGCATCCCACATAGATCATATATCAATAATGAACATAACATACCCACGGTAAGAAATGGGTTTCATCTCATAAGAATACATTCATGAGCTGTGGTTTCCCAAAAGAAATAGGGAACAACATACTTGATATAAGAACCATCAACCATGAATGAGAGGTAAAAGTTGAGTTCTTAAAAGAAGAGTTCTTTTGGAAAACATTTTGTTTGACATAAACATTATTAGAAAACATGTATATCCCAGAAAAGGTAAGATAATGATGAAATAATGATTTTTAAGAAGTGACCATACAAAATTGGAGTGAAAGAGGGAGAACCCAAAGAAATAAAATTGGGTTCGAGATTTTCCCCTTACCTTGTATGTGAATACTTCCTTCTCTTTAATTTACTCTTAAATCCTCCTCTTGAGATCCTCCATATGTAAGCTAGGGTTGGAATTTTGATTAGACCATCAACTCTTGGACGTGGGAGATGGGAAAGGGAATATGTTTGGGCAGATTTTAGAGAAGGGTTGGAGCTTGACAGTTGTGAGGAAATGAGGGTGTGAAGGGTGGTATTTATAGTGGAGGGGAGATGGGTTTCCTTGATATAAAATTAATTAGTTTATTAATTTCCAATAATACAAGGAATAGTGGGACTTAAATGACCAATAATATTAATTTTATCATGTTATCCCAAACCAAGTGGGTTTAAATTAGCAGAACATCACACATGACTCTATAATTAGCTTATTTAACTTATTTTGTAAATTATGGTATTTCACTAGTCAACAAATATTCAAGTATCTCAGAAAAATCCCAAAAATTGACCCCAACCATTTTTTGATGTGTATAATCCAAGAATGAAGTCCTTTTTTCAAAAATATTTTTCTAAATATTACTAAGTTAATATTTAATTAAAATCAAATTTAATTTAAAAAATAGTTTTTAAAAGTTAAAACTGATTTTATAGTTCTTTAAAAAAATTACGTAGGATGTTATAAATGTTCCTAAAAACTATAAGACAATGAATAAATAATTTATGAACACATCTTAAGAAAATAAATTTTCTTTTAAATTAATTAATTAATTGTAATTAATTATTTATGACTTACAAAATACCAAAATGTTTACTAAGGTCAAATTGTCACTTTCTAAGATGTCTATTTTTTTTATTCATGGGTAAGGTTACTCATATGTTGTATGATTTACTACTAATAAGGGTGATATTACTATTCACAAGGGTATGTTACAATTCATAATGGTATGTTATTATTCACCAAAAATTATTTCTGTTTCATTAGACTCCAAAAATCATCTTGAACACAACCTTGTATACCGGATTTTTGAAATTCAAAACACAGAAGTGACAAACTTATGATTAAAGGACACATATCACTTAGTAGTTCATTATGTTGTGTTTTCATGTGATTTTATGGAATCTTTATAAGAAGGTAAATTCCATTGAAAATCTTTGGGTTGTTACATTCTTCCCCCCTTATGAAATTTCTCCCTCAAAATTTCATTTTACAAAAATAGGTGAGGGTACTTCTCCTTCACCGCCTCTTCTAGTAGCCAAGTTACTTCCTCAAACTTATGGTTCCTCCGCAACACTTGGAAATTATGGGTTTTCTTCTTGCATAGAAATTTATCACTCCGATCTAGAATCATTACCGGCTACTCCTCATAGGAGAGATCATCTTCCAGAAGCACCACCTCTGAGTTTAGTACATGTGAGGGATCAGGTATGTACTTCCTCAAGAGTGATATGTGAAAAAACATCATGAACTCAATCAATATTCAGTTGAAGTGCTAGACGATAGGCCATGGATCCTATGCGATAAAGGATCTCAAAGAGGCCAATGTACCTTGGTCTTAGCTTCCCTTTCTTTCTAAACAGCATGAATCTCTTCCTTGGTCATATTCTAAGGAAGACTTTATCTCCAAATTCAAACTCGAAGTTCCTTCGATGGTTGTCAGCGTAGCTTTTTTGACAACTTTGAGCAGCTTTGATGTGTTTTAGGATGACTTCAACCTTCTCGGTCATCTCTTGCACAGGATCAGGTCCAAGTAGCATTCATTCTCCAACTTCATCCAAAAATGTTGAAGTTCTACATCTCTTTCCATAAAGAGCATCATATGGAGCCATCTGAATACTCGAAAGGTAGATATTTTTGTATTAGAGCTCAACCAATGGGAGATGCTGATCCCAACCAATTTTGAATTCAAGATAGTAGGCTCTTAGCATATCATCAAACATATAAATAGTTCGTTCAGATTGGCCATTAGTTTGGGGGTGATCGGTCGTGCTAAAATTTAATTCAGTACTCAAAGCATGTTGAAGGCTCCTCCAGAATATAGATATGAAGCTTGGATCACGTTCAGAGACAATTGAGAGTGGAACACCGTGCAGTCTCACCACTTCCTTCACATATATCTTTTCATGTTGTTCAAGCAAGATATATTCCTGAATAGTGATAAAATTGGCAGTCTTGGTGAGTCAGTAAACCACAACCCATATTATATTATTCCCCTTTGACCTCTTTGGGAGACCTGTGATAAATTCCATAGTAACATTTTACCATTTCCACATGGGTATAAGAAATGGTTGCATCATACCTTTGGACTTTTGTCTCTTATCTTTAACTTGTTGAAATACCATGCACCTTGATATATATTCCGCAATCTTCTTCTTTATGTTATCCCACTAGAAGTGTTCTCAGAGATCACGATACATCTTGGTACTCCCCTGATAGATAGAGAATGTTGATCTATGTGCATTTTTTCAATATCTCTTTCTTTATCCAAGGTGATGAAGCCACACAAAGTCGCGTTCCAAACGGAATCGCACCAACATCACTGACATGGAACTCCTACAGCTTCCCTTCAATTACTGCATTCACCCTCTTTTGTATCTCCACATAATCCTATTGTGCTTCCTTTATCTTCTCTTGGATGGATGGTTGCGCAATCATTTGGGCAAGGTAGGATGTATCCCCTTTCCTTATGATTTCCAAATCAATCCTTTTCATATCTAAGAAGATAGGGTCTTTCTCAATCCCTTACATGGATAGAGTAGCGGTTTCTTTTCTACTTAGGGCATCAACTACCTTGTTCGCTTTTCCAGGATTGTAGTGAATAGAGAAATTGTAATCCTTGATTAGTTCTAACCATATCCTTTTACACATGTTGAGCTCCTTTTGTGAGAATATATACATTAGGCTCTTGTGGTCAATGTATATGTAAAACATCTCACCATAAAGGTAGTGACGCCAAATTTTCAAGGAAAAAATCATGGATGCCAGCTCTAGATCAAAATTCGGGTAGTTATGCTCATGGATCTTCAACATTCGTGAGGCGTAGGATATCACATTTTCATTTTTCATGAGTACACAACCCAAGTATTTCTTTGAAGCATCACTGTATATCACAAAACTTCCTCCACTTTTTGGTAGTGTGAGTACTGGTGAAATGATCAATCTTATCTTTATCTCTTTGAAGCTTCCCTCACATTCATCCGTCCGGAAATACATTACCATTTTCCTTGTTAACATAGCTAGTGGGCTTGACAATTGTGATAAATTTCTCACAATACGTCAGTAGTACCCAGCTAATCCAAGAAAACTATGTATTTCTGTGATACTATAGGGACTGCGCCATTCCTCAATCGCATTTGTTTTTTAAGGATCCATATAAATTACCTCACTTGTGATCACATGTCCCAAGAATGTGACTTGCTTCAATCAAAAGTCACACTTTCTGAACATGGTGTACAACTTCGACTTTCCTAATGTCGCCAACACGAGACTTAGATGTTCTTCATGTTCCTCCTTGCTCTTGGAGTATATGATAATATCATCAATAAACACTACCACAAAATTGTCTAGGTTATGTTTAAAGACTCTATTCATCAAATCCATGAATACTGTAGGGGCATTAGTATGTCTAAAGGGCGTCACCAAAAATTCATAGATACAATACCTTGTTAGGAAGGCAGTCTTATGAATATCTTCCTTCTTCACCTTTACCTGATGATATCCAGAATGAAGATCCAACTTTGAGAAGTATTGAGCACCTATTAACTGATTAGACAGGTCATCAATCCTTATATGAGGATACTTGTTCTTTATGGTGATCTTGTTGAGTTCTCGATAATCGATACACAGCCGCATTATTCAATCCTTCTACTTCACAAAGAGCACTGACACACCCTAAGGTGATGCACTATGGTTTATGAACCCTTTGTCCAGATGCTCTTGCAGCATCTTCTTTAACTCTTCCATTTCTATATGAGGCATCCTATAGGGACACTTTGAGACAGGTGTATCTCTAGGTATGAGTTCAATTGAGAACTATACCTCACGATCTGGGTGAATTCTGGGTAACTCTTCAGGAAATACATCACCATATTCCCTCACGATGGGAATTTCCTCAAGGTTGGAACTTTCCTTTAACTAAACCATTTGGGAGAGGTATGCTTCTTCATAGGGAATCAACACCCACACCGTTGAAGGATTTTTCAAAGGATATTCATTATCTTCCTTGAATTTTTTGAGAAGCATGTGATGGTTTGAAATATGAAAAGTTATTTCCTTTTCTCAATAGTTGATATGTGATCTATTTAACAAGAGAAAATCCATTCTCATTATAGCATCAAATCCATCCAATGGAAGTATTACAAGATTTGATGGAGGAATCTTCCCGCATACACCAAAATGAGAGAAGTCAAACACTTGGGTTGCAATGATTGCAGCACTTTGTGTTTTTACAGAAATCTCTACTTCCAAGTTTCAGGGATACGACTCTATAGTTTTAGAAAACATTCAAGATATAATGTAATTCATTGAACCAGAATCAAAAATGGATTTTTCCATTCTTGACTGAATAGTAAGTGTACCTTGTATGACTTCATTATCTTGATCCACTTCCACAGTAGTGATGGAATAAGCCTTCCCTTGTTCCTTCGGAATTGGTGGTTTCTTGACGTTGATTACCCTCAAGAACTCAAGGTTTGGTGCATTGACTTGCATAGTTCCCCAACTCCCTACTGGTGTAGCATTGAACCATGAGTGGTTCTCTTCTTTCATCTGTTATATTCTCCTTCCGTTTCATGTCTTTTCAACACTCTTGTGCATGTTGTCCTTCTTTACCCCACATGAATCATTTCCCCATCCCTTTCAGGCAGTTCCCATGGTGCAACTTTCCACATTCTTGGCATGTGGGTTGTACAGTCTTCTTCCAACCTTTATCATTAGATCCTCCATCTTGAAAATACATCTTTTTTTCTTATCACCATAGCCATGGGACCATTATCCAAACTCCATATCCACTATGAGATCACATCAAAAAACTTCTTAATAACTCCCAAAGTCTCTAATTGCAAGATCCTTTCGAACTTGTGTTTTTAATCCACTAAATAATCTAAAATTTTGCTATCATTATTGATAACAAAAGAAGAAGCATGCCTTTAAAGCCTTGTGAAATTCACTTCATAGGTTGTGAGAGATTATTATTATTTTTTCTTTAGCTCGATGAATCCCCTCTCTATCTTTATGTGAATATTTCTATGGAAATACTATTTAGGAAACATTATCTTAAAGACTTCTCATTCCATCTCTTCAATTTTCTCCCTTGTCTTGGTGTTCTTAATCAAATCCCACCATGGATTGCCTTCTCCATCTATACAATAAATAGCTAGGTTCACCTTCTCCATCTCATAATAGTGAAGAACAGAAAAGATCATCTCCATGGAGTTGACCCACTGTTCCATAGCTAGTGGATCAGAAGATCCATTAAAGGTCGGTGGTTGTTGCCACATAAAACATTCGATACCCAGTTTATCCCTCTTTTGTGAAGGAGGAAGTTTCCCATTATTATGGTTATTGTTCATAACATGAGGTAATTGTATAATCATCTCCATGAAGTTTTGAACTCTACCTTCAAAATCATTGGGGATGTCATTCAGGCAATCATTGCATTATCCCTCACATGAGTTGTTGGTTTGATTTCTTCTGGTTCCCACCATTTTCTAAAATGGAAAAGGTTAGAACAAAACATAAGTAACCAGGTTATGAATAACTTATTTATTTAAAAAATTTATACCAAAAACCTAACATATGGGATCCCTATGTAAATATTCTTGTGTGAGTATTTGTACATAGTCTCATGCTAGAGGTTTTTTTCTAGGGTTCACTAATCCTAATTCCCAATTTAACTAAATGTTCCTTTGGTACCAACTATAGCGACCCATCCTTTTCATACATTACTATTACATAATTTTAATGATAAACAATATAATAGTATTATACATAGAGGATCCAAAGGTTTAGTATCTTTGGAAAACTAGGACCGTACAAAACAATTGCAACATCAAGAATAAACATTTATTTAATTTCTTCTTCTCTAGCTTCTTATTGGACCTTGTCCTCTCCATAGTACATGTAGCCACTTGAGGATATACATAAAATGGGGTGAGATGAAATCCAAGTAAGAGGATATATAGGAAGAATATAGCATGGGGTGAGCATAATCATGACATAGTCAAAAGATCATGAACATGAGAGGAGCATAAATAAAAGACTTGAAATGTGGAAATGCATAAATATGATACATCATACCTTAGTGGTTAACTACCACACATATTTGTGAACAAATCTTTCATATTGTTCACAAATCATTTATCATTTACTCATGAGATTAATTATTTTATGCAATGCATTAGAGTGCTGTATAATTCTGAGCGCACCCATCAGATTCAAACATTCATATTGCGCTATATAATTCCGGGCGCACCCGTCACCACATAATACTATAATTATCATTCATGCCACATAGAAAATATTTATATAATGAACATAAATATCACATGATAAGGAATGGTTATCATCTCGTAATAATACATTCATAAGCATTGGTTTCTCAAAAGAAATAGGGAACAACATACTTGATACAAGAACCATCAACCTTGAATGAGAGGTAAAAGTTGAGTTCATAGAAGAATAGTTCTTTTGGAAAACATTTAGTTTGACATAAGCATCATTAGAAAACATGTATATCCCAAAAAAGGTAAGATAATGATGAAAATATTATTTTTAAGGAGTTACCATACCAAGTTGGTGTGAAATATAGAGAAACCGAAGAAAGAAAAGTGGGTTCGAGATTTTCCCCTTACCTTGTATCTGAATGCTTCCTTCTCTTCAATGTCCTCTTAAGTCATCCTCTTGAGATCCTCCTTAAGGAAGCTAGGCTTGGTCTTTTGATGAGACCAGAAACTCTTGGACGTGGGAGAGGGGCTAGGGAAAATGTTTGGTCAGAGTATAGAGAAGGCTTGGAGCTTGAGAGGTGTGAGTAAATGAGGGTGTGAAGGGTGGTATTTATAGTGGAGGGGAGAGAGGTTTCCATAATATAAAATTCATTAGTTTATTAATTTCCCCTTTACATAATAGTGAGTCTTTAATGACCAATAATAGTACTTTTATCATGTGATCCTGAAACAAGTGGGCTTACATCAGCATAACATCACACATGACTCTATAATTAGCTTATTTAGCTTATTTTGCAAATTATGGTATTTCACTATTCAACAAAATTCAAGTATCTCAGAAAAATCCTAATAATTTATCCCAACCATTTTTCACCATGCAGAATCCAAAAATGAAGTCCATTTTTCAAAAATAATTTTCTAAATATTATTAATTTAATATTTAATTAATTTCTTAATTTACAAAAAAAATAATTTCTAAAAGATAAAACTGATTTTATAGTGCATTCAAAAATTACGTAGGGTCATATAAAATTATGTAAAAACTATAAGACATTGATTATATGATTCATGAACACATTTTTGGGAAATAAATTCTCTTTAATGTTAATTAATTAATTATAATTATTTATTTATGGCTTAGAAAATACCAAAACGTTTACTAAGGACAAATTATCACTTTATAAGATGTCTAAATTTTATTTAATTATTCATAGGTAAGGTTACTCTTATGTTGGATGATTTACTATTCATAAGGGTCATATTACTATTCATAAGGGTGTGTTAATATTCACAAGGGTATGTTACTATTCCCTGAAAATTATTATTGTTTCATTAGACTCCAAAAATCATCCTGAACACAGCCGTGTATGTCGAATTCTCAAAATTCAAAACACAGAAGTGACAAACATATATTTAAAGGTCACTTAGAACTTAGTAGTTCATTATGTTGTGTTTTCATGTGATTTTATGGCATATTTATAAGAAGGTAAATTCCATTTAAAAACATTGGGTCGTTACAATGGGATACCTCCTTGGACTCTAAATCATGTTCATCCCATGATTACATGGTCCATGCCTCCCCAGACTTGGCTACAACTCATTACAAATTAGCCCAAATGGTTTATCTAATGTATTACACTCAGAAACCTAAACTTAGACTATATGGGTTATTAATATGAGTTGGATTGACCCCATATGTTCAATGATTCCTTGGTTACACCCTATATCCCTCTACGTAATTATCTTTAATAACATATGGTCCCTTATTATACATGAGTTTTTTAGGCGTGATGTCACTTAACTTTAAATTTGAAACTAAATATATTTTCCCTATATGGATACCCTAAGTACTAAAGCATGGGTCTGCACCTATACATGTATATATATAGAAACAATTTTATTATTTACACATATATATAGATGATGTATATTTTGTAGATATATTACAACATATGATCCAGCATGTATGGTTCGACATGTGACTTTAATGGTCCTAAGTCTCATATATTATAATTTATTATTTACAGCTTCCAATAGATTTCCCTACACACTAATTATTTATATTACTATACTGGATTTCTTTAAAATAAATTATTGATGGCCTAATGAGCATATCTCTAACCCTATTCATGTTTACATTTCATTGTGGTACTTAAAAAGAATTTATGTTGTAAGATCAGGTTCATAGGTTGTACTTACTTGTTGTAAAACATCTAATCTTGGTTGGAGTGTGGGAAAATAGGTCTGATACTATGTTCATGATTCTATTATAGATACCTAATTTCTGTTTTATTTATGTATTTCTTTTCTTAGACCAACCATGTATTGTGTATACCATCTTTTATTTCTGTCCAAGCATGTTAATGCTTGACCATTTATTTATTCAATATTGAATACCAGTTACTAATATATTCGGTTTCCTTTGCGAATTATTTATTATTATATATTTTTTATTTATATAAATATTATATTCTTCTCCTTTCACCTCTATTAGACCCTCCTCCATAGTTAGCAGCCTCAAGTGTACATGGATGCATGCTTGAGTCTGAGTTTCGAACCATCTTGGGGATCTGTTATAGAGTCTCTCACACCATGATGCAACAAAATTAATATACTCAATTATAATTTTCCATATATTATTCAAAAGTAATAACAAATTATATTAACAGTAGAATGAAATACTCACTAATATATGGTTAAAACCATTTTAAACATCATAAAATTAGGGAATCACTATGATATTATCCCACTTTCACTAAATCCATAAATATTTTTTTTGCCTAGATTTTGTTATGTCACATTAACCAAAGTGTGATGTACTATCAAATAACATTTGTAAAAATATATCATTCAACATATATTATATTTTAATGAAATATCTATACCAAAACAATTTCTCATTCAGATGCCCTTTTGAATATTCAATTAGGTCTTTATAGCATTAAGAGTGATTTTGAATTCACAATCCACAACCATAATCAATGTGTATTATCAAGAAATGAATTATTAATAGTTGAGTATAAAAATTCACCTGTGATATCCATAAAATCTCTGTATCTGTATAAATTCACATTCATACTCATACAGTCCATTATTCCATGACATTGGGTATAGATTTAACACATTATATTTATCAATCTCATACCATTAAACACATTTTTTTAATTCTCTAAGTAAAAAATAAAAATTGATTAATTCCTCTGACATTCCTAACCCAAATATATTAGAATTATTCATGTATTTCATATGTGAAAGGCCTGTATTTACTTATTCTTACTCATTAATGGGTTCATATTTGATACCCATCATGAATGTGAAAAAAACACATATTCCTGATTTAAGCCATACACAAACACTATCTATTTATATTTTTCAAACGAACAACATTATATAGATATTAAAGTTTGATTTGATAAATATAAAACTATTTTTTATTTTATATATTGAATATTACTATTATATACACACTTTGAGTACAGCAATGGAATATGTGTTTGTAAAATATTCCATGTCATGTAATAAAAGTGGATCAATAATGATAAAAAGTTAAACATAGGTCTAATAAGTGGATATTTTATAAATATAGGAGTATCAACTAATTTTCATATCTATATATCATCACATTGATAGGGTTAACTCTTATTTTTACTACCATGGGTATTTTATAAAATATATTATTTCATAAATGAAAAATATATAAATAACTCATAATTTAAAATGATCCACTAATTCTAATATAATGATAAAAATGTTCATATGATATAGATAACATGAAATGATTTGAATTTATAAATTAAAAAATAATATAAATTATATTTAAATACATTTGTATATAATTCCTTAAGAATCTATATAGTCCTTATATTTCTAATGCACAAGTGGTTTTGTTAAAGGATCTCCTAAATTTTCATTATAGATATTTTAAAAATAATTATATGTCATTTTCTAGAACTCTTCCTTAGGTGAGGAATATATAATTGATGTGATTGGATATTATGTGATATTAGAGTTCCTTATTCCATTTGATAATTGTCTTGTTATTATAAAATAGTTTCATATGATATTTTATATTTTTTATGATCGCTATAATAGTTTCACATGATTTTTTAATCTTTTGTTCTAAAACCATCCATGGTATATTTATTTAATCTCTTAAAACTCACGATTCCAACATTTAGGTAATATAATAACCCTAACTAAAAACATGATTCATAATCTATTATTTAGAAACTAATTTTAATATAAACCCTTATAAAAATATCTTTCCCACATAAAAATACTAAAAAACATTATTAGTTATATTTATATATCTAAAGTTGTTATTTTTGGTGTCTCTCAATGTATTTTGACTAGTATCTATAAGTTATTATTCAGAATTTTATATGTTGGGTTGAGTACATAGCATGGCATAGATGAAAGATTTTATTTTCTATGTATTAATAATTTTAATCAAGGGTTCCCTTTTTCATAACTGAATGAAAAATAAGCATTTGAAAGTCTATTTTTATCTAATATATGTAGTGATTAATTCATTAAATAAAACATATTGAACTAATTTATCATTATAATTATTGATCCCTTAGTTAAATTTATGCACATTATATAGGTCTATTTTCCCATTTTTCACCAAATATTATTTACCAAACCGATATTTGAAATACTATAACATTTTTGATTTAATTTTTAAGGATAACTATGTTTTGAACTTTCAAAATGAAAAAAAATATTTTTCTTCCAATACATTTATAATAAGTTTAAGATTCATTTATTTATTGATTAAAAAATCTATGTTATTTTTCGATAAAAATAAAATTTATAACCCATATTTTCTTTTTTCAAAAAATAATAGGATCCTTTAAATTTAAAAACCATAATAAAATAAAAATTATTCTCAAAATAATAATATTTTACCTTTATTAATCCAGTTTTTTTATTTGTTTCAAATATGAAATTCTTAGATTTAGTGGGAACCATAATAGTAGAAAACATTAACAGAAAAAATCAATCCAAAAAATTTCTCATTAAGGAATGATATTTTTATATCAATGTTGAATATCACCTAATCACAATAAATTATTATTAAAGTAATAATCTAATTGAATTTTATCATTATTATTATAGAAAAGGTTCATCAAGTGTTTATACCGTGATCTTTTTTATACTTTTTTCTTATATATATATATATATATATATTCTATGTGGAAAATATATTACCCATGTTGGTTTTCTTCCATGAATCCCATTTTCACCATATGGGTCTAGCCCCCTCTTCCATATCAACCATGTTATAAACCTAATTAATGTTAATGGTATCTATCACTAAATCCAAAGCCACTATCAATTTTATACAATCATAAATCTTTACATCCACTTGGTATGAATTAAGTTTTTACTCTATTAATTTTGAATCATTAAAATTCTCATTAAAATATACATATCTATATGGATCCTAAAAAATTGTTTATGAACATAATGGATATTGTGTACAGGTTAATAATTTTTCCAAAACATCATAGGAAATTTTTAATCTTCTATCATAGAAATAACTCATATTTTTTGATCTTTAACATTAATAATGTATTGTTTAGTCATGCTAATTTTTTCAAAATAATTTATTTTTTAGTAAATTAAAAATATATATAGAAAATTACATTATACTCTGATATATTATAAAATAATTAATCCATTATTTCATTGCTTTATCTATTAAATAAGAACATATATGATTTAGTATTATATTGTTCAAATTATAAATATGTTTCACAAGTCCAAATTAATATATAATATATCTAGGCACACCTCAAAATACATGTATTAAATAGTTTCCTTTAAAATATATTATATGATATATTTTTTATTTAAATTCAATTGTATCTTGATCATAACCCCAAAATAAATTTAGATGGTTTTACTGAATCCTCATTAATGAAATCTAGTCAAGGAAATTAAGATTCCTCTATTAAAACATGTCATTTTTTATGTTTAAATGATTATATGAAAATATTATACCAATCTCCCATATATTATTATTAAAATATTTGATAAATTATTCACCAAATTTATTCTATTAAAGTATCATAATATTTACATAATACCAGTTTGAAAAATTATTTTTTGAGATTTCAATATTTAAAAAAATTATAATCTCATAAGAAACATGTAACCATATAAATAATACTAATTATTAAATCTTATAAACTTTTTATAACCATTAATTTTACATATTTTCATTATTACACAAATGTTAGTGTATATTATGGTCAATATGTAACACCTTGATTTTTTCGGTGTCACTGGAATTGGGGAAAATCCTGAGATCACTATAGAATCAAATTTGGAAGAGACTGAATTTTTTAATTTGGGTTGAGAGGGGGATTGTGTTATATGATTATTAGGAGTCTAAATAGAGTGTTTAGATATGTCTAGAATGGTAAAAAATCTCATTTGATGATTTTGTTTAGAGATTAACTGGTACAAAATAAAAAAGATAACGCTGGATCCAGAAATTTATTTAATACTTATTAACTACCACTGGGTAGTCAATGGCCAACCTATGGTATTCTAATATTGGTTATTAAACCAATTATATTGTTTACTTTATCTAGGTATTGGATGATACACTAAGGGGTTGGTGGAATCCTCTATGTACTTAGTGCTGTGGATTTTTTTAAGAAGGTGAAGAACAATATTTGCATAGTTAATGACCATTGGTTTTACATTATCGGGGTTACATAATGATTCTATTTAAAAAAACCTCTCTACTTGTTCTCATATATTGTTCCTCCTTTCCATCCCCTTGAATATTTGGTGAGTTAGTATGTGGGCGGTTTGATAAATCATGGTTTCCAATTTGATTTCATGCCTCATTCCCTTTACAAATCATCACATATATCCTTTAATTTTTATTAATATAGTAACAAGATCATGATTTGATTTCACTAATATATAGTTAATTGACATGGATTGATGAGTATTATTTTGACTTGGTATAGTGAGGTTATAAAAAGATAAAAACATGTAATGTTTCCCTATTTTAGGGAAATTATGTTACCTAGTGAGTAATTAATTATCTAATATTTAATATTTTATCATTAGGATAAAATAATTTCGGTAGTTTTGTAGAATCCCTAAAAAATGATCAAACTGGGATATAAATTATACAATTTTGGATATCATTAGACCATTCTAATTTTTTTTAAATGATGGTGTGTTTATTCTTATATAATTTCCATATAGTGAGACTTATCTCCTTCTCCATATTGTCTTTTAAGAGGTCCCTAAAGAAATAGGAAATCATTTCTTATGTCTTGATAAAATCTACCAAGAAAACATTCTAATAATTAATTTCGCATGAAAAAATCGTTGACGTCTCGACCTGGGACCCGCAGAATAGTGCCCTGATTCGGTTGGTCACATGCCCTTAAGCATACCTCACCGTATGATAGATGGTTTTAACTAGCATCGAGGGTTGGGTAAGTCAGTATTAGTGAGACTATAACCTCTTTTATTAGAATAAAACACCAACAGAAGAAAACAAAAACATCCAAGTGCGGAACCATATATATAACTAGAACAATACAATGGAATATGATAGTCAAAACATGAAAAATAAAATACTCAACTAAAAGATAAAACATGCTATGACAAAAAAAGTGTCATGTGACTATAATGAAACTAAGAGTAAAGACATAATGACTCCCAAGTGGGAACCGAACCACGTCTAGTTCCCTCTCCCATGCTCTAATCCAAAACTGCAATCTATCCCAGGGCCTTGACCTTATCTTATCCTGCAACAAAAATTTCTACTCACGTGCTGATAAGGCATCCCGAATTGGGTGTGAGTACATCTCAGAAATCCACCACCAACAACGTCAAAAATGAGTCTATTAAAAAGATAATGCATGTACTTCTATGAAGAAATAAATTCAATGCATAATTAAACTATTATCACATTGTTATTTAATCTTTAATCATCAACTTATTCACAGTTTCAATTCATGTTTCCCATTGGAATCATCATTCATTATTATTAATTAGTTTGTGTAGGACTTCATGTCAAGTACCCCAAATCTAATTAATTTTAGGTCTCCTTTTTTATCACTCTATATCTCATTTTGTGTAGGTAATCATTCCTAGAACCTCATAATCTCTTGCTTGGATAACTATTATGGAGGAATTCCATGTCAATGTCCCAACTTCTAATTGGTCCAGAATGCTATTTATAGCACCATGAAAAGAAATTTAATTATTCATTAATTCACAAGAATTACTCACAACATTCCATTACTAATCAAATGATTACTTAAACATTTCAAAGGCCATTAGTTAACTCAACAATTAACTAAGAACATGACCATCTAATTAATTTATTAATTAATAAATAAATAAACACAATTATCATTACATAAATAATTATTCAAAATTAATTATTCTTATAAAATATCAACGTTTCATAATTAATTCTCACAATTAATTATCTTCGATCAACATCATGTCACATAATCAATTCTCACAAATATTTATCATACATATCCAAATATCATTTCAAAATTAATTCCAAAAATTAATTATCTTAACACAATCAATTAAATATCTTAATTATAATATCTCAAAACATAAAATATCTATAAAATATCTATTTGGGAAACCCCCCATCATTTATATTACGATTTAATTATCAATTAATCAACAATACAATCATGATCCAATTCCACATTACAAATTACTCAAATTTTAAAAATCATTCATCACGAGAATCATGAAAATTCATAACCTCACATTCAAGTATCAAATTCATGACTATAGAAGTTAAATTAAGACCACTTACCTCGGTTTATTATTGGAAGTTATGCTAAAAAATTCCCCTAAATATGAGTGGCACAACTTGCTCGATCACGCTCTGAATCTAAAACCCAAAACCAAAATTAATATCAATGTATCATGATCTTTTAAATATAGATCTAGATCAAAAAACATAGATCTATATCTCAACTCAAAGGTTTAGATCCATGGAAACAGTGGAGATCTTCCATGAAAAGATTGAGGACTGAGAGAAGAAAGAACATGAGATGCAACCGGATGAAATCCATTTACTAGGAAGAGATATGATCTTCAATTTGGGGATTTGATATTCAAGAATGATGTTAAAATCTTCTTGGAATACCTATGTAATTCTATAGGATCACCTTGAATTTGTCAACCCCAAGAAAATTTCCAAATATGGGAGTCTTGGGGTGGTTTTAAAAAGTATTTCCAGATAATTATTCATGCACTCATAGTTTCCTGGTTCATGGGCACATGGTAAGGGAAAACCATGCACCAGCTATGAGGTCTTCTACCGCCTGTATTTCTTGATGGTGCATAGTTAGGCAAACAATGCACCAATTGTGCTAACCACAACTATCTGGACGGTTATTTTTCACACAGTATGGCCAAACCGTCCGCAAACAATGAATAGCCCCCTTTTGTAGAAATTTACTTAAAAACATCACCAAAAAGAGAACCCAGGTCATACCCTAACCCCTAGGTACTTCATAAAAAAATTACATGGAAACACACACAATATTGCTTTATAAAATGCTAGGATCATACAATATCCCCAGATTATAAAAGCTCGTCTTCAAGTTTAACTCCCAAACATCTCTATGATTGTGATCCAAAAATATTGGGCCATTGAGCCCTCATATCTTCTTCCCATTCCAAAATTACCTCTTGAAAACATCCATGTTTCCATAACACATGAACTAATGGCATTGTATTTCCCTATAACACTTTCTCACTATAACTCAGCACATGTATTTGAAGCTCCTAGAAGGACACATCTATATATAGGTCATCCTCTTCCACATCAATCACATGAGAAGGGTCGGGGTGATACAATCATAGTTTGACAGATGGAAAACATAGTGCATAGAACAGAATTTCTATAGAAGGGATAATCGGTAAACCACTGTCCTGATTCTTTCTAGCACCTCAAATGATCCTACAAACCTGGGCTTCAACTTTCCCTACCTCCATATCCTGTGGTGACCCAATCTTGGAGACACCTGAAGGAATACACAATCTCCCTCTATAAACTCTAGGGGTAATCTCTATCTATTAGCATATGACATCTTCATACTTTGTGGCATAACTGTACATTTCTAAATCAACTGCACTTGCTTTGATGTGTCCTGAACGAGACTCGATCCCAACCGATATGACTCACCAGCCCTTAACCAACAAATTAGTGATGTACATGATCTTCCATAAATTGAATCATATGATTCCAGTTGTATATTTTCCTTATAAATATTGCTTTAGGAAAACCCCACTAACTCCAAGTGCTTCTCCCAAGAACCACCAAGATCAATAAAACATGCTTTCCGCATATATTCTAACACCAGTATGGTATGTTCTGACTTCCTTTTGTCTATTGGTGGAAGGATGTACTTAACGGAATCTATTTAACAAGCACCTTATGTAATACATTATAGAAACATGATGTAACGCATGAATTTTGATCTGAATATTTAGTCTCTGGAACCCCATGAAAATGAATTATCTCTATCACATACAGTTTTCAAAACTGGTCTACTGTAAGGGTTTCCCTAATAAGAAATATGTGGGTTTCCTCTGTTAGTAGACCCAAAATGACCCAAATAGCATCATTATTCCTAATTGTTTTTGGAAGTCCTTCTATGAAATCCATAGTCATGTCATCCCACTTCCATTCCGGAATAATTAATGGCCGCAATAGGTCTCCAGGTCGTTGATTATTTTACATCACCTGCTGATTGATGAAACATCTTGTTATGAACCCAGCAATCACATTTTTCTTGCTTGGGAACCAAATCTATTATCATAGGTCATGAAACATTTTTTTTCACACCAGGATGTACCACAAACATTGAGGTATGAATTTCTCACAAGAGTTCCTCTCACATACTCATAGGCACAATGAACCAATTCTTTTCTTAGATGATCTCATCCTCATATATTCTTCAGTCTGAGAGTGTCTCCCCACTATCAAGGCTTTCCATTAATAATAAACACTTTGTATCCTCATACTGCATATCCTTGATTCATCTCAACATTGTAGACTACACTGCTAAAAAAATAGACTCATACTCTCCTAACTCTCCTGAACTACCCCATGCATTTTCACCAGCAAAGTCAACCTCTTCCACTCTGCACATGACTCATGTACCAACTGAGTCTTAGTTTTCTAACTCAAGGCATCAACCACACTATTCCCCTTCCATAGTGTATTTTCTAGTTCAAAATCAATGGATTCTATATACTCTACCCATCTTCACTACCAAATATTCACATCTAACTATGAAAAGATATACTTCATGAATTTGTGATTCATGAAAACTATAAAGTTTTCACCTAATAGATAATGTCTCCAACACATAAGAGCATAAACAACTTCTTCCAACTCAAGGTCATGTGTATAGTAATTCCATTCATGTGACCTATACTATTGAGACCCGTAAGAAACAACTCAATCACCTTTACTAAAAATAGGTTAGAGTACGATCTCAATATCATCATAATACACCATGTACTCCTCCCCCGGCCTAGGTAAGGTAAAAATTGGTACTGATGTTAAGCACTTCTTCAATTCCAAGAATGAATTCCACATGTTCCAGTCCAGTCAAACCTTAACCCTTTCATTACCAAACCTGAAAGTGGTGCTGCCAATCGGGAAAAATAATAGATGAACCTCCTCTAATATCCAAATAATCCCAAAAAACATCATATATCAAAAACATTCTTGTGATGCTCCCATGAAACCAATGTCTGCATGTTTTCTGGTTCTACTACCACACCTTCTTATGAGATGATGTGCCTCATAATGATTACCCTATCAATCCAAAACTGATATCTAGATAGCTTCGAATATAGTTGATGTTCTTTCAGTGTTCTCAATATGATGTCAAGATGTTGGGAATGATCATCATGATTCTTAGAGTACACCAAGATGTCATCCACAAACAACACCACAAAACGATCTATGTATGGATGAAATATCTTATTCATCAAGTTCATAAATACTGATAGATGATTTTTCCACCCAAACGGCATTACAACATACTCAAAAAGGTCATACCTTATTCAGAAAGTAGTACTTGGTATATCATAGGTCCAAATTCTAACCTGATGAATCCCTGATCTTGGATTGATCTTTGAGAATAGAAAATCCCCATTTAGTTGGTCAAACAGATCGTTGATTTGAGGAATATGATATCGGTTCATCATGGTCATTTTATTCATATTCCTGTAATCAACACACAAGATTAAACTCATGTCGGAATTCTTTGTAAAAAAGAGTTTATTCCCAAGGAGACATACATAGACAGATAAAATCTTTACCCTCCAACTTCTCCATCCTATTTTTGATCTCTTGATAGATAGTCTAAGACATTCTGTAAGGTGGAATATATGATGCCTCTTCCCCCGAAATGCTATCAATAGTGAATTCCACATCTCTATCAGGGGGAAACCCTAAAAAGTCTACAGGAAATACATCTTGAAACAATTATACTACAGGTGGATGGATATCTTTCCTACCACTCTCGTCATCCAAAAAAAGACTATAGACATGGGATGTGAGCTATCCAAGATGCAGAGTAATTGGACCATCTTTGCCTGCCTAGATATTTCATTCTTCACAAATAATATACTAGTCACCCTTAGCAAATACAAAGATCACTCTCCTACAGCCACAATCTATCCGGGCTTAGTATGTGACTAGAGAGTAAACACCAGAAATCAAGTCAAAGTCAGCAATATCTTGGACATATATATCCCAAATAAAATTATACTCTCGGATGTCTAGATAATACCCCTTTCATAAATAGATATCCCCAGATCGTGTTCCCAATGGTGATTTGATATTCATCACCGTTCATACGGAATCCACCTCCAGGCTCAATCCCTTAAGAATATTTTCATACATAAAAAGTAATGAGTGTCACCGGTATCAAACAAGGTAGTAGATAAAGCTGAAAAAACTAGAATTGTACCTCTCACTATCGATGGACCATCCTCGCTCTCCATAATTGTAGGCTCAAATGCATGTAAATGTCTATCCCCTCTTCCTTATGGTGTCTCCTGACTCCCATGAATAGAAAAAATCTTCTGATATGGGCACTCATACCCTGAATCACCACATCTACAACCTATACTTACTCTTCTAGTAGAAATTCATCATCCAGAATTATATGGTGTAGAATAACCCTTTCCCACACTCTTAATATGAGCATCTTCTCTCTTAGAAATAGCTTGTTGCTGCTTCCTGCAGAACTTCTGTAGGTTCCCCATCATTCCCTAAAATTGGATCTCTACTGGTGGAATAAGACAATGTGTGCAATAGTTTCCCTTCCTACTGCGCTGATGTGAACACACATGGGTAAGATCTGGTGCAACTTTTCCACTTCAATGTTAAACTTGCTTTCCACTGTCCTGACTAATGTTCATATAGCAGCCCTTTCTATACTCTGAAGGCACACTCCCTGATCATCTAGTGAAAGCTTCATGTCTAGAACTGGAAGCTTAATTTCTGTTCCCCTAGGAAATGAGATCCTGATTAACCGCTTATGATAATTTTTCAGCCTAAATATATTCATCGGGGACTGATTTTCACACGTATTTCTGTCCTGAAATAATTTTACCAAAGAAGCCACATCTATCGCCAAAGATAGAGAAAACCACTGTAAATCTGTGAAATGTTCAGTGTAATCAATTATGAACATTCTTCCTTGGGTCAGATTCATAAACTCTGAGGCATTATCTAGTCTCAGTGTCTCTGGATAAATGTGTTCCAAGAACTTATCCAGAATGTCCTTCCATAACATATCATCAGTCTATCCATATCATACTTGAATGTCCCACAAGTGCTTCACTAGACCCTGTAGCACATAAGTATCCTAGTTGACCATCCACTAAGCCGAATTCTTCAAATGTTCATGTATCATCTATATGGATTCAATCCATAATTCATCTCCCTCATGTCCTCCCTCTCTAGTAGAAGTATGAGGGTTTTCCAAGTGAAACTCCCTTTTCAACTATGACATTCTTTTCTAAACCCACCCTAGGTCTCTCTCCATGAAATTCATGGAACGAGCAATGTTATTTAGGAACATATCCACTTTATCCTCGGCATGCACCAATGGTGACTCAATTTCCTTCTCTAGAAGTTCGTTATGGGACATACCCCTTAGTCTCTCCCTCAACAAGTGTCATGGAGGCATATCTCTATAAATCCAAACACACATATTAGGTCTCATAACGTAACCTTAAAACATTTATTTAAGAGGTGAAACTAACACAAAAAATTTCAACATGTCCTTTCCCCTTTCCCCCATCACACAGTCAATACTGAGGCTTTATCACTAACCTTTACCATCATAATCCTAGGTCTGGGATAATAAGGTTACAAACATTTATATTAATTAATTAAACCATTAATTAATCACATTATCACAAATTAATTAATTCAAAAATTAATTATTTTATCATATTCATTTCATCAATCAATTTTCTCATTATACACCCATTTATTCCAATTCTTCATCATTGTATAAATCTTACAACAAATAAAACAATTCATGTTCAACAACTTACCCATAACATGTTTTCCCGTGAGTGCCTAGAATGATTCATGCTACAAAAACCCTGAGTGCCTTGAATAATGCATGAAGACCCAAGTATTGTGCCTCTATAGTCCATGAATAGAAACTCAATAACTGTAAAAAAAATATCACACCACACCACAAGTTCATCACTAAAGGTGAAACAACATCCAACTGAAACAAAAAACAACAATCACAACAATCCCACCCTGAGTAGTAATATTTTCCCCCGTACATGGTTTTGGAACTCCCATGCACGAGTTCGTTAACATGTATCGACCCTTCCTAGAATATTATCTACCTTTCCTAAAACAATAAGACAATAGAAGGATGAATAAAAATAAAACTACTTTGATTTCACATTGTGAGGTCTAGACCCAAGAGCCATTGAAGGATACCCTGAGTCGGTTGGCCACACTCCCTCCAGCGTGACTCCCCATATACTATAGGGTTCTGACAAGATGGGAGTATATTTAGTCAGTCTTGGGGAGACTATACCATATTTTTTCATAATAAAATAGCAACATAAGAAAACAACAATAACTGAGTGTAGAAGAATATAAATAATGAGAAAAATACCATGGCATATGATAATACAAACTATCAAAATACAATACTCAACTGAAAGGTAAAACCTACTATGAAATTTCATGTGTCAAGTGTATACAATGAAATAGAGAGTAAAGACACAACGACTCCAAAGTGGATACCGAACCACATCTAGTTCCCATTCCCATGCTCCAATCCCAAACTGCCACCAATCTCAAGGCCTTTCCCTTATCCTGTCCGACCACAAAAAAATCTACTCGGGTGCTGATTAGGCGACCTGAATAGGGTGTGAGTAAAACATATTAGGCCACCACCAACGGTGTCTAAAAAGAGTCTAGTAAAAATATCATTCATGTCGTTCTATGAATAAATAATTACAATGCTTAATTAAATAGTTATCACAATGTCACTAAATCTTCAATCATCATATTAGTCCCAGTTTCAATTATTGTTTCCTATTTTAATCATAATTCATTATTATTAATCATTCGGTGTTGGTTGTCATGCCTAGAACCCATAATATCATTAATTGTATGTCTCCATTCCTATCAATATATATCTCATACAGTATAGTTTGTCATGCATAGAACCCAATAATCTTAAGTTTGGATAACTATTGGAGAGGAACACTATGTCCATGTCCCAAGTTCCAATCAGTCTAGAATACCATGTATAGCACCACAAAAATATTATCAATTTAATCATTCATTAATTCACAAGAATTTTCCATAACATTCCATTACTAATGCAATTATTAGTTAAAATTTCAATGGAAATTAGTTAATTCAAAAATTAACTAAGTACACAACCCATTAATTTATTCATTCATTAATTAATCAATAAATAGAAATATAATTCCATAATTAATTATTCAAAATTAATTATCCATATCAAATATCAAATTTTTATAATTAATTATCACAATTAATTATCTTTGATCAACATCATGGAACAAAATTAATTCTCACAATTAATTATCTTCCATAGAGAAATAACATTTCATAATTAATTCCCTCAATTAATTATCTAATCAAAATCAATTCAATATTTCAATTACAATATCTCAACCCATAATAAATTTCTAAAATATCTAATTGGGAAACCCCTCATCTTTTGTTCCATTATTCCATTATCAATTAATAACCAAGGCAATCATGAGTCAATTCCACATTACAAATTACTCAAAATTTGGAAATCAGTCACCAAGGGAATCTATAAAATTTATAAACCCACATTCACATATCAAATTGATGACTATGGGAGTTCGATTTACACCACCTACCTCAATTTATTGATGGATGTTATCCCAACCGAAATCCCATATATCCTAGATGCACAAAGTCTTCAACCAAGATCTAGATCTAAAACCCTAAAAAACTAAGATCAAAGGCCTCAAGATCATTCAAATCATGATATATATCTAAAATACTAGCTCTAGATCTCCGCTCTACGCTTTAGATCCATGTAAAAAGTGGAGATCATCCAAGAAACAATCAATGAAATATAGTGGAATGATCGGGAGAAGCAACAGGATGATATCCACTTACCTAGAAGAGAGTGGATCTTCAATCCGAGCATTCGAACTCGAATAATGATGTCCAAATCACCTTATAATCCCTCCGGAAAGCTCTAGGATGACCTAGAATTTTTCATCCCAATCCAAAGTCAAAATATTGGTGCCTCAGGGGGGAGGGGTGGTTTTTAAAGGTAATTTTTTAAAATTAATCACGCACGCACAATTTTCTGGTTCATGTGCACATGGTCAGGAATAACCATGCACAAACTGGGCGGTCTTCCACTACCCCCATGGCTCAATGGTGCACGTTTAGGGAAACTTTGCACCAACTATGGTGACCTTAACTATCTTCATGGTTAGATATTGCACAGTTTTTCCAAACCATGTGCAAATCGTGCATAGACCCAAGTTTTCCAAAGTTTCTTAAAAACATCGTCTAAATACACTCCATGTCATACCCCAACCCAAAGGTACTTAATAAAAAATAAATGTACCAGAAATCACGCCTGAGATTTCTCCATAAAAGGAAACGATCTTATAATCTCCCCACCTTATAATATCTCATCCACGAGCAGCACATTGGATATTCTCTATGATTCCAAGCCAAAAATATTGTGCCTTTGTTCCATCATGTCTGCTTTCTATTCTCTTGTTTATTCTTGAACACATCCATGTTTCCATAACACATAAAATAATAGCATGGTCTTTCTTTATAACACATTCTCACTATGACCCATCACACGTATAGGATTCTCCTTAAAAGATGCATATATCTCAAGGTCAACCTCTTCCACATCAATCACATGAGAAGGGTCGGAGTGATACTATCATATTTTTGAAACATGGAAAACATCATGCATAACACTGAATTTATGTGAAATGGATAATCGATACACCACTAGCATGATTCTCCCAAGTACCTCAAGCAGACCTACAGACCATGCTCTATCTTCCCCTACCTCTGTATCCTATGGTATCCCAGTCTTGGAGACACCCGAAGGAATATAGAATCACCCTATATAAACTCTAGGGCTCTTCTCCATCTATCAGCATATGTCTTATTCCTACTCTGAGCTGTAACCATACATTTCTGAATCAACTGCTCCTTATATGAAGTCTCCTAAATGATACTCGGTCCCAATAGATCTCACTCACTCTCCTATAACCCAAAAAAGTGGTGGCCTATAAGGTATAATATAAATTTCCTCATATTGAACCATTTTTATAGTTTCCTAATAACTGTTGCTATTGGAAATATCCACTAAATCCAAGTGATTTTACCAAGAACCACTAAAGTCAATCGCACATGGTCGCCGTGTGTATTTTAATATATGTATGGTACACTCTAACTACTTATCTTTCAGTGGGTGGAAGGTCATACTTAATGAAATCTATGTACCAAGTGACTTCTATACACCTTGCCAGAAGTGTGAATTAAAACTTAAATTGTGATATGAAACTGTATTCTGTGAAACCCCATTCAAACGAACTTTCACTCTCACTTATGGTTCTCCCAACTAATCTAACTTAATGGTTTCTCTTATAGTAAATTAGTGTGCTACCTTTTTTGTCGATACACAACAACCCAAATAACATCATTCTTTATAATAGTGTTTTGATGTCATACCATGAAATCCATAGTCACGTTATCCCACTTCCATTCTGAAATAGTTAACGGTTGCAATAGGCCTCCAGGTCATTGATGGTCTACTTTCACCTGCTGACAGTTGAAAATCTTATTACAAACCCTACTATCTCATTTTTCAAGCTTAGACACCAAAACAATCGTCATAGGCCACGGTACATTTTTTTCACCCCAGGAGGTACTTCCCACTTTGAGGCATTAAATTCTCGCATGAGTTATTATCGCATACGCGTAGTCACAACAACCCAATTTTTCACATAGATGATCTCAACCTCATCTATTATCCATTATGATGGTGTCTCCCAACCTTAAAGGCTTTCCCTTATGGATAAACACTCAAAATACTCATTTAAACTATCTCAGATCTATCTCAATACTAAATAATCCACTTCTACATAAACCAGTGTCATCCTCTATTGACTCCCTTGACCTGCCGCATACATTTCCACCGAAAATGTCATCATCTTACACTATACACTTGACTTAGGTACCAAATGAGAAAATGTTTTACTACTCAAGGAATCAACCACACTATTCACCTTACGAGGTGTATATGATAGTTCAAAATTAAAGAACTATATGTACTCTACCATTCTTCACTACCATAAGTTCAAATCACATAGTGAATAAATATACTTCATGCTTTTGTGAGCTGTGAAAACTACAAAGTTATCACTCAAAAGATAGTGTCATCAACACATAAGAGCGTAATCCATTACTCCCTACTCAAGGTTATGCATATAGTAATTCCATTCATGTGGCCTTAGATACTAAGACCAGTAAGCAACGACTTTATTCCCTCAAATCAACATAGCTCAATGTCTAATCCCAAAAGCATCACATTACACTATGTACTCCTACCCCAACTCAGTTAAGGTTAAAACTGGTGTAGATGTTGAGCACTTCTTCAATCCTTGGAAATAATTATTGTATTATCTTGTGCAATCAAACCATACTCCTTTCTTGGTCAAACCCAAATGCGGTGCTAGCAATTGGGAAAAATCCAAGATGAACCTCATGTTATATCCAACTAATACCAAGAAGCTTTGGATATCAAAAAAATTCTTGGGATGATCCTAAGAAACTATTTCGTGCACTATTTCTAGGTCCATTACCACTCCATTTTATGAGGTGATGTGTCCCAAAAAAATTACCATGTTAATCCAAAACTGACATTCAGATATCTGCACATATAGTCGATGCTCACTCAGTGTACTCAGTACAATGTCAAAATATTGGGTTTGATCATCTTGAGTCTTAGAGTACACCAAAGTGTCATCCAAAAACACCACCACAAAATGATATATATATGAGTGAATGATCATGTCCATCATGGCCATAAATACTGATGGAGCATTTTTTAACCCAAATATCATTACATTATACTCATAAAGGCCATACATACTTTTGAAAGTAAGTATTGGTATATCATTGGTCTGGAATCTCACCTGATGAATCCCTAATCATATATTCATATTAAAGAACACACAAGTCCCCTTCAGCTAGTCAAACAGATCATTGATACAGAAAAGAGGATATCAATTCTTCATGGTCATTTTATCCATCATTTGGTAATCAAAACACAAGCATATACCATTGTCTTCCTTATTTGAAAACAAAATAGGTTATCCCCAATGCGACATATGTAGACAGATAATGAATTTATCCTCAAACTCCTCCAACTGAATTTTGAGATCTTGAAGCTCAGTCGGTATCATTCTGTAAGCTGGAATAGATACCGACTCAACCCCGAACATGATCTTAATAGTGAATTCCACATCTCTCTCAGGTTTTTGTCTAAAATGTCTTCACGAAAGACATCTGGAAATAGTTATACTACTGGTGGAAGGACGTCTTCCCTACCACTCCCATAATCCATCAAAAGACTACAAACATGGGCTATGAGCTCTCCCAATTTCTTATTAATTGTCCTATATCGGCCTGCATGGATATACCATTATCTACGAAGACCATACTGGTCACCCTTAGTAGATACAAAGGTCACTAACTTATAGTAACAATCTATGTGGGCTCAGTATGTAAGTAGAGAGTACATACCCATAATCAATTCTAAGCCCATTATATCAAGGATATAGATATCCGAAAGAAAACAATTATCTATAATCTCTAAAGAACACCCCCTGCATAAATATCTTTCCCTAGATCATGTTCCAAATGGTTTATCGATGTTCATAACCCAACATACAGACTCCACCTCCAGGATCAAGGAATTAACAATATTTTCATATATAAAGGAATGAGTGGAACCAGAATCAAATAAGGAAGTAGATAAAGTTGAAGCAACTAGAATATTACCACTCACATTCAATAGACCAACCTCGCTCTCCACAAGTGTAGGTTGCACTTAATGTAACTGTCATGTTTCTCTTCCTTGTGGTGTCCTCTAACTCCCCTTAGTAGCACCACTATGTTGATACAGGCACTCATAACCTAAATCACGACATACACTACCTCTACTACATCTACTATTAAAACTCTAGAATCCTGTCCTATATGATGTAGAATACCCCCTTCCCACACTCTGACTATGAGTAGTTGCTCCCCCATTACTTGTTTGTCACTGCTTCCTACAGAACTTCTGTAGGTTCCAAATCTTTCCACAAAACTAGCACTCCACTGGTGTTCGAGGATAATTTGAATGATAATTTCCCTACCTATATCCCTGGAGTAAAATCAAATGGGTAAGATCCAGTGAAACAATTCCTCCTAAATGTCCACATTAAATTCCAATGACCTGAATAAGATTCTTATAAAAACACTTCCTGCTCTCGGAAGGGACACTCCCTGATCATCCAGGGATAGCTACCTGTCCAGTACCGGAAGCCTTATTCCGATTCCCCTCTGATATGAGATCCTAATAACCACTTCTGAGAATTTAATTAGCTTAATGATATCCAAATGGGACTTAATTCCACAACTAAGTCTATCCTAAAATCCTTTTACTTAAGAAGTATCATCTTCCTCTAAAGTTGGAGAAAAATTCTATAAATATGTGAAATGTTTAGCATACTCCAATAAGGATATGATTATTTGGATTAGATGAATACACTCAGAATAATTCTCTTGTATTAGTGTCTTTAGATAGAAGTGTTCCGTGAACTTCTCCAGAATTTCCTTCCACAACATATCATCAGTCTGTCCAGATCGTACCTAAATGCCCCACCAGCGCTTCGATAAAACCCGTAGCATATAATCATCTAACATGACCCTCCTCCCATCCGATGTCTACAAATGGTCATGTATCATCTCCATGGATTAAATCTAGATTTCATCTCTCTCAGTTCCACCATCTATAGTAAAAGTATGAGGGTGTTGCAGTTGAAACTCCCTTGTCGACTCCGACAAGCTTTTCTGAGCCTCCCTGGGTCTCTATCCATGAAATCCATGAAACAAGAAATGTTCACTCGGAACTATTAACCTTAATTTTAAAATTTTACTTATGGTGCATAATGTTCCTTTTCTGAAAGGTTGTTCTAGGCTGCACCCCTTGGTCCCTCCTTCAATAATCAACACGAAGTGATATCTGTAAAAAGCCAAACACACATCTTAGGTCTCATAACGCTACCACAAAACAATCACATAATAGGATAAAATAACACATAAAGTTTCAACCTGACCTATCCAATTTTCCTCACCACACAGTCAACACTGAGTCCTTATCACTACCCTTAACCATCCTAAACCTCAGTCTTGGTGAACGATGGTACATACATTCTCATTAATTAATTCAACCATTAATTAATCACATTATCTAAAATTAACTAATTAAATAATTAATTAATTAATAATACTAATTTCATCAATCACGAGTTTCATTAGACACACATTTATTCTCATATGGCATCGTTATTTCAATCTTACAACACGGAAAAATAGTTCAAGTTCAACAACTTACCCATAACCCATTTTCCCCTGAGTACCTAGAATGATGCATGATATGACAACCCTGGGTGCCTAGAATGATGCATGCAGACTCATGTATCATGCCTCTTTATTACACTAATAATAACTCAATAACTGTCAAAAAAATATCACAAAACACCATAAGTCAGTCACCCAAGGTGAACTAACATACACCTGTAACAACAAATAGGAATCACAACAATCCCACCCTGATTACTCGGATTTCCACCATACATGGGTTTGAAACTCCAATGCAAGAAATCATTACCAAGTATTTACTATTCATAGTCTCCTTAATACAATTGAAAAAATATTATGAAAAATGAAGAAGAAGTAAAATAATACCCATTTAATACCACTTTGGGAGGTCCTGACCTAGGAGCCACTGAACAGTGCCCCAACCCGGTTGGCCACATGCCCTCAAGCGTGCCTCCCCATATGTCAAAGGGTCCCGACATGAATTGGGGTCTAGTAAGTTAGTCTAAGGGAGACTATACACTATTTTATAATAATAAAATACCAATGAAATAAAACAGAAATAACAAAGTGAGGAATCATATAAATAACCAAAAAATACCATGGCACATGAGAGTCAAAACCAACAAAATACAATACTCAACTGAAAGGTAAAACATGCGATGAAAATTCAAGATTCAAATTTACACAATACAACTAAGAGTAAAGACACAATGACTCCCAAGTGGGTACCGATCCACATATGGTTTCCACTCCCATGCTCTAATCCCAAACTACAACCAATCCCAAGGCCTTGCCCTTATCCAATCCTGCAAAAACAATTTCAACTTGGGTGCCGATCAGGCAGCCCAAATAGGGTGTGAGTACAACATATTAAGACACCACCAATGGAATCTAAATTGAATCTAGTAAAAAGATAGTGCATGTAGTTCTATGAAACAATATATTCATTGCATAATTAAATAGTTATCACATTGTCAATTAATCTTCAATCATCAAATTAGGCATAGTTTCAATTCATGTTTCCCATTTGAATTATCATTCATTATTATTTATCATTTTGTGTTGGTTTTGATGCCTAGAACCCGAAGTCTCATTAATGTTAGGTTTCCATTCCTACCACTCTATATCTCATTCCGTGTAGGTTTCCATGCCTAGAACACCATAATCTAATGCTTGGATAACTATTGGGGAGGAACAACTTGTTCATGTCCCAACATCTAATCATTCTAGAATGCCATGTTTAGTACCACGAAAATCTCATCCATTTAATAATTCATTAATTAACAAGAATTTTCTATAACATTTCATTACTAATAAATTGATTAGTTAATCATTTCAAAGGACATTAGTTAACTCAACAATTATGTGAGCACACAACAAATTATTAATTCATCAATTAATCAATAAATCAACACAATTATAATTCCATAATTAATTCTTCACAATTAATTATCCATATCAAATATAAAATTTTTATAATTAATTCTTAAAATTAATTATCTTTTATCTACATCATGACACATAATTAATTCTCACAATTAATTATCTTACATATCCAAACATCATTTCATAATTACTTCCCCCTAATTAATTATTGTAACACAATCCACTCAATATCTGAATTACAAAATCTCAACCCATAATAAATCTCAAAAATATCTATTTGGGAAACCCCCTTCATTTCATCAATGATTTAATTATGAATTAATCCCTACGAAAATCATGATTCAATTCCACATTGTTAATTAATCCAATTTAAGAAATATATTATCAAGGGAATCTAGAAAATTCATAATGTCGCATTAACATATCAAATTCATGACTATAAGAGTATGATTTAGACCACCTACCTTGGTTTATTGATGGAAGTTAGCACAATGGAAATCCATAAAATACGAGGGGCACAACGTCGATGATCAACCTATGGATCTAAAACCCTAAACCAAAATTATGATCAAAGGCCTCAAGATCATTAAAATCTATATCTAGATTTTCAATCTAAGATCTAGATATCAAATAAAAGGTTTATATACTTCTAAATGGTAGATATATTATATGAAAATATCAAGGAAAGATAGAGGAATGAATGGGAGAAGCAACATGATGAAATAAACATACTAAGAAGAGAGCGGATCTTCAATACAGGCTTTCGATCTCAAAGAATGATGATCTAATCACCTTGTAATCCCTCCAAAAATCTTTGGGATCACCTAGAATATTTCAAGCCTGATCCAAATTCGAAATATGGGAGTCTTGGTGGATTTCGATGGTTTTAAAAAATATATTCAGAAAATTAATCCCACGTGCATAGATTCCTTAGTAGGGGTGCACGGTTTGGGAAAACTGTGTGCCAACCATGTGGTATTCCACTAACCACACAACTCGATGGTTCATGGTTGGAAAAACCATACCCCAACCGTGCCGACCACCACTGATTGCATGGTTAGCTTGCGTATAGTTTGTCCATGTTGTAGGAAAACCATGCACAACCCCATGTCTTCCAAAGTTCCTTAAACACTTCACCCAAACACACCCTAGTTCATACCCCAACCAAAAGGTACTTAATAACTAAAAAATATGCCTAAAAATATGTCTGAGTTTGCACTAGAAAAGGTTGGGATCTTAAAAAATTATATTTTTTTGTCGATTTAGTACATTTTTTATTATTTTCTTCAACTAGTATACATATATCATACATTCTATCAATATCCTTAGAATAATCACTAATAGTTATAATACCTATCACTTATTTAGAATAAAGTAATATATCAAATGTAATTGATGGATCACTTCCATAATTTCATGAAATATGTTTTTTAGAGCTAAGATTCATTTTCTAATTTTAGAATATACATAGTGATTCAGTCCTTATCCTATATGTTTACAAAATAAAATCTTGTCTCAAATTTGATATTATATTTTGAGATACCTGATACATCATTTGAATAGATTTTCCATGTATAAGAATATTGTATATTTAGCATCGATCTTTGATCCCTTCTTGTACTACCACATCATTCTGACTAGGTCATTTTTATATAATTTTTTTTTGTTTCAACAATATTTTGTCTTTTCTTTTATATTGAATCTCATTTACTAGCTTATTAGGTAATTGGTTGAATGGGTATAATGAATAGTCCTTATTTACTCAAAACCTATTCACTCGCTTAATAAAAAATTCATAGTCCGCAATAATGTTCTTGCTTTTTTTGTAAGTGAACCGAAAGAAAAACTTCTCTTCAGAATATTTCTTACTCATGGTAGAGAATGTGAAGGTATAAAAACCCTCCTCTAAATCAATTTCAACCATACTTATTCGTAGATAAATTATATATTTTTTCACATAGATGTGTCGAGATTCTATAATGGTTAATTTATACATCAATTCTTAGGTTATCAATGTTATTTCATTCTATGTGAGGTGTACTTAGTTTATATCAATTTTTGGATTTTAAATGTTTTCAAATACTTATAGAAATTTTTTTATTTTTATATATTAGGTATTGGTTGTTTTCAACGATGTCTAATGTGAAAATAGATTATGAATTTTTTTATATGTGGGTTTTATCATTTACCCATTGAGTTTATTAATCATTATGTCTTGTGAGGGAATTTCACTTTATTATATATTTTTTTTTGTGAGATTATAATTTTTTATAAAATGATTTTGTGACATAATATGACTTTGTAAAATGATATGACCATGTTTAAGATTAATATACATCAAAAGACTACAATGCCATACTAAATGGATCATTTGGACACGTTAAAACATTCATGAATGATATGAGTTGATGTTTTGGTTGAGTATATGAAATGTAATGGTTTGAAAATTAAAAAATTATTTTAATGGGTTGGTATATTTTAAAATATATTTCAATTAGAAAGGTTTTTACCATTAATATTTTTAATGTGATTTCAAAAAACATGCGTTAAATGTTTCAAAAGTGATATTTTTATTGAATTTCATTTAAGGGCATCATGTATAAAAATAATTCCTAATATTCATTATGATTATGATTTTTCAAGGGGGTTCAAGTTTTATTTTAATTTTTTATTAAATTATGGAAAATATTGTGAGGTTTTATAAAGGATTCCATTTAATTTTTCAAATATGGGACTTTCACTGTTTTAAAAGTATGTGTGATTGTGTTCTAATTTTCAATGTTTATGGTATATATTCTACAAATAAATGATGATATATATTAAATAATAATAGAAACATACCTTTGATATTGGTTTATTTAGGTAGATATATAACATGTATCATGTTCCGTGCTATTAGAATCTCGGACTCTTAGGTTTCCTTGACAACATGTAACTGGTTGAAGATGTTTTTGTGAGACATTGATTGGGGGTCACACATGGGTTCTGATCTGGTTATGTGTTGACTCGTACTAATATATGAGTCACCATATATTTATAGGATAATGATGATAATGTTCATTATAAAAATTAGTGGATTTGATTTCAATGATATTGTATTGACCTAAAATTTCTATTTTTAATGGTTAAAAAAAATTGGGATATAGTTCTAGTGGTATTTTGGTCAATGGATGGGGAATGGATCTTAGGATAGGCGTGAAACATCTCCCTTAATAACATTATTTGATAATTTATTATCTGATATTGAGATATAGGTAATGTATAATACTATACAAGGATACTTTTCAATAGACCTCGGATCAAGAGGTGACATTTGAGACAAAGTTGATGAATGTAATATCACACCAATGTAATAGAAATATCTATGATGGTCTTATGGATCATAATCATACATGATTATATAATTAAATACATTATTTATGAGGATATATTCATAATTATTAATGTTATTACTTTAGAATAGAACCATCCTAGCATTGATTGCCCCTAAAATGAATAGAATCTGAGTGATGGTAGATTTGACTCTAAAAAAGAGATGGTGTACCCATTTTTTGAGGATATAATGCATACCATAGGAGATGTTTATATTCCTCTTGGATATATCCTTGTATGACCATGGTCATGGGATATAATATTGGATAATTATATTAATAATGATGTTTTTTTTATTTGAAGGATCAATGTAATACCAAAGTGTTATACCATCTTCTAGAGGGGCCTAACCACCGCGATAACATATAATACATGGGTTAGAGTGGGTGATTATCAATTTTTATTCTAGTATATAGCATTAATGAGGAATAATAATGTGATATTTTAAATGGTGTGACATATTCAATATATATTTCTTCACTGTGGTTTAGTACCATTCATTTTTCCCTATTTTTTATCACTAGATTATTGTTATATCATTACTTGTTTATGATGGAAAACTTTTACCACCTTTTCCATGATAAATCTTAATTTATTAATACAAATTAATAATTATAAATTGTTTCATTTAAATTATTTAATTTCTTGTAGTTTTTTTATTTAGAACAATATATATATATATCATAATTGAAGAGCGATACAATTGTTGATTGTTTGAGTGGGACTCATATGATTGAAAATAACTATAGATGTGAGGTGATACATCTTCATGACTAAATCTAGTTAGATAAGAGTGAAATTTTGGAATGTTGAATTGGTAATATGATGATAAATGTATTTTTCAAAGTTATGTAGTGACCTTAAATATGTTTGGGTTGGGTTTATGTCTATCCTCAGGTGTGTGTATGTAATCTAAAAAATTGTATCATTAATGTATGATGGAATAGGAAGACAATTAATGTGATTTATTTTTTTGGTGGGTAGATAGAAAATCACCAAAGACATTCACATGGATTAACTTAATCATTATCACTACATTAGTGTAGGTATGTGATGAAGTCCTACTGTGTTGTTGGACTTACACGTAAGAAATGTACACATAATGGGTTTTGATGTACATTTTTTTAAATTCATGTATTATTACAATTTTATCTATTATCTTGGAGTTATATTGAAATTTTTGGCTTTTTTGAGTTTCATAACTCGATAGGAAATAGTTTTATGAATTACAATAGAGGAGAAAGTTTTTTATTTGTTAATTTATATTGAATATTTATTATTCATAAGTATATAGTATTGACTGTTTTTATTATTTATAAAATAATTTATATTATATAATTTATTTGTTTCAATGTATATCATGGTGGCTCTTTTACATTTATATATCAAGGTGTGGGATTCCACTATTGGTTTTCAGTTTATTTTTTCTTATGGGTTTTGTTTGTTGTATATTAAAAAAGGTCATGAAACATTTTCAGTAGATTCATTCATGAATCTAGTGGGTTATTTGAGAAACTAATCTCTCCACCTATATATTTGGACTCCACCACTAGTCAGTAGCCTCTAGAACATGATGATAAATTACTAAGGTTTTATTTAATTCTAGATCAAGCACTTTTAGGGTTATGTTTTCTTATATAATGTTACAAATGGTATCAAAAAATGTTTGTTGTTAGAAAAAAGTTATATAGAGGTCAACCTATTACATTAAAACATATGTGTTAGAATATAATAATTCTAGGACAATAAATTTATGTTCAAAATCCATGTTACTATATAATAGATTTTGATAGAGGTAAATACTATATGTCTGAGTACTATTTTTGGATTAATCCTTAAAAAGAGAAAATATGTGGTACTTGAGATAATTAATTGGTCTTAGAAAAGATCAAGTTTCTATATTTGTTTCAGTCAAGATGATTGGTTCATCCTGAGATCATGGTAAAAAAACATAAGAGTGGTGTTGATTCACATTCTACATTAAAATTATTCAATAATATCTAATGGTAAAAAATGAATTGATCAATTGTTTTTCAAATATATCATAAGTGGGGAAAATTAAATTGAATTTGTGGATTTATTTAAAGTATTTTGCTGATTATTTAAATATAATTCATATACTATGATAGGGTAATGGTTGCCACATTGTTTACTTTTAAGAAAACATGGTTTTTAAAATATATTTTTCAATGATTTTGAATGTGTACAATTATTTTATATGTTCATATCACAAGAAATTAATATACACATATTTATTTTGAAACTGAATATGGATTCTATTAATGGAAAGACTAATTTAAATGTATTAAAAATTATTTTGAAAATTAAATGGTGATTCTTAAGTGTTTGAGAATTTTTTTGTTTAAAATAAATGAAAGATTTTTTTTTTGAAATTGAATTTAAAAACATTAGTGAAATAGGTTTTTAATAGAAGTTGTTTTTTATAAAACTAAATGTGAGGATGATGAATTTTTATTTTAATTTATGAGCTGAAAATCATTGGATACCAATTTATTTTTTGTAAACCATGGGTAGGTTTGTTACCATAAATATATTTGTCTATTTTTCAAACATGTAACCAATAGATGTTTAATTGGGTTTCCTGATTTTAAATTATAGGCCAATGTTTTTTGGGTATTTTCAATGGTGTATTTATACATGGGAGTATGATCTCAGTTGATCTATATATCATTACAAATCTAGATGATTTTTCAAATTAATGAACTTGGAGTATGTTATTTGAGAAATGATTAATGACCCAGGTGAGAATTTATTATTAGGATGTTCATACCCATGTGAGTTCTGTTTCTATAAGAAAATTCTATGATGGGTTGTGCCATTAGCAGAATTGGGTTTCTGCTAGAATGTTATTATAGAGGAGACCACCAAAAAATAGGATTGGATATATTATTTGTAATGTAAAAAATGGATTATGAATCAGTCCATCTTTCCTATATTAGGTTTTATATAATGAATAATACACTATGGTGATTTTTGTTTCATGTTAGATGTGTGATATGTATTTTGGGATAAAATTAATTAACCAGATGATAAATGAATTTCAGAGATGTGTCGATCTTTTCAAGTGAGAAACATGTTTTTAAGGATTAAACCCCTTATGATTTGGAAATTTTTATTCCCTATGATATTGAGTTTCATTTGAATCCGGAAAATATGAATTTATGTGAAATAAAATTCATTAGTTATTGAATTTTTTAATTTGGATCGAAGGGGATATAACATTTGATGATTATTGTTAGTTAAAAATAAGGGTTTAGATATGTTAATATAGGTATAAAACCTCAGATAAGGTATTCGGGGAGAGAATTAGATTAAAGAAAAATATAGATGGTTGTTGATAACTATTATATACTCGATATTATTCCACTAGTTAGACGATAGCCTATTTTTTGTATTAAATTGTATTTTTTTCAATCAGAGCTATGAGATTTTTCCAATTACTCAATGATATACTATAATGTATGTTGAATACACCATGTACTAGTTGGTTCCCATTAATTTTTTTTAAAATGGTTCAACAACCATCTTTATATGGTAACACCCCTTTTGTTTTAGGTGGTATTGGTACCTAGAAGAGATCATATTGGTTGGCCTTTATCCCATACTTCCTCTCTCGATTCCCCCTTTATTAACACTGAGTAAATGGTTATTTGAGGTATATTTAGTTATCCAAATAAATATATTTTATTCCATTTCAATTTATTTTCCACCATATCTTATTTCTCATCTAAATTATTACTTTTAGTCTTATGATTTGAGATTTTTTCAATATTACTGGTTGAAATCACATTAATTATTGGGGTATTTGAGTTATAACGTAATAAATGTTTGGATAGGATGGAAATGTTCCATGTATCGCTATTTTTTTTAATATTTAGGTCAACTGATGAGTTATAATTCAATTTTTTCAATGTTAAACTAAATTGATTGATGATTAAGGATGATAAATTAGGGGTTCTTGTCCTTGGTGTGTCAAGGGTCCTATTGAAACTCTTATTTTGTGTAAAAATATTATGGTTAATAAGAAAAACGTTTTATATACAATTCCTTAAAATGTATCTCAAGGCTCTAGGGGTTCACCCAAGCTACATTGCCTAGGGTCCCTTATAGGTACTCAAATATCTTCCCCCAATACACCTACAAGAATCACCTCACTCCTCTATCCTATAAGAATATTGATCATTACTTGACTATAAAAAGACCAATTATGATATAACTAGAGTACAATAGTACTAAATTACGGAAGAGAGATATCCACTCAAATCTCCCATCACCTTGGACTCTAAAACCGCCTTTAGGTTTCATATAGCGCCTATAACATAATGGAATTAGCTTAAGGGAATGGTAATTGAGTCACCAAAAGTTTAATATGATGAGGAATGGCCAATTTTAGCGTATTATTCTTCTAATACGGAGAAGGACCCACCTCATCAACCATAAAATGCACAATTCACCCATGTTCTACATAGATATCCCCAAATCACTATGGTAAAACTACGACGAAGGATTTACACTTAGGAGACCAATTTCACAAGGCGTTCCCTGTGGGTGAATCATTTCCTATGTATTTTCAGCTGGGAGGCCCATCACCCATGTCTCTTCACCCGAACGACCCATCACCCAAGTCTTTTCACTGAGGAAACCCATTAATGAATCCTCTACAAATGCGAGATGTTTCACCCATGGCACTTCACATGGGATAAGCATATCCTACCAAACCCCCTAAAATTATAATCAAATAATCATGGACTTCTTCGAATCCTCATGATACATAGGGTTAGGGTATTAAAACAATCATTCAACCCTTTCAATCCTATATCCCCTTATTTAAATGCATGTCCCCTTTATCATTCATAACAAATAGCACCCTTTGGGAGTTAGAAATAATATATACCAATGATAATAAGTCACTTCATCATGGGGACTTCAGTGAATCCATTCATGGGTCCTGCACAATTACTTGGCTAGCCCTAGTCTAAGATCTATAATTTTGAGAACTTGGTGGACATTTTATTCCACCATATGAGACACGGGAATTAGGGAAAACATATTAAAATAAATACCACATTATGAATCAATGGTGGATTTATTATCCCCTCAATGATCCCAAATACACTAGAAAGGGAGGCTCCTTGTGCATAATCCCCACTATATCCACTATTTTCAACCCTTTCATGACACAAAAATTACCTAAACATGACGTTGGACTACATGTATGATGTCTTCATTTCGTGATGTAAAAATAAATGAGAAAATGATTTCCACATGATATAAAATTCCATGTAATGGTATAGTTACAAGACTATAAATTATGAACCATGTATTTTTTGATCATTCATTCATTTTAGTCATGATATGTAGGATACCTAATTGAGGTTTAAACCCAACATCCTAACCTCCTACAACCTTCCTTATTGGTTTATAATCCTTGTGAGCTCAGATACTCCTTAACCAAGGAAATATTCTTTAATAACAATCACCAGAAGGTTATATTTCTAATGAGGCCATGTCATGATTAATAGGATATATCCCTAATATTCAACATAAAATATACCTCACAAGGTCGTATTCCCTATTAAATCTAGTACCTCATTGGGCCATGTTTTTGATGAAATCATACCCCACTTGAAGGTACATATTCCGAACTATTATTTTCAATGATCATATTCATAAGTCCTTATTCCCATAAAGGTCAACTGAAAAGTATCACTCAGGAATAAGTCCCACACCAACCATTACTGGGATTCTTTTATATAATATTTCATACCAAATGACATTAAAATTAATGGATAGGTAATTTTCAAATGACCATAAAATGTATGATATGACTTGTTCTGTGGCATTGAACTATGTGGGTTCGGATTTATTTCCCAAGAACATGTACGTATCCAATCACATGGGAACTATCCAAACACCATAAAAATAAATAACTTCTCCCTGGATGGTAATAAACACTAGAGTACCCAACTATGGAGAATTAATATATAGATTCCTAAAACAGAGAATAATTAATCTATAAAAGAATGGTGATGAAATTATTACATATTTGTGTGGATCCATTAATGGAGAACCAATAATATTAAAATATTTTCACATTAATTGAAAACCCCTAGTATGCACATATGTTCACATAAATTCATTTTGATGATAAATAATTAAAATGGAGGAAATCAACACCACTGTATTAAATGGGAATGATTTATGGATACATCTAAATTCTATAAAAGTGTTATAATAAAGGCAAAAATCATCCCTCAAAAGGTGAATTGTGATTTAAATTTCATCCCATCGATTAATGTGTTATCTATGGAATCAAAAGTAAAACCCCACTGATTGACCACCTTTGGAAAGTAAGTCCACACCAGATCAAAATATCAATGAGGAGTCACAAAGGATGTTTCTTGAATACCCAAAACCAATTCCCAATGAATATGAACATAATTACATGGGAGGAAATAAAGTTGAGAAATATATGGTGAACATGATGTGAATCATTCAATAACACAAAAAACTATGTTTTTCCTAGCATTAATACATTTTATTTTTCTTAATTCAGTCAAAGAAGATTGATCCAAATATCCCAAATATTTAAATGATTTGTTGAAAAAAAATTACCTATGATACTACACCTATATATGTTCTTCATTGTGTTGATCATGTGCTTCAAGTAACATATATCAAGATTGAATCAAATATATATTACATTTTTTAGGAAAATGTTTTAGTTTTTCAACTGTAGAAAATGGTGTGGATTTAATGACCTAACTGACAATTTCACCCATATAAAATTCCCACTGCAAAGTGTAATTTTTGGGTGTGGGAGTATCATCGACATAGTATCATCCCTATAAAAAATTTAATATTTAATCATCATTAGGCACTAATACCCCCCAACACAACCATTTAGTAAAATGTTGTGATGAATCCAATGGAACTTATTTCAACCCCTAGCATGTTTCGGTGCCTTTACCTAGAGAATAAAAAATTACATCCCTTAAATTAAGGAGTTGAATCTTGGGCTAGACTTAAAACACACTATTTCATATGAGTCGCATATTATACCTCCTTCTCCCACTACATTTCAAAAAACTTTTTATAGAATGAATGCCCTTGGGAGGGGAATATGAGGTCTCAATCGAGGTCTCTTAGGCTTAGAAACTTGATAGAAGGTCTCTCCATGGAATAAAAATTGGGGAACCAGAGGATGGGACCATATAACTATTAATTGGAATGAAATATATCAGCATTAACTGGTATAAGATTTGTCTTAAATTCTGTATTATAATGACTAATTCTTTTAGGGAACTTTGGCAGCATGAGGAGTTTTTTGGAATATCCCAATAGTGACTAGGGGCAATCCAATTACCCTGAACCTCTACATGAAGACATTCAAAATATATCCTTATAAAAACTAATGTATAGTGGAAAACACATATTCCAACTCCTACTAAAGAATGATAAAATATTCATATTCCATCTATATTATCCTTCCAAAACATTTTTGTGCAAATAGATATATATTCCTATATCTGTGGCCACATCTTGTAAATATATCATCACATTCTGATAGTGAAAGAAAAATTTCATACTTATCATATATTAATGGTCACCAAGGAGATGGAAAATATTTCTTCTCCTACCAAAATTAATATATTTTATGTTTTTATTCTTATACCCACATGATAGTATGGTTATATCTATTATCCCTATCAAGAATATCATTAATATATTCCAATGGAATCATAATTGTGGGATTATATTCCCACATCCATCTTAGAGGATTTATAGAAAATTATAGTAGAGGAATATATATGGGAAGAATATATTATCATCTATTTTTAAGAAATTCATAAAAAAACTATTCGTGGAAAAAAAGGATAGTCCCATATCTCTATTTTCGTATTACAAGAACCTCATTATTTGGATATTCAGAAAACATTTTTATTATATTTTCTATTTAATTAAATGTTTTTTGAAAGTGAACTATATTCTAGTTAATTTTTTTCAAATTTCAATGTATGGATATACCATCACCACAAACTGGTAGTTATAACAATCTATAGTTTTTTGAAGTGAGATATTTCCCCTAACTATTATTAGTTCAATAAGCAACCATTATTTCAATTAAATGACAATTAAGATTTTGATACTTTCTAAGTAGTGATACCATCACATCTAGGAAGTTCTTTCATTAGTATATTTTACCATGGATTGATGATACTATCATTTCATCTATATTACCTCCAGTAAAATGAATCTATTGGTGAGAAATGCAACCATCGCACGATACATCCTCCAAATTGTTCATTTAGTTATCTTATCTACTATTAGTTAAATGGATTTACAATTAATTTAATATATCATCTTATATGTATACGACTTGTAAAATCATCTCCTACCATCAATCAAAGATTTCTCTAGAGGAAGAACCATCATTGAAGATACTAAAAGAGAGCTACTGTAGATGTCTATAATTAATTTCAAAAATATTTCTCTAATGGATAGTTAATTTATTTAATTATATACATAACCACATGTATTTAATAGTTATTATTATTAAAAAAATCCAAAATAATATGAAATAAAAATTTAGTCTTGTCTAGATCTGTTTCTCAATATGAGGATCTTTATTTTTTTTAATATTATCCTACAATTGATAATTCGACCTCTAGTACAATAAATTCATAATAAGATCCCTCATGAACTTATGTAGAATACTGTCACATGCATGAATATCGAATCACTCACTCTAATAATAGGGAACATAGGGTAATAAAAGACAAATGTTTATAGAAGAAACATGGTAACTACATATTAAAAATTGATCCTTCTTTCATACAATTATGACCCAATATTTTCATATTATTTTTGTGCAACTTTTTTGAGATCCTTATAAAGAAAATTTCATGGAATCCAAAATAATTTAATCAATTTGGATTGAGTATCCCTTCATTTTCTCATCTCTAACCACCTTTTCTCTCTTTTTATTATTTAAATTCAGTCTATGTTTTTGTTTTATCATGTGTATCTATAAAACATAGTCCATTATTCCAAACTATAGTGTGATTGAAATTATTTCTCATTTCATATAATTTTAATTCCCATGAACTACTATGAAAGTGGGAACATGTGCCATGATTTGGTTTTATCCCCTCAATAACTATAGGAAGGGAATTCTCTGTAGAAATCCTAGTTTTTTTGTTGGTTAAACTTTATTCAAGTTGGGGATCAGTTTCTTTTATAATAAATATCTTAGAAGCGTGTGATTTCATAATTAAGGGTATTAAGTCGCTACATGAGTCTAAACCCCTTATTATATTATGTAATTATTTAGTTATTATAAAATATTTACTTTTTTCTTTATTTTAAATCAATGTAGTGTCTTTTTTCAATTATATTACACAACACATAACTCTAAAAGTTACCAAAAAATATTTTTAGATATATTCTTTTTGATATGAATAGATTAGTTTCAAAAGATAAGGTCATTTAAAAATAATTATCTTAGATATGATTAAGCTTTTGAGAATCTTTTCAAAAGATAAAATTATTTTATTATGTTATTGTTTGTTAACTGGTTTTTAATTTCATTTAGGGATTTATATTTTTAAATTGTTTTCAAATATTAATTTTATGGTAAACTCAACCCTGCGCAACATCATTTTAACACCAAGACCAAAATTTGGTATTAGAGCTTCTCGAAAAATTACTAAGATCTAGTTTTACCTAATGATAAAAAATTTTATTTACCTACTTTTATATATGTATAGATAATTCTAATCTTGAAGGAACATTCACTAATCAGAAACCTTATTTTAATGGAAAAAACTATGATAAATATAAAATTACAATAATAATTCATATATTAAGATATATATTACAGATAAATATCAAATACCTAGACCACTTATAAAATATTGGATTTATTACACTAAGGATACATTAGAATATAATTATAAATATTTAAATGATTTATACTATGCCAAATGAGATGATGTGTTTAATAAAATATCTTCTTGGAGTAGTACTTTTGAAATATAGGATATACTAGAATTTTCTCATGAAGTATATTCTAAGGTCAAATAAATGAATTTGAATAGTATTCCGATATGAATCCCGATGAATCCATTTATGATATTATTCTCACGTTCAAAAAAATAGTCAACATGATGGATGTACATTGGACAAAAATTGATGACAAGGATCAAGTAATGTGAAATTTGAGAAGATTATTATACATATGGATGTGTACTTCAATTTCAATAAGGGAATCATGTAATATTTTTAAGTTACCTATGATGGAAATTATTGAAAAACTAATAATATAGGAACAGGAACTACAAGTGAAAAGGAATTATATGATAAATAAAAATGAAATTTAATAGAATCTAAGGTTTATGACTCAACTAAAAATGAGAAAATCTAATTTTATATTCCATTTGATGATGAATCACAATCAGATAGTGATGAATAAATTACTCCTTTAGGTAGACATTTCAAAAATATCTATAAGAGTAAGAAGTTATTCAGGAAATAGAAATATGGAAGCACATCTGTAATAAAAGGTAAATTGATAGAAGAGCTAAAAGTGGATAATTCCACAATTGAAATATCTAATTTGAGAATAAAATGAAATGAAACATTAATGAATATTTTCCCAAGATCAAATAAAATAAATATTATGAGGATAAAAGGAAAATATATAAAATGTTTATGAAATCAAAATGGAGTACCTAAAAAGGTATTTAAAGATATTCATATGTAATAAATGAAGGCGTAAATGATAAAAACATAAATTTGTTTCATGAAAAACACATTAGAGTTATTAAAAGTTTTTCTTCCAAAATCTCATGTACAAACGTCTATTCCTTATGATATAAAAAATAATGAATAATATATGACCAGTAATGACCAATTTGAATATTTTAATATACTATAAGATACATTTAATGAATTAAATAGAAAATATAAACTTTTTAAAAAGAAACATGCTATGACTAGTCACATTAAAACATCTCCTACAGAGGAAAAAGTTACTAATTTTCATATTTATATGGAAAATAATGAGTTGAAATTATATAATGAGAAACTAGGGAATGATCAGAAGATATTCAATAATGAAATAAAAACTCTATCCCAGATTCTTTGAAAATAGACAGCTTTAAACTACACTCTAATAATTGGATACCAACCTAGATATAGGAAAATATATAAGAATATATATCCTCCATGTTCATGTTCATCTATTTCTACTAATATTTATTATTCAACAATTCCTAATAAAATAATTATTTCTAATAGTAAAAGTTATTATTATAGGAAACCAGTAAGACAATTATGGATTACTAAATTATTGATTACTAACTCTTTTTTATCCAATAAAATTTGTGTACCAAATTTTTTTTTGGATTAATATATTTTTTAAGAAACATTCTTGAAGTTTCCTAGTATGAAATTATGGTATATGTATAGTGGATGTTCCAAAAATACTATTGTGGAATACTAGAGCTTCAAGAAAATAAATATAAAGGATGGGGAACAAATAATTTTTTCTGAAAGTTCTAAAGGTAAAAATATTCGACTAGGTTAAATCTGTAACTCTAGTCTTGTTTAAATTTCTAAAATATAATTTATAAATGAATTAAAATATAATTTTCTTATGATTTCATAATTATATGATTATAGTCACCATATTATGCTGGTTAACAATTAAAGTAAGGTTTTTTAATCCCAAAATGATTTAATTTTTACATCAATGAAAAACTATAATGCTTATGTTATTGATTTGAATTATTTATTCTTTCAAAACGATTATTATTTTATTGAACTCCACAAAGAGACTTTTTTTATAGGATACTATTCCATTTAAGTATACACTCTCTTAAAAAGATAACAAGTAAATTATTAGTTAAGGATATACATAAACTATAATTTCTAGTATACAAGGTATGTAATCCCTATCAAATAGGAAAGCATCAAAAAATATATTTCCACCCAAAGAATGATGTTTCAGCATAAAAAACATAGAGTTGGTTCACATGTATTTTTTGGACCTTCTAGAGTAACTAGTTTAGTAGGGAAACAATATGACTATGTTATAGTGGATGATTATAAAATGTATACATGAGTGTTTTTACATTCTCAAAAAATTATATCTCCCTGATTTTATAGTATAAAATTTATGTCTATAAAAAAATATTAGTGTACTCTGAATTGTTACCTTTAGATGTGATCTTGGTCCTATGTTTGAAAATCAACATTTTGAATCATTATTCTCATAGCATGGCTATATTAATAATGTTTTTTTATAGTAGAACACTATGGAATATTAATTTAATAGAAATAAAATGTATATCTATTAAATAAATTGTATAGACAATGCTCAATGAGTATGATTTACCTATTTATTTTTTGGAAGAAACTTTGAACACTACATATAATATAATTTGTATAATTTTAATTATATAGGTATTTAATAAAACCCATTCTGAATTTTGGAATTATATAAAATTAAATGTTAATTACTTTTTATTTTTTAGTTAAAATAATTTATTCTCCAGACTAAATATAATATGGAAAAATATTCATCAAAAAGTGGTGAAGGAATTTATTATTGATATTTTATAACCATTAGATCATAAATATTCATCATTAAAAAGAATAATATTATGGATTTTTATGTACATGTAAGGTTTTTTGGGATAGATCCACATGAACCTAAGAACCCTCTTGAAGATTTGGTGGATAATATTTTTGGTCTATACATTAATAAAAAACCTTGTGACACATCTATCAAACCTAATATAAAAAATTATCATAGTTTTGAAAAACAAAATAAACATGAACCTATAGTTAAATATAAAGTTCTAAACACTTCTAGTGCTATATTTGTTATAAACCATATATATCATCCCATACATACTATTTTTGGTGGCCTAATTAAATGAAAATAGACAAGATATTTTCTAAGAAACCTTGATGAAAATTAATTATTATTTTCACAACATAAACCTAATAAAATAAATGTTGTAATTAATGATGAATTCTAAGAAATGTAAATGAATGGAGAGACAAATCAGTACGAAAAAATAGATACTAGGAACTAGTCGAATGATGGAAATAATACCTAACTATTAGAAATAAATTATTGTTTTGAAACAATATTTATGATTTAGGAAAAATAATTAAAAATTAATAAATACTAGTTGTATATGGATATATTCTTGAACAAGGAATTAGTTATTTATAAGCCTTTTCAAAATTTCTAGACATGATTCCATCAGAATATTGCGTGCTTATAGCAAAAATTTGTATTTTAATTTCTATAAAATTTATCTAATGAGTTCATTCTTGAATTATTATATATTATTGGATGTTTCTGTTGAAAATACCACTATATTTCGTAACCATCACTTTCTGAATGATTTTTTTAAATTAAAAACATGATTTATATGTTTTCAAATAAGCTTTGAGACCATTGAATGATAGGCTCTACTCTTTTTAAATTTCAATAGTTGACACATTTTTATTTATAAAAATAATTTCAAAATATTTTAAAAATTATGAAAAAAAATTTGAAATGATTTTGATGTGTGAACCTAAATTAGTTCTTGGTTTATATATTTTTTTAAAAAATGTGGAATTATTTTAAATAAAATAATTCACTGTAATGATCTTTTAAAACATTTTTTTTATGGATAGTTCTAAAGGTAGTGTTACCCCATTTATTAGTTATTGTAAATTGGATCTTTATGAAACTAGGAAATAAATATATCAATATAATTATATAAGTATGATGGGAAGTATGCTATATTTAACTTCTAGGTGGCATGATGTATTGTTTAGTGTGTGTATGTGTGCTTGTTTTTTAAAAAACAATTATAGGAATCAAATTTGATTATTGTCAAAAAACAATAAATTTCCTCAAAGGTAAAACAAAATGTTGGATTATTCAACTCTATAGGAAATTCATTTTATTTAGTCATTCAAATGATAAATTTTTAGGAAGAATATTATATAAAAAAATCAACTCTTGGAAATTTTACTTTTTGGGAAAGTCTCTAGTTTCATGTTCTAGTAAGAAACAGAACTTCACTACATTAACTAATATTAAGAAACATTACATAGATTTTTGATGTTTTTGTACAAATATTATGTCGATGAAACACATCTTGACATCCTATGGATATCAATTTCAACATTTCACTATAAATTGTGGTATGAAAAGTGATATTAATATTTCTAATAACCCTATATATAATTTATGAAAAACATATATTGTTATAAGATATTTTCCTTTTGAGATATCATTTTATGAAGTTGATGAAACTCGTGAGTTCAATGGTTTTGAACATTATATTTATGATATATTACAAAGCCATTGAATATTGAGAGAATGAGGTATATTCAAAATGAACATGGAATTATAATTTTTTTATCCTTTTCATCATATATTTATTATGGTTTTACTAAAGAAAAATTACATGACCAATAATACCACTGGTATCCCCCATTGGTATCTATCTTTGGTATATACTATTAGTATCTACTATTTGGATCTACTCTTAGTATCAATCATTATTCATAATACTATTGTGATCAACCATTTTATACTACCATTTCAATGTACCATTACATGATGCCAATTCCCGGTACTGTATCGTGATAATTTTTGGGGGCAACCATTGAAAACTATCATTGTATTCTACCATGAGGATGTATCATTAGGACCTATTGTTCCTAGTGATACCATTTCTATTTTCAATAATTGAAAAATATTATCTGGTTTTAATATTTATTTATATTACTTAGATTATTAGTATTATATTTTCAACATCAAAATCCTTAAGCAGTATATTTTATCCAAAAATAGAGTCTGAGGAATTCCTTTCCCTCAAAAACTTCTTTGAACCCTTTACCCATTTCTCTCTCTAACCATAACATTTACTATCCTTCTAATTTAATCCCATAAACTAATTCTAATATGGTACATGTTAATATCCCTACCAAATCACTTGAATAATCACATCCCTCGAAGAAAGCTAGTGGAAAATCGATTCAGTCTATTATTGAACTGTAAAATCCCAAAAAAACATATTCAACTATTCTCATGGAGAAAGAAATATATGTCATGTTGTTGGATTTTATAAAGTCACTCATATGGAATGTTATCTATGACCAGGGATGGGTTGACTAGTTCTCGAGGAATGATCGACCCTTCTTTCATAGGCTGGTTCACATGTTTTACTAGTTTTAAGAGTATGGGTAAAAAGGGGAAAAAGGATATCATTAAGATAGTAATACATAAAAATGAGATTAATTTTTATTCAATTTATTGATAAAGGTGTTTAAAATATCCTCAAAAAGTAATTTATCAAGACTATCATTGTATTATACTAGTTAACCAATAGATATTCTTATTTAAGGATTCTTTGTTGTAATTTAATGAAAATTATTCTTTGTAAAGGCCAATAGTTGTAGAGAATGATAGAGAGTCAATATTGTTTTTCAATTTCATACAAAATATGATATGTCCCATGAATAGGTATTTTAGCTACCCCGGGTATCAAGATATGTTGTTCTTACTTTATAGGAACATAAGAGATGAGATTCATTTGAATATTAATTTTATGTTCCGTATTTTGATGATGACCCAGTAGTATTATAATTCAAACTCTATATTGTAATTAAAAGGTTGTGCTCTTAATGATGATGATAAATTTACCATGTGTGGTGATTTTTTCTTATGTTCGTTACATTATAATAATATTGTTATAATATGAACCCATTGTTGGGGAAGTGGGTTGTTGATGATGGTAAACATTAGGGGATGTTTAACCCAGTGAAACACCCTACTAGTCAGAGATACTTGGTTTAAACTAGAATACAGTGAGACATGTTAATGAAATAATGCTCTCAGGACAGAGTAGAAATTGAATAAGAATTGGATGTTCATGAAGATTAGTAGGTATATTTAGTAGTTTTTAGTGGATGTGTGTAGTGAACTAGATGTGGATATGAGCCCTACATTGTCATAAGTATCTACTAGTCATCCATTATCTCTTACTACTGTAAATATTTTGTTGAGTGAAGATGTCGATCGATAAGAGACTGAGGTCTCTAATTGTGATCATATTGAGATAAGATATTTTGAGACTCCATAGGATGTGGTGTAAATTTTAAGTGATTCTGTTTATGATGTTAATGGTGTTGATGAGGATGAAAATCCTAATAGTTATAAATCTATGAGTGATTCTAGTATATATTTTAGTTGATAGTGGAAAGGTAGAACTACCTCTACATCAACAAACACATATTTCATCGATTGAGATACTATGCTTGTTAGGGTCATGTAATCCAATATAATCCATTTATAACTAAGAGAGATGACAAAGTAGAACAACATAAGGTGGGGAAATATTCTTGATCTAATTAAAATTATTTTGAATTACTCATAGTTAGAAGATGATTATGATGATGATCATGGAATTCTAATAAGTCATGGTAGACCTACTAATTTTATTAACCAGAGAGATACTAAGTGATCCCTAGTGGAGTGGATTAATGAGGAAGATTTTTTGGATTATTTTCCTCTTAGTGATCCTACCGTAGAAACTAGATGTGGTGATTTTTTTTCTACCTAGTCTTAAGAGGACTCCAACTCCTCCGCCCCCTCTCTTCCTATATCTAGCTATGTGAAAAAGTATGGTCAATATTCCATTAAGGAATGTTTTTTTCATATATTTTTCAGATTCATAGTTCTTTTTCAAATTTTGGGAATGACCTTAGAGAAGATCATAATAGGATAATAGTAAACATAGTAATTTTACATGTTCATCCTCTAATATTCATGAATATTGAACATATTGAGATTTACAGAAAGATTCAGGTAGAGTAGATAGATTCCATTTAGAGAAAAATTGATGATATGAGTGCAATATTTACATGGAGTGAGATATCTATTTTGTAGAGGTTGGAGAATATCTATTATTTGGAATTATCTCCTTCCAAATATCCACCTCCTACTTCTCATGCTTATATGGATATTCATTTGACCTAATCTATAGTCCTAGAGGAGTAACATGTCATGATGGGTAATCTTACTACATCTCATCATAATTATCTTCACTGGATCAAATCACATCACTAGAATATTTATAAATTGGTTATATAATGAAAAAATGATCCTAGTGGTGGTAAATATACAATCACTAAATCTATTAATTATTACCTATTAATGACTTATACCAAACATGAGCTTAATTCCCATTTTATGTTTTTTATTAGAATTTAAAAATTCGTCCTATGACAAGGCCCTTCAAGGATCAATTAACCAAACTAAAGCCCATGGATCCCCAGTTCAAACTATACATGGAATTGAATATTAATTTTTTTATTTAAATGGAGCATTGTGTTTGAGTGATAACTCTATTTGTGGAGTTGATACAACCATTTTTCTATACCACCATGAAATATTTCACTACACCCTAAACTATAACCATGAATGGTTCCCTTTTTATACATCTATTTATCCCCTTGTAGACTAAATCTATTAGTATTAGTCCCTCTGTACTTACTCCAATTGAAATTGTGAGGTAGTTACATCCAGTGGAATTATGTTTCGTCCACCTTCACATCCTCATCATTAGGCGCCTCAATTATCTGGAAGGGGAATGGATCCAATGGAACATGTATCTATTCATGCTCTAAATGATTCATCATAATCTGGATAGTTTTTTTATTGTTTTTTTTATTTTTTTCATGTAATATTTTAGTGATTTGATCATTTGAAATTAATATCTAGTGAAATTCATATTTTTATTAAATATTATTTCTTTTAATGAAATTTTTTATTCATTATATATTTTTTATAATCTCTAATGTGGGTGTATTGAATTGAATTTAATGTTGATACATGTATGTCATAGATAGTTACATCACATATTAAGTTTGATTGTTAAGACAAATATATGTGTTCTGTTAATAGGATATTCATTTGGTAATTTGTTTTCTAAATGATTATAAAATCCATTACTTTTTATCATAACAAATTTCGAAGATTATTATATTAGTCTAAGATCCCCCTCATTTTAATGCTCATAAATCATGAATATTTTATTTATAATTAATTTAATTATTTATTATGGAAAGCTATATTCAGGATAAATTGTGAAAATTATATAAGTATTGGTCAACCATAATGATCTACAATCACTTATATCATCATACAATCAGTTGAAGCAAGTTATCACTCCTATATACAATTTGATCAATAAAATACCGCTAATTCAACTATGAAACCATCAACATTGTTTTACGGTCGAAGTGGATCCTTCACCACTACAAATAAGAGCTACCATCGGTAGCTTATATGCTATATTGACGATAATATTAGTTTATTTGTCTTAAAAATAGTGAAAAGGAGCTACTGTTGAGGAATTCTACTGTCACATAAGAATTCTTCAAGACTGATCTACTATATGTGGGACCTACCACCATAACAACAGTTATACTTCAAGCTGAATTAATCACTTTATAGATCTATGACCCTAAAAAGCTACCACTACTATAAAAGTATGTTAACTACATAATAGAACCCATCAGTGAAACTAGATATAGAGAGCTACCATATTTATACAAAATTATTTTCAAAATTATTTTCCAATAACTCGATTATTCATTTAATTCTAGATAGAACAATGTGTATTAAGAATTTATTACTGGTACAAAACACCATGGATATTATAATAGAAAATTAGTCTTTTATGGATCTATTTATCAATACTAGGATCCTATTTTTTTCCAAAATTATATTATAATAGAAAAATGTACATAGAGTTCTATAAATTCATAAGAAGACCCCTCATGTGAATTTTTAAAACAATGGTTCATGCATGATCATCTAATAATAGAGTCTCATTATCTTGAACAAAGGGTTATAATTGACACATGATCATGGTAGAACATGGAAAAATATATATTCAGAATAGAACCTTTTTCAGATATTTATGACCCTTTTCTTTTCATCCATTTCTATGCATCATGTTCAAGATCATATGTATGAAAAATTTAAAGACTCTAGAAAAACTAAAACAATTAGGATTGAGAGGCCCTTCATCTTATCATCTCTAATTTATTGATCACTCTTCTTTTCCTTTACATTCAATCTCTATTTTTTGTACTCTTTTTATTTGTAAAACATCATCTATTTTGTTAAATTGTTAAGTGTTTAAAGCACTCTCTCCCATTTCTTATAATTTTTCTTCCCATTAATAGTTTTGGAAGTAGTCATCTATGACATCTTCTTATTTTATCCCACATATAAATGGGGAATACTTTTTATGCCTTGACATTTGGGTATAATATTGTTTATAAAACCTAATCGAGGTTATGGATCAGTTTATTTTATAATAAACTTCTTGGAAGCAGTTGACTTCCATGTATAAGGGATTAAGTCTCCAAAAAAGACTAAACCAATTCTCAAATCCTATAGTGATAAATTTGTTTTACCTTATTTAGTAATTATTTTTCATCAGTTTAAGTAAAAATAATATGTATTTTATAATATATTAATCCAAACATAACTCTGATAATTAACACAAATTAGTGATTCAAATATAGTATTTCATATTAGTAGGTTCTTTTCACAAATTAATGTATTTTCAATTGTATTTTAACTATGTTTTGATTGATCATATGAGAAACTATTCAAATGATAAAATTATGTAAATATTATAATTTAATTTATTGGTAATTTTTATTAAATCTAGGGATTTATGTTTTCTATTTTTTTTTAAATTAATATTTTTGGAAAATCAATTCACCCCCCTCTTGATCTTTCTAGTCAGACCAAAAAATTATATCCAACATCAAGGATCTCGACGTTCAACATTGCAATTGATTTGGGATTCCTAAAAATGTTATCATTTATGATGTTCACTTACCCACATAATGGATTCCATCAGAAATAAGTTCTCTCAAAATAAAAACAATAACCCAAGTGCATTCCCATATTCCATCATCAATCAATGTTGATTCCCTATAGGTAATGAAATACCTATATATGGTTGTATAATAATATATTGAATCATATGTGGAAATTGGGTATGGGATCATTCAATTGTGTACCTCACTATGATATTCTGATTAGTAGTTTTGTAGGTCCTCTATTAACCATCAGCCACAAAAGTTTCTTCCATTGGAATCATGAAGATCAATAATGGGAACTCTTCCAATGATTCCTATTATGAAATTACACCGTATAGAGATTAGGTAGATAGGAAATAATGACCATACCTTTACATATAAACGGTTATTGACCAGGAAGGCCCTACCCATGGATTCCAAGTTTATCACCATTAAATTTCTCCCTATAGAATCAATGTTTGTCACTAATTATGTCCTCCCCATGGGGACAGTTCATAATTACCAGAAGGTATTCTTATTTTCGAATCAATTCTAGAAACTCCCTCATATAGAGCCGAAAATTATGGGTTAAGATTATTCATACCCATGGAATCTAATCAAAATTTTGATATCTCACATTAGTCAATATATTTTTTATTGTGACATTCATGGTTTGAATATCCCTCACCTCACACACACACTCTAGATTAATTAATCTGTTTTTAAAAGATCCCATATCCTCTAAAATAAATTATTTTAAAAACTATCATATTGGTCAAATATGGTGGAGGATGATTCCACTAGAAAGGATGAGGATTAATGTAACATCCCAAGTAAGTAATGAATAATAGATATTTTTATCTATGTCTATTAATGATTAAGATAGTGTTATAGAGGCTTAAAATGAAAATAAATACAATCTTATGCATGGAATACACTAATATTCTTAAAAGATTGTTTTAGTGCCTTTTGATGGCAAACCATTTTTGAATCTATATTTTGACAATTTTATAAACTATGTTTGTCAAAATAAAATTATTCTTTATGATTGGGACATCAAAATTTACTTTGTGTGAATTTTTGGTATTTTTCTGACAAGGTTCATTTTTTTAATGAATAGTGAAAAATACTACATTTTACATCAAAACTGATTTTTAATCTAATTTATTTATATGATTAGATTATCTTTTGAATTGGTCTTAATGTGTAATATGAATATATTTTTACCATTTAATCCAATGGTGGTCATTGGAGTCAATTTCACTTTGAAATTGGACTTAAACTGGTGTCAATCTTTTGATACTTATTGTTTCATAAAAACACGCTATTTGCTCTGACAGTGGGAATTAATTATTAAATTAATTAATGTGACCTATATGTTTTGAAATATGTAAAATATACTTCATTTTTGAATTCAGAATATCAAATATATCTTAGGGTGAATTTTTGGTAATTTTCTGAAAAACTTCAATTTTTGATGAATAGTGAAACCACTAAGTGATAATCAAGCAAACTGATTTTTCAGTTAAATGAAAGTTTACCACTAATGTGTATTGAATTTTGAAAATCCGACATACATGGTTGTCATTAGTATGTAAAATGTGGTTCAATGATATTATAATAATTTTTTGGTGAATAGTAACTTATTAAGTAATTAATCACGATTAGTGGTAATTAGGGTAGTTTAAGGTATAAATAATACATTAATAAAATGAAATGACCTAGACACATGTCCCAACATCATTGGTTGTGTTATGGCCGACCATGAAATGCCATGGGTCAACTTGGGGACCCCATGGATCCACTTTTGTTGGGAAATGACATAAATTACTTTTTATTTAATGTTAAAGGGAAAATGACACAAACATAATATGTTTTACGAAAACAATTTTTAAGAGGGGTTATACAAGTCCAAAATTTGATTATAAATAGTCATTGGAAAACTAAAACGATTTCCTATATCATTGTATTTGTTTTATAATTTTTAGATATTAAATAAATTTAATTATTTATGACATAATAATGATGCAGCGATGACATCATTATTTGACGATTTAAATAAAATAGAAACATAATGTAAACTATATGAACTACACATGTCCAAAAACAATTGGATGAGTGGATTTAGAACCCTTATCACATTAGCCACGAATTCTATCAATGTGGGACCTTTTAAAACCGAAACACAATTTCAAATAATGTAATATTTCATTACTTTCCAAAAGTGCCCCTCCTCTCCTCTTATAAAAGGCCCCCACCTCTACCTCATTTCACACACTTCTCAAGCCTTTGGCTCGGCCAACCCCTTCCCATTTGATCTCTCCACATACATCTCCTAATCCTAGAGGATTCCCTTTGGGAATAATCATATCAAAGTAAGCCTTTATACTCAAATCAAAAGGAGTTACACTTTTTAAGGTAATTCATTCTCTCATGTTCATTTGTTTAATTTTGCTTCTCCAACCCCCTAAACTCTTTTTATCTACTTCTTTTGTAACAACACCAGTATCATCAATATACTAGGATGTTGTTATAAGATTTATTTGAGCTACACTCTCACACTACTACATAAAATTGTTAAAGAACATACGGTTTCCGTGGATGGAGAAATTCTGCCTCCCAAAACGATGATTGTTCAACACTCATTTAACACCTTCAAAGGTGGCGATTATGATGTCACTATTGTTATATATGATATATAATATGTTTATGTTTTCCTTAAGCTTCTGCTTTTTTCATTTTGGGCATACCTTTATGGTTTCCATTATGGGTAAATCACGATATCTTCATTTTAGGAAGTGCGGACTACCGCCCCCTAAAAGTGATTTGATTCGTTAATACCATATGTGGGATGTGTAAAGGATAAAGTTAATGATATTATATATGTTATTATACTGTAATTATAATATACTCTTATATCATTATGATTCCATTCCAGAAAATTTGAAATAGAAATGGAAGTAGCGTTCATGCGTACGTACGGCTTACCGTCTCCATGAACGGTGCAGTTCATTTCTTACCTCTAAATGTGATGTAATATTATAAATGCATGTATGTACTGGATATATATGACATATATGATATCTACATCATGAATACCATTATGGATATAATGAACCTTTGACCAAATTAACAACATGTAAGTGTAAGAAGTCTATTTTTGACTTAAGAACCAAATACCGACAAAATGAACATTATTAACTTAACTGATTACATGATGTTCATAACATGGTATAAAAGGAATAATGAACTTGAAAAATATTCATAAGCAAGTAGAGATTAACTCAAGTTTATTATTCAGGAGATTAAAGAATGGTCGGGTCAAGTCGGATACGAGGTATAGGACTTCGTCTCAATCTCCTTTCATTGAGGCATATTTTATTTTATACACAACTTTCTTTTATATGGTGTATAAACCCCTTTGACTTTTACGTTTATTCAAAAGGAATATTTTTTATACGAAGCGTTTACTAAACGACAAAAGGGAATGTTTTTGTCGTACGTATGCGGCGACAACGACTTCTCCGCCGTCGTGACCGTTATTTGAGTTTCGGCTTCCTCTACAAGCCATACCTTCTTTTTAAAAGAAAAATAAATACCATGTTTTAGTTCTCTTTTATTTTAGTATTGAAAATGGTTTTCATAATTTTTTTATATCAATGTGTTGTATTGATATCTCATGATTGAAATGTGGAAATTTTATGTTTCCTTTATGCATGTTTTATGTGATATGATTATGTTATGGTTCTTGGGCATTATTATGAAGACGGGTGGTTACGTGATAAACTAAGGGCGGGTGAGCCCGTTATAGCTCTCCAATGCATTGGGTAACGCGAAGGAGTGAAACGTTAAGGTTTCTCCGAAGAGATTTTAGGGAATATACTGTGATGGGTATTCCAAACGTAACCAAGAGGGTTACTCCCTACGTAAGAATGTTATGAATGCCTCGAGTTACCTTTACGTATTATGATTTCTATGATTTATTCATGATTTTATGAGGTATGTTAAAGTGCCTATGTTTTATGGGTAAAGTATGATTTCATTCTTCTGTATATATGAACTCATGTTTCCTTTCCATGTTTTTTTTAACCCATACTGAGTTTTTATGCTCATCCCATGTTTTTGAAATGTTTTTCATAGGTCAAGGGAAAGGTACATGATAAGATGATAGAGTCAAGGATGTGTCAAGAAATTGTCCATGTTTTATTTTAAATGTGTTTCCATTGATGGGAATGAAGAATACTATCTTTATGTAACCACTTTGTTTATATGTGGAATGTAATGCAAGTTTTATGATCTAATTCTCTAAAACTCTAAACCCGAAAAGATCCTCAATGTGTAATCTTGTAATAACTCAAGATTAAGTAAGGATTAAGGCTGGGGCCTTATAGTTGGTATCAGAGGTCGGTTTAGATAACTTTAGGAGTTAGAATTCTATTAAATGATTATCCATAAATATTTTTTTTGAAATGATATAGCATTTAAAGATTACCATGTTGCTTCATCTAAGACATGTTTGTTCAGAATGGTTTTCCGCAGAGGAAACAGGGAAGCAGTGCTAGGAAGGCATACAGAAGGAAATAACCTCCCGAATCAGCATCCAGAAATGGTCGGAATTGGAACTACACAGTTTGTTGCAGTAATGGCGCAGTTGACTCAAGCGATAAATGGCGGTGGTATCCATGAACGAGATCAGCCAGAACAACCGCAGAGGAACATGTCAGTGGTGGAACATTTCATGAGGCAACATCCACCATCATTCAGAGGGTCATCTGACCCTGTGCTAGCTGAAGGGTGGATTAAAGCACTGGAGAAGATTTTTGATGTCATGGGGTGTTCAGACAATCAAAAGGTTAGTCTTGTTATTTACCGTTTGGAGGGTGAAGCAGATCAATGGTGGTCTATGGTTAAAAATATCAGGGACGCCGATGAGATTGATGCTCTTGACTGGGATGAATTCAAAGGTATGTTTCTTTAGAAGTATTTTCCTAAGGCTGTTCGACTTAGGATGGAAAAGAAATTCTTGGATTTGAGGCAAGAGGAAGACTCAGTGGCTGCCTATGAAGAATGGTTCACTCGTTTGGCAAGGTATGCTCCAAATTTTATCCGGGACCTTGATAGTAAAATAAATCGTTTTTACTCAGGATTAAAGCCAAAATATCGAAGGGCATTAGCTTCTCGTGAGTTTAAAAGTTATGAAAAACTTGTTCGATGTGCTGAGAATGTGGAAATGGAGTTTTCTGATGACCAAGTTTTCTATAACAACCAGCAGAAGAAGAGACCGAGGTGGCAGGAGAAAGGTAATAATTCTTCAAAAAAGTCTGATGGTAAGAAAACTAAGTTTCCAGTTTGTGATAAATGTGGAAAAAGGCATGCTAGAGAATGTCTTCTGAATTCTGGAATGTGCTACCGATGTGGTAAGATGGGACATAAGGCTCGTGATTGCACTGAAAAGGATAAAGCTGAAGGTAAGAACAAATTTGATTTACAGTTAGTGAAGTGTTATAAGTGCAATGAGATGGGTCACTATGCAAACGAGTGTCCGACAAGGAGCTTGAGTGATGGGAAGCAGTTAGACTACAAGCAGAAAGGGGTGGTGAAATCCTTTGCAACTACTTCATCAGATGTCGGTGACAGTGCGGCCGATTGTCGCCTATCGACCGTTCAAGTTTCCGGTGCTCTGCTAATGTGTATAGCAGCACTCGGGTCGAATCCTCGGCGATGATACTTTGTAGTAGTCGTTTGTTTTTAGTTGATTGTATTTTGATTAGGGGGGTTTAATTGCAGAGCTTAATTGAAATGATTTATGGATGATGTTTGATTTACCAAATTGATAAATATTGGGGTGAGTTCATCATTAGGTTAGTTAAGCTTGTGATATCCTCGAGCTTTTCTTTATATTGCATTTAAATTAACACCCATGTCACAAGATGATGTTGATTAGAATTCTTAAGTGTTAAGGCTTTAAACCAAGACATAACTTAACTTAAGGTTATAATATCAATCATATCTTATTTATGGTTGTGTATTTATGGTTCCAATAATCCATGGAAACCACATGTTAAACAAAACAAGTCATTAATCCATGACATGTTAAGTCCAACATACACAATGTTAATTCAAAGAATATTCATCGAGCAGAAGCTCTCAATCACTTAACATACCTAAATTATAACTCACCTCAATGAGAGATTTACTCACCCATTTGGGTGATTAATAATCTGGTTATAATTATTATGATTATAAATTAATAAGAGAAGAAAAATAAAGGGATAAGAAAAGAGTGGTACGTCGACACACACACACGAACAATGATGATAATTGAAAACGAACTTTTGATTGAATGAGGAAGCTAAATAAGGGAAGGGGATTGAACTGAATTTAAACTATTTAAAGAACATTAATATTAAAATACAGAAGGTGGAAGAGAATAAGAGATATTGAAGAATTAACTTGCATAAAAACAGAATTACAAAGAAAGAGAATTACAAGATTACAAAAATGAAGAACACAAAAGTAAGTGAAAAGAAAGAGAGGGGGAAAGGTATCTCAAGTGTAAACTTGAGTATGGCAGGTCCTCCCAAGCCTTTGGAAAAGCATTGGTCGTGCCAATATGATCTCCACTCTTCTGAAATGCCAACCCCTCTCAAGGAGAGAAGGGGAGAGTATTTATAGCCCAAGGAGTGGACTGTTTGCATTCCTAATCTGTCCCTCCACTTGCATCGCCAATTTGGCAATTTATACAGACGAATATTCAAATATCTCCTTCTTCAAAGTTGTAGAAAATAATTTTGGCCGACTACTCTCAAAAGTTGGAGTCATTTGGACGTAAGGATAAAAAGTTATGGCCGGTTGCACAAACAAACTTAAACTGTCCATTTCAATCCAGTATTTTTGAAGTCCATAATGTGAAAGGGTTTTTGAATATTAAGATTCCTTAAAATCCGAATGGTTTCTTCAACAAAGTCGGCCTCCTACATCTCCTCTTTCACACTGAAAAATCTCAGCTTGCTTGGATGATTACATCAGGAGATATGTCATGCATACTATACTGATTTTCATTCTCGTCCAGAATGGTGGGCTGGACTTCAAAGATTTATTTGGGCCCCTTGTACTTGGATTTGGGCCATGAAATTTTTATCCAAGATGACATGTAGTTTCCCCCGAATTATGGTGGAGAGTTATGTTTTTTGGATATCTGTATTGAGCCCAGTAAATAAATCTTCAAGGCTGGTCCAGTTTGTTCACAGATTCTTTGGTCTTGATTGTGAGGAAAATATGACCCTTCAAATGGCAGAATTGGATCATGGTGCCTTCTAATTAAATGTTTTATATTGAAAGGAGAATCCTACAAAACAAGAACCACACAATTGTGATCAGTATAGTGATAGTTATAAGTAAAACATTAAACTGACTCAATTTGACTACTTCTAAAAATGCTCAAATATTATACTTAAAATTAAAACATTAATATTTCACACAAATTATGCACATTTCATATAAAATAAGTAAAGGGGGAATATAATAAGTCATGAAAATATTAATAACATCAACTCCCCAACACTTATATTTGCGCGTGTCCTCATGTGCAACAAATATAAAAACATGACAAAATCATTTTCACTCACCAACAAATATTAAAATTTTGTTTTCTCCAATCAGGGGAGGTTTAGACTATTTCACTCATCCATATTGAATTCCATCACAAATTTGGTTCACAATAATGCATCAGAAACAATTCATTTTTTCATGTTCAAGGTTTGAATTAGAAAATGTAGGCACTCAAAACTTACTCCTCTCAAGATGATAAAAATGTATTTTAGGAGGTTCACTCATTCACCAACAAATAGTGAAAATCAAGAGTTTGTAAGAGCTCTCAGCTTCCATTCCCAAATATAATGTGTACAAGAATCAAGAGGTCTTTTAAGGGGGTTTTTAGTGGCTATGGGACGGTAGGTATATAATGTCCAAAGGAAAAGAGGGGTTAAAAACACCAACATGGAAAAATCAATGCACATTTTTTTTTGAAATTTGATTTGAAAGGAAATAGAAACACATATTTACAAGTTCATGAATGTGTGATGAATGAAAAGTGAGGGAGATATAAAATGGAATAGGTTGAGATGATGGAATATGTACAACATGGAAGACTTCCAATAATGGCACAATACAAGATGATTCAAGTGTTCTTTTTTTTTTTCTCTTTTTGCTCTTTTTTTCGAAAGTTGTGCTTGAAACAGGTCTCACAGTCATCTCCCAACCCATGCTTGATCTCTACATGGAACTAATTTATAACACGAACAAAGGTTGATGATGAATGATTTTTGACCCACCCAAGACACAACCCATTCCTTTTTTTTATTTTTTTCATTTTTTTTATATAATTTTTTTTCATTTTTTTTGAACACTTTTCAATGACTTTTGTACAAATGACAATTACACATATACACCCCAAAGCTCACAGAATCACAACCTCTCCCCCACACTTTAATGGAAGCTTGCCCTCAAGCATATGATGGCACATTGGAAATCAATGAAAGTACGCCCAAAAATGAAGTCTATTCCCCCCACACTTAAATTTCAATAAATTGTACAATGAAAATCCATGAAGATGTTGGGTGGGACAAGGTATTAGGCATGTAATGTGGCTATCAAAATAAAGGTTTTCATTGGCTCAAAGGGGCTTTCAAAAGTAGGATCAATGTAAGGGTAACGGGAGGCTATTTGGCTATTCTGATTCTTATGTGGCTTAGAAAATGCCTCTATCATATTAATGCACACAAAAGATGGAAATTCAGCTCGAAGGTCCACAAACTCAAGACTCACAACCAGTGGTGAAGACACACAATGAAAAATATGGCCATAGATGACCTTGTCATGAAGGCTAATGTTATTCCTCACGGTAGGGGAGAATCATTTTCCACCAAAAATTCTTCATTCAAAATGTTTGTTATTGACACAAAATTGTTTACCCAAGTTTGAGATAAAAATTCAATATATTTGTGTTTAAAACAAGCCTTTTGACTCCCCAAAATGGTTGGGCAAAATTTCAATATTGGATGATGAGTAATTATGAAACCCCTTTTTTTCAATTTTCATTTGTTTTTAATTATTTTTTTTAAATTTTTTTATTTTTAATGACAGATCCACACAAAAGAGAAAATAGAAAAAAGGTTGTGGAATAATGTTGTAAAAAAATGAGAGGGAGAGAGGAAGAATAAGAAATAGAGAGAAGAAGAGAGGGAAGAGAGATTGAGGAGAGATAGAGTTAAAGGGAAAGAGGTGCCCCCTGGTTTGGATTTGGCGGGTCTCCATCCAGTGGTGGTTCTATTGAAGTGGATGGGGTTTCGATGGAAGTCGACGTGGTTCCTGGATTGTGAGACCTCTCATGGTGATGCTTTAACCGGTGTCCATTTACCGTGAATGTTCTTTTTGAAGAAGGGTCTTGGACTTGCACTGCACCAAATGGGTAAACGTTAGTAATAACAAAAGGACCTTCCCAACGAGAATTAAGCTTACCTGGGTGAAGTCGAAATCGAGAATTGAAGAGAATTACCTTTTCACCTTCATGAAATACCTTTCGAAGAATGTTCTTGTCATGGAGTGAATTTGCCTTTTCTTTGTAGAGAATGGAGTTCTCATACGAATCGAGTCGAAGCTCCTCCAATTCAGTCAACTACAACAATCTTTCTTCACCAGATTTTTCACAATCAAAATTACAAGTTTTGATAGCCCAAAATGACTTATGTTGGATTTCAACTGGTAAATGAAAGGCTTTACCAAAAACTAGCCTAAATGGAGACATCCCAATGGGTGTCTTATAGGCTGTTCGATAGGCCCAAAGTGCTTCACCAAGTCTATCGGGCCCGTCTTTTCTTGTGGGCTTAACAATTCTTTCAAGCACTCTTTTCACTTATCTATTAGAAAGTTCAGCCATTCCATTTGTTTGAGGGTGATATGCAGTGGATGTTTTATGTACAACCCCATTCTTTTTCAAAAGTGACTCCATGGTTCTATTACAGAAATGAGTTCCTAAGTCACTTATCAAAGCACGTGGTGTTCCGAATCGATGGAAGATATGGGTTTTGAGGAACTCACTCACAGTTTGAGCATCATCTTTCCTAGTGGGTTTGGCCTCGACCCACCTAGAAACATAATTGAACGCAAGAAGAATGTATGAGAATCTATTGGAAGGGGGAAATGGTCCCATGAAATCGATGCCCCAAACATCGAAAAGCTCACAGAAGATTAATGGCTTTTGAGGCATTTCGTTTCTTTTGGAAATTGTGCCAATCTTTTGGCAAGTGGGACATGATTGACAGAACTCGTGTGAGTCCTTGAAGAGTGAAGGCCAAAAGAATCCAGAATCTAGGACCTTTCGAGAAGTCATTTGTGGTCCAAAGTGGCCACCTCCAGGCGTTGAGTGGTAGAATTCCAAGATGGAGGATTGTTCAGTTTCATCAACACATCTCCTAATTACCATGTCAGCCCCAGTTTTCCAAAGTTTATTATCTTCCCAAAAATAATGCTTTGAATCACTTCTCATCTTTTCTTTTTGTTATTTTGAAAAATATTCAGGGAAAACACCAGAAACCAAGTAATTGACAATTGGGGCATACCATGGTAACTTTGGAGTGAGAGATGAGAGGTGTTCAATTGGAAATTCATGATCAATTATTTCAGAATGATAAGAGTTAGAAATTCTACTCAGGTGATCAGATACAGGGTTTTCTTTTCCAGGTTTATCTTTTATCACGAGGTCAAACTCTTGGAGCATTAAAATCCATCTTATTAGCCTTGGTTTGAAATCACTTTTCTTAAGTAAGAACTTTAATGCTGAGTGGTCCGTGAAGATGATGATTTTGGCACCTAAGAGATAGGGCCGGAATTTATCCAAGGCAAAAACCACAGCTAAAAGTTCTTTTTCAGTCACAGTGTAGTGTGATTGAGTTTCGTCCAATGTTTTTGAGGCATAAAAGATGACATGAGGAATGTTTTCTCTTCTTTGACCAATAACAGCCCCAATGGCCCTATCAGAAGCATCACAAATCAATTCAAATGGTAAGGACCAATCTGGGGGTTGGATTATTGGAGCAGATTTGAGTTCAATGAAGGCTCTCTTGCAAGCCTCATCAAAATTGAATGTGACATCATTTTGAAGTAAACGAGTGAGTGGGAGGGAAATCTTGCTGATGTTCTGAATGAATCGCCGAGAGAAACCGGCATGACCAAGGAAGGACCGAATGTCTCGAACTGATTTGGGTTCAGGAAGTGATTAGATCACCTCAATTTTGGCTGGATCAACTTGGATACCCTCTTGAGAAATTATGTGCCCTAGAACAATCCCATTTGAAACCATGAAGTGACATTTTTCAAAATTCAGCACAAGGTTGAACTTGAAACACTTTTGAAGGACCAAAGAGAGTGAATGTAAGCAAGATTCAAATGACTCGCCATAAATGGTAAAGTCATCCATGAAGACCTCCATGCAATTCTCAATGAATTCAGAAAAGATACTCATCATACACCGCTGGAATGTTGCAGGAGCATTACAAAGGCCAAAAGGCATCCGCCTATAGGCATAGGTTCTAAAGGGGCAAGTGAATGTGGTCTTTTCTTGGTCTTGAGGTGCGATTGGAATTTGGAAGTAGCCAGTGTAACCATCAAGAAAGCAATAGTGTGACTTTCCGGCCAATCTCTCAAGCATTTGGTCAAGGAAAGGAAGTGGGTAGTGATCTTTTCGTGTTTCAGCATTCAATTTGCGATAATCGATGCACACACGCCATTTGTTTTTCACTCGAGTTGTGACCACTTCTCCATGTTCATTTGTGACAACTGTTATCCCTCCCTTCTTAGGAATGACTTGAATTGGACTAACCCATTCACTATCAGAAATTGGGTAGATAATACCAGCTTGAAGAAGCTTGGTAATCTCTTCCCTAACTACCTCAAGTATGAGTGAATTGAGTCTTCTTTGAGGTTGCCTAATTGGTTTGGATGATTCCTCTAGATGGATGTGATTCATGAAAAGGGCAGGGTTGATTCCTGGAATATCCTCTAGGGTCCAACCTAAGGAATTTTTGTTTTCCTCTAACACTTGAACAAGTTGGGACTCCTCAGTTTCAGAAATTGAAGTAGAGATAATGACAGGGTAAGAGGGATAATGGAAAAGGAATGCATACTTGATGTGTGAAGGATGTGGTTTTAGATCAGTTTCAGCCTTGATTTGAGAGCTAGACAAGTTAGGAGCAGGAGAAGGGATTCCAGATGATTTTGGATCATTTTCCTCAACACTGTCCAAGGTGGAGCAGTAGAGATCAGATTTGATGTGGGATTTAAGAGAGTTTTCAAGTTCCTCTAGATTGATGGAGTCTATGAATGAGAGGTCCACATCAACTTCACCATTTATGACTTTGTTAATCATGGTGCAGATTTCACAAGATCCTTTATCATTATAACATGAAGAACATGGTGGATTGGGGTTTGATTGAATCATAGAAGTGTCCTCAAAAGCATGGATTGAGAATGCAGAGTGATCCTCAGATGGGTATCGCATGGCTTGGAAAATGATGAACTTGACCAGTTGGTCACCGAATTCCATGGATAAGATTCCTGAATGGACATCAATCTTGGTTCTCGCAGTCATGAGGAATGGTCTTCCTAGAATTAGGGGAGATCGAGAAGAGGTCGTCTCACCTTCCATGTCAAGGACATAGAAATCAGCTGGGAAGATAAGATTATTGACCCGAACAAGAACATCCTCAATTATCCCCTCAGGACTGGTAGTGCTTCGATTGGCTAATTGAATGACAACACCCGTTGGGTGCAAGGGACCTAGACCAAGGTTGGAGAAAATGGATTTGGGCATGACATTTATTGAGGCTCCAAGGTCTATGAGTGCATCATCACAGTTGGAACTCCCTATTTGACATGGAACCGTGAAGGTCCCTGGATCTTTGCACTTCATGGGAATGGACTGTTGGGTTGAAACATTTTCAATGTTCCTAAGTTGCCTCTTATGGGTGCACAATTCCTTAAGAAACTTGGCATACATAGGGATTTGTTTGATGGAATCTAAGAGGGGGATGTTCACTTCAACACATCTAAACATGTCAAGCATTTTAGGATCAGGTTCAAAGGACTTCTTAGGCTTGGAGATGGCTTGAGGAAAAGGAATTGGGTTCCTTAGAGGAATGGAAGGGTGTGAAGGAGTGGATTCAAGTTCCTTTTCCAGCTTTTTGTTCTTTTCATTTTCTAGATCAACATCGAAAGGGGAGGTAGAGAAATCAACATGGGGCATTGCAATTTGCTTTCCCGATCTAAGTGCAATTTCACTTACATTACCCTTAGGGTTGGGTAATGGTTGAGCTGGGAGTTGGGATGGATTGGATGGTTGTTGCTGGCTTAGGTGGGATGCAAGTTGACCTATTTGGGTTTCAATGTTCTTGAGGCTAGAACGGGTGAAGGAAGCAATATCCTCTACAGCACTTTCCCATGGTTGTTTAGAAGAAGAGGCTTGTCCCAAATTGGGTTGGCCTTGATTTTGGTTCTTGGGAAAGCGGTTGTATTGGGTGGGGAATTGGGAAGGATCATTAGGATAGTAGAATCCAGGAGGAGGATTGTTCCTTTGGGGTTGAGGAACAAAAGGATAAGGTTGATGGATGTTACCACCACTTTGACCATATTGAAACTGGTTTGGATTTTGATGAGGGAACTGAGGAGGATGAGAAATGGGATTACCATACCTCAGAGGTGGGTTAAAGGTAGAAGAGAAGGGCTCAGAGTGGGGTTGGTTGAAGTTTCTAACAAACTGACCTGATTGTTGAGGGTTGTAGTTTCGCTGAGCATATGCTGCATTGAGCTCCATTGGACTAGATAAATCAGATGGATCATCTTGAAGTTGTGGACATGTGTCAGTCGGATGAGATGGAGAGTTGCAGATTCCACAATTCTTGATAGGTCCAGGGAATAGTGACTGTGGAGAAGATGAGGTTGGGGCTTTGGTAGCCACTGCTAGTTGACGCACAAGACCTGTAAGTTCACTCATCCACTCAGTCATCTTGTTGGGCTCTATGGATTGATTCTCTTGGGCTTGTTTCACTTGAGCATGTGCTCGAGTATGGAATTGCTGCGTGTTAGCAGCCATGTTACTTATGAGATCTCTTGCAGCTGCAGGAGTTTTGTTAACAAGAGCACCGCCACTTGCGGCATCAATGAAAGTTCGCTCCATAGCCAATAACCCCTCATAGAAGTATTGGATCAGGAGTTGGTCAGGGATTTGATGGTGTGGACAAGTTGCCACAAGCTTTTTGAACCTCTCCCAATACTCATGGAGTGATTCATTAGGGAATTGACGGATGCCGCTTATTTCTTTTCGGATAGAAGCTGTTCGGGAAGCGGGAAAGAACTTCTCAAGGAAAAGTCTCTTCATGTCAACACATGAGTTTATGGAACCAGGTGGGAGGTAGTAGAGCCAAGACTTGGCAGAATCTGCTAGGGAAAAGGGGAAAGCTCTAAGCATGATTTGTTCTTCATAAACCCTTTGAGGCTTCATGGTAGAGCATACTACTTGGAACTCTTTAAGGTGAAGATGTGGATCCTCACCGGCTAGCCCGTGAAAATGAGGGAGAAGATGAATCAAACCCGATTTGAGTTCGAAGTCAGCTTCAATGTTCGGATATTGAATACCAAGAGGTTGGTAATTCATATCAGGGGCAGCAAATTCTTTCAATGTTTGTTCCCTAGGATTGGCCATATCTAATTCAATTGGTAGGGCAATGATTGGTTCTTGGGTGATTTGGTTATCCCTAATGGTCCTCCTAATTCGACGAAGAGTTCTATCAATTTCAGGGTCAAACAAATCTGAGGGATTGTTTGGAAGGCTATGGGGCATTCAGAGAGATTTTGGAAGAAAGAGGAAGACGAGTTTTCTTTGTATTTTTTTCAGTTTATGATTTTTACGAGGAAGACGGGTTTTTCTTTGTGTTTTTTTTCAATTTTTTTTAAACTTTTGTTTTTTTTTTGGGTTTTTTTTACAATAACCAGAAACTAATGACTACTTAAAGCACCATCCCCGGCAACGGCGCCATTTGAAAGTGCAGCCGATTGTCGCCTATCGACCGTTCAAGGTTCCGGTGCTCTGCTAATGTGTATAACATCACTCGGGTCGAATCCTCGGCGATGATACTTTGTTGTAGTCGTTTGTTTTTAGTTGATTGTATTTTGATTAGGGGGGTTTGTTTGCAGAGCTTAATTGAAATGATTTATGGATGATGTTTGATTTACCAAATTGATAAATATTGGGGTGAGTTCATCATTAGGTTAGTTAAGCTTGTGATATCCTCGAGCTTTGCATTATATTGCATTTAAATTAACACCCATGTCACAAGATGATGTTGATTAGAATTCTTAAGTGTTAAGGCTTTAAACCAAGACTTAACTTAACTTAAGGTTATAATCTCAATCAGATCTTATTTATGGTTGTGTATTTATGGTTCCAATAATCCATGGAAACCACATGTTAAACAAAACAAGTCATTAATCCATGACATGTTAAGTCCAACATACACAATGTTAATTCAAAGAATATTCATCGAGCAGAAGCTCTCAATCACTTAACATACCTAAATTATCACTCACCCCAATGAGAGATTTACTCACATATTTGGGTGATTAATAATCTGGTTATAATGATTATGATTATAAATTAATAAGAGATGAAAAATAAAGGGATAAGAAAAGAGTGGTACGTCGACACACACACACGAACAATGATGATAATTGAAAACGATCATTTGATTGAATGAGGAAGCTAAATAAGGGAAGGGGATTGAACTGAATTTAAACTATTTTAAGAACATTAATATTAAAATACATAAGGTGGAATAGAATAAGAGATATTGAATAAGTAACTTGCATTAAAACAGAATTACAAAGAAAGAGAATTACAAGATTACAAAAATGAAGAACACAAAAGTAAGTGAAAAGAAAGAGAGGAGGAATGGTCTCTCAAGTGTAAACATGAGTATGGAAGGTCCTCACAAGCCTTTGGAAAAGCTTTGGTCGTGCCAATATGATCTCCTCTCTTCTGAAATGCCAACCCCTCTCAAGGAGAGAATGAGAGAGTATTTATAGCCCAAGGAGTAGACTGTTTGCATTCCCAATCTATCCCTCCACTTGCATCGCCAATTTGGCAATTTAGACAGACGAATATTCAAATATCTCCTTCTTCAAAGTTGTAGAAAATAATGTTTTCCGACTACTCTCAAAATTTGGAGTCATTTGGACGTAATGATAAAAAGTTATGGCCGGTTTCATAAACAAACATAAACTGTCCATTTCAATCCAGTCTTTTTGAAGTCCATAATGGGAAAGGGTTTTTGAATATTAAGATGCCTTCAAATCCGAATGGTTTCTTCAACACAGTCTGCCTCCTACATCTCCTCTTTCACACTGAAAAATCTCAGCTCTCTTGGATGATTACATCAGGAGATATGTCATTCATACTATACTGATATTCATTCTCAGCCAGAATGGTGGGATGGACTTAAAAGATTTATTTGGGCCCCTTTTACTTGGATTTGGGGCATGAAATTTTTATCCAAGATGACATGTAGTGTCCCCCGAATTATGGTGGAGAGTTAAGGTTTTTGGATATCTGTATTGAGCCCAGTAAATAAATCTTCAAGGTTGGTCCAGTTTGTTCACAGATTCTTTGGTCTTGTTTGTGAGGACCATATGACCCTTCAAATGGCCGAATTGGATCATGGTGCCTTCTAATTAAATGTTGTATATTTAAAGGAGAATACTACAAAACAAGAATCACACAATGTGGATCAGTATAGTGATAGTTATAATTAAAACATTAAACTGACTCAATTTGACTACTTCTAAAAATGCTCAAATATTATACTTAAAATTAAAACATTAATATTTCACACAAATTATGCACATTTCATATAAAATAAGTAAAGGGGGAATATAATAAGTCATGAAAATATTAATAACATCAACTCCCCCACACTTAGATTTGCGCGTGTCCTCATGTGAAACAAATATAAAAACATGAAAAAATCATTTTCACTCACCAACAAATATTAAAATTTTGTTTTCTCCAATCAGGGGAGGTTTAGACTATTTCACTCATCCATATTGAATTCCATCACAAATTTGGTTCACAATAATGCATCAGAAACAATTCATTTTTTCATGTTCAAGGTTTGAATTAGAAAATGTAGGCACTCAAAACTTACTCCTCTCAAGATGATAAAAATGTATTTTACGAGGTTCACTCATTCACCAACAAAAATTGAAAATCAAGAGTTTGTAAGAGCTCTCAGCTTCCATTCCAAAATATAATGTGTACAAGAATCAAGAGGTCTTTTAAGGGGTTTTTCAGTGGCTATGGGATGGTAGGTATATAATGTCCAAAGGAAAAGAGGGGTTAAAAACAGCAACATGGAAAAATCAATGCACATTTTTTTTTAAATTTGATTTGAAAGAAAATAGATACACATATTTACAAGGGCATGAATGTGTGATGAATGAAAAGTGAGGGAGATAGAAAATGGAATAGGTTGAGATGATGGAATATGTACAACATGGAAGACTTCCAATAATGGCACAATACAAGATGATTCAAGTGTTCTTTTTTTCTCTTTTTGCACTTTTTTTTCGAAAGTTGTGCTAGAAACAGGTCTCACAGTCATCTCCCAACCCATGATTGATCTCCACATGGAACTAATTTATAACACGAACAAAGGTTGATGATGAATGATTTTTGACCCACCCAAGACACAACCCATTCCTTTTTTTTTTATTTTTTTCATTTTTTTTTATATAATTTTTTTTCAATTTTTTTGAACACTTTTCAATGACTTTTGTACAAATGACAATTACACATATACACCCCAAAGCTCACAGAATTACAACCTCTCCCCCACACTTTAATGGAAGCTTGCCCTCAAGCATATGATGACACATTGGAAATCAATGAAAGTACGCCCAAAAATGAAGTCTATTCCCCCCACACTTAAATTTCAATAAATTGTACAATGAAAATCCATGAAGATGTTGGGTGGGACAAGGTATTAGGCTTGTAATGTGGCTATAAAAATAAAGGTTTTCATTGGCTCAAAGGGGCTTTCAAAAGTAGGATCAATGTAAGGGTAACGGGAGGATATTTGGCTATTCTGATTCTTATGTGGCTTAGAAAATGCCTCTATCATATTAATGCACACAAAAGATGGAAATTCAGCTCGAAGGTCCACAAACTCAAGACTCACAACCAGTGGTGAAGACACACAATGAAAAATATGGCCATAGATGACCTTGTCATGAAGGCTAATGTTATTCCTCACGGTAGGGGAGAATCATTTTCCACCAAAAATTGTTCATTCAAAATGTTTGTTATTGACACAAAATTGTTTACCCAGGTCTGAGATAAAAATTCAATATATTTGAGTTTAAAACAAGCCTTTTGACTCCCCAAAATGGTTGGACAAAATTTCAATATTGGATGATGAGTAATTATGACACACCTTTTTTTAAATTTTCATTTTTTTTAATTATTTTTTTTAATTTTTTTTATTTTTAATGATAGATCCACACAAAAGAGAAAATAGAAAAAAGGTTGTGGAAGAATGTTGTAAAAAAAATGAGAGGGAGAGAGGAAGAAGAAGAAATAGAGAGAAGAAGAGAGGGAAGAGAGATTTAGGAGAGATAGAGTAAAAGGGAAAGAGGTGCCCCCTGGTTTGGATTTGGCGGGTCTCCATCCTGTGGTGGTTCTATTGAAGTGGATGGGGTTTCGATGGAAGTCGACGTGGTTCCTGGATTGTGAGACCTCTCATGGTGATGCTTTAACCGGTGTCCATTTACCGTGAATGTTCTTTTTGAAGAACGGTCTTGGACTTGCACTGCATCAAATGGGTAAACGTTAGTAATAACAAAAGGACCTTCCCAACGAGAATTAAGCTTACCTGGGTGAAGTCGAAATCGAGAATTGAAGAGCATTACCTTTTCACCTTCATGAAATACCTTTCGAAGAATGTTCTTGTCATGGAGTGACTTTTCCTTTTCTTTGTAGAGAATGGAGTTCTCATACGAATCGAGTCGAAGCTCCTCCAATTCAGTCAACTGCAACAATCTTTCTTCACCAGATTTTTCACAATCAAAATTACAAGTTTTGACAGCCCAAAATGACTTATGTTGGATTTCAACTGGTAAATGACAGGCTTTACCAAAAACTAGCCTAAATGGAGACATCCCAATGGGTGTCTTATAGGCTGTTCGATAGGCCCAAAGTGCTTCACCAAGTCTATCGGGCCAGTCTTTTCTTGTGGGCTTAACAACTCTTTCAAGCACTCTTTTCACTTTTCTGTTAGAAAGTTCAGCCATTCCATTTGTTTGAGGGTGATATGAAGTGGATGTTTTATGTACAACCCCATTCTTTTTCAAAAGTGACTCCATGGTTCTATTACAGAAATGAGTTCCTAATTCACTTATCAAGGCACGTGGTGTTCTGAATCGATGGAAGATATGGGTTTTGAGGAACTCACTCGCAGTTTGAGCATCATATTTCCTAGTGGGTTTGGCCTCGACCCACCTAGAAACATAATCGACCGCAAGAAGAATGTATGAGAATCCATTGGAAGGGGGAAATGGTCCCATGAAATCGATGCCCCAAACATCGAAAAGCTCACAGAAGATTAATGGCTTTTGAGGCATTTCGTTTCATTTGGAAATTGTGCCAAACTTTTGGCAAGTGGGACATGATTGACAGAACTCGTGTGAGTCCTTGAAGAGTGAAGGCCAAAAGAATCCAGAATCTAGGACCTTTCGAGAACTACTTTGTGGTCCAAAGTGGCCACCTCCAGGCATTGAGTGGCAGAATTCCAAGATGGAGGATTGTTCAGTTTCATCAACACATCTCCTAATTACCATGTCAGCCCCAGTTTTCCAAAGTTTATTATCTTCCCAAAAATAATGCTTTGAATCACTTCTCATCTTTTCTTTTTGTTCTTTTGAAAAATATTCAGGGAAAACACCAGAAACCAAGTAATTGACAATTGGGGCATACCATGGTAACTTTGGAGTGAGAGATGAGAGGTGTTCAATTGGAAATTCAGGATCAATTATTTCAGAATGAGAAGAGTTAGAAATTCTACTCAGGTGATCAGCTACAGGGTTTTCTTTTCCAGGTTTATCTTTTATCACGAGGTCAAACTCTTGGAGCATTAAAATCCATCTTATTAGCCTTGGTTTGAAGTCACTTTTCTTAAGTAAGAACTTTAATGCTGAGTGGTCCGTGAAGATGATGATTTTGGCACCGAAGAGATAGGTCCGGAATTTATCCAAGGCTAAAACCACATCTAAAAGTTCTTTTTCAGTCACAGTGTAGTGTGATTGAGTTTCGTCCAATGTTTTTGAGGCATAAAAGATGACATGAGGAATGTTTTCTCTTCTTTGACCAAGAACAGCCCCAATGGCCCTATCAGAAGCATCACACATCAATTCAAATGGTAACGACCAATCTGGGGGTTGGATTATTGGAGCAGATGTGAGAGCAGATTTGAGTTCAATGAAGGCTCTCTTGAAAGCCTCATCAAAATTGAATGTGACATCATTTTGAAGTAAACGAGTGAGTGGGAGGGAAATCTTTCTAATGTTCTGAATGAATCGCCGATAGAAACCGGCATGACCAAGGAAGGATTGAATGTCTCGAACTGATTTGGGTTCATGAAGTGATTGGATCACCTCAATTTTGGCTTGATCAACTTGGATACCCTCTTGAGAAATTATGTGCCCTAGAACAATCCCATTTGAAACCATGAAGTGACATTTTTCAAAATTCAGCACAAGGTTGCACTTGACACACTTTTGAAGGACCAAAGAGAGTGAATGTAAGCAAGATTCAAATGACTCTCCATAAATGGTAAAGTAATCCATGAAGACCTCCATGCAATTCTCAATGAATTCAGAAAATATACTCATCATACACCGCTGGAATGTTGCAGAAGCATTACAAAGGCCAAAAGGCATCCGCCTATAGGCATAGGTTCCAAAGGGGCAAGTGAATGTGGTCTTTTCTTGGTCTTGAGGTGCGATTGGAATTTGGAAGTAGCCGGTGTAACCATCAAGAAAGCAATAGTGTGACTTTCCGGCCAATCTCTCAAGCATTTGGTCAAGGAAAGGAAGTGGGTAGTGATCTTTTCGTGTTTCAGCATTCAATTTGCGATAATCGATGCACACACGCCATTTGTTTTTCACTCGAGTTTTGACCTCTTATCCATGTTCATTTGTGACAACTGTTATCCCTCCCTTCTTAGGAATGACTTCAATTGGACTAACCCATTCACTATCAGAAATTGGGTAGATAATACCAGCTTGAAGAAGCTTGGTAATCTCTTCCCTAACTACCTCAAGTATGAGTGGATTGAGTCTTCTTTGAGGTTGCCTAATTGGTTTGGATGATTCTCTAGATGGATGTGATGCATGAAAAGGGCAGGGTTGATTCCTGGAATATCCTCTAGGGTCCAACCTAAGGCATTTTTGTTTTCCTCTAACACTTGAACAAGTTGGGACTCCTCAGTTTCAGAAATTGAAGTAGAGATAATGACAGGGTAGGAGGGATCATGGAGAAGGAATGCATACTTGATGTGTGAAGGAAGTGGTTTTAGATCAGTTTCAGCCTTGATTTGAGAGCTAGACAAGTTAGGAGCAGGAGAAGGGATTCCAGATGGTTTTGGATCATTTTCCTCAACACTGTCCAAGGTTGAGCAGTAGAGATCAGATTTGATGTGGGATTTAAGAGAGTTTTCAAGTTCCTCTAGATTGATGGAGTCTATGAATGAGAGGTCCACATCAACTTCACCATTTATGACTTTGTTAATCATGGTGCAGATTTCACAAGATCCTTTATCATTAGAACATGAAGAACATGGTGGATTGGGGTTCGATTGAAACTTAGAAGTGTCCTCAAAAGCATGGATTGAGAATGCAGAGTGATCCTCAGATGGGTATCGCATGGCTTGGAAAATGTTGAACTTGACCAGTTGGTCACCGAATTCCATGGATAAGATGCCTGAATGGACATCAATCTTGGTTCTCGCAGTCATGAGGAATGGTCTTCCTAGAATTAGGGGAGATCGAGAAGAGGTCGTCTCACCTTCCATGTCAAGGACATAGAAATCAGCTGGGAAGATAAGATTATTGACCCGAACAAGAACATCCTCAATTATCCCCTCAGGACTGGTAGTACTTCGATTGGCTAATTGAATGACAACACCCGTTGGGTGCAAGGGACCTAGACCAAGGTTGGAGAAAATGGATTTGGGCATGACATTTATTGAGGCTCCAAGGTCTATGAGTGCATCATCAAAGTTGGAACTCCCTATTTGACATGGAACCGTGAAGGTCCCTGGATCTTTGCACTTCATGGGAATGGACTGTTGGGTTGAAACATTTTCAATGTTCCTAAGTTTCCTCTTATGGGTGCACAATTCCTTAAGAAAATTGGCATACATAGGGATTTGTTTGATGGCATCTAAGAGGGGTATGTTCACTTCAACACGTCTAAACATGTCAAGCATTTCAGGATCAGGTTCAAAGGACTTCTTAGGCTTGGAGATGGCTTGAGGAAAAGGAATTGGGATCCTTAGAGGAATGGAAGGGGGTGAAGGAGTGGATTCAAGTTCCTTTTCCAGCTTTTTGTTCTTTTCATTTTCTAGATCAACATCGAAAGGGGAGGTAGAGAAATCAACATGGGGCATTGCAATTTGCTTTCCCGATCTAAGTGAAATTCACTTACATTACCCTTAGGGTTGGATAACGGTTGAGCTGGTAGTTGGGATGAATTGGATGGTTGTTGCTGGCTTAGGTGGGATGCAAGTTGACCTATTTGGGTTTCAATGTTCTTGAGTCTAGAACGGGTGAAGGAAGCAAGATCCTCTACAGCACTTTCCTATGGTTGTTTAGAAGAAGAGGCTTGTCCCAAATTGGGTTGGCCTTGATTTTGGTTCTTGGGAAAGCGATTGTATTGGGTGGGGAATTGGGAAGGCTCGTTAGGATAGCGGAATCCAGGAGGAGGATTGTTCCTTTGGGGTTGAGGAACAAAAGGATAAGGTTGATGGATGTTACCACCACTTTGACCATATTGAAACTGGTTTGGATTTTGATGAGGGAACTGAGGAGGATGAGAAATGGGATTACCATACCTCATAGGTGGGTTAAAGGTAGAAGAGAAGGGCTCAGAGTGGGGTTGGTTGAAGTTTCTAACAAACTGACCTGATTGTTGAGGGTTGTAGTTTCGCTGATAATATGACGCATTGAGCTCCATTGGACTAGATAAATCAGATGGATCATCTTGAAGTTGTGGACATGTGTCAGTCGGATGAGATGGAGAGTGGCAGATTCCACAATTCTTGATAGGTCCAGGGAATAGTGATTGTGGAGAAGATGAGGTTGGGGCTTTGGTAGCCACTGCTAGTTGACGCAGAAGACCTGTAAGTTCACTCATCCACTCAGTCATCTTGTTGGGCCCTATGGATTGATTCTCTTGGGCTTGTCTCACTTGAGCATTTGCTCAATTATGGAATTGATGCGTGTTTGCAGCCATGTTACTTATGAGATCTCTTGCAGCTGCAGGAGTTTTGTCAACAAGAGCACCGCCACTTGCGGCATCAATGAGAGTTCGCTCCATAGCCAATAACCCCTCATAGAAGTATTGGATCAGGAGTTGGTCAGGGATTTTATGGTGTGGACAAGTTGCCACAAGCTTTTTGAACCTCTCCCAATACTCATGGAGTGATTCATTAGGGAATTGACGGATGTCGCTTATTTCTTTTCGGATAGAAGCTGTTCGGGAAGCGGGAAAGAACTTCTCAAGGAAAAGTCTCTTCATGTCAACCCATGAGTTTATGAAACCAGGTGGGAGGTAGTATAGCCAAGACTTGGCAGAATCTGCTAGGGAAAAGGGGAAATCTCTAAGCTTGATTTGTTCTTCAGAAACCCCTTGAGCCTTCATGGTAGAGCATACTACTTGGAACTCTTTAAGGTGAAGATGTGGATCCTCACCGGCTAGCCCGTGAAAATGAGGGAGAAGATGAATCAAACCCGATTTGAGTTCGAAGTTATCTTAAATGTTTGGATATTGAATACCAAGAGGTTGGTAATTCATATCAGGGGCAGCAAGTTCTTTCAATGTTTGTTCCCTAGGATTGGCCATATCTAATTCAATTGGTAGGGCAATGATTGGTTCTTGGGTGATTTGGTTATCCCTAATGGTCCTCCTAATTCGACGAAGAGTTCTATCAATTTCAGGGTCAAACAAATCCGAGGGATTGTTTGGAAGGCTACGGGGCATTCAGAGAGATTTTGGAAGAAAGAGGAAGACGGGTTTTTCTTTGTATTTTTTTTCAGTTTATGATTTTTACGAGGAAGACGGGTTTTTCTTTGTGTTTTTTTTTTCAATTTTTTTTAAACTTTTGTTTTTTTTGGTTTTTTTTTACAATAACCAGAAACTAATGAGTACTTAAAGCACCATCCCCGGCAACGGCGCCATTTGAAAGTGCGGCCGATTGTCGCCTATCGACCGTTCAAGGTTCCGGTGCTCTGCTAATGTGTATAACATCACTCGGGTCGAATCCTCGGCGATGATACTTTGTAGTAGTCGTTTGTTTTTAGTTGATTGTATTTTGATTAGGGGGGTTTGTTTGCAGAGCTTAATTGAAATGATTTATGGATGATTTTTGATTTACCAAATTGATAAATATTGGGGTGAGTTCATCATTAGGTTAGTTAAGCTTGTGATATCCTCGAGCTTTGCTTTATATTGCATTTAAATTAACACCCATGTCACAAGATGATGTTGATTAGAATTCTTAAGTGTTAAGGCTTTAAACCAAGACTTAACTTAACTTAAGGTTATAATCTCAATCAGATCTTATTTATGGTTGTGTATTTATGGTTCCAATAATCCATGGAAACCACATGTTAAACAAAACAAGTCATTAATCCATGACATGTTAAGTCCAACATACACAATGTTAATTCAAAGAATATTCATCGAGCAGAAGCTCTCAATAACATAACATACCTAAATTATAACTCACCCCAATGAGAGATTTACTCAGCCATTTGGGTGATTAATAATCTGGTTATAATTATTATGATTATAAATTAATAAGAGAAGAAAAATAAAGGGATAAGAAAAGAGTGGTACGTCGACACACACACACGAACAATGATGATAATTGAAAACGAACTTTTGATTGAATGAGGAAGATAAATAAGGGAAGGGGATTGAACTGAATTTAAACTATTTTAAGAACATTAATATTAAAATACAGAAGGTGGAAGAGAATAAGAGATATTGAAGAAGTAACTTGCATTAAAACATAATTACAAAGAAAGAGAATTACAAGATTACAAAAATAAAGAACACAAAAGTAAGTTAAAATAAAGAGAGGAGGAAAGGTCTCTCAAGTGTAAACTTGAGTATGGCAGGTCCTCCCAAGCCTTTGGCAAAGCTTTGGTCGTGCCAATATGATCTCCTCTCTTCTGAAATGTCAACCCCTCTCAAGGAGAGAATGGGAGAGTATTTATAGCCCAAGGAGTGGACTGTTTGCATTCCCAATCTGTCCCTCCACTTGCATCGCCAATTTGGCAATTTATACAGACGCATCTTCAAATATCTCCTTCTTCAAAGTTGTATAAAATAATGTTGGCCGACTACTCTAAAAATTTGGAGTCATTTGGACCTAATGATAAAAAGTTATGGCCGGTTGCATAAACAAACATAAACTGTCCATTTCAATCCAGTCTTTTTGAAGTCCATAATGTGAAAGGGTTTTTGAATATTAATATGCCTTCAAATCCGAATGGTTTCTTCAACAAAGTCGGCCTCCTACATCTCCTCTTTCACACTGAAACATCTCAGCTCTCTTTGATGACTACATAAGGAGATATGTCATGCATACTATACTGATTTTCATTCTCAGCCAGAATGGTGGGCTGGACTGCAAAGATTTATTTGGGCCCCTTGTACTTGGATTTGGGGCATGAAATTTTTATCCAAGATGACATGTAGTGTCCCCCGAATTATGGTGGAGAGTTAAGGTTTTTGGATATCTTTATTGAGCCCAGTAAATAAATCTTCAAGGCTGGTCCAGTTTGTTCATAGATTCTTTGGTCTTGTTTGTGAGGACCATATGACCCTTCAAATGGCAGAATTGGATCATGGTGCCTTCTAATGAAATATTGTATATTGAAAGTAGAATCCTACAAAACAATAAGCACACAATTTGGATCAGTATAGTGATAGTTATAATTAAAACATTAAACTGACTCAATTTGACTACTTCTAAAAATGCTCAAATATTATACTTAAAATTAAAACATTAATATTTCACACATATTATGTACATTTCATATAAAATAAGTAAAGGGGGAATATAATAAGTCATGAAAATATTAATAACATCAACTACCCCACACTTAGATTTGCGCGTGTCCTCATGTGCAACAAATATAAAAACATGACAAAATCATTTTCACTCACCAACAAATATTAAAATTTTGTTTTCTCCAATCAGGGGAGGTTTAGACTATTTCACTCATCCATATTGAATTCCATCACAAATTTGGTCCACAATAATGCATCAGAAACAATTCATTTTTTCATGTTCAAGGTTTGAATTAGAAAATGTAGGCACTCAAAACATACTCCTCTCAAGATGATAAAAATGTATTTTAGGAGGTTCACTCATTCACCAACAAAAAGTGAAAATCAAGAGTTTGTAAGAGCTCTCATCTTCCATTCCCAAATCTAATGTGTACAAGAATCAAGAGGTCTTTTAAGGGGTTTTTCAGTGGCTATGGGACGGTAGGTATATAATGTCCAAAGGAAAAGAGGGGTTAAAAACACCAACATGGAAAAATCAATGCACATTTTTCTTTGAAATTTGATTTGAAAGGAAATAGAAACACATATTTACAAGGGCATGAATGTGTGATGAATGAAAAGTGAGGGAGATAGAAAATGGAATAGGTTGAGATGATGGAATATGTACCACATGGAAGACTTCCAATAATGGCACAATACAAGATGATTCAAGTGTTCTTTTTTTTCTCTTTTTGCTCTTTTTTTTCGAAAGTTGTGCTTGAAAGAGGTCTCACAGTCATCTCCCAACCCATGATTGATCTCCACATGGAACTAATTTATAACACGAACAAAGGTTGATGATGAATGATTTTTGACCCACCCAAGACACAACCCATTCCTTTTTTTTATTTTTTTCATTTTTTTATATAATTTTTTTTCATTTTTTTGAACACTTTTCAATGACTTTTGTACAAATGACAATTACACATATACACCCCAAAGCTCACAGAATTACAACCTCTCCCCCACACTTTAATAGAATCTTGCCCTCAAGTATATGATGACACAATGGAAATCAATGAAAGTACGCCCAAAAATGAAGTCTATTCCCCCCACACTTAAATTTCAATAAATTGTACAATGAAAATCCATGAAGATGTTGGGTGGGACAAGGTATTAGGCTTGTAATGTGGATATCAAAATAAAGGTTTTCATAGGCTCAAAGGGGCTTTCAAAAGTAGGATCAATGTAAGGGTAACGGGAGGCTATTTGGCTATTCTGATTCTTATGTGGCTTAGAAAATGCCTCTATCATATTAATGAACACAAAAGATGGAAATTCAGCTCGAAGGTCCACAAACCCAAGACTCACAATCAGTGGTGAAGACACACAATGAAAAATATGGCCATAGATGACCTTGTCATGAAGGCTAATGTTATTCCTCACGGTAGGGGAGAATCATTTTCCACCAAAAATTGTTCATTCAAAATGTTTGTTATTGACACAAAATTGTTTACCCAAGTTTGAGATAAAAATTCAATATATTTGAGTTTAAAACAAGCCTTTTGACTCCCCAAAATGGTTGGACAAAATTTCAATATTGGATGATGAGTAATTATGACACCCCTTTTTTTAAATTTTCATTTTTTTTAATTATTTTTATAAAAAAAATTTATTTTTAATGACAGATCCACACAAAAGAGAAAATAGAAAAAAGGTTGTGGAAAAATGTTGTAAAAAAATGAGAGGGAGAGAGGAAGAAGAAGAAATAGAGAGAAGAAGAGAGGGAAGAGAGATTTAGGAGAGATAGAGTTAAAGGGAAAGAGGTGCCCCTTGGTTTGGATTTGGCGGGTCTCCATCCTGTGGTGGTTCTATTGAAGTGGATGGGGTTTCGATGGAAGTCGACGTGGTTCCTGGATTGTGAGACCTCTCATGGTGATGCTTTAACCGGTGTCCATTTACCGTGAATGTTCTTTTTGAAGAAGGGTCTTGGACTTGCACTGCACCAAATGGGTAAACGTTAGTAATAACAAAAGGACCTTCCCAACGAGAATTAAGCTTACCTGGGTGAAGTCGAAATCGAGAATTGAAGAGCATTACCTTTTCACCTTCATGAAATACCTTTCGAAGAATGTTCTTGTCATGGAGTGACTTTACCTTTTCTTTTTAGAGAATGGAGTTCTCATACGAATCGAGTCGAAGCTCCCCCAACTCAGTCAACTGCAACAATCTTTCTTCACCAGATTTTTCACAATCAAAATTACAAGTTTTGACAGCCCAAAATGACTTATGTTGGATTTCAACTGGTAAATGACAGGCTTTAACAAAAACTAGCCTAAATGGAGACATCCCAATGGGTGTCTTATAGGCTGTTCGATAGGCCCAAAGTGCTTCACCAAGTCTATCGGGCTAGTCTTTTCTTGTGGTCTTAACAATTCTTTCAAGTACTCTTTTCACTTCTCTGTTAGAAAGTTCAGCCATTCCATTTGTTTGAGGGTGATAAGCAGTGGATGTTTTATGTACAACCCCATTCTTTTTCAAAAGTGACTCCATGGTTCTATTACAGAAATGAGTTCCTAAGTCACTTATCAAAGCACGTGGTGTTCCGAATCGATGGAAGATATGGGTTTTGAGGAACTCACTCACAGTTTGAGCATCATCTTTCCTAGTGGGTTTGGCCTCGACCCACCTAGAAACATAATCGACCGCAAGAAGAATGTATGAGAATCCATTGGAAGGGGGGAATGGTACCATGAAATTGATGCCCCAAACATCGAAAAGCTCACAGAAGATTAATGGATTTTGAGGAATTTCGTTTCTTTTGGAAATTGTGCCAAACTTTTGGCAAGTGGGACATGATTGACAGAACTCGTGTGAGTCCTTGAAGAGTGAAGGCCAAAAGAATCCAGAATCTAGGACCTTTCGAGAAGTCCTTTGTGGTCCAAAGTGGCCACCTCCAGGCATTGAGTGGCAGAATTCCAAGATGGAGGATTGTTCAGTTTCATCAACACATCTCCTAATTACCATGTCAGCCCCAGTTTTCCAAAGTTTATTATCTTCCCAAAAATAATGCTTTGAATCACTTCTCATCTTTTCTTTTTGTTCTTTTGAAAAATATTCAGGGAAAACACCAGAAACCAAGTAATTGACAATTGGGGCATACCATGGTAACTTTGGAGTGAGAGATGAGAGGTGTTCAATTAGAAATTCAGGATCAATTATTTCAGAATGAGAAGAATTAGAAATTCTACTCAGGTGATCAGCTACAGGGTTTTCTTTTCCAGGTTTATCTTTTATCACGAGGTCAAACTCTTGGAGCATTAAAATCCATCTTATTAGCCTTGGTTTGAAATCACTTTTCTTAAGTAAGAACTTTAATGCTGAGTGGTACGTGAAGATGATGATTTTGGCACCTAAGAGATAGGGCCAGAATTTATCCAAGGCAAAAACCACAGCTAAAAGTTCTTTTTCAGTCACAGTGTAGTGTGATTGAGTTTCGTCCAATGTTTTTGAGGCATAAAAGAAGACATGAGGAATGTTTTCTATTCTTTGACCAAGAACATCCCCAATGGCCCTATCAGAGGCATCAAACATCAATTCAAATGGTAAGGACCAATCTGGGGGTAGGATTATTGGAGCAGATGTGAGAGCAGATTTGAGTTCAATGAAGGCTCTCTTGCAAGCCTCATCAAAATTGAATGTGACATCATTTTGAAGTAAACGAGTGAGTGGGAGGGAAATCTTGCTGAAGTTCTGAATGAATCGCCGATAGAAACCGGCATGACCAAGGAAGGACCGAATGTCTCGAACAGATTTGGGTTCAGGAAGTGATTGGATCACCTCAATTTTGGCTGGATCAACTTGGATACCCTCTTGAGAAATTATGTGCCCTAGAACAATCCCATTTGAAACCATGAAGTGACATTTTTCAAAATTCAGCACAAGGTTGCACTTGACACACTTTTGAAGGACCAAAGAGAGTGAATGTAAGAAAGATTCAAATGACTCGCCATAAATGGTAAAGTCATCCATGAAGACCTCCATGCAATTCTCAATGAATTCAGAAAAGATACTCATCATACACCGCTGGAATGTTGCAGGAGCATTACAAAGGCCAAAAGGCATCCGCCTATAGGCATAGGTTCCAAAGGGGCAAGTGAATTTGGTCTTTTCTTGGTCTTGAGGTGCGATTGGAATTTGGAAGTAGCCGGTGTAACCATCAAGAAAGCAATAGTGTGACTTTCCGGCCAATCTCTCAAGCATTTGGTCAAGGAAAGGAAGTGGGTAGTGATCTTTTCGTGTTTCAGCATTCAATTTGCGATAATCGATGCACACACGCCATTTGTTTTTCACTCGAGTTGTGACCACTTCTCCATGTTCATTTGTGACAACTGTTATCCCTCCCTTCTTAGGAACGACTTGAATTGGACTAACCCATTCACTATCCGAAATTGGGTAGATAATACCAGCTTGAAGAAGCTTGGTAATCTCTTCCCGAACTACCTCAAGTATGAGTGGATTGAGTCTTCTTTGAGGTTGCCTAATTGGTTTGGATGATTCCTCTAGATTGATGTGATGCATGCAAAGGGCAGGGTTGATTCCTGGAATATCCTCTAGGGTCCAACCAAAGGCATTTTTGTTTTCCTCTAACACTTGAACAAGTTGGGACTCCTCAGTTTTAGAATGTGAAGTAGAGATAATGACAGGGTAGGAGGGATCATGGAAAAGGAATGCATACTTGATGTGTGAAGTAGGTGGTTTTAGATCAGTTTCAGCCTTGATTTGAGAGCTAGACAAGTTAGGAGCAGGAGAAGGGATTCCAGATGGTTTTGGATCATTTTCCCCAACACTGTTCAAGGTGGAGCAGTAGAGATCAGATTTGATGTGGGATTTAAGAGAGTTTTCAAGTTCCTCTAGATTGATGGAGTATATGAATGAGAGGTCCACATCAACTTCACCATTTATGACTTTGTTAATCATGGTGCAGATTTCACAATATCCTTTATCATTAGAACATGAAGAACATGGTGGATTGGGGTTCGATTGAATTTTAGAAGTTTTCTCAAAAGCATGGATTGAGAATACAGAGTGATCCTCAGATGGGTATCGCATGGCTTGGAATATGTTGAACATGACCAGTTGGTCACCGAATTCCATGGATAAGAAGCCTGAATGGACATCAATCTTGGTTCTCGCAGTCATGAGGAATGGTCTTCCTAGAATTAGGGGAGATCGAGAAGAGGTCGTCTCACCTTCCATGTCAAGGACATAGAAATCAGCTGGGAAGATAAGATTATTGACCCGAACAAGAACATCCTCAATTATCCCCTCAGGACTGGTAGTGCTTCGATTGGCTAATTGAATGACAACACCCATTGGGTGCAAGGGACCTAGACCAAGGTTGGAAAAAATGGATTTGGGCATGACATTTATTGAGGCTTCAAGGTCTATGAGTGCATCATCAAAGTTGGAACTCCCTATTTGACATGGAACCGTGAAGGTCCCTGGATCTTTGCACTTCATGGGAATGGACTGTTGGGTTGAAACATTTTCAATGTTCCTAAGTTGCCTCTTATGGGTGCACAATTCCTTAAGAAACTTGGCATACTTAGGGATTTGTTTGATGGCATCTAAGAGGGGGATGTTCACTTCAACACGTCTAAACATGTCTAGCATTTCAGGATCAGGTTCAAAGGACTTCTTAGTCTTGGAGATGGCTTGAGGAAAAGGAATTGGGTTCCTTAGAGGAATGGAAGGGGGTGAAGGAGTGGATTCAAGTTCCTTTTCCAGCTTTTTGTTCTTTTCATTTTCTAGATCAACATCGAAAGGGGAGGTAGAGAAATCAACATGGGGCATTGCAATTTGCTTTCCCGATCTAAGTGCAATTGCACTTACATTACCCTTAGGGTTGGGTAATGGTTGAGCTGGGAGTTGGGATGAATTGGATGGTTGTTGCTGGCTCAGGTGGGATGCAAGTTGACCTATTTGGGTTTCAATGTTCTTGAGGCTAGAACGGGTGAAGGAAGCAAGATCCTCTACAGCACTTTCCCATGGTTGTTTAGAAGAAGAGGCTTGTCCCAAATTGGGTTGGCCTTGATTTTGGTTCTTGGGAAAGAGATTGTATTGGGTGGGGAATTGGGAAGGCTCATTAGGATAGTGGAATCCAGGAGGAGGATTGTTCTTTTGGGGTTGAGGAACAAAAGGATAAGGTTGATGGATGTTACCACCACTTTGACCATATTGAAACTGGTTTGGATTTTGATGAGGGAACTGAGGAGGATGAGAAATGGGATTCTCATACCTCATAGGTGGGTTAAAGGTAGAAGAGAAGGGCTCAGTGTGGGATTGGTTGAAGTTTCTAACAAATTGACCTGATTGTTGAGGGTTGTAGTTTCGCTGAGCATATGCCGCATTGAGCTCCATTGGACTAGATAAATCAGATGGATCATCTTGAAGTTGTGGACATGTGTCAGTCAGATGATATGGAGAGTTGGAGATTCCACAATTCTTGATAGGTCCAGGGAATAGTGACTATGGAGAAGATGAGGTTGGGGCTTTGGTAGCCACCGCTAGTTGACGCACAAGACCTGTAAGTTCACTCATTCACTCAGTCATCTTGTTGGGCTCTATGGATTGATTCTATTGGGCTTGTTTCACTTGAGCATGTGCTCGAGTATGGAATTTCTGCGTGTTTGCAGCCATGTTACTTATGAGATCTCTTGCAGCTGCAGGAGTTTTGTCAACAAGATCACCGCCACTTACGGCATCAATGAGAGTTCGCTCCATAGCCAATAACCCCTCATAGAAGTATTGGATCAGGAGTTGGTCAGGGATTTGATGGTGTGGACAAGTTGCCACAAGCTTTTTGAACCTCTCCCAATACACATGGAGTGATTCATTAGGGAATTGACCGATGCCGCTTATTTCCTTTCGGATAGAAGCTGTTCGGGAAGCGGGAAAGAACTTCTCAAGGAAAAGTCTCTTCATGTCAACCCATGAGTTTATGGAACCAGGTGAGAGGTAGTAGAGCCAAGACTTGGCAGAATCTGCTAGGGAAAAGGGGAATGCTCTAAGCTTGATTTGTTCTTCAGAAACCCCTTGATGCTTCATGGTAGAGCATACTACTGGGAACACTTTAAGGTGAAGATGTGGATCCTCACCGGCTAGCCCGTGAAAATGAGGGAGAAGATGAATCAAACCCGATTTGAGTTCGAAGTCAGCTTCAATGTTTGGATATTGAATACCAAGAGGTTGGTAATTCATATCAGGGGCATCAAGTTCTTTCAATGTTTGTTCCCTAGGATTGGCCATATCTAATTCAATTGGTAGGGCAATGATTGGTTCTTGGGTGATTTGGTTATCCCTAATGGTCCTCCTAATTCGACGAAGAGTTCTATCAATTTCAGGGTCAAATAAATCCGAGAGATTTTTTGGAAGGCTACGGGGCATTCAGAGAGATTTTGGAAGAAAGAGGAAGACAGGTTTTTCTTTGTATTTTTTTCAGTTTATGATTTTTACGAGGAAGACGGGTTTCTCTTTGTGTTTTTTTTCAATTTTTTTTAAACTTTTGTTTTTTTGGGTTTTTTACAATAACCAGAAACTGATGACTACTTAAAGCACCATCCCCGGCAACGGCGCCATTTGAAAGTGCGGCCGATTGTCGCCTATCGACCGTTCAAGGTTCCGGTGCTCTGCTAATGTGTATAGCAGCACTCGGGTCGAATCCTCGGCGATGATACTTTGTAGTAGTCGTTTGTTTTTAGTTGATTGTATTTTGATTAGGGGGGTTTGTTTGCAGAGCTTAATTGAAATGATTTATGGATGATGTTTGATTTACCAAATTGATAAATATTGGGGTGAGTTCATCATTAGGTTAGTTAAGCTTGTGATATCCTCGAGCTTTGCTTTATATTGCATTTAAATTAACACCCATGTCACAAGATGATGTGGATTAGAATTCTTAAGTGTTAAGGCTTTAAACCAAGACTTAACTTAACGTAAGGTTATAATCTCAATCAGATCTTATTTATGGTTGTGTATTTATGGTTCCAATAATCCACGGAAACCACATGTTAAACAATACAAGTCATTAATCCATGACATGTTAAGTCCAACATACACAATGTTAATTCAAAGAATATTCATCGAGCAGAAGCTCTCAATCACTTAACATACCTAAATTATAACTCACCCCAATGAGAGATTTACTCAGCCATTTGGGTGATTAATAATCTGGTTATAATGATTATGATTATAAATTAATAAGAGAAGAAAAATAAATGGATAAGAAAAGAGTGGTACGTCGACACACACACACGAACAATGATGATAATTGAAAACGAACTTTCGATTGAATGAGGAAGCTAAATAAGGGAAGGGGATTGAACTGAATTTAAACTATTTTAAGAACATTAATATTAAAATACAGAAGGTGGAAGAGAATAAGAGATATTGAAGAAGTAACTTGCATTAAAACAGAATTACAAAGAAAGAGAATTACAAGATTACAAAAATGAAGAACACAAAAGTAAGTGAAAAGAAAGAGAGGAGGAAAGGTATCTCAAGTGTAAACATGAGTATGGAAGGTCCTTCCAAGCCTTTGGAAAATATTTGGTCGTGCCAATATGATCTCCTCTCTTCTGAAATTCCAACCCCTCTCAAGGAGAGAAGGGGAGAGTATTTATAGCCCAAGGAGTGGACTGTTTGCATTCCCAATCAGTCCCTCCACTTGCATCGCCAATATGGAAATTTAGACAGACGAATCTTCAAATATCTCATTCTTCATAGTTGTAGAAAATAATGTTGGCCGACTACTCTCAAAATTTGGAGTTATTTGGACGTAAGGATAAAACGTTATGGCCGGTTTCATAAACAAACTTAAACTGTCCATTTCAATCCAGTATTTTTGAAGTCCATAATGTGAAAGGGTTTTTGAATATTAATATGCCTTAAAATCCGAATGGTTTCTTCAACAAAGTCGGCCTCCTACATCTCTTATTTCACACTGCAAAATCTCAGCTCGCTTGGATGATTACATCAGGATATATGTCATGCATACTATACTGATTTTCATTCTCGGCCAGAATGGTGGGCTGGACTTCAAAGATTTATTTGGACCCCTTGTACTTGGATTTGGGCCATGAAATTTTTATACAAGATGACATGTAGTGTCCCCCGAATTATGGTGGAGAGTTAAGGTTTTTGGATATCTGTATTGATCCCAGTAAATAAATCTTCAAGGCTGATCCAGTTTGTTCACAGATTCTTTGGTCTTGTTTGTGAGGACCATATGACCCTTCAAATGGCAGAATTGGATCACGGTGCCTTCTAATGAAATGTTGTATATTGAAAGGAAAATCCTACAAAACAAGAACCACACAATTTGTATCAGTATAGTGATAGTTATAATTAAAAAATTAAACTGACTCAATTTGACTACTTCTAAAAATGCTCAAATATTATACTTAAATTAAAACATTAATATTTCACACAAATTATGCACATTTCATATAAAATAAGTAAAGGGGGAATATAATAAGTCATGAAAATATTAATAACATCAGTCGGGCCATCAAATGAAGTTGTATCATGTACTTTGTTTGTTTTTTCAGATTATGCCAGTGTGTTGTTTGATTCGGGGTCTACACATTCTTTCATCTCTGAAACCTTTTCTAGTAAAATGGGAATACCATCTCAAGAAATGACTCCTGAACTTTTGGAAAAAACACCTGGGGGAAGTGTTGAGGCAAAAAGAATTTATAAGAATCTTCCTATCCTTGTCTGTGGAAAGAACCTACTTGCAAACCTTATTGTTCTACCTCTAGTAGAGTTTGATGTTATCCTGGGTATGGATTGGCTCTCTATTTACCATGATAAGATTGACTGTAGAGCTAAAGTAGTTTCTTTTAAGAAAGACTTTCAGTTTGTTTACAAGAATGAACCCTTACTTTTGATAACATATCAAGAGGCCGAGAAACATGTAAAAGATGGAAATGAATGTTACCTTGAACACGTCGTTGAAAATAAAGGAACGGTTCATATTAATGATGTGCTAGTGGTAAATGAGTATCCTGATGTTTTTCCTGATGAGTTGCCTGGAATAATACCAGATCGGGAAGTTGAGTTTACTGTTGACTTAGTTCCTAATGCTAAGCCAATTTCAAAACCCCCTTATCGAATGGCACAAATTGAACTTTTAGAGTTGAAGGAGCAATTGCAAGATTTATTAGAGAAAGGTTTCATTAGACCTAGCACATCACCTTGGGGTGCTCCTGTTTTATTTGTTAAAAAGAAAGATGGTTCTATGAGACTTTGCATTGATTATAGAGCCTTGAATAATATCACTGTTAAGAACAAATATCCTTTGCCTCATATCGATGATTTGTTTGATCAGCTCCAGGGAGCTCAGTTTTTTTCAAAGATTGACTTGAGATCGGGGTACCATCAGCTGAAGATTAAGGAGGCAGATATTCCGAAGACCGCGTTCCGTACGAGATATGGACATTATGAATTTGTAGTAATGCCTTTTGGGATAACCAATGCACCTGTTGTATTCATGGACTTAATGAATAGAATTTTCCATGAGTTCTTGGATAAGTTTGTGGTGGTTTTCATTGATGATATTTTGGTGTTTTCTAAAAGTAAAGAGGAGCATGAAAAACATTTAAGGGTTATCTTGCAAACCTTAAAAGAAAAGAAACTGTATGGGAAATTCAGCAAGTGTGAGTTTTGGTTGCAACAAATTTCTTTCCTTGGTCACATTGTTTCTAAAGATGGAATAACTGTTGATCCTGCAAAAACAAAAGTTGTGGAAGAATGGCCAAGACCCACAAATGTAACCGAGATTCGTAGCTTCCTTGGTTTGGCGGGATATTACCGAAGGTTTGTTAGAAATTTTTCACGGTTATCTAGTCCAATGACTAAGATAACTCGGAAGGGTGTTAAGTTTATCTGGACAAAAGAATGTGATGATTGTTTTCAGGAATTGAAAAGAAGATTGGTGAATGCTCCAGTTTTGGCACTACCTTCCAGGAATTGGGAGTTTGTTATATACAGTGATGCTTCATTGAAAGGACTTGGTTGCGTCCTAATGCAGAATGATCAGGTAATTGCATATGCTTCACGACAGTTGAAAACTCATGAGGTAAATTACCCTACACATGATTTGGAATTAGCTGCTGTTGTTTTTGCTTTAAAAATTTGGAGGCATCATTTGTATGGAGTAAAGTGTGAAATATATACCGATCACAAAATTTTAAAGTATATATTCACTCAGAAAGAGTTAAACATGAGACAAAGGAGATGGCTGGAATTAATCAAGGATTATGATTGTACAATTCATTACCATCCGGGAAAAGAAAATAAAGTGGCTGATGCTTTGATTCGAAAAAGTAATGCTTCATTAACAATGTTGCGTTTGGAACGCGATCCTTTGGTTAACGATTTGATGAACTTTGGCATAGTAGTTGTTGGTGCAGGAAGTCCTTCTGTTTTGTTTCAGGTATCAGTGAGATCTTCTCTATCAGGTAGAATCAAGCAAGCACAGAAGCAAGATAGTGAGTTGCAGAAAAAGGTAGAGCTGGTTCAGAAAGGTAAGTTGCCTGAATTCAACATTTATAGTGTTTGTGTTTTGAGATTTGGGAAGAGATTGTGTGTGCCTTGTGATTCACAGTTGAAGAGAGAGCTATTATGTGAAGCTCATTGTTCTCCGTTTTCAGTTCATCCGGGCAGTACTAAGATGTATAGAGATCTGCGGGAGTATTACTGGTGGGATGGAATGAAAAGAGACATTGCTAATTTTACTGTGAAGTGTTTGACTTGTCAGCAGGTTAAAGCATAGCGGCAGCTACCGAAAGGGATGCTTCAGCCTTTACCAGTGCCAGAGTGGAAATGGGAGAATATATCCATGGACTTTGTTGTTGGATTACCGAAGACATCTCGAGGTAATAATGCAATCTGGGTTATTGTTGATCGCTTAACCAAATCTGCTCATTTCCTTGCTATACGAGATACTTTCTCTCTTGATCAACTTTCCCGTTTGTATCTTAAAGAGATAGTCAGGTTACATGGAGTTCCTCTCTCCATTGTATCGGATCGTGATCCCAGGTTTACTTCTAACTTTTGGAAAGGCCTTCAGAAGTCGTTGGGTACTGAATTAAATTTTAGTACAGCTTTTCATCCTCAATCAGATGGGCAGTTAGAACGAACAATTCAGACATTGGAGGATATGCTACGAGCTTGTTCTATGGATTATCAGGGAATTTGGGACCAACATCTTTCTTTGGTTGAGTTTTCATATAATAACAGTTTTCATTCCAGTATACAGATGGCACCATTTCAGGCATTATATGGGAAGCGGTGTCGAACTCCATCTTTCTGGGATGAAGTGGGTGAAAGGAAGTTGATGGGACCAGAATTGGTAGAAGAGATGGCAGAAAAAGTTCAGCTGATTCAGAAACACATGAGAACAGCTCAGAGCAGGCAGAAGAGCTATCCGAATAACCGGAGGAAGGATCTATCTTTCGAGGTAGGTGATCATGTTTTTCTCAAGGTTTCTCCTTGGAAAAGTGTGATGAGATTTGGTAAGAAAGGAAAGTTGAGTCCAAGGTTCATTGGACCATACGAAATTATGGAAAGAGTTGGATCAGTTTCATACCGAGTGGATTTACCTCTGAGTTTATCTCAGGTACACAATGTTTTTCACGTTTCGATGTTGAGAAAGTATATGCCAGATCCATCTCATGTTTTGAGTCCAGAGGTAGTTCAGCTGGAAGAGAACCTATCTTATGTGGAACAACCAGTCTAGATTCTTGACCACAGGGAGCAAGTGTTACGGAATAAGGTGATTCATCAGGTAAAGCTTTTGTGGAAAAACCACATGATTTAAGAGGCAACATGGGAATCTGAAAATGCAATGAGGGAGAAGTACCCCCATTTATTCGATAAGTAAATAAATTGCGGGGACACAATTTTCTGAAGGGGGGAAGGATGTAACATCCCAAGTAAGTAATGAATAATAGATATTTTTATCTATGACTATTAATGATTAAGATAGTGTTATATAGGCTTAAAATAAAAATAAATACAATCTTATGCATGGAATACACTAATATTCTTAAAAGATTGTTTTAGTGCCTTTTGATGGCAAACCATTTTTGAATCTATATTTTGACAATTTTATAAACTATGTTTGTCAAAATAAAATTATTCTTTATGATTGGGACATCAAAATTTACTTTGTGTGAATTTTTGGTATTTTTCTGACAAGGTTCATTTTTTTAATGAATAGTGAAAAATACTGCATTTTACATCAAAACTGCTTTTTAATCTAATTTATTTATATGATTAGATTATCTTTTGAATTGGTATTAATGTGTAATATGAATATATTTTTACCATTCAATCCAATGGTGGTCATTGGAGTCAATTTCACTTTGAAATTGGACTTAAACTGGTGTCAATCTTTTGATACTTATTGTTTCATAAAAACACGCTATTTGCTCTGACAGCGGGAATTAATTATTAAATTAATTAATGTGACCTATATGTTTTGAATTTTGTAAAATAGACTTAATTTTTGAATTCGTAATATAAAATATAGCTTAGGGTGAATTTTTGGTAATTTTCTGAAAAACTTCAATTTTTGATGAATAGTGAAACCACTAAGTGATAATCAAGCAAACTGATTTTTCAGTTAAATGAAAGTTTACCACTAATGTGTATTGAATTTTGAAAATCCGACATACATGGTAGTAATTAGTATGTAAAATGTAGTTCAATGAGATTATAATAATTTTTTGGGGAATAGTAACTTATTAAGTTCTTAATCACGATTAGTGGTAATTAGGGTAGTTTAAGGTATAAATAATACTTTAATAAAATGAAATGACCTAGACACATGTCCCAACCTCATTTTTTGTGTTATGGACGACCATGACATGCCATGGGTCAACTTGGGGACCCCATGGATCCACTTTTGTTGGGAAATGACATAAATTACTTTTTAATTAATGTTAAAGGGAAAATGACACAAACATAATATGTTTTACGAAAACAATTTTTAAGTGGGGTTATAAAAGTCCAAAATTTGATTATAAATAGTTATTGAAAAGCTAAAAAGATTTCCTATATCATATTATTTGTTTTATGATTTTTAGATATTAAATAAATTTAATTATTTATGACATAATAATGATGCAGCGATGAAATCATTATTTGACGATTTAAATAAAATAGAAAGATAATGTACAATATATGAACTAAACATGTCCAAAACCAATTGGATGAGTGGATTTAGAACCCTTATCACCTTATACACGAATTATATCAATGTGGGACCTTTTAAAACCGAAACACATTTTCAAATAATGTAATATTTCTTTACTTTCCAAAAGTGCCCCTCCTCTCCTCTTATAAAAGGCCCCCACCTCTACCTCATTTCACACACTTCTCAAGTCTTTGGCTCGGCCAACCCCTGCCCATTTGCTCTCTCCACATCCCTCTCCTCATCCTAGAGGATTCCCTTTGGGCAGAATCCTATGAAAGGAAGCCTTTAGACTCAAATCAAAATGAGTTACACTTTTTAAGGTAATTCATTCTCTCATGTTCATTTGTTTTATTTTGCTTCTCCAACCCCCTAAACTCTTTTTATCTACTTCTTTTGTAACAAAACCAGTATCATCAATATACTAGGATGTTGTTATAAGATTTATTTGAGCTACACTCTCACACAACTACATCAAATGGTTAAAGAACATATGGTTTCCGTGGATGGCGAAATTCTGCCTCCCGAAACGATGATTGTTCAACACTCATTTAACACCTTCAAAGGTGGCCATTATGATGTCACTATTTTTATATATGATATATAATATGTTTATGTTTTCCTTAAGCTTCTGTTTTTTTCATTTTGGGCATACCTTTATGGTTTCCATTATGGGTAAAACACGATATCTTCATTTTAGGAAGTGCGGACTACCGCCCCCTAAAAGTGATTTGATTCGTTAATACCATATGTGGGATGTGTAAAGGATAAAGTTAATGATATTATATATGTTATTATACTGGAATTATAATATACTCTTATATAATTATGATTCCATTCCAGAAAATATGATATAGAAATGGAAGTAGCGTTCATGCGTACGTACGGCTTACCGTCTCCATGAACGGTGCATTTCATTTCTTACCTCTAAATGTGATGTAATATTATAAATGCATGTATGTACTGGATATATATGACATATATGATATCTACATCATGAATACCATTCTGGATATAATGAACCTTTGACCAAATTAACAACATGTAATTGTAAGAAGTCTATTTTTGACTTAAGAACGAAATACCGACAAAATGAACATTATTAACTTAACTGATTACATGATGTTCATAACATGGTATAAAAGGAATAATGAACTTGAAAAATATTCATAAGAAAGTATAGATTAACTCATGTTTATTATTCAGGAGATTAAATAACGGTCGGGTCAAGTCGGATACAAGGTATGGGACTTCGTCTCAATCTCCTTTCATTGAGGCATATTTTATTTTATACACAACTTTCTTTTATATGGTGTATAAACCCCTTTGACTTTTACGTTTATTCAAAATGAATCTTTTTTATACGAATCGTTTACTAAACGACAAAAGGGAATGTTTTTGTCGTACGTATGCGGCGACAACGACTTCTCCGCCGTCGTGACCGTTATTTCAGTTTCGGCTTCCTCTACAAGCCATACCTTCTTTTTAAAAGAAAAATAAATGCCATGATTTAGTTCTCTTTTATTTTAGTATTGAAAATGGTTTTCATAATGTTTTTATATCAATGTGTTTTATTGATATCTCGTGATTGAAATGTGGAAATTTTATGTTTCCTTTATGCATGTTTTGTGTGATATGATTATGTTATGGTTCTTGGGCAATATTATGAAGACAGGTGGTTCCGTGATAAACTAAGGGCGGGTGAGCCCGTTATAGCTCTCCAATGCATTGGGTAACGCGAAGGATTGAAATGTTAAGGTTTCTCCGAAGATATTTTAGGGAATATACTGTGATGGGTATTCCAAACGTAACCAAGAGGGTTACTCCCTACGTAAGAATGTTATGAATGCCTCAAGTTACCTTTACGTATTATGATTTCTATGATTTATTCATGATTTTATGAGGTATGTTAAAGTGCCTATGTTTTATGGGTAAAGTATGATTTCATTCTTATGTATATATGAACTCATGTTTCCTTTCCATGTTTTTTAACCCATACTGAGTTTTTATGCTCATCCCAAGTTTTTTAAATGTTTTTCACAGGTCAAGGGAAAGGTACATGATAAGATGATAGAGTCAAGGATGTGTCAATAAATAGTCCGTGTTTTATTTTAAACGTGTTTCCATTGATGGGAATGAAGAATACTATATTTATGTAACCACTTTGTTTATATGTGGAATGTAATGCATGTTTTATGATCTAATTCTCTAAAACTCTAAACCTGAAAAGATCCTCAATGTGTAGTCTTGTAATAACTCAAGATTAAGTAAGGTTTAAGGCTAGGGCCTTATAATTACATAGAATTATGGAATGAATTTCATGAGGATAACATACCAACTATTTTATGTCCCATTTCTACTCCCTCATATGAAATCCCATGGGTATTGACAGAGGATTTCATGCCTTAATAATTCCTAAAACATAGGGGAGACTCTTCACAAGTTAAATCCATGAACCTATCATATTTAAAGTATGGAAACCATAACTAGGTTGTGGGAATTATCTTTTGTAAAATTCACTTTTCTATATTCTCGGTATCATAAATCATGATATTATAAAAAAAATTAAAAAAATGGTATTTATTCTTCCATATCCTATGAACACTCTAGTATATAGTTTTTTATTCCCTAACAAAGGTTTATTTTTAAGTATATGGAGAATATGGGATATTTCGATTTTCCCAGTTACTATGATAGAAATGTAATCCAAAGGGGAAATACTATATTGTTATTTTCTTGAGAAACGTATTGAGCCTAAAATTTCTATAATAAAGTTGGTCCATCCAAAAAATTTCTACTACCAATAAGGTGAAAAAGTGGCATAAATAAAGAGAGAGGTCCATAAAGAGGATTCTATTATATAACCCAAAAAACATCAAGTATGAATATGGATTAAGAAAATAAAATTCCTTGATCAATGGTTTACCATGGATGGAAAGTATTTCAGACCCTATACATGCATTTCAACCAACCTCTTCCAAAGTAAAGGCATTCCAAAAAAAATAGAATACTAAAAGCCACTATTTCTATCATCCAGAATCATCCCATACATGCATGGTAAGAGGATTTTTACCACCAACATTACCTCATGGGACATAAAATGCTTAAAAACACATAGAAATTGTAGTTATAGGATCATATCATCCATATCCCTTAGGGAAATGGGAATTTCAAACCACCTCCCCTTCCACCATGAATTTGTTTCTTCTCTATGCTCTACAATGACCTATTGTAGCCATCACCCCTAATATTTATACTTTTTCACAATAGACCACTATTATTTAAGGCACCTAATTTTATAAGAATGACTAACATATGGAGGCTCCAAATGATCAGTTTCAAGTCCCTTGATGAAAATTAGCTATATATATAGCAAAATGAATAGACATATCCCACCTCTCCACTCAAAGAGTTCATACCATTCCTATGGAGAAAAGACACCTTTCAATGAGGCCAAGATATGTAATCTGAGAAGGCTCATTGCTAAATTACTAATATTCAATCTCCCTAATAAGAGAAACATTTAATCCAATGTTTATGTTACTCCTTGTGAATAGCTCTCCTAGTTTACCATCAAACCTGGCACCCAACCCAATCTTTCACATACCCGTAGGGCACTCCCAATCCAAACGGGCTTGAGATAAGTACCCAGGAATCAAATAACACAACAGAGGGAATTATTCCTCCTGACATGAATAACCACATTTAATATAGATATATAATAGATAAACATTTGAAGTAGTAAAACAAGATATATATGCCATAAATATAGGAAAATGGAGAAAACAAACTACTAAAAAGGTTACTAAAAACACCTAGATAAGTCCAACTACAAAGGAATAAATAACATCTACTCCAAATGATGGTAGGGAAAAAATCCCACCATTTATCCATCAACTACCCAAACAGCTGACATGAACATCTTCACCTCCCAGCGGCACCTTTCCTTTCCCATCACTAGAAGACACAAAAAGTCTATGCACCACCGAAGTGGTCCATAGGGTGTGAGAAAATAGGTTCAATAGGATCCCACATAGGTGTTCCATATCAAGTCTTTGTAAAAAAATCCATGTATTCTAATTTTAAATAAAGGAGTGACAAGGTAATAAGTAAAGTAGTTTTATAGAAAATGATGGTAACAATTTCCCTTTTTCTATATTTCTAAAAAAGAAGGTATATTAGTTTCAAAGCACATTTTCCATATCTTTTTGAAAAGAATAAAAATTCATATCAAGGATAACTCAGAATGACATGAAATAAAAAAACAAGAATTGGTATCACAACACCAATGAATACAGCAAGTCCCAGCCACAGACAACTCATACCACAATAATAAAGTGAAAAAATATGATCCTAGAACACATGACTTGTAAAAAAGGGAATACCCCATGATTTAACCCCCCAGAATGTTAATATCAGTCCCCAATAAATATTGTCCAAGGAAATATAGGAGATCCCAATGATAAACTTCTCTGATAATCATGAATCAATAGACGATAGCCCCAAGATAAACCTTCCACCTAAGTACCCAATGTAACCCATGTGCTATTTTTCACAAATCATTTCAATTCATTGAAATCCATTTCAAAACCATTTCATGGTTTCTATTTCAAAACGTCGATAATTCCATTTTACATTCCATTTATAAATAACCATGGAAAACTAATTTTTCAATCAAACCCCTTTTGAAAAAGAACGAAAATAATCATGCTTATTTCAATACGAATTTGTTTGTAAAGAAATAACAATATTATCCATAAACATAGGCTAGATATAGAACCACATTACTCTAATATTAGGTCCCACATGCCTATAATGGAATCCACTAACAACATCAAAAAATTACATAGAGTCAAATCTACATCAAGATTGATTCCATTTGGATGAAAAGAGGTCACCATATAGAAGAAAACCCATGTACAATGAGAATGGACATCCACTACACAACAACTAACCAAAGAAAAACCTCTTGAACAAGATGTTATAATGGATATAGATTAATATATAAAGGAATTCCCAATTATATCAATGGATCAGGTACCATAAAGCTAGGGTGTGACTACAATCACTTGCAATGAAGGAGCAGAAATGTTACTCATCGGAAGAATGTTTTGTACATGTAATAAAGATTAGACATCAAATAGACCGATCTAGAAGTAAAGGTGCATATTAAAATCACCTAATAAAAGTCTCTTATAGAGAGTAGAGAATAATGGAACAAAAAGTCAAAGAAAAAAATTCCAAATGCGTGTTTTGAAACTGGGTGTCGGCCAAGTCATGACATGTAACACCTGATCACATCGTAAAGTCCATGCTAAATGATTACGTCAAAAAACCCATAATCGCATATTAAAAACTGAACTTTTAGCAAGTCACGTTGGGTAATCCCTAGTCCCAACTTGTAACCCTTCATAGTATGATCTCCCCTTTCATGGAATGTCTCAAGAAACCACTACATGACGTGTAACATAGTTACACGATATTAAACTCTTTGGAAGCCTGTAGAAAATCATATAAACCACCTCTATAGACTTTGAACTAAAATGGAACTTAGAGAGAGAAAAAAACTCACCTGATTAGGTTAACGAGATGTTTCAAACTCCCCACTATAAAGACATTCCATCCCCAATACGTCTTGTGGATGATGTAATCTGTGGAAAATGATGATGCCACAACTCCATCACTAAAAATTCACATTCAAATGTTTCATGAGAATCTAATCCCTATTTCAATAAAACTCTAACCAATGGAATCGACTTCCCATTAAATACTTTCATCTAAGATTCAATGATCCCAATTGGTTCTTCCAAAATAGATGTATTTGTCACTTACTCGATTTCCTCCAAATGTAGATTTTTAGTGGGGTTAGGGCGATACTTCTTGAGTTGAGATATGTGGAAAACATCATGAATGTTTTTCAACTAAGCCGATAATTCAAACCAATAAGCAACCTATCTAAGCCATTCTCTGATCTCAAACAGTCCAATATATCTCAGAGCCAACAGTTCCTATTTTCCAAGTTAATGGTGCCCCAAACAACGAGAAACTTTTATGAAGACCCTCCACATAAAGAATACTCCACAGGACCACAACGCCGATCCAAATATTATTTCTATGGACTGTGGGTTGTAACCCGACGTCGATGTACATCCTGACACTTCACGAACGTTTCCTAAACCAAATATTTCCCAATAATAGATACATCACTTACCTCTTCCCTAAAAAAAGGTGATCTTTAAGGGTGGCCATACAAGACCTTGAAAGGTTCCATTCTTATCGATGATTAAAAAGAGTTGTTATAAAAAAACTCAACCAGTTATAGATGGTTATCCGAGGATCTAACAAAATCCATGTTTCAAACGCAAAGAATGCCATCTTGGATCTGAATTTCATAGTCTTTCTGACCATACGTCAATGGATGGTAAACTATGCTCAACTGGATTTTATTTCCCTTTCCCTCCTAAAAAATCCTCCAGAATATTGAGGTAAACATAGGATCCCTATCAATAAAAATAACAGAAGTACTACCACGTATCCTCATGATATCTTGCACATACAACTTACGAAGATCATCAACCGTGGTGGTGTCACTGATTAGGATGAAATTAGAAGACATTATTAACTGATTGAAAACCATGCAGATAGCATTATTTCATTAGGGTGTCTATGGAAATACAACAAAAAAAATACATCGATAACCCATCCCATTTCCAAGATGGCATTGGAAGTGGATAGAGAAATCAAGAGGATTTCAATTTCTCTAACATTATCTATTGGATGGTGTAATAGTGGGATACAGACTCCTTGATGTCACGCTTTATAGACAGAACCCAGAAACATCTTCCCATGTCATAATATATCTTTTTAGAACCATGATGAACCTCCCATGTAGAACAATGACAATAAAACAATACTGAATTTCTCACAAATGCTTAGAAGTCAATCCATTCCCCAAATTGAATCATAACACATGAAGAAAAATACCCTCTCTAAATGGTCTCCCCACCATAAAGGATTTATCAAGTCATATGAAACTCATCATCCAGTTAATGATTCTACAAGAAAGGCTCCAAGAGCTTTGATGATAATTGAACAGTAGTCAAAACCATACCTGAAACATACTCCAGAGCATCCATATGAAACTAAGAAAAAATCCCCATGAGGTTCTACTCTTCCTTCAATTATAGAATAGCATGTGAAGGTGATTTATTTCAAATAACATCAGAAACAACATCTCCCTTCCCTAGGGTGTTGGAAACATTGAAGTCAAATGTATGAAGGTATTCTATACATCATCTATGTGTGATATTCATGTTCTTCTGATAAATAATATAACTCAAACACTTATGATCATAGATGACTGTGAACCTTTCCTCGAAAACATAGTTACACCAACACATAAGCACATGAATGACTTCAACATGATCACCCTACATAAGAACACATCCCAAACCAAAACCTAAATTATCATAAGACACCATGTACCCCTTACTTAGCTCAGGTATGATCAGAATAAGGGCTGATGTCAATACCATTACTGTTCATCGAAAGAAGTATGCCACTTTTTATCCTAGGTGAAGCTCACTTTATTCTTGGTAAGAGAGTCAAAGGTGTCACCTACTTAGGGAATTATTTAAAAACTTTTCAGTAGTATCCAAAAAGACTAAGGAATTTTGATATCTCAAATACATCCATTGGTTTCTTCCATGAAAAAATATTCTTTTACTTTTCTAAATTAACTGGTAATCCATGCAGAATTTTTTTTTTCTCCATGAACTACACTTGTTGAATCCAAAAACAACATTTTGAAATCATTCCATACCAATAGTGAATTCTCAAAATATCTATAATCAAACTTAGATCTTTCTCATGATTATTCTCAGATTTTGAATAAACCAGAATAGTATCCATGACAATACAACAAACGAGTCAAGATATTTGTGGAATATCTGATTAAATCATGTCTATAAAAACTGCAGGAGCAATAGTTTGACCAAAATGCATCAAAGGATATTCATAATGACAATACCTACTCTTGAAGTTTTTTTGCAACATATTTGACTCCTGAACTCTGAGGGATGACAACTCAACTGATGATTGATCTTTGAAAATCACATTCCCTCCTTTAACTAATCAAATAGATCATCCACATGAGGAAAAGGTTATTTGTTCTTAACTATTACCCAGTTTAACTTCATATATTCCACACATAAATGAAGTTAACCTTCTACTTTCTTGGAAAATAACATTGGGGATACCTAAGGAGAAACACTAGGGTGAATGAAACATTTTTATAAGAGGTCTGTCGACAGATTCTTGATCCCTTTCATCTCTACTAGTTCCATATAACAAGAAGGTATCGATATCGCCTGCATGCATGGAACTAGATCAATCTTAACCCCTAAATATCTTTTCAGAGTAATACTAATGATATTTTTTGGGAAAAAGTTGGGAAAATCATCAACATAAGAAAAATAATCTGTCTCAAATGAAAAATCAACAAAAAACCTATTGTGTTATGGGTGGGATAGTATTGCATGAAATTACCTCGGGTCACAATCCCCCTTTAACACATAATAGATCTCATTAGTAGCATGAAATTAAACGCATCGATGATAAAAATAGTTCTAATCTTGATGAGTGACAACAAAATCCATAGAGATTATGATGTCAAATAAATTCATATCAAGAATGAGAAAACCCCATACTAACTCTGTATCATCTATCGTTAATAAAAAAGTAGGGCACTGAAACCCCTACCCTTTTTTCATTCCAAGAGGATTCACTAAAAACATTCTAAAGTACATAAGTTTTGATTGATGATTATAAACATCAACAAAACTTTCAGATAAAATTAAGTGGGAAGAACCAGTATCAAACAAAGAAATTGTTACTGAATATTCAATAATGATAGTACCTCTAACTGTTACTTGACCTAGATTAACATCCATTGGACACATATATACTACGTGAGAATGCTTCACTCCTATGTCCCAAAGATGGATCCATGTAGTCTTTGAAGCTTTTGATTACACTGCAGTTTCATTTGAAGTTGATGAACCTTGACTATAATGAGACTAAGTCGTATCCTAAAAAAAGTTTTATAAGTTTCAAACATGTGCATAGTTGTTTCACATCTTCATAATAATTGGACAAGAAAATCGGGTGTGTCCACACTTTCCACATTAATATAAAATCAGATAAAAACTTCTTATTGTAAGGGATGGTGAAAAAAAAGGCTTGCTGTAGAGACCCATCTACACCACTTCTTCTATGATACTACCTATTCTTTTTTCTTCCCATTCACACCACTAAATCTACCATCTGATGGAAGAGAAGTGGTGGAAAATCCATCCTCACCTTCCATATTTATTTCATTCATTATATCTCTATCTACCACTCTAAATAGGTATTGAGTTTCATTAAAAATACTTTCTCTCTGATATCCAGTCAATAAACTTGTAGGTACATCAGCACCATTAACTGGTCTTTCACTAACACGCCTAGAGAAATGTGAAACTCAGAAAATTGGTTCACGTACGCCAACACAAAACGGTTTCCCTATATTAAAGGAAATAATTCTAGAGACTTCACTAGAATCAGCGACTCTAGAAAAAACTTGTTCAAATAATAGGGTTTTCAAAAAAATTCCAATCCAGTTCCACTTTCATTTCTGATTGAACCATAAAATCCCTCAAACGCATTCTGGATCCCTCGAGTCTGAACACTACACACTTCACCCTGATTGTAATGACCAGAAGAGTTATGAATAACATTCCATTTATTTTACTTAAATCTCGTATCAATATAGAAAACACATTCACTCCTTTTTCTTCATTATATCCAATTGTATTTAAATGAACTTTCTGTATCTTTACCATTGATAATATATTGGTTGAATAATGATCACATGAATAGTATAAATATAAGGGTTTATTAAATCTTTTTGACATAGATAAAGGAAGTGATGGCCTCAAATAGTAGGATCATACCATATGAATCCCATTTATTGGAGATTCTAAGGAAGATTGAATTTATGATATTTTCCCTAGACCAATACCATGGTGAGAACCAAATAATTAAGCATGAGTGAAACCATTTATAGGATAAGTTCACGCTCATTGAGATGATGACCCAAACCATATTAACCGAATGGACCTAAGAATGCCCCACTATCACACAACTTACACTAAGGGAATATTCTGTTGTAATAATGGGACATGTAACAAGACCATAGCATTGTTATTATGAGAATTATTTTTATAGTATAATGAATATATAGTTATTATATTATTGTTACTTTTTAAATGATTATTAAAGCAGAAAAATTATTTTTTGTTAATAATAAAATTAAATTGAGAAATATATTTTGATTAATAATTGATTTTCTGAAATAAATTATATTTTAATATAATATTATTATTAAAATAATTTTATTAAATATAAATTATTGTATAATTTTTATTATAATAAATGCAATTCATATTAATGTTTGAAAATTATTTCTGACAAAACAAGTAAATTTTCAAAAAATGATTGTTTTAATTTTAAATGTGAAAATTAAAGTATGTAGGAACTTATTTAGATAAAATGAATATTATTTTTTTAATCAAGAATTTTTAATTATCCAATTCTGAATTTTTCATAATTTTCTAAGACAGTCGTATTTTTGGGTAAAAATTAAATATTTTATAAATATAAAATGTATTTAATGACATCATAATGACCCAATATTAATGTAATAAAATAATATAAAAGGTATATTCATAAAAATAAATGTCTTTACTTTAAAATAATGTAATTTCAGATTTATTTGATTTATTTTATAAATCCTTAGTTAATCCTCCAGGAAATATAACATATTTAAAGATTTTAAAATCATTTCCTTTAATGTGTGACTAACCTCAACATAATAAAGTGAAATATTTTAATATATTTGTCCCTTATCCATATAAAATAATGTGTACTAATTCCCTTTTACATTAACCATGGTAAAACCTATGCGATGGATTGTGGATTTGAATATTTTAGTGTGTAGTGTCCAAAACAAAAATAATAAGGAATTCACTCACCAGTACTATATAAACCCACCCATGATCCCATTTATCATCACTAAAGACCTTTTGATATCAACCAACATCTTCCCCCAACTCCCTTGAGTTCCCTAAAGGTTCTGAGAAGCTCCCAAGAAGCCTCCCCCAAGTTTTTGGGACCACACATCCAAGTATGCGATCTTTGTCTCTCCTTTTTCTTCAAGCACCTCTTTTATGTCATTCCTTTTAATTTCATTTTTCTTGATATGGGATATGTTTTTCTATACCACCATATAGTACATTTTATGTATACATGGTGAGATCTTACTTTTACTCCCATTAATCCCCCTATGATCTTTTAATCCCACCTATTACAATGCCAAAATTCCATAAGGGATTTCTCTATTCTCATTCATACATTACTTTTATATTATGCATATTAAATTCCATTTAAAATGTTGGAATATTATGCTCCATGATCCCCTACTATCAATTTAATTTATATATGATAAGAGACCCATTTATATCTCATCAACCCATCTTATCAATTTCTATATGTCGTTGTTGTGCTGCCAAAATTTCACCATGATTGTTCACGCCAAAATCATCATTTAGTGAATACCAAACCAATTCCTCTATCAAGGGTATTCTCCTTTATGCACAAATAAATATCTAATTGTAACTTACATGTATGAATTCATAATTATTTAATTTTGGAATAAACGATGATGTTCAATGAATCCACATTATATGACTATTTGAAACACTTAAGTAAGAGATTGAAATGATTATGATGGGTGCACCATGATAGAACCTTAATGCATTGTGAAATGTTTAGTATCATGATATATCATGTTGGGATAGGAGTTTACCTGATTAATTTTTAGTACATTTTCCCACCATTTTGTGGAAATGGTTTAACTGATTCCAATATGTTAATGATGTAATGTTTTATGTTTTTTCCACATTTACATGTTATGATAATCATGTTATATCATTCCCATATGTTCATGTTTCTATTACACTCTATCGATATACTATTTACTAACATGAATTTTATTTTTTATGTTATACTTTTTTTTACTTCCTTACTAGTCTTTATATCTCACAATTTTCTTTTCTATGTCCTCAGAGTATCCTATGCAATGCTAAGTAGGAAAGAATTTTGTGGTCATGTAAAAGAAGATTTAAATAAATATGTTTATTTAATGTTCTTAGTTGTTATGTAATGTTTCAATTCACAAAATACACTAGACCTCTCGATCATATGAGTTTTATTAAGTGTTTTTTATGAAATAAATTATGTTCAATTATGAAATAAATATAATGGTTGTTATAGTTGGTATCAGAGGATGGGTTTATTTATTTTTGGGATTAGGATTAAAAAACTCTAGTGAAATCCATAGGGATAAGACTAAGTATAATAAAAGAATAACTAAATTTTGGTGAATATATAGTAAGTGTTTTTTTCCAGAAAATTAATCCCTATATAGATACAAAGAAGCAATGTTGCCTCTAGAACAGATGTGTCTAGGGGTAAAAACTAAAAGCAATGCTTTGATCTATACTCGAATGGGAATTGGTGCATGTAAATGATCCTTTTTTCACTATTATTGTGAAACTCCTCGGGGATATGCATTGGTAAATTCATATTCATAGTACAAAACATTATTAAGGGAAAAAAATACCATATGAAACTACATTTTGATGTATATCATGAATAACATAGATCAAATCCAAGAAACTCATAATTTAATCAGAAACATAAAATTTATAAGTTATCCCTTTAATGTCATTGGATTCCATTTCTGTGTTCAATATTTTAAAAGTACTCATCCTTAAGTCTATATTGGATAAAGTAGAACCCGAATCAAAAACTGAAAGGTGGGATTATCAACCATAGTTCTACACATTCTTTTATATCCCAAAATTTTAGTTGAACCATCCTAACACCACCACAAATCTTGGAATTAGAGATGTCGGTGAAAATGGAAAATAGGGAAAATATTGCATCATATGTGTATTACTCCTCCCCTGTCACAATTTTTGGATTGAATTTTCCAGATAACCTCATCATACTCCCTCTGGTGGAATTTGATTCCATTCTTTCAATGGATGTATTTACCTATATAGAGCCAACATAAATTTTTTTGAGAGGGAAATCACTCTCCATATGGTGAATCAACCCCTAATTCTATACATGTGAAAGGAGGAGGATGGATATTATTAAACACCATCACCTCGAGCATAGATATTATAGCCATATGAGCATGAGTATCTTGCTCAAATGATGGAGTATAAGGAAAGAACCATCCTAGAATACATTCCTATTATGAGGGACTTCGTTGATGTGTTTCAAAAAGAATTGACTAGTCTTCCTCCTAAAAGAGATGTAGAATTATTTATTGAACTTATGCATGGGAAATTGCCAATATCAAAGACTCAATATAGACTAGTTGTTGTGGAACATGAGAAGATAATGATTTAAATACAAGATAATATAGATAAACGGTTTATAAATCCAGTGCATCACCATGGGGTGCACCAATCCTCTTCATCAAGAAGAAGAATGGGCCAATGATACATTTTGTGGATTATCTAGAGCTCAAAATAATTAAAATAAATAACAAGTATCATTTTACATGATATGATTACCTCTTCCATCATCTATGTGGATGAAAACATTTCTATTAGGTGGATCTAGGGTAAGGATATTACAGAGTAGGGGTGAAGAAGGAGGATATCCCCAAGAGTACTTTTAGTACAAGGTAGAGGCACTGTAAATTCATAATAAGGACTTTTGGACACACTAATGTTCCAACAATCTTCATTGAATTGATGAATACAGTATTTAAATATTACCTTCACAAATTTTTGGAAGTCTTTATAGATAATATTATAATTTACACCAAAACCAAGGAGGAGAATGAGAAGCATCTCAACACTGTGATAAAGACATTTCGAAAGGATAATATCTATTCCAAGTACAAAAATTTTGAGTTTTGTTTGAAGTAAGTCTCATTATGAGGTCATATCATCAAAAGTAATGGGGTATATGTAGATCCTTCCAAAAAAAGCAATTTAGTGGTGGTTGAGGTCATCATCTATGTTGTCTATTCATAGCTTCTTGGGGTTAGGGGGATACTATTGCTGATTTGTGAGAAATTTATCACGATTGTAAAACCCTCTTACTAGGATAACTTGTAAGGTGTTGTGATTTCTTGTAATAATAAATATGAAGAAATATTCATGGTTTTTAAGATGAGGCTTATCACTTACCATGTGCTCCCACTACACACAAGTGGTGATATTTTCGTAATCTTTAGTGAAGATTCAAATAAGGTCATGGGATGTGTGTTGATGTAGATTGACAAAGTAATTTATTATTCCTCAAGATAGTTGATAATTCATGAGAAAAACATTCCCAAGAATGATCTGGAGTTGGTATCTATGATCTTTTCTCTGTAAATAAAGCCACATTATCTATTTGTGAAGAAGTGTGAAATATATTCAAATCAAAAAAATTCTTAGATATATATTCACATAGAATGAGTTTAATATACTCCAAAAAAATATGGTAAGATCTAATCATTTATTAGGAGTTATCCATCAATTACCACCCTGGGAAGGTGAAAAGGGTGGTAGTTTCTCTAGGTATAGTGGATCCAACAATTCTATCATTTATGATAATCGAAAAGGATACAATATTATTTGATTTGATAAAGATAGACATGAGAATCATAATTACGGTAACATCATCAATCCTTTCCCAAAATATTTCTCAACCAACTCTTTTGGAATGGTTAAAGAATGCATAATGAGATGATGTCAGAATTTAGAGGATAGTGGAAACTATTGGAAAAGTGAAATCATCAGATTTAAATGTTAATGAAGAAGGAATTGTGAGATTTGGGTCCATAATATATCTTCCATCAAATCCAATGTTAATGAAATAACTTTTGTATGATGCACATAGTTCTAATTTATCCAATCACAAAGGAAACACTGAGATTTTTTGAGATATCTAAGGGAACTTTTAGTGGGATTACATAATTAATGAGATCAATAATTATACATTAGAGTTCCTAGTATGTCAGAAAGTTCAGGCTGATAGGAAGAAGTCTAATGGGGTGATGCAACGATTACCCATAAAAATATGGAAATGGGAAAAAAGCACCATAGAATTTCTCACCTGACATCCCAAGACATCTAAAAGAATCAATGCTATCTAGGATTTTGTGGGTTGTCATACAAAGACTACACACTTCATTTCAATTCAATAGGATTTCTCATTGGATCAACTCGCACATATATACATCATCGAAGTGGTAACACTTCATGGAGTACCACTATAGATTATGTCTAATCGAGATCCAAGATTCGCCTCTATATTCTAGAAGAGTCTCTAATAAGATCTTAACATTGAGTTGATCTTCATCACAGACTATCACCATCAAATAGATGGAGAATCTAAGAGGACTATCTATACACTTGAGGAAATTTTGAGAGATTTTTCGATGGACCTCAAAGGTAGATGGAACCAACATCTTCCTTTTGTGGAGTTCTCCTACAACACCATTTTACACTCAATAATCCAAATATATACTTTTTAAGCCCTTTATGGGATCATGTTCAGAACACCAAAATGTTGGGATGATGTTGGGGAATGAAAACATTGATGTCCTAAAATGTACTACAAAATGGTGAACAAGGTTAAGACCATCAAATTGCACATAAAATCTGCCTAGAGTTCACAAAAATGTTATACTAACAATCCTTGGTGACACCTAGAGTATAATGTTTAAGACTTGTTATTCCTCTATATATGTACATGAAAGAGAGTTATGAAATTTGGGAAAAAGGAAAATATTAATCTAAGGAACCTAAGACCTTTTCAGAACCTTGATCACATCAGAGTAGTGGCCAATCGACTAGAACACCCATCGAACCTATCTAGAAGAAATGATGTACTCCAAGTATCATTCTTGAGTAAGTACATCCATGACCAATCACATGAACTCAATCCATAGGTGGTGCAATTAGAGGATGACCTCTCCTATGAGAAAAAGCTGGTAAATATCATAGATCATAGAGAAATGGTTCTACGAAATAAGACAATTCCCCTCATCAAAGTGTTAAGGGGAAAATATAAGTTTAAATAAGTGATGTAGGAACCAAAATAAGTCAAGAGGAAGAGTTACCCTGATCTATTTTATATTTGGAAAAGAAAATTTCAAGGGAAAATTCTTTTAATGTAGGGACGATTATAACAACCCAAACATTTATGAATAAATTTTTATTTCACATAATTAAATATATTCTATATATAGAAAACAAATGAACTTATTTTTTTATTATTTTCAATAGTATTTGAATAACTATTAAGTTTGTTTACCATTGATAGTATAGTTTTGTATTAGTGATCACATTACTAGTATAAATAAAGGGTTTTATCCAATATTTTTGACTCATACAAAGGAAGTGATGGTTTCAAGAAATAGGATTGTACCCTATAAACCCTATTTATCATATCTTCAGTTGGTGATAGAATTTTTGTGCTTTTCCCTATACCAAGACCAAGCCTATATCCAAAAACATAAGAATGAGTGAAACTATTTATAGGAGAAGATCAAGCCCATCAAGGTCATGGCCAAAACCATCTTCACCAAATAACCCCAAGAAAGCCCTAACATCACACACCTTACTCATAAGGCATATGATGGTATAATAAAAGTATATGTAACAAGACAATATCATTATGATTACATGTATTATTTTGTTATAGAATATTAGACACACATTCATTCGACTATTGTTACTATTTAAATGATTTTGTAAAGCACAAGTAGTATTTTTTGTTAATATTAAAATTAAATTTAGAAATTTATTCGGATGAATTAATGGATTTTTGAATTAAATAATATTTTATTAAAATATTATTGTAGAATTAGTTTTATTAAAAATAAATTATTATATAATTTTTATGAAGTTAAATGTAATTATTATTAAGGTTTGAAAACTATATTTGTGAAAACCCATCAATTTTTATTAAATGGAGATTTATATTTTAAATGATAAAATTAACATATTTAGAAAATTATTTAGATAAAATGAATATTTTTTTAGAATCAAGACGTTGAAATTATCCAATGGTGAAGTGTACAATCTTTTCTGAGACATTAGATTTTTTTAGTACAAATTAAATACATTATGAATATATATAATTTTATAATGACAACATAATCACCTAATAGTGATGTAATAAAATACTATAAAAGTTATCTTAGGAAAAGAAATATATTTTTTATTTAAAATAATGTAATTTTAGGATTTTTGGATTTATTATATAAAACCTTAGGGAATCCTCCAAAGCATATAAAATATTTGTTGATTTTATAATCATTTCATTGAATGTGTTACTCACTGCCACATAAGAAAAAGAAATATTTTAATATATTTGAACCTAAACCTTATAAAATAATTTATTATACTCCCCATTCCCAAAAAACATGGTAAAAACCATGGGATGTTTCGAGGTTTTGAATATTTTAGTGTGTAATGTCCAAAACCAAAATAGTAATGAATTGCCCCACCATTCCATTATAAACTCACCCAAGGTCCCATTTCTCTTCACTAAAGATATTTTAATCTCAACCACCCTCTTACCCCTACCCCATATAGTCCTCCCAAAGATACCCCAAGATCCCACGAATCCTCCACCAATCCTTTGGGATCACACATCCAAGTAATGGATCTCCCTCTCTCTTTTTTATTCAAGAACCTCATTTATGTCATGCCTTTTAATTTACATTTGTTTTATTTGGGATATGTTATTCCAATCCTAATTACTTTCCATTTTATTTATACATTATGAGATCTTTTATTCAATCCCATTAACCCCCATATGATCTTATAATCCCACCCATTACTATGCCGAAATTTCGTAAGGGATTTCTCTCTTCTCATTCAAGCATTTATTTTATGTTATGCTTCTAAAATTCCATTTCACATGTTGTAATATTATGTTCCATAATCCCATAAAATCTATTTCGTGTATAAATTATGAGATATCCATTTATCTATCATCAACCAATTTTATAAATTTTTATATGACGTCGTTATGATTCAAAAATTACACCACAGTTTTCCATGTAAAAATCATCATATAGTGTATACCATACCCATTCATTTGTCATAGGTATTCACCTTTTTTCACACATATTTATTTAATGGTGACTTACATGTTTGAATTATACATTACCTAATCATGGAATAAATTATGATGTTGAATGAATCCATGTTATATAATTGATGTGGCACACTTAAGAATTATATTGAAATTGTTATTAAGGGTGTGACCTGTTAATGATCCAATGCATTGGCTAATGTTTAGTATCATGAAATTTCATGTTGGGATAGGGGTTTAAATGATTCCTCAAGATGAATTTTTTCCACCATTTTAGGATAGGGGTGTTTCATAATTCATTTAGGTTAATGATGCAATGTTTTAAGGTGTTGCCACATTCCCATGTTTTGTTAATCATTCTATTTCATACCCTTATGTTCTTGTTTCTATTATACTCCATTTATATCCTTATTGCCTAAAATGTATTGAATTATTCATGTTATTCCTTGCATACCCCTTTACTTGGATTTAAATCTCACCCTTTTCATATGCATTTCCTCTGATTATCCCATGCAATGCTAATTATGATGGAATGTTGTGGTCATGTAGAACACGTTTTCAATAAATATGTTCATTTCATGTTTTAAGTTGTTATATAATATTACTAAGATCCAAATACACTATAACAATCAATATTCTGAGTTCTATTAAGTTTATTTTTATGTAATTAATCATGTTTAAATATGAAAAAAATATTTGGGCTGTTATGCTGATATTATCAAGTGTCTCTAGGATATCGTAGATTTGATATATCATATCCATCCAACCCTATTTCTCTTGAGTTTCAGTCATTCCTTTAAAAGAGAGTAGTTTCTCATGCAAGAATTGTTGAGATTGATATTTCTCTCCTTCAGCTCCTAGTTGAACATCAACCACTACATTTTGAACTCATGGACCATCCTGTTCAAAAATATGGACTACCCATTTGCTATACTAGATGTGATTGTGATTTATAGGTAGGTTCCCATGAAGAGAATCAATTGCACCTTCCCAAGGAACTTGTGGATGATGCCACAAAGGAATGTTTTTGCACACTGAAACACAATAACAATTATAAAACATAAAAATTATCAATTCAAAATACAAAACCCATAAGAAAAACATATACTTATAAAATAAAAACTAAAACTAGAGACACACATCCTGGCATCCCATGGAAACATGTGTCTTGTTGTAAAAAGATCTTTCTAGGAACTTATCGCAACATGCCTATCATGTCTCCAAAATCCAATATCATATCTAACTGTGTCCCAATTAAAGGGATCTTGAGTAAAGACATACTCTTATACCAAACTTTGTTGAACCAACTCAAGTTACCCTCAATCCTGAAATACGACCCAATCAGTCACATAACTGAAGGGTGTTCTTGATCCCCACAGGATGGAAGCAAGAACCCGGGAATTGAAGAACACAATAGGGTGAATGGTTTCTCTCAATCATAACAACCAAATGGAATATAGATACATAAAATAAGAAAAAACAATTGAATATGATCAAGATATATATTCCATGACTTTATGAAAATAGTGGAAGCAGACCATTGAAAAGGTATCTTCAAACTCAAAGACAAGTCCATCTGCAATGGAATAAAAAACAAATAGCTACTCAAAATGATGGTATTTATGGACTTCCACCATCTCAACAACATCCACCCAATCACCTAACATGAACCTCACCACCTCACTACGTCACCTTGACTTTCCCTACACTGGAAGACAAACAATGGTCTATTCACCAACAGAGTGGTGCATAGCGTGTGACCTAATAGACTCTTTTGGATACCACCCAAGTGTTTTGTATGAATTATCTCTTTAAGAATCCATGAATTCTAATTTAAAATAATGAAATGGAATTATAAATAATTATGTTGTTTTATAGAAAAACATGATAACCATTCCCCTTTTTCAATAGTTATAAACAAAAGTAGGTGTATCAATTTCAATGAAAATATTCCATATCATTTTTCATAAGCTTAAACATGCATGTCAAGGTTAAATGAGGAAGGAATGAAATACAAAACAGAATCACAAGTATCATACCACAAAGTATTACTATATATCCTGCCTAGAGACTACTCATTCCACAATAATCAAGTGCATAAATCTAGTCCAAGAACACATGACTTGGAAGTCGAGGGATATCCCATCAGTAACCCCCCCCCCCCCCAATGTCAATATCGGTCCCCTTGAACAACCATCCTATGAATAAGACAAAAGACCCAAGATGAAAATCCTTGATAATCCTGATACAATGGATGATGGACTCAATCTAAACCATCAACCTATATACAGAAGGTAACCGATGTAGTATTTTTCAAAAAACATTTCAATTATTTGAAAACTAGTTCAAAATAATTTCAAAATTTCCATTTCAATTATTCAAGAATAACCTTTTTCATTCCATTTATCAATAACCAGTGGAATACTATTTTTCATTAACAACCATTTTTAACATAGACAAAACAATCCCGAAAATTTCTATATGAATCAATTTGTAAAGAATGACCAATAAGGTTCATCAAAAAAGGCTAGAGGTCGAACCACCTACTTCAAAGCATTAGTCACACACACTCATAATGGAATCCACCATAAATGAAACCCAAAAACATCAACGAAGGACCTAGAATAAAATACAAATCAAGATTGATTCGATTTAAAAAACAATGGGTTTTCATATTGAAGAAAACCCATGTACCTCAAGAACAGATGTTCGTCGAACCACAAATAACCAAGGAACAGACTCTGGAACAATATCTCACAATGGATCTGGAATAAGACAACAATGAAAATCCAAAATAGATAAAAGTATCTGTTACCGCAAGGCTAGGGTGCTACCATGATCACTTGTAATGAAGGATCATAAAGGTTACTCAACCAGAGAGACACACCATACTTAAAACAGATATCATATGTTAAACTTGTTGATCTAGATGTAAATGATCATCTAAAATTTACCTATAAAGAGTCTTTGATTGATATTGGAGGAGTTTGTAAGGAAATGTTTGAGAAAAAACTACCAAATGTGTTTTTTTAAACTGGAAACAGGTTGTGTCACGATATGTTACCCCTAGTCACATCATGAAGTCCACATTGGATGAGTACGCTGAAAAACTCATCACATCAGATAAAAAACCATCCATTTATCAAGTCACGTCGTGTATGCCCTGGTCATGACGTGTGAGTCTTCACGACATGATCTCCCCTTTCATGACATGTAACCAGCAACCACTACATGACTTGTAACATAGATACATGGTATGTAACTATTCTACAGCCAGTAGAAAATCCAAAAAACCACCTCGAAGTACATTGAACCAAAAGGGAACATAGATAGAGGTAAAAACATACCCGACCAATGTAATGGGATGTTATACTCTTCTAATTCACCAAGAAGTTTTTATTCAAACAAAAAATATAAGAGTTAGATTTCTAGGATGGTTGTGGATCCTGGTAACCAGTTTACATAAACCCAAAGTTTGATGAAGAACTGGAGTTTTATCCATTTTGGTCTTAGATTCCCTCATTTAAATAATTTCACCCATGATCACCTTAGACAAGGAATAAATGACCAATGTGTGTGTGGAAACAAAATCACTTTTTCCAACTAGTAAAGTTAATTGAACTTCCTACAAAATTATATCATCATATATCTTCAAAATTTATTGATCCCTCTACTACTCAAATGGAATCCATATAAGGATGTGATACCCCAATGAATCCCGAATGCGAAATAAAGTTATGAATGATAGAATGAAAATTTATTTGGGGGAATTGGTTGTACAATTTTTATATGATTAAATACTTCATAAATCATAAACACTTTAACTTTTTTTTATCCTTATCATATTGTTGAAAATATTAATTAATTAAAAAAAGGAATAAATTATAGCACAAGATACTTACAAAGTCTTCCCTCATTGTGTGAAACTACTTCCCTTCCATACGGTGTCTTGGAAATTAACTATTATGATGAAGTGAATCCAACTTATGCCAAATCCCATTGGATCCCTTTTATATCCTGATAGAAAGATTATAATGACTCTTGTTAGTTTACGGTTTTTTCTAACAAAACAATTGAGCCACAATAAAAGAATATCAATTTATTTCAAATTGCTCCACAGAAGATCCTATGTCCTATGAATGTGATTTGAATGTTCATCATCCTGATGAATATATACATATCTAATTAGTATGATCAATTGAATATAATCTTCTCCTAATCAATATGAACTTATCATACTACATTGAACGAACAAGGTCTGATCCTCATCAGTCTGATCGAATAGTTATGATATTCTCATTATGATGTTTCTTAGTCTAGTTAACATAAAAAAAACATGTCTAATATTCTAATGAAAAATGTATCTGAAAGTAACTTTCATTCAAATTATTTATAAATTTATATTTCCTCGAATTTGAAAAGTTAAAAAGTATGAATGCACTGAGTTACTTTTTATAGTCAACCTAGAATTGAAAAGGCAAGAAAACTGGAAACATTCCCTACTTCATCAAATTTAAAAACTGTGAGATTTACGCATTAATATATTTCAAGTTTTACCACCTTAACTCTTTCTAATCCTTTTGTAATCCTCTTGTTTCTTTTCTTAATTCCTCCTTTTCATACTTCCTTAATTTTCTTTAGTATGATTAGGTGAATTTGATTATCTCTTATTTCTTGGATATGAGCATCCTTTCTGCCCCAACTTCATTCTTATGTAACTTCCTTATGATGAAGATGGAGGGTGCTCGGGACTCTCCCTCTCATCGTGATTTTTGTCTTTTACATATTTATGGTTTTTTAATGGGGTTTCCTCATTTTCATGGTAAGACCCGTGTTGTGGGTGGTTCAATCCCTATGGTGGTTTCTTCTGTGGAGAAAAATGGTCTGTGGGGTGGACTTTAGGCAGCCGCAGCTATAGAGCGTATCCCAGACAGATCTAAATTGGATCTGAATCCAGTGGAAGTGGGAGATGTGAGAGATGAAAATAAAACCTTGGAGGGTGCTGCACCGAAGGATCAGCGAAAGGATGGGGTTCACGCGGCTTTGATGGGGACGAATGCTGCTACCTTTCTCCACAGATCTGAACTGGACCTGGCGGTTGCGGATTCTTGTGAGGTTTCTCCTATTAATGTCGTGTTGAATGTCTGGGGACTTTATATTGTTGCTGATATGGGTCATGTTATCCCAACGGTGTCCAAGACTCACTCTCATGCTATGGTAGAGGTTAGGGGTCCCAAGGAAGTGCTGATTGAAGATAATTCAGATTTGGGTTTCCCTGTTCTTGAAGCGGCGATGGTGATTGAAGATCATACCTTTGAATTGAACTCGAATTGAAAAGGTTCCTTGGGTGCTATTGATGCTTGACCTGTAGTAGAGAGGGTCCTCATGGAGACAATAATTTCATTTGATAAATTGTCAGATGCAGGTAAATCCAGTAAATCCCCCTCAGGAGTTGAAGGGAACTCTGACAGAAGGCACATTACATATGTGCACGATGGTATTTTTGAGCGAATTATTAGAAAGGGAGACACTACCTGTGTTTTTTCTAGTAGGGAGGCTGTTCTTGAAAGATTCATGATTTGTGATCATTCAATTATAGCCAGACTTGTTCTTCCTAGTGGAGGTAAAACATGGAGAAATAATGATTTGGTTTAGAAACTCACCTCTATATGGGGGTTCACTGATTAGAGATGCATACTTATGGGAAATGGATTCTTTTATGTTATTTTTATATCAGAAAGCCATAAGAAGAGAGATTGTGGGATCAGTTCAATTTATCTAAAGCTTGTTATGGTTTTCTTTCAATAGTGGTATTTCTGTTTCAATCTTTTCTCCATTTAAAATACCAAAGATTAGGTCTGGATCAAAATTGTTGACCTTTACTGGATCTTATGGAATCTTAAAATTCTATTTGACATGGCCTCTACAGTTGGAATTCTAATTAAAATGTACATGACCATAAAGGCAGCAAAATTTGGTCACTATTCTAGAGTTCTGGTGAATTTTTTTTAAAAGGTAATGCTTTGGTCAAAGACCAAAGCACAATTTATTGATAAGCAAAAAAGATTACCAAAGTCATAAGGATTGTATTTTTTTACAATCTCTATCAAACAGATATAATAAGTCAGCTGGTAGAGTGTCCAACCAAGTCATGCTCTGATGAACTCCTTTGTTAGCAAGATCATATGCAACAACATTCACTTCATGGTAGGCATGAGTAGCTATGTAATCAATCCCATGGATCAAATTCAGACAATTAATCCAAAGTGTGGTAAGCGGCCAGGCAAGATGACTGTTTCCATTCCAGATGTAATGAAAGATAGTGGTAGAATCACTTTCAATCCAAAGAATTCTCCAACCTCTTTGAAGCGCAAAATCAACTACATGGATGACCCTCAGTATTTCAGCCTCCAGAGATGAAAAAAGTTCACATCCAACATAGAAGCGACCCTGACATTGGCTACATGAGTCTCTGAAGATGGAACCACAACTGACAGGGCCTAGATTTCCTTTAGAAGCACCATCAACAATCACTTTGATCCATCCTGACATTGGTGATTTCCAGAATACTTCAAAGTAATGTTTTGGGTTTGGGTATATGCTAGGAACACAGAGATGATGAAGGATCTCAAAGTCACCAACCGAGTTGTTGTAACAGTCTTTTGAATAGAAGTAGCTTCATGAATCACAATAAGAAACCGAGATTTTCATACATTGAGACTAAATGAGTGTTTATTGTGAATAATATCATTTCTAAGGTACCAGATCTCATGATGGCATTCCGTCACCACCGCAAGAAAAATATTTTTAACCTATAAAGATGCTTCATATCTAATACATTTTTTAAAAAACAATCAAATAGAGTCAGATAACGTCCATCTACAAATAAATAATTCCAGAACATAATTCCATAAAGTAGAGGCCGTTGCACAAGGCAAAAAAATAGGATTAGCATCCTCCCTGTGCTGATTACACAAGTGACATTTAGAGAAGAGTTGTATGACAAAGGTTTTCCGACCGGCTTCAGTAGGATGTTGATCATCTTTTTTGTCTTCAGTAGGATGCTTTGGATGATTATATATCTCTCTAGGTAGAGTATGAGATACTATAAGATTTTTTTCTTCATTTTCAAGCTATTTGACATGCTAAAGAGAGGTGTTGTAAAAAAAATTCTTCCACTTTTTTCTCCTTAAAAGGTCATCATGAGACTTCTTGTAGGAATAAGTTCAAAAAAAATCAATGCATACTAATTCAACATGAGCGGTGGATGATTCTTCCCAAGAGATTTCCCATGATCCTCAAGTAGATAAGGATATAGAACATGTGCATCAAATAGAGGAGTGAACTACTGGGGGTGAAGGTTACATGACGCCAGAAGTGATTGTGGGAAAGGTGCATGAAAGCATGGACCTTATTCTTGAATATAAAGGTGAGAGGATTTAAAGGAATAGCATGGAAATTCTTAAATTAATGGGAACACATGACATCAAGGGAGGGTGGGATGAAGTAGAGGATGATTCTCAAAAAAACCAACAAACAGTGAGGTTTCGTCCAAAGGAAAAATTGTTGTTGTGGATGTTGAGGGATCTCAGCCTATTCCTTCTTGGAAAGCGAGACGGAGGAAGGATTACATATACCCAAATACCACCATGGTTACCAGGTCTCATGGCCCTCTAGACTATGAGTCTGACTATGATGTAGATTATGATACTTCCTATCAATGTGATTTTGACTTTTGAGTTCTTATTCTCTTTGATTATTCTTATGTACGAAGGCATGTGTGCTTGTGTGACCCAGTCATCCTTCATGTTATCTTTTATTTTAATTTTCTTAATAATAAGGGATATGCCCTAACCTTTCGGATAAATTCCTTAGCATCATTATGATGAAAATTCTTCAAATTCAGTCTAATTAACATCACCATATTTAATATGATGTAACTAACATACTCTACTCATTACGATATGACTATCTATAGTAGCTTATTACATTATCACTATTTTCCTTACATAATCATGATGAACTTTATTATCTTTTAAAATTGATCTTTCCCTTTTTTATTCATAAGAAAACTCAAATATTTTATAATATTTTTTTATTTTGATAACTGATCCCCCTTTTTGGATCAACATCAGTAACTCTGATCACTCTTATGTTATGAATCTGAGGTGTTATCGGTGTGAGGTATTCATTTGATGAATCTCTTCCTCTTCCTAATTCTATTCACTATCCATATTAGAGTTAGTAAATTTAAAAACATTTTATTAATGGTATTACCGTTTTAGTGAAATTATCAATATGATGTTCATCATATAAATATGAATCCACTTATAAACATTGAGAATATACAATATTCATTATCTTTACACATTTTATCTTCTAACACCTCAATTAAGTACTTTGAGATCTGACCTTCTATGTTTGGGATTATCGAACCGATAAAATCTTTTGGATTCCTCAATTTATTCAAATGATTTTATTAGTATAGTTGTATTGTTTTGTGATAACATCATAACCAAGAAAATCATCTTCTGATTTGAGGTTAGAAAGTATGAAAACTTTATAAATCTTGACATCACTATCTTCTTTAAAATATTTTTAGAAACATTATTAATTATTCACTCAACAATAACTGATTTATAAAAAACACAATACATGAATGATCATTATCTTCATATCGATGGACATAATACCGATGGTGAATTTAATCAATACCTTTATCTTTATGACCACTTTTATGTCCGGTGAAACTCAGTTGAACAACCTGGGTTAGAACACCTATTTTTAGAAAACATCTTTCTCAAGGATAAAACTGTTCACCCTCTTTGTGTTTGGTTCTTTAACATTCATAAAATTTCCTATTTCTTGTGAAAACTCCTTACAATGGACTGGGAAATATCCAAAATAACAAAAAAACGTTTTAAAAAATGTTAGTTCTCAACAAATAAAAAAATTTGTTAAAAAAATTATCACAATTGTTATTTAATATAACCCTTGTTATTTGTTGAAAATCATCACTAACAACTTCTCCAACTTTCAGACTTTTTTCACAACTCAAATTTTTTAAATAAATCATGTTTTTTAATTTTACCAAAACTCATTCTTTCTCAAAATAGAGTTCCCTAACACTACACTACAGAACAAAGTAATTTTTTTAAAATAAATCCATCCCATGGTGATTATAAAATTTTTCAGCCACATATAGATTATATACCCTTACTTTTATCTTTTAATATAGATTTTCTTTTTTGTCCCCCATTTTATATTAAAAAAACTAAATATTTTAAATGAATGAAAATTAAAAACATATTACGATGTATAATTTTTTTATTTCTCCCCATTCATGATAATAAAAATAATGAACAAGGTTTATTCCTCATTATGATTAGGAATTAATTGGTGTAGTCTAGACATGAAGTTTCATCCTCATTTAAACAAATATTTCTTTTTAAATTTTCTTATGAGAAGATGTCCACAATTTTATACATCATTGATATGTATTCTAGAATAACATATCCAATGTAAACATTCTGTTTTATAAATTCAAACTTTATATCAATTTTTTTATCTTAAATATTAAATAGGATTTTTAGAGTGATCAATTTCACTATAATTATCAAAATATATCTTTAATTGATTATAATATTTTAGTTTGAGGTCTTCCAGCTGAACTTTCATCTACAAAATTGGAGTGGAATCCTATGTAGGTACAACATATTTGGATTAATATGTGATTAAGTTACTAAACATTGTTTTCTACACTGCCAAATCACACAACATTCGCTTATAAAAATTGTTCCTCATGAGGCTTATTTTATATCATTAAAATATCTACCCCAAATCGAATTAGTATAAGCATGAAACTTTATCTAGATTGTTTATTCTTAAAAAACCCATGGAAATTTTTTCCCATAACATATATCATTATTGTATGTCTACCATCATATGTGATTATTTTGGATTACTTTGATATATAGAACACAAATTCCAGGAATAATCAATATTAGTCTTAGAGGTTGTATGGTAAATTATACATTCTATTGGATTTCAAATTTATTTCTAATTCACACTTTTTGGGGATTCATCTTTAATAAAAAAATTCTCACAGAGATAGGAGTATAAACCTCTTTGTATTCTCCAATCCAAATTTTTTTTAAAAACGTCCTGACATACTTATCCTGAGATAAAAAAAGTATTTTTCTTTTTTTTTATCTTTTACACCAAGGGAGAAAGTTATTTCTTCCAAAATTAAAATTCAAAAATTTATTTTCATTTAATCAAAAAGTTTTATAAAAACATATTCTCTATCAACAATAAAAAATTTATCATCCATATAAAAAATTACAATTAGAGTTCCAGAGTCAACATCATTCAAAAATAAGTTTCCATCAAATATTCATTTAGAAAAACTGACCATTCACAAAAAATTTCAAATCTTAGAATACATTGAATGTTTAGCTTACTTCATTCCATATAGAAAATTATTCAATTTAAAAACTTTTCATTCATCATCATTATGTTGCAACATGAAAGGATGCTAAATGTAAACTTCTTGTTCAATGTATCCATTGACAAATATAGGCTTTACATTCATTTTATATACTTTGTAATTCCAGTGATGATCTACATCTAAAAGCATTTTAAATTTTTATATCCTTGAAATGGAGGTAATAGTTTCCTCAAAATTCATACCTTCAACCAGTGCATGACATTTACCAACAATCCTGGCTTTTTTTCTTGAAAATTCTCTGAATTCATTAAACTTATTTTTTTAAACCCACATTTTTTCTAAAAACATTTTTATTTAATGGTTCTGGAACAATTTCTTAGGTTTCATTTTTCTCAATCTTTTCTAACTCTTAATTCATAGAATCCACATGTTATTTGGGTTGAATAACTTTTAAAACAAAATCTGGTTCAAATTTTGAGGTAGTTTTTGTCTGGTTTTTTAATCTCAATTTTCCTCTATTCTAAACTATAGACTTCAAATTCCAAATATATTTTCAAACTCAACAAGTTTTGGTAAAGAGGTAAATTTCAATTTTCATTTCCATCTAATCTTTCCTCATCACATGACTCACCTGAATCTTGGTATTAATGTTTTGAATTACTTTCTCTGTCACTAGAAATATCAAGTTTATCCTCCTCATCATTATCAAAAAAAATATTATTGAATTTTTATTTTAATAACATTTAGATCATATGGGTTCAACAACCATTGTACTAATTTTTTATACTATTTGGAACTTCTTCTATTGGCTGAATAAAAATTTATTTCCTCAACATTCACATCAAACATTCCCATATATAGATTTTTTAGTAAACATGGAATTAAAAAATATTGATGTACTTAAATGAAGGACTTTTATTATAACACATTTCTTATGAAGTTGTTTTTTATCTTTTCCCATGAAGCTTCTGATATAAACTTGTACATCAGTACTGAAAACTTCATTTCAATATAAATTTGGATACTTGTATTATTTTGTCATACCTCTTCCTATTTCCACCAAACTTCTATTCTTTCTTTCAACTACTCCATTTTTTTGAAGAGTATAGGGATAATTATAATGATGTTTTATACCATGATTTCTCCTATAAGTTTCAAAATTTCTTCTTAGCAATTTGGTACCGTTATGTGTTCTAAATTTCATTACATAAACCCCTCCCCCCCCATTTTCTTTTTAAACTTATATTTATGAAAAACATAAACATGTCCATATATTGTGACTTATATTTCATAAAAATTATTTTTTTTATCTATGTGAAGTCCTTAATTAATGTGATTATGTATAAATATATTTCTATTGATTAACATATCATCATCCAACATAAATTTTCATTAATAATATTAAGAGTTCTGGTAGATTAAATATAAACATTCTTATTAATTTTTAAATCCATATAACCTTCTTGAAAAGTTAAACAAAAATCTTAAAAACATATTTTCAATTATAGAAAATAATATAAAACATCACCATTTGTAATATTGTTCATGTTTTTCTTCCCAAGGTAGACAAGTCTTTAGTGAAACAACTTTTTATCTTCATCAGCACTCATATAATAAGAGTTGTTAAACTCTACTATTTGGGTGATATTCCAACTTTTTTCTACTTAGGTCAAATCTTTTCCATATTTCACACTTTTAATAACATGAGAATCAATTCTAAAGACCACTTCTTTTCTATCATCACATAGTTAACTTACACAAAGTATGTTATGTTTTAGATCATGAATTAATAAAAAAATCCTTATATTTAAACATTTATTCATTATCTTAATTAGGAAATCTTTCATATTACCTTATAAGTTATTTATAAACATTTGAATCTGTGATAGATTTCTCCCATCCTTTCTCCGACCATAATTTCCAAACATCTTTTCCAGAACATGAATTGTTAAAATAATCTGATAAACATTATTTTTCGTGAGTGATAATTTCACCTCGTTCTTATTTTGATCCTTCTAAAAAACATTAAAAGTATCATCATTTATATACGAAGAATTTTTGATGTTTTCATTCATCTTTCTTAAGGTACATTCAGACTCAATAATTCTTGATTATAACATGTTAACTTATTCTTCCTTAACTTCCAACTTCTTCTTGAGATCTTCAACCATTGTTCGATGTTAAAAAATTCTATGTTTTTAACTTAATATCTCCTAGATATATTCTTACTCCTACATGATGGAATCTTCTCTTCCATTATAAACTTTTCTACAGTATTTATTTATTAATCTAGTTTATTTTTTGATAATCAGGTTTTTTTCAAGACATGTAAAAAGTTATGTTCTAAGTTTGTAATCTCTATATAATTCTTCACCCCCTTTTCACTATATGAGGAATCATATTTTCACAAATTTTTCAATGAATTTTATAACTATAAATGAAAATTAATCTTCTGAATAATTGTTTTCAGTTGATCCCATTTCATATTTTTAACAAAATATACATCTCTTAGTTTGATTAATCATCTTTTTAGATTTGTAGGATGACTTTTCTTCTTTAGAAATTTTTTCGCAATTATTCCATCAAGGCTTCTCATCAAAATCATCTCTATATTCTATAACTTTTTTCATGGGAAAAGTAATACAAAAGTTTCTAATTCCACTACACTGAAAAAACATGAGAGGAGTTTTTCTTTCACACTTTCATCTTCCTCTTCGATAGTTATTAGATTTAAGATACACAAATTTTTCATTCAACTCTTCATCCATTATATCATCTGAATCTCAAGGATCAATAAATTCAATATATTATATTTTAAAATTTCTCAGGGAATTAGATCTATTTCATCTTTCATCTTCTATTTGAATATTGGATATTTCCTTATATCATAAGAAATAATAATTTTATGAAATTCATTAACAGATAAATCTTCCTTATCTTATATATATGTAATTATAGAATCAAATGATTCGAGAAAGTTTCTTATAAGTTTCATCAAACATAGAATCATCAAATAAATCTTTGAATCATCTGATGTTGCAAACAATTTCATTTACATTGTTGAAGTATTCATCAAAAGATTCTTCATCTCTCATTTGGATGTTGTCAAACATACTTCACTAGATTTGTGTATTTTCTTCTCTTAATATTGTATTCCCTTCGAGAATACTTTTATTCTTTTCTGGTATACTCTTTGAAGTTTTGAGACCCATAACATTCATATAAAATTTTTCTAATTGGGACATAATGATATAATTTATATCTTTTCTATCAACATCAATATATCTCTTATCAACAAAAAGACACTAGGAAAGACTTCTTAATAGGTGGAAAACTAATTGTAATATCATCAAAAACTTCTGGGCCAAGATATATGAGATTTGGATGCGTCATATTTTTCCATTCATAATAATTTGTTCTTACAATTTCATAATTCCTATACTATAGGTAGAATTGATATTATCCATGATAAGGATTGAAAAAGGAAAAATTTCCTCTAATACCAATTGATGTTCCAAATGATCTAATCACAACTTATATGGGGGTTGAATCGGTTTTACACTTTTTATAAGTTTTGATGCGTTTTGAATCATAACCTGAAAAAAAAATTAATTTTCATATCATTATAATCCTTTTTTAAATAGTCATAAAATAATAAATATGAAATAATGTAATTAACATGAGATTTATAATGTTCAACCATAGTGTGAGAACCGACAACCTTTCCATTGTCACTTTCGCTGATCTATGTAAATTCACTATTGTTAAAAATTGAATACTACCTGTGTGAAATCCTATTAAAAACCTTCTACCTTCCAATAGGAAATATTATACTGACTACTGTAAGTTTAAAAAAATTTACTAACAAATAATTGACCCAAAACAAATGAATAGATACATTATTCAAATTTCACCACAAAAGGTTTTAGGTCGAATAAACATGATTTAGATGTTCTTCAGCCAGATTATCCCAATCCAATTGACTCATTATAATCAAATAAATATGATGTTATCTTTCTTAATATAATCCTATTGAAATATTCTCAAAAACATATTCTAATCTTCCTCACTCTAATCGACATAATTTAATGTCTCTCATTCTAGTAAATGAAAACAAAAAATTTCTAATCTTTTAATGAGATCTCTATCCAAAAATAAATTTCCATCAAAGTCATCAGTGATCCACATTTTCCTCTTTCATGAATAGTTAAAAAGTACGAATTTACTGAGAAAATATTTATAGGAATCCTATAATTGAGAAGGTGTGAAACTTGAAAACATTCCCCACTAACTCAAATTCATGGTTTCTTATATTTATAAATAATTGTATTTCTTGTTTAACCACTTTAACTTTTTATAAATTTTCTAGAATCCCCAATAGTCTTTTCTATATTAATCCTTTATTGAATTCCTTAAATTTCTTCCATCTAATTTGATGAATCAGATTATATATTAATTCAAGGATTTGATCTTCCTTCCTGCCACATATTTTCTCTGATATAACTTCTTAAAAATATTTATGATAAATCTTCCTCATTTTTAATTTTATTATGTTCTACATCTTAATTATTATGGGATTGACTTCCTCTTCTCATTATTATATGACTCTATTTCTTAGAACATTACGATCTAACTATTTTTTCACATTTCATTATGATGAACTTCCTTGACTTGTAAAATTTTTATTTCCCTTTATTTCTTCATATAAAAATTAAAATATTTTAGAATCATTACATATATTCATAACTAATACTCCTTTAATAGATAGAATTCATAAACTCCTATCACTCTGATGTTCTGCATCTGTGGTCTTATCAATGTGATGATTTCATTTGATGATTCAGTGTCTGTTCCTGAACAAATTGACCTTCCTTTTTACTGTCAGTCTACTTAAAAACCATATAATGATGGAATTCTCATTGTGATTAAGTTATCATTTTTACGTTTTTCATATAATGATGAATCCACAGACCAACTATGAAAAATATAAAACTATGTCAGATTTATACATTATGACTTCTGATAAATTCTCAGTCTAGTACTTTTGGATCTTATCTTATATGTCCGAGTTTCTAGAACCAATAAAAAAAATAATATTTATCAATTTAATCAAAAAAATTATCATTAAATTTTTCATGATTTTTGAGAAATACATGGCGAGCAATGTATCTTCTGATTTTAGTTTAAAAATCAGGAAAACGTTCTAAATCCTGACTTCACTATTTTCTTTAAAGTACTCTTCTGCAACATTATGAGTTCTTTACATAGAAACTTTTGACTTTATGGTAAACACTGGGTATGTTTTATCTTATACATCATACTGACAAGCCTAATACTGATAGTTCATCTAATAAGAAACATCACATTTCAGACCACTTATGCATCTGCTGATGCTCGATCTAATAACCTGAGTCCATAAACTTATGTCTAGAAAAAACATTCTTAAGGATAAAAAATTCCACTCGGTTTGTGTTTGGATTCTATAATATTCAAAAACATTCAAATTTCTTATGAAACCCCATAACGATGGACTGGGTCTATCCTTGAATAACAAAAACTTTCTTTTGCAAAATGTATAGTCATTAAAAAATAAAAAAAACATTGTTAAATAAAATTACCTCAAGGGTTATTCAGAAATCATACACTGAATGGGTGGACACAACTCCCCCTCCACCAAATTTCAAGAAATCCATATTCACATCCTTCAAATTGAACGGGTGATCCATAAACGTACATGAGACATGTGGTTTCCCAGTGTGGCCCCGTGATGAGAATACATGATCAGAAAGAAGAGGAAAAGAATATATATTCTATAAAAATATGTAGGGTCCAACAATCATCCATTAATTAAGTTTTATAGATAGGTTTTTCATAGGTTGAGAAGCCCATAATTATCATGTTCTCTACCAATTTAACTCTACCTTAAGGAAGATGATGGTTCGTAACCTCTCACATTTAAAGAAGTGTGAAAATGAGAGGGTCTAAGACTTCATCACAAGTTGAAGAGTATGATATATCTACTCAAAAAGATACTCCTATAGAAAAAATTTCTAGTAATCTGTATAAACAATCCATCAAATGAGTTGTATTGAGTAATAATTTTGTTAAGGTATCATAGTGGATTTTGGGAAATTTAATTCATGGAACAATGTCTATAGGATTTTATTTGGTGAACCGGGGAAAAATAATTACCTTTGTTGACTACTCATGGAAAAAATTCTAGAAAATAAAAACTACCAGAGTTACACATAATGAAGAATTGATATTTACCATGGGGCCTAGAAAGTATCTGTCTCCAAAAAATTATATAAAATTGATAAAAACATCAAATCTACCATATAAAAATCCATGGAATGGACAGGGTTTCTTGTGGTATGATGATTGAAGAAAAACATATACACCTTATAAAAATGGAAAGCTCATGTATATTTAATTACAACGATGGAAAACACTATCTTAAAGTTGTCAAAGCCCATAAATTCCAATGAAGTATGTCCCAGTGAATGTCCATAATACATTTTCCACTATATGTTGGTATAAAACATTCAAATTACTTTTTCGTTATATTGATTCCCCAAGACATGTCAATTTTAGATAGGTTACATTTGAATAACCACCAGGATTGGTATCCAATGTTTCGACTACCCAACTTGATGAAAAATATGAATGGAACAAATTCACAGCCATGTAAAAATGAATTTTCAATGAATGGATGACTCTGAAGAATTCTTGTCAATCTGTTGTTATCCACTAGACACAAAATCAATCAACCACTTTTATCTTGATTGTCAACATAATTTATAAATTAATTCCTTCAAACCCATCCTCTTTGGGATGGTACAATAAACACAAGTAGAACATCTTATAATAAGGGTATAATTGACCAACAACCAATCCTTTCCATATTCTCATGGATTAATTTCTACCATCCTTTAAAGTATGTGTATCACCTTAAAAAATAGAACCCTCATCAGATGAATAATCAAAATTTGGATATGTTAATTCAATACACATAGAAGATAAATTATCTGATGAAGAATATATATATGAACCCAATTTCCCCACACATAATCAGTGAGCTAGAGAAATAAGCTATTGAGTCTGAGGTAACCTTGTAAGACATGTTTGTGGAATATATAATTATTACATACACCTCAGTCATAAAGACACACACACAGAGATATATATATATATATAGCCAATGCATGAGGTAAAGCACATCATTAATCCCAATAAGAATGTTGTGTCACTCAGTAATCCTTCATGGGTCATTTTTATTGAATTATCATGGAGGATTTGTTTGAAGGTGTTAGGGATCTGAACCTCACAAGTGCATGTTCATAGCCTCTATTCTGAACCAAATAATAAAAAACATGCCTTCAATTTATATTTTGGAACTAGATCCAACTATATTACATGATTTTTCCTCGATGAGTTTGACCAAGTAATGATCCCACATTGGGATACAGGGACCCTTGGTGTGGAAATATGATATAATTATATTTTTTTTATTTATTCATATCTATTCATTTGATCGTTGATGGATTTAATTTCATAATATAACATAGGGAATAACTTTTTGAATCCCATAAGTGCCCCTTGGATTTTAATCCAAAGTTTATTTGATGAGGTGTATCACGCAAAGATTAATCTAATGGAATTTGACACAGTTATCTCATTCCTAGAGTACTATAAGGTTTTCATTTTCCAGGGAAACATTAGACTACATATCTCTCAAGAAACATCTATAATATATAAATTCCTTTATCCTTGATTAAAAAATATCTACGATAAATTTCATTCCTATTTAGAAACTCCGACACTAGGGTTATGGTAAGGATGATCTATCTTCCTTCAATTTGGACAACAATGTTAATAATATGATATTGAAAAATACACTCTGGAGGATCAATCTAAAATCCTAATTAATATATATAGTATCTTACTCTAGGTTCAAAGCAGTTTGATAGGGAACGAGGCTGAATTTCTTATATGTACAAACATAGATCCACTAGTATATAGAAGTGTCATCACTAAACCAAATGTTGCTGATATATCATATTAATAGAAAGGTGAGAATAATATGTGGTGATAGTTCACCCTTTAAGTATTTTGATTCCTAGTATAATGAATTTTTATTCTACTACATATAAGTAGAATAATTGATAATGGTAAATTATATTTGGTTTTATAATCTAAATGGTTTTGGAAATTCCCCCAAATACCCAAGATAATACTTAGTGGGTATTATGTATTTCCATTAAATATAATTGAGGAAATAAACCCATCATTAACGAACCATCAAAATACTATGATTTATCCTTTTAGATGGAAAAAATAGTGAAAAATAAGGTGATCATTTTGGGTGGTTAAAATGGTTCAATTGTGGAATGTAAAACTATATTTGATGATATCCCTTTCAAAAACAATCCCTCTAAATCTGTAAATACTAAGGGCATCATTTCATCATCATCAAGATTGAAATTATACATCTATATTACTAAAAGATTTGAACGATTCTTTCACACCATATTCTGAACACCCAGATTGTGAAACTCATCTTCCTATAATAATGGAGAATGAAATTTCTAGAAATAACCCTATCAATGATGTATCATCACCCATTACATAAAATTCTGGAGATTCCTCCTTATCTTTCACATGATACAATTATGTTCATATACTTCATTCTGGATTAAAAAAAATCCATTAATCTTCTATCCTTTAAAACATTATGGTTGGTAAAGTGGACGAAGATGAAATTACATATTCCCCCTAAACCATTTGATGAATGTTTCTCTACCACCTTTAATGAGATCAATTAGGAGAATATCAGTATTAATGATGATCTATGACATGTTGCTTTCAATGTAGCTATGGACCCATAAGAGTAGGAAGAGTACATTTACACCATTAAATTGAATAAGGACATGTTCACAATGAAATCTATCTAAATTGCAATATTGAATCCAATGGATCCCACCCATCATATGGGTTTTATATAAAACCATAGAAACTACAGGAAAAAGTGAGATTAATGCATACAACTTTTTCTGTAAAACAAGTTGGTTGTTGCAAGATCATTCAAAAGAAACTTCAACCAATTAGATTAGTAAATTATGTATTTTGAAAACATCATTCATGTCATGATGAAAAATGATCAAATCCAAGTATTTATTGACTTTAGGGACCTAAATATGAATTGGATATAAGAAGAATACCCAGTCCTAATTAAAGAATTATTGATTGATGTGACAGTTTGATTTCAATAACTATCTATCATGGATGGTTTTTACAACTATAATCATATTCATATAGTGTCAGATGACGAGGAATCCAATATATTCACTTCACCTTAGGGTATATATTTCATTTAGCTAATTGTCTATGCCTTAAATAATTTTGATGTTATATATCAATGTGTCATGTATCAAATCATAAAATAATTATTAGAAAAAACATTGGAGTTCAACATGGATTCCCGATTAGTCAAATATTGAAGATAGTTTTATCCTTTTATAGAACCCTTTTCCTCATTTATCACGATTCTAAACACAACATAAAATTGAATCCCCTTAAACTTATTTTCATTAGACATCATGGAAATTTCCCAAAATTGAGGTTTTCTATTATGAAATCAATTTTGATCCAGAAAATACAATAGATATTTTTTATATTCCTCCACCTCAAACCCTCATGTAATTTGGTAGTATCTAAGGGAATATTTATTATATTAGGTGTTTCATCGCCAACCTCATTTGTAAATACTTACCCTTGACCAAATTAATGAAGAGTGGTGGGGATTACTAGTGGGATGAGGATAACTAGAGAACCTTCAAAAACTCATACATAACCTCGTCCACCTTCTTTCCATAATTCTATACATAGAATAGAATCCCATTTTCAAATATGTGGTGACACATGAGTTTTCTCTTGGTTCACTATCGACCCATAAGAATGATGTGAGAAAAAATGGTACATATTATCTTATTCAGACCATTTTGGGCACTGAGACAAGGTATTATAATATCTTGAAGAATTTTTTGGCATTAATCATTGTTGTGTGTAATCTTAGAAAAAATCTCCTAATCATGAGATTCATTTGGTCACTCTTTTTGAATCACTCAAATATATCCTCAACCACCCAATATTTTCTATATATTTATTTTAATAGTTAGTCATCAAAAAATAGTTTTCAATCAAGTTTTTTCTTTTGAAAACAATGAAGGGGTATGAATTAGTAGACTTCCTTACAAGGCACCCAACTCCTATGATTTTGTTTCCAAATAAAAATATCCCATATAAACAAGTGTTAATTTTCAAAAAAATAACCTTAATCGAGGAAAATGTCCTTTAATATTTCTTCTCTAATATTTATGGGTATAATAGTGGATAACTTAAAAGATAATTCCATTGGCTTATAGATTGTTCTTGTGTCACTAACCAAGTTATTCATTCCATATTTTATCCTATTATCATAATGATGTTCCAATAATGAGGTAGAATATCAAGATATCATTACTGGTTTAGTGTTATCTACGTAGATATAAGTGATTCACTTCAGGATCAATAGTGATTCAAATCTATAAATCAAAAAAAATCATTGTTGAATACTATATAAAAACGAAGAACTAATCCTCCTACAACATCATGTTTCGAAATTGATGGTGTCATTCTATTTGATTTTATTCTGACTCAGATCCCACATTCAAAAATCACCCATGTAGATGATCAATCTAATGAACCTACTACTCTGGTTGACACATAATAGGGAAATATAAATATATGTATTGAACATAAAAGGGTGGTATCCCCATTTTTTGTATATAACATTAAAATAGATAATTATTTCAAGAATTCTGATAATCAAGAAGAGATAGTATCCTCATCAACTGATTCCACTAAGTAATGGATGTCCTCAATTATAGGTTAACTTTGAAAGTGGGTACTTCCACTGATGTAAGCCATGAAAGAGAAGTTCTATCAACGGGTGGTGAAATTTACCCTATATAGTTATCCCGACTCCCACATGATCCTCTAAAAATTTGATTTTGATTTAGTTCTCCATAAATACATCCTGGGAAATTATATTTGAAATGTAATGATAAAAAGTTCATTTTGGATCTTATAGTTCACTTTAGTTAGGAGCTGGTATCTCTCATTAGATGAAAAGACATGATTATTTCTAGCCGTCAATGAATCCTGACTATATGGATTTTTCCAATAAGTGTGACTTCAGCCACATACACTCCAACATTATTCAACAACCCCAGGAATTATTGCATACTTATGAACATTCTTCATCTTTCTCCCCCTTGGTAATGGATGTCCTGGGAAATATCTTATATTTATACATAAGTAATTCAATTACATAATTACTAATATTGACATATTTTCCAAATGGATAGATTTCACACCCACAGGGAGGTCAGGATAAATGCTATTATCAAACTCATGAAGATAAATATGATCAACATATTTCATTTTCCATACAAAAAATTGATAGACAATAGAACCAACATGTTTGATTTTTAGTAGGAAAAAACCTAATATGAGTAAAACACTTAGTATAACCATTAATCCTGACTTCGAGAAGGGGGAAATTGATAGATATAGTCCCTTAACTAAATATTTTTCAACATTTTTCAAAATATAATGTATAATGATATGAATTCATATCATAAAAAATTAATTTTTGATTAGCGATTTTATCACACCATAAATCGTAATTCAATATAACTAACCCCATGTTCACATTTATAAAGGGAAAAAAATTACCCCTTAAGATTCCTTTTTTTTCTTTGGGTCTCCATCTATTTTTTTCTAACCATAGAATATCACAATAAAAAATGAATTAATGTGTTGGAACAACTAGATAAGTAAAGGGTTCATGCATTTTAAAACTTATAATCTTATATGAATGTAGTTTTGAAAACCATAAATAAGAAACATTTCCTTCATTTGTTCTTATAGAGATATAACATATTGGTTTTTATATAACTGATGATAGCATGTAAGGATAATATACAAGTCAACCCCAAAAGGAAAGGAACCTATTACATACATATGGTCTACCTAAACAAAGCTTACTCTTTGGACACCATGGATGGGTATCATGTTACACCTCCCAACAATTCAATATTTCATAATAAATATTTTTTAGAATTTAAATTTAGCTCACTTATATTCTAAATCACATGAAATAAAACCAATTGATAATTTCCCTATCATAAGGCATTAAACTACTTGATATAGTTATGAGACATAATACTTAAAAAATATAATGTTAAAGTTATTTTAAAAAGAGATTAATCAACTCTAGATTTTTCATTATCATATCAAATTAAACTGAAAAATGTGTAATCTCACATCTATGACTCAAAACTGCTCAAAGTGGCCCATTTTTAGTTCATAGTTAATTACTTTTATATAACTTCACTAAGGAATAATTCCTCTTATCCCTACATATGATCCAAATCTTTAAATGAATCATAATGTGTTTTCCCATCTTCCATCCAGTATCAAGGATATAGTACCCCTCATATCTTTTTAACTGATTGACATTAAACTACATAACATAAATTCCAATCATATATGACCTTAAACTATTCAAAACTGACTACCCTATGGATATCAAATCCTTTATTTGAGATAATGATCTTTGCAAGGATACTAGTATGGAATTCAATAAATATCAGTATATACTAAAGAAAAAAATATTCCCCCATATTCAATAACCATGTGGGGTATGATTCCAACTCAAATATGATATATAGTGATTCCAAGATCCCTTATCCCAAGCCCAAAAATTAATTCTCATCTTCCTAAAATGTTCATTCTTGAATGGTAGTCAAATATATGTATAATTTTCTTTCTTACATTTAGAATAAAATTTCCTTCACATGTTCCCTATCTTGAACTCTTTCGCAATTTTGAAAATTTCCAAATTATCACATGTTTCTAACTCTTTGTGAACTATCTAGATATTAGTGGTCCTATCATAAATAATTATGATTAACAAGATCGATGTGTAACATATCTAGACACAAGTAATTTAGTCCCAATCGAATAATGCTAAACTGAACGACATAAGTCCAATCATACATCAACCCTAGAACCGTGTAATGTTGATTTTCTATGTTATCATTTCCCTCACAAGACATCTGGATCTATGTGAAACCCTTTTTCGTGAATTTTTTATGTATCAGAATAAATTCCAATTTCAACAACTATAATTTCTTTGATCATTACTCTTGTATGATATAAAGTGGCATATGAATATCATATTCTAAGAACATCAAAAAAATTTACCAATAAAATATTTCTCATGTCACCTTGAAGTCTATGTATTTCCATCCACATCAAGATTTATTAATGAACTAGTGTTTAGGAAGATCATAATTCTCTCATCATGCACATGAGTTTGATTTGTGATAAAAAATTATTACAATTACTATGTGTTTTTTGATTCCCATTATTTTAGTATATTTACATAAACATAGATAAATTATCTTATGTCTTGCCACAAACCCCATCATTCACACCATAATTATAATTTTTTCCTCATTCATGATTGTTCTATTATAATCTCTTAACTCTAGAGTATGAAAATCTAATCATTTTACTCTACACATGAGATTGATATATATTGAGGTTGTTAAAGAAATATGTATTTCTTGAATCTTACTCTAGTAGGATGTGGGGTGATCCATGGATCCTCTCTCATAGGCCCAACCATTAATTTCATAAAAACATTATAAAGTATCAGCACTGGATTGTAGGATTTCATTCCTTATTTAGTGTCAAAGAATTTTTTGTTGTCTATTATGTAAGATAGCTAAGAAATAATATTCTATCATGTGTTTATACATCCAATTACCAATGTAATATTATTATTTACATAGTTTTTAAATAAGAAAATATAGTCAGGCTGCAAGATATTAACATACATGACATCTAGTTATTAGTCACATGATGTTATACTATATAACCTATAAGTTCTTATTTCATGATGTTAAACTTCAGGATAGTTAATTCTTAGTAACATGAAATTAAACAATATGATATATTATTTCTTCCCACATGTTGTTAGCTACCCTAGTCTACCTTGCATGACATTAAACAAACATGTGTAATTCCTATCATATGATTCAATTTCCCTTAAAAAGTTCCCAATCCCGGATGGAGAATATGATATATTGGATCCAACATTTGGATACAATTCTGATTTTGAAACTAATAATTTTCTATTTTTTAGAGCCCTGAATTTATAAATTGTCCTACATTAGAAAATAAACATGGTTGAACCTATATTGTTCTTTGGGAATCCAATTCTTTATTAAAACATTTAATTTCTCTCTCTATAATTTTATCCAAATCAACATAGGAACTCTGTATTACATTTAATCTTTGTTTGGATTGATTCATTTTCTTGTAGGAAATGTAGTGACACCATAAGTCATTTATTTGTGGCCCAATCATAAAATATAATTGATCCCCCAATATGTCCCAGTATTTGGACTCTTTTATTCAAATTTCATTTCCATTACTAGTTATGAATTGGGAAGAAGACATATCTTTAACCACATGATTCAGATCTTTTCAAATACCCCTTTGGAAATTCCTTATTACATAATGTGAAACTAGATGAAACCTAAGTACTTAACACATGATGTTAAACTAAACCACACCGAATTCCTTATCACATGATGTTAAACTATATGACAACCAAGTTATTATTTAATGTTGTTATAATATATGGTTCTCAAATTATTTTATCGTGACATTAAAATACATGACACATTTCCCATCCTGTATGGCCAAAATTTTCTTAGAGATTATGATTTACATGCATCTTGATTCGTATTATTTCAAGATATGTAGAGATTTATAAAAAACACATGATAGAATTATCTATAGACCATAACCCATTTTTACTCCTTTATAAAGGAACTATATATTCAAACCATGGTCGAAATGGGTCTGGGATACCTCTATAACCTTTTATGAATAATTCATTCCATATGTCATAATTCAATACTCAAATTTATGGGATTTTCATAAACTTGGCATGGATATTGGTAATGTGAGCATCATCTTTAATAGATTACTCTATTTTACCATGAATACATTCCCTAATTTGTATCTACATACAAGCCCCCAATCTATACCATTAACTGGATGAATATTTTGTTTTAATAAAAATATCCATTAATCAATGTATTCCATGATAGTATCACTACCAAACTCGTCATGAAAATTTGAATTTTGGTATTACCTTCAATAAATATCCTATATCATCACTCTGAGTCATAAAATCATAAATAATGATTTATTGTTTCATTGTCCTATGTCCAAAATGTGTTATAGTGTTATTTTCATTCGAACGCAAACTGGGTTTTTGTTTCATACTTCCCCTCTATGAAATTATCTATGTATGATGATTGTAAATTGTGTGTTCCTCTTCAAGATAACCTATAATTATAGTGGAATATCATTCATGTCATGTAAACTTTTTCCTTTCCACTAGATGAGATATATTGATTCATTTTAGTCTATTCATATTAAAAATAACTTTTGTAACCCTTAGACAAAGTTATATGACCATAAAATATATCATTGGAAAGTCTAAATAACCAGACAATAAACTACTAATGAAATAGACATATAAATTTTCAAGTTAAAAAAACATGAATTGTATCCAGGAAATAATTCAAGTCTCCACTCTCCATGATTTATTCCATTTATGATTATGAAAAATTACAGTGAAAATAAAAAAGGCACAAATCTTTTCGGACTCCACATGAGGAATTACAAAAAGATTATCCATGCTCAATGGGCCCACTACATTGATAAAGAGTAAAAAAATTGTATAACATATCTCTTTACCTTGGTAATATATTAAATACACAGTGGTGTATCTTTTTTGGTAATATAACCCTCCTTGAGTAACTGGTGACGTCCCTGACCCAAGATCCACCTCAAGGTGATCGGAGCTTGGTAGACCACATATGCCCAAGAACATCTCTCTGAATGTGAGAGGATTCTGACTAGTGTTGAGGGACTTAGTTGTGTCTATGGGGAGACTATTCCCTCAATACTTGAGTAGAGCAGTACTAAGATTAATAGATAAATAGTGAAATTAATATAAAAATGAAAATTTAGTGTACAAAATATGTGAATAACCAACCAACTAATATCAACACTCGAAATTAGTAAATTGAATAATGTACAATGGATGATAATTTCATGTGTCTACAAAGAAGAAAAACATAGATTCAAGGAATAAGGAGATAGATACTGTTCATAATAAACAAAAGTTATAAAAAGGAAAAAAATTTATCCATGATTCATGAGATCTAGCCTAGTAAACTACTACCAGATCTATCAAAAGTCATTCTACAATTCATGAATCTATAAGGGTATGCTTCCCCTTATCTACACCTATAAGTATGTAGTCTACCTGGGTACCATATGAATCCCTAATAGGGTGTGAGATAAATCCTGATAGGTCACCACTAATGGAATTGATAATTATCCATTTTGTTTATATAACAGGGAAATGTGTTGGTATTACCAAAAAAATTAGTAATAAAAATTATAAATTGCTCAACTCTTGGTCCTGAATGAAATAAGATTGACACTACCTTCTTTAGCCTATGATGGAATAACTCTGAAATATTATCAGTGGTCTCAATGCCAGGTATAAAATTTTTAAGCTACAAAGTTACCATTATAAAAATTATTGGGGAATTGATGCCTAGTGAAATGGTAGTATAGGGGACTCCATGCCTAGTATCACAGTATAAGGACTCCATTCCCAGTATCACAGAATAGTGACACCGTACCTAGTATTAAAGAATAGGGACACCATGTCCAGTATCATCGTATATGGATTCCATTCCCAGTATCATAAAATAGGGATTCCATGTTTATTATAACATTTTTATAAGGGTCAAAAATCCGATTCATAATTATAATGGGTCTTCATGGATATTCAAATTTATATAATGAAGGAGGGATGTCATGCCCATTTTTTATAATAAATGTGTATGGTTTTTCATGCCTATTCATTATATTTCATAAAGGATTTCATTCCAATATATTATTATTCAAAAGGGTCATCATTCCATTATGTCATATCATTAGTAAATAAACATTATCTTTAAAATGATTCAAGGTATAGTCCATTTCTCTTTAACAATAAATATAAATATAGGTATAGCCATTATTTAACTTAAAATATGTGACTTTGACTAACCAGTCTTCACTAAAAAAATCTTTTATTTATATTTCATGGGATCTATTCATGCTATAACACTACATCCATCGATTTTATTTATAATATCATTATTTAGAACAAATAACCAACACTCTAATTAGTGCTTTGTACATATTATCATTATATCCATTTAGGCATGTAAGTGGGAACACCCAAGGGGTGCATCTATCTAAGGATGTTGATGTCATGGGTTCTAAAAATATCTTTAAGTTACAAACAAGGAAACCAATCTAAGAAAATTACTATTTAGGGGAAACTCATGGTGAAACAGGCCTAAATCACAACAACGCATATTTTGAAAAGCTTAAAGACATGAGGAATAATTTATAGACCATCAACCTCATACTCATATGAATATTCTCATATACTATCGGCCTATGAATATTCTTAGATTAGAAGAGATCTGAATAATAGATCAACATTATAAAAACTGGGAAAATGATCTTAATCCTCAATAACTCTTCCAAGAAAAAGAATAATGATGAATGGATAAAAAGTAATCAAGATCTTACTGATGTGAATCTAATAAGATGAATGGTACTTCAATTAGACTCTAGATTGATGAAAGGTAACAAATTATTCTGAATAGGTAAAATGGGGAGCACCAATGTGAAAATAGAGGCCTTCACACACTAGAAAGAGAGAAGGAGGAGAATAAATTGGTTAAAAATTATCAGTATGGGTGAATTCTTTATTTCGCTTAAATTCCTAGGTTAAAAAGTTTGGATGCAAGGTTGGACAAAATTTGGACCACCCATGTTCCTTATACTATGATAAGGGGAAACGACCTCGTTAGGCCACACTATTAGGAAATCCATGTTCCAACCATTGGGATCACTTGTGCTAAAAACTATATAAATTTCACATCGGAATGAAACCCTAAGAACTTGTATGGGTAGAACCATTCACCAAACTACATGATAATATCTAGACCAGTATAGTTAATAGATACCAATTGGGTTGGGTTGCACAGTTTCTACTAAGTATGTGGCCTAATTATTTTATCCATTATCCAGAGTTCAGGGCTCTAAAATATTCCATGATACCCCAAAAACTATTATCACCTCCAAAAGAATCCTTATAATGTATGAAAAATTAATTAAACCATATTTTAAAGGATTCATTACAAATAGGAAATTTTTTTACTTATAGTCTTCCCCCTTAAGGGAACTTGTTCCTAATTTCATTTTCCATGTGTAGAAAAACATTATCTGAGAACAAATATGACCACTGGTCATGTATTTCATCCTCAAGAAACCATGTCTCATCCATAAAATGGTTGTTTCTCCATAATACTCATATTAATGGGACATAGTATCCTTATATAATCTCCGTTCTCTGATCAAAGATCCATTTAGGATACTCCTCAAATAATGAATCGACATCAAGATCAACACCCTTGGGATCCATAGTACAAGATAGGTCAAAATGAATTTTGTGATGATATGAAACATGGAAGACATCATACATGGAATGATAACTTTTTGGTAATAAAAATTGATAAGCTACCTATCTAACTAATTCCATAATCTAAAATGACCTGATAAAGTATGGTGAAAACTTACCTTGCCTCTATATCCTTAAATGTCTAAGTATGGGTGATAAAAGTAAGAATTAACAATCTCCAACCTTGAACTCTAGAGTTCATTGACGGTGATTAGAATATGATTTATATCTATACTGATAAGAATATATCTTGTACCTGATTAGCTAAACCTACTCCAAAGTCTCCTGAATGAGATGAGGACCCAATATTGATGCATCTTCTTCTTATAAACCGCATAGGGATGAGAGGAATTTCTTGCTATATATTTTGTCATATGGATCCATCAGAATCATCATATGATAATAATTATTGTAGGATAACTCCATGAGATGGATTTGATTCTCCCAATAATCATTGAAATAATGTAAACATCTTCTAAGAATGTCCACTATAATCTATATTTTTTTCCCTTTGTAAATCAGCATGAGGGTGAAAGGATGTTCTATGAAGAACATGTATTCCATAGTCTTCTACAACCCCTAAAAACCATGATTTATGGAGAGAATCCCTATATAAAATGATTGAATGAGGGATCCTATTTAGTTAGATAATGTCATAGAAATATAATCTACCTATCTCATCCATTGAGAATTTATATAAAATTGGATGGAATTGGGATACCTTCCTCAGTCGATCCACGAAAACCCAAACTCTGTCACTACCTCCATGAAACCTCAGTAATTTACGGATAAAATACATCACAACATCTACCCATCTTCATTTTGGGATATGTAACAGTTGTAGCAATACATTAGGTCATTGGTTCTTTTCCTTCACCTACTACAAGGAGGAACACCTAGGGATAAAGCTTACAATATTGTTTTTCATCCCTATAAATGAATACTGTTGTCAAAAATCATGTCACATCTTGGAGATACCTGAGTGAACATCCCCCTATGAAGCGTGTGACATGTGCATCATTTCATCTCTCATGTATGTGGGACCCCAGATACTCCCATGTATACACATGATGTCATCTTTATTGAAAACCAATATAGAGTTGGGCCATAACTAGAAATTCTCTCTCATAGGAAAAAACTTCTATATCTAAAAAATATCTAATATCCACCTTCTTCATAAGTGAAAAGGTCATTGAAATTGATGAAATTAAAGACTATCAAAGTTGAACCTGAACTTCTATATGCATCTCAGAAATGTGTTCTATAAGTTATGATTCATTACTATCTTCCAAAACTAACTACATCTGATTCCTTCTTTTTATAGAATCTAGAAAACCATTTCCATTATCCGGAGTATAGGAAAGCTCTATGTAAAAGAACTGTAGATATTCTACCTATCTTTGCTTCTTGAAATTTATGTCTGGTGGTGTAAATATATTCTTGATGATCTTGTGGTTTTCAAGAACCAAAATATGAACTTCATGTAGGTAATTTCTCAAAAAATGAAAGTCATGTAAAACATTTTCTTAATTAAGATCAAATTTAGGGTATTTATTCTCTTGAGGACTCAACTACAATAACCCATACACAGAGACTCTATCTTCTTGCATCAGAACCGCTCATATCCCAATACGCGATGTGTCACAATAGATTGTATAGCTCATACATGGATCTATAAGAATCAAGATTGGCACTAAGTTCAATCTCCCTTTCAATTCATGAAAGGTTGTCTCATAGGAATTGACCATATAAACATCACACCCTTCTTATTCAATCCCATTAGAGGTTATTATATGCATCATAAGTCCTATATAAAATTCATGTAGTTACTAGATAGCCACAAGAAACTCCAAAAAACAAATACTTTCTTAGGATTCTCTAAGGTATCAACCTCTCTCACATTATTTGGGTCCACCAAAACTCCTATCTCAAACATAATGTGACCCAATAATTGAGCCTTGTCAATCCATAAAGGATATTTTCTAATCTTAGCATACGGCTAGTGCTCCCTCAGTATATTCAACCTAATCTCAACATGAGTGGAATGGTTTCTTCGAGTATGAAAATACACCAAGATTCCCTCTACGAATACCATAAAAATGGAATCTAGATAGGGATGGAAAACAATATTCATAAGATCCATGCAGATGATAGGTGAATTCATAAGACCCAACAACATCATGAGATACTCATATAAGTTGTACCGACTATATAAGTCCATACATAGAATATAATAAGTTTTATATAAACCTAATGATAACCCAATCTCTGGTTGATCTCCAAGAATACCCTCTCTCCTCTGATGTAGAAGAAAATATCAACTATGTGAGGTAAATGATTCCAATTTTTCACTATAATATGATTTAATTTTTTCTAATCCATGAAATGCCTTAGGGTTATATCCCCCTTAATGGGTAAAATCACTGTTAAACCTGAGGGGTATGTATTGGTCTATAAAAGACCATTGGATTCTAAATCATCTAACTACCTATTGATATCCTACAACTTAGTATTAGCAATTTAGAAAGGAATAATTGATACTGGTGCAGCTCCAAAAACTTTCTCAATAGTAAACACTACCTCTCTATTGGGTGGTAGTCTTGAAATTTTTTCGAGAAATAAAGTCCATAATCGACCAACTATATGTGGGAACTTTTCATTATGTATGACCTAAACATCCATGTAAAACCTACCAATTTGGATGTCCAATCAACCTAAGCAATGATGCGTTGGTCCGACTCTACTGTCCTAGACATTCCACTAACCTTTGTCAATATATGTACCACCCTATCGTCATATAAATGACACCATATTGTAAAAATTGTCCTCATAGGAATAATAAGGAACCTTTTAGTGTATTCCATGAAGGACGAAGAAGCATATTACCTTAAGAATGTAGAGGTTCCATGAAAAATAATGACAGTAAATCAAAATAGGAACGTCCTTGAACTGGCGTACGCTCTCCAATCGTAAACCTAAAGGTGTATCTAGCATTAATACACCACAAGAGTACTCAACATGATATTTGAGACTCTCCACAATAAGAATAAATATGAAAGAATGTGATACACTAGTATCTATCACATACATGACATATTTTAAAGGTATTTTTCATTTAATTTACATTCATGCTTTCTTTTGGGGGTTTTCAATTGATTTTTGAAGGAAATGGTGGGTTTCCAAAATTTGGGCCAACCCGAGAGCCCATTTCCAGTTTTAAAAATAAATATTGTTTCTTTAATAACTCCTTAGTTTTTCAACCTTTTTCACCCATTCAACTTCTAAAATGACCTTCATTTAACAATTCGATCCACCAATGAAATTTGTGTCCCTTCAAAATTCATTAGAATCTTGGATATGGGTGGTCAAATTAGGTATTGGGCCAACCCAAAAGCCCATTTCCAGTTTTAATTTTGTTTAAGTCCTTTATAAAAAATTAATTTTTATTATTTTTCAGATATTCCACCTCTCACATGCTCCCAATATACCTAGCCAAACCCCAAGATTAGTTTCTCCTTCTTTGGAGATCGTATCAGTCGAGAATTAGGGATGAACATCTCTGGTTGCTAAAATCATCTAGATTTCTCAAGTAAGTGACTATCCTTCTACGTTCCTACCTTTTCCTTAATATTTTTCTTTTTTTTTCATGAATCCCAAAATGTCCAAAAGCTAGGGCTTAGAACATAGGGTTTCATTTTGAGTTTCTTGGTCCAATCCTCTAGTTTTAGGTTTGATCTCACTTTCTTATGGTGTGGTGGTGGTGCGGTTAATGGTCCGCACTAGGATTTACGGTTCATGACTCTTTTGGTATGTGATTAAATTGTGCATGAAATTTTTGTGACTTATATTTCTTTGTTTATGGTATTTTCTTGTTTATTGAATTTTAATGTTTCTTCAAAAACTGGTTTCACTAGAATTTATAATGAAAATTAATTTTAAGTGCCAATTTTTACTGAAATTGGGGGTTTTTTCATAGAAATATTTTATTGGATCATTTGGGGTTGTCCAATAATTACATATTTGATTTTATTTAATTTTATTAGGACTATAAATCATTTTTTTATTGTTTAATTTTCTGCGAAAGTTTGTTTAAATGGTGTTTGGGAAGAAAATGGGCTTAAAGTGTCGTGTTTGTGTGAAAATGGGGGTTTTAAAGGATATAACTTCCTGGTTCACATGGGGCTGCCCCATAACTGAATTTTTGGTTTCATTAAAGGGTATTTAACTTCCATTTTGTTTTTGTGAATAAAAAGTGATCACATAGTGTGAAAAGTGGATATTTGAAAGAATTTTGGGTGCAAAAAAATGTGATATTTTCAGAGGTTGTTTTATTAAAAATCTAAGTGTTTTGTTGCCTTTTTTAAGTGGTATAAAATGTGATAGATACTATATTAGTTTTGTTTGACCAGTAATGATGTTTTATATGAAAATTGATTTATTTTTCATGCAGAAATTGACTGAGCACAAAAGGGGAAGCCCGGGTACCTAGGTGGGGCGGATTTGTACTAGTACGGCTAGTGGATCGGATGGGTTCTGTCTCTGTTTCACTTATAATTTGGATAATGAAAACTCTAAAAAAAACTATGTGGATGATTATTGGGGACCACTAGGTTATGGTTGTGTTCCTTACTAGTGTATCGTGCATGAGAATGGATTTTTCTAGGGTTACTTTACACCAAGGTACGAGGTACATAGGACCCAAGACAACCTAGTTCCTAGGGGTGTTCCCAGTGTTGTTGCTCATTGGATTTTTAGTATTTACCTTGGTATTAGGGTGTTTTTGGAAGTAAATTAAAGTATCTAACATTTCTATTTAAATGGGTGATCATTCTGAAATTTTTTATTGAAAACAGTTTTTAAATGATGGTTACATTTCTTGGAATTTTAAAACTGCTTTTCCTTGCCCATTAAAACTGCCTGTTTTTTTTTCACATTATATTCCATGTTCTTTAGAAACATTGGGTGGTATCCTATGGGTATTAGTATCATACCATACTTACACCCCTTTTGTGTAATTTGACTTGGTTATGTTTGACTCAGGTAAAGGAAAGGCTAAGGGTGATGGGGGTTCAGGGTGTTAGTTCCCATCCTTGGTGTGGAGTTGTGGAGACGGCTTGTGGGTGATTACCCCTTGTCAAGTGGAGTCCTTGGGGATATGCTGGTGCAGTCTTTATTTGTATTTGGACCTCTTTTATTATCTTTAATAAAAATGTATTCAGATCTGGTTTTTAGTTATGATTTTTTCGGCTCAAAAATTTAAGATTTCTTTTACGGATTGTTTTAATGTTTTATGATTTCATACTCGGGTAAATCATTCCCAAACCTAAATTAATGATACCCGGGCAGTTGTACCAGCCCGTGGGGATAGGGAATGCCCTTCGGGCCTTTCCATGAGCTATGTTTGGCATCGTTTATATGGATTACATATTGGGTTCGTGACAAAATGGTATCAGAGGAGGTTAAAATTTTTGTGTTATATTGATATTTTGGGATGAGTCGGGATAAACAAGAGCTAGAATTTTCAGGGATCAGAGTTTAGGTTGTGAGTAGGGTGCCTGGTTTGTACCTCTCATGGAAGACCTTGAGACACTAGGTTATGTTGGAATATACGGATTGACTTCACTTCCAGGTGAGACGTGTGGGCTGCAGACCACATGTGGACATCTGGCAGATGTGGAGTAGTTGTTTCTTTTATTAATGAAATGTTTTTAGTTTATTTATATTAAATTTATTTGATTAAAATTTTCAGAATTTTGGTATTGATTTTCTGTTTTGTGACTATTGCATTTTGTAGCAATATGCCTCCATGGAAAGCTCTCATGCACCCACGGGGGGAAGCCGAAGAGAGTTCTCCCACACCAATTGATCAGAGGCTAGTAGAGGTTGTGGTCTGGGTTGTCCAGGCTCTAGGATATAAACCAGCTCCTATTCCAGATCTTGTTAGAGAAGATGTGACTGGTCCTACAAAGGAAAAAGCCCAGGAGTTCATGAAAAATAAGCCTCCAACCTTCTGAGGAAGCTCAGAACCCCAAGAAGCAGAGGAATGGCTCGAGAAGATCGAGCATATGTTTGAGTTCCTGGAAACAACCAAGGATCTCAAGGGTAAGTGTGCCTACTTTCTATTGGAGGTTTCAAGCCGCAAGTGGTGGGAGTAATTGCTTCAGACTAGGAAGAAATAGCAGATGCACTGGGGTGATTTCAAGGCTATCTTCAATGAACAGTACTGCCTTGTGGTGTGGGCTTATGCTAGGTCCACAGAGTTCATGGAAATTTTTTTAGGGAATATATCTCTGATGGAGTACACCAATTGTTTCACTGAATTGGTTTGGTATGCACTAGAAATTCTCTCCAATGAGTAGGTGAATGCCCAGAGGTTTGAGAAAGGCTTGCAACCAAAGATATACTCTCAGGTGTTCTTGTTTAAGCTGAGGACATATGCTGGGGTCGTTGATCGGGAATGAATGGTGGAGATTGATAGGAAAGGAAGGGCTGGTTTCTATGGTTCAGTATCAGTAGTGGGCAGTGGTAGCTCTTCAGAGAAGAAAAGGAAGAGAGATAATCATGGTAAGAAAGGGGTGGCAGTTCAAGACACTCTTCCAGGCAGTTTTTTTCTGTGGCTTTTGATGTGAGATCGGTCGTGTGCCACCAATGTTCGAAGCCCGGTCACATCTGAACAGCATGTCCACTTCCTCCAAAGCCTTGTTACCACTGTAGAGGTATGGTCCATTTTTAGCGTTTCTGTGGTGTGGAACATCCACTTCTGAGTGGGGCTAAGTTAGTGGATTCAAGAGGAGTACCAGCACAGTCTGAGCCGTCGAGGAATGGGGGCTCTAAATTTAGAAGATGTGGTGGTAGGGACGGGTCATCTTCTGGGAAGAGCTAGTTCAGGGCACAGCCACAGACTAGCGGTCGTCTTCAAGAAGAGACCGAACATCTCCATGTGGTGGATTAGGCACCAGCAGGATCAGAGGTGGGACCGTCGATAGTTCGAGGTACCATTTAGATCGCATCTTCTATAGATGTTGCGCTTTTTGATACTAGTTCCTCTGTTTCATTCATTTCTGCATGTTTTGTGGACATGCGGAATTTTCCAACTGATTTGATTTCTTTCGCAGTGGAGTTGGTGACACCGCTGGGAAAGAAATAGGAGCAGGGTCTCAGGTGCCTGTCATGTACACTTTCTCTGTCAGGGGTCGAGATGGAGTGGGACCTCTTGGTCTTAGATATGGACCTTTTTGATGTCATACGCAGGATGGATTGGCTAGTACACTTCCAGGCACACATTGATTGCTACAAACGTCATGTGAGTTTCACGGAACCTGATGGGATTCGTCATGTTTTTCATAGAGAATTTGATCCTCGGTCAGGTCATGCAGGGCCTCCACTCCCAAAGTTGGGAAGTGTTATCTTCCAATTATCTTCGCTCGTTCTAGAGGATGTTCTTTCCCCTGAAGGTTCACTACCTCATGTAGTTAATGAGTTTCTGAAGGTATTCCTGGATGATTTTTTAGGTTTTCCCCCGTAGTGGGATATGGAGTTTTCAATTGATCTGGTGTAGAGAAAACAGCCAATATCTCTTCCATCTTATTGCATGGCCCCCACTGATCTAGGGGACATAAAGATACAGCTAGAAAACTTATAATCCAAAGGATTCATTCGCCTGAGTGTCTCTCCTTTGGACGCTCCTGTGTTGTTCGCGAAAAAGGATGATATATCCCTCCAGTTGTGCATTGACTACCAGAAGTTGAATAAGGTAAAAATTAAGAATAAATACCATTTTCCAGAATAGATGATTTTTTTGATCAATTGAAGGGGGAAATGTGTTTCTCAAAGATAGACCTGTGTTTGGGGTATCATCAACATCGGGTGAAAGAGTCAGATACCCCCAAAGACAGCCTTTCGAAGAAGGTTCAGCCACATTGAGTATTTGGTCATGCCCTTCGGATTAACCAATTCTCCATCTGTCTTTATAGAACTCCTGAATAGGGTGTTTCATCAGTATCTAGATTCCTTTGGTGTGGTGTTCGTGGATGACATTCTATTATACTTTCTCTCTAAGGAGGAACACGAACATCACTTGAGGGTCCGTTTGGGTATATTACGGGATCACCGCCTCTATGCAATGTTGTTAAAGTGCACTTTCGCGATCTGGGAGGTGAGACTTATAGGGCATGTGATCTCGGAGCATATATTTTCATTGGACCCCAATAAAATTAGTGTGGTCATGTCATGGGAGAAACTGAAGAATGTGTTTGAGAACAATAGTTTCCTTGGCTTGGCTGGTTATCACAGGCAATTCGTCCAGGACTTGTCTCAGCTTGCTTCACTGATGACCGCCCTCACCCAGGAAGGGGTGAAGTTTGTATGGGGTCCAGAATGCCAGGCATCATTCGAGGAGCTAAATAGGCGGTTGACTACCACCCTCATACTGATTTTTCCAGAGGTTGGAAAGGGATATGTGGTCTATTATGATGATTCAGGTCTGGGTATTAGGATCATGCTTATGCAGTATTATCACATGGTTGCGTATTTCTCTCACCAACTTCAACCACATGAAAAGAACTACCCGTCCCATGACTTGGATTTGGCGATAGTGATACATGCTTTGAAGACATGGTGTCACTACATCTTTGGGGAGAATTTTTTGGTCTACACTAATCACAAAATCTTGGATTATATATTCTCACAGAAGGACCTCAACTTGAGGCAGCATCGCTGGATCGAGTACTTGAAGGGGTTTGATTTGACATTGTTTATACCCCAGGAAAGGGTAATGTAGTGTTCAACGCCTTGAGCAGAAGGGTTCCAGTGCAGGAATTGATAAAGTCCAGTGATGAGTGGAAATTGATGGGGCATATTTCTCAGATGCATGTAGAGACCAGGGAACACAGTGGAGGGGAATTCTTGGTGAGCGTCCTGTTGACTCCTTCTCTATAGGAGTTGATTCAGAGGGAACAACCCAGTGATGATCTTTGTCAGTTGTCAAAGTAGTTTCGTCATGGTGGGGAGACCTCATCTGATTAGTCGTCGTCTCTTGAGGGCGTCCTGTGATTCAAGGGTCGTTCAGTAGTGTCGTTATCTCTAAAGAATGTGGTGATGTAGGATAGAAACTAGTCTAAATGGTTTGTCCATCCGGGTGCCACTAAAATGTATTATGATGATTGTCGTTAGTTTTGGTGGCCTGGTATGAGACGGGACATAGCACACTTTTTTTCGAGATGCTACACATGCCTGTAGGTGAAAGCAAAGCACTAAAGGCCCTTCGGATTTCTCCATCCATTACCCATTTCTACATGGAAGTGGAACAAGGTTACCATGGAATTATATTGTTGGCTTACCATGTAAAACTAGGGTTAATAATGGAATTTGGGCGGTGATTGATCGTCTGACCAAATCAGCCCACATCATTCCGATCAGAGATACATCTAAAGTGGATGAGTTGGGCCGTTTGTATCTTCAGAAGGTTGTGAGACTCCCTGGTGTTCCATTAGAAGTTTTCTTAGATAGATACCCTTGTTTCACTTTTCGGTTCTTGGAAGGCCTTCAGAAGGCCTTGGGGTATCAGGTTAAGATGAGCATGGCATACCATCCTCAGACGTATGGTCAGACAGAGCAGGCAAATCATATTTTGGAGGACATACTTTGTGCATGTGTATTAGATTTTGGAGGTTCCTAGGATAGCCATTTGTGGTTTTTTTAGTTTTCTTATAATAATAGTTACCAATCCTCGATTCAAATGGCTCCTTTTGAGGTGATCTATGGTCGGTCGTGCCGGTCCCCCCTATGTTGGGCTGAGGAAGGTGAGACCTAACTACTGGGGAAGAGTCTGATGCAGGACACGTCTGAGAGGGTCAAGTTGATTAGGCATCATTTATTGACACCTCAGAGTTGCCATAAATCATATTCTGACCGAAGGTGTTGGGACCTAGAGTTTAATGTGGGTGATAGGGTATTCTTTAAAGTGGCCCCACATCTGGGCCATCGTCGATTGGGGAAGCAAGGGAAGGTGACACCGCAGTATGTCAGGCCTTTTGAGATTGTCTATCATATTAGAAAGGTGGCATATAGGTTGGCCTTACCTTCAAAGTTGATGTTTATCCATGATGTCTTCCACGTCTCTCAGTTGAAGAAATATAACCCGAATTCATCCCATGTGTTGAGTTGGGAAGAACTAGAGATAGAGCCTGACTTGTATGTTGTTGAGCATCTAGTGAAAATAGTGGACTCGTAAGAGAATGTATTTTGAGGGTAGTCTATTACATTATTCTGGGTTCTATGGCAGTATGGGAATGATACACATGAGACATGGGAGAGAAAGTCATTGGTTGAGGAAGAGTACGCGTTCTGGTTTTCCAATCAAGCTTTATGTTGACTTTCCGAGGTGGAAAGTCCTTCATGGTGGGGATAATTGTCACATACATGACATATAAAGTTATTTTTCATTTAATTTACATTTATTTTTGTTTTTGGTGTTTTCCATTCATTTTTTATGGAAAAGGTGGGTTTCCCAAATTTGGGCCAACCCGAGATCCCATTTTCAATTTTGAAAATAAAGTTTGTTTCCTTAATAACTCCTTTGTTTATCAACCTTTTTCACCCATTCGACTTCCAAAATGACTTTCATTTAAATATTCAAAGCACCAAAGAAATCTGGCCCCATAAATATTCATTAGCATCTTGGATTTGGGTGATGAAATTAGGTATTTGGCCAACCTCAAAGCCCATTTCCAATTTTATTTTTTTGTTATTCCTTCATAAAAATTCATTTTTATCCTTTTTTGGTGATTAAACCTCTTACCTTCTCCCATTATGCCTAGCCACACCCCTAGATTCGTTTCCCTCTATTTGGAGATCGTATCAGTCGAGAATTTGGGCCGAACTTCTCAGGTTACTAAAATCGTCCAAATTTTTCAATTAAGTGACTATCCTTCTAAGTTCCTTCCTTTTCCTTAAACATTCTCCATTTTTCTTGAATCCCCAAATGTCTAGAAGCTAATGCTTAATACCTAGGGTTTTATTTTGAGTTTCTTTGTCCAATCCTCTATTTTTTGGTTTGATCTCACTCCCTTGTGGTGCGGTGGTGGTGCGGTTGAAGTTCCACACTTGGATTTGTAGTTCTTGACTCTTTTGGTATGTGATTCCATTGTTTATGAAATTTTTATTACTTATCTTGCCTTTTTTATGGTATTTTTATGTTTATTTCATTTTAATGTGTCTGAAAAAAAATTAGTGGAATTTATAAAGCAAATGAATTTTAAGTAACAATTTTTGGTGAAATTGGGGGTTTTTTCATACAAATCATTTATTGGTTCATTTGGGGTTGTCCTATAATTTCATAGATGATTTTATTGAATTTTATTAGTATTGTAAATCATGTTTTTAGTTTTTATTATTTTTTTGTTTCTATTAATGTTTGTTTAAATGGTGTTTGGGATGCAAATGGGCTTAAAATGTCATGTTTGTGTGAAAATGGGGGGTTTTAAGGATATAACTTATTGGTTCACATGAGGATACTCCATAACATAATTTTTGGTTTAATTAAAGGATATTGAACTACAAATATATTTTGACTTACATGTGTGCACATTGTGTGCTAAGTGGATATTTCATAGAATTTTGGGTCCAAAACAATGTGAGATTTTGAGAAGTTGTTCTATTAAAAATCTAAGTGTTTTTTTGCGTATTTTAAGTGGTATAAAATGTGATATCTACTGTATTGGTTTTTTTGACCAATAATGTTGTTTTATATGAAGATTTATTGATGTTTCAGGCTGAAATTTATTTAGCACAAAATGGAAAGCCCGAGTACCTAGGTGGGGCAGATTTGTACTAGTACGGCTAGTGGACCGAATGGGTTTTGTCCCGGTTTCATGTAGCATTTGGATAACTAAAACTCTAACTAAACGATGTGTTTGATTATTAGGGACCACTATGTTATGGGAATGTTCCCTAATATTTTCTCATGTATGAGAACGAATTTTTCTATTGTTACTTTCCACCGAGGTACGAGGTACATAGGGCCCAAGACAACCTAGTGCCTATGGGTGTTCCCAATTTTGTTGCTCATTGAATTTTTATTATTTAACCATATCTTATGGTGTGTTTAGAAGTAAATTAAATTATCTAACATTTATATTTAAATGTGTGAACATTCTGAAAATTTTGGATTGAAACCTGTTTTCAAATGAAATTTACATTTCTTGGAATTTTAACACTGCTTTTCCTTGCCTATTAAAACTTCTTGTTTTTTCACATTGTATTGCATGATATTTGGAATAATTGGGTGGTATCCTACTATAATTAGGCTCACACCCTACTTACAACCTTTGGGTGTAATTAGACTTGGTTATGTTTAACTCATGTAAAGGAAACTCTAAGTGTGATGGCAGTTGAGGGTGTTAGTTCACATCCTTAGTGCGAAGTTTTGGAGACGGCTTGTGGGTGATTACCCCTTGTCATGTGGAGTCCTTGGGGATATACTAGTGCTGTATTTATTTTTATTTGGACCGATTTTATTGTCTTTAATCTAATTTATTCAGTTCTGGTTTTTAGTTACGACTTTTTTGGCTCAAAAATTTCAGATTTATATTATGGATTGTTTTAATGTGTTATGCTTTCATACTCAGGTAAATTTTTCCCAAACCTAAATTAATGACACCTGGGAACTTGTGCCATCCTGTGGGGATAGGGAACACCCATTGGGCCTTACAATGATCCGAGATTGGTGCCAATTTGATGGAGACCATATTCAGTTCGTGACAGTATCAAATATGGATGAAACAAATTTTGAGACTTCTAGAATAATGCCTAGATTAGTATATGGAATAGCTTTACAATCATCTAGTATAGGTTATGTAACAACCCAAGGTTTTGAAAATAAATTCATTTAATAATCTAACCATTAAACACAACTTTTGTTCTACTATATTTTGAATTTTTAAAAACGGTCATATAGAGTTGTGATCAGTAAGTCATTTGGTGTCTAATAGAGAAATCATAATTTTTAGAAAATAGTAACATACCCTTATGAATGGTAATATGAACCTTATTAATATTAAATAATGATATTATTTTATTTTCTTAAGGTAATAAGATAATGAGATCACAATTAATTTTTAAATTTGATATAAAACTAATTATACCTTTAAAATTGTTATTTTTCATATTAACTGTGATTAAATTTAAAAATTAAATTAATAATATTTATAAAATTATTTTTGAAAAAATGTAGTTTATTTTTGGATTCTACACATCAAAAAAATTTATAGCTGCCTTTTTGGGATTTTTCTAATATACATGAATTTTTCGTGAATAGTAAAAATACAGTTCTATTTTTTTAGTATATTTCCTAAAATAATAATGGTGTAATAATTAATAATAACGAGGTGTATTTTAATATTAATAAACTATTATCTCTCTTTTAATGCAAATACCCACTCATCCATTCATTTTATTTCATTGTAAGTACCTCATCCTTGAATCTCTTGTCGTTTTACCTCCTTAGGAGTCCTCCCAAGCTGTCCTTAATCCTCCAAGGTCTCAACCTTCATGGTATAGGAGTTACTCTATAATGTAAGGGAACCTTTCACCGTCCACTTTTAGTAAACACTTCAATTATGTTATCTATTTGAAATTCCATTATCATATTTTGGGGTTTGATATTATATATTCTTCTTACTGCCCTTTAAATTTCCAAATGATGAAATACCTTTTTTCTCTCGGCAATTCATTTTAAGAAATTTTAAATGATTTCGCTAGGCTGTCGAATTCTCATAAGGGATCTCTCAACTTTTCTTTTATTTTCAAGTTAATCTCATTTCTTTCTCTCCACCTGCCTCCACTGTAGAAATGACCAGGAAAACTCCATTATCATCTATATACTAGAATTATATCATGTGAATGTATGAGCCATCATCAATATTCTTACTCCCTCCTTTTTATTTTTATAAATGAAATCAACGTCCATGAGGTTCCAATTTATAACCTTTGTGGATGATGAACTTTTGTTCATCAATTTCTCTTTCATTACTGGTCATGAATCATTTATATGTTTGAACTATACTATAATATATGAATTATAACCTAATTAATATTCAGGAATTAGTATATGTGCTTATTATTAATTTATATGACAAAACTAATTTATAATAATCCAAATACTACCAAATACTCAAAGTGGTTATCATCTAATGATTCATCCTCATTCCATGTAACCAAATGATATAAATGACCATTAACAATTCTGTATGTTAATAAATAATATTTACTTTCAATTATGGATATTTTCAACTATTCCACATGAATTCCATTACATAAAACCTATTGAAGCGATTATGAAAATCAAGAAAACAAACACTCTGGAATGACAGAATTAAATATAATAACTTATCAATAAGAACTTAAATGAACTAAACAGAATTATAATAAACTAAATAAATGTATATAATATTCTGAAATAATTTATTAATAGGTCTAAATTTAATATTCTAGTACTTTAAGTTCAATAGCGGAACACATTCAGACTTAAGGTAATGGTTTTCCACTCGAACATTCATTTTTATTCGAGTTACTTTTGTTGCCTAATAACCTCAATGAAATTATTATTTATTATTATTTAATCCTCATAAATTTTTTGTGATTGTTTTATATAAGTTCACCAGCCATAATCCTTTCCTATTTTATGGATATATACATGTTTCAAAAAAAACGTTTAAAACGGTTTCCAAAATACAAGCCTGATTCAAAGGAATTTCTCAAATTCTTATAAATATTCAAGGTAAATATATAATATTTTTTTGGTAACAATTATATTTATAAAATCACTCATTTTATTATGAAAATATTATCTTACTTCACTTATGAGTTTAGAAAAATATTTTTCAAAAAGAACTCTTCTTTTCAAAATAAAGAGTATTTTTCTCAAAAATTGATTTTTGTCTGATTAAACACTCTTGTTGATTTTTATGAATCATTGGGTTTAATAATTTATGATTTCATATAACATATTTTAATTAATGTTTTATGACTAATTTTATTTTGTATGAGATATCCTAAAACCAATCACCATATTACTCGGAATGGTTAGTATTTTATGTTCAATGATTTGGGAAATTTAGTTACATTTCATAAAATAGTTTCAATATGAATGTATATGTTTTTTATGTTTATCCCAAATCATATGAGGAATTCATTAGACTTATTATGTGACATGAGGGGCCCTATATAACCCCTTTATGCATCGGTATGTCTCATGAGACAAATAGATGTGGAATTGGCTAAGGCATTTCCCAATGTGATATATCGATTTTTTCGAAGCCAAAATCATTTTTAGATGTCTTAGACAAGGCCTTGACTAAATGTTTCAGAATATCCATCATATTACCTTCCATCATTATATAGCTATCAATTGAAAAATCATGTGGCTATTTTACTAGTATAATACCCACAATAATTTTATAGACAAATTTTCTCAGCTCATATTCCTTCCATATTTTGTGCAAGTTTATTTTTAAAGGTATGTGTGTTCAATTATTCACCATGTGTAATATTTAGGTTATCTTCCTCTGTATTCCATTTTTTATCTTTCATTTTCTTAGGATATAAAGATTTAAATTATGAATGACATGAAAGCATAATATAAGAGGAATGTATGTTTCTAATGGAAGAAATTTGTCTTGTTTTTATTTCAAGATGTAATATAGAACTTATATATGTGTCTGGTTTCTAAAATCTACTAAACTACTTGGTCCTTCAGGATGCATATTCCATGTTTATATTCCAATGTAATAAAATATGGCATTAGATCTGGGCAACTCGGGTCGGGTCCTTACAGTTGGTACTAGAGAAAGTTTAATAGAAAACATTGAAACTAGATTTAGAAAACATATATTAGCGAACAAATCCCTACAATAGTCTTTGAGGACACAAATGCAAGATTTCCCTAGTAAATTGGTAAGGAATAGATTATGTGGATCTTTCTAGAAAAAACATCCACATCTAGACACAAACATGTAGAGGTGGATATGGTACTGATTTACCTATGAGTGAAAGATATGACAAGGAATTTTGGGCTTAACCTAGGGTATCTGTGTACACAATAGGGGGAATTTCTGCACCCATTGTATTGAAACTCCCGGGGGATATGCTACGGATAATTAATATTTTATTCACAATCCATTATTATGGATTTAAATGTAATTTTTCCCCCAATGAAACCATTTTTTAGGTTATGTGATTAACCATGCGTAGGTTCTCAATTTATGCTATGTATTTTGTTAAGTTAAGATTATAAATTATGATTCATTCCCTAATCTAGTGTATTCCATTATTTAGAAATAGAAAATAGTGTAAGGAATGGAAATTGCTGGAACATATGTGTCTGTTGTAGGTATTTCCCTCTGATGCAAGATAATGATGTTGGCTCTGGTGTTGTGATGGGTGTTGACCAACATATAACTATACTTGGACAACATACTCAGGTTATGTATAATAACATTACCCGTTTGGAGCATTCGGATCCACCACATGGAGGAGTTATGTTAGAATGATTTATGCAATTATAACCACCATCATTCAATGAGACTACAAACCCATTGGTAGCTGAGTAGTTGATATGTTCCCTAGAGAAAATATTTGTATCTTTGGGATGTAATTAAAGGGATAAGGTTGTCATGGAAGTTTATCATCTATCAGGAGATGCAGATCAGTGGTGGTCATTAATCCAAAACACAAATGAGGATGATGAAATAGAGGAGAAAGAATGGAGGGACTTTAAGGAAATATTCCTAGAGAAATACTTTCCTCATGAACTGATAGAAGATATGGAGAGTCAATTATTGAATTTTAGATAGAATAAATATGATAATGTTAAAAAGTAGGAAGCTAACTTCACGAGGTTAGAAAGACATGTTGAGAACTACATATGAAATCCAAGGAGAAAATTTGATTGATCCTTTGATTTCCTAGAGCCATTCCTCTGGCGATCACTGGTCTCCCAATGTTTTTCATCATATGAGGATATAGTTTCATGTTCAATCAAGACAAAAAAATAATTATCTGTGTCTTATGACTTTAAGGGAAAACAAGAGAAGAAGAGGGTTGCTGAAAACTATAGGAATATAAATAAACAAATGAGGAAAAAGGGAAGAGTTGAATTTCCATCCAGTGATAATTTTGGAAGCAAACACCCTGGTGTGTACTTAAAGGGAAAATGATTATGCTACAAATGTAAAAAAACACCATCATGTGATTATTTCAAGGGGAAGATATAATCTATTAATTTTCAATGCTATAATTTTCAAGATTTGGGGAACTATGTCAATGATTGTCCAACGTGTCACGGAACCATGCAACAGAAAAGGCCAAGGTATTAGGGATAAGCTTATGCGATCACAACTGTTGATATTGAAGTCCCTAATAAGTGGTGGCAAGTACGATAATCATTTCTTCTAACTTAGCCAATACCTTATTTGATTCTGGATGGTCGCATTCATTTATATCTTCCTAGTTTCCCATGAAAATTACATATTTCCAATTTGATTTAATAAAGGAGTTTTCATTCAAAACTCTTAGTAGATGTATAATTTCTACAAAGGTGTGTCAATTAGTCCCCCTCATTACACATAAACATTCTTTTGTTGTTACCATTATTATCACACCAATTATTGACTTTTATATAATTCTCAGTATGAATTGGCTATTAAATTATGATGTGAAGATCTATTTGAAGGAGAAGGAAGTTCTAATTTTTGAGAATTGTGTAGAATCCCTTGTCTTAATTGTAGAAACCATGACATCTTATTCTCATCTAGATCCACTCCCTATAGATCTAAGGAATTCAATTATTGGGGACGAATGGAATGAAATAACTATGGGTGACGGAAATAATGTTCAAATAGAGGAAGTAACTGTTGTGCAAGAATATATTGATGTCTTTCCAGAAGATTTATATGGACATACTCTTGAACGGGAAATTGAGTTTTCCATTGACTAAATTCCTGGTTCAAGTCCCACATCAAAGACCCATTATAGAATGGCCACTATTTAATTAGTGGAACTAAAGAATCAACTAGATGAATTTAGTGATAAAGGATTTATTTTCCCTAGAGTTTCTCCATGGGGAGACCTTGTTCTTTTTGTTAAGAAAAAAGATGGGTCGATGAGGTTGTGCATTGACTGTAGGGTGATCGATGCTATAATGATAAAAAAACAAGTATCTCTTACCTCTCATTGATGATTTATTTAATCAAATTCATGAAGACCAATATTTTTAAAAGATTGATCTTTGATCTGGATATCATCAGTTACATGTGAGGAAGGAAGACATTCCAAAAACAGCTTTTTGAACTAGGTATGGGCATTATGAGTTCACAATAACGCCTTTTGTACAATCTAATGCACCATATGTTTTCAGAGATCTATTTAATAGTGTTTTCAAGGAATATATTGATAATTTCATGGTGGTTTTTATTGATGATATCGTGGTATACTCTAAAATCTATAAAGATTAACTGAATAACTAGTGAAATATTCTAAAGGCTTCTAGAAGAAATGAATTATATGGGACGTTTATAAAGTGTGACTTTTTTTCTCCAATTAGTCTCATTTTTGTGCCACATTGTCTCTATAGATGGAATATCTGTAGATACTATGAAGACAAAGGTTGTATAAGAACGACCTACTCCAACAAACATAACCGAGGTACATAGTTTTATTGGCTTAATGGTTTTTTATTGTCATTTCATTCAACACTTTGTCTGTTTAGCCAACCCAATGATGAAGCTCAAAAAAAATGGGTTAAGATCATATGAACAAAGGAATGTGAAGAAACTTTTGAATAATTGAAGAGGGGGTTTGTGAATGCTCTGGTCCTTACCCAACCAAGTGGGAATTATAGATTTGTTATCTATAGTGATGTATCAAAGAAAGGACATAGTTTTGTCCTTATGCAGAATGATCATGTGATTTCATATTCATCCAGGACGCTAAAAATTCACGAGAAAAACTATCTAACTCAAGATCTTGATTTATCAGTGATAATCATTTCTCTGATGATTTGGAGACATTACCTCTACGGTGAAAAATTTGAGATATATACATATCATAAGAGTTTAAAATATATATTCTTTTAGAAAGAACTCAACATTAGTCAAATTAAATGGATTGAGCTACTTAAATATTATGATTGAACAATACACTATCACTCAGGGAAGCTAAATAAGGTGGTAGATGCTTTGAGTATAAAGGACCACAGAATTATGAACAAGATGAATGTTTAAATGGATCCTCTGTTCATAGATCTAGTATAGATGGATATGGGAATTATCATGTAAGGTAACACATTACTACTTTTTCAAATAGTTATCAAAACTTCATTACTGGAATGAATAAAAATGTATCAATCTATGTATTAGGAGTTTTATAAGAAAATTAAATCTATAAAATATGGGAAGTTGATTGACTTCGTATATGAAGGTGGCGTTTTGAAATTCGGAAAAAGGATTTGGGTTCCTTCTATTCCTAAGATAAGGAGTTAACTATTGGATGATGCTCATAGCACTAATTTCTCTATACACCATGGTAGCACAAATATGTAAAGAGATATAAAGGAACATTTTTTGTGGGACAACATGAAGAGGGAGATTGTTGATTATGTGTCAAGATGTTTGGTGTGTCAACAGGTGAAGGCTGAAAGAAAACATCGTGGAGGAGTCATGCAACCCCTTCTTATTCCTATGTGGAAATGGGATGATATTACAATGGGATTTGTCATGGGATTACCAAAGTCTCAAAGAAAAAATGATGTGATAAGGGTCATTGTTGATTTTATTTCATAATCAGCATATTTTTTTACAATTAGAGATGATTTACAACTGGAATGTCTAGTAAGACTAAATTAATGAAATTTTAATACTTCAGGGTATAACTTTGTTAATTTTTTCTGATCGTGATCCCTATTTTACCTCCCAATTCTATAAAATTATTCAGAAGGCCCTAGATATTGATCTTCGTTTAAGCACTACTTACCATCCACAAACTGATGGGCAATCAGAACAGACAATTCAAACATTTGAAGATATGTTGAGATCTTTTTCACTTGACTTTCAAGGGTTGTGGGATCAGTATTTACCTCTTGTAAAAGTTTCCTATAATAATATCTTCCAATCAAGTATTCATATGGCACTATATAAGGCATTATATGGAAAGAGATGTCATACGCAAACTTACTGGGATGATATTGGTGAGAGAAAGATTGTATGCCCAAAACATGTGGAGGAAACATCAGAAAAGGTGAGGATTATCTAAACCCATATCAAAATATCTTAATGTTGGAAAAAGATCTATACTAATAACCAAATTAACTATTTGGAATTTCAAGAAAGAGATCATGTTTTCTTAAAGGTATCTCCATGGAAGGGTATTATGTGATTCGGTAAGAAGAGAAAATTATGTCCTAGGTATATAAGAACTTTTTAAATTCTGGACCAAATTGGTATTGTGGATTACCATTGGGAAACGCCACAAAGGCTCTCTAAGGATCACAATGTGTTCCACGTGTCAATGTTAAGAAAATACATTCCAGACCCAACACATGAACTCACCTATGAAGAAGTAGAACTTGAGCCCGATCAATCTTATAGTGAAGATCCTATCAGGATTCTTGATACCAGACAACACGTATTGATAAATCAGATGAATCTTCTGTTAAAGGTTCTTTGGAGGAACCAGAATATGGAGGAAGAAACAGGGGAGCCTGAGAAGAAAATGTTAAAGACATACCCGAATCTTTTTTGGTAACATTTTGTGAATTAGAAGATGAAATTTTTTGTAAGGAGGGGAGAATGTGACACCCAATGGTTTTGAAAATAAATTCATTTTATAATCTATCCAGTAAACAAAACTTTTCCTCTACTATGTTTTGAAATTTGAAAAACGGTCAGCTAGAGTTGTGAGTAGTAAGTCATTTGGACTCTGATAAAACAAACTTGATTTTTGGTGAATAGTAACATACCCTTATGAATAGTAATATGAATAGTAATATGAAAGTTATGAATAGTAAATAATTCTATTATTTTATTTTCATGATTTTATATGATAATGAGTTCTTAATTAATTTTTCAATGTGATATAAAACTAAGTATACAATTAAAATTGTAATTTTTTGATTTAACAGTTAATTTATTTAAAAATTAATTTAATAATATTTAGAAAATTATTTTTAAAAAATTGAGTTTATTTTTGACTTATTTACATCGAAAAAAGGTAGGGCTGAATTTTTTGGATTTTTCTAAAATACTTGAATTTCTCGGGAATAGTAAAAATGCAGTTTTGAGTTTTAAGAATATTTGATCACATCATAATGATGTAATAATTAATAAAAAAATTATGGTTGGATTGTGTACAATATAATAAGATATTTGGAGTCCCAATTGGATAATACCATGGGAAAATACCATGGTCAAGCCCATGGTTTTACCAAAACCAAGGTGTCTTTTTAAATTAATAACAATTTCTCTCTCTTTTACTATAAATACTCACTCATCCATTAGTTTTCTATGAATCAAAATCCATCATAATAGAAGATATAGTGGTGTTACCTCCCTATGATTCCTCCCAAGGTGTCTTTATGCCCCCAAGGTACCAACCATCATGTTATAGGAGTTACTCTTTAAGGTAAGGGAACCTTTCACCCTCCTCTTTTAGTCAAAACTTATTTTATGTTATCTCTTTGAAATTACATTATCATATATTTGGTTTTGATATTATGTATTCCTCTTTCTATACTTTTGATTTACATATGATTATATTCCATTTTTATCTCATCAATTCATTTTATGAAATTTTAAGTGACGCGTTTGGCTACAAAATTTTCATAAGGAATCTCTCAACTTTTCTTTTATTTTCAAGATCATATATTTTCTTTTTCTCTAATCATATCCTCTATCCAAATGGCCATGATAAATATATTATCATCTATATACTGGAATTATATCATGTGAATATAATAACCATCATCAATATGCTTACTCCCTCCCTTTTATTTGTATAAACGAAATCAATGTCCATGAAGTTCAAATTTATAACCTTCCTGGATGATGAAGCTTTGTTCTTCAATTTCTCCTTCAATACTATTCATGAACCATTTATATGGTTTATCCATTCTATAGTATATTTATTATAACGTAATTAATATTCAGGAACCAGTATATGTACATATAATTAAATTATATGACAAAACTAGTTCATGATAATCCAAATACCACCAAATAATCAAAGTGGTTATCATCTAATGACTCATCCTCATTAAATTTAACCAATTGAAATAATTGATAATTAACCATTATGGGTGTTCATAATTAATATTTAATTTAAATTATGGAGATTTATGACTCTTCCACATGAATTCCATTACATAAAAACAAGTGACCCGATTATGAAAATCAAGAAAACAAAAACTCTGGAATGACAGAATTCAATATAATGACATATCAATGAGAACATCAATGAACTAACCATAATTATGATAAACTAATTATATATCTATTAGGATTGGAAATAAGTTATTAATAATAATAAATTTCATATTTCAGGACATTAAGTTTAGGAGAAGAACACATTCGGACTTAAGGTAAGGGTTTTCCACTCGAACTTCCATTTTCATTCAGTTTACTTTCATTGTCTAATTACCTAAATGAATTTATTATATATTATTATGTACTCCTAATAAATTATGTTTGAGTATTCTATATATGAACACTAACCAGAATTCTTCCCTATTTTATGGATATATACATGTTTTAAAAGAATCATTCAAAACTATTTCCAAAATATTGGTCCAATTGAAGGGAATTTCTCAAATTCTTATCTATTTTCAAGGGCACTATATAATATTTTTTTGGAAACCATTTTCTTAATAAAATCACTAATTTAATTATTAATATTCTATCTTAATTTAATTCTGGTTTTATACAAATATTTTTCAAAAATAACCCTTCTTTTCAAAACAAAGAGTATTTATCTCAAAAATTGATTTTCGTCTAATTCAACACTCTTGTTGATTATTATGTATTATTGGGTTTAATAATTTAGGATGTCATATACCATATTTGAGTGAATTTTTTATGAATAATTTTATTGTGGATGATCTATCAAATACCATTCACCATATTACTCATAATGGTTGTCGTTTTAGGTTCAATTATTGGGGAAAGTTAGTTACATTTCATATGATAGTTTCAATATTAATGTATTTATTGTTTAGGTTTATCCCCCACTAATATGAGGAATGAATTTGACTTATTATGTGTTGTGTGGGGACCTCTATATCCCCTTGATGTATCGGTAGGTCTCATGAGACAAATAAATTTGGAATTGGTCGAGGTCATTCCCAATATGATATATAGATTTGGCTGAGGCCTAAATCATTTTTAGACATCTTAGCTGAGGCCCTGACAAATTTTTTCAGAATGTCAGACATATACACTTCTATCATTATGAAGCTATTTATTGAAATATCATGTGGTTATTTGACTAGTATAACACCTGTTATTATTTTATGTAAATATTTACTCAGCTTATATTCCTATTGTATTTTGTTCATGTTTATTTGTAAAGGAATGTGTTTTCAATTATTCATCATGTCTAATATTTATGTTATTGTCTGCTATATTTCTTACTCTTACTGAGCATTTGAGCCAACCCCTTTATTATTTTTCATTTTCTCAGGATATTGAGAAGTAAATTATTAATTAATTGCAAGAATAATCTAGGAGGCATGGATGTTTCTAATTGATGAAATTAGTGTTGTTTTCCATTTAAGATGTAATGTTGAACTTATTTGTGGGAATTGTTTCCCAAATATACTTAACTAATTTTCCTTCTACAGGAAAATTCTTTTTTTATAATCCAATTTAATAAAATAAGTCACCTACTCTGGGAAACTGGGGTCGGGTCCTTATAGGATACATTGAAAAGATATGGCTTGATCTATGCCTTGTGTTACAACCTAACTACCGATAGAATTTATGCTCTTTTGGAACTGAAAATATAGATCTTGTATTTTATGTCCATGACCTCCCCTACTGTCTATATGAATATTATCACTCATTATACCTTTCAGGGAGGTACTACTGAACCTATTCCTAAAGGTGGAGCCTGTATGAATCATCTCCCACTCAGAATAGATGGAATGGTAATGCATAATTGTTGAACATACTCCAATATGCCACAACCTGAGCTATCGACGGGCTCTCTATGACACTAGAACCTCTTATTCCTGGGAATCCCACAATGATTTCATACCATGTAACTATCTGTGGGTGTCAAATATATTTCTCTACTCACACACATGATCTCAAAGTTTCACTTCTGACCATTAGTAGAACCCCTATTATGTCTGGGATCTGAACCACCATTGCTTACACTATCAAAATCCCTTGTGTTTTTCATGGTGATAAGGGATTGGTAAACTATTTTTGATATGGTTTCGAAATGAAATTTTTTTATCGGAGAAAAAATTGGATATCTTAGGCGATCCAAAAATCCACTATCATTAATTGGCTCATCGGCCATATAGATAGGTGTAAAGCACTGAAGAACTATAAGATAATATAAATAGACCATTATTTTCATTAATCCTTGTGATTGGATCATGAAATCCTTTAAATTATCATCCCTTAGAGTATCAGGGGGAAATAGTTAAAGAAGGTAAAATTAAAATCTATCCATGTTACTTCCTGATACCAAACAAATTGATTAAGAATATACCACTCGTGTTTGGAAGATCCTTGAAGGATATAAGTAGTGATTTTCTCTCTCCTATCTGGATGTTTCATTAAATGATCATATATAGACATAAAAGTCTTTATCCATATCCTTGAACCATGTATTCCTCTATCACCCAAAAATGTGGGTGGATACTACGGATGGAAATCCCTAGTCAGTTCTCCCATAGAAGGGCTAGAGTGTGGATCTCCCTATAAGGTCTACATAAGATGTAGAAAGTGTCCTTCAAACTGAGCAATATTAGCCAAAATGGGGATAAGAAGTGGTTATAATACTAGAAGTATAAATGGGTGCTCAGATACCACCACCTCTGGGGTGTGGTCATCACTTATCTCCTGGTGTATGACTGGAAGACATCATGGTAGATTTTGTCTACAATTGGGAGACACACACTGCAGATTGGATTATTTAATGGTATAAGTCATAGATATAGAAATAGAATGGGTAAAATCCTTTCTATTTATAATTATCAACTCTATTCCAACTCAAATATTCAGTTATGTGTGATAAAAACATTTTTATATATCAATAGGGATGATACCTACCACCCACTACTATGGTCAGGACTTGGTCAATCTCTGTGTTTTGTAGTTTCAATTTCATTAATAAATTTATAATTAAATTTCAATTAAATTTAAATGTTTGAACCCAATGTTTCACAACCTATAATCAATAAGTGACCATAACCCATACGAATTGAAATGCTACATCTAGTTAATCTATACCATAACATGTTTCAGTCTATGTGTCTAATGGTCTATGACTTAACATGACATAGTTTCATACATATGGTGTATTATATAGCCTATATCGGGAAAACCATTAGGTTTTGGAATACACAATAAGTACCTAATATATTTTCCTATTATCTATAAGAAAATATTTTTTTATAATTATAATTCTATTATTAATAGTTAATCCCTCATGAAAATTATAGGAGATGAAAATAACACTATGATAATATATGGCTTGTAATATGCATGGAATGTGAATTTAAAATAATTTTCCTAATATGATGCATGATCAATGACTCTTTTCCTTATTCTCATTAGTCGTAGGATAAATGATAAACCTATAATATCAATAGTATTATCAAAATTAAATTGAATCACCCAACACTATATTCAAAACTACTTTAATAAGAAATATAAAGAAAATATAAATTTCCATTTGAGGAAATTTGGTATTATTTATAATTGGGTTAGCTATTCCTATTAAAAAACTCATTAAAAATCCCATCACCTTCATAATATCATTCATGTTGTCTCTACATATTAAGGCAATAAAATATCCTTTTATACCACTTTGTGACATCTCAAACTCGGTGCCACCGTAATGTTCCCTGATCTCAGTGGGCCACATGGCCTAAAGCGCATCTCACCAAATGATAGAGGTTGTTTAATTGTAGATAGATCCTTATGTGGGAATGTGGAGAGGATATTCCCTCATTACCCTAGTATTATATTGGTAATATCAACAATAAAATAAATGATGTATAATAATAGTGAATAAGCAGTATAAACAAATGTAAACAACCAAGCAACTAATATCAGTACTAAAAATTAGTAAATTGAATCATATATAATTGATGATGATGTCATGTGTCAAAAAATCATGAAAAATTAGACCTAAGGTAGTTTGAAATACATGCTATACAAAATAAACAAAAAGGTACAAAAATACCAAAAGTCTATCCAGGAATCACGATCTTAAGCACAATCGTATTTAAATTTCATGATCCTATGCCATTATATAATTCACATATCCACAAGGGGATGCTTCCCTTATTGAAACTTGCAGTAATGTACTATTCCCATTTACCATAGGTGTTCCAGATAGAGTGTGAGATAAATCTCAGTTGTCCACCACCATTAACGGAGTATATAAATATCTAGTCTGTGCATCTAACATGGTAGAGTATAGGTATAAACAAGTAAAGTAGTAATAATAAATATAAAAGAGATATCTAGTTTTCTTGATACAAAATCAAACTAACACTACCTACCTCAACCCGTGTTGAAATAACTTTGAAATAATTTCAAGGGTCACAATACATTGTATCGCATTTATAAGGGACACCATGCCCAATATCACATTTATAAGGGAATCCATGCCCATTATTAGTGTATTATAAGGGACTCCATGACCATTATCATTGTAGAGGGATTCCATTCCTTGTATCAATGAATAGAGATATCGTACCCAGTATCATAGAATATGGACTCCATGCCCAATATCACAGTATAGGGACACCCTTCCCAGTATCATAGAATTGGGATGTCAATCCATGTATCAAAAAATAGGGACACAATTGCCTACAACCTAGTATAGGAATTCCATGCCCAGTATCAAAAAATAGGGACATTATGCCTAGAATCACATTTATATAAGGGTTAAGATGCACATTCATAATTATAAATAGTCTCCATATATATAAATATTTATATAAAGTATTAGGGATGTCATTTCCAGTTGTTATAATAAATGCATAAGGGTCATCATTTCCATTTATTATAATTCACAAGGGTCATCATGCTAGTTCATTATAATTCATAAGTTTCGTATTTCCCATACGTCATAACCTTAATAAATAATCCTTTTCATTAATAAGAGACAAGGTATGAACCATTAATCATTATCATTTAATATGAATAAGGTTGTAAGAATTGTTCGATTTAAAATATTTGATCTTGGATTAACATTATCCACTAATCCATTCAGTTCATTATATCTCATGGGTGATAGACATGATGTAACATTGTATCCATCTATTTCATTGATAAAATTATATTTTTGAAGGAATACCAAACACCCTAATGGTTGTTTTGGCCATATACTCATTAAATCCATTTAAGCATGTTAGAGGGAACACCAAAGGTGTAGCTCCATCTATGTTAGTCAATGTCAATGGGACAAATACCATCATTAGATTCCAAAAAAGGAATCCACCTTAAGTAAATTACATTTTAGGGGAAATGATTGATGAAACTGATAAAGGTAATAATGGAACATATTTTAAAAAAACATCAATACTTGGTGAATAATTAATTGATGACCTACCTTGTACTTGTATAACTATTCACTTCTAGTTTCATCCTCTAGTTTGACATGGATCGGAAGATATCCATAGAATAAATCAATGCCCACAAAATATGGAATATGATCCTACACCTTGATAACTCCATCGAGAAAAAGAATAATGAATAATGGATAAATGGTATCAGGATCATACCAAGGGGAACCCGTAGAGACAAATGGTTATTTGATCAAACTCTGGATAGATGAATAAGATCAACGTCTACCAACGGTGGAAAAAGGGGGATCTAAGTTTAAAATAGAGGAATTCATCTACTGGAAAGATAAAAGGAGAATAATAAATATGGTAAAACATCTCATTAAGGGATAATTAATAATGTCACACATATTCCTAGTTCATTATGTTTGGTCGTACAGTTGGCCAAACCATGTGCCAACCATGAACTTTCTACAGTGCTATGGGTTCCCCTACATGGTTAGGTCGCACGGCTAGGTAAACCATTTTCCAACCTTTTGAATCACCTATACTAAAAACTAAAAACATTTTTCATAGTCATGTGGCCCCTGTCTCATGGATTGGGAAATATATGTGTCAAACATCACCCCAACATCTATCCTCGTAATTTTAGGAGAGACTATGAGGGTTAAGGTGCACAATTTCTACTAACCATGTGACCTAATTTTTTTCTCCACGAGTCGAAGTTCCAATACAAGAATATGCCCTATATTCCAATGAATCCTTTATAATATAAATGGGAATAGGTATTAGTTCCAAATTAAATAATTAAACCAAAATTTGAATGATTCATACATTAGATAAAATTGTTTCTTACACAACCTCTCCCTTGTGAACCAATTTTTTTCCAATAAATTATTGAAACCTCCCAAACCATTAGTGAATATTGGTGAAGAGTGCATAAGATTTAAAAGGAAATAAATTTTATTCTACGAATACCTTAAATGATACAGATCTAATTATGTATCCCTAATATATCCTACTAACTAGACACATGTTTTCCTCCTAAAAAAATTCCTCTAAACATTTAATACCCTGACACCATCATAGTGGAACCCATTATTCGATTGTGGTTAGTGGTCATCCCCATTATAAATGTCTCATTTCATCATTCTTAATTCAATCTTCTTCATTCATGATTAAAAACCCATAATCCCTTTGTTTATATAGATTCAATATCCATATTATAACACACATGTGTGTCATTCTCACCATTAATGAATATAAGTAATATACCATCCTTTTACTCTTGATCTGTCTTCATCATGTGACCTTAAACCACATTACCTGATTTCTTCAGATTCATAAACCAAAACATAATTCCACCCTTTTTGATATAGTATACTTCGAAAATGGGCCCTTCATTCATGACATCTTTTACCTTATCCTTTCCTGGTGGATTGTATGACACATTAGGTTGATGTTTCTTGACCAAAAACATCAATAATATAGGGTTTCAACATAATGACCCTTACTTACATGAAAAATCCATAACATTTTTTTTCATATCCAATAAAGGGATCTCTCTTCATGTGGGGATTTATCTCATCTACGTCACTATTTGTGATACTTAATTTTGGTGAAATCTATATAACCTAAAATTAGAGTGGTATGTCTTTAAACCTATTTTACCATAACAGTCAACTACATTGGTCTAACATGAATACCTTAAAGAGACTACAAAAAAAGACATTGAGATATCAAATTTCACAACCCATAATAGGATACCTAGGAAAATAGTTGAGTCACTTCCCTATGGACACCCACAACACTTGATTTTTAAAAAATATATAATTTCATATTAAAATTAATAAAAACTTTTTTGTTGAATTCCCTTTAAGGGTGGCTTAAAAAAAGAATAATTTATTCTATTTGGGTCTCTCCATGTGATTACTATTAAAAATATAGGTTTTTTACATAAAATATGCTAATATTTTTGGAATCCAGTGTTCAATATTAGAGAATTTCATGTTTTCATCATCACATCCTTGATCCAGGGTAAACTGTAGAGCATTATTCGAATATATCAATTTCGATACCAATGAAAAATGTAAAGAAAATTGAATTCGGAATGCTCAAACCCACATGAGTATTATAATACTTATTATATTTTTTCCCATTTATGAACCTCATCACAATGAATCAAATATTCCACATTCAAATGTACCAATTATAGTGTACATTGATTGTGTTTTGTGTACATTTTTTCTGTGAACCATAAAATAGAGGAAATCATCTAAATGAACCAGTTGTAGTTTAAAGTGATGGTTTGTACCTATAACATTCCATGATCCATTTCCATGTAGAAATAATACAAATGAAATAACATTAGTTTATAGTGATATAGGTATTCCTATATCGATTCATGAGCCACATTTAAGAAAAATAAATTATAACTCGGGTTATTGGGAACCATGATTTAATTTATCTATTACAAGTTAAATGTTAAAGTCGATTCATGTTAATTTGATATATTTTTATTATTTTCACAAATTATTATGAGGTGACAATTAGTGTAGGGTAATAAATTTGTAAATTTATATTGATTGGGAATAGAATTTATTTTCCATCACTATTAAAAAATAAAGTGTTTTCATCGGTCATAGTCTCTCTTCAGGATGATATATTATTGTAGTAATCCTTACATTATAGCCAAAATAAATCCAATAGATATTTTTTCTTCATAAATTATATGAAAGTATTCATCCATTCATCCAATATCATCATATTCAACCTGATTAATACATTATACTTTTGTAGTTTCTTTTTTCATATCATTATGGGAATCCTGGAGAAGAATTTTTGACCCTCCAGTCTTCTAATGAATGAATATATCTCTCATTGATGGTGGTTGATAAGATTATTTTCATCATTAGTGAGACAATATTTTTTCAAATTCCACTACTTCATAATGGTATTTATTTTGAAGCACCACAGCTCAATGTTTTGTGGAGTGTGTGGTCAATTTCTCCTCTTGGGTGTACCCTTAAGGTACTCCTCCTCACTCCCACTCCAAAATAATTTCCTTCAAAGTATCATATATGGTTTTAAAGTTGAATCCCTCACTACCTAAAATGTCAAGTAATGTTGAAGCCTATGTAAATTCATGCTTAGTGCATCCTTGAGAGTATCAATAATTAAAATCCATAAGATATTTCAAGAATATTGGCAAACACCCTAATGGGTGTCAATATACTATTAGTCTAACTCAAAAAATCTCCCAAAAATGTGATATATTATGGGAAAATACATGTAAATATAAGGATGTTTTTTTAAACTATGTTCCCCTATCCTACCTATAGGTAAAGACTAATAGATATTTGAGAAATAAATGTTAGATTGTGAATACAAAATTTAGAAGGAGATAATTGTAGGTACTCATATTTCACTATTGACATGATAATTTAGGTGATTATCACCACTTCAGTTTCCAAGGAAACGTGAACATATCTACTAAAAGGAATCCCTTTATTTGTATCAATAGAAGTATCAATTTTCAGTATAGTCTCATCTACAGATGTTAGGGGAAAATTATCATCCATTATCACAACCTGATCAATAACCAATCCACTTCTACTCTTCATGATAATCGCCTCCCAAATATGGTTAGAATTATCCTTCTCATTGTGTAGACCACCAGTTGGAGGCTCATGGATTACTTAATGAATATATGAATCATCATAATCTTCACAAGTTTGATCAGATATTTAGTACAATATATAGCTTCTAGATGATATTCAATTATATGAGATGGATCGGGAAACACAAAAGACCATGTTAAAATAAAGGAGGAAAATGGGTGTATCATAACGTCATAGTAACATTGGATTATAATATATAAACCATAACCCCCTTCATTATTTGGGGTATCTAGAATGACCATTGTAGACATTCCCCTCTATAGATTGTTATCCCATAACTATAGAAACAATTATCTTAGTAGTAGGGGTTTGATATTCACCAAATATCCATTATACATAATGGTCTATACTATCCTAGGTCCTATTTGAATATATTTATTCCACTTTCAGTAGTCCATGTTTTCATCATTTCAATGATCAAGTATGTATATGACAGAAATGAAGAATATAATTGTAGAATAACTACTCGTTTTGGGAAGGACATGCTTAAATAGGGTTATGATGTTTCATAAATGATTAATATTATGTTAATTAAGAACAGAACTTGTCTTCATCTAGATTAAAATTAAGACATGGATGATTGGAGAACATAATTTCTACCATGTACTCTATTTCATCCATCGATCTGAAGATATCTTCCCTTTATCCATACTAGATGAACCTCCTTCATGTTCACTTAGATAAATCCTCAAAAATATATTTGGGAGACACATTCATGGCTATAACTATTTCCATTCTTCACTGGTTGATTATAAAAAAATACAAAAAACATATGGGGGAAGATCATTTTGAATTCTAAATGATTAAAATCTTTATCCTCAATTTCAATGAGGTTTCCCCATTTTTCATATTTGGATTAATAGATAGAACCTTCATTATTCCCCTAGGTTCACATATCTTGAACACTCTATGTGTTAATAACCCATTAAACAATTTCAAAGATCCACATATCTAACACCATGATATGTTAGCTGAATTGGATATGTTTAGTTTCTATCTTGAATTTTGAAGGTTCCTTTACATTACCATGTTAGTGAAGGTACATTACACCTTTAAGACCATACCATAGATATATATTTTCAATATCCATGGATCAATTTACCAAAAATATAATATCATTAGGTCATCTCTATTATAGTGAAGTACCAAAAAAACCTTCCTCAATACCATGACAATGAACAATTGTGCTCATTTGATATAAAATATTTCCAAAGTAATTAAAACATAACTAGAACCTTCTGTTATAACCACTAACTGGACCATTTGGTGGAATCTCTATACATAATGAATAAAACCTTAATGGTAAAGTATATTGTATTTTAGAATGGTTTGACGGTTTGGGGACATCCTACAACAAGTACCTTTTACGATGATTCTCGGTTGCTGACCTCCATTTATCTAACTTAGGAACTTGAGAATTGTAAGGTATTATTTTATATAATATTCCCTCAGGGTATGATGATATCCATATGTAGGAGTAATCCATAAATATCACAAAAAATGTATCTAGTTTAGTTATATTGATCACAACAAATGTGGGAATCATTCATGTATAAGGTGGTACGTAAAATAATAATTTGAATTATTGGTTAATACATAAATTCTTTTACGGTACCCTCAACATTGAAAAAAATTATTTAATTCTATAAATAAAATAATTGATTAGTAATAATCGGTATCATTGGATTTTTACTTCACTCGGTAGGTCTTAGTTATTGATGTGAGCCTTCATCTGACCCCACAAAATTTAGAATTTACCGAAGATATTAAAAGGATCATTCCCTATAAATATATATAACATTAATTAGGTAATATTCACTAATAATGGCTTGAATAATCCCTAATACTCCCCTTTCAGAAACATCGCCATCATTAAAAATATTCTTGGCCCTACACCATTATTGGAGTTTTATACAGAGAAATGGTACCCTTTTAATGACATAGAAATGAACCTTTTTGGATCGGTTTTATGAGGATTTATAATATTTTTTCATACCCCCATATCCTATATTATTCTTACTAAAACTCTATCCAATATATTCCCATGACCACTATTTTCTATAGGGTAGGAAATCATGTTCAAAATTTTCTTATAAACCTTTACAGATGAGGAAATATGAATATTCTCATCCAAGAATAAAATATGATTTTTTTGGGTGTTAGGTTCATTCCCTATGGAATCCTCGAAAACATTATAAAACACTTATTTCTAATGTAGTATCAACTAAACATGAGCCTTGAAAGGGGAAACTCCTTGTATACGCCCCCAAGGATGGGTACCTCTTTGTACTTTTCAATGTCGCATAGAAAGATGTCCACTTCTCTATGGGTAAGGTAAAAGGTGTTGTTTTGGGGACTATAATGAATAAATGGATCTATAATCATGTTTTTTTTAATGAGAATGTATTTATGAGAAATCAAAATAGATTCATAGATTCATTTATTTTTGAGTATTTTATTTAATTCCATGTATGTTTTTTGAACACATTATGGCCACATACACTCCAGTTTCATGAATCCTTTAGGGTGTAGGTCCCATTGGTCATTCTATACATTTGACTTTTAGATGGAAGAATAATGAAAAAAGAGGCAAATTACGGTGTTCTAGTTTTTAATATAAACATTTTATTTTCCAAACCAATCATTTTAAAATGGAGAAATTATGATAATTTGTGGTCCCTTTAGGAATAAATTCTATTTTTTGAAGAAATGTTTTTATCACCCAGGTTCATATATTCTATGAACCATCAACTCAGAAGGCATGAATATTGATGAGACATAATGATGTAAGTCAGTATCTTGTTCTAGTATAAGGGATTGAAATCCAATGATGGGTATTCTTAAAACTTATTCATCGTGGAAATTTTTAGATTTAGAGGAAAGGTATCATTCTCATAGAAATACCCCCAGTAAATATCAATAACTTTATATTTCCCTATTAATTTTATCAATTCATGATACAATGTCTAAATATTTTTTCATAAAAAACTTTTAAAGGAATCCAATAGTATATAATAACAATGGATCAAATAACTATAGAAACTTCCCTATGGTGTGGGTGAAAAAAATACGAAAGCAACCGGGTGGGAATTTGATAAATTCAATTCTTTATTCAAGGTGTACTCACTAAGGATCCTTCACCTCGGTACCACAGAAAGGACCCTTCCCAAGGCCCAGTTTTATAGAGCCTATCTTGGGCCCCTCACCAAGGATCCTTACCAAGTAACCTCTCCATGTCACCCCATTATGGGCCCTATCCATACCCCCTCACCATTGTTTACACCCAATACCTTTATCTAATAGAAATAAGGAAGGGTCTAGTCACAAATTAAAACCATGATTCTCATACATACACTATGGTAGTGAATGGGATGAATGTGAGAATTTTTTTTAATCTATTTGTTTGTGGATGTAAAGGTTCCTTGGTGGGGGAACCTCTATTTTATTAGGGTCTATCACCTTTAACCTAGTAAGCACTATACGGCTCACCTAGCCTCACCATAAAATATCACCCAATCCTCCTATTTTAATAGATAGTAAGGTTCACCAAGGATACCTACACACACAATCACCTTTATCCCTAGTTTATCATCTCTCAAATGATTCATTTACTACAAAATATTATCCTCTTGCTTCTAATTAAATAATATTTTGTGGGGAAAATTTTTATAATTATCCAATTTAATGATAAAGGACAAATGTATAGGATTCCAAGAGTATACAAGAGATGCCCCACCATATCTCACAATATCATGGGGTATTCCGAAACCACTTCTCCTAGTGTCCTATATATGTGGCTATGGATATTTTTCCAAGAAACCAATTTGCACATCCTACTCCACCCATCATATGTACCAAGGTCTATATCTTTACCTATAAATATTCTCATTGGGCTCCCATTTTATCTTGATATTCCCACATTCTATAAAAGAGATAGACTCTAAAAACAAATCTTATCCAGGTCTCCAAAACCCCTTTCAGGTTTCATTTGGCACTTAAAACATAAGGGGGTTAACTTAAGGTATTGATAATTGACTCACACAATGGATTTTTTTTTCACTAGGGACTGCATTTCCCCTAGTCCCATTATAATAGGGAGAAGTATCCATCTAGTCAACCATATAAGGGATCCATTTTCCCAAGGGATTTCAAGTGATCCCTTGATCATTGATGAAAATATAAGAAAAAGGATTTCCATATGGGAAACCCATCGACCAAGGATTTCAATCTGGTCAACCTATCACCCAAGTATTTCCACTAGGGTTAGCCATCCCTTAAGTATTTGCACCTCATTGACAAATTTCCTAAGTATTTTCACTCTATAAAACCATAACCCAAGGATTTCCACTAAGGTAACCCTTTACGCAAGGCCTTCCACTTCGATGATCGATCACCTAAGGATTCCACTCTGGTGACCCATTTCTAAAGTCTCTTCACTTGGGATGACAATACCCCAAGGATCTTCACTTGGGATTCCCATCACCCAATCATCTTCACTTGGGTGACCAATCACCCAATGATTTGTAATTTGATAACTCATTGACCATAGATATTCACAAGGGATACCCATTCCCCAAATCTCTTCACCTATGTGACCCATTTCCCATTTATGTTCACCTATGTGACCCAATACCCAAGGATCTTCACCTACAAAACCCATCTACCAAGGATAGTTGCATTGGATACCCTATCCTTTGTGTCATCACTATGTAATAGAAAGATCTAACCCATGTGTTAGGACAACTATCCTCTTTTTATCAAACAATATGGTATCATGACAACCTTTTTTCTAGGATAATGTATTAATTCTAACAATTTTCTTAATTTGGTATCCAAATATCAAGGCCTCATCGAAATCCAATGGATATACATGATAAATACACACACAATAGGTTATTCCCATTTCAATAATATATTAATATAATATAAGGTCACTCCTTATCATCCAACATGATATATAAGATAATTATTGGATTTGTAATCATGTATCTCCCTGATAATGAGGGGCCTTACATGGGTATGTTGGTGGAGAAATTCAAGGATCATGTACCATAACATGGATTAAATACATCTTATCCCAATCATCATGGGAACTTGGTGGACATTCGGGTCAACCAATTGATTATGAGTGTTTGGGATTCCATCCAGAAATAATTCACAACTTCCTTCTAAATTATGGATTTTTTTCACTACCCAATGATCCAAATAACACCATAAATGGAATCCCCAATCAATCCTTTGTTTTCTCCTATTTAATGAAATATAAGTCCCTATAACACAATGATAAATTAGAAGGCCCAAGTAGGATCTATGTGATCAATGATAGGGGGAGGGTAGAATAAGTGATCTCTTTTCCTTTTATATTATCTTTATAATAAAAAAATTATCCTCCTATTAAAGAGTTAAAAATTTTCTAAAAAATTAGAAGAACAACTAAAGGAACATAAAAATTTAAAATTTTCACTTCTCAACAAGAGTATCTAATCCTTTCCATGGTTTATAAGTAATCCAATTCCACACCATCAACTAGAAAAAATTCATATTTATTTCGTTACTGTATTACGAGAATATATATAAACTTTAATTTCACTATGATTAATATAATATTGATTGTGCTTCCTATATCACAAAATGTAACAAATAGTTTTGTTAAAACGTTATAAACCATCCCCATCAAGATCAAAATGTTATCACTGTGTTATTTGTACTTCTATAATTTTCCTCTTCTTGAAAGAATAATTATTCTTATTTCACATTATTACCTAGTAATGGGACATATCATTCTTCCTAGGCTATATTATGAAATATTTTTTATATCTTGGTTCAAATATTTTCTTTATACAATTTCCCTAAAAATATTCATTCAATGAAAATATCCTAAGACATTTTTTATCTTATTCCACCTATTATAAATTTTTGTTCAATGCCAACTTTGTTCAACAATTTCTTCTGATTGAATTGGTGATTATAATAACTAATTTTTTATTCGTATTCATATTCTTGTTCAACCAATATATTCCTTTTTTATAATTTAATACTCATATTGTTTATTGGTTTGTTCGTCTGGTATCTCTATTTGAAACAAATCATCCATGAATTCATCATTTTCATGTGTGATAAGTAAACAGGCCAAAATTTGTACTTGAATTCTAATTATTTATGAATTACTAGGATAAAATGTGGTAATCCAATTTTTAATATCATTTTCAATAAAAACAGGAAAAAAACCTCCCAATCCAAAAAATTCACTGAAATATTCTTAACAATTCTATATTGTTCTTAAAAGCATATCAGAAACATCAATAGCTCCACCATTCATTAAAATTACATAAAACTTAATGATTGTAAATATTTTACTATATGATAAATGGAATATAAAAAAAATATCTCAACATAAATTTTTTTTTATATTTAAATCCAACTTGCAATGGACTTCCAAATTTCAACAATATTTCTCGTAAGAAATATTTTAATAGTTCTTCCATCCAATGAGAAGAATGGTCTGATTATAATCTTCATTTAATGATTCCAAAAAAATATTCCTTGGAACTTCTTGGCAGTCCTTCTTAGAAACTTTCTACATATTATTTATTGCTTTAGAATACTTCATTCCAATTAAAATATCACACCATATGTTTGCATGGAAATACCATTTGTTTTTTTTGGTATAACATTATGGTAAAACCTTCATCATATGTGTCTTAATCTGATGAAATTAATAAAAAAATTAAAATTCCATTCATATTTATTCCTTTAACTTGTGGAATTTATATAGAAACCTTGTATAATATTTTCATAAGAAAATATTTTTCCAATGTTTTCCAACTGAAAATCACATATCTGATGACTCAAATAAATATTGTCTGATTATACTCTACTAAAATCACTTTATAAGTTTATACATATCATATTGAAAAAGATTAAAAAACATTGAGAAACATATTTCATTCTAACAAATGCATATATAGTCTATCTGATTTAATTTTTTTATGTCTTTATCTGATGAAAATCATTAGTGGAATCTAATTAAACTTTAGAAACTTTACTCTACTATAAGAACAAAACAATTAACCAAATCAAAATTCTATTTGTTACATATAATTTTTATTAACTCTTTCACAACTCAACCAATAACTCTTCTCATCTATTCTTCCTTGTTAATTTTCTTTTATAGGTAATTATAATTAACATCATAATAATAACTTTATACACCCAAGCATTTTTTCCCATTTCCAAAAAAACACATGGATTATGATATGGTAGTAAAAAATGATGTTGTAAATATTATAATATAAAACAATTTTCAAATTTCTTTATAAAACATTCTGTTTGATGGAGCTTTGTCAAAATTATATGATGAGCATTTATCGTAAAACAACATATGATAATCTCGGTCATAAAAATTTTATCAATTAAGCTTGGAAATATTCATCTGATCCCCTCCATCCATGTAAATAACCAAAAAAATTATTTATTTTAGAGAAAATTAAAATGTAATGATATTTTTTTGAGACAAAAATATGATAAATTTTTATAAAACCCACACCGTCAAAAAAAAGCCTGCCAAATTTCCTTAAAATGATATTCAAAAACCTCAAAAATTTATTTATCCAAATAGGTCCCTAAACTATCATGCTATATATTTTTTTCAAAAAAGAAACATAAATTAATGAAAAATTATAAGTCATGATATTGATTTAGTATCATACAACTATAATCCTATGTGAGTGATCTCAATATATGAAACAATAATCATAAAACAAAAAAAACCATGATGTCTAAAATTAGTAAATTAAGAAACATGTTCCTAAAACTTCTTTCTTCCATTACATTTTAAATTTTTCCTATAATAACAATATTTCCAGAATCCATTTAGAAATACTATTAAAATGGTTCAATAATTATGAAATCAAATAATATCCCTTTTAAAAAAATGCCCCTAATTGCATGCACTCCTAAAAAGGTTACAAAGTTACCAATGGATATATTTATGTAACATAATTTCTCTCCCCCACAATAACACTATGAATATAAATTATGAGATAGGGGGATTGATTCACATACCTTATACTTGGAGAGAGGTAGGTGGTATGCCCATGCTCATCCTCAGAATATAAAATGTTTTATTTAGAAATGTCTTAGATAATATTTCAGAAACCGGTTACATTATATGAACTTATTTTATAATTTGTACATTCTTATTCATAATATCAGTAATGAATCCATATTTTAAATAAATATTCTTTGATCTAGACATTTTCAATAGATTCTTAGTGATATTGTTAAAAAAATATTAGCATTACACAACAGTAGTCATAACTTCACTTCAACCAATAAATAATCTGATTTAGTCTTTATCTACATAATTTTCAGTACACCTTGAGTTGTAGAAACATACCAAGAATCATAAATATAGAGATTTAGAAAACTTTACTCACATTTATTTCTAATCACACAATTTTCCCTAAAAAGAAAACTATTCTAGATATGGATATTCTATCATCCACACATATAACATAATAAACATTTGTATAAATAAAAAAATCAATATATCATATTTTATACAAAAATTAATTTTGCCTTTGATATATACAAGAATTATTTTTTCTAAAAAGATATGGAAATTTTTTAAATAACTTTCAAATATTGCAGACAAAGTAACAAATAAAAAATATCTATCCATAAAGTCATTAGATATAAAAAAATTCCAACCAACTTCTTAAACCCATAAATATCATATTCCTTCCCTTATCTAAGTTTTAAAAACATTATTCCCACTATAATTAGTTCGGAAACTTGTTTTTAATATTCCTTGTAAATTTCCTTAGAAGTCCCTTAACAAACTTCTATTTAGATAAGAAAATATATTTCTTCTTTTATGGTATTTATAATCTAAGAAATTATTTTATTTCTCGGGACATGGAAATTTAAAATAAATTCTTCATCTCTCCAGTAAAAATTTAAAATCATTCTTCATAATTCCCGATAATGTTAATGTCATCAATATAAATGAATCACAATGAGGCAACCTCTTCATTTAATTTGATGTAGATTTTCCTATTAACTATTCATTTGATTAAGTTTAACTGCCCTAAGAAAGTGTCTAATTTAGAATACTAATCACTCATATAATGATTCATACCTTAAAAATAATTCCTTAAATTACACATATGCATTTCATCATTCCTGATCATGAAACCACATGTTTGTTCAATATAGAATTCTTTAAAAAGAGATACATTATGAAGTGATAAATTTAATTCCATCTAAAAAAAATTAAAATGTCATTTTTCAGTGAAATATGTATAAATTTTAATGGTTCCAAATATTGAAATTGAATATAATGTATCATAAAAATCAATAAATTCAATTTGTGAGTGACCTTTACAAACTAGTCATGATTTTATTCTCATCACTCAATCATATTATTTTTTCTTTTTCCAAAAATCTACTTTTACCAATAACATTTTAATTGTTTGGTTTCAGAATAAGTTCTCAAGAATCATTCTTCTAAATCAGATCCAAATATTCATTTAAATTATCAATCCACTCAAGATAGTTCTAAGATTCAAAAAATTATTTTGTCTAAACATAAAAATATAAATAGGATAGAAAAATATTCCTTCAATATATTCTAGTATGAATCTATATTTTTATATCCAATGATGTCATTAATATTCATCTGTTTCTCCAATATATGATGTATTGTATGAATTTGATCCTTATCACTTGAGATATTTGTGTATGAATCCCCATTTTTTAAAACATCCACATTGATTCAATAATTAATGAAATTTTCATGTTTCCCAGTTGAAGCCACCAAATATCAGCCATATTCTACCTCTATAACTATTTTTTAAACTTTGATATCATATTTTTGATGAAATTTCCCCTCTTAAAAATAAACAGTCTTATTTTTTTCTTTATCCAATCCACTATAACCTCTACCATTAGAATTATAGAAAATAATTATTCACTAAAACTTATCTGATCAAACATTTCAAGATTCTCACCCTTGACAATATAATGAAAGGATTATGTAACAATATTAGGTGATCCAAACTTCGATCTTCATGGTGAATTATTTCATAGGAATACATTTCAGAGTTTACTCTTTAAAAAACTCGATTCTGAATATGAAATACTATAATAATAGCTTGGGTCTTAAAATAATTAAAAGTATCATGTTCGATCAACATTGTTCATTTTATCTCCACCAAACATATTTTTCTTCCTTCAGTAACACAATATTGATGTGGGTTTTATGGTGAACTAAACTCATTAAAAATTAGATAACTTAATAAAATATCTAAAATTCTCATTTTTATATTCTACCCAATTATTATCTTTTAAATTTTTCATAGAATACCCAAATAATTTTTTTCTCTTATCCTATAATTCTTAAAAAATTTAAGGCCCTTTAATTTATGTTTTAAATAAACTATAAATGTAATGTGAGAAAAATAATCAATGAAATAGAAAATTTAATTATCTACATATGTTTATTGTTTACTAATTAGCCTAGACATATTAATTTTAATAATCTCCAAGGGATAAGATTAACTTTTTATCATTATTTTGAATTGGGTTTGTCCTCTTCCCTTTCTAGAAAATTGAACAAAACAAATATCTTTTTATTCTCATATCTATAATACCGAAGATAAAATCCTCATTTGTTTATGTACTCGTATTACTCTAACACATGTTCTCATTCATGTATTATTTTACTCATTTTATTCCATCATGCTTGGATATCAAGATATAACTATGAAACCAATTTAAATAAAATCTCCCTTAAATATTTGTCCTTTCATTAAAAAATTTAAATCATCAAATCACTTTATAAAAAACCGCAAATTTTCTGAAAATAATTTATCAACATCATCAAAATGTTTTGAAAAACAAAAATAATCTTGTTTTATCCCATAAACATACAAGGATCATTTGGATTTAAAATTTTCTTACCAAGTGACGGTGGAGTCAATAAATTTTATTCTTAGTGACTCATCATTTCCCAAATTCACTATACCCTCTCTAAAATATTTCACCCTATTAAATAGCTCCAAATATCTTGAAATATGTGAAATTAAACCACTTTTTTAAATTTAGATTTGTTATCCCTTTATATATTTGAGAAAAGTTTCAACAAAAAAGAGCTTCTCCCTTGCCTTTTTATTTTATTACATAAATATTTTTATATTTAATATAATTTTTTTTGTTAGTGACATAATAAAACAAGATTTTACAATATTTAAAGTTTATTCTTAACTTTAAAACCTATTTTCTAAGGGTTGGAATTTATGTTTAATAATTACACAAAATTTTTTAGTCTATGTTTTTTTAATAGATTATCTCCCACTCAAAATTTTCCTCCTACATCTTCTTGGTTTACTATAATTTTTATGGTTAAACCAACCCATATATATTTTATTCCAAAATCTAAAATAATTCTAGTACTAAAATTATAAACCCCGAATCCCACTATATATTACATTATTTTTAGAGTTTTATTTCTTATTTTAATGAATATTCTTACCTTCCCCTTGGGTATTCCATTGAACATGATAATTTTAGTTACATCTTGATATTTTTTTCTTAGCCTAAGTAGAATATAATATAGTAGAAACTAACAGTTCAAATTTTTTAACCATAGAAACATGAGGTTTTCCAAGTACAATTATGTTAGTTATATACAAGATTTTATTTCCATTCTAAATCTACTAAAATGCATCATCTACCTTATCCACCTTTTAGGATAACTTTATTTATCCTTCTTCAAATATCACATTTCAAAACCATCCCAAACATCGGTTACTAGGCTCTGAAAATTTGGACTTTCATGTTCATCTTTAGAAATTCTTTTTTGAGTAAGTTCTGACTCCTCATCCAATACATTCTACTTTTATTCATGTTTAGAATTTAGTTTTTTCTCTACATAATGGTCCTTGTTTGGTATATTAATATCCTTAAGACACCTGGATTTTTCATCAAGAACAAATTATTGATTTTCTTAGAGATATTTCGTTTCTTCATATTGTTTTTCCCACTTTCAATACATACAATCATTGATGTGAATTATTTCAATTCTATTTTCCTCATTAAATCTATCAAATCTAACTCTTCTTGAAAAATAATTTTTATTATCACTAGAGAGATTTAAATCATTTAATTTTGAAAAAAGGTATTTTAAAAATACATATCATATATATTTTTTGGATTCTTCTTCACTATTTTTAACTCTATCATCATTAGACAATAGGCTTATATTTTTGGATTTAGATAAATTTTTATAAATTCCCTTGAAACGAGATTTTAATTTATCAGAATTTTTCTTAAAGGATATTCTTGAAGTTTTTTGTATCCATAAGTTTCTTCATATACCTTTATTTCTAGTTAATTTGGAACAATGTTCCCAATAGTCCCACATCCAAAGAATTTCAGTAGATAAATCAATTTGTATATCCAATGCCCCTCTTCACATTTTTATAAATCAAGGACATATATTTTTCAATGTCATTTACTATCCACATATTTGATGTCAGAGTCACTAACTTATTCATCTTTGGTAACTTTCTAAGATTTTACTTTCTTTGTTTCACTGAAATAAATTTCTCAATCTCCCTTCTCTTTATTCTTCATAACATTCTATATGCACATTTAATATGTGATGAGAGTGTTATTTAAATCATCCAATGATAGAATATGATAATCCATATATTAGTTTTATAAATCTTTTGTATCAAACATATTAGTGTGTATTTATAATATCTCTTCAAAAAATGGTTGAAACTTTAAACTTCTCCCCAAGGAATATTATGTTTCTTACAATGTCATTCACTTTTGTAATGAAAATCACTAACAGATTCAACATAACCCAATTTCATATCATGGTAGTTGAACCTCTAGAATTTTAATTTCACTTTATTCACTTAAATATTTCCTTTATTGATATTCTTAATCATTTCCCAAATACCCTTATCCATTCCAAATCCTTTTACTTTAAGAAACTCACATCCGTAGATGGAAGAAAGTAAATAAATTATTTTTCTCCCCTCATTTATCAAACTTTTCTTATCAGCCTGTTTAAGGGAAACATTATTAGTAAGAGAAATATATCTTTTAGTAGAAACAAAGATAACATTACAACCAATGGACACAATATAAGGTACTATTTTATCTTTCCATATATAAGAGTTCATGAAATTGGAAATATGAACCATTACTATTCACATAATTTTGAACATCATTTGAAAAAATTATTTTGATAAAACTGTATAAAATAATAAATAAAGGGATCCTAATCTCTAACACCAATTGAAATTACCATGAAATATCTATGTGATTACTGAGAGGGGAGGGGTAAATCAGAAATCTCCTTTTCATTTATTATTTCAATCCTATTAAACAACCATCCATGTAACGACCCAATGTTTTATGAATGAAATCTCTTTTTTATAATTATGTATTATATTACAATCCCATAATATTACATATAGAAAACAATACAAACATTATAAATCAGTAACAATGAAAATAAAAGGTATCCTTAGAAGCTACGGAACGTATAACTTTGAAATAGTAACATTAACTTTGTAATAGTAATTTGACCCTTGTGAATAGTAAAATATCCCATTTAATATAAACATCACTAATGAATGTATAAATAAACTTTAACCATCTTATAAGTTACAATATGATATAAATATATCATAGTATAAGAATGTAAATATATTTTAAAAAATATTAACCAAGTGTTGGAATTTTTGTAAGTCTTGTTTATTTAATTACAATTTTATGATTAATTTAAGAATTTAATAGAAAATTTATTTTCATAAAATTTATTCATAAATAATTATATTTATTACTTATGATAATATTATAATTTTTAGAAACATTAGTTAATTTTTCAAAGTGTTAGACAACCAGTTTTGATTTTGAAATTTTTATTTTTCAGGTAGATTATGATTTTAATTAAAAATTAAATATATAAAAATTAAAAAATTATTTTTGTAAAATATATTTAATTTTTTAATTTTACACATCAAAAAATGTTTGGGTAAATTTTTGGTATTTTTCTAAAATACTTGAATTTTTGTGAATAGTAAAATACGCTAATTTATGATAAATGCTAAACAAATGAATTTCTACATCATGCTTGAGTCATGGATGATGTAAATGTATATTGGTTTGAACTAACAGGTTCCCTATATTATTTTTTGTCACAAGTTTCATGATTATTCAATGTCTTGAGAAAAATATTAATCTAACTAATAGAATAATTGGAAACCCCTCATCTCCTCTAGTATAAATACCCCCTCTTTACCTACTCTCATCAAACCTCTCAAGACCTTTGCCTAGTCCAAATGCATCTCAAATATCTACCTAATACCATATAAAACATCTAGGATATCATGTTCCTATGAATATATCACAACCTATCCCCTAAAGAAGCTCTCAAGGAAGATATATTCAAGATGTAAATTCCTCATTTCATTTCTTTTATTTTCATTCAGGTTCCTTTCTTTCTTTTTTTCTTCCACCTCTATTCATAAAAATGTTATGATAACTTCAATAACTTATATGTACTGTAATTTTTTATGATAATGTAATAATTCATCATGATCTCTCCTTTCTCATCCTTTTATACAAGAAGTTAAAAAACAATCTGAGATGTGTTGATTCATCACAATCAAGGACGACAAGTTTTCAATTTCTCTTACCGTTTTTTATTTTGATCATAAAACCATGTTTATGGATAAAATAGAATATAATATATTTATTATATATTATGTATGGTTCTATAACCCTTTTTACACATGATATTAATATATATATCAAAATGTGTTTGTTATGATTAAAACTTTCAAATCAACCAAAACTGTTATCATTAAAATATTATCTAATGATTGATCCTAATCCCATTTAATCAAATTAATTATATAACCATTTTTACTTATGTAATTTAATTAATATAATATAATTACACTTCTTGAAAATATTTCTTATTTTACATGAAGCTTCATACTCTCATACAAGCAAACTAATCATGAAAATTAAGAAAACATGCACTCCCGAACAACAAAATAGACACTGTAAGTCATCAGAAAGGTGATTAATGAAATAATTAAAATTATTATAAATCATTTAAATATATAATAGGATCTGGGAAAATTAATTAATGAATTTAAATTGTTTATCCTGGATATTATGATTAAGTTAATGACACCATCGAACTTAAGGTAAGGGATTCTACTCGAACCTCCACTATTCCTTCGGGTTGATCTATCATTCATTTTACCCAAATGAGGTCACTTGGTATTTTTATTTTAACATTATATATTTTTTTTAGATGATCCAAAATCATGTATCATATTCCATTCCATATGATCATTTAGGGATACACGTGTTTTTAAGGGGTTCCCTCCTCATTATTTCCCGATAAGAAAACCCATTTTAAGGGAACTTCTTGAATTATTACCTAGATTAAAGCGATCTATATAATATTTTATAAGCCACAAATGCTTCTTATAAAATCATTTTTTTCATTATTAAAACATTCTCAGTTGACTTCTAGTTTGATATAAAATATTATTCCCATTTCCATTTGAAATTCCCTTTAGTATTTTCCATAAAACCACACTAAAATATTTTAATAAAAAAATTCAAAAATACTCTTCATAAATGATGTCACTTATATTTAGAATAAATTATCATTATGTATTCCTATTTTTCCATCTAAATGTTTTTGTGTGTTTAATAACTTTCTCTCAGGTACACTTGTATGATATAGCCATTTTTAGGATTTATGACTTTATTATGATACAAATTTCATTACCCTAGTACTCTTATATTTATGCATGATTGATTATGTATGATTTATTATATGGAATGAATATTCATAAAAATTTTATGATGGGTGCACCTAGTTATCACTCTAATGCATTGGTTAGTGTTGAGTCTCAAGAGATGTTATGTGCAACAGTCTTGGCCATTAGCCTTGACTTGTGCTACCATGTGAAATGATCTTGGTCGATATCATTGACTTCTAGTCTTCTGTGTGAAACGAGCTTTAATAACATCTTGTTTTATATTTATTACACATTACAGTGACACTATGTTAATATTATCTCATGTTTATATGTTATTATTACATATGTTAAATTTTTATATATCATTATTTCATTCCTTCTAACCCATCTGCTAATGCTTTGTTCTTGTGTTTATTTCCCTTACTAGGATTTTTATATCATCCCTTTGTTCATTTTATCTCCAGGTTATCCTATGAAGATGTATGAGCATGATGGAATTTAAGAGCTCATAATGGAAATTAAATCAATTTTTTTTAATTATGTACATAATCTTCCACGATACTAGAATTTACAAGTCATGGACTGTAATATAATGTTTAATTATACATAAAATCATGTAATGATATGTGTAAAATGATGGGGTTTCTGTAGTTTCTATAAGAGGAAAGATCATGTTATTTTTGGAGATATTGAGTAGAGAACTATAGTAAGAACCTTAGGGATGATACTAAGTATAGTAAACCATCACAATGTTCTATAAAGTATAGAGTATGTATTTTATAAAGAAAATAAATACCTTTATGGATATACACAAGTGGATGTGGCTCTAAAATAGATGTATCTTAGGGTAAAACCCAAAATAGTTCATTGAGATAGACTCAGTACAAAATTGGCACATGAAAATGGGTCTTGATGAACTTCTAATTTGACACTCCTAGTGTATATGCTTTGTAATCTTAATAATCTCATTATGAATTATAATTATGGGAATAAAAAAGAAGAATCACGTAAGAATAAATGTTTGAAAACATATCATCGGTATCCAAGATTGAAACCTAGAGAACCAAAAGTTAGGACATACATTTTCTTTAATATTTTTTCATTTTATGATTAAATTTTACTTTTTATTCTTATTGGCTATGTATTAAAGCCCTCTAATTGTATGTTCATTTTCTTAGTCAATGTCAGGAAATAGACGAACATGTTCCAAAAATCAATGTGATAGGCAATGTGAATATTTCCATAATGATATGCATAATAGTATGATAAAGGCTGCTCATAAATTTGTGTTAATAATTATTAATGTGTCTCACGTTTTGAATAATAACTTGAATCATGTGTAACTCTATCCTCCTATAATAAAAAAGAAAGTTATCATAGAATCCTTTATTCAAAAAAGTCCTCTAATGTTTAATGGATCCTCTGATCCCATCCCCATAGAAATATGTATTAACTCCATTGAAAAGATATTATCTATCATCCAGTTCTTAAAATAATAGAAAGTCATGCTAATGGTCTATCATTTTTATGGGAAAGAAGGTTAGTGGTGGACACTGATCAAGAATAAAAAGTCCCAGGTGGAAATTGATTCCATGAATTTGGGGGAATTCAAGAAACTGCTTCCAAAACAAATTCTTTAACCCTTCCTCTCAGGATGGAGAAAGAGTTACTAGGACTTAAGTAGAAGGAAGAAGAGTACATCAGGGCCTATGAATCAAATGTCACAAGGATTGAAGGATAGACCTCTGACATTGTCATGAACACTTAAAGAAAGGTAGAATGATTCTTTATTAGACTAAAGATTAGCCTATAAAAATTGTTGGAGAGTTGAGAATTAAAATGTTATGAGGAGATTGTTTGTTGTACCACCAAGGTTGAAATGGAGATCAGATACACTCAATGGCCTTTTGTGACTGGTTACAAAATGTGGAGAATAGAGTCTTATATGGGTGGTTCGGAAAATAAATCCCATTATGAAAATAAGATCGAACATCCCACGTGTAAAATTGTTGGAAAAATCATCTTGGGAACTATCTAAAGGGAACCAAGAATTTCTTAAAATGTGGAATAATGGGACATCTGTATAATAACTATTAGAGGGATATACATAATTCCACTAACCTGGAAGAAGAAAGCATTGTTCAGATCAACACTTAGCCTAAAGTGAAGTGTTACAACTACAAAGTGGATGATCATTATATTGACAATTTCCCTAATCCATGGGTTATTGGAGGAAATCCACAACATCCTCCAATGCAATAAGGAAGGAAATACTCTATCACTATTGTTGAGGTGGATCTAGACAACGATGTGGTGACATGTATGTTAGTCATTCATTCAAGAATTGAAAACATACTATTTGATTCTGGATCTACTAATTCTTACATATCTTTCCTTTAATTATAAATATTCAAACATAATCCCTATATTTGGATGTTTATTTATTTGTGAGAATAAATAATGATGAAATTATTTAATCTAAGGTTTATAACTCCTCCACAATAAATTTTTGTGGAATGAACCTCCCAGAAAATCTAGTCAGACTTCCTTTAATAGGGTTCCATTTCATATTGGGTGTGGATTGGATCCCTTCATACAAAGCCATCATTAACGTTCGTGAAAGGGATATCACATTTCAGCTCCCATATTATCCTCCAATCCTCCAGAAGTGAATGGAGGGAGATGAATCTTATTTAGATTCATCATCTCAAGTGTCGATAATGTTGAATTTTGATCAAGTATATTTTTCATAAATGATTGAGACAATGGTGATGATACATCTCCAAGATATTATCATCATGAGGGATTACATTGATGTATTACTTGAATAATTTTATGGTCTTACTCCTAATAAATAGGTTGATATCTCAATTTTACTTATTCTTGAATCTCTACCTATATCAAAGACACCTTATATAATGGTCGTTGTTGAGATGGAAGAGCCGAAGAAGAAATTACAAGAGAATCTAGAGAAGGATTTGATATGACCAAGAGCTTCACAATGGGGTGCACCAGTTCTATTTATTAAGAATAATGAACTATAAATGTGCCTCTATATTGATTATTTTGAGCTCAATAAAATCATGATAAATAACAAGTATCCCCTACCTTGGATATATGACTTTTTTGATTGTCTATATGGGGCGAGATATTTCTCTAAGGTGTACCTTTAGTTGGGATACCACCAATTATAGGTGTGGAAGGAATATATTCCCAAAAATTCCTTTTCAAATAGGTATGGACACTATAAGTTCACAGTGATTACCTTCAAACCCACTAATTATCCAACAATATTCATGGATTTAATAAATAGATTCTATATAGATTACCTCATCAGATTTTTCATTGCATTTATCAATGATATTTTGATATACTCCATGAGAAAGGAGAAACATGAGGATAATTTGAATACTATGTTGATGAAATTGTAATTGGTGAAAAATTATGAAAATTATAGAAAATTTGAGTTTGGGGTAGAGGAATTTTCATTCTTTGGGATTTTTATCACTAGAAAAAGAATATCAATGGACCCTTCCAAGACAATAGAAATTAAACAGTGTCCAAGGCCAATATCTATAATGTAGATCTGGAGATTGCTAGGTCTAATAGGATATTATCAATGATTTTTGAATATATTATCAGAATTTTCAAACCCAATGACAAAGTCATCATGGAAGGGAGTGATGTTTTTCTAGACTCAAGAATGTGAGGAAAGCATTAAAGAGCTCAAAAAGAGGCTTATCACTGGACCTGTACTCGTACTCTCGATAAGTGGAGAACTCTTTGTGGTGTAATGTGATGCTTCAAAGTATATCTTAGGTTTTTTGAGGATGAAAATGATAAATTGATAGCCTACTCCAAAAGGAATCTGAAAATTCCTTGAGTAAAACTATCCCACACATGATCTAGAGTTGGTGGTTGTGATCTTTCGATTCAAAATTAGACATCATTATCTTTTTGGAGAGAAGTTTGATATATATACAGATTAAAATATTATCAAACATATATTCACACATTAAGATCGTAATATTTTCTAGGGAATATGGTAAGAACTCATTACTGATTATCACTGCTCAATCCACTACAATCCATGTATGCAAATAAGTTGGAAGATGCTCTATATACAAAGGATTGTGCATCTTTATCAATAATGAGAGTTGAAAATGATACAATCATAATATATTTATAGAGTATGGACATGGAAATCATTATAGGAGGAACATCATCAATCCTTTCTCAAATAATATCCCAACCACCCCTCATGGAGAAAATAAAGGATTCTCAAAGAAGTGATGTGCAAATTCAAAAAAGTGTGGAACTTATCAAAAATGGGAAATCGTATAATTTCAAGATTGATGAGGAATAATCTATAAGATTTGGGTCACGAATATGTACACCATTTGATCTAGAGATAATGAAGGAGAATTTCAAGGACGCACAGAGATAAACCATCTCTATTCTCCCAGAAATCACAAAGATGTATTGATATCTCTAAGAGAACATTTGGTGGGACAATATAAAGAAGGATGTTTCTATGTATACCCCAAATTGAATGAAATATCAGAAATTTAAGGCAGAAAGACAAAATTATAAGGGTATGATGAAACCACTCCCCATACCAACATGGATGTGGGAGTACATTTCCATGGGCTTTGTTATTGGACTTCTAAGGAGAACCAGTGGAAACATTGTTATATGGGTCATTGTGGATCAACTTATAAATATAGATCTCTTTATTTTAATTCATTAGGACATCACATTGGATAAAATTTTACATATATATATAATAGGTCGTAAGGTAGGATAGTGTACCACTATCAATTGTATCCAATTTAGATCCAAGATTAAGATCGATGTTCTGGAAAAGTATACAACATGCTTCCGAGAGTGGAACTTTAGTACGACCTATCATCGTCAAACTGATTTCCAATATGAATGAACTATTTAGACACTAGAATACATGTTGATAGAATATTATATGGACTTCCACAGAGGATAGGACCAATATCTTCCATTGGTCGAATTCTCTTTCAAAAATATTTTCCACTCCAGCATCTTAATGACACCATATGAATCCCTTTATGGGAAAAGATGTAGATCACTGATTTGGTGGGATGATGTCAGTGAACGTAAGCTGGTAGGACATGAAATGGTTAATGAAATGGTGTATAAGGTTAAAACCATTCAATAGCACATTAAGTAAGTCCAAAGTTGACAAAAATAGTTAGGCATATAATCATCAACCATACCTTGAGTTCAAAGTAGAAGACATGGTATTTATCCATATATCACTATGGAAGAAGGTCATGAGATTTGGGATGAAAGGAATGTTAGGCCCCAAGTACATTGGAACATTTTAAATCCATGATCCTGTCATAGATTTGTCCTATAAAATATTATTTACACCTACCATATCTAAATAACAAGTTGTCTTCCATGGATCCTTCTTATGAATGTACAAACATGATCCTTAACATGTATTGTCTTTAGAGGTGGTATAGTTGGAGAATGATCTTTCTTAAATGGATCAGCCAGTGAAGTTCTTAGATCCTATATATAAAGTTTTATGCTACAATAATACTCACTTGGTAAAAGTAATATGGTGGGACCATAAGTAATATGATCCAACATGGGAATTAAAATAAGTAATGAACTAAAAGTACACACACCAGTTTTCGGTTTAGAATGTACAATGAAATTTTGAAGGATAAATTTCATAAGGGGGGAAGAATGTAATGACCCAATGATTTTTAGTGGAATTTCAATCTTATAATTATTTCTTAATGTATAATAACATAAAATTACATATAGAGCATAATACAAACCTTATAAAATAAAAATGGGAAAAATAAAAGGTAGTTCTAGAAGTTAAAGAACATGTACCGATGATATAGTAACTTAACCTTCAAATTGTAATGTGACCATTATGAATAGTAAACCTACCAACTTAAAAGTAACCTTAGTAATGAATGTATAAATAAAATTTATCCATCTTATAACTGACAATATGATATAAATATATCATAGTATAAGTAAGTAATTATTTTAAAAAATAATTAATTAAGTGTTTTTATTTTTGAAACTCTTGTATATTTAATTACAATTTTATGATTAATTTCTCATTTTAAATGAAAATTTAGTTTCAAAAAATTTATTCATAAATAATTATTATAATTAAAAATTATTATAATGTTATTTTAGGAGACCTTCGTTATTTTTTCAAAGAGTTATAAAAGATGTTTTAATTTTATAATTTCTATTTTTCAATTGAATTATGAATTTAAATTTAAATTAAAATTATCTTATTTAGATAATTAATTTCATAAAATTAATTATATTTTTGAATTATACTCATTTAAAAATGGTCGGGGTGATTTTTTGGTGTTTTTCACAAATTCATGAGTTTATGGTGAATAGTAAAATATGATAATTTATGATAAATGTTAAATAAATGAATTTATACATTATGTTTAAGTCTAGGATGATGTTAATGTCCATTTGTTCATACTCACATTCTCTATTTAAAAATTTTTTTCAAAAGAATCAATAATATTCATAGTATTGAGAAAAAAAATGCTAAACTAATGATTAGAATAATGGGAAACACTTTCTATCCTCCACTATAAATACCACCCCCCTTTACATCCTATCCTCACACCTATCAAGCCTTCTTCGTAGTCAAAATCCTCATAAATCCCCCCCAATCACCTTTACCAAGACCATTACCTCTATGATACATAAAAAGTCCAAAGTCTCTCCCCTAAAGAGTCTCTCAAGGAAGATATATTCAAGTGATAAATTCATCTTTTCATTTCTTTTATTTTCTTTGGACATTTCTTTCATTGTTTTTCTTTCCTTACCCCATTTCATCCAAAAATTAGGATAACTTCACTATGTTAAACATAATATAATGTTTTATGATAATTAGAAAATTCATAATCCTCTATCATTTCTCCTAATTTAATAATAGAAATGAAAACATCATCTGAGATGTATTAATTCATCACATTCAAGGATGGTAGATTAAAAAATTTCTATTACCCTATTCAATTCAGGTCATGAAACCGTATTTATGGATGAAAAAATAAAATATATTTATTATATCTTATGTAAGGTCCTATAATCATATGTACCCATTAAATTTATATTTTAAATGAAAATGTGTTCGCTGTGATTAAAAACTTCCAATTAACCAAAACAGTTATCATTAAAATTTTATCTAATAATTCATCCACATACGATTTAATCATATGAATTATATTAACTTTTTTTCTTCTATAAATTAATTAATAAAAAATAATTACCCTTTTTTAAAACCATTCCCATTTTACAAGAAACTCTATACTCTTATACAAGCGATCTGATAATGAAAATTAAGAAAATGAGCACTCCAGAACGACGAAATTAAACACTATAACTCCTCAAAAAGTCCATGAATTAACCTAAAAAAATTTTAAATAATTTAAAAGTATACAAAGTTATTAAAATAGTAATTAATGAATGTAATAACTCTATCTATGACATTAATATAAAGTGATAGACAACATCAGGGATTCTACTCAAACCACCATTATTCATTCTGGTTTCTCTATATTTCTTTTTACCAAAATTAATTTATCTATTATTTTTTATTTAAATATTATAAATGAATTTTACATGATCCAAAATAATGTATCAAGGTTCATTCATCATTATATTTTTGGTATACACATGTTTTTAAGTTGTTCTTTCGACAATACTTCCTGATAAAGAAACCTATTTTAGGGAACTTCCCAAATTCTTATCCAGTTTCAAGTGCACTCTATCATCTGGTTTAATCAACCATTGTTTTTATAAAATATGACTTTTTATTATCAAAGAATTATTTTTTCACTTCCAGTTTTGTATAAAATATCATTCCCTTTTCTATTTTAAATGCTCTTTAGTATTTTCCTTAAAACCTCTCTAAAATGTGTTAATGCTAAAATTTATTAAATATGCTTTACACATGTTGTCACATTTTCTTAACATAAATTTACATGATATATTCCTATTTTCCCTTATTACTTTCCATTTATATTTAATTATTTTTATTTCGGGGTACTTGTATGATATGCTCATTTATTATGCTTTATGACATTTTTATGATACCGATATCTTTCAATGGGTACCCTTATGTTTATGTATGATTGATTATGTATAATTAATTATGTAGAAATACTATTAATGAACATGTTTTGATGTGTGAACCAAGATATAACTCTAATGCATTAGGTAAAGTAGATTCTCATGATACCTTATCTGCAACAGTACTGGTTGTTAGCCTTGACTCATGTTACCATGAGAAATAGTCTTAAAGGTTAACATTGACTTATGCTCCACTATGTGCTAAAAGACATGACTCATGATAAAGTCCTGTTTTATTTTTCTACCACATTACTATGACTCAATGTTTTTTGATCCCATTTTTATATGTTATGATTCCATATGTTCCATGTTTTTTGATATCATTATGTCATGCCTTCAAACCAATGTGAAAAATCATTTTTCTTATGTCTATTCCCTCAATGAGATTTTTATGTCATCCATTTTTTCATGTTATCCCTAGGTTATACAATGAATATGTATGATCACAATGTATTTTAGGATCTCAATATTGGGATGGTATAATTTTTTTTTAATATATATAATTATGTACCTAATCTTCCAAGACACTAGATTTTACGATCCTTGGCTTGTAATTTGATATTTACATATCCATAGAATAATGAAATGATGAGTGTAAAAGAATAGGGTTGATATTATTAAATACTATTAAATAGTTTTATATTTACTTAAAATAATCTCATAAGCACTACCATATGAACATAAGAATTGAAAATGTGCACTACTCAATAATTGTATCTTGTAATTTTCATTGTTTAGAAATAATACAATACCACATACTCTAATAAAAAACATCTCTTTTTTGTTATACAAAGAATGGAATATATTTATACATTAATTTCAATATGATCAACAAAATAGTGCATGTTATTCCTAGTACAAAATATAAATCATTTATTTTTGTAACAACATCAGAAAACATCACAATTAGGCACAGAATTTTGTTATTATGCATCTTGTACATCATCATTTCATCTATTCAGACAAAAACACTTATTAATTAAATTTCCTTCCATGTAGTAAGTAATATATTTCTTATTGGATTTTGTTATGAAAACTCTATCAATTCAATTTTTTCCATTTTCTTTATCTAATTTCTCCATTTAAAATATAATTCGTTGAAAACAACCTTACATTTTTTAATCTGATTCCAACTGTGTAACTAATTTTTTGGTACCATATTTTTTCAAAATTTTCTTCTAATTAAAATGATTCTAATAAAAACCAAATTCTTATTCATCTTATCTATAATTATATTCCTATGTTAAAAACTTCCTGCTAAAATTATATCATAATATGTTCATTTTGTATCTCTATCTAAACCCAATTATAAAACTCCATAACTATATCATGTGTGAAAAGATCATACATTAAAAATTTTAAATTAATCCTATTTATAGATTCATGACTAAGATAAAACATGTATTTCTAACTTTTACTTTCCTGTTTATTGAAAACATGAAAATAAAATATTCCTCTCAAAACTGTTCACCTAAATCATTCCAGTATTTCTAGAATGTTCATAAATGCTTATGAGAAACATTAGTAAGCCAAACATTTGTATAATTTCCTTAAAACAAAGTCATTATCCTGATTTAACTCTCTGATAATTGGAACATTAATAGACCATTTCAACATCCTCATTATTCTAATCATTTTGAAAACTTCTTGAATAACTTTAAAATAGGTATATTATTAAACCACTAAAAACATTTCATGTAAGAAAATTTGTAATAATTATCCCATATGATGATAAAACTTTATCTATAAGATTATTTGTATGATTGTCCCTATAAAATATTTATTGTAACATATCATATGTTTTTGGTAGAAAATGTTTCCATCTGATTGATTTAATCATATGATTTCGAACCAACTAAAACATTACTTTGTATGTTTGTCTACAAAATTATTTTTTCACAAAAAACCTTATTCCAATCCCTCTATCTAATTTTACTCAAAATAATTAAATTCCTCATAATATTTATAATAATTATATATATATTTTCATATAATTTAAGGAATCTCTAAGTCATGGTTTTTTGATGATTTCATATGATAACATATGTCCAATGTTTTTCACCCAAAAACCATCTGTCTAATGACTCTATGTAATTTTATCTAATCATCCCTTACCAAAATCTCTTCTCAACTTCATACATGTAAAATTGAAATATATTTTACAACTGCAAGAAAAAAATATTTATTTTTACAAAATTTATATACTATCTATCCTATGGACTATGTCTAATGTCTTCATCAGATAGAATTACGGTTAATCTTTTCTATATAATTTAGAATCAATAATTTCCCCTCCAAACATCACAAATAAGAAAATAAAACTTTGAATTATTTATTAATTAGTCTTGGAAACACATTCATAGATCAATGAGGAACTATTTTCATCAATTCCTCTATCTAAATTTGTTTTTCTAGTGAATTCTATAAAACATCACAACAATAACACTCTAAACCAAAAAATGTATTTCACCCATTCTATAAAAACACTTAGATCATGATATCATTGTAACTTATGATGTTGGAAACTTTTAGATCTGAAAATCTTCTCCAAATTTTATTATCAAACATTCCCTCTAATGAAACATTATAATATTTAGAATATAATCATTCATAAAAAATCATCTAATATATTTACTATAAAAATCACCTAATGAACTAATGGTAAGAATAAATAATCTAATTCCATAGCCATATTATTTTCATTGATATAATATGATTTAAATTAATGTGATTTTTTCAAGAAAAAAAAAGATAACCATTACAAAGGAATATTATTATTTTTAAACAATCTAACAATACTTATTCAAAAAAATATCCAGAAACCTCAAAAAAACTTTTATCCAACTTTGTTCAAAAATAAAATCTTTGGCCAATGTCCTTGTTTCATGATGTAAAACATCGTGACTATTTTTTATCTCATGATTTAAAACTATATTCTACAGTTCTATTACATATCCTTGGACTATGAATCGTGAACTATATAGGCTTTGATTCTAGTTAGTTATGATACATAATATGCGTCCATGAGGATTAAGACCAACATAATAATCACCAATACCTTTCCTCACCATTATACCTTTGATCTAATATGTTTTAGCACTAATGCCATATTCCCTAGGAACCAACCTCATCTTTCCATAGTCCTGATGAGGTCATATCCTTCTTACCAGGCCATATCCCCTATATCAACACTAAACAAATAAATTATATGATTTTATTCCCAATGAAATAAACTATCTCATTGGGATATATTCATGATGAAATCATATCCCACCCGAGTGTCAATATTTGTTTTGAGTCGTCACTAATAAAATCTGCATAGAGAAATATTTCTATTGAGATCAAATTGAAAGGTATAATCATGCATAATTCCCAAACCATCCTTTTATAATAATATTTATCTGTATATTACATACATAATAATGTTAAAATTACTGAATTAGTAATTATCACATAAACATAAAAGGTATGTATTGTCCTATTAAGTTGAATCAAACTATGTGGTTTTTTATTCCATTTACAGGGATATTTAGGTAGCCCTTCTCATGGCCATGATTCCATCAACATAAGCACATACCATCTCCTTGGATTGAGATACACTCTAGAGTGCCAAAATGTGTGACTATAATCTATAGAGATCTTAAACAAAATAACATAATTAATCAACAATGAATACCAGAATATGTTTTGATACATACTAATGGTGACATCCATGGAAAAACACTGATATATACTGATGTTCGCATCAATAGAAGACCCCTACTATACATGTATGTTTACATAAATGCATGATAACAATCAATAATTATAATAAGGATGATAATTACTATATCATGATTTGGGACTAATTAATGATTATTCTTTAAATATATAGATAGACCAAAAGTAGAAAATAATTCCCCCTCTACAGCTACGGGTGATCCTGGCCACTTTTCCTCTTAATCAACGCACACTCTAAGGTGTTTCTAATGAAGTCCCAATAATGAATTTTTTTTGAAAGTAGTATTTCATTGATAGAAAATGCTATAATAGGGTCACATTGAAAATTTCATCAACATCCCAATCTATTTCTACAAGTAAAAACATAATTTAATCATAAATAACCAAGTTGGGTGAAATAATCCAATTATGAGTTTTCTGTGCTCATTTTTTTAGGTTATCTGTATTATTATGATTTGTTTTTGGTATTTTTATATATAGAATATAGGATTTTATAGTCAAGGAATGGTTTATATAAATTAATAAGTAATAATATAGTAGTTCCTTATTGGTGTCAATGATGGATATTATGATCACTGATTATTAAATAGATTATAATATATAGAAGGTCGAATTTACTCATTAAGTATACTAACTTTTTTGGATAATAATCCATTTAATTTTGATTATATTATGTTATTGTGTGGTTATTATTTTGAATATCTTGATTTCCTGACATCATATGACTTAGTAAAATGGAACAACCACATTTAAGCATAATAGTCAGAAAAACTATATATATTGAAAAGAGTATTAATTTAGTAGTGTCATAGTTGAATGCGTATTGGTGCCCCGAGTTATGGATTTCATTAGTGGTCTGAGTGTATTTCTTATTTTAGTATTACAAAATAAAATAGATTGAGATTTGAATTGGGGTTTGAAAGGGTGATTGATTTGGAAATGATATTTCAAATTATTTTTTTAAGGAATATATTGAATGTCATTTCAAAGGGGAAAAATAATGGTTTCAAAAGTTAATTTTCACAGTAAATTTTTTACAAGGGCCATGAGTATAGAAATTTATAATGGTATTAAAATAAAATATTATTTTCAAATGGGGTTTAAAGTGTATTTTATTTTTCTTTTAAAGAAAGGAAACTGCAGTGATTTTATATAAATATTTAGATCTTATAGACCTTGTGTTAGAGGAGGGTATTTTTTAATCATGCACGATAAAATTCTCCATTAATTTGATTATTTGACTATATATGTTCTTCCATGTCAAGATTATGTATATAGATTTCAGGTAAAACCATTCGTTATGTGATTGGGTTTTTCATATTGTTTATTTATTGAGTACCTTGTTTATTGGATGTCTATTGGGACCTTGAGATATACCCCTTGGGGTTGGGATAGATTCATGCATACGAGGGTTTATTAAATGATTTTTTATGGTACATGGGGTTTCACTATAAATTTTAATGTTTATCTCACAATTGAAGTGATTGGGATTTGTTTCAAGGTTGCAACAAAAGGATTTGGTTTTTTTAATTTCTATTGAATCTATGATTAATTAATAATGGTGATAGAAGGATATTTAACACTCAAAAAACATGGTGACATGGATAGTGATTTTACAATGTTTAGAAAAAAATATGAACAACATTTTGGGATTTTGAGGAATCATAAAATGATATACATGTAATTAGAGCACAAGAATTGAAGAGGCGGTTATGTTTTATGGTTGCAAGAATAAACCATGATGTGAACCAAAGGATCACATCATGACTGATGTTCATAAAATATTAGAAATATAATAAATATCATTTTATATATAATATTTTTATTGTTATGTAAGATTTTTGAATCTGGAAAAATTATAAAATGTTTAACTCAACTAGAATGTGTTAGGGTTCATGGAAAAGAGTTATGACTCAGGAATGAGGCTAACACAATGAGTGGAGTTATAAGAAAATGAAAAGCTCTCATATATGATTTTTCTACTAAATTAAACTTAATGGTTCCAAATCATTTGTATCTATATCTAATTTCATTATATATCATCCATGTCATGGAATGGATAAGATATGTTTTATTGGTTTTTCAAATTTATAGATTCACACACTGGTTAAGTGGCTCACACTATAATAGGTTTGAAGATCAAGAATATCATTAATTATATCACACTATGATAAAAAGGATAAATTGATGATTATGGAGAATTTATTGTATTGTTTTCAACATGAAATAATAATATGGGCCATGATTGTTATGTTATGTCCTATTTATCAACATGAATTTGATCTTCACGTCATTAGAAGATGATTCCAAAAAATGCATTTGGATTGAGATAAAGTTATATAATCAGAATTTAATATTTATAAGAGAAAAATATAATATCATGAGTAAAATTTATGAATCTTGTTTCTGGCTAAGAATTAGTCCATAAAGAATAAAATCACATTGTGACCAGGATTAGGATACAGAAGATCAATCTATAATAAGGAAATTATGTCTTTAATAGGTTATTTATATATTATTTAGAAGGTTTCTTTGGAATTTTAAATGAGAAATATATTGGATCAGTTTCAAGAGGTAAAATAATATTAATTGGAAAATTATGACCACATTAAAACATGTGGTGCACTTTTCATTATCCTAGAGGATTATAAGAAGAAATATTGATCCTAACATTTGAATGAACGGTTGGATGCATAAAATAAATTATAATTAATTCATATAGAATTTCTAAAAAAATATAGAGGTTCAAGATATATTGATATATATGATAATGAAAATAATAATATAGGATATCCATCGAATAATTATATTAACCTATTTGGTTTCATTAAAGGATGATTTTTTTGGATTATAAGAGTTACACTAATACATCAATCCATTAAATAATGATTAAAAGAGGATATAAAGAGTGTTTAATTACCTTCATATATATGAAGAATTGTTATTATAGTTATTATATATAGGAATACTAACTGATATTCTTAATGTGTACACATCCTCATGAGGTCTCAAAGTATTTAAAGAGAAAAAAACATGGACTACAATTGAGTATCAATTCTAGAGTTATGAAATAATGGACTTCAAATTTAATATATTTATTATGAATATACCCTCATTTCTTTAAATTAATATTTTCCATTAATGAATTAGTTCGCATAATATAATGTGAGGGAGTTTCCCTCCAATTGTTAGGAAGTATTTCATTATTCTTGTAAGTGTAATTAATTTTGGTGTATAGTGAATTTAAAAAATAATCATACATCCCTATAAAGAATGTATAGTAGATTCAGGTACACTCACAAATTATTGTTTATATGCACCTAGGATTGTACCTTAATGGGGAATCATTTAAAATCATTTTTTGTGCATGTACATTATCTTTATAATTCATATTTGATTTTTGGTTTTACTGGTCATAATATAAAGAGGGATATATAAATTTATAAATCCAATAGTGGTCTATTATCTATATGTCCTAAGGAAATAAGATAATATAAAAGGTTTTAATCAGTGTACACCTTGACCCCCCCCCCCTCGGACCATGGTACAAATAGTTAGTTTGTTTTTAAAAACATGTATCACTTCTAGAAGGTTATGAATTCTTGTTCAATATCAGAATCTATTTTTTTATTTATTTTACACATGGATTCAAAGATAAATCATTTATTTTTCATTGGAATGAATTTTTATGGATTGAAATTGAGGATTTTTTTATCTTAATAGGGTTTTGGTGAGGATATCAAGAAATATGACCAACAAGATGATGATACTAGAAAGTGAATTAAATTAATATGTGATGTGGAGACCTAAAAGATAATTTATAAAGCTTAATATGGTGAGGTATTTAATTGAACTATTCTTTATGGTATTTCATTTGATATTTTTACATTTTTTACAATATATATGGAAATATTATGGAATGAAATGATGTTGTGATATCATTATAAATATAATTTTGTAATCTGTAAAAAAATTATATCACTGAATAAATATGATGAAGACCTCCTTATGTTAAACTGAATAAAGATATTGAGATATAATAATCGGACTCTTATGAATATTGGAACTCCAAATTGAGGGTAACTAATATAATTTTCATATAAATATTTATTTTAACGATGTTATTGAATGTTTTAACAAATTTGAAAATTCAAATTCCACTATAGAGTTTGTAGTGGATTTTTATTTATTGGAATATGGGGAAACTACATTTAGTAATTAATCCAAATAAATCTCATGTAAAAATTAAGGAAGGATCCTAACCTAAAAAGATAATTAAGATCATCTAGAAATCATTCATAAAGGGGAAAATTTTTTAATGGGAGCTTTTCCACGGTGAATAAAATATTAATGTAAATTGAGGTGTCTATGTATAAGAACATTATGAAAATGGGTGAAAACATGAATGGACAACATAACCTAATTGATGAATTTCACAAAAAGTGGGAATAATTGTTATATAGAAATATTTTTTAGTAGGAATTATTGATATAAACCCACAGGAGTGAAAAAATATAGAAAATAATCTATTTCAATGTTGGAAATGATAGATTTCCAATTAATGGGACATGGTGATCAAAGAAATTCAATTAACATTAATATCCTAGAATGGAAAAAGGAAGGCCGGAACACCCATTATAAAAACTTGAACAAGTGAAGTGCACAAGGATAAAAATATATAATCATTTTATAAGTGAAATATTCAATCTAAATATTGATGTAAGGATCTCAAAAGAAGTTTTATGTAATGTTCTATAATTATGGAATCATGGGGACTAAATGATTGATTTTATAGAAGTTAAATGGAGAAAAGGAGAAAGGAAGTATACGGTATCAACATCTCACTCATGAAATGAATACATGATCTATAAATTTATAAAGATATGTTTTATTTTTGTTAAACATTGACATATGGCTAGAAATTATCGCAAGATACATGAAAAAGTATACGAATGAATTCCAACCTTCCTCTTAAAAACAAGAATAATTTTTGTACCAAAATAAAATATATTTTACTGGAAAAAATTTTTACTACTTTAGAGGAAAATAATTCAGCATAGTTAAGGGTGAACCAAGTCCCAATGAGGATACACTCTAAGGAATCAGTCTTAAAATTACCTATTATAGTTTCTTTAAAGTTTTATTCACATTTATACATTCTAAAATATATATTAGGTATATATTATTAGATATTTTATTCGTAAATATTACATAACAATATCATATATATACAAAGTGAACATTTCTAATGAGCATCAATTTTTCACACATTATAACACTTTTAAAATAAAACATGATTTATTTTGTAAAAAAATAAAAAAGATATTAAATTTGAATTCTTTAATTATGTTACCCATCATTAAACCCTATAAAAATATTTTCAATATTTTCTATAAGAAAAAAAATCAATAAATAACATAAATGAAAATAAATGAATCTGATAGTCCATTATTACCTATAAAAATGTACCTTTCCAAAATATTCATTGGGATCAAAATAAAAAATTTCTTACCCAATAAATAACCTTCCCAAATCCAATATTTTGATAAAACAATTAATAAGAACTATTAAAGGAAAAATTAAAACCCATATTTGTTTCTTTGAAAACATAAAAAAACTCCTGAAAAAGTTTTCGCGATGTTATAATTTTCACCCGTAATAAGTAACAAAAAATATTTTCTGAAAATAAGCGCATTCATTACCTTTTTGAAATAATAGGATTACTATAGAACCCCATATAAATAATGGATAAAAAATATTTGTATCTTTTGATATCATTTTCCATTTCAATATTACAAATGAAATAACTATATAGTTGACTTCCATACCAAATGCATTTTAGGGCTATCACGGACTTAGTCGTCCATGGTTTATAACAAAACCACCAGTACATTGTTCATAAAATATACTCCCTTCCATACTTTATATTAGAAATACCGATCATAAAAAATAATTTCCATGAACCATGACATAATCATAACAAACCAAATCTTTCAATTTTCATCATATCACTAATAAATAATTCTATTCACCTATCAAAAAACATTTCCAGATATTGAAATATCAAATCCATTTAAAAGTAAATTTTTTAATACAATATTTATAAGAAAAATTAGTGGTATTTTATTTGAATAAAACATAGAATATTCTAAAATAATCCAAAATTCAAATAATGCTTTTGGTGATCAGAAATGTTTTTGTTACCATATACCTTAAAAATAACATTCCTTTCATATTTTTTTAAAATTAACCCTATAAAACACATAAAAGGATTCCTTTTGAAAAAAAAATTAAATGAAGTCAAAAGAGTAATAGAATATTCTTTATAATTATTCTATATCCATACAAAAATATAAATAAAAAAAATTAGAAACAAAGACATGGAATAAAACGAGTTAAAAAATAAATCATTGAAAGAATAATTTTTAAAATAATGTCCCATGCCACTTTAAAAATATTTTAATCATAATACTCATGAAATAATAACATTATAATAAATTTTAAAAAGAATTATAATAAATGAATTAATTATACAACATATCAAATTGTCTGTATATACACCTCATAAAATTATATAGGTACATAACATCTTAATATGCCTCCACAAAGGGAAATGGAGATGAAGTCCCTTACATTGAGTCTAGCTCATGATGTACATTATTTATCTTCGTGAATAATAAAATAATGTCAATTATTCTCATTTATAATTAATATTTTTTTAATTCAGTTATCAATTTTATTTTAACTCTTAATATTCTATACACAATTAGTTGATCATTTGAGCTCACGTTGTATGTTTTGATGGTATTCATCTTATATGTCATAAAATGAATTTTCTTGGTTGACTATGACCAAAGAGGTCATTATTTATAGAAAAATAATCATGAAATATTTATTATATTTATACATAAATTACACGATTAAGACCCATAATTAAATATCGTTATGAAATATGAACTACGTTATAATCATTGAGACGGTATGGCATATGTATCATGAATAACATTTCCATTTTTTTAATTATAATAATGTAAAAAAATTAAGTGATATATTATCCTTAAATAATTATAATAATATCATAAATAACATAGTCTTTCTATAAATATACAATATATTTCATCCATGTGTTGTGGTGATGAGAAAAGTATCACATCGCTTTGTGGAGGCAGTAGTCCACACATACACATGAATGACATTATCATTTTCAAGTGAGTGGAATGGTAAGAAATGAAAAATATATTTTACTTTATAAATTATTAATGTATCATTAATATAATAATTATGAATTTTATATCATATATATTCATTAACATTATCCTTATTACCTTACATGTAAATTTTTACTGAAAAAATAATTACTCTGCTTCATGAGGCAGTAGTCTGTCATATACACGAGCAATGTTATCATATCCTCCACAAAATGTAATGTAAGAAGCTATTCATGATATATAAATAAATGTAGATTAATTATTTTACATATATTATATTTATACTTTCAATACTTGATTATAAATATTCCTTGGATATGATGATGAGAAATGAATGACATCAGTTCTCATGGAGGTAGTCCTCTATACAGACGAATGATGATTTTGGTTCCTAATTAATGAATGTGAAAATATATTTAGATTCTTCCATTAAAATAATAAAATCCCATTTTATGGGATAGAATAATTTTATTTTATAATATTATTTTAATAATATTTTAATTATTTGGAAGAATAAATAAATTAAAAATTCTTGGTTAAGCACAATACCTCTTTTCCTGAAAACAACTCTTGGGTTTGGCACCAAAATCCTCAATATGATGGATTTATGATCAAAAATGGGATCTAGTTCATGGGTAGAAATTTAGTGAATATATTTGGTGAGGTATTGTCGAGGAAAAGTTTCATTTAATGTGTAGAAATTAGAGGATATTAAGTGGCATTTATAAGTGAGGTGAGTAGAAAACAAGAAATTTTTAAAATCCAAATGGTTTAACCAAGTTTTCACATGAATAAAAGGATCAAAAATAGATTATTTTAGATTATTATATATGATAATTTCTCAATATGGACATAATGTATATTTTAGACAAGTTTTTAGTTCATTTTATACCTCACCGTCTTATTTTATACCTCGGTAAATCATTTTTTTACCTTAACCATTGTAAATGATTTTTAATATTTTCACTAGTCACTATGAAAAAAATTTAATTTGAAATTATTAGGAAAAAAAATTATTATGATAAAAAAATATATAATCTATTTTTCCAAATTTTATTCACATAATTGGTATAATTAAATTTCAAATTGAACCCATGGACACGGTAAAAAATTGATTTTTCAAGAAGTATATTTTTCAATAAAATGATGATTTTATATTAACTATATGACTAGTAATAATAATAATATGAATATATATTATTAATTATTAATATATATATATTTATTCATGTATTTAATTTAAATTTTCTATAATTAGTTTTTTATTTAATTAAATATGATAAATAATATGCACTTTTAACCAGCTTTTAGAAAAATCGAGTATTTAAACCCAAAAATAATATTATACTAAACACCGATATAAAGATGATTGAAAAGTAATTAAATATAATAAATGAAAATAAAGAAAAATTATTATACTTTAAATCCCATTAAAAATAACTGGTCTTTTAAATTACATATTTTTTTAAAAAATAAATGACATTTTTACAAAAAATTGTATTTTTCACTATTTCCATAAAAGTAAATATTTTCTGTAAAATCCAAACAATTAAACATAAATTTGATTTCGATACGATAATTTCAAATTTTAAATTTATTTATCCAAATTAAAAGTCCATAATTTATAAAATAAAATATTAAATAAAACCATAAAAGAAAAGAGTTTAATTAAAACTATTTAGTTTTGATTTAAAAATTACATAATATTTTTATTAAGAATATAACTTTATAATTTATTGTAATAAAAATGAAATTGATTTATTCTCTAATTACCTAGGTTTTTACATCCTTCCCTCCTTTTGATTTTTTTAATAATTTTATTCACTTATTAAACAATTTTGGATACCTTTACCCCACTGTATCTTATGATTCCCATGTTTATTCTTCAACTATATTGTTTTCCCACAAAACCAGGACCTTATTAATCACCATATTCCAAAAATATTCTTCTATATGGTTAAGAATGTGAATTTTAGTTTTCTTAAAAGAAATGATATCTCCCAAATGAACTAATTTAGGGCTCAAACTATTTGATGAATGTTGCACATATCTTCTAAACATTGAAACATGAAATGTGTTGTGTTCCTAGGATATACTCAGATAAAAATAAACTTAGTAGGAATCTAATCCAAAATTCACTAAGAATTATTATGCTAAAATGAACCTTGGACTTAAAATCCTCTATTTACCAAAATGAATAACACTTTTCCATAGAGATACATTTATAAAATCTTAATCCACAACCTTAAAATAAATATATTTCCTCGGATTATCCACTAAAATTTTGTTCTTTCTTTGATACTTAATCATATGTTGCTGAATAATATACACTTTCTCAATCATTTCCACTACAACTATAGATTCATTAACTTTAAATCACCAACTTCGTCCCACAAATCTAACATCTGACATCGCTTTCTATATAATTCCTTATAAGTTACAATTTGTATACTTGAATGTAATATTTTTTTATAGGAAGACATAAATAATGAAAGTAGTTTATCCTAAAATACCTTATAATACATTTAATAGGAAAATTGAATATAATGAAAGGTATGAATCTTTCACCTAAAATTTTCATTAGATTAAGGTTAAAAAAATTAATTTAAATTTAATTTAGTACCCAATGACTTATGATTTCCTGTAAAAAAATTATATATGAACATGGGGTCATGGTCTAATGAAATTTAAATAAGAACAACATGTAACCTTACTAATTATTTTAAATTTTATAAATAAATCTTCTCAAAATACATAGTATCTAGAATTGGTATAATTATTCATATTTTGTTAATAAATCAATAATAAGACCAATTCCATTTTTACCCAGATATGTGTTTGGAAACCCCCATAATAAAATCCATTGATATATTTTTCCATTTCCATTCTAACACTGTAAAAGGTTAGTGAATTACCTTCGAAAAATTCCAATCAACTTCATCCTTTTAAGAATTCAAATATTTCATGATAATGTTAGAAATATCTTTTTATACCATCCCACTAATAATACTCATAAAGGTCTCATTATATCTTAGTAATGATGGGATAAACCAGAAATTTAGAACTGTGAACTTCACCTAAAAACTCTTTCTTAAACTGGATATTACAACACATTCATAATATTTTTCCAAATATGATAACACCTTCTTCATCAATACTAAACTCATTAAAATTACCCTTAATAAAAGATCCTACATTTTCCTATATATCAAGATACTCTATCAAAGATTTATTAATTACTTCTAACATAGTCGACTACACTGAATCCTAAAACAAAATACATGATTCACCTGAATCCATAAATCATAGTGTAAAATTCATCAAATAATTAACAAAAGGGTCTTGTTACAAACATAAAATCGTTAATATAGTGAATCATGTAATAATAGTCCATAATGAATTCTAATAATCTTCCCTTTCACATGTTTAATTCTTTCAGAGTTAATAAATACATCAATTTTTTGATCAATGTATATTTCCAACTTTACATCTGACGAATTATTCCTCCAAATTTTTAAATAAAAACCCACATTAGTTAATTCCTGGGCATCTATAGGGAAATTTAACCCATGAGGTTTCAAATAACAAGAAAAATAGGAAACAACATATCATTCTCTATTATAACAAAACCATGTACATCCAATGAAGCATCACTGTAGATAAAAATTCATCATCTATCTAGGGAAATTCATAAACATGATCATTTGACTATATTCTTTTTATTTCTTATAAAAAACATATTTTTTTTCTAGATTAATTTAAGTCCATTTGAAGTAAACTATGTTAGTCGTTTAGATAACCAGGAGACAGTTTCAAAAAACCATTGTTTGTAATTTTTTAAAATATAACAATTATGAATATCTATGACATTATTAGGTATTTTCAACTATTTAATGCTTGTATTTTTAGTATGGTAAATTGTTATTCCATATTTTGAAACAATATACCCAATAAAAGAATTTTGGAAACCAAAATTCATACTTAATAAATTTTTTATATAGTTTGTTTTCCAAAAGGTTTAATAAAACAACAATCATGTGTCTTTCATGATCCTTAAAAAATTTATAATATAATACTATATCATCAAAAAAACAAAAAACATATTTAAATATTCATGTAAAATTCTATTCATAATATCTATAAATACATATAGTGAATTTGAAAACCAAATGTGCATAAATAAAAATATATAATTCCAATATCTTGTCTAGAACAATTCAATTGTAATTTCATCCCCATTTACCTTTAGCTGATGCTACTCTGACCATATATCAACCACAAAAAATACTAATCTGCCGGGAGCAGATCAATGAAATCATTGATATGATGCAATGGCTACATTTTTCTTAATATTGATATTATTAAAATATCTATAATCAATGAAAATACTCATAGAAACATATATATTTTTATCGAAAAATAGAATCACTCCATGGTGAGGTGTTAGGTCGAGTAAAACCATTATCTAAAAAATCTAATAATTTCATTTTTTTTGTTTTACAATTTCTAAATAAATTATTTTACAAGGGGTTTTTGAAATAGAATTAGCATCAATAACTAATTCAACTCTAATTTCATCCTCTTGGTCAGTTTTAACACCTATAAAATCATTAATAAATATATCCATGTATTCATTTACTACTATTAAAACACTAAATTGAAAAAAAAAATATTTTCAAAAATATAGTCTAGGTAAATTTCACATCTATATCTAATAAATTTCATAGATTCTTTGTATGTTATCAATGGAATGAAATCATTGAGTAGAACATTATTATCTCTGAAATATATCATATCATGATAAACTAAAATCCAATCCATACACAAATAGATATAAAACTCGACTATGGGTATTTCAACAAGATTTTTAGGAAAGTCCATTCCACCAATAAAAATATAAATATTATTATAAATATTAGTTTCTTTAATATTTATATCTAAATATTTCATAAAAATTTCTATCATCTTTATATGTGGTGATATTCCAATTTTATATGAAAATTTCTCAAAAATGAATTAATAAGAAGAACCATTGTCAAATAGAGTATTAAAATATTTCGAATAATAAAGTAACATACCTATCACCACTTCATTTATAGCCAAATATCAACTATATTACTGTTAAAATATATTACCAAACCATTTACTTATTTATATTTCTTTTTTCAACATTGAGTAACCTACATGGGACACGCATTATAATAACTCCCTAACTCATTAAACTTATTATCATTGTCTTTTCATTCCACGTATTTTCATTTTCCTTATAGTCACAAGTCCTATAACCAAATATACCACATAAAAATCACTTCATATAATAAATATAATCCTTATGTTTATTTTTACCAAACTTATCATAATATGGGAACTATATTTTCTTACGTCCAGTCAACTTTTATATATTCCTATCATTTTAATACCACCTACATCTTATTTTCTTATTGTTTTCATAGAATTCCACATCATCATAAAACTCAATTTATACCTTCTTGGCTAATTAATCTAGTTTCTTGTAGATTTTGAATTACAAAGGAGATAATTCCCTTCAATGTATTGTATTTAATATTGACTAAAACTAATTAATCATTATATCATGATCACAAAAAAATCTGATACATACATGGACAATATACTAAAATTTTCTTCATATAAATCTATATAATATTCATCCTTTTTACACAATTCTGTGAATTGTTTCTCTCTACTGGTTTGAACAACCTTAGGGAAATATTTCTCATGGAAGAAATTCTTAAAACTGTCCACTTCTATGAAATCACGATCATCTTTATTTTTGGTATTCTTAACCAAACATTATCATCGATCAGTTTCACCTTCAAAATAGTTAATGGAAAAAGTTTCATTTTGATATTTTAAACACCCCATGACATAAAGTATCTTCTCTAGGGTGTTGATACACCCTTTACCTAACACTCGATCAAAATATCAACTAAATTTTTGAGGAGGTTTTCATATAGAATATTCTACTATCAACATGTTCGTCTATAGTATATATGGATGATATTCATCATGGATTCTACCACCCTTTATGTCTTGTTTCAACTAATCCACCACTATAACAAACTCTTATATTCCAATTAATATCATCTTGGGATGTGGATTTGGAATAATATTTTCATCTCAATGCCCTTATAATATAGCTTCCCTATTTCCTCTATGGAAAAACATTCTGATGAGATATTGTTATGGGAAATAAAAATTGTAGTCATAAAATTCTAAATAATTTAAACATAAAAAGGTGAGATATTTGTTTGTAATGCTCTTAATATTATCATAACTTATAAAATTTTCTAAACCCTTCTCAGATACCAACTATAAGTACCAGATATTCAACATTACATATTCTAGTGACATTAGAAATGAATTAATCTTATAAAATTGAAAAATATATTTTAGGTTTAAATTTTCAGATATTTATGTCCAAATACTTACATAAAAGACACACATATATTCAAAGTGGATACTTCTAATCAGTATCCTTATTTCCCATAATAAATAACATTAAATTAAACAAGTTTTATTTTCACAAGAAAAATCATCAAGACGTTTAAATTGAATTATAATTTCCATTTCACATCCCTAAACCCAATATAATTTTTTTAAAAATTTCATATGAGAACAAAAAACTTAGTAAGGTGCATAATGAATATGAAAAAACTCGATAGTCCATGATTATTTAAAAAGTTATTTTTCAATGTATTAATTGGGCTAAACACATTTTTTTACCCATTAAATCAACTTATTTTTTCCAAATATTTTCATGAAATATTTCATAATAAAACAAAATAGAAAAAAACATCATGTTTTCTTTGAAAACATTAAAAACTCATGAATACTTTTTAAAAAAAGTATATTTCACCCTTAAAATGTAAGAAATTGTTTATTTTCAAAATTATCTCATTAACTAATTTTTTTGTAAATATATATTTACCATAAAAATATATAGAATCCATTGATAAAATATATAGGTATCTTGGGACATTCTTTTCCATATCACTCTAAGAAATAGAATAACCATACAATCAGGTACCATACCCGTTGCATTGGAGGGATATCACAAAACCACCCACACATGGTGTATAATATAAACACCCATCCTTTATTAATTACATAACCCCTAATACATGGTTTATCATGAAACCAAACATCATATAAAATAAATTCCAAGAACCATAACATGATAATAACTCATAAAATCATTCAATTTTTAACACTACAATCTTCAAATATTCTTATACAAGTATAATTATTTTAAAAATATAATGTATATATATATATACTTTAAATTTGTCACTATGAGATGATGTGAGAGGTGATGATGAAAAATAGATTATATCATTTCATAAAGAGGTTGTCAACCGTACACAATAATGATTATTTTATTTCTTATTTGTTAAAAGTGGATATATATTTATGTTATGAAATTAATAAAATAAAATATCAGTATATGGGATATATGAATTTTATTATATCATAATAATTGTATAATATTTTAAGAGGATGTAAGAATAAATAAAAAAACGCTCGATTAAGCATTATACATCCTCTTTAGAAGAACTCTTTAAGTTAGCACCAAAAATATTTGTATGTTGGATTTACAATTTGAATATGTGATATAGTTCATGGGGAATGAATTACGGAATATATTTTGTCAGGTCTCGGTTCTGCCAAAGGTATTTTACTATGTGAATTGGTGTGGAGATGGGGTGGCCTTTATAATTTTGGTGAGTGGAATAATAGTAATTTTTGAAGAAAAATGTGTAACCACATATTTTCAAGAAAAAGGGCTCATGAATAAACCATTATCATCAATTAAAAATAATCATGTCAATATATTTCCATAAACCATATTTTTTATTAGTTTTTATGTTATATTAACTATTATATTTTTAATTTAACCTTTAGTAAATTTGGTTTTACCATAACTACAAAAAAATGATTTTCTTATTTTCACTTTAAATTATGAAAAAATATTTATAAATAATTATAAAATATGAATTTTGTTGATTACAAATATTTAGTACATTTTACAAAATTATATTTTTAAATGGGACATAATTTAATTTAAAATTAAACTCATAGACGTGATGAAAATTTTGTTTTTCAATATGTGTACTCTTCAAGAATATGATGATTTTATGATAACACTATGAATAATAATTATTATTATTGGAATTTTAATAAATATTTATAGATACATAATAGATATATTTAATTTAAATCATTCCTCATTGTGGGTTTTTTAATTTTTTTTATATGGATAAACATTATTCACTTTCAAAAAAATCAGAAAAATTCGGTTTTTAAACTGAAAAATTAACTTATACTAAAATCTAATATATAGTTTAGTTAGAATTAATTAAGTGTATTTAATATAAATAAATAATTTTATTTTACCTAAAATAATATTCAAAACATAATGTGACTTTTAAAAAACAAAATTTATACAAAATAAATGACATTTTTTTCAAAAAAAATTGGTATTTATCACTATTCACCCAAAATCATGATTTTTGGAAAAATCAAAAAAAATCAGCCTTTGTAAATTTTGATATTCTAGGTTTAAAAATAAAATTCATTTTTCCTAATAAAAATTAATTAATTCACAAATTAAACTTTCAAATAAATCCTTATTATAAAAGAGTTTTGTTAAAACTATTTCTTTTTTATTTAAGAATCACATTTTATAAAGAATATTCCAATATATTCATATTAAAATGCATGAAACTAATTTATTTAATCATGATTAGTTTTATAAAATAAATCCTATTGGAATAAATGGAAAAAATTAAGAAACAAGTATTGGTAGAATGGAAGGAAGTTAATCTAACTGTGAGAAAGGAGGGTGGGATATTTAAGAAGGATACATCGATAACTAATAAGTGTAAGGATACTATTATTGATATAGATAAGGATAAACCATAATAATGACATATTATGTTTCTAAATAATACCAAAATGAATAAAGTTAATATTGGTGGAATGTCCCTCCTATGATATAGGAAGCACAATGAATCAATTGAAGAAACATGCATAAATGGGATTATCTCACAATGAAGGAATATAATTCTAATTTATTGGTGGAATTTTTCATTGGTGGATATATCCATATAATAATAGAAATGAAGGATTGGAAGGAAATCATATTCAATAGGTTTCTTCATTAAGAACAACTATAATCCTCAACTTATAGTTGTTTTTGAAGTACCCCTCTCCCCATGAATTTGTATTCTTTAAATTTTTTATTGTAGTGATGTTAAATTAAGGGTCATATACTACCAATGGGGTATTATTATTTTTTTGAATGAGAATAAATAAAAATATTGTAACATAAATATTGTAGTTATTAATTGGTATCAAGCCTAAAATATAAGGATACAACTCTTATTCAACAAATAATTTCATTTATTTAACAAAAATATACATCCAATCATTTTGATAATATATCCAGGTTTAGAGTTTTAGATAATTAAAAAAATAAAAATTATGTAAATAAACCCATACAATACATGTTGGACACTTCCCCTTAGTATCCATTTTATCCAAAATTCAAAATTTTTAAAAAGAAACATGTTTTCCTTTCATGGGAATTCATTATGATTTTCAATTTTACTTTTCATTATTAATACTCATCCATAAACCCTATGAAAAAAAACACCGGATTAGAAACAAATAAAATTAAGGGAAATATAAAATAAATAAATAATCTCATCGTTCATTTTAAAAAATGATATTATAAACATTAGTTTTAATTTCACATAATACACATGGATATCATGTAATCATTTACAAACCCATATAAATGCACTTAATGATCAACATTTTTCATAAATATTTTTATATAAATACATAAAGTAAAATCTTAATAATGATAAGTTATTAGGAAACATGAAAACCCTTGACAATACTATCTTTAAACAAGACCTTATTTCCCTAAAATGGAATAATCATTTCATTAAAAAGATTATTAGATTTACTTTTTAAATCAAAATATTTCCACAAAAACTCATTAAAAATAATATTACATTCATGTTTGTTATTTTGGGAATAATCTTAATTGAAGACTTACAACAACCAATATAATTGGAATAAACATATGGTTAACTTCAAACATAATTCCATAGAAAACATAATCATTAAATAATGAATTGGTGACCTATATTGGTCTCACCCATCATCAGGAGTTATATCATGCTCAACCCTCATAATAAACAATTTAAAATGATAATATCATGAAAATACATTTTATTCTTTCAAATTTTCCTTATAAATCCCTTTAAAATCTCTTTTAAATTCTCATGGAAAAGACTTTTGGATATCGAAATACCCTTTCCTTTTTAAAAAACAATTTCAAAACATAAATACCCATAACATAGAAATTAGGGTATTTATTTGAGTAAAACTTATAAAACCTATAAAGGACTGAAAATATAAAATAATGGTTGTGGTGGCGTGAAAATCCATTAACTTCATTAAAATTAAATTAAAATATTTTCATTTTTCATTTTTTTTCTAAACAATGCATAAAAAATATTAAATTTTTTAAAATATTAAAATAAAGTAAAAAAGTTTCACAAAATTTCATTAATAATTAAAATTTTACCATATAAAAACAAACGTAAAATAATTTAATGAATATGTACATGGCATAAAAATATTTATAAAATAAATCATTAAAACGATTAAAATAAGGTTTTAAGTAAATAGGGACCTTACCTCGAGTCTAACTCATCACTTGTTTTATTTTTCTTCCTAAATAATATAATTTTGTTAATTATTTAAATTCTAAATAAAAATTTTCAATTTAAATCTTCCTTTTATTTTACCTAATACCATTTTATATTCGATTACTAAATCAATTAGGTTCATTTTGGGTGTTTTGATGATACTCAGCTCATATGTACAAATTGAGTTCGATAGAATAGGTATGGTCGAAGGGGTAATAAATAAATAAATATGATAATAATATTCATGAAATAATTATGATTTATAAAAAAAATTCTTAAATACCATCAATGAATAATGGTTATGAATAATGAAATATGACACACTCATAGAAACTATTGGTCATATGTTTTTGTTTGTAACATTATAATTGTTCAACCATCCTTGTCGAAAGAATATAAGAATTACTTTATATTAATATAATTAAAATTATTTCATAAATACCATATTATGTCTTCAAATATACTTATATATACCATCCATGTGAAGTGTCGATGATAAATGAATCACATCTCTTTATAGTGGTGATGGTCCACATGTACGCATTAGCAATATTATCCTTTTTAGTGAATGGAAATGGATGAAAACATATGATATTCTGATTTCTAGGATGAATAATATTTCATTAATTTCCTATATAAATATGTATATTAAATACATCATTATAATCATCCATGAGAGGTGATTATGAAAAACGAATTACATAGGTTCGTGAGATGGTAGTCCTTCATACACACGAATGATGGTTTGGTTTTCCATTTCATTGAAGTGGGTAAGTATATAAAATATTTCATTATGAAAATAACATACCAGTATATATAATATTTTCATGTTATTATCTCATCATTTTTTAGAATATTTGAATGTGGAAGAGGAAGAAATAAATGAAAATGCATGATTTTAAACTATAACTCTTCTTTGGATAACCTCTTGAAGTATACATAAAAGGATTTCCTAGGATAGTTTTATGATAAAAAATACCTCTAGGAAATGGGGAGGTATATGAGTAAATATTTTTGTTTGTATTTTGTAAAACAAATTTTTTTGAAGTTTTAATAGAAGATGAGTGTAGGATCTATGTTATCAGAGAGGGGAGCGGAACTCTTGGAATTTCAATAAGTCTTAAATTAATATAAATATATCATCATGTTAAAATGATATAAAATGTATATTATTATAAAAAATATTATTATGAGTTCAAATAATATAATAAATTAAAATTTGGACATGTATAAATTATATTTTTACCCTTATCTTTCTGTTTTAACCTATGTCAACCCTTTTTCACTATTATCATGATAACAATTTTTTTACAGTTTATGGGTCAAGATAGTTACTTTAGAAATATAATGGAACAGAAATGGAACATGTTTGATATTTTAAACCATATACCATTAGCATAGTGAAAGATAATACTTTTCGAATTTTAAATCTTTTTAAAAAATATTATTTATCAAAAAATACCATTAATATCAATTTTAAACTATTCATTTAATTTGACATTAAAAATAACAAGAAAACCAAGGAATTAAAATATAATACATTTAAATGTCCTAAACAAATTATACTAGTCTTGATAATTCTTAAAAAACAATAATTAAGGAAAATTATATATTTTATAATATTTTTAAACTTTTTTATTTTATTTTTATATTTATTGAATAAATATTCCTCCAGCGTTGCATAAAAATTTTAGGAAAATATTTAATTAATAAAAATAGAAATAAATTATTACAATAAAAATAATAATTTCTATTTCAAATAACTATTTGTAAAAGAAAAAAAATTGATTTTATTACCATCCCAAACTATATTTTATATTAGAAGAAAGAAGGTGACATTTTATACTTTATCTTTTACATGTATATTATTAAGTTAGAAATCAAATAAATATTGCACCATGTTTTCATGGTTTCTAAAGATGGATGGAAATGGTTGAATTAAAAGCATAAAATAGGATAAAGTAAATTGATATGGCCATTCTTTATTACTTACCATATTATTCTTAACCTTAATTACATGAGTTTCTATTACCGTGGGTACAATTATTTACCATGGTTACTATTCATAATGACCAAATATATAAGATACCCATTCAGAAAATCATCACATATTGATTCAAAATATGTTATATATTTTTGAATATTCAATTTCTATAAGTGGTAAAAATTAATTATAAATTAAACACATAAAGCGTAATAAAAACAGTTTCTTCAAAAAAAATCATTATACGTATAAAAAATATTTTATACAAAATTAATGTATAAAATTCATTATAAATACCACATTAGAAATATATATTTCTATATTATATATACATAAAACTATAATACACTTTTCAATAAAAATCAGTATTTTTCCCTATTCATTGAAAAATCAATCTTTTTAGAATAATACAAATATTTTAACTAATATAATTTTAAATCAATTATTTATAAAAATGAAGTTCATTTTATAATATAATTATTCTAAAAATCATGAATAATTATTTTAAATAAAATAATATAATTCCTGAAACCCCAATTTGGTTAGAGATAATGTTTTCCCGTTAAATTTAAATTTTAGATAATAATATTATAATGAATATAAATCTATTAAATATAGTTAATGAATATAAATTAGAAATTACATTGTTTATTAACTTTACATAGGTCATTAAATTCATCCCCACTTTTTGAAATTTTATCCACACAATTTCATTCAATTCATAATCAAGTGGGGATACCTTTCCCTAATAGCATTTTTATATTTCGATATTTCTTCTTTAATAATATGGTTTCTCAAAAATTCATTTAACATGATGCATTACCTTATTCTAAAACACTATATCTATATGGTAAAGTATATATATATAATTTTTCTCAAATTAATGTTTTCATTCCAACTAAACTAATTCGGGGCTCAAAACCAGAGATGATTCAGGAATATCTTTTTTTATCATTTAAATGTGATATATGTTATATAGATGGGATCAACTCTAAGGTATGTGTATCATTAGCTAACATGACCAACTTACTCTAGGATTTTGTGTGGTCCAATTAACATTTAACATAGAATCCCCTTTTACTTAAATTGATTACAATTTATCATCGTGATACATTAAGAAAAAAAGATCTCCTATCTCAAAAAAAATTATTTTTCATCTAGTTATCCACAAAATTTTATTCCAACTATATGTTTTCCTCATCTGCTGTTAAATCATATTGAACTTTTTAACCATTTTATCAACCAACTCTGGTCTCATCATCTCTTTTATCCTAATTTATCCTAGGAAAAATAGTTTCTGACATTGATTTCCATATAATGGATCAAATGGTGTTATATATGTAATGGAGTGAAAAAAATTGTAATAAAACTATACAAATGAAGGATATTGATCCCAACATCTTGGGTAATCCATCTAAGAAATACAAAGAATGTATTCCTTGGTCTGAATCATTCACTTGGATTTTCCTTCATATTGAGGATGAAATGTTGTACTAAAATTTAATGTAGTACCAAATGGTTTTTGAATTAATTTATAGAAATAATAGGTGATTATGGGATCACATTTAGATATAATAGAGGGTGGAAATCCATGTAACTTGGCTATATTTATAATGTGCAGTTTTCAAATCCGATCTATTGGAAAAGTATCTAGAATGTGAAAACATTTATAAGACATAGATAATTAATGAATGACTACAAGAATTGAATTATCAAATAGTGATTTCTTCAGTAACCCCATTATGAAATCCATGGATATATTTTTCTATTTCCACTTTAGCATTGTGAAATTATGAATCATCTACAACGATAATTCACATTTTGCTTTAACCTATTTAAAAGTAAAACATTTAATGGTAAATACAATAGTATATTTGTTCATTCCATGCCACCAATAATTATCTATAAGGTCTCTATAATACATAGTTCTACCATGATGAATGGAAACCAGGGCACTATGAGCTTCACTCAACAATTATTTCTTCATTAGGGAATCACAAGGCACACATAATCCTTTTCATGAAAAATTCATTGTCTAATTATGAAGAAATCTATGGTCAATCTATAAGGTAGAGAAAATAAATGTTGTTTTTTGGATTGTTTTCCCTCCTATATGAAAAATTAATATAATAAATTACTTAGGTATCAAGTAAGGCTCTTTCCACTTCACTTATCTTGGTGTTCCTATCATTTTGGGAAGGCCTAAATATTGTTACTTCTATAGTATTTTTGATCAAAATACGAATCAACATTCTTCTTGAAAGGGTAAATCCCTATCTGTGGATGGAAAAATCTGTCTTGTGAAATCTACAATCATTTCAAAAATGGTCTGCTCGATGATGGTGTAAAAATGGATTTTGGGTCTCCTTAAGAAAATTAACATTCTCATTAGAAGATATGTTTAGATCGGAATAACAATAGAAAGGAAGCATGTGACGATCCCTTGGGCTACTTTTTGTAAACATTTATACACATGTGGTCTTGGAATAAAAAATCTTAAACTCTTTAATGACAGTCTCCAGGCTAGGTTGACCTATAGGTCGCTTCATAATAGCTCTATTTCCACTAAATTCCTGATAAAAATATTATTTACTAAAGATAAGAATGGAAATTTGAACTACATCACTTCTTCCATCTGGTCATTCGTTAGGAAATATTTTACAAAAATTATGAATAAATCAAGATGGATGGTTAGTACTAATTCTTCCATGAATTTTTTGCTTGAAAACAGGACGGGTGCTCCTTTAATCTCTATTCTGCCTCCAAATTCTCTTCCTGATAATACCAACTCCACCATAAGGGGTGTTTTTAACTTTCAAAACATCATCCTTATTGATAACATCAGTCATATTATTGACAACTACCCCTTCCCCGACTCTAAGAATATTCTCATTTTGGAACCAGTATATATTGGGGTTTTTGATTCCAAATATTTTTACAATTACACTTTCATTAATTCTGATTTTAGATTATGTTGGTTGAAATCTATTAGAAAACCTATTATTAAACCCTTGATAAATAATCTTGTTTGGTGTATTGCTCATAACAGGGTAACCCCTGATGTTTTTCTACAATCTTTTGGGATCCAACTTTTCTCTAAACGTCACATGTGCAACCTACATAGAAGAGATACTAACAACATATTTCTATCTTGTTATACTGGTGCATCTCTTTGTAATTACATTCTTGACATATTTGGTTGGAGATGGTTACATCATGATTCTATTAGATCTCAATTGCTGCATTTTTTATATTTTGAATCTTCTCAACAATTCAATAATCTTTTCATGACTGTTGTTGTTGAGCTCCTCTATATGATCTGGTATGATAGAAATAATATTCTTCATAATAATTGATCATTCAATATTAATGTAGGTAGGACGTGGATTCTCATTGTCATTCATGATGCTTCCTTGATTCAGAATGAATATTGTGACAACACTGTTGGTGACTTTTAGATCCTTCACCGACTTAAGATTGCTGGTTTGTACAGACATCCTAAACACACCATTGATGTATTCTAGAAAGCTCCACTTCCATGATGGATCAAAGTGAAAATCGATGGTTCCTCTAAAGGAAACTCGGGTTATGCAAGTTGCAGTGCTATTTTCAGAGATTATCTCAGAAGGATTCATGGATTCATTTTTGGTGGGTGTGGTAAGGCCTCATCTTTGGAAGTAGAAATGATGAGGGTGATCCATGCCAATGACTTTTCCAAAAAATTGATTGGAAAAATATTTTGATTGAAAGTTATTCAACCACTATTTTCCAAGCTATTTTGAATGGGGTGGTGGACCTTTCATGGCCTCTTACATCCCATTGGATGAATTGTCTAACTTCTCTCATGGAAATCAACTACATTGTCCGTCATGCCTTTTGTGAAGCGAACATTGTTGTTGATGGTCTTTCCAACAAGAGAGCCAAATGGGGATTTACTTGGCTGGATGATTTTCCTGGTAATTTTATCCCTTTTATGAAAACTATTGTAATAAGATTCCATCATTCATACTCATGTAATATATTTTATCTTTATTCAATAAATTGTTCCTCAGTATTTGACTGGGGCACCACCATTCTAAAAAAACACATAGTTATTTTCCAAATATGATAATACCATTTTCATCAACATTAAACTATAAAAACATACTCTTTTTAATATATCTAACATTTTCTTATAAAACATTATCCTCCAACTGATCTTTGTTATTTCTTTCTGATAGATATGATTGTAATGAGACCAGAAACAAAACAAAAGAAGTTTCTGTATAAACAATTTTTATGCCAAAATTCATAAAATTGTAAAAAAAAGTTCCATTTTCTAAATTTAACATTGTTTTTTTGGAATTAGCCTTCAAACCCAAAGAATTGACAAATTTTAATATTTTCATGTATAGTGATTAATAATTAAATAATAATCCCTACTCTGTTATATCTATATTTTATGCCTCATGATAAACTATTTCTCAGTGAATATATACTTCAAATTTTTGTGATAAACATATATTTCACACTTTTCTCTATATAAATTATGCATCCAAATTTTTAATGAATAAACATAGAAGAGGATTCTAGATCATGATTTGGATAATTTAGCATGTGAGGTTTCAGCTAATGTGAAGCATAAGCAATTACCTGATCATCCTACATCAGGGCCCAACCATGTCTCTTTAATAATGCATCACTATAGATGAAATATTGACTATTTCTAGATAGAGGGTCCATAATTGGATCATTAAACAAGATTTTTTAGTTTCTAGAGAAAAATAAACACACTCTTTCATCCTTATGAATTTAAATCCTTTAAACAGACACTCTGATATCATAAAGGCTCTTGGAAATGTTAGCGTGAAAATATGGAATTCCATCAACATAATTGTATGATCAAACAATGTACCCATTAATAAGAAATAATCCAACAATGGACGTGTTGATGTTAGGGACTCAAAGCTTCCAGAAATAAGGTAATGCCCTCAGAAAAATCCCTAAAAAAGGCTCACAACATCACGTGGCACAAGAACCCTTTTCCAACTTCTTCTTGAATACGCACCACATATGTCATGCAAACCAGTGAAAAACAAGGGTGGATATTCCTATAAACTCCTCAACTCATCATGAAAAATTCATCACTACTATTCGACCATGGAACAATATATAAAGGTTGTATTTTTTACATCTAGGCACTTTAGCACACCCAAGCACCAGATCATATTTCTCAAAGTGGATGATCTCATGATGTGCAAGTCTTTTGTCTGTAATATATCGGTGAATATATAGAGAGATCATGCTCCTTGAAAAATTCACTACATGTTATCCTTCATATATCATGTAGAGGACTTATGGAAAGATGTAAAAAGAACATTCCATAGATCTTCCACATCATGTGAGACTAAAAACAAACTGACAATTAATAAATATATAGTATTCTCAAGATAGAGGTTTGGAAACATATTAAATGTAGAATAATTAAGAAAAAAATATGTTCACTGACCCTCAAACACTTCGCGTGAACCATCCAAGACATGCGAAAACACTAGGACAAGTTTCCTAGATCTCATGATAATCCTTGGGTATGCCACCCATTCATGAAACGTCTTCTAGACATGGACGAGAGAGGCAAGTGGTCCCTCTAGGAATGCCACATTAGTCTCGTGATATCCCTTGGGCTCATTTACCAATCCTTCTAACATCTTGTAGATCCATCTATGGACTCATATGACGGTGCCTTCTCACGTCAACCATGTCTCATGGTCTCATACGGTTATGTCAAATTAGTTCTATCAATGATCTCTGGGTACGTCAACTGAGACTTACGATGCCCTATAGGGATGTTCTCCAAGACATGTGACACCATTCGAGACATGTTGTATTAACTGTCACGACAAACTCCATATTTCTTAGCCAACATTTTTGAATGACAGTAGGTCATGGCAGATAGATCATGGGACACCCTTTAGAGAATCCATCCAGGACATGTGATATATTCCATGAAAAACCATATGTATTGTGTGATGTCCACTAGGCAATTCATACTTGATCGGGCAGAAACATTTAGATATACCCCCAGGGTTACATGAATTCCATTACAAAGACAAACTATATCATTTAATTGTTTTTCAATATAATAGGTAGATACTCCCCAACATATCAAGAAAAGTGGAAAATCATTGCATAATGGGTAGGAAATAAAGATAGATAATTAGGGAAACCTCATTGTATAATCTCTAACCAGCGACATAACATGATATGTCCCAATAGCCAAGGAAACCTCAGAGTGTAAGAACCAACCAAAATAACTTGGACGAATCTAATTCCTACCATATTTCGGATACATAAGATAGCTCTTCATGTTCAAGCTCCACAAAAAATCTCTAAATGAATGTCTCAATACATAATTCCCTCATCTGCCAAGAGATGATATTGATCATCTTCCATCCCTTGTTTCTCACACCGATCATAGATTACTTGAGCTTATGGGGTTACAATAATTATATCATTCTCATCATTAGTCTACACCAACTAGGGTAACATATGTATGTAAATCCCTAATGGGTGGCCTGAAATATTTTCCTCAACACAAGGGAATCTACCTTGGGGCCAATCCCAAGGGTGTTATTGAACTAAAAGTACTATGATAACCTCAATAACCAAGATACATAAGAATTCATCCAAAAGACTGATCTCAAATAAAAATCCATTTCAATTTAATCCTTATAAACACTACGTTTTCAACTTTCAATACCCAATCATTCCCAATGAATAATTACTCTACCTCATCCATTAGTAGATAGTGAATTAAATTTAACTATTATGACACTAATTCCGACCACACCTAGGACACATAGGACGTATCTCTAAGGCCTGGTCTCTATAATAAATCCTCTCAAGGTTGTCCCACCACATTTTTCTCACATCTTGAGGAAAAGAAAAATTATCATTTTTCATCCCTTCTTTCTCACATCGATCATTGCTTAAGGGGGCTTAATGAATTTCAATAATCATGTCGTCTGCTCCTCATTTATCTATAATGAAAATGGAAACTTCATAGTTTAATCCCCAAAAAACAAACTATGAAAACACCGATTATCTCTAGAATTATAATACATAGGATGCACCTCTAGGAATCGATCATGAACACTTGGTCTCCCAAAAAAATTATATATGTCCTCTCTTCATGATGTTAATCTACACGGGTCTATGAACTATGTGGGTTTTGATTCCTTGAATAACTAGGATACATAGGATGCCTCATTAAAGCTCAATCTCTACATTATAATATTAACTACCTCCTTGCACTATTGCACATTCTGAAGCACTTGGTTTTATATCTTCAACACATAAGAGGCAACCCATTTCTAGAAAATTATGGAGAAACTCATATAAATATATATGGATTCACAATTGAACCCCATTATTTTTTATCCTAAATGAGAATTAACCCATGATCATTTTGTTATTGTAACCTATCCTATATCGATATTAGAAAGATATTTTTAACCATGTATGAAATCTATAAAAAAGTCCCAAAGTATGAAATAATCACCCCAAATAGTGTGATGATCCCAACCCACCATCCTCTGAACCAATTCGAGTCCCTAAGAGTCGTTTGAACTGAAATACCAGGTGATCTCCTTCCTTTCCAAAGCATTATTTGACTTAGTTATTGATAAGGGAACCATTGAGATTTTCCAGTATGAGCAATAATGGTAATATGATGTTCTTTATTTTTCACAACACAAATTCATCATTATCAAATGATCGAGTGGATTCCATCCACACCCTTATCCTAAAAAAACAAAAATGGTGAACCCAATGTGAGTCTCTAAAATAATAAATGATTGGTTTTAATCCATTATGACATTTTATTCTCCCAATATGTAAAAAGAACTAAGAATCCCGATGTGAATCTATTAGATGATGAAATGTTCAGTCCGTAATTCTTAAGGCCCCTTTGTTTTTCATAACATATACAAAAGAATTATATATGACAGAAAAAATATTATATTTGATCCACTATAACTATGGTCCTCATAATTCCATCTTTGTTTTGATATATCTAAGCGATTAGAATGGATGAATAGGAAATAAGAGAAAAATTATTTTAACCATGAATATATGGTGAGAATATTATTCCTATGATATTTCACTCATTGGTAGCCTTATTCTTTTCTGTTTGGAAAACTAAAAATACTTCTCTCAGTATCCAGATTCGATACAATGCCTTTATCATCCATTATTCTCTTTGGTTAATCATCTATGTCTGCAACCCCTACAGGTCGTAAAGTGATATCACATGCTCAAAAACACAATCATTAGGTGTAAAACATGATGGTTCGGAAGTACCACCAATGTTGTATGATCTTGACCATGGAAGCTACCCTTGAAGATCTCTAAGCATGAAAACCAGAAACTCTACATTGCCTAAGAAAGGATGATGCTAATCTAATAGCCCATGTCACTACAACCAACTTCTTTTGTATATTCTCCCTAATGTACAATAACTATAACTTCATGTATCTGATAAAGGTGGATCAGGAATTCAAATATGGCTACATTTATGTTTAGGTAACTCTGAGGAGAGAACCTATCAACCAATGTTTCCAAAACCATCCCACTGGTACCCACCAATCATCTTCTGAGGGTACCATCTGTCACACCATCTACTCTAATTCCCATGCACAAGAAACAATGAAGGATCATCGAAGTATGAAGACATTGGATTTCTAGGGGAGGGATTATATATCCACTATTTCCGATGATGCATGATGGAATATTCTAATAGGAACCAGTAAGCAGGCTAAAATCCTTACTGACTCCGATCAAGTTAGTGGGCATATTCCCATATCCGAAATGTGGGAGGCACATATACATACCCCCATGCATGAGGCCCATCAGCATATTCCAATGGCATGAAGAGGACATAAGTGGTCTTATATCCATACATCAATCGAAGATATCTTCTAGTGTATAATGGAAATGGAAAATGTTCAAGCTAATATTTTGGTAGACACATAGATAAAATTCTAATATACTTTAGCAACAACTGAAGAAATCCAACGACATATTCTAGAATGCTTTTAGATAAAGGGATAGTCGCATAATACTATCCCTAAAGCTAGGGAAACTCAATACTCTAATTATTGTGAACATGTGGTTGTACTAAAGAAAGCACATATTCTTGAATATGTCCATGTTAATTATCAGAATACTATAATAAAGGATGAGGCATCGGACTGGGATCAAACTCCCATTTGAACTAGGGCTCACCATGTGAGAGTTTCACTTGCCTTGGGACAAGGGAACATGCCTCTTGAAAATTTCTAGTGAAAATATTCCAAAGGCCTGGGATTAGAATCATATCCCCATTCTGGTTAGGGATCACCTTGTGAGAGGGGCACACAACATAGTTAAATCTCATATTCCCTTCGATGAAGTCTATAGGTACACTATAAAGGCACAAGGATAGGAAAATATCCACATTTTGGCCTAGGATAACCAAGAGTGAATTTAAAAATCCTTAGGACAAGATCATATTCCAATCAATTAATATTTTCATTATATTCCATAAGATCAATGATGCCATGTGCATATTCCAAATTTTTCCTAATAATGACTATACTGGAATCATTCCATGGAAATATAAGAGGATAGTCAAATCCCTTCTCCCATTCTAGAGATATCAAAAAATTCTGGTGTGGAATGAATTTTCATACTAGGATTATATTCCTATTTCATCTAAGGCTCACCATGTGAGAGTGAAACTTGCCATAGGGGAGGCTCATTCTTCTGCTAAGAACAACCAGTGGCATATAATAGAGGTTTAGGATTAGACACATACTCCCATATTAATTGAGGATCACCATGTAATAATGGTACATGCCTCAGGATAGGCCCATATTCCCAACAATAATGAGATATCGTTTTCACATAATATCATAGCTTCTCATCAACGGATTCAAATTCTCTCAACATTAGATGATTATATACAATTTTTGGAAACTATCGTACAAAAGGATCATATCCCTACACAATCACAAAAGGAAGGTTGGAATATTCTGACCACTATACAGTACATGGACCATATTCCTACTCTTTTAAATACAAGTGTCATTGAGGTAGTTTGAGACACATTCTCAACGACGCAATGGTTCATTTCAAATTTAGACAAATTAGAACCATAAGAAATTCATTAAAACGATATTCCACCTCATTGTAGTGTGAATATGGATTATAGGGACTCTGATTCTTGAAATCCACTCCAATCAACCTCCCCATGGTGATATCTCCCATAAACATGTAAATACTCTCCTTTCCCAAACACATACATATAAAGAGGTGTTCAAAACTCTGAAACCTTCATACTTAGAGGTGCTTGAAACATTGGGGCCAGCTGTATATGATTCACCATCATATTACAGTAGTAATCCACTCCATCATCATGCAACCATATGAGCTATCTTCTATGGTCTGACTGGATGGATTCATGTATATTTCATGAGGAGGCCAACATTCAAATATGGAGATATTTAGCTAGAAAAACATCCCCATCATGTTTTTTCCCTCACTACTTATGGATATGAGATCCTAGATGATCTAGAAAACGAATTTTTCTGTGTATTATCAATTCAAAAATATATGGTCTACTAACCAGTGATTGAAGGATCAACAAACCCCTTATCTAGGATACAAATGCCACATTCAGATAATCAATATACTCGTTTTTCAGATAGACCATGATACTATATAAATGGAATGAGATCCAAAATCAAAAAAGAACAATGGAAATATATATCATCTATCTCACCATTGCATCCAGAAACATTGGTAGCTCCCCTCTAAATCCACTTCTTGCATCTTTATTTGAGTATGGGGATAGTACGAAGAATTTCACTTTACTAAACCCTTGGAACAACATAACCCCTTAGATTCAGCATCTTATTACGTTATAGCCTCTAGTGAAATCATGGGACAATGTAATAATCAGGCCAGTTGGTTTATACAATGGAATTAACCTACTTCAAATATTCTCAAATGTCATGAAATGTGGGAGATTATAGAAAACAAGACATCAAACCGGGCCCCTAAAAAGTAATGAGAATGCATTTTTTGACATAGAGGCTGAAGTTGCAATCATCCAAAATGATTACTATAAAGAATGGTTATTATCATGGGTTGTCATTCCGACCAACTCCTACATGATCAAAACTGCACAACATCAAATGGGATGAAATAGTAGCTACCATGGAATCCATGTACAAGCGTACATATACCCATAGACCAGCAGAATATATACCACTCCCTCCACCCCAGGGATAAAAGATTATTGAGAGGATTGAAGAAATATCACTGACAGGTGTGAGGAAACCCTAGCCCACTAGGATTTAGGAATATACATCTCAATCACAATCTAAGTGATTCATCATCCCTTAAGAGGGTCCTAGAAAAAATGGTGATGATTCTATATCACCTCAATCCCACTAGGTTGGGGGATCTTATATCTTTACATCTGTCATAAGAATTATCATGTCTCCGACTGGAATCATCGATTACTCAAAAACAAGACCAACTGGTTCCAATTATTGATAATAATGTCCCCCACCCCAGAGGGTTGGGTGAATTTTCATCCTCATCACCACCACATAGAGAATCATTCTTCTCTAAGTTTGTATGAAAACAATCAATATTCCACCTATCCCTCCTGCCAAGGGAAAACGCTATTTGTTGGGGTGTGTTAATTAATATTGACCAGAAACACCCTCAAGGTCATTAATCTTAGTCCAATACATGAGAAACATATGGGAAAAGTGATCAGACCCCACTAGGGTCACACGCCAAAAATATCCCAACATGGTCAGGGGTTCAAAAAACAACACCAATGAAAGTAGTGCATAATCATCCTGTTGCACAAAAAATAACGGAACAACCACCATTACTTGATATACCTCTGAATCAAATCATTGTCGCCATGGAAGTAATTGATCAATATGAAAATGTAGATGGCCACCACCTGAAGAATCTACCTTCATATGAAGGTGACATGGATTCACAAAATGTGGCTACATATAGTCAAAAAAAGGCCCCATAATATTTCCCTTATGAATATCAAATTTCCACCCCCACTATAGAACATTTGAAAGGGGAAAGGTATAGCCTTATCCTAATCACAACAAAAAATAATTGAATTTTCTTCCCTAGACGAAAATTTGTCACAATATGAGATTGAAATACCAACTCTCTAGAAACTCATTGAGGAACTACTAAGGGGAAATACTCTCATTGGGTATCATCTTCAAAAAAAAGAATAATATCCCTCATATGGATGATCCACCAGTAAGAGAAGAATATGAACATTAGATTGGATCTGGATCTATATATCTAGTCTATAAAAATTAGGAAGTTAGGAATGAGCATGACTTCCCTCCATTGTGGTGACTACCACCCCTCAACTAGGAAATCATTCATACATAAGATGAATAAATAATCTATAGGAGATAAAGGAGAGGCCACCACATAAACCCCTTCCCACTCCTGATGATGGGAGATAGCTCAGAAAAAAGTGCCCCTAGAGTTACATAATGTCATTGATTCCCTACCTACTCGAATTAAAGCCATGGAAGTGCAATGAACACCCATGCAGACTTAGAGGAATCCATAACCCGATTGGGTGGATGATACTCCACATCCCCCTAACTTAGTCAATCATACCATCCCTACATTTGATGGTGCAGGTGACTCCAAACAACATCTTGAACACTTATAATCATTATGTAGGATAATGATTGTCCCTTTAGATCAATAATAGGGAAAACATATAAGGTGTTAAGTAGAGACTATAATAGGTCTAGCCTTTGATAGGTAAAAAAGTTTTCCTGCACAATCCGTTGAAGGATGTGAAGACCTTCATCAATATTTCCTTTATCTTATCATCTCCATGCTATATAATAAAACAACTATAGACCTAAAAAACTCCAAGAAAAGTGATAATAATACAATTTCTAATATCATAGCAAGATGGAACGGTTTTACCTATTCTCTCAACATCCCTCTCTTGTGAGAGAAATTGATGGAACTATTTGATGAAAATATCAAGGATGAGTCAGTACACCATTGATCCCAATGAAGTATCTTGGTGGGTTCCATGAGTTCCATGAAATAAAACAAAATATTGAGGATTTTATTTAGAAAACCTGATCAAAAACTTGAATAATATCCATGGAACAGGAGAAGATAATGGGAAGAGATGAAGCATCAGTAGTCACCCTCAAGCCAACAATAATTACCATCCAAGCACCAAAGTATTCTCTGAACCACCCATCACCTTTTATCGAGTGGAAAACCCATAGAATGTCCCTCATCTAGAATCACAGAGAAATCAGGTTCATAGGATTTGAGGAATGGATGAAGGAAATTTAATCCATCTGAAATAAACATGTCCCTTGTTATTGAGTGGAAGCCATGTAAAATAACCTACTCAGGATTCCATAGCCTATAAAGCCTAATGAGTTCAACCTCACTGACCATCCTGACAACTGCCCTTATTATATAAGGTTGGGTCCTAATATCCAGGACTAATTCATCTTCGAATACATTAATCAAGTCATGGTCAATTCCAGATATTTGGAATTATACAACTCTCCACAGTATGTGGTTTCCATAACCGTTGTCCAACCAAACTAATAGGATGGTTGGAAGAATGTTTTGTCCAGGCATGTACAAAAATTAGACAACCGGATATCTCAACAAAAAGTATCGAGATCAAGCCACCCTTAGGTAACGACTATGAAGACCCATAATAAATCCACCACCTAATGAGGTAACATCAAATGTTCCCCCCAAAGGTGGACATGATCACTAGAAGAAGGCTAAAATAGAAGAGGAAGAACCATTTTCTTCTCCAATGCAAGATCTAACCCTTTTATATTTCTTCCCTACAACATGTACAATAAACTAACCACCCCACCAAATAGAATCCTCATTAGGAAAAGAGCTGATATTTAGTTCTATAAATTTGATACACTTGGAATACCCCTTCTTTAATGATGAATATTCCCACGAATATGAATTTACCACACTTAATCGGGGAACATAAGGCCACATACATCAAAATTAAGGATACTGGGGACAACGTGGATGTGGTTTAACATGATATTCTAGTCATATCACCATTTAGTACATATTTGCATCTAAGACTCAGGGGAAAGAACTCCATCTGACATAAAAGAGGCAAGGAGGTTCCCTTGTTCCCTCTAGTTGTCAACCACATTCCATTCTCTTGCATGACCACTATGTGGAGGTTCAATCCAATCAACCCAGAAAATAGGGATTCACAAAATGAAATTCACCATAGGTAATAGAGACCCTTTCGACTTCTACAAAATCCCAAGGCATATCCACCTCGATTACCTCAACTCATGCACCACATGCCCAGGTGTAACCCCATATTGGGAATAGATAACCTCTGGATCAATAATATTATGTTCATAAATAGCTAGTTGAAGTCCTAGACAAATTATGTTTCTGGAGGTCATCACGACCCTCAAAATTACATTTATTAACCTGCAATACCACAGTGGGGAAGGGTTGAACCTAAGAGAATCTTGGTGATTTTTATAAGGTTTTAAACAAAATAAACTCCACTATTGTCAGTAGTGGAGGGAGTAAACATTTTTTACTTTTTATTTTTCTTTGAATTTTTAAATGATGAAGTAGAAACATTATGAGGAAACAAGATTTTTTACCAAGAAACTAAAATTTACACTAAGTACTAATAAACTAAAGAAACAGAACAAACTAATATTAAGCATCAAAGAAAAAAACCTAAGATCAATAATTTTCTCGAGAATTCCAAACATGATGGTTAAAAGGATCACTCGCCACAAAATTTAATTGAATCACACCTTAGAAATTTGTTGATATATCTTTCTCAACAGAAGACACATCAAACAGAGGTATGACTTTATGAGTTCTTCGCTCTAAAGATCATATACTGTTAAAAATTTGAAAAATAATATAGTTGAAATTAAACTCGCCATAAAACTCCAACTGTAATGACATTAACACTTCAAAAAATTTATGATCAATTTAAATCTCACTAATTGATCTTGAAATTATGAATTTTATTATAGAAAGGTGTGAACAATTTAATTTAACATCAGAATTGATCTCGCTGATTAATTTTGATGTCAATCACTGAGGAATTAAAACATTTAACAGGTAAACCAACAATGCTTAAAGCTCCCAAGATAGAAAACCAGCTTATGTTCATAATGAAATTTAGCATTGAAAACAACCGAAAATAGAGTAAATGGATTAAATAAAAGATGAGGAATAACTCCCCAAGTGATTCTCTTCCTTCGGGATCCTTAGTCTCCATCTTGTCTCCAGTGATGCTCCATAGAGTACGCTCTCTAATTGATGTGATTGTAGAATTTGAACAAAAGTATTTGGATATTCCCTAAAAAATGAGTGTTTGTGGAATGAGAATCATTGTCCCCCTACATTCGCTGCTTGATCTACTTTTTAAATATCATCCATTATCTACTGTCTATCACCGACCATCTTCCACTAACATAGTCTGTTTCTTTAATGTGCACCACACATGTGAGTTTTTTCGCGACTAGCTGGTCATGCTGGTTTTTTCTTTGTAACTGACTCCCGCTAAGTTAGTTGAATCCTCCTGGACATTTTCTAGACTTTGGTGTGAACCTGGACGTGTTTCCAACTCAATTGTGGACCTCCATAGCTAAGATATAAAAATAAATAGTTATTTCAACGTTAAAATATCACTTTTATAAACAAAAGTTAAATGTATTGTTTAATAATAATTAGTTATTAATTAAGTTTATAATTTAATATTTATTTATATTATTAATGTTATTAGTAATTAGTTATTATATATTCTTAATTGGATTATTATTCAATTAAATTAATTAAATTATTTAATTTATTACATTTAATATTACAATTAAATTGTTAAATTGTATTTTATTTATAGTAAGTATTTTATTTAAATTTATTAATTAGTTCATTTTAATTTTATTTAAAACTTAACAAAAAGTATTTTAGTTATATAAAAAATGTATTATAATTAGTTTTATTATTATTATTTATTAAATTAAAATTTATTATCAATATTATCAATTTTTTTATATTTTATTATTATTATATTTTTATATTATTTGATTTATTATTATGTTTTTTATCAAATTATGTCTCCTCCCAATTTCACTGCCGCAAATAGGAGGGTTTCTTCTTCCTCCTGAAGGCTGCGACGACCTCCTCCTCTACTTCCACAATGACGCGACAACTCCAGCAGGTGGTGCCGCATGGTCAGTTCCCTTATCACACCAGCGGTGATCAGCATCCATCAATAACAGCGGCTCCAGGTCTCGGGTGACTTCTGCCAAAAAGGGCGGTGATAGTCTTGGATCCTCTAATAGCTCGAGCTAAAGGTTTTTAGAACTATGACGGGGTTTGGAAATCTGGATGGTTTCGGTTGTAAGAATTTGCGTGCAGTGGTTTGAAAGAATTGAGGTGGAGAATCTAGAAATGTTGGGAAGAAACAACTGTGAGACCGTGAGAAGAGAGTTGTAGTGACAAAATGGTCTCCAGTGACAAAATTTCACTGATACAGATAAATTAAAAGGTTACCAGTGGACCAAAAATAATGAACTAAGGGTGATCTTAACAAAATTTGAACTTAAAATTAAAACTTAAGTTAACTAAATAAGAAGATAAAAAATAATAAATTAAACGAAAGCTAAACACCATAAGTTTAAAAAAAATATTATTATTAGATTTAAAACATTAAAGTCACAATTAAAATTATTAAATGATAACACTTAAAGTAAGAACTGGATATTTGATAAACTAAAATTTTAAAAGACATAAATTAAAAAAAATTAAAGGGTCAATATTCTGTGGAAAAGGACAGCATCTATGACCCAATAGGTCACCGATAGCTCATATTTGTCGCACCGAAAGACTAAAAACAAAAATTAGTTACTTAATAATTTAATTTGATAGGGAAGTCTCTATAGCTGAGGTCTATCAAATGGAGACCATGTCCACAAAATATCATGTTTTCATCCCATTCACTGATCAACCTTAGGGGGAGGAAATCCATGGTAACATTATACCCCTTTATGTATCATGTAGACTCAATAATGTTAGAATCCAATTAGATCTGATTGATAATGGGATGGGATCAATCTCTTCCCAGTTCGAACCCTATGATATTTGTGATATGGTGAATGGGGCCATTATCCCACAAATATGACCATTCAAGGTTATGATAAGTGTCAAAAAATACCTCTCAATATGATAAAACATGATTCCACGTTTGGGTAACTCATATATGATGTCAAGTTCATGGTTATTCATCAAGACACTGCATATAATGTCCATTTGGGTGTCTCTGTTTCCATTGAAAATTGGAGGTACCTTAAACATTCCATCAGTGTATGAAATACCCTATAAATGTAAATTTTGTCACAATACATTGGGAAAATTCCCCCATCAAGACTTCACGATCCATATATGATGAATAAAATATCAAAAATATAGGAAGAAAGAAACCAATGGAGGATGATTATATCTTGGTTGTATCCCCTAATGGTTTGTGGACTTCCCTTGTGAATCCTCGGTGCATGCTTTAAAGTGACTATGTGATCCCAAAAAATTTCATCAAGGTATTAGATTTAATCCCAATGTTTCAAACCCCACATGTCCTCAATGATAGTGTAAAAAATCATCTCTAATATCTCTCTACAATGAATCAATCATTAGGGGATGATAATGTCTCTTATCATGGCCTACCTCAACCGAATAGTGATGGATATTCCCTCATATTTCTATCTTTACCTAAAAATTTATCAAGAAACTAACAGTGTAAAAAATATGAGGATGATCTTCGGAATTCTCCTCCAGTATTATATGAAGGCGTCTCCCTCTCTATTGATGATCTTAGATAGATAAATCTTGGAAAGGAAGAAGACCAATTTCCTCCTCTAATTAGTTACTCCATGCCCCTTAAAGAGCAAGATATATACATTGAATATATAAAGTAGCATCAATATGGGTTCATTTGTAATGATATGTAAATGACCAAAATAAATCAAGATATGGATTCACACTATCTCACACTACATGATGATCATCGAGGCTTCAAGCGGATATCCAAGAGGTTGCACCCATCTCATTCCACCAATGTAGAGGTGGAATTTAACATGTCGATAAAATCCAACTTTTTCTAAGAAGTACAATACCCTGGATGGATAGAAAACATCATCCCCATAAATAATTATAAGAGAGAGATTAGGGTATGAATTGGTTTCAAATACCTTAATTGGAATTTCGGAAAGGATGATTTCCCCTTTACGATCATAGAAATCCTAATAAAACTTTATTCTTCAAAGTTATTTCCTTTATGGATGGGTTCTCTGGGTAAAATCATATCAAGATGTCCCTTGAAGATAAAGAAGAAACTAGATTCATAGTTCCTCAGGTGATGTTATTATATCAAGTTATTCACTTTTTTTAAAGAACACTTGTGCTATATACTAGTGTTCCATGAATAACATATTTATGATATTATTGGGAAGGATTGCAGGGTGTTACATTGATGACTTGGTAGTTAAATCCTGATAACAATGTGATAGCTTCCCATACTATTGAACAATATTTGACAAGAAGTAACAAATATTTTTGAAGATGAATCCATTGAAATGTGATTTTATGGTGACATTGTGGAAGTTTCTTAGCCTTGTGGTGTTCTATCATGTCATAGAGTTTAATGCAGAAAAGACTACATCTATTTTAGTAATGTCTCCCCCTGAAATCGCAAATAAATGAATGGATTCAAAGGGTGAATCACTTAAATTATTTGATTCATAGACAACCTGTAAAGTAAATCTCCCCCCTTCACCAGGATAATGAATATAATAATCATCGATCAATGATAGTATGACTGTAAAAACCCCGTTTAATGTATCAATAAGTGTCTGGTGCAGCCACTGATTCTGATGCCTATGGTGGATGGGAGTTCAATAAAATTATATATTTACTCCATAGAATGATCATTGGGAGCCCATCATGCACATAAAAATGATTTGAGGCATTACAATAGTATCTACAACCTCAGCATAATGATGCTAGTACTAAGACTAGATATTATGATGCTGAGAAAAATTTACTTTCAATCATTTTCACAATTAAAAGAAGAGGCATTACATGTCGCACCATGAAGTCCATCTAGCATCTCTTATTGACCCACTCAATTATATCCTTGGCTTTCATATGTTGACTAGGAACTTGGCTCAATGGGTGGTCATTCTATAGAAATATGACATTAAATTCATATCATAGAATTCAGTTAAAGGTCATTACTTGCCTAATTTCCTCACATCACAACATGCCTCATAAAATACACCAAAATACACTAAACTCCCATATGAAGAGGTCATCTATGCCGATGCCACTCCTCTTACATGGGAGGTGTACTTTTATAATGACTCATGAAGTATTATCAGTACAAGGATGGAAATCCAAAAGCTCAATTGGTTTGGTATGGTGATTGTATTTGTCTCTACAGATAACAAAGTATTTCCCTAATATTTCCCACTATCTGAAGGATGATTAAATAATGAGGCGGAATATAAAACCCTCTTCACTAGATTTGAACTAGCCCCACTTCTACACATACCATATTTGAATGTAAATGGCGATTCATAATTGGAGATAAAGTGGATAAATGGATAATATTGCTTTAAAAATGATGGATGCCCCCTCCCCCTGACTAGAAACATCATGAGACATATAGAATAGGAGCCTTTCGAGCCCACATTGAATCATGTTACCTAATCACATAATCCTCACATTGACACATTGGATAATGTAGCCACCATCATGGAAAACCCTGATTTTGAGGAGTTAACCTTCTGTATCATGCATCGAAGAATGGTCTCATTGATTGTAACGACCCGAAATTTTGAATAAATCTTTTTTCCTAATTTTGTGTGTTATTTTATTTTATTTTATATATTTTTTTTATACTCAACAAAAGAAAATTCATTTGATAATATGAGTATAATTAAAATGAGACCATTGGGTTTTTGACTGTTATATGACCATTGGTCAATCTGACCAATGGAAACTAAACATTTTGATTATTGTCTCTAAATACAAGTAATCTTGGTTAATTAATATAGAAAGAAGATTCGATGGCCTCACCCAGTAGTCTTGGACCGATCGAAGCCCATCTAACAGAACTTGGGAAGGAGGTAGCACCACTGGGCTTTGCTCTGGACCAAACCCAAGATGAACTTCATCGTGTGAAGCTAGAACAGAATCGTCTTTGAGAGAAGTTAAAACTGATAGAAATTACTACTTGTGCGATGTTGGCCGATCCTCCCTCAGATTCTCTCACCTTAGAACACCTTACACTTAGGTCATATGCTGGTGTGATAAGGGGCGGTGTAAGGAGACCGTAACTGCCTTGTGTAATACATTGTTTGAAATAAAAATTGGGATTTCTTCTTATGATGAAGTTTATGAATTTTCTAATGTCCGGATAAATACAGTATGCATATTTTTAATGAATTTTAGAAAAAGGATATTTTAAAAATGTTTATGTAAACCTTAAATAATTAAAAATGTGTAATGATTTTCGAAAAATGGTCTTCTACAATTATGTTCAGTACGAAATTTAGAGTCTAAAAAGATCAAATAAATTTTTGATGAATAGTAAATTATGAAAAATGAATTTATTCTTATGATTAGTAATGTGACCAAATGGATTAGTAATCTCACTTAAAGAAAGTATTAATATAACCTAGGCACCTTGATTTAAGTAGTGTGATCCAATAAAATTGTTAAATAACGGTTTCATAAATTATTATTCAAGTATTAGTTTTCTTCGGGTGAATAGTGTTTTTTAATTAAAAATTAAATTAAAAATATTTAGAAAATTATTTTTATAAAATGGATTTCATTTTTGAACTCGGAGCATCGATATTATGTTAAGGTAAATTTTGGGGTTTTTTCTGAAAAAAATGAATTTTCAGTGAATAGTGTAATTATTTAAAAAATAGATTAAAAATATTTAGAAAATTATTTTTATAAAATGGAGTTCATTTTTGAAATCAGATCATTGATATTTGATTAAGGAGAAATTTTGGGATCTTTCTGAGAAAGTTGAATTTTCAGTGAATAGTAAAAATACAGTTTTAGGGTTTTGGTATGTTTAATGACATCATAAATGTGTCATGATGATGTCATGATATATTTTACAGGTTGGCCGGCCAAGGGTGATGAGTTATTGTTTTGGGGGCCCCATGTGGCCTAAATCCATGGTAAATTCCAAGGGAGAGAACATGGTTTTGAGACAAGCACTTTTGAGGTGTCCCTTGGCCATTAATGCCTTGTCCCCTCACTTTCCCTATAAATACCAAGCCATCCTCTCATCCATTTCCACTCCCCACTCTCCCCCAACGCATTTATGGTCTCATTACCTCCCAAGGAGTCCTTCCAAGGTTCCCCCAAGCCCTCAATTCCCAAACCTTTGAGTTTTAAGAGTTACGTTTTAAGGTAAGGGATCCGATCTCTCTCTTTCCTTTCAAGAAATCTCTTTTTTGTAATTTCTTTTATGCTCCATTTTCTTATGCTAAAGGGTTTTCTTTTATACTCCTCTTACTTCCCTTTTCATGTTCCCATAATGAGAGATCCACTCTTACTCTCATTATTTCGTTTTATGACGTTTTAAGTGGCGTCGTTAGGCTACCGAAATTTTTGTAACGGATTCTTTCTCCCTTCTCAATTTTCAAGATCTATTTTCATGTAAAGTATTTCAAGTTAATTTTTATTATTTTGGGGTATTATCTATAAATTTATCATACTGATATTTTATTACCATATTATGAGAGACCCCATTTTATCTCTTCAATTCAGTATTTTGAAGTTTTAAGTGGCGCCGTTAGGCTGCCGAATTTTTAAGTGGTTCTTCACCATTCTCATTTTGAAGTTCTACTTTCATGTCAATTATTTCAAGTTCATTTTTTGTTATTTTGGGGTATTATCTATATATATGTCATACTGATCTTTTATGACCATATTATGAGAGACACCATTTTATCTCTTCAATTCAGTATTTTGATGTTTTAAGTGGCGTCGTTAGGCTGCCGAATTTTTAAGTGGTTCCTCACCCTTCCGTTTTGAAGTTCTACTTTCATGTCAATTTTTTCAAGTTTATTTTTTTTATGTTGGGTTATGATCTCTATATCTATCATTATGATATTTTATGACTATATTATGAGATACCCCATTTGATCTCTTCAATTCAGTATTTTGAAGTTTTATGTGGCGCAGATAGGCTGCCGAATTTTTAAGTGGTTCTTCACCCTTCCCGTTTTGAAGTTCTACTTTCATGTCAATTATTTCAAGTTACTTTTTCTTATTTTGGGGTAGGATCTCTATATCTATCATACTGATCTTTTATGAACATATTATGAGAGACCCCATTTGATCTCTTCAATTCAGTATTTTGAAGTTTTAAGTGGCGCCGTTAGGCTGCCGAATTTTTAAGTGGTTCTTCACCCTTCTCGTTTTGAAGTTCTACTTTCATGTAAATTATTTCATGTTCCTTTTTGTTATGTTGTGGTATGATCTCTATATCTATCATAATGATATTTTATGACCATATTATGAGAGACCCCATTTTATCTCTTCAATTCAGTATTTTGAAGTTTTAGTGGCGTCGTTAGGCTGCTGAATTTTTAAGTGGTCCTTGCACCTTTCTCCCTTTTCAAAGTTCTAATTCCATGTCAAGTCTTGCAAGTTACTTTTTATTATTTTGGGGTATGATATCTATATCTATCATACTGATCTTTTATTTTCATATGATGAGAGACCCTATTTGACCTCATCAATTCATTTTTGGTTGAAGTTTATGTAACACTGTTAGGCTGCCAAATTTTCATAAGAGAGATCTTTTTTTTGTCTTCCTTTCATGTTCTTCATTTCATATGGTATATTTTCAAATTTCATTACCATTTTCTTAAATCCCTTATATTATGTCCCTATACTGTTTTATGGGTCATTTATGAATGTTTTACCCATGTCCCCTCTCTTTTCAATGTTTTCTAAAAACCTTGTAACATAGCCATTATGCTGCAGAATTTTCTTCTCAAAATGTCTCTCTCTTTTTTTCTAATGATATTTTATGTTATTAAATGAATACTCAAAGCTCTTATTTCTACAGGGGTATTCACATGTATATCAAATTGTTCTATATTAAATTCTGGGATTTACATACATGAAACCCTCTTTCCCTTTTCCGTGGGTTTAATGTGACATAAAGATCATGTCTTTAAAGCAGTTTTTAAAACGTTATGATTACGAAATGAAACCCATTTCTTTTATGATATATGGGTTGTTTATGAAATGATTGATGATGATATATGTGGCTCACATGATAATAAAAGAAAATTTAAGGGTTCACCCTGATAGCACTCCAATGCATTGGGTAAAGACTTAATCTCTAGAGATGACCATTTTAAACGACACCTTGGTGAATAACCTTGGTAATTTTAACGACACCTTGGGGATGGACCTTGGTGAAACGAAACTATTGTCAATATTAAATGTTGTAGCCACATATTCAAGTTATGAAAAATGTTATTTTTATTATGATGTATCTCATGATTTCTTTCTCATGCCTTAAAGTTCTTTTCATGTCCTTATTGAAGTATCTCAAGTTCACATGTAAAATGTTTCTCTTGTTTCCCTTACTAGGCCTTCTGCTCACCCTTTCTTTCGATGTATGTCCCCAGGTTATGAGATGCAGTAATGAACCAAGGATGAACTTAAGGAGAATCCTTTCAAGTGTTTAATAAGAGTGTTTTTTGTTCTTTTCATGTATTATGTTCCTTGTTTCCAAGACACTAAACCTTAAAGATCCTCAGTTCCGTGTAATGGAATGAAAGTTATGTTATAAAAAGATGGGATGATATATTGATCATCATATTTGATATGGAATAAATCAATCTGGTCATCACCACCCTAGAGTTTGATGATCCAATGACCACCCCATGATGTATGGTGGAAAAAATTGGTTATCTCTAAAATGGGACTCTATAAATAGGTCATTCCATAAGGGAATAGATTCAGTGTTTTCATAAAATTTCACTCTATAGGATAGTCCAAAATAACATAAATCCCTCTACAAATGAGGCTTTGTTGGAATCCTCCTTTTCTATATAATATAAGGAGAGATTTATACTTTCCTGGAAGAAGTCCATGCATGCTATTTCTTCACCCACTAGTCTGGAACCAGGCTCTCCCACCAAATCAAGAGGTTTGGGGTATTACTAGAAAACCATTATTTTGGAATTTTTTGTGTTCACCAAGAAATTTCATTCATTTAATAACTATGAAGACATCATCCATTTTCACCTTGTAGTTTCTACATATAGTCAAATATTACTGATTATTTTTCATTTGGTGAATTGATGTTTTGGGGCCATATCCCCTAGCTAGAGCTCTCCAATTTAAGTACATCCTTACAACTGCTAACTTTTTTTTCCAAATGGGCTGAGGGAATACCCCTTAAAGAAGTCAAAAAAATGAATATCATCAACTTTTTAATGTCAAATATCATCACCATATTTAAAGACCCTCACAAAATATTTAAGGAAAATGGTACCAAATTCTGTTCTACAGAATTGAAGAGATTGTACGAGGTGTACAATATTGAGTCTAATCAGCCATCTCATTATCATGATATAGAAAATGGAAAGATAGAGTCCTTCAATAACACTCAATCAAATATACTCTAGAAAATAGTGAAAAGGGATCAGAAGACTTGGCCAAAAAAATAATCCATGCTTTATGGTCATATTGTACCACCATGTTTACTACCACAAAAGAAATGTCATACCCATGGTGTACATGATCGAGGCAGTGTTACCCATAGTTGTCCAACTACATTTACTCAGAATAGCCATTTATAGACAACTATTACATAATGAAAAATTGAAAAATCATCTAGATGAATTAGAATGACTATATGAAAATATATTACTCACACTGCCCAACCTGGAGTTACATAAGAATCAGATCGTAGAAGCCTTTTATCAAAAGCTTCACCTTCATTCATTCCCCCAAGGGGAATAGGTTCTGGTCCTTCAAACCCCAATGATATATTGAAATAATACACTGAATCTAGAACACAAATTCTAAGGTTCTTATAAAAAATGTATGGTCAATTAAAATGGATCCTACTCATTGGATACCATGAATTGGGAGAGTGTCACACCACCCACCAATGTTATATTTCTCAAAAAAAATATCATTCATAGCTTTCATTACTTGGGAATCCACATTAAAGTGATACCCATAATTAATTCTGATTATATGTTGTTAAACTGTACAAATTCAACCTAACCACATAACGATAAACTATACGGAGTTCGTACTAGCCACATGACTTCAAACTACATGGTTCCTTCAGATCTACATATAGTATGAATACTTCAATCACAAGATACGTAGTGACACCCAAGCCTCTATTTTTGGGCCCAAATATAGGAATAATTTTTTGTGTCTGGAGATCCAATTTCCTTTCCACATGACACTAAACTATAAAGAAAACATCCTTAAATTGTGACATTAAACTGAAAGGAAAAAATTTCCTTATAGTATGACGTAACACTGCATGTATCTAAAACCTTCATTCTCTTTCATGACAGATGATTCATATCCTTACACCAAGATGTTGAACTATATAGCTAACATCCTTACGGCATGACATAAAACTTCCTTGATACATAACATCCATTTTCATTGAATTCAAGTCACCCATGTCCTTACCACATGATAATAAACTTCATGGTTTCGTATTTCTATGTATAGATTGATTATCATATCCAATGAGATATATAGGGACCCCTTGATTTTATATATTAGGTCCTTCCACCACAGGAAACTAAATTCCAAAGTCCTACCCTTACATGCTTATGAACGGTTAAGGGAAACCTTGTCGTTCCTTGTTTCTCACACCAAGAATAGCTCACGTGGGATTAGGAGACTTGATAAGTGATTACCATCACAAAAAGGGAATATTAGCTTTTGAAAGTCCCATATCATTCTCAAATTCATGATCGTAGAAGACATACCATGATTCCACACTATATGATGTTAAACTTCACAGTTAATTTCTCATGCATGACAGAAAACTATATAATCATCTGGACCTCGTCCAAGAGGACCACTACAATTTTATTTGGTCCTCTAACACACCTCCACACACTCTATCCCTCTTTAAGATAGGTATCACATGTCCTTACTTCATCAAATTAAATTACAAGAATCTTCAAGAACTACATGTGTATATATTATGATTTCAATGAGACACGTAGTGATGCCCATACTTCCATCCTTAGGCCCATCCGTAACATACCCACTTTTTCACTTTGTTCCATATCATTCATTTACACCTGATGTTAAACTACATGGTTACTTAAGAACGACGTGTGGATTAATTAATATCATCACTATAAATTTATTGACACATGGATATTCAATCCTGGGCCTATCTATAATAATTAATATAAATAAATCCAAACTCTACGTATAGTTCAGACCTTCGTAGATTATTTCTCATTCATGAACTATGCGTCACATGATCCCTATCCTTATAGGATATATAGATATTCACAAATTTCCAAAACCAAGACTTATCATAACAAATAAATATTAGACTTCCCACTCTTCACATGCGTGTCATACCTGCGTAAGACATATCATTTGAAACTATGTGTCGCTAGATTACCATCACCATGGGATACTTAGTGACACCCATAATTCCATTCATGGTCCCATATTCAATACCACCATTTCATATATTGGAATCCACATCCTAGTCATAAGACGTTAAACTGCATAGCATTTTATAACTATGTGGGGTTTTATTCTCATTCTCATCAGATATACTGTGATGCCTGAACTTCCACCCTTGGTCCCAACAGAGAAATTTCCATCCATTCAGGCCAGTTACGACGTCCTTATTACATGATCTTAAACTACATGTGAATACTTCATTACCATATGAAGATAAACCAAACAGATGTACATCCTTAACTCTTGACATTAAACTATAATGAAAATTTCTTGGTCACATGACATTAAAACTGTACAACATATATGTCTTTACCACATGATAATAAACTGTACAGAAAATGTCCATGCCACATGAAATTAAAATCCATAGAAAATTAACCCACAAGATGATGATAAAATCTATAGAATATCACTAATTTTTTAATTAACTATTGAAGGACCACATGATACATACCTCAATCAACCAATGTACGGGTGCTTCTACCATATTTTAAAATTACCTCAATCCATGTTACACACTTTATGTCTAGAGTACTATAGGTATTCAGAATATTTTTACAATATTTCCATCTCATGACCTGATAACTTCAAGCCATGATTTACAAAATTTCCATATACTGATCATAATGATGTCGGTGTGATATTAACTGTGGGTTTTCTAATTAGGATATTGTAAAACATCTCCCATAAAAGGTCAATTTGAGACATGGCCCTAAAACATATGAAATTTGTTCAATGTTGTATGACATTAAACTCCAGCCTATAATGGTACAAATCAAAATACCCTAAGCTTATAGAAAAAGAGACACCAAACTTTTCCAATTGAAATTTGACAAATGGGAAAGTGAGAAAAATTAAATTCCTTACTCTCTAAACTCTTCATCACTAGATTTTAGGAAAAAATTACAGTGAAAAAAATTCATAAAGACCATAGGTTCAACTTTCTAGACCTAATAAAATCTAAACAATACTCGCTAGAACCCCTGGTCTTGAAAAAGATAGCCAGTGACTTCTCACATATCATGTCCACAAGAATATGTTTTTTAGGTATTGATACACCATTTAGGGTACTTTATACCTTCTTGGATATTATATTTTTTCACATATCAAATTTCATAATTAGAGTGCCTAGAATCATTGTAAACATTCCATGGACCTTGGAAAATATATCCATCTTCAAGGGTATATTTTAATCACTATTCATGAATTCATTTCATGAATATGTTCCTATAGCCATCAACAAGGTGCATCACTTTGCAAAAAGAACATTCCAATCCCTATAATCCCTAAAACCATCATAATAGCATTCAACACCTCAGTGTGTCTAAAATAATCCCAATATGACCATCATAGATCATAATATTGATCTATGTACTTTGTAAAATGATTTACAATCTTCATAACAGGCTATCTGAGTGAATTTTACATTCTTGATGTTACGTCACCATGTTTTTTACCCTTTCTCAAAGATGGAATTTGTCACTCCATTCCCTAACCATTGATGGTCCACTCCCTATGATTTGATACAATAGGGAATACAGAAAGAGCTTCATAATTAAGACATAAATTACCCTAGGGTTCCATAACCCATCTTGGAGATCATTACTCCCATACCCGACCTCATCATATGGATGTTTTATTCTTCATAAATATTTCACATTCCTTGAAAAGAAGTGGATATCATATATTTCATTATCATGATACTGATTCATTAGGGACTTCACCCACCAACTAAAGGTATATCCTCCTTTTCAAAATGATATTCAATCCTTATGATGTGGGAAACACTTTGGTAAAACCTAGAATCTCATAATTCCATGTGACATACCCAGAATGTCTTCCCATCCCATGATCACAATCTCATAATTTTGGGTTATGGCATAAATCTACCACAATATAACTATTCATGTATCCCTAATATATCTCCCTAAAATGATATTAATTCTATAAATCACCCATGACCACTGGAAAAGAGTAAAGATCATGTTTTCATGGCAATGCTATCGATTCATAAGGGATTAAACACACCAACTAAAGGCATCTCCTCCTTACAAGAAAGGAACTCCATTCCTTGTGAGCCCTTGAAACACCATAGCATATCTAGCACCTCAATGTGTTTTATGTCATTCCTGGGGTGTATGAACCATATTCCATGGTTTTACACATAGAGGTCCAAGCGTAAACACCCTAAACTATAGTACAACATTGATTATCTAAAATAACCTAAACTACATTACATCCCGGTTTGAGCTAAAAGAACCTATTCTATAGCACATCGATGTCAATGTTAAAAGACCATAAATTAAAGAAATAGAAGATTCAATATAAAAGGCCATAAACCATATAAATAGAAGGTCTAATATAAATAACTCTAAACTAAAAAAATATCAGGTCTTAGTCAAATAGACCCTAAACTAAAAACAATATTAGATTTGAGCTAAAAAAACCTAAACTAAAGTGATATCAGGGCCAAGATAAAAGACCCTAAACTAAATAAAATATCAATTCTGAGCTAAAATTACATAAACTAATTAAATACTAGGTCTGATCTAAAATACCATAAACTAATGGAAATATCATGTCTGAGTTAAATGGCCCAAAACTAAATAAATATCATGTTAAAACTAAAAGACCCTAAATTATAAAAATTTTATATCCGAGATAAAAGACCTTAAACTATAAAACATAATGTTTAATATAAAATACTATAAACTATAGCACATCAATTTCCAAGATAAAGACAATAAACAAAATAAATATAAGGATTGAGGTAAAAACCTTAATCTAAAGTGATAAAAGGACCGAAATAAAATACCTTAAACTAAAGAGATAGATGTTCTCATATAAAAGACCTTAAAATAAAGACATAGAAGGTCCAAGATAATAGACCTTAATCTTTGGTGATATTAGGTCTAAGATAAAATACATTAATCTAAAGAGATATTAGGTCTGAGATAAAAGACCCAAAATGGAATAAATATAAAATACAAGCTCAAAGTACCTAAAATAAGTGATATCATGTCCAATATAAAAGACCCAAAACTACAGCATGGTAGTTATTTAGACTACAAAATATTTTTTGTCCCACCACATGTCCATAGAATAATAAATCTACTCTAACAAAGCCTATCATATTAGGAAAAAAGACAAATCAATCTCCTTCTGATACGTATATCCTTCGCAACCAATCCTTTTGTAAATAAGGTCATCTCATTATAATTATAAGGGATCATTGGTAGATAATCTTTTGTTGGTGGGAATTCATGAGTACCCCTCAAAAAGAATATTTTTTTACTTTAATGTTCATAACTAGAAACTGATGTTTACCATATGTTATGAAATTGATTGGTAGTTCTACTGATTCTCATAATATTAGAGAAACAAAATATCGTGCACATTAGAAATAATAGGAGAACTCAAGAATAACATATAATGATTAGAAAATCCATTCACTGAGAGTATGCAGATTGATGATCCATCATCATTAAGATATATGAAGAACTGTTTTATATTTACCATAGAATCAGATTCTTTTTTCCCTGTTAAATCCTATTCTACCAGGGGAATATTTTAATGCTCGCCAAAATGAGCATTAGAAAAATTCAAAAAGGAAGGAATACCAGAATATGGGTTTTACTTTATTACAAAATAAATGAATAGATAATGAGGATAAATCTCATAGATCACATGAGCCTCCAAGAGACTTATGATCGTGTGACCAGTATAGGGTCACATGAAGGAAACATGTATAGAATATAGAATGTAGTAGGTCCCATAATGTCGCCCTTTGAAAAGATATTCTGATCATGAAAAGGTGCCTCATATATATAATGAATGCACATTGTCATACATGTAAGATCCCCCAAGCCTCATGGTTTGTTTACAGAAAGTACGTAACAATCAAATCTAAAACTCCTATGAAAATAAGGGGAAAATATCCAAAGGGAGGAGGCCTCTAGTAGTCATGAACATCATGAGACTCATCATCAAAGGGAAGTATGATTGTCCTTGACAACATTCTAGAAAATTTTCATTACCCCAGAATTATTGTAAAATAAAATAAATGAAATACAATAAGGGGAGGTAGAGACTACTTTTGGTCATAAAAGGCATGCAATATGATTCTAGTGCCCCTCAAGACACTGTGAGACTACAATGACATTTCCACCTTATCTTATGGAATCCCTTTGGATTTTCATCCTTACTACGCAAAGTGGCCCTTGTATGCCCATCCATCGATGTAATCCCCTTTTGTCACCCTAAGTAAAAATGCATGGGATTATCTATCAAATGATCCCACGTATTTATTAGAACTATATCAGTCAAGCGATGCATCTTCTAGAGGTAGAGTAATTATCATTGGATTTACTCATTTAATTGCACATAGCCTTTGACCATTGTAAAATAAAATAAATAAAATTTAAGTGGGAGGAAGTGAAAGCCTCTCATAGTCATAAAATGATTGTGGAACACTAAGGAAGTTTGTAGCATGACTTCACATGACTCTTGGACAATCCAACCTGATCTTGCAAAGACGCCCATATTAGCCATCATTTCCTAAAAAATTCCCATTCAAGACATTGATATTCTCTTGAAATCCTTCCAAGAGGCACTATGATCTCACGAAGGCCATTTTATATGTTAGTATGACAATATGGAAGTTAGTAAGCATAACCACATAATCAAACAATGTCCCCAATAATTAAAAATAATCCAATAATTAAGGTTTTGAAAAGAGGGAATTATAATAATTGAAAATTAGGTGATTCCCTCAGAGCTATCCAAAAAAAAGATCACAAAGATACGTGGCACTAGACCCCTTCACTAACTCCATCTTGAATCAGCACCAAATACTCTACACAAACCGGAAAACAACCGGGGTGGTGAGGAATATAAATTCACCACCCAACCTGAAAAATTAATCGCTTCCATATTACTATGATGCTCTGGATGAAGGTTTCATTTTTCGCATCCATGCACATCAGCTCACCCAATAACCGAATCATATTTCGTTGAACAGTTGATCTTAAGACATCCAAGTTTCCTATCAAGTAATATGATGTTTAATGACCGAAGTGATCATGGACCATTCTTAAATCACTTCACATAATCATTTATAGATCATGTGAAGGACTTATTGAAATATGTGCAATTAGTATATCATATAACATCTAGATCACATGGGTCACAAAACAAACTAACTCTGAATAAATCTATGGAATTTGCAATATAAATTATAGGACAAAGATTAAATTTGGATTACATAAGAGAAAACATGTTCACTGACCCTTATATGCTTCACATGAACCTTTCTGGACACACAACACCACCAGGGACATGTCACCCAGATTTGATGGTGCTTATTAATTATGTCATTGAGGTCATGTGATTTCTTCTGGATATGTTAGAGTAAGTCACACAGTCCCCCTGGGTATGCCACTTTAGTCTCGCAATGTCCTATGGTATTTTTTTTCAATCATTCAGATGTACTTCAAATACATCAGATGATTCATATAATGGAACCCACTCATGTCATCAGGTCTTTCAGTAATATATGGGCTTCTCAACTATGTTCATATGATTCTCTTTTGGTAATTAACCCAAGAATCATGATTACCTATAGGGATGTTATACAAGACATGCGACACCATCCAAGACATGTCTTATTTACTCTCATGACACCCTCTATATGTGTCATCCAAATCCTTATAATGATACCAAGGAAAGTCAGTTGGATCATGCCATAAACTTCATATAACCTTTCCAGGTCATGTGATGGATTATAGGACAAACCATCTAGATATTATGTCATAATCTGGAAAAGTGAACCTTGATCATGCAGTAACCTTTAGATATTCCACCCGGGTTACACGAAGTACTTTTGAAAGACCAACTGGATCATTATTTTGTATTCAGATATGCTAGGTTGATACTCCCCTATATATCAATACAATTAGTCAATCATCACATTTCTCGAGGAAAATTACACCATATAAACAAGGAATGATATCCCAAACCAGTGACATAACATGATATGTCCCAATATCCAGGTAAACCATAGATTGTAAGACCTACTAAAAGAAACTAATGTGACTTTGATTCCTACCATATTCAGGATATATATGCCACCTCTTCAAGGTTTAAGCTCCATATAAAATTTCTAAAGGTTTTTCCCAATACATAAGTCCCTCTTCTTCCAATATATGATATTGATCATCTACCATACCTTGTTTCTCACACCGATAATAGTCTACGTGATCTTACGTTGTTACAATAATCATATATTTTTCATCATGAGTCTCCACCATCTAGGGAAACGTATTTATATAAATCACTAATGATTGGGAAAACACATTTTCCCCAACATAAGGGCATCAACCTTGGGGCCAATCCCAATGGCAAGATTAAACTATAATAACTCTGATTCATGTAATAAATAGGATATATAGGATGCCTTCCTAAGGCCAGAGCTCTGATAAATATCTATTCCTATGTAATCCTTATGATTTTGTTTCGACCATCATTATCCAATAATTCCCATGGTATGATTACTCCACCTCATCCATTATTTTATAGAGAAATAAACTGAACTGTGATGACTCTAATTTCTTCTATAACCAGGATACATAGGACATCTCTCTACGACCTGAACTCTATAATAAATTATCTCAATGTGGTCCCATCACATAGGTCCCGCATCTGTGAAATGAATAGGTGACTACTTTTTATCCCTTGTTTCTCAAAATGATCATAGATCATGTGGGATTAGGGATTTCAATAATTGTGTCTTATACACCATTAGTCTCCACATTAACAAGGGAAGCCTTAGAATGTATGCCCCAAACAAGAACACTATGACAACGTTGATTCTCTATATAATGAAGATACATAGGAAGTCCCACTATGACTTGATCTTGATCACTTAGTGTCTCGGATAACCTATATAAATTCTCTTTGCATGATGTTAAACTTCATAGGCCCGAGGAAATACATGGGTTTTGATTCCTGCAATAACCAACATACAATGGATGCATAATAATGGCTCAATATCCTTTTTATAATATTAACTGATTCCTTCCATGGTAGAAAATTCCAAGGAAATTTGATTTAGGGATTCATAACCTACGCAACCTCCCATTACTGGAAGGTGATAGAAAACATCAGATTCATACAGATGGATTCAGTAAAGAGACCCTAGTATTTTTCACTTAAAAGATAATTAACCCACGATGGTTTTTTAGGGTAACCAATCTCATATTTTGATTAATAATATATTCAATAACATATCTTAAAACTATAATTTTGGAGTAAGAAATATTCCCCTCAAAAGGGTGTGACGATCCCGACCTCCCATCCTATCGACCTATGTGAGTCCCCAAGAGTCATTGGGCCCAAAAACACAGGTGATCACCTGCATTTGGAAGGAAGGTTTGTACCCAATTACAGACGAGGAATCCATTTGTAGTTTTCAATAATAGCGACGATGGTAATATGGTGATCATGATTTTGGAAAACACAAATTCCCCAATATCAAACCGTCGGGTGGATCCCATCCACGCCTCATCTCCTGATGAAACAATGTATTACCAAGTCCAATATAATAAAACTAGTATCTATTATATAATAATATTTTATTATGTTTATTATATAACATATATACATCTCTACTTCCAACAAATGGAATACTTAATCGTCGATCATGTGTATGATGGACTACCACCTCACGAACTGATATTATTTATTTTTCAATAACACCTTTAAAGATTAAATATAATGATTGATTTAATATATATATATATATATATATATTTGTCACAGTAATATTATTTTTTTATTATATCACATATATCTTCTAACATTTCATTCCATGGGGAGTATGATTATGTCGCCCATGTATACTGCAGAATACTTCCACATCAAGTGAAGTGATTCGGTCATGAACCAGGCCAGGTCGCCATCCGACCCGGCGCCCAACCCGATCCGCGGCATGGCCCGAGGGGCGTTCCCAATCCCCACGGGCTAGCACAAGTTCCCAGGTATCATAAGTAACAAGTGGGAATGGTTTACCCATAAACAAATATAGAAATACAACTAACAATATAAACCAACTAAAAATGGAAACAAACAAATAAACATGCCCTTAAACCAGAAATAAACTCTAAGGTCTACAACTCGAACTAATAACTAAAAAGAAAAGACAAAAACAGAAACTAAAACTCCAACTCAAACCTCCTGGAAAAAGAGAGGCCACATCAACACCACTCTACCACAAAAAATGTTTTTCCTAGGGCCCTCCCTATCAGCTCTAATGAAAAATCGCTGATAAAGGGGGGTGCTTTTATCAGCGCTCAAAAAAGTGCTGATAAGGGGTTCCTTTAACAGCTCTAAAAAAAGAACTGATAAACATACCACTTTATCACCGCTTTTTTTCAAGGCTGATAAAGCCCCCCCCCCCTTATCAATGATGTTTTTAGTGCTGATAAAGGGTTGAATTCAAAAAAAATTAAAAATATATATTAATATATAAATACAGTTATATTGATATAAATATAATATATAATTTTTAAATAAATTTTAGATAAGTATAAATGTACATTTACATTTAATATACTTAATATATAATATATTTAGTGAATATGGCTTCTTAAAAAACTAAAAAAAATATTTTTAATTTATAATTTTCTAATTATTATGGAGTAATAGTCATTTAATAACAATTTTATGACTAAAAAAACTAAAAACATTTAAAAAAAGATCCAAAATATGTTGAAAACGCAACTCAAAATTCAAACGGACATAACTTTTGATCCGGTTGTCCGTTTGAGCTCTACCCTATATCAAATAAAATCCTGTGATAAGATCTAAGTCGTTGTGACATGGGGGGACCCTGGTCAAGGGTTTTTAGGGGCCAAAATAGGACCAGAAGGCCTCCAAAACTGAGTTTTTAGTAGGGGTACCCCGATTTTTTAAAATTTTGTGGATTTTCAGCCACGTTTAAGGGGGTATTATTGACTTTTTTGGTGGGGACTGAATTTATTCCAAGGTATTACACTCATATAGATATTATGTCTTTGAAATTTTATCGTTTTTTATAATTTACTGCTATTTATAATCAAATTTATAACAATATATACATATTTTTTATATATTCGCACATAAACATTAATTATAAATATAAATAATATAATATATTTACATATAAAATATATTAGATTTATCTAAATAATAACTAATATCCATTTTATTTAAAATAAAAATATATGAATATTTATGTACCTACATATTAATCTAACTATATATATATATATATATTAATCTAGCTATATATATATATATTAATATAACTACATATATATTAATATTACTATATATATATTAATATCACTATAAATATATATATTAATATAAATATATATTACTATACGAATAAATATTACTAAATACATATATATTAATATAGATATATATTAATATAACTATATATATATATTAATATAACTATATATATATATTAATATAAATATATATTACTATATGAATAAATATAACTATATATATATATAAATAGAGATATATATTAATATAGCTATATATATATAACTATATATATATATTAATATAACTATATATATATTAATATAACTATATATATATTAATATAACTATATATATACTAATATAACTATATATATATATTAATAGAACTATATATATTAATATAACTATATATATTTTAATATAACTATATATATATTAATATAACTATATATATATTAATATAACTATATATATATTAATATACATATATATTACTATACGAATAAATATAACTATATATATATAAATAGAGATATCAGGAAATAGTAAACAAATCAAAATAGAGTAGCCGTATGGTCTTAGGCGCGCAGGGGGGAGGTCACGAGTTCAAAACCTACTGGAGGCAGAGGCGCGCGCATGTCAGTGGATGTGGGGGGCTAGCGCTGATAAAGGGTGGAGGGGGTGCGTGCGTGGCGCTAAAGGGGGTGGAAAGCGCTATTAAAAGTGGGGCTCAAGCGCTAAAAAAGCACCCCTAGATTGGCATGATTTTTTTTAATTTTTTGTAATTTTTTGTAATTTTTTTATTTTTTTTTTAATTTTTTAATATTTTTAGCTTTTATCTTCGCCTCCTTTAATAGAGCTTTTCTAGCGCTGGTAAAGACCATTTTTAGCGCTGATAAAGGGCGTATTTGTAGTAGTCTTTACATACACCCAAAGCTGTATACAGGGTGTGAGCGATATGCCAAGTAGGAAGACACCCAATAAAAAGGTTCCATGCCACAACATCAAAAAGGTAATTTATTGTGCTTATTCAAAATTATAATTTCAAAATGATTTTAACGAAAACGTTTACATGCTAAATGCTAAAAAACGCTAAAAATAACTCATTACAAAAACACGATTTTAAAGAGGAAGTGAAAAATTCATTGAGGACACACACAAACATACTCTCTCTCTCTCTCTCACACACACACAAGTGGTACTCCATATGCCGATGGAAGGCACCACGTCATGGATGGTAGAGCACTATGGGTAAATCTCCTAAGGTTCATCCAGCTCGAGTGGGACCCTAGAATATCGTGTCTCGGTGAAACGTGGCTTAGAAGACCACGAACCTCAGAAAACGTGGCTCAGAAGGCCATGACCCTCTGTCATCATTTGTTTAGTTAGTGTTGCAATTGTCAATCCAGCTAAGTGAAACAGGGACGATACCCATCCGGCTCACTAGCGCACTAGTTCCAGTTTTCCCACCTAGATACCCATGGTTTTCCCTTATGCTCAATCATGTTTCACATTCACATAATGTATATCGCTTTCACATATCCCGAACCAAACAAGGCATTACACATACAAGGCACCGCTTGCATACCCAAACACCATTTAAAAAAAACACACGCACACCAAAACCATTTTATAACATAGTTCGGTTCACTTGCATGACTTGATAAACAACTTTAACAATTTGAAGAACATTTCTAAATAGCACAATAATAGTTTGCACATGGGACATGCCCAGTTTCACATGTATGAATCCCTTTAAAAACTAAACTCACATGTAATTATGTCAAACACAACCCCCGCACTCCACATATAATTTAATAAGTGCAATTAAAATTTTATAAAACACTGAAGATTAGAAAGAAAAGGTTTACATGATAAAGACAAACTCGATTTTATATAAGAATGTCGCTTTAAAACCAAAAGTACAACATATACAAACCAAAACATGTTTTCCCATTTTTCAAACAATTTTAAATTTAATTCCAAAAGTATGAAACATGGAAAACACCCCCAAAGTGACTCATTTTCATTGAAAATATCTATTTTATTACACAGACAACTCAAAGACCCTGAAAATGCATTTCTCACTGACCAGACGACCTAAAAACCCTTTCCAACCATGGTTGGAATCCCAAATACCACTCAAATAAACAATCACTCAGTTTACAAAACATATCATATGTATACCATAAAACCTGACTTCAAAATACACAAATCCTTACATGAAAAGAACATTTTAAAATCAATTGAACACTCAACATTTCTAAAACCTAATTTGACCCATTTTCAAAATTGATTAAACTCTTTTAGAATTTATTATAACACGGTCCAAATAAAAAAAACATAACCATTTCTAAAGAGAGTGCAATTTTCATCACACACGGATGTCAAAAAAAATTTAAATTGAATTTTACATAACTTACGAAACACAACCAATCATTTATACAACAAAAAACATATAAACAAAAAAATCATACTATTTTGGAAATCCAATTTTCATCAAATGAGAATAACAAAGCATTATAAACAGAGATCACACCATGAAATTAAATCATAAAACATATTAAATTAACTAAACCACCAAAATAAATTATCTAAAAGATGTCAAGACATGATACCACCTACCAATGTAAAGACTTTCCCAAAAACATGTGTGAAACACCAATTGCACCTAATGTGCAACACAAGGGAGAAAAATGGAAACCCTAAATAAAAATTCGAACGAAGAAAAATTAAGATCAAACCCTAAAATATGAACTCATACCTACTAGAAAAATTAATAAAAAAAATAAAACTCAAATACTAAAGGGAAAAACTTATCTAAAGGGGGAAGAAGGAGAGGTCTGATGGCTGGACCAAGGTGTGGCGCTACAATTTCTCTTCTGGGAATAGGTAGGGAACCAAGGGGGGTGCGACGACGGGTGTCTGAGAGAGGCAGCGGGAGTCGAGGTTCAGGGGGGAGGCAGGGGTGAGGCTGGTCCGGTGATCCGGGCACGCGACGGTGGTGCTTGTCGGGAGAGGAAGGAGGGCGTGGTGCGAGGCGCTAGGGGTCGACGGACAGTGAGAGGGGGGGTCTGGTGGGGTTCAAGGTCGCCGGAGGGGAGGCGCTGGCCATGAAGGGGAGCCGCACCAGTAGGACCTCGGAAGGGGGGGAGGCCTTCGACAAGGGGAGACAAAAAAACAGGCGAAAATTGTGGATCTAGGTCACAACGCAAAAAGGAAAAAAATAAAAAAAATAAAAAAATAAACTAAATCTAATAATAATAATAATAATAATAGGAATAAAAATAATAATAATCATATCCATAAATATTAAAACGATCCATTAAATTTTAATCACATTTCTTATTTTATTTTATTTTAATTTTATCCCTCTTAAATTTTATTTCTTTATTAATGACTCCTTTATTTAATTAGTTGGACATCGGGTTGGCGAGCGGAGAACCGGGCGAGGATGCACGACTTAGACAGCGGTGCGCTGAACGCCGTCAAGGTCAGAACACACGTTTTTAAATAAGAACTTGGAAAAATTAATAAAATAAACAAGTTAAAAGAGGCGGGAGTGACAATTCTCACCACCATAAATCTTTCCGTCCCCAGAAAGCCACAACTAAGGCTGAACCCCAAAGAAGAAATGGATGCCCTACTAAGGTTCAAGAGGGTCCCCATGAGAACAAGTAGAAAGAGGCAAACACATCGTACTCAGAAAAAGGAGAGTTATAATCAGCTTTAAGAAGCTCGTAAAAAGACATTATGATATGTGTCGCCTGCCCCAAAGTGCTAGAATGCCTCTAGTTGACTAATCAAGGAAGGGAACTCTTGCACCCATGGAAACCAACTTCACAAGATGAATCATATCAAGCTCTATTAAACGAAAACCACACCATTTTTCTAGAATGAACAGACAAAGTCAAACAATGTCCAAGGAATACTCTTATCACTTATCACTAAGACATCTTTAGATATAGAACCAAAAGGTCATCATGGGGAAACCTGAGGGCTACCCACCATGAAGAACCTACCAACACCCAAGGTGAGACTGGAAGACCGAAATGGGGAGGTCTGAGCGGACTCCCTTCCATTAAAGAAAAGTCCAGCACTAATTCATTCCAAAGACATTCGTGTGAGACCCAAAGTGGGTCTCTCCACCATTAGAACTAACGGAAGGTATAAGACTTTTATGATTTCTCGATGGTGACCAAACACCCCACCACAAGGGGTGGGGAGGGAGGGGTCCGACTTCCAGGGCGTTAAAACAATAACCCAAAACAAACCAGTATCTCCACATCCCTGGATGAGAACAATTCAAGTTTGAATAGATTTACCCAAAAATCCCCATAAGGACCACTAAAGAAAATACATCCAGTGGAACACAACCCCCAAGACTCTAAGGCAACGAGTCAACCATCTCCACATGGTCACGGAAACCTCACGCAACCAGATGACACAAAGAAGGTTCCCGACACAAAAATAAGTTTTGGTCCCGTACACTCCTGGGGTTCCTGACCATGTGCCAGCTTCACTCCAAGGCCTATGGCTGGAGCCCTGATGTTTGTAGAATCTCCTTCCTCATAGTTAGGTATTGAAGACTCCTGAACGAAGCTTTTCCTTTTGGTGTAACATGCAACCACACTACAACTGAGGCAACACAAGAAACCACAACACATTACGAGATCCAATTACTCCCACACTGAGCATTCACCAGAACGAGAGGTTAGATGGTCCACACGCATCACCCCTTGTTACATTGAATGAGAACATGACACCAAAAATCGTAATTGAGCACGATAGTTTCTGTCGAGAGAAACATTATGCTGAGAAAGACTTTATATTGTGCCTTGAACAACACATGATTCTGGCAAATGACCATAGCATCCTTGTACGACTGAGTCTGCCAAACTAGTTGCCTAACATGATCCTTTTCTTAAACTAAACAAACCAAAGACCAGAGTCCATTTAGAACAATAGACTGCACTAACAACTTTGGGTTTCTTCTACATTTCCCCCACTAGATTCTCCTTTACCAGTTCCAAACAACCGTTAACTATCAAAGGGACCTCACACTGCAAGATGTCACCCAACCATGACCATCACAGCTGATAAAAGCACTACAAGCCTTTCAAGAAATTGGTCCGCAATAATAACTCTGAACTGCCTTCACCCTTCCCTACTGTAATTCCTTTCACTGTTTCAAGGGGGAACCTTCAGATGCAACGACGTCAAACTTCATACCCGAAGACTCAGACAACTCAAAGAGACTGAAACTCCCATCATCTCCCCTCGTATATGCCATCCTGCTGCGAGAGGATCCACTTAATCAGAAGGAAAAAAGGAAATGACTTAGCACTATCACCCAATAGGGATATTCCTTAATTTAATCAACTGTAGGGTCGGCCAATGACGAACTATCTGTGGCCGCACATCATTCACACATTAACTCTTTATTGGGGCATACACTAGCCAAGAAGGGGAACCGTGGACCCAATAAAACTGGTCCAATGGCCAAGACATATAGAAAGCGAACACTAAACGTGTAGGGTGAACCACTCCAATGGCTTCCAGAAACACATTTCGAAAGAAACCATTAACTACACATTTTCACACCAACTCACGAATAAGAATTCAAACTCATTACACAAATCAGTCAAAAAGGATTCTTGGCTCGAAACACCTCACATCCAACCTTTAAAAAATACAAGTACACACTACACAATCACTGGTTATTTAAAAACACCAAATTTTCCTTTAGCAAAACATTTTTAAAATAAGCAAAGTCAGTGGGTTGCACAAACACTGATGGTGTTCCATGGGCCTCACACATGCATGTTCTCGTGTCGCACCGGCACCCACCTCATGTCCATCCAGGAACTCATCCGCTCATTCCATTAACCATTTCTCTTTTTGTATACACTCATGCATGTGGTTTCCCATGAGAGCACCAAGGAACAAAACCTAACCATTCCATTTTTCAAAACTAAAACATCCAACTCACACTTTTCATACCTCATACATCATTTTCTTTTTAAATTAATTTATTCAAAACATTTTCCAAGACCAAATCATTTTTTTCTTGAAAAAAAAATTTCCACAATTCAAAAACAAAGAAACGAGGAACGGTGCAAGAGAAAACTAGTGGCAGTGGGTGACTAGAACATATGGTTGCCAGCCATACGCCAATCACACCACTAGCACAGGGAGTATTCTGGGATAGCGCCCCTTGCTCTACATGGCTTGCCAGACCCTAAGAGCTCACTGGGACCACTGAACCTACTCCTTTTTCATCTCCCCTAAACAAAATTAACCACACAGACCAAAGACTCAGTCAAAACTCAACTTACTCTGGTAACTCGAGTCCCACCACAAGGTGTGTTGGCCAGGCACCTTGCTCATAGCCAGGACGTCGAGTCATGACAACATTAACTCCAACCTATCATGACTCTATCCCAAAAGAACATGACTCAAGAGGAGAAAACTCCTCTGATACTATTTTATCACAAACCAGGCTGGGTCACCATTCGACCCGGCACCTGACCCAGTCCGCGGCATGGCCCGAAGGGCGTTCCCGATCCCTACAGGCTGGCACAAGTTCCCAGGTCTCATAAGTTACAAGTGGGAATGGTTCACCCATAAAAAAGATAGAAATACAACTAACAATATAAACCAACTGAAACTAGAAACAAACAACTATACATGCCCTTAAACCAGAAATAAACTTTAAGGTCTACAACTCAAAATAATATCATAAAAGAAAAGACAAAAGTGGAAACTAAAACTCCGACTCAAACCTCCTGGAAAAAGAGAGTCCACATCAACACCACTCTGCATGCGAAGAACAACTACAACATACATGAGGAGACTGACAACAATCTGAACCACCATCACTAATCACAATGTCACAACCTGGAATACACAAGAGACAAGGTCTACATACCCCCAAAGGTGTATGCAGGGTGTGACTGAAAGGCCCAGTAGGAAGACACCCAATAAAAAGGTTCCATTCCACAACATCAAAAAGATAATTTAATGTTCTTATTCAAAACTGTAATTTCAAAATGATTTTAATGAAGACGTTTACAAGCTAAAAGCTAAAAGAAAACACTAAAAAGAACTCATTTCACAAACACGATTTTAAAGAGGAAGAGAAAATTAATTATGGGCACATACACACATACTCACACACACACACACACAAGAGGTCCTCCATATGCCGATGGAAGGCACCACGTCATGGATGGTAGAGCACTATGGGTAAATCCACTAAGGTTCGTCTAGCTCGAGTGGGACCCTAGAACCTCGTGTCTTGGTGAAACATGGCTTAGAAGACCACGACCCTCATAAAATATGGCTTAGAAGGCCACGACCCTCAGTCATCATATGTTTAGTTAGTGTTTCAATCGTCAATCCAGGTAAGTGAAATAGGGAGGATACCCATCCAGCTCACTAGCGCACTAGTTATGGTCCGCCCACCTAGATACCCAGGGTTTTCCCTTGTGCTCAATCAAGTTTTACGTTCACATAATGTATATCACTTTCACATATCCCGAACCAAACAAGAAATTACACATACAAGTCGCTGCTTTCATACCCAAACACCTTTTAAAAAAAATGCACACCAAAACCGTTTTATAACATAGTTTGGTTCAATTGTATGACTTGATAAACTACTTAAACAATTTTAAGAACATTTCTAAATAGAAAAATAAGAGTTTTCACATGGTAAATGCCCAGTTCCACATGTAACAATCCCTTTAAAAACTTAACGCACACGTAATTCTGTCAAACACAAATCCCGCACTCCATATATAATTTAATAAGTGCAATTAACAATTTATAAAACACTTAAGATTATAGAGAAAAGGTTGACACGATAAAGACGAACTCGATTTCATATAAGAATGTCGCTTTAAAACCAAAAGTACAACATATACTAACCAAAACATGTTTTCTAATTGTTCAAACGATTTTCAGTTTAATTCCAAAAGTACGCAACACAGAAAACACCCCCAAAGTGACTCGTTTTCATTGAAAATCTACATTTAATTACACAGACACCTCAGAGTCCCTGAAAACGCATTTTTCATCGACCAGATGACCCATAAACCTTTTCCAACAATGTTTGGAATCCCAAATACCGCTCAAATAAACAATAACTCAGTTTACAAAACATATCATATGTATACCATAAAACCTCACTTCAAAACAAACAAATCGTTACATGAAAAGAACATTTTAAAATCAATTGAACACTCAAATTTTCTAAAACCTCATTTTCACCATTTTCACAATTGATTAGACAGTTTTAGAATTTACCAAAACACAGTCAAAATAAAAAAAACATAACCATTTCTAAACAGAGTGCAATTCTCATCACGCTCGCATGTCAAACCATTTTTTAAAATGCATTTCGCACAACTTATAAAACAAAACCAATAATTTATACAACAACACACATATAAACAAAAAATCATACTATTTCAGAAATCCAATTTTCATCAAACGATCATGCCAAAGCATTATAAACATAGATCACACCATGCAATTAAATAATAAAACATATTAAATTAACAAAATAACCATTCTAAATTATCTAAAAGATGTCAAGACATGGAACCACCTACCTGTGTGAAGACTTTCCCAAAAACTTGTGTGAAACACCAATTTCACCTAATGTTCACCGAAAGGGAGAAAAAGGAAAACCCTAAATAACAATTTGAACCAAGAAAAATTAAGATCAAACCCTAAATTATGAACTCATACCCACTGGAAAAATTAATAATAAAATAAAATAAAACTCAAATACTAAGGGGGAAAGCTTATCCGAAGGGGGAAGCAGGAGAGGTCCGATGGCTGGACCTAGGTGTGGCGCTATAGTTTGTCTTCCAAGAATAGGCAGGGCACCAAGGGGGGTATGAAGGCAGGTGTCCTAAAGAGGCAGTGGGAGTCGGGGTTCGGGGCGAGGTAGGGGTGCGGCTGGTCCGGCGAGCCGGGCGTGCGACGACGGTGCTTGCCGGGAGAGGAAAAAGGGTGCGGCGCGAGGCGCTAGGGGTCGTCAGACAGTGGGAGGGGGGTCTGGTGGGGTTAAAGGTCGTCGGATGGGTGACACCGGCCATGAAGGGGAGCCGCACGAGAAGGACCTCGGAAGGGGGGGATGCCTTCGATGGGGGGAGACAAAAAAATGAGGGAAAAGTGGGGAGCTATGTCACAATCCAAAAAGGAAAAAAATAAAAAGAATAAAATGAAAACCAAATCTAATATTAATATTAATTTTAATAATAAACATAATAATAATAATAATAATATCCATAAATATTAAAACTATCCATTATATTTTAAGGACATTTATTATTTTATTTTATTTTCATTTTATCCCTCTTAAATTTTATTTCTTTATTAATGACTCCTTTATTTAATTAGTTGGACATCGGGTTGGCGAGCGGAGAACCGGCCGGGGACGCATGGCTTAGATAGCGGCGCGCTGAGCACCTTCAAGGTCAGAAAACATGTTTTTAAATAAGAACATGGAAAATTAAATAAAATAAACAAGGTAAAAGAGGTGCGTGTGACTGATTATTTTTCATATTTTATTTACATTGAAGGTATTAATGATAAATTTAATGAATATAAATTCTATATAGGAAATTGTAATTATTTTTTAGTGGTGAAATATTATTTTCCTTTATTTCTTTCAACCCATTGAGAATATGGAAATAACATTCATGTGTACGTATGACATACATCTCCATGAATGTTGTATTTCATTTTCTACCCCTAAATATTATGGATAACAATAAAAACAAATATAATGAATATATATGATATTTATATCATGGTTAAAATTATTTATATAATATAACCATGATAAATAAATAAAGAATAGAAATAAAATTCAAAATATACAAGAAAAACATAGGTGTTATTGCCCAAAATGTAACTTTAACATCAAATTGTTAATAAACTGGTAAAAAGGGTCATAAGTAGATCACATATGGTATGGTATATAAATATTTATTTATGTATATATTTATTTATTTATTTATTTTCCTATAATATATTTATAATAAACATATATTAATTTTTCAATAAGTACTAATGTTTACAATGTAATTTGAGAAATAATGTAATGAATTTTTGTCTCACTTTTATTTTCTGTGAGACACAAGCCATTTTCACAAAATAATTATTTTATATGGTGTATACAATTCCCATGATAATATTTTATGACTCCTAAACTTAAAAAAAAAATTTAAACCCATTTTGTGATCTCACTTTCATGAAGTTTACTTTTCAAAAGTTACCAATGTAGTAAGGGATTTTTGTCTCAATTTGACTTCCTTGAGACTTATGTTATCTTATGCACGTATCTTCTTCCATGAGGTATATATACAACCCATTGTACGTTTAATAACATGAATATGTTTATTCTCATGATTTTTTATGTTTTGCTTAAAATTATTCCTTCATTAATCTTAAAATTGAAAGTTACCAATGCGATAAGGATTTTATGTCATAATATTATCTTTTGTCGAGAATGTTTATGATTATGTTTCCAAATATCAACTTTTATACTAAATCCCTGAAAATATCATTAAATTTATTATAATATGGTTATTTAATGATAATACATTTCTCCCCTTCATTTTCTTCCCTTAAATTACTCAATATTTCAAAATAATGTTTATAAGAAAAATTGTCTTAATTTCTCTCTTCAGTTGAATCCCCACTTTTCATACGAAACCATGTTAAAAAAATCAATATTTTTTAATAAAATTAAAATAATTATTTACATACATTTTTAACCATAATTTACTTTTAAACAAATTAATGGAAACTTTATTTTTCATTCTAAACAATTCATGTTTCTATATTACTAAAAATGTGATTGAAATCTTTATTTTAACATTTATAAAATGAATATAATTCTTTTTTTTGTCTTAACCAAAAAATAATTTCAATAGTAATTTATAATATTACAAGGTAATTTTAAAATATATGAATATTTAAAATGGTTTATTTTTTAAAAATATTTTTTTTATTTGGAAAGGATATTTTCCTCAGGAAATGTTTTAAATTAATTCTTAATATTCAATTATAAATTATAAAGATTACTTTAAAATAAAATGACTTCCAAAATAATTAATTAATTTGTAGATTAAAAAAATTACAAGAAATGTTATTTTGTTCAACATATTTACCATGTGATCCTTAAAAATTATTTTTGGTATAATTTTGATTCCTTTTATGTTACTTTTCTTTGCTAGGGATATAATCCATGGATACCACTCCTTTTATTTATTTATAAAGTTTATGTTTGTGATGATTTTAATTTTCCAAAACAAATTTCTCTTTCATGGTTTATACCATGATAAAATGATTATGAAACCAAATTCTTTTCAAATGTTATGATATGATGAAATAATGAAAGGATTATGAAACCAGTTTCTTTTCCATATGTTATGATATGATGAAATGTTTATGAAATATATTTAATTTCAAGGGTTATGATGTGATGAACTTTTTATGATTTTTTGGAACACCTACATATGGTATTCATTATGTGATAGGTGGGACCTATATCTCCAAAAAATGCCTTGGGTATTGAATTATGTCTCATGATATAGATAGGACTTGAAATGGGATTGAAACCTTTTCAAAAATAAACTATATCTATTATAATGGTCTTGGGAGTGAACCATGAATACTATGATGGTTGAAGGAGTGAACCAATTCCTCTATAATTTCCTTATATGTTAGCCAAAACTATAATGTAAATCATTTTATACGGTTATTTTGTGCCACAATTCTATGTCTTGTGGTACTATTATACTCCCATGGATCATGTTCTTTGATTCCCTTTTTACTGATGTCTAATGAACTACCAATATTTATTCCCTGATTTAATATTATGATCTATGATATATAGGGTATGGTTTCCAAATTTTATGATCGTGATTTCATAATATTGTGTTCATGTTATGCATTTGTATCACCCATGTTTACCCTTAATAAGAATATGATCTCACCCTTTTTTATGTTTCCCTTCCCAAGGTTATAAATAAATATATTATATATGATATGTATAAGAAGGGTGATGGTTATAATGAAATTTGTGGGAAATGATTTAGTTCACATATTACCTAGTTGTTTATGTTTCTATGTATCCAAAGGAACTATACCTTTATGATCCTATGAAATGTGTTTGTGTTATGTAATGAACATTCATCTAAAATATGTAATATATATGTATGGAAATCCTATGTAACCATATCTTGTTGGTCAGGATATATTTTAATATAATTATTAATCATTGTGAAAGATCGAATTTATAAACATCGACATCTATCCATATTCGTTTAACTCTATGTGCATAGCTCTAGTAATGTAACCCCACACATAAGAACATGGATCTAAAACCTTGGTCTTATAAACTTAAAAATGAGACCTCATATGAGTAAAATGTGTTACATAATCCCAATTTCATAACCCTGGTCACTTAACCCTGTTCAAGAGACCTTGGGCGTCTGTCTCTTTCTGACGACCTACATTGAATGAAAAGAGTCATGAGAGAAACATTATCCAAGTCATAAACATGAAATAATCATGCGATTTCAAACTATAAATCCTTATTTATGTATCCCTTTCATTTCAAATACTTCACAAGATTCCTCCATGAATCCCTTATTGTGAATAGAAAATCATGTAACTTCTTCTTTCAATCTATCGCGACTTATTTAGAACTCACATGACTCCAAATAATCCCCTTAATCCTCTAATCAATATCTTAATGATGTTAATATTATTTATTTATAAATTAATATTCACCTATTTAACTTTTAATTATACACTCATCCTTCCAAACTATCGACATCAAGACTCATGTGCATTTCCTTCCTTCAATTGTGTGACTCATGGGTCAAGTGACTCCCTTCATATAACAAATTAAAAAATAAAACATAAATTATGATCCCCTATATATTAATCACTTAATACTTTATTATTATGTGCTCAAAAAAACTCATGTGAATCATGATACCACTCTGTATTAGACAGTGTCACTCCTTTTATATGAATCATGTGAAAAAGGTGCTTGATCACTTTGAACATTTATGGTTATGTGATCCAAATGGACTTACATTATCTTGTAATCCTTTCATGAATATGATACATGATTAACCTATATCACATAAATATTTCCAAACAAATTAGACCATCATTTGTTTGGTATCATCATTCACATTCTTCACATCACCACAATACATGATTCATTCATCCATAATGTGATTACATGATTCTTTTGATCTTTTTTGCTTCCCATATTTATTAAGAACAAAAGAAATAATGTGACCCTTTAGTGTTTAGATGAAAAACCTTATCTTCCAACATTTTAATCCCAAAATATTTGGAAAACAGTGGAAAATAGTTCTAAAATTCTCTAAAAACAACAATACCACATATTCCCTTTTTCTCCATCAACATCATTTTCCTTAGTCATCAAACTCCATGATCACACAAGAATAGAGTTGGTAAAAAACACACAAAAATTCATCTAGCTCATTGCACCGTGGTTCTAACAGTTGATGATTATATCCCACAGCTCTTTCATTATTCTATAATATTTTCATATCAATATTAGGGTTGTCTCTATTCTAAGAGGCTTAAGAAAGGTCAGGTTCAAATTTATCTCCATTTATCCATTCTTATTTTCATTTTAATTGTAGTATCCTTTTAAATTACCAATTTTTAACGAAGTATGGTATACAATTAGATGAATTGTTTCCCTTTAGATATTTTGTGTATGTGAGATACTATTTTACTCACATTATACTTATTTTATAAAATGTTATGATAAAAAACTTTTCACAAGAGTCATGAAACTCTATATTTTCACATAATCAAAAATCCCTATGTATACAGTATGTTTTAGGTATTAAGGATATATTGTTTCTAATATAGGGTTTGTTATTGAATGAAATGTAATACATAACTAGTGTATCCTCTATAAATTCTATAGTAGATCAAACTTAATTTTGGAACAACTTTACCATTGGCATAAAATCATACCACCTTAAAATATTTCCATAATGAAATTTGTTTCCCGAATGTGTATTAAAAATGTATCATTAAATTACTATATTAAAAAGTGTATTTATCCATAAATTATTTTTTCTTCAAAAATTTAAAATATATATATTCAATTCTATAAATAAATTTGACATCGTAATATTTATATATGCCCAACCACTATAATTCCATATTTTCTACTGGATACGGGAATATATTTTAACATTTTGAATACATAATTATCTCTAACATTATTCATTGTAATTTAACTAGAAAAACTTATTAATTCATTGGATGGGGAATGTTATTGACATGTTCATATTGTTCTATATTCTATATGGGAAAATAATGTAAGATGAGCTTTATTGGGAAACTATTGTATGTATTTTTATGCTTTTTATTATTTAATGTTATACCATGTATTGCCTATTATTTTTTATTATCTGGTGGAATTAATTGTGAATTTATGTTACAAGTGGATCCTTGAGATGTAATCCCCCTCAATACACTTGTTGGGATCACCAAACAACTAATATAGGATAACGAGAGTGGAATTTACATTCATCTGTAATGTATTGGCTCAAGGCCTCAATGGTATGTTTCTAATATGTAATATTATTAATTCCCATTATTTCCATCATTATGAGATCATTTATTTTTATCCATGGGATTTTTTTCCCTAAAATATATGGATTATTTTAAGCTATATTATCTTTTTAGATGGAGTTATTTGTAATCTATTACCACTGTATTATTTATTCCATTATTATTCAATATTATATTTCTTCATATTTTATCCCTTACTAATATTTTAATATAAACCATTTATTATTTTTATTATTTCCCCATGTGATTAATACTAATACTACATATGACATCATCTATAGATATCCCTAAGGAATAATAATTTGTACTTTAATAATGTAATATTTCATGATTATATTATAATGTAATGTTTGCCTATGTTGTCTCTTAAAAACAGCTAATCATTGATCATGGGTATGTGATCTCATGTAATAATATTATTAAGTAATATATAAACTATTATTTATGGTGAATAAAGTGGGTCTTATTTCAGTTGGTATCAGAGTAGGGTTTAGTATAACCCTTTGGAACAATATTTAAAATAACATAGTTGGAGAATAATGAATTTTAATAAATAAAATTATAAATTTTTTTCTATAAAGGGTTTTATAAGTATTCCAAATAACATTAATATTTTTATAAGTTTCCAATACAAGATATGTAAATCAAGGTTCATTAATTGGTATTTTATTGTTACTAATTTTTATATATTATTTGTTAGATAATTCTCCCTATTAGAATGAATAGAAAACCCATAAATAATCAAGGACAATGTGGCAGTTTTCCAAATATTCAAGATAATGTTTTTAATATCTTTTTTCAAAAAAATATTTCTATTATAGATAATTTAACATAGGTTAATAAAAATAAATTATCCCCCATATAAGGACTAATTTACCCTCAACAATGAAGAACTGCTTCAGGACATTTTATGCAGCCAAAATTGTAATCATTCAATGATACATCAATTCTATACTTATATAGAAATAGATAATTTATCTATAGAATATTATTTGAGAATTAGGATATTCTAATAAAGTAAAATATATCATTTTTATATATTTTTAAGGGGATATTATGACCAATGGTGGTAACTTATTCAAAATTCTAGGAGGAATGGGGAGATAAAAAACATAAAGTGGAATCCCTTAACGGTTATCTTTATAGAAAAAATAATTTCCTTAGAAGAAATATGCTACAATTGAAATAAAATTTTGGTATTTTAAAAGGAAAAAAGAGACGGAGTTTATGTATGAGGCAAATTTGACATGGTTATTAAGGTATTTTTTAGTTATATACATCACACAAAAAATGAAAATTGATCAGTGATTTGATGGCTTAAATTTAATGTAACTATCTTTAGTCTCCAAAACATTTTTAACATATGACGATATATTAAAATTTCCTATAAAAACCAAGAATGATTTCTCAAAATATTTTTTTACAAAAGGAAATATAAGAAGATTATTATGACTGATCACTCTAGGGAAATAACTATTGGATTAAAAAAAGGGAAGAGTGGGAAAACCTATATATAATAAATGTGTAAATTATAAAATAGTTCTTAATTAAATATAGTATGTGTATGATTTAATTAGAGATAGAAATTTCACTATTCTCATGAGTGAAAAGGAAATAAATAAGTGATTAGTGTGTAATTTTTCAATTGTAAGGATATTGTATATTATTCTAATGGATTCCCCAATAAACAAATTAATCTACCCAAGAAGAGGGTTAAAGATAAAATTTTATCTTTTACAGTAATAATAAATTTATATCTCTAAATGATGTGATATAAGTTCTCTCATTATACATGAAAATTTAGATAATACATTATTGGATTCTAGATATACATGATTTTTGATTCATGTAACATTGAAAATAATATACATTAACCCCAGATAAATTATGAAATGATTTATTAATTAGAACACCAATTGGATCATTTATTCAAACAAATATATTATATGAAATTAAAATTAGAAAACATGGGTAATATGTTGTTTTAAAACTAATTATAAATACTATGCTATGTTTTGGTGTTATTTTTTAGATGGATTTAATATCAAATTATATGAAAAAAATTAATTATGGATAAAAATAAAATAAAATCGATAAAGTGTTCATGGAATTACTTATTTTGATAGAGGATATTTTATTATCTATATCTTCTCAAGAAACACCCATAGTATCCCATCATAATTATATTATTCAGTGAGAAATTATGGAAATATAATATATAATGGTGAATAAGGTTCTAAGAATGGAAAATATACCCATTATGTTTGAATATATTAATTTACTTCCTGATGAATTATTTATATTTCCTCTAAACTTGAAGTTGAATATTTTATTAATCTTATCATAGATGGAAAGCCCTTATCTAAGACACCATGTAGAATGAATCTAATATAATTAATTTGCCTAGATAAGGAATTTATTTATTTATTTTATAAGGGTATCATTTATCCAAGTTCATCACAATTGGATGAACTTTTTTGACGAAATAATGATATTTATGCGAGGTTACACATTTATTATAGGAAATGAAATTCAATTATTATAAAGAAAAATTATCAATTCCTCACACTGATGACTATATTGATCAAATTCACAAAGTATAATAATTCATAAAAATAAATCTTAATTATATTTATCATTATTTAGAAATTAAAAAGCATTATACACCAATGATAAAATTTCAAAAAACATTTGATCATTATGATTTCATAGTAATTCCAATTGGGTTAATAATTTCACCTTTAGATTTTACGGATTCAATTAATCAAGGAATCAAGGATTATCTTGATATGTTTTTTTTGTATTTATTAATGATATTATTATATAATTTAAATTTAATGATGAGCATGATACTCATTTTCAAATTATCAATAAGGTTCTTATAAAATAGATGTTATATAATAATTTTTTTAAAATGTGAAAGTTAGATGTGATGAGTTTCTTTTCTTATAAAAAAATATATCATGGGGTATTGTATTTTTTTGCACATCAAAAATCAGTCTACAAGGAATTCTGAAGATTAAAAAATATAACTAAAATATATACATTTATTTTCATCGTGGGATTCTATCACTGGATGGTTGAAATTTTTCTCTATTTTCTAATTCATTAAAAAATGACTTGTAAAGGGGTTAAATTTATATTGAAGGGGGAATTTCAAGAAATTATTGAGGAATTATAAATAATATAGTAAAATGTACCTATATTAATTTTTATCGGATAAAAAATATATTTTTTTCAAAATAATCCATCAAGTAAAATTGTTGAATGTGTTTTAATGAGAAATGAGTTTTTTCGATTATTAATGTAAATTAATAAAACCCTTTGAGATTAATTTTACAAATCATGATTTAGAGTTGGTGATAGAGACGTTTTCACTAAATATATTGTTCCATTATCTATATGGATTAAAAATTATATATATATATACCAAAAAATGATTATGAAACATATATTTTCTCAAAAATATCATAATATGATTTAAATGAGATGGTTGTAACAACTCAATGATTTTTATTATGTGGAAAATTATTGTGTAGGTAAATAAAATAAGGTATTAGATTCATTAAATAGAAAATTAAATGAAATACTTCCCATGATAAGAGTAGATAATTATCCAATTCTCAAGTGTTTGAAAAGAATTGTGTTGGGTATTATAAAAAAATGTGAAACATAATGCATATTACATGTAGTTACCAAACCTTATTTATTGGATATGATTTATAAAGTTCAACATGATGATGATTTTATTTAAAATAAGATAGAATATATGAGATATGGAATGTTTTCATAATTTAATATTAGGGAATATGGAGATTCATGGTATTGTAAGAGGTTATATGTTCTATCAATACTATAAGTGAAGAAATATCTACATGATTAGGTCCATAGCACAAACATATACATACATATTATAATCACCAAGAAGATAGGAATATCTAAGGGAATTGTTGGTGGGAAAATATTATATGAGATATTTATGATTGTACTGAAATATTCTTTAATGACAACACGTATAGGCTTAAAGACAACTTACAAAAGGATTTATGAATATTATTCCTATAAGAAAGTGAGAGTGGGATAATATCATTACATATTTAATCATTAGGCTTTATAATACATCAATGGAAATAGTATAGTAGGGTTTATTATATATCTTCATAAAAAGTCACCATATTTCTTATTAATTTTAAATGATTTATCTCTTGATCGTCTTGATATGTTCTATGTAAATGAAATTGTGAGGATCCATGTTATACCCTTATCAATTGTTTCATAGAATTATCAAGGGATCATATTAAAATTTCTAAGGAGTCTTCCTAAGGATTCCAATATAGAGGGTAATCATAACATGGTATCTTACTATCAAATGGATAGGCAAATTGGAAGGACCATCCAAATATTACGGAAAGTATTAAAGTTATATTCACTTAAATTATACATATTTTTGGATCATTATTTACCTATAGTGTATTTTTTATACAATAATAGTTATCACTCCATTTGAAATACTTTATGGAAAGAGATATTCGACATTGAAATGTTGGAAAGAATTTTGAGAACAAAAATTATTGGGTTAAGAACATGTATTAGACACGTCATAAAAATTATGATACTTATAGATGAATTCCAAGGTGGTATATATATAAAATTTATGTTTATAATCAAAGGTAGTATTTATAATTACATGTATAAAACAATGTTATATTAAACATATTTTTTGGGAAAGGGTTTTTCAGATTTGGAAATAAATAAAGTTAAATACAAGTTAAATTATTTCATTTGAAATATTAATGTGAATAACATATGTGGTATATCATTTATCCATTATACCAAACCACTATTAAGTTATTGATTTCTTTCATATATCACTTCTAAATATGTATATTCTATACCATTCAAATATTCTTAAAGTTAATAATGTTTTGTTTGAGCATGACTTATCATATAATTATGATATAATTTAAATTATTGATATGAGAGATAATGTGGAGGGAAATTGGATGAATCGATACGTGAAGGTTCATTGGAGGAATCACTTGTAGAAAGTGGAAACATGCTAAACTAATTTGGTGTAGATAAAGGCTTATAAATATTTTTTCATTGATCTATTAATAATTTCAAGGATGGAGATATTATAAGGAGAAAATGTGTCCATGAAATTCTAGTAATAAATAGATATATTTTATAAAAAAATGAAATATTATGAATGAAATATATATATTTTCAAATATTTCTATTGCTAATAACTAATAGTAAATAAAGAAAAATAACACAATTATCATGTAAATATCTCTTCGGTCATATTCTATTAAAATGCAGGACAAAAATTTTAAATTTTTAAAGAACTAAACTTTTGAAACATTATTGGGTGGATTGGAATAAATAAATGAATTAATCATATATATGATTGTTATATAACAATTGGACATTATGACCAATGGAAATATATTCATTACAAAGCCTCTATTAGGAATATTTTATATTAATAAGGGTAATGATAAGGGTTAATTCATGAAAAAGGGAGAAACTATTGATGTTTCAAATAGGAATATCCCTTGTGGTGTATATTTATCAGAGCATAGGAATGTGCAATAATCATTACATTTTTATTAATACAAGCCCCCAAAATTAACTTCAATAATTGATATTCGGTTGGAATTTTATATGGGAGAAATTCATGTTAGTTGAAATCACTACTAGATCATTACTGGTAAAAAAAATCCAAGAAAGTAAAACTATTGAACGCCTTACCCATAGTGATTACACTATTGTAATAACAGGTTATATATCGAAGAGTTAAGAGATATTAATATGTTAATTATTTAGGTAACAAAAACATAATTTCCCAAATATTTCATTTTTATTAAAAGTATCATCATTATTTGAATATTATATTGCACATAATTAGTGGAATAATTTGAGAAAATTGATTATATTTTTAAAATTTAGGCACCAAAATTAGATAAAGTCTAAAAATTTGTAAATTTTGATAAAAAATTAAAATAAAAAAACAAATCATGAAATACATTTAAATAAATTAAATATGGAATCATTTATAAGTAACCATGATTGAATCCATCCTAGATATTCATTTTTTAATATTTTATCACTAATCCTTCTAGTGGATAATTATGGGATATAATAGGGATTTATAGGAGTAGTGGATCAATTGAAATAAGGTGAAAATAAAATATTTATTAATTTATTCCCTCCTATTCCACTCACCACAAATATAAATACCCACCCTCTCTTATCATTTCTCTATGAACCAATTTCAAGTTATATCATTATATTTATCTTAAGTAGTATATATAATAGATATATATTCAATGTTGAATATTTTTCCTTGATTAATGGTCATCTCTAAGATAAGAAGCTTAAGAAAGGTAAGGGTTTTATTTTTGTCTCTTATCTATTCCTTTTTTTATTTCAATTATAGTATCCTTTTAAATTTCCAATTTATTAATCCAATATTATTATAATATCACATTAATTATTATACTTTTGAGATCTTATAGATGTGATACACATTTTTCACCACATTATACATCATTTATACTCAAATTATAATTCTCAAAAAATCCCAAGAGACCTGAAACTCTATATTGTACCATGATAAAAAATCAAGACATATGCTATGTATTTGTGGTATTATGGATATATTATTTATAAGAGGTGAATTGCTTCAAAATATGGATAAAAGAGATATAATAGTGGAGCCTTTGTCTTTTCCATCATGGATAAAACTCAATTTTGGAAATATTTTATATTTGGAACTAAAAAATATCGATCTAAAGTCCATAAATTATTTGGTATCCTACCATTTAAAATACTTGTATTTAATTTTATAAGTACATTGGTCATGTTATTATTTTTAAGTATCGAGTAACTATAACTCCATATTTTTTAAATTAAAAGGGTTCCTTGTTAAAATTTCTAGGTCCTTATTTATTTTTAATAATAATCAAGGGTATTTGTGTAGAAATATTCTTTAATTAATTAATTAGAGAAATATATTGAAGTGTTTGTATAATCCTTTTTTGTATACTAGAAAATCATGTTTGATAATATTAATTTTGAAATTATTTTTAAATTATTTTTAACTTTTTCATTTTTTAACATTATGAAATGTATTACCCATTCACATTTAATTTATGATAGAATTAATTTTAGTTTTCATTGATTAGTGTTGACTATAATTATTTATCCCTTCAAATGTCTCCGGAGAATCATGATATAACTAAGATAGGCTCATGGAACTTTCTATTAACTTAATATATTATTCCTTATAATAAGGTTTCAGTGATATGTTTAGGATTTTAGGAATAATTAATTCCAATCATTTCATAAATAATGAATAATTTATTGTTATCCATGTTGTTATATATTTCCTTTATCCTGACATACATTGATTATGTTACTCTTATGTACTCATTTATATGTCGTATTTTTTATCTATTATCATGATATTTTTCATTCTATTATTTTTCCTCTTTAGCCTCCATTATAAATTATACCATACTATAAATATGATCTCACCCTTTTTTATGCTTATCGTTTCCCAAATAATGGATATGAATGCTGGGTATGATTTATTCCATATATAAAATTAAGGAATGATAATTAATAATATAATAATTTAAAATGTCATGATTATATTGTAATTTAATGAATATATATCTAGTTTCTTAAGTACTACTAAACCTAGATTATGAGTATGTGATATCCTGTAATCGGATTAATGTCTAATAATTAAACCATTGAATCTTGGGGACCAGAGTTGAGGGAATTATATGTTTTTTATGTGGAAACTTAACTATATCTAGGAAGGAAGAATACATATCATCACTCACTATTTTGATGGGGGAAATTTGTTCGGTATGTTTTCATGGGATTTTTCTATTTACTCATCTAAATTAGAAATTATTTTTGTTTTAATTCATTTGTGTTATTTTATTAGAGTTTAAAGGCAATTTAATGAACCTTTTCACATATTTCATTTTAGTTTTGATGTTTTTGAATTACTATGTGAGTATTTATAGAATAAACTTCCTTTTATTAAATTAATATGTTAACTATAAGTGTATTTTATTACCAAATTTGGCTTAGTCGATTGATTTATGAACCCATGTGCTTGATTTGGATGGGAAAGTGATTTATTAAATTTTGATGAATTAAACAAAAAAAAGGTGATATAAGATGGGGTAACATTAATGAGTACGAAAAATGTATTCTATTATATATTAATCCATATAATTTTTACTTTATGTGTGATTATTTATCCATGAATGGGAGTATTGGAGAATGTTTTTGTTTCATGAATTTTACTATAAATTTGAAATATCCTAAGTTGTGTTCCTCTATGCAAGTATAAAACTTCTAGTGGGTTTATGCATTATGGTTAACCAGTAGGGTGATAATGTAAAACCGTAAAAAAATTTCATTTATTTTTAATTAATATTTCGATATTTTTCATCTCAGAAAACACTGATTATATATTCTATTATACGAAATCAGTATTTGTGGCATCTATTATGTGGAATCCCAATTTATGTTTTCACTACATTTACCACTTTAATTATCTTCTGGTACACACGACATAATATTTTTCTTTATTACACACAATTACGAGTCCCTTCGATATATTGTCTTACTCACAAGGTCATGTTTTACTAAACCACATGTTACTATTAATATTATTATGAAAATATTATTATAGATTTCACTTAGCCGTTGGAATGGTAGTTATTAATAAGATTTACTGAATTGTAAAAATATTATTTAAACATGAATATAAAATTAATCCTTTGTTTATCGATTAGTAAATCTGAATGTTGGAACTTTTTAAAAATAAATAATTTTTTTTCCAAGAAAACTATTTTTCAATGTAAAAACACAATTTAATCTCAATAAAACAAACATAAAACTTTTTATTAATGTTTTAAATAATTTTTAGGTATTATATATTCATTAAATATTTTTTATACTCAAACAATGGATTTTATGGGTATAATATTAAAATAAATCAAATTATATGAATAGAACGATGTATTTTTCTAAAATGTAATTTTCCAGCCTTTTAATGAAGAACCCATTTTAAGTATAATTTTTGGAACATTAATAATTTTTAATTGAAAAAATAAAATTATTTTTTGGAATAAACATATCTAAATTTATATTTGGTTAATTTTTAGTATTTTTCTACAAAGATTCATTTTTTGATAAATTGTGAAAAAACATTGAATTTAAATCAAAATAAATTATTTTGTCTGCTTTAGGAATATAGTAAAATTAATTATTTAATTGGTTTTAAAGTTAAATTAGATAAATTATAAATCAATTAAAATAACTTAGTTAAATGGAATCAATTTCAGTTTCAAATTAGATTCAAAACTTACCAAACATTTAGACATTTGTACTTTAAATACCAGCATTGCAAACCTATGTGCGGGAATAAATATGAATTAATTCCTCCCAATTATTTATTTTTAATTTTTAAAAATTGATTTAATATTTTTAATAATATTTATATATAATTTAAAAAATGTCCAAATTATTTTTTGATAAAAAAATATTTTTGAAAACAATTAAAATTAATTACAATGATTAGGAGAATAATTAACTTAACATATGACTAAACTATACACTTATAAGCCAAATTTTCCTATAAAACATTATAAAAACCATAATATGTCCATATATAGAACTTATCCTCTCTTTAATCTAATTTGGTTCTTTATTGAGTCGACTTTATATAGGAAAAACATGGGTGGAATTCCCTTTCAAAATTTCTAAATGAATGCCACTCCTCCTCCATTATAAAAAGGATATCACCCATCCCATATATTCAAAACACTAAATCAATATGCATCAGAGATAATATACCTAAATATCCTCCCAAAATACCTATATTTATCCAATAATCCTCCATTTTGGTATAAATCCAACCAAGTAATCCCTTTGGTGCAAACCAAGAGGAGTTACCCAAAGAAGAGGTAACATCATTCTTCATTGTCCATTGTTTTATTTTCATTATACACCCCTGAACTATTATCATTCCATGATAATATAATAACCACATTATAAAAAATATACAAAAATATTTTAATTATATGTTTTCTAGCAACACTTAAACACACTTCCATCTAGTGGGTAACAAACATACCGTTCTTGTGTATGCCAAACTTCCACTTCACAAAATATTTTATTCTCTTTCCTTTTACCACCACTCCTAGTAGGTAAATATGATATAAAATATGTTTTTATATGACATATATGATATTTAGGTTATTTTTATGTTTCTTTAATTATTATATAACACAGACCCTCATGCTATACATTTTGTGTAAATAAAATAATTTCGTTTGGGGAAGTATGGACTACCACCTCATCAAAGTGATGTGATTCATTCTCAATCTATATGGAATGTATTAATGAATAGCCAAGTAAACGTATATTATATATATGAAATTATAATTATAATTTATTTAAGTATTATATATATATGTAAATTACTTTCTTTCTTTCAATGTGATAAGAAAACAGAAACAACATACAAGCATTTTTTCGGCTTACCGTCTCCATAAATGGTGTATTATATTTAATATATATATATATATATATATATTATTAATTTAAATATTTAGATACTAAATATAACATATAGATATATAAAAATGATTTTTTATATTCAGTAAATAATTAAATAATCATCTATGTAAGATTATCAAAAATGAAAACTCAGAACATATACAGAAAACAATGTGGATATTACTCAAAACGTAAAGTTAACAAGGTATTGTTTATAAATGGGTAATATTAAGTCATAATATAATAATATATGTAATTAGATATAAAAATATGGTTTTATGTTAGATTTATAATAAACATACATTTATTATATAGGAGGTTTGAATGTGTATGAAAAAATTCAAGACTTAATGTAATGGTTTTCTCTGCTCACTTTCATTTTCCATGAGACACAAGTCTTGTTCACAACCAATTTTTTAAATGTGGTGCGTATACATACCCTAGTTTTATTATATGATTCATATAATTAATTTTATTAGTATTTCTATATAATTTTGATGATATTTCTTTCATTGGATTTATGTTTAAATAGTTATGAAATAGGTAAATTAATTTAATCTCAATTTTCCTTCATCGAGACACATGACATGTTATGAACCAATATTTTTCTATGTGGTGTATAAACTTACCATAAAATTTAATATCATTAAAATAATTATATTCAATATATTTTATCTTTCATATAATTTTACCCTTTCCATTGTATTATGATTCAAAGTTACCATAGTGGTAAGAGTTTATTTCTATAATCTCATCATTTATTGAGACTGTTTAAGATTATGCTTTCATTGATTAAATATTATGATTTATGTCAATAAATAAAATTAATTTTATTCCCATATGGTTATTTATTTAATATTCAAGTAATTTCTTCACTTCCCCCTATTTGGTTATTAATATAACTCGGAAAATTTTTTTTATGATAATTTGACATTATTTCTCCTTTCGGTGAAAAATATGTGTTATTTCAAAACCATGTTTTCTAGAAATGTCTTAAAAATATTTTAATGTTATCCTATGATGTTTAAAGAAATTTTTTATCCATTTATTTCTGTTTTAAAAAAATTTAAAAGGGAACTTATTTTTTTTCTAATCTATGAACTTTTATAAACATTAATGATGAAAAACAAATGTTCAACATGTATAGAATTACCCAAATTCATAATAATAATTCACCTGATGAATAATTTTTTTGTTAACAAGTTTATTGTTTTTAAGAATTTTTTTCCTAATATTCTAGATATTTATTTATTTTAATATAGGTTTCAAAGAAAAACGGGTTCCCCAAAAAAATATTTTTAAAAAGTGAAATAAATGATTTTTGAAGCATCCATTATATGTTTTCAAAATCTTGTTTTAAATGAAAAGGATTTAAATGATCTGATATATTATTTTATAATTCTTCAATTTATTTTCAAAAAAAATGTTTTCAAAATGTTCTCAATATTGTTTCAAATGTTTTAAAGGAAAGTGGTTTTAAAAAAATTCAACCTCTTTATATGTTTTCAATGTTATTTTCAATGAAAATGGCCATCAAATTTTTTTATGTTCTAAAAAAAATTTCAAATCATAAATTATATTTTACCTATGAAATGTTTTAAAATTTTTTTTATGATTCCTTAAAATATTTTCAGGGTGGTTTATTGGAAAAAGGATTTTAAAAATGTTACATTTTTTAAAAATTGGTTTTCTATAGAAATTTATGTTCCAAGTGATATTTCAAAATCCTTATATAACTAAGATGACATACTTGGTGATGGTTCATAATTAAAATGGGGTATGATCCAATTATATCATTCATATTATTTCTTTGAATGGACTTTATTTTGATGTCTTGATATTTAGAAAACCGTTATCTCTTTGATGTGTTATACCATGAAAAATGATTATGAAACCTAATTCCTTTCACAGCTTATTCTAGGATTAAATTATTAGAAATCTTATATATTTTCAATAGGTTATGTTATGATTATTTATTTATGATAACCACTTCATTTGAGGGGTTATGATTTGATGTTTATAAAACCCATATCCTTTTACGGTCCAGGATTATATGACTGTTTTATGGAACACATTTGTTTGACGTCATTATGAGGTAGGTCAGACTTATATATGTAACATCCCAACCCCATTTACCCAGAGTCAGTGCATTATTAAATAACATTGACATGATCACAAAGGATCAAGTCTCGAAAGACAGATTAGTTTAGTATCCTTGGAAACACTGGATAAATTCATAAAGATTACATTACATCATAAAATGAAAACTAAAACAATATAGTCTCCATAGTCCACACTCATCTCCCCTCATACTATCCCTGCAAGTCATTCATAAAATACTTCTTCACATCCTGGGAAAAATAAAACATAGAAAGGGTAGGGCTCAGATTCCCAGTAAGGATAACAATATATCTGAAACATTCATAAATAAGCATAAACATTTAAGGCAATGTATAACTAAAACAAAAGCCTTTTAAACTTGAACATCAGCATAATATGGCAGAAATAAAATGAAATAATTCCACTAACTTATTTACATGGATATTATACTAGTCAAATAATGACATTAATATCAAAAACCACTTTCATAATGATGGAATGCATAATGCCAGACTATCATAACCACATAGTCAAGGCCTCGTGCCAAGACTACAAATAAGATTTTGTCAAGGCCATGTGCCAGGACACTAGTTTGTCTCATGAGACCTACCGATGCATCGAGGAGCTATAGTGAGCTCCACCCGTCACTTACCAAGTCCAATTCATTCCTCATATGAAAAGTTTGAAACATAACATAAACATTCATAATAAAACTAGAATACGAAATGTCAATACATTAACCACAAACCATGAATGGTATAAAAATATCACATCCACAGTCAAACATAACACATTAAATACAATATGGAAGATTGTATTATATCATATTAAACACAATCAAGAATAATGAAGTATATTGACATAGATTAAAATAATCATCAAACTATTGAGAGAAATATCACCCTTTTTCTTGAAAACATTTAAAAGTCACACTATTTGTCAAGAATCCATTTAAAAATAGATTTTTGAATAAAAGTGTCCAATACCACTCTGAAACTTTTAAAAAGATATTTGATTTGAAAACTTTATTGTCCATATAAATAAATCCTTAAAACCATTTTTAAAACATGGACATTAATGGGAAAGATTTAGAATAATAAATCATTAAAACATTTTAAATTGATATTTTAGTTAGAGTTCCTAACCAAAAGAGAGGAAATTGAATACAAATAATTGGGTTAATAAAAACTTTGTAATATCATGAGAATAAAGGGATTCATGATATACTATGTCAAATTACATTCTATACACCATATAAAAGAGATTTGGTGTATAACAACAAAGGATTCTTAGTGGAATGTAATTTGAGATGAAATATCTCATAAAGGAAGTATCCTTAGGTTAAGGATAAATTAATGACATAATTATGTGTGAAAAATATAAATACACTCAATATTATTGTATAATCAGTGTAAAAAAATCAATGTACATTCACACATATTCTTGTAAAAACAACACCAATGAATTGGATGTTTAACTCAACAAATCGAGATTGAGTAAAAATTACTCTTATCAAGTTCATACTGATGACTTGAGAATTTATCAATGGAGTGATTATGTGTATCAAAAGTATACCCACAGAAATGGGAGTGGAAATTATGATATAATCAAATGAATAGTGATTCCACACATAATCTCAGAGTAAAATAATCAATGAAGTATGTGTAAAGATGAATGAGTGGAAATTGAAATTTCAAATTCCCTAATCAATTTGGTAAATTACGAAACATACACCCATGAAACAAGGATCATACAATGATGATTTAAATATGAATAAATTAAATTATATTACACAATTAATACAATCATGGGAAGTACACACACCACATGCAATCAATATGTGGTGAACAATTGATATCTCACGAAATTAAAAGTGAGATAAGAAACCCCTTACTTTGTACTTTTTCCTTGGTAGAGGGTAGGTTAGCCTCTTGTATAATGGTGTAGTAATTTTTATTGAATTATACAAGAATTATATACATTAATATGATATCATATATGATCTTTTAACATTTCATTTCCAATAATATCTTAGTATTATTGTCGTTTTGGGTGTTAACTTACTCATTTTCTTTTATATGTTTTGTTACATAAGTCGTGTTTATTATGGATAGGTTGTATATTATTCATATAAATAATCATATCAAGTCCTTAAAAATTATTTTTAATCATAAAATGAGTATTAGACTTGTATGGATGCGATGGGGAATGAATCTCATCGTGTTCGTGGAGACGGTAGTCCGTACGTACGCACAAGCGATAATATCATTATTTTGATATTAAAATCATATATAATTGGATGGTATATCATATATACAGAATTATTATAATGTTATACTTATTATTTAAATTAATTAAACATCATTATTATACCCATATAAATAATAATATATTGAATAACAATTACACCACGACATGGAGACGGTAGGACGTACATACGCACGTATGGTGAAATGTTATTCAAGGGATGGATAGAATAATGAATTTGGTTATTCCATATTTATAATAACATCAATGTATATATAATATACTAGATTTATTATTTTATAATGGAAATAACAAGGAAAGAAGAAGTTGAAGAAGAAAGGAACTTGAATGAGGGTGGTGAAATCATTACCTCTTCTCTGGGTTCTTCCTTTTGATTTGATCAAAAGGGCTTCGTAGGTTGGCTTTATGATCAATGTATGGCATCTAGGTTGAATTGAGGGAAGTTTGGAGGATATGTGGACAGGTTTTGGCCGATCCAAAATGCTTTTAAGGTGTACATTAGAGGGAAGGGGAAGTGACCTATTATAAGAGGGGTGAGGGGCACCTTTGGAAAAGCTAGAAATATTATTTTATAATAAATTAATATTTGGTTTTTAATGGCTCCATAGTGGATTATTTAAAGGTTAAGGCGGGGATGGGTAGAAAATCACTCAACCAATAGGTTTTAGACTGGTTTTGGTCACCATATTAACCTTAACTTTTAGTTTTAACTCTTGGATAATTAGTTTGACATTTACCATGTCACTTAGTATTTTTATATTATATAGTTAATAAACTTACTATATACATCCAAGTGACACCCAATTGGTCCATTAATGATACACCTATAATGATATAATTCCTTTGTCCAATCGTTAGATTTTTAGGAAATTAATATCAATTAATAATATAATATTTGTTTTAAAAACTATTTTATGTCAATTTTGACATGATTTGGTATTTGTTTTTTTGAAACTCCTAACAACATTATTACTTCGAAAAAACATAATTAAATCAATAATAAAATGTCATATTAAGCTATAAAATTATTTTAATTCATTAAAAGTCTCAAATAATATTTATTTGGGTATTTATAATATCAATTATTTTAATATTTCACCGATAAGGTAATTATTGCATCATTGTTGTGTCATTAATAAAATAAAATATTTAATGTCTAAAAATTATAAATAAAATACCATTATGTATTAAATATTATTGTCTTTCTAATTAATATTTATAATCAAATTTATCTTATCTATAATCTAATATTAAAAATGTTTTAGTCAATAAACTTTGGTTTTATCTCTTTTAACTATTCTTTGACTTAAAGAAAAATAAATGTCCTAATCTAATCCAAGTGGACCTAAATAATAACATTTTCTTCCTATAGTTTTTTTTGGTCGAGATACACTTTTCCAATAGAATTAGGACATGTTTTATGGTAATATTAATATCATTTTTACCCATAATTAACCTATTTACTTTTAATCGTGTTAAATAAAAGTAAAAAGTTACTATTCGCCAAAAAATATTTTTATCTTATTGAACCACATTTTATTCCTTGATATTAACCATGTCTCTCGGATTTTCAAAATTCCACTCACAGAAGTGGTAAAATTATGTTTTTTTTTAATTTCCAAATTCTCCTAGGAGGTGGGTAAAAGATGGTGAAAAGTTCCATAAACTTTTTATATATCTAAAATTATTCAAAACTAACTCCAATGAATTTCATTGAACTTATATAGGTATTGTGTATCTCGTTTTACCATAATTAAATTCAAATAAAACAAATAATTATTTAAATAAAAATTATGTTTTAAACTATAACTCAGTGTTTTTTCACTATTCATAAAAAAATTAATGTTTTAAGAAAAATACCAAAAATTCCCGTTAAGATAATTTCGATATTCCAAATCCAAAAATGAAGTCCATTCTGAATGATAAAATTTATAAAATTTCAAAAAGTGGGTATTAATATTCATAACGTCTTGTTTTTTTTTGTTGAGGTGTGTGTTATAACTCAAAGTTGCGTACAACACATGCTACTTTATTATTCAAAGAGAAGCATACCGTGGAAGCTTGGGGTGTTACATTCTCCCCTCCTTCAAATAATTTTGTCCTCAAAATTTTTTAAAATTGGGCATGGGAATATAATAGAAACTCCCAGATCAGAAAAAGTGTCAATAAAACTATCACCTTAAAAGAAAGAAAGAGAAGTACAAAGGTTACCCATGATAACTCATACTAGGATTTCATGTAAGAAAACATGGATATGGAAGATAAACTAAGTGTCAAGTTCTGATGGAGAGGGATAGAAAACATGATCAGGAGAAATTTAACAACATGAAATCCACAAACTTGTGATGGGACAAACTGTCATTAGTTTCCCAGTAGGAAAAGTATACGAGAAATAGTTTTTTAAGTTACATTACATAATGATGATGATTTCATTTATGATATTGACTAAGAAAATAAAGATATATACTTACTTTTTAAGTATAGTTTCATTATTTAATAAATTTCCACCACTAAATCATTCTTTTTAAATGACGATTATTCAATAAGACTTTGTCACACTGGAAGAGCGAGAATAAACTTCTATAGAATCATATGATCCATGATGGAATAACTATATATTTACCTTGTCTTTAGAGATTAATCAATACCAAAATGGTTAGTACAAGATCTGATGATCCCCCAAAAAGATATTTCCTTAGAGAAAGAAACACTAATCTTAATATCTAAAATTAGACCAACAATAACCCAAAGATAAATAAATATCATTCAATAAACAATTGTCCTTAAAATCTGTCAATATAATCCAAACTAATATTTAAACCCAAATCTTAGAAGAATTTGGTTATGTAGTCTTCCACGTTAAATTGTATCTCCAAATGATATCAACTACTCTTAAATTCACATACTTAAAAGTAATTAACCTAATCACATATTATCTATTATAGGTTAATCATTTCCATAAATTATCCAAATCACTATAATTCCACAATAAAAACATAGATAAAAATCCACCATTACTCCTTAAATGAAATCCCATAGTATTCTATTTTCCTTGGGCATATAGTGTTCCCAACAAAGAGGACATCATCCAAAATAACATTTCTCACTTAATCACCAAATCATTTTCCTATACTAAGGGTATTAATTCGATAAGACATAAAAACCCAAATCAATTTATTATTGATCAATAAAATCATTTAACTAAAAATAATTAGTCACACTAACCAGGGACTTCACATCGTCTAGTGGTAGGTGATAAATCTCAATCGCACTTTGGTTGTGGGTTCAATTCCCACAGCTTTGTCTGACGTGATGAGTTGTCACACGGTCTGTATGTTGTCCTTTTTTAAAAACTACTTTTTATAACATTACAAAAATGAGATAAATTCCTCAAAATAACCACAACATATTTTTAACCATAAACATTATCTCATACCTTGCATTTTCATCCAAAAATATAATAACATGTAATTGCTTCAAACCCAATGATCATATAAAACCAAATGGTTATTTATAAATATATCCACAAGGTAAAATATAAGTCTTCCTCAAATATCATTCTCACATGGAAAACTATAGGGTTACAAATACAAGAGAAAATTATTCCAAAGTAATCCCATCAACAAGGAGAACTAATACTTTTAAACATTTCTACAACCATTTATTTCCACATAGCTTCTTCTTTGACAAAGAAAATATCATATAAAATAGGGAATTCAATCAGGTAATGGCCAGGTCCCTTACATTTACCAAAAATTACTGTAAATGGATTATTGGAACAATTTTTATTTTCTTCCATAGTACTCTTCGTTTTTCCTTGGGAATTAATCACTTTATGTCCTTCTTTCCCACACGTAAAGCATTTCTTTTTTTCCGTTGAGAAACTTTACTGGGTGTCTCCTTCCACATTTCATGCATGATGGAAATTTAGGAATCTTTTCTCCATGGTCTCAACTGCTGGAGATCTTATCATTCATCACCTTTCTCTTCTTTGTTGAGTCCCGAAGTTGGTTAATATATATGTTGTTGATCATATTTTTGGAAAACTAATTTGGCATGAACACGATATCTTTTATGCATATCAGCATCCCATTTTATTTCTCATTTCCACCACCATTCCCACCTTTAACATCATTCTCAAAGTTACTTTGACTTCCTTGGACTCCTACCATTGAATAACACCAGAATGCATTGTGTGAGTAATAGTATTCATAAAATCATTTTGGGAATATCATGACACCATATTCTCAATTTGAAACACCTTAGGATTAACCGATGTCAAATACTTCAAATTGGTTTTTAAAGAAAATGTAAATTATCCTAAGCATATCCCCTGGGAGTGTCGTAACCAAGAGTGTAGCAAGGCCCGTAGTCGTGCACCAGTTCCCGTTCGAGTCTAGCTCAAAGCGGTGTTTTCGGGTTTTACCCCTACGTACATCTGTGCCAAAGCCACCTCTACCTGCTCGTATCCAGACATGGATGTATTGCTTGGAAACCTCACAAAACTTATAGAATACCAAAATTCTAGGATGTTCTTCTATACTAATCCTCAAATTCTATCATAGGGATATGTGCTCTAATCATAGTTTTTCTAAATCTAGTTTCCAAGGTTTGTACTAAACTTCCTCTGATACAAACTGTAACGCCCTGACCCCAGTTACAAAAAGTCGGTGCATTATTACATAACAGTGGCATGATCACAAAGGATCAAGTCTCTAAGGACTGATTATTTTAGTAGCCTTGGAAACACTAGATACATTCATAAAGTTTACATTACATCATAAAATGAAAACTACAACAACATAGTCTCCATAGTCCACACTCATATCCCCTCATAATATCCCTACAGTTCATTCATAAAATACTTCTTCACATCTTGGGAAAAATAAAACATAGAAAGGGGTGAGCTCAGATTCCCATTATGGATAACAATATAGCGAAAACATTCATAAATAAGTATAATCATTTAAGGCAATGTAAAACTTAAAAAAGCCTTTTAAACATGAACTTCAGAAAAATATTGCATAAATAAAATGAAATAATGTCATTTACTTATTTACACGGATACTCAACTAGTCAAATAATCACATGAATATCAAAATCCACTTTCATAATGATGGAATACATAATTCCAGACTATCATAACCACATAGTAAAGGCCTCATGCCTAGACTACAAATAATATTTTGTCAAGGCCCTGTACCAAAACACAAGTTTGTCTCATGAGACCTACCTATGCCTTGAGGAGCTATAGAGGGCTCCACCGGTCACTTACAAAGTCCAATGCATACCATATATAAAAAGTTTGAAACATATCATAAAAATTCGTATTAAAACTATCAAACTAAATGTCAATACTTTAACCACAAACAATGAATGGTATAAAAATAGCACACCGATAGTCAAAAATAACTCATTTGATACAATATGGAAGATTTTATTATATCAGATTAACCTTAATAAATAATAATGATGGATATTGACATATATTAAAATAATCATCAAACTATTGAGAGAAAAATCCCCCTTTTTCTTGAAAACATTTAAAAGTCACACTATTTGTCAAGAAGCCATTTAAAAATAGATTTTCGAATCAAAGTTTCCCATACCACTTTGAAAATATTAAAATGAATTTTGATTTGAAAACTTTAATGTCCATATAAATAAATCCTTAAAACCATTTTAAAAACATGGACATTAATGAGAAAGATTTAGAATAATAAATCTTTAAAACATTTTAAAATGATATTTTAGTTAGAGTTCCTAACCAAAAGAGAGACACTTAAATACAAATAATTGAGGTAATGAAAACATTGTAATATCTTGAAAATAAAGGGATTCATGATATTCTATGTCAAATTACATTATATACACCATATAAAAGTGATTTGGTGTATAACAACAAATGAGTCTCAATGGAATGTAATTTGAGATGAAATCTCACATAAAGGTTGTATCCTTAGGTTAAGGATAAATCAACGAAATAATTATGTGTCAAAAATATAAATGCACTCAATATGATTGGATATTCAGTGTAAAAAAATCAATGGACATTCACACATATTCTTGTAAAAACAACACCAATGAATTGGGTGTTTAAATCAACAAATCAAGATTGAGTAAAAATTGCTCTTATCATGTTCATACCGATAACTTAAGAATTTATCAATGGAGTGATTATGTGTATCAAAAGCATATCCACCGAAAGGGGAGTGGAAATTATGAAATAATCAAATGAATAGTGATTCCACACACAATCATTGAGTAAAATAATCAATGAAGTATGTGTAAAGCCGAATGAGTGGAAATTGAAATTTCAAATTCCCTTATCGATTTGGTAACATGCGAAACATACACACATGAAAGAATGATCATACAATGATGATCCAAATATCCATAAATTAAATTATATTACACAATGAATACAATCATGGGATGTACACACACCACATGCAATAAATAAGTGGTGAACAATGGAAATCTCAAAGAATAAAAAGTGTGATAAGAAACCCCTTACTTTTTACTTTTTCCATGGTTGAGGGTAGGTTAGCCTCTTTTATAGTGGTTAAATAATTGTTATTTAAATATAAAATAATCATATATATTAATATGATATCATATATGATCTTTGAACATTGTATTGTTAATAATATCTTAGTATTATCGTCATTTTGGGTTTTAACTTACTCATTTTCTTTTATATGTTTTGTTACATAAGTCGTGTTTGTTATGGATAGGTTGTATATTATTCATATACATAATGATATAAAGTCCTTAAAAATTATTTCTAATCATAAAATGAGTATTATACTTGTTGGATGTGATGGAGAATGAATCTCATCGCATTCGTGGAGACGGTAGTCCGTACGTACGCATGAGCGATAATATCATTCTTTTGATATTAAAATCATATATAATTGGATGGTATATCATATATAAAGAATAATTATCAGGTTATAATTATTATTTACATGAATTTCACATAATTATTATACCCATCTAACTAATAATATATTGAATAACAATTACACCACGACGTGGACACGGTAGGCCGTACATACACATGTATGGTGACATGTTATTCAAGGGATGGATAGAATAATGAATTTGGTTTTTCCATATTTATAATAACATCACAGTATATATAAGACACTGTATTTATTATTTTAGAATGTAAATAAAAAGTAAAGAAGAAGTTGAAGAAGAAAGGAACTTGAAAGAGGGTGGTGAAATCATTACCTCTTCTTCGGGTTCTTCCTTTTGATTTGATCAAAAGGGCTCCATAGGTTGGATTTATGATCAAACTAACACCTCTAGGTTGAATTGAGAGAAGTTGGGAGGATATTTTTACAGGGTTTGGCTGAGACAAAAGGCTTTTAAGGTGTAAATTATAGGGAAGGGGAAGTGACCTTTTATAAGATGGGTGAGGGGCACCTTTGGAAAAGCTAGAAATATTATTTTATAATAAATTCATATTCTGTTTATAATGGCTCCAAAGTGGATTATTTAATTATTAAGGTGGGTATGGGTCGAAAACCACTCAACCCATAGGTTTTAGATATGTTTGGGTCACTATAGTAACCTTATCTTTTAGTTTTAACTCTTAATTAATTAGTTCGACATTTACCATGTCACTTTTTATTTTTATATTATATAGTTAATAAACATAATATATACATCCAAGCGACCCCCAAGTGGTCCATTAATGATACTCCTATTATGATATAAGTCCTTTTTCCAAAAAATATATTTTTAAAAATTTAATATCAATTAATAATGTATTATTTGTTTTAAAAACTATTTTATGTCAATTTTGACACTATTTGGTATTTGTTTTTTTTAATATCATAACAACATGATTACTTCGAAAAAAAATAATTAAATCAATAATAATATGTCATATTAAGCTATAAAATTCTTGGAATTCATTAAAAGTCTCATATTATATTTATTTGGGTATTTATAATATCAAATATTTTAATATTTCACTAAAAAGGTAATTACTGCATCATCATTGTGTCATAAATAAATTAAATTATTTAATGTACAAAAATTATAAATAAAATAAAATTATTTAGTAAGTAGTTTTATATTTATAATGAATATTTATAATCAAATTTATCTTATTTATAATCCTATATTAAAAATGTTTTAGTTATTAAACATTGATTTTATCTCTTTTAACTCTTCTTTGAATTAAATAATAATAAATGTCCTAATATTATCCAAGTGGACCTAAATGATAATATTTTATTCCTAAGGTTGTTTTTGGTCGAGATACAATTGTCCAATAGAATTAGGACATGTGTTAGGGTAATATTAATATCATTTTTACCCTTAATTACCATATTTACTTTTAACTGTGGTAAATAAAAGTAAAAAGTTACTATTCACTAAAAAATATTTTTATCTTATTGAACCATATTTTAATCCTTGATAATAACCATGTCTCTCATATTTTCAAAATTCCACTCATAGAAGCGGTAAAATTGGGTTTTATGTGAATTTTCAAATTCTCCTAGGAGGTGGGTAAAAGATGAAGAAAAGTTCGATAAAATTTTTATATATCTAAAATTATTCAAAACTAACTCCAATGAATTAAATTGAACTTATATAGGTATTATGTATCTATTTTTGCCTTAATTAAATTTAAATAAAATAAATAATTATTTAAATAAAAAATCGGTTTTAAACTATAAATTAGTGTTTTTTTCACTATTCATCAAAAATTGAATGTTTTCAGAAAAATACCTAAAATTCACCCTAATTTAAATTCGATATTCATAATCCAAAAATGAATTAAATTTTGAAAGATAAAATTTATAAAATTTCAAAAGGTGGGTATTACTATTCATAACTGCTAGTTTGATTGGTTGTGGTGTGTGTTAGGACTCGAAGTTTCGTACAACACAGACTACTGTATTATTCAAAGAGAAGCATACCATGGAATCTGGGGGTGTTACAATATATCCTTCCAATGCGTTGGATAAATATATATATCTCAAGGCATAAATATGGGATTCATGTCCATGGGCTTTATCCACTAGGATGATTTAAAAACATGATCCACTATGGGATGATGAGGTATCCTGATCCACTGTGGAAGATGGGTAATCTCAATCCACCATGGAATATAGGGAAACCAGGTTCACTGTGGAATGATGTGGAAACCTAATCCACTATGGGATGATGGGAAAACATGATCCCTTAAAATTAAAAGACTGTAACTGGGGATAGTGGTGTGTCTTACCCAGTAGGTGTAGTCCCCATGAAGTTCCCTGATATGTTTTTTGCATTGATCCTTGTCTTTTTAGGAATGATATTACATGTTTATGTGTATTCAAAAAATCATATGTCTTATTCCAATGATATACTCACATGGTTCATGTTCTTGACTGTCATATGATTCGTGTCCTATGAACTACCAATACGTATTCCATGTCTCTTGTTTCTGATCTTGGATATATAGGGTATGATATTCAAATGTTATGATCATGTTCTTATATAATTATGTTCATATTATTCTTATTTATTTACATTATTTAAACTTACTTAGAAATTGAGATCACCCCGTTCTTATGTTCCATTTCATCAGGTTAAGAAAAAAAGTTATGTGTTGATGTAATATAGGGAATGATCTTTGTGGGACACATTGAAGACCTTTCACCAATATAGAATATTTTTCTCCATGTTTTCAAAGACACTAATCTATACAAATCCTTAGGCATTTCATTTGTAATGTGGTGAATATTCATAAAAAATGATGTAATATCCATGTATTTTATTTCTGGGATGTTATAGTTGTTATCAAAGTAAATATTTAGTCAAACTTTAGAAACTAGGATGAAAAAAAATTATTCATATCACATGGTATATTTTAATGATATTTATTGAGATGTATCTAGGGATACGTATAAGGATCAGTTAATGTTTAGGAAAACATCCTAGAATTTTGGTAAAGGATAGAGTGAGTGGTTTTTGAGAAATACACCTAGTTCTAGATACTTCTAGTGGATGTGGCTCTATAATAGATGTATATCGGGGTAACCCGAAAATATCTTATTGATCCAGACTCCATCGAGAACTCATGAACAACAAAATTCTTTTCCTTACACTTGGTTTAACACTCTTGGGGTATATAATATGGGATTTAACATACATATTTTAAACCATCATGAAGAATATCAATTGAGGATGACTATGAATAACCTAGGATAAACCTAACATGTCATAGATTAAAGAATAAGCTATCATGATTTAGATATCCTTTATGATATTTTATTCTTGATTATGTAGTTTTTTCTATGATAAATGATGCTCACATCAATCTTTCTTGTTTTATTCTATGGGGGGAACATGAAGGAACTGGTTTAATGTTGAATGTTATGGACAATTATCTGATGAGAAGTCAAATGTGATGGTTATTGATGTGAAGGATTTTGTGTTCATGCCTATTCAATTTTTAGAGAATATGATTAATGATGTGTACCATAACCAACTTTTAGACTCACCAAGAAATAGAATTAAGGAGTTCACTTAGTGTTTGGGCAATAGAGACCATAGAAGAAAGAAGATTCAGTTTCCTCGGTTTCAAGAATGTGGAAATAATCGCCATAGTTAATGTATTTGAGGAACTGTAATATGTTTTGAATTGGTAAAATAAGGTCACAAAGAGAGTAACTACAAAGGAAAAAATGACAGTTCTAGTCAATGAAATGGGTGGGAATATTGGGCTGCATAAGACATCATCTAAGTTAGGATTATTTTATTTTTGAACGAATAGTCATTATAAAAAATTATTTCCTAATTGGGAATATCTTGTTGAGAATTAGAAAGGTGGTTTGAGTAATGGTTATATTCCTGATGATGATGAGACTACATATGAAATGTGGAAGGAAATAGGTGTTATGTAATTTGATGAGGTATCCTTCTTTTTTATTGATGATGAACTAGAATAATAAAACTTTTTTTGTATTTATATTGAATAATTATGTTATATGAATGTTGAAATATATAAGGATTGTTCAGTTTATATTTTTTCACTAAGGATTTACAAGAATATATTTAATGGTTTAGATTGAGTAGAAAAGTGATTTAATGGAAACGTGATTTCCATGGAAAACATATGATTAAGGGAATGATAAACATTAATATATTCCTTATGTTCAAAAATAGATAATGATATGTTCGATATGAAAAATAAAATTTGATGGTAATTATTACCTTAGAACTAATTAGGGACTTAATGATAAGTTGTTTATGCTATCATTGATGATGTCTAAAACATTTTTTGTTTTTATAAAATATACCAAATAAAATTTAGAATAATTAAACATGAATGTTTTTAGTAAGGATTTGTGGTATTTATTGTTATTACAATGTTTCAAGGGATTACATGATGAAGGTATTGACATGTTTCATATATGACAACCAATAGCTACATTATGATATATAGAGGATCAACGCTAATCTATTTTGGTAAAATTTAGTGACGTTATTTCTAAAAATGTGTACTTACATATTTTTTAAGGGTTATAAGGTTATCCATTTATGTAATGGTTTATGTTAAAGTATTATCTCTCCATATAAAGATTTATTAATATTTTATAAAATTTTATAACCTTTTTATTTTGATAAAGATAGATGGAATGACCTATCATTCTATTTATAGATCTCATGATCTATTAATGCTTAAAGAATGATAAATTCAAATTAATTTCATGGAATAAGAGATGAAGTGGAAGTTGATCAAGGAACAAAAAAGGGTAATATTGTCCTAAAATCATGTAACTATATATATTCATGATAATTATTTATCTTTTGGAAAAAGTATATTAAATCAAAAACATTTATCCTAATGCCTTTGTTTATAAGGAATCAAATGACCCCTTATATTATTGCAGATTAATGTCTTTGTGACTGTTACCATTATCCTAAATTTATTCTGTATCACTCTACTTCAAATCCTGATACATTTATTTCTATACCATGTCCATTTTTTCACATACCACATATTTTCTCCTTTGTGGGAACTGTGTTATGGGTTAATTTGGGAAATCGTTAGGCTTCTAACAATCCCTTTTTAAATGAAGTTTTAGAATTAATTTTTGTTATGTGGGTTTATAAGAAAGGAAAATAAAAGTATTAAACCTCCAATAACTCAGAAGAATTCTGAGGGAGGAATTAATGTTAAGGGTGTATAATGTAACACTTTATTGTTTTCTAAATTAATTTATTTAGAATTAATATTTTGATTTTTCAGAATTCAAGGAACACTGAATATAGATCAGTTTTATACGAAATCACTAGGGTTGGATTGTGTTATACCCAACACAAATTCAATATTATGCTACATGAAACACATAGATTAACTTTTTTAACATGAAACAAAATTTTTGGCTTTTATTATATAAAATTCTATGTCTCTTCAATATCTTCAGTTACATTCAAGGTTGAGTTTTACTGAACTACAAGTTAATATTAATAATATTATTAAAATATTATTATAGAGGCCACATAGCAATTGGAATGAATTTTATGAATAATATTAACTATATTATGATAATATTATTTACACTTGTATATTAAATTAATCTTTTGGTTGTCAATTAGTATATTTGAATGTAATAACTATTTGAAAATTAAGAAATATCTTATCAAAGAAATATTTTTTTCTATGTACAAACAAAATTTTTTCTCAATAAATTAAAAAAACCACTTTTTAATAATTTTTTTAGTTAAAATTATATATGATAGATTCAATTAATATTTTCTATACCCACCCAATATATTTTACGGTCATAACATAATATTAAATCCTATTTTATGAATAAAAAGATGTCTTTTTGAAAAACGAAATTATACCACCTTTTAATGGAGAGCACATTTTATATTTGATTATTTAAAATTTTATAATATTCATTGGAAAAAATAAAATTTCCTTTTTGAAGTTTTATATCATAATTTAAATTTGGTGAATTGTTTGTATTTTTTTGGAAAAGTTTAATTTTTTGATGAATAGTGAAAAAAGAATGAATTTTAATTCAAAACATCCTTTTCACTTAATTTATGTATATAGTTAAATTATGTTTTTAATTGGTTTTAAAGTTAAATTAGATAAATTATATATAAATTAATCAATCCTATGTACTTAGAATCAATTTTACTATGAAATTGGATATAAAAACATACCAAATGTTTCAATATTTTGACTTTATGAACCAACTTTATTGTCCCATATGTGGGTTTAAATTTTAATTAATTTCAGACATTAATGTGTTTGGAATTTTGAATAATGTATTAAATATTTTGAATCATAATAATATATAATTTTAAATATGTTCAACATAGTTTATAAATTTTTATTGTGAAATTTTTTATTATTAATTACAGGGATTAAGATAAAAATTATACTACCAAAGGACTAAACCTTACACTTAAGGAATAAAATGACATATAAACTTGTCCAAATTCAATTTTATGTACATATTTTGACCTTATAATCTATTTAGAGGAATTTAGTCTTTTATTGGATCCTCAAGACATAGAAATAACCCTTGGTATAATTCCTTTTTCATAAAATTAAAATAATTTCACACATCCTCCACTATAAAAAGGCAGTCACCCCTACCACTTACACACACATATCAAGAAAATTGGATTGGAAAAAAATCTACCTAACTCTCCACCCAACAGCCATACCTTAATTCCAGAATGATTCTTTTTAGAATAAATCCAATCGAGTAATTCCTTTGGTGCAAAAATGGATGAGTTACCCAAAAAAGATGTAACATCCTTCCTCAAGATCCTTTCTTTTATTTTCATTATCCAACCCCTAAAATATTCATACTCCTTAATGATATAATAAAATAATTATCCTAAATATATTTACATGTGGATATTATTATTTTCATACCTAAACATTCAAACAATTTCATCTAATTGGTAACGAATTTATCGTTCTTGTCTACGGTAAACTACCACCTCATGAAATGATGTTGTTCATTTTTCATTTACCACCTCTCATGGTTGAGAATTATGAGGTAAAATATATTTTTATGTAATATATATTATATTTAGTACTTTTTATAATTTTTAATTATTATATTACACATACCTTCATATTTTCCATTTTTGTAAATATTATTATTTCGTTTGGGAAAACATGGACTACCGTATCATCAAAGCGATGTGATTCATTCACACTCTACATAGAATGTGTTAATGATGGGTTCATTAAACACATATGATATATATGAAATAATAATTATACTATAATTATGATATATATAAATGTGTGAATAACTTTCATTCATTCAATACGGTTGGAAAATGGGAACGACATTCATGTGTATCATAGCCTTCATCTCCATGAATAGTGCATTCCATTTCATATATATATATATATATTATAAATATTTATATAATAAATACTAATTATATAAAAACCTAGTTTTACATTATGGAAATATGTAAATAATGATTGAATTAATATGATAAATAATAACAAGTCAAAACATATATGAAAAACAATGTGGATATTACCTGAAACGTAAAGTTAACCTAGAATTGTTGATAAATGGGTAATATAAAGTCATAATAAAATCATAGATGGTATTAGATATTATAATATTGTTCTTTAGTATATTTATAATTAAATTGTATATATTATAAATGATTGTTGAACATATACGAATAAATTAAAGACAAAATGTAATGGTTTTCTCATCTTACATTTATTTTCTATGAGACACAACCCATGTTCACCTCCCATTTATTATATGTGTTTTTTATAATACCCATGGATAAATTATTTTAATATTATAAAAATATTATGAGTATTTATACATCCATTTTATTATCTTTCTTTTATGGGGTTTATGTTTCAAAAGTTACAAAATCGGTAGAGCAATTTTGTCTCAATTTTCTTTCTTTGAGATACATGCTATGTTATAGACCTATATTGTTCTATGAGGTTTATATATGACCTTAAACATGTTGTATAACAAATACTATAATTTTAATTAAATTTTAAGCTTAATTTAATTTTATTCTTTCCATTTTATTGCGATTCAATGTTACCAAAGTGGAAACATTTTATTGTTACAAACTCATTGTTTATCAAGATTATTTATGATTATGCTTCCATTGAAGAAATATTTTGATCCATATCTCATTTAAAACTCAGGATTTTTATTAATGTATGGTTATTAAGGTTATAAACAAGTAATTTTACCAATTTTAAACTCTTTGATTCTTAATATAATTAATACAATTATTTTAGGAAAATTGGACATTATTTCTCCTTTAGGTCAGAAATATCTGTTCTTTCAAAAACCGTGTTCTCAAAAAAAATCATAAATGATTTATTATTATCCTATGATGTTTAAAGGAAACATTTACCCTTTTCTTACACTATTTTCTTATAATGTAAATAAAAAGATTAGGAAAATACCTTAACTATGTTATATTAGTGAATAACCCCAAGAAGGATCAAAGAGACATGAGCCCAGGTGCTACACCCAAGGCATGCACCTGAGACCTACACATAGGAAAACCTATGCAGCCCTCCCTACAAAGCACCAAAGTTCAGGCCACCCCTACGCAGAGGACCTAAACCAAGAATATATTCTCAATACTTGTTCTTATAACCTCTTTCGACCAAGTTCCTATACTATCCTATAAATAGGACCGCATGGATACTAATTTTGATAATAGAAAATTAGGAGAACCACTATATCATTAGTTGCACAAAACCTTTTCTTAATCCCTCCAAAACACTCTAAGTAGTTCTCTGAAAACCTTGAGAAGAAAAAATAAAAGGGGAGAGGAGAGATCACTGGTTATTCAGTGTCACAAGCATAAAATAATTTTGCAGGGACTACTATTTTTCCTCCAGTTTGAAACCACCAACGAGATCCCCCTTTCCATAAGGACTTGTGCGAGACCCATACAAGGACAACTAAAGAGACCCATGTTACTTAGATTAAAGCTTATTAAATGTATTTACCAAGGTGGTCTACTTCCAAAGGAATATACAGCTCGTGTAGGCCAATTAACCCAATGTTAAGAGCATTAAGTTACACCCATTCTCTATAATGAACACCTATATTATGCAGATACATGACACAGTTGTATAAAGAAATTATGACCAACACCAGCAAGAGTTACCCATGGAACAATTCTTTAAATCCATACATGGTGGGGAATCTTTTACGTTGGTTCCCTTATCTAAGAGGTACTAAATTGAAAACTTCACAGAAGAATCTATATTTTCAAAACCATGGAAAGTGGAACACTACTGTGTCCTCCATTTGGGTGTGTATTCTTATGGTCATTGTTTTCCCTCACATTTTGTTTTTCTGTTCAGGGTCCTTAAGGTGAATGATATTGTGTATTTCTATTTTCATGAGGATCTAGATCCCATGGAAAGTGTCAAAGAGTTCCCATAGTTATATATTAGGGTTTATACCATGTCCTACCCTTCTCATTTCAGAGACCTGGAGCCTCCAGTTCGAGACATGGATGGTTGGATTGTGCTTGTATTTTATTTTGACATGAAATGAAATCCTCCTCCCTCACTAAGTGAAAAAATTTAAGGCATCCCTCCTAGATTAATAACTTATCCTTTCTTATATGAGGTTTTATTCATGCTATTCTCTACCTTCTAGCCACTAGGTTAGAGAGGGGATGGAAACTGGAGTCCTCTCCTATATCTCCTGTACTCCCTTATTTGTTTTTCATACACTAGACCAATTATAGGGTAAAGTGAAGAGAGGAAAGTATCATAGACCTTTCCTCTCCAATCATCAGATTATTGGGAAGATTAGCTGGGCACACCCAACATCCCTTCCCTCTCCCTTTAGTCTTTTTGTTCATGTCTTTCTATAGAAAAAATATATTGTAAGGTATCTCATATCATTCCAATCCTCTTATTTCTCATACTGAGCAAGAATCAATTGTGATTATATTTTAATGGTGATCATGTTATCCACACAGTCAATCCCATCAATTGAACTATGAGAACATAGATTCATACTACAATCAAAATTCATTGGACAACCTTTTAGGGACTAAGCTCAATAGGCATCCTCCTTAGGACTAAACCCCAATCATAATTCTCTTAATCGAGGAATCCTCTAAAGGATTAACCCCTGAAACAAGCCAAGAAATATCCATGAATTGATACATACTTCATGTTCCATTTATAGGGTATCCTTTTCAAGAATAATTCCTAACATAATCCTCCCAGTGGACTATAGCCCCCTATGAGATGAATCTTCTATGGGCCTCCATAAGATTAGGTCCTTACAACCGAACTATGTTGGGTTTGATTCCCATATAAATGGGATACTTAGGAATCCCCCATGTGGTCCAAACCTAATAACCTAAATCAACCCTATACTCTATGGTAAATATTCCCAAAAGGTCATAATTCAATTAATAAATTCATATCCCTTCCAGGTTCCCTGGGCTTTTTTAGTATAGGTCCCACACCAACCATTTTCTAGGAAACTTTCACCTGGATGTTGTTTTGATATGATTTTAAACTGTGTCATTAGGTCCTTGTCACATTATCTTAAAAGGTATGATGTTCCCCATTAGGTATCACCAAACTACATGGGTTCTAGTTCCTTTCACAATGATATGTAGGAAGATCATCACATTCGTTTGATCCCGACATCAAACCAACATCCCTATCCCTAGATGAAAATAGAATCCATATTTCTCCAATGTATAGATAAAAAACTAGTGTCATCATAACCAAATAATCTCTAATTTTTACATATGCTAATATAATTGATGGAGAACCTTATATAAATATAGATACCTCAATTGATGAAGAACCTCATATACATACAGATGATTCTAAATTCCATACCTGATAATAATTGGTTCTTAATTCTAGGGTGGCCCAAATCATAAATGGAAATTAATTAAAAATTCACGAAGGTATCTTAACTCTAAAAGAGAGTGCCAGAGTAGAAAATATTAACCCCAAAAGAGGATGATGAGGCCAACCTTCCATCCTCTCATCCAATTTGAGATATGTAGAATTTTTTTTCAAAACCTTCCAACGAGTGCCTACCTTTGTAAAGTAGGTCCTTAAGTCTTCACAAATATAGAACCATTGGTTTTTTCATTTCCAAGAAGAAACCCCTTTAGAAACCATTATGATATAGTGTTTCCTGACCCAAACATAAGTCATAGGGAAAGAAAGGGTCATCTCGATGTGAATCCTTAACCATGATGAAGGTTTCACTCATCAGTTGGGCCCCTTTCACTCGATAAAAGTGGGCCATACAAGACAATCTACCAGGTATGTGTTCATTCAAATGAAATGTTCCTTTTTTGGGGTTTCCTTGTTTGTTTTTTACAACTTTATAGGAACATATTCACATAGAACCCATACATCCAATGACAACCTTCCAAATTTCACCATCGCATGCCCTGATTATTGCTCAGGCAGGGTCTTCATCCATGGGGAGAACTCTATCACCAAACCAACATCTTTTATGTGGGGTCTCTAATGAACTGGTTTGGGAGTACCATCAGCATGATACTATCCAAACCATGGAGGCTTCCAGACATACCTCTAGCTCACCATGTCCCACTAATCATCCCGTTAATGGTGACTGATAGTCATGATTTAGATAGTGTTGACAACCATTTTTAACTATTTTAGAATATGTACCGAAGAACATAAAAACTAAACACTTAGTTATTTCATGAAGATGGAGGAAGAGGCACCATATGTCCTCATCCAGAAGATTCTTGAGCCCTTCTCAAGGTCTCCTTTCAATAATCAACATTTCCAACACTACACAGTAGTGATCCCTCAACATGATGAGGGCGCCATCCTCAGCCGACCGACCCAGGTCACCTATCCCAGGCATGCAAGAGGACCCTCCAAGGGCAGTGATAGGTCACTAGGGAGAAGGTTTACACCCATATCACATCTGACTAAGTCCACACAACCCAATTTAGTGGAAAACCATGAACTAACACATACACTCATCCACCATTATTCAACCTTCCAATAGACTCGCCTGGAGGAATTAAAAGAAGCCTTCCAACCAAATACAGTTGAATAACATCATTAGGAACATAAAATTTTATACACTCACCAAGACAACGAGTAGAAATTATTAGAGGCATTAAATGAATCTTTACATACAAATATGACAGCACACCATGAGTATGAATATAAACCTATATGCACCTTCAAAGCCTAATAGAAGCCTCGTCTTTAACACCTAGATAAGTGATTTTAAATTTTCCAACAGCTAGCATGTTGAGACTCAACTCTCTACCCAACACATGAGTACTTATATTATCCACTACAGGGAAAGGGAGAAGAGGAGAAGGTACATACACCTACTCCATATATGGAATGGGTATATATGCCCATTCTAATCATATAATTCACCAAGAATATCCTAGAAATGGTGAATGGGAAAACACAGATCTCTTCCCACATTCTACATGATTTCAAAGATACCATTATTGTGAAGAAAGTAATGACTAAGGGTTGGTAACATAAATTTATCCCCATAAGTGGGGTGGATCATCTTTTTGTCACCCCAGAGAATACACATACCTCTACTCCCATCCATGAGGGCCGTAGGAAAAACTCCCCAATAATATATATTAATCCAGATCGAGAATATACACCCACTCCCACTTGAGTCAAATGGCCTATAATAATGTCTACTATAATGCAGTCATAATCACCTTCCATTGAAGAGCACTTAACCCCACACATGGCCTTAATAACTCACAAGAATGCATCCAAAGAGTATCCTTTACAAATATAAATGTAAAGTAAATATCTAATTTATGATCTGTATCTACTCAATGTGGGAGTTCGTGAAGACTTCAAATGATTATTTGTAGTATCTCAAGAACCTACACTTATGTTACCAAATTATGGTAGTATCAATAGTAATTTTGAAGGTCCTACTCAGACACTTCACTATGAAGTCTTGCTTCATCTCTAGAATCATATGAATCTCAAGAGCATATCTCTAGATTAAACCCACAGAAGCCCTCTTTGTATCTAGAAGATCAAGAAGAAATAAGGTCTTCCCATTATTGTAATCCACCATGGGGGTCCTACCTAAAATTTAATTTACTTCAAAAGTTATCTTCATATTAGTGTTTCATGTTATTAGGATAATTCTTCAATTAGAAATGCAGTGAAGTGAAGTCCCATATCCTAAGGAACTTGAAAAAATAAGGCCCGTTATTTATGATTCCTTATCATTTGAAGGTGAAATCCTTTCTCAACTGAAAGACATTATAATGTTATGGTTATTATACAGACCTCCTTTGGATCATCTCCCTTCCAACATAGTAGAGAAAATCCCAAACAATCTCAAATCTTATGATAAAGCATCCCAAAATCCCCCAATCCAGTCAGAGCAGGTAGAGGTGCCTCTGAAGAAAGTCGAAGAAGACCTAATAAACATGAGGAAAAATTTGGCTAAATATCATAAACTATTAATTTTATTTCTTTTATCCATTTCTCAAATATTTATTCTAGAGGCACTATCAGAATATTTTAATCATGATATCTTCCTCAACATATGGAAACATATTACTCACTTAAAAGAAATGGTATTACCTAATAATGAGTATCATTGTAATGTCAAGGTAATAGAAGGTTTTCGATGCCAAATTGACTTAATATTTCTCCTAGATTTACGAAACACAGAGATCGAGAAATGGAAAGGATCCCTTAAATGCACATGGTTCAATGCATTAATGACATTGTAATAGTTGATAGTCGATACCACGTCTATCTATTGTATCAGAGTATGGGGTAAACATGGATACTTAAACATCATTGTGCTCCTTAACAAGAAAATCCAACTAAATGTGGGGTCATGCAGTGTCATAACCCAAGGCCAACTCTAGAAAATGAACTCTCTCCATGATCAAATACCTACTTAGAAAAAACATACCATGACTGACTCTCAATGATGTCGGTCCAAAAGAGACAGGATATTGAAATACTCTTGCCTCATGTATTTGAGAGTATTGACCAAGCCTACCATTGGGGTGAAATTTATCATGAGATAACAAAAATGTCAAAAATAGTGGAACTACATTTGGAGAAGGGTGATTTAAGTGGGTGTCAAATGATGCACCAATACCACATTCGAACAAAACTCTGTTGAATTATAATGTTAGTGATAGTAGTATCTACTATGGTAGCATAGGGGAAAACCTACCCATAGGGATGGGGGATTTCTTAACCCAACCCTTGAGGGAAGAAAACCAGAATAAAAGGGTTCTGAATGCATAATGGGAACATCCCCAGCCATAAGGGCTGGGGGATTTTTCACATCAATAATTCCCTCCTCAATGAGAATCAATCTTCTCTCTGTTAGGGAAAATATCACAAAGTGGATCTTCTTAGTTTTTCTTACCCTTTGATCAAATACCTTTGTTAGGGATGTTCACTATTTAACTTTTTGGTGATTATATTTGAATAATTAACCTACAAGAAACTCCAAAATAATCTGCAATAGAGAGGAAAAGGCCATGTGAGGGATATAAATGAAAATACTATCTCGAAGACATTAAAAGGATATATGAAAAGAATTTAACATCAGTAAAAATCATCAGCATCGTCCATATTTATTTTGAAAAACATGTGGCCAATTCAGATATGTCAAAAGAATAAGTCTTGATTCTTTACATGGCCCACACCAAAACAAATTAAGGAGGTGTTTTTACTCAGAACAAGAGTCTTTCCCTAAATTTGGTCATTCATTCAAACAATCCACCTTTGCCTCTCCAAAATAAAAAAATGTAAGGTTCAATTTTTTTATCACCTTCCTCTCGAAGTGGCTAAGAACCTTTCATTAAATGAAGGATTTCTTATCAAGAGGAAGGAATAGAATAATTGAGGAAACATAATGTATTATTACTCTAAGGAATCCTTCCTACTATACAAGTTCTGTAAGAAGATCCTCAACTTGCACTTCCAACTAGTGAACATGAAATAAAATATGTTTTTCATATCAAATGAAGAATATCTGGAACATCCACTCAATATGGGATGTTAACCACCAATATATATAGATCCCAAACCAGTGTATCTAAAATTAGCTCTGTTTGGTGCACAACCAAAGTATGGTCAGGAACATCCTTGAATGCCTCCCCCTGTTAGTTACTCATGGAAGATACCAGTAATGTCACCGCTAATGGATCTACCATCCACTACACCCATTCAGGATTCATCTCATCCAGAAATTCCTATAATCCTCATTAATACTTTTGAGTCACTAATTGATCTATTAGAATTCATCTAGGAGAATCATGCATCGATTGATATAGAAAATAATACATACCCTTAATGGGTAGATCTGACTCTTCCCCAACCGATTTTTGGGAGCCCAACATTTCTAATTTTGAACGATTCAAAAGACCCATAGAAGCATTTGATATATTTTGTCTCCTGTTGTGACCCCATTATGGGTACCCATAAACAATCGAATTCCATGAAATATAGGTTTTTAATGTAGTCACTAAAGGGACTAGATTTTGTATGGTACACTAACATGTAGTCTTGGTCAATCATGGGGTGGGGAGACCTTCATCATAAGTTTCTATTTCAGTTAAGTTCAACATTGTAGCAGAAAACTATCTTTGATCTCTCCAATTGTATGCAATTATAGAATGAAAGTGTCTCAGATTTAATTTCTCAATAGAAAGGATTGACATACTACTTGAACCGAACACTCCTCATGAAGAGTTTCTCCCTGTCTTTATAAAGAATATTTGCGATGAGTTGTGCACACCACTTATCCTTGTAAAGTTTACAGTATGGTTTAGGACCATTTTGAAAATTTTTAGAGGGTGGAGGACTCTATTATGGAGACAAAGTCAAAGTACCAAGTAATTCCATCAACTCGGTGAAGGGGAATATGAAAATAAGAGGACTCTACTATTACGCATAATCAAGACCATATACCCACTCCTACTTCAAATACCTCACCATACTGTGTTGTTCCATCTCCTGAGAATCAACAACAACACCCTCCTTGTCAGGATGATCAATGATATAAGAGGTAGACACAATTTGAGGGGATGAAATAAAATTCATATACTTTTTGAAATTACCAAGTACTTATCTACTTTATCTTGTCATTAGAAAACAACATGGTCAAGTTTCCAAAACCATGGAATCCCAATTAAGAAGGAAATGAAGATCATGAAAACTATTTCCCATTTTAGAAAATTCTAGGGAACCACATCTAATATTGTTTGTTATCAAGGGCCTCCTAAAAAATATGGTGGACTCTGGGTTGGTGAAGCTGAAAAATTCTCATGCCCAATTAGCATGTGATTCTTCCACTACTCTAGAGGAGGAAATTGAATGGAATGAAGTAAATAGTAAGAGTGAAAAGATGTTTGATAATTGGATGATTATGAAAATGATCAACCTGCCCTACAATTTCCTCCAAACATAGTTGTAGTAGCAGACTTATCCTCTGTCTGCTCCCTCTATAATACAGATAGATCCATCAATAACTCGGTCCCTATAAATATGGTCCTCCTAAAAGATACATGACTAGAAGAGTAAGAAGAAATCATAATAATATGAACTCATGTCAAGGCCAGATTCATCCTTGGCCCTAGTGGACTTTATGAAAATAGTTACAAAGGCATGGAAACCATCTCACAAAATGGTATAACAAGAGTCTACACACTAGATGGAATATTCATCAGATAGGGAGTTTACATTTGGTTCCATTAATGTTATTCACTTTATGGATCACTTCAAAAATGATGAGTATAGCTATGAACCAAAATTCCCTATGAATTATTGTGGAACTAGGGGAAGACTTCATCTGATTCAAAGTTCAAGGAGAAGATGTGGTCGTGGTAGAATTCACAACATTAATAGTTCCCCTTCTTGATCTATCTAGGTGGTTGAAGCTCACGAGAGGGACCTTTATAGAGCTCATTAAGAAGAAGGGAATTTCTCCCATGCAAGATTGTTCCTTCCCTAAAAAACATCTTTGATGATCTAGTAAATAATATGCCACCACCAAACAAACCTTGTCATATAGGTAGACCAAGAAGACCTAATCCACCATGAGTGGAAGTTCTTTTGACTCATGTTCTATTTGATAGTCCTTCTACATCATGAACATCAGCTCCCAAAGCACCTAAGAAAGAGAACCCATATACTGGGAAGTGTAGACCTCTAGATTAGGAGTAAGAATTTATGAATAAACAGGCCTAAGTACAAACCAAGATATTAATATTATATACTTTGATTTGGTCAAAAGTCCTTCAAGAAGCACTTATAGATAACATTTTGATCCCTTGGGAGTTTGAATTTGACGTTTCTGTTGCTAACATATATCATGCAGATAATGAACCTACAGAATTCCATGTGGTCATCTATTGAACATACTAGGATGAGGATTCCATCATATAAGGATGCATCATGCCCTTTTATATATCCCTTAGGATAAATGACATTGATATCCCAAGATCCTTTAGTTATAATGGCTCAGAATTCAACCTCAATCGAGTTAGGAATCTTCAATAACTGGGTCTTAAAGAATATCATTTGTCCCCCTCCACTCTAATGTTACAGGGTTATGAAAATAATGATAAACATCCACTTGGAGAGATCACACTCAGAACATGGTTTAGGGATCTCTTGTCTGACTCAGAATCCATAGTTGTTCATCCAGATATTGCTTTTAGTGTGCAATTTTTAATACCTTGACTACATCAACATGTGTTCATTCCTTCTTCATACCACCAATTTATCAAATTTTTTATCAATGGTAAAATTGGGAAATTTCATAATGAAATATACCTATTCAAATATTGTGACTCATAGTACATTAGAACAAGGTTCTTCCAAAAAGAAGTAAAATCATCCATTACTAATGATGTTTCTTGGATTAATGCCCAAAATGGCTGAGATATAATTTTTACTAAACCTTTCAATAAATTTAGTGTAGAGTACATACTTATCATAAATCAAATAGGATTATTGTGCCAGAAATCCAGTACTCATTTGGTAACTTTTGTAATGTAATTCATGAAAGCTGAACCTAATATGAAAGAGAAGCCATCGACTCTCTAAGAATTGATGCATGTATAGATGAAAATTTATTCATTCCATCCCCCGAGCTTCAAAAAATCCTTATTTCATTAACTGAACTTGAATAATTTGTCACATCAATGGGAGGAGACAAAGGATCTCATTATCAATCTATTGTCTCCCCTTTGGGTCCCCAAAAAATCGTCCATCCAGTGATTGATCCGAAAATGATTACCTTATCTTCTAGATGTCCAAATAACGATTCCTCACCTAACTCAGAGATTGTTATTTCATCACCTACCTCCCAGGAAGTGGCGAAAGAAGTAAATCCTAATGAAAAGAAATAGGAGGAATATTTTAGGGTTGACCATTCATTGTTTTATGAATGTGTCTCCACCACTATATATGAACTCAGTGATATTAATCAAGGTACAGAAGAATATCCAAAACCTACACTAATTAGAGAATCCACGACTCCTGAATAATAAGTGGTGTATATTACCTTCCAGATGAAACTCTAGGATTTGTTTTATTATAATTACATAGAGGTTCCATGACTCAACCATGAGGTATCCACTCATCACATGGGTTTTCCAACAGACCATTGAGGGTAAAAACAGGTAGCCAAACGGACACACCCCACTCATTCCTCCAAAATTGAGTCTAAAGTGGATAAGCTCATCTAGGATGAATTCATACAAATGGTAAAATATTGAAAATGTGTATCCAATATCATATTCAGAAATAATAAAAAAATAAAATCAGTGTTTCCATTGATTTTATATATCTCAACTAGAACTGTCCTTAATATGCCTTCTCGATTCGAAACACTGAACTCCTAATTGAAAAAGAAGCTAGTTATCAAGCATTATTTTTTCATAGATGTTTAATTTGGGTAAAACCAAATTTTTATAGACTTATATGATAAATAATACACCACCTTTTTGTCCCCACATTTTTTATTCTTCTATAAGGTAATGACCTTTTCCTTGAAGAACATTGGTGCTATATACCAATGTGTTAGGCATTGTGTCATCAATCCTTTTAAGGGTAGTTTTTTGAATGCTACATTCCAGATATACTGGTCAAGTACCGACAAAGTTCCAATCACCTGGATGACTTGGAGACCATCCTCAATAATTTTCAACATCATAGCTTCATGATAAACAACACAAATGTGTTTTTGGGGTAACCAAGGTAATGTTCCTCAGCTTTCTGGTACGCCATGACTGCATCAAAGTTGATCTGAAGAAAAAAATCTATCCTTAGAATGTAACCTCCTCAAAACCTCAAAGAGTTCATTGGACATCTAGGACATGTATACTATGTCTGGAATTTCATAGAAAACCTTGCGGAAAGTTTTTTCATTTCACCAAACTAATGAAGAAGGGTGTCACCTATTAGTGGACTAACAGTTTTTGGGAAGAATTTGATAGACTCAATAAATACTTTTTGATCTCATCAGTGTTGATTCCACCTATTGAAGTAATGTATATAATTCTGTATGAGACGACACAAGATTGATCACGATGTGTCTTCCTTTTGAAAAAAAATAATGTTGGTAATGAAAAAAACTTTTATTACATTAGTCAAACCATTCTCTATATTGAGACTCATTATTTAGATGTCAATATGAGTTTCTATACATTAATCAATACATTTCCAATGTTAAGGCACTACCTTCTGTATCAAGAGGTCCAGTTGGTTCTTTACAACAACCCATTTAAATTTACCCATAGTCATCATATACTGAAAGGACATAAATCACAATGGGAAGGTATCCTAATGTTGTTTTTATATAGTTCGTGGCTCAAAAAGTAGTAAAAGTTTTTTCCTTGGAATTTTTCCTTATCAATCACCAATTTGTAGAAGAGATGTTATAAAATATTTAATTTAAAAATGAATAATTCCTTTCTTGTCACGACCCAACCTATACCTAGGCTCAAGCCACAACTACCACAATCCTACGTCCATAGGCCAAGTGCTGGCATCTAGTGCCAATGGAAAAAAACTAGGGGAGGATTCTTCCTAAGATACTATACAGACACACACATCCAACTCAATGAAAATAGTGCATAGGGAAAGGAGAACAAGATACAACTCTACTATATATATAAAACATAAGTATAAATCAACCACTGAATAGTAAATGTACCGAAAAGTAACCTAAAATGGAAAATTTAAAAATACACACACAACTAGAAAAGTGTCACATACCAGCAACGGGTGTACAAGTAGAACATCTGAGAGATCCCCACTCATAGATCCCAAGATAAGACCACCGCATGTTTTCCATGGACCCTGTATCCCTATGCTCCTCAAAAGTCATGATCATCTGGTCAGTCTTCTATAGAGGCACACTAAGTGCAAGAAAAGCCCAAGCAAGGGTGCAAAAAAAAATACTCATTAGGATGCCAAAATGGTTCCAGGGAGCAGAAATTTAGGTACTAAAGAGGGATGTATTAGATAGAAAAAGGTACAATAAAAGAGTACAATTAAACCAAATAAATGAGTGAAGTAAGCTCATCTGAACATGAGAATTTAGAAATGGTGAGAATATGAATTTCTCATCATGTCTTCTCTACCTATAGTATGAGAGTATACTCATCTAACCACGACAAGGTAGACACAGAAATCACGTGTCATACCCTATGCAACTTATCCTCTCTTGAAAGGAGAGTAACCAAAGCTAAAGTAGTGGGTACTAGAAATATGATACATATATCTATATATATATATGCTCAGCCAAAGATTCCCAAATGCGTGAGTAAGGGGATCTACATATCTCTAGATCATCTTAGAAAAGCATTTACAAAAATATATAGTAGTAACCACCATTGATTCTCATCATCCCACATGTCTGCCCAAAACAACAAGTCAAAGGGGCTCAATATAACGACCCGACCTTGAACATTACATAATCATGAATTAAGTAAATAATTCACATTGAGGATATTTTAAGGATTATAGATTTATAGAATAAGTTCATAACATATACATAACAACATAAAAATTACATATAGACACTTCGACTCCATATCCATATTTTCAGAAAATAAAAATTCTTAAAAAAATAAACATCTCTATTTCCAAGATTTAGACACCATGACTTTCCCTCGATCCCATCCATGACCCTATTCATCTTTAAATATTGTGGAAACCATTTCCAAAATATGGGGTGAGCATGAAAAGATCAGTAAGGAATATAAAATAAGGAAATAATACATTAGTTTATGAATACATACAAATACAATAATCATACATCTCAATCTTAAAACATAATATCTTTTAAATACCTCACAATATTATAATATTTATGAATAACACATAGCAATCATAAATCATAATGGTAACTCGTGGAATCCATATCATACTTAAATTGTAGCAATCATAGCTTCATAGAGAGTTATGTTTGGAATACCCATCATATTATATTCCCTAAATCCCTTAAGAGAAACATTAATGTTTACCCCGGTCATGTTACCCAATGCTTTGGAGAGAAATCTCGGGCTCACCCACCTAATTTTTATCATGGAACCACCCATATAAGTAAACAATGGCCAATTATAATAACAAATTCATAACACATAAAACAAGAATAAAGTAAAGATAACATTTCCACATTACAATCACAATATATCATTTCAAGATATGGATATAATCAATGTTTTATTAAACCATTTTTAAAACCATTTAAAACATTTAATAAATAGATTTTTAAATCAAATTGTCTCATACCACTTTGAATCTTTTGAAATAAATTTTAATTTTAAAATATTCATTTATATATAAATAAATCCTTAAAACCATTTTTAATACATGTAAATTAATGATAACTGTTTTGAAGAATAAATCATTAAACCTTTAAAATGATATTTTATTTAAAGAGTTCTTAACCAAATGGGAGACACTTGAGTACAAATAATTGAATAATAACATTAATCAAAGCTTATAATATCATAATAATACGGATATTCATGATATAATATGTCAGGAAGAACTATATACACCATATAAAAGTGAATTGGTGTGTAACAACAAAAATTACTCAATGTAATGTAAATTGAGACAATGTCCCTTACAAAGATCATATCCTTAGATCAAGAAAAAATCGATGACATAATTTTGTGTGAAAATTAACAATAGACCAAATATAAGTGGATATTAATCATAGAACACTCATAGGTAATTAAAACATGTTCATTACATGACATAATCAAGAAGTATAAGTTTAACCCAAATAATTGAAATTGGGTAAAGAAGTTCTCTTACAAGAATTTTGACAACCTAACGACGTCGCTTAAAATTCGTAAAATGAGTAGATGAGAGAGAAAAGGGTCTCTCATCACATGGAAATAAAATTTATAGAAATAAGGATTTCGAAGAACATATCCCAGTACAAGAAAATATAAATTTAAAAATACATAATATAAAATAAGTCTTTGAAAAAAATCAGATGGTGAAAGGTTCCCTTACTGATTTGGTAACATACGAAACATACACCACAATAAATAAGGATCATAAAATGAATATGTAAATACCCTAAATTAAATTATATTACAGAATTAATACAATCATGGGCAGTATATAGACCACACAATATGAAATATTTGAAAATATATCATGAATCTCAAGGGATTAAAAAGTGAGATGAAAACCCCTTACTGCAAGTTTGACTTGTATTGAATGTTCCTTGTTCTTCCTAAATAGTAAACATAAGTGGATTTATACATGATTAAGAACCCTTTAAAAGTTTATTATTCATTTTATATCACTTATATACTTTCTATAAAAATTACTTAATTATTTTAGTTCATATCAGACATTTTGTTGATGTTCAGAACTTGAGTCAAAAATAAACTTGTTATAAATAAAAATTTTCCATGTGTTTATAAAAACATTATCTCAAGAATTATATTCATGATTTAGATATAATATATATAATATATATCCATTATATATGTATTTATAATAGTCCATATAATTTTTATATATGAAAATGAAATGAACAGTTCATGCAGACGGTAAGTCGTATGTACGCATGAACGCTACTTTCATTTCTATTTCATGTTTAATGGAATGAAAACATAATGATACATATGTATATTATTATTCTCATATAATATCATATTTTACATAAGTTTCATATTTTCATTAAAACCATCATTTATATGTTCCATTTATGGTATTAACGAGTCCTATATCTTTGAGGGTCGGTAGTCCTTACATCCCCAAATGAAATTATGGTATTTTCCCATTATGGAAACAAAAATGTTATATAATAAATGAAAAATAAATAAGAATAAAAACAATATAAATATAATATATATCACATATAAATATAGTACCATCATAATGGCCACCATGAGAGGTGGTAGGAGAATATTGAACAATCATTGTTTCGTGAGGCAGTAGTTCATCATCCACAGAAATAGTATATTATAAATCCATTAGATGGGTGTGTGTGTGTAAGTGTTGTTATAATAATTCTCATAAGAACAACATATTATATTTAGAATATTGTTTTAGTTTTGTAAACAATTTATAAGAAGAGAATTGGGAGTTTATAAGTAAAATAATAGAAGAGAACTTGAGGGAAGATGTTTCCTTTAAATTAGGTAACTTTATTTAGTTGGAAGAAAAAGGATTTCTTGAAGTGCCTTATGCCTGTGGTATGGAATCTAAGAGGAAGATATAGATTTTTAGAGTTTATTTGGGAAGTGGTGGGATGAGATAAGTGGATTTAGAAGTGTGATTAATGGGCTATAATTGGTGTCCTTTTATAAGATGGAGGGGGGCTCTTTAGGAATGTTTGAATGTATTATTTTATTATAAAATGATATACAGTTTAAAATGGTCCAAAACTCATAAAATTAAAATATAAGATGAATATATGTATAAATATAAACATTCAGTAATAATTGGATAGGTTTTGGATATTTTTTAATCCTTACCTTTTTTATTTTACCCATTGTTAACTTATCTATCTTCGACCATGTATTCTGGTATATTCATACTATATGGTTAATATACTTACAATAAAATTCCAAGAGACCTAAAATTGATCATTAATGACATTTCTAAGATCATAAATGTCATTTTGAAGAATCGTATATTTTTATGACTATTTTATCATTTAATAAATTATTAATTGATTTAAAAACTCATTTATGTCAATTTTTAAACTATTCATATCATGACTTTCTAAAAAATACAAACCAACTAGAGTATTACAAAAAACCCTTATTTAATTAAAAGATAATAGGTATTACTCATATTTAAAATTCGTGTATGGCATAAAAAATATTCAAAAAAATTATTTTAACATTTATAATAAAATTTATTTAAAAAATTCATTAATGAGGAAATCATTACTTCGTCATTGTGTCATAAATAAATTTTATTATATTATGTATAAAATTTATAAATAAAATACCATGATGTATTAAATAATTTTATCTATATAATGACTATTAATAGTTGAATATATCAATTTTATAACCCACATTAAACTTTTTTGGAAAAATAATACATGTATTTGATATTTTTATTTATAATTTAAATAAAAATTTATTAATGTCATTATCTTACCCAAATGGATTTCAAAGTCCAAAAGTTCTATCTAAGGATTTTATTGGTCCTAAAGGACATATAAAATATGTTTAGGGAAACTGTTAAGGTAATTTTATATTTTTATCATATTATTTTTACATTGAATTACATTATTTACCTTTCACCGCGTTAAATAAAAATAACAAGTTACGATTCAACAAAAATTATTTTCATCCTATTGAACAACATTTTACTTACTGATGAAAACCATATATGTCGGATTTTTTAAATTCAATTCATATATGTGGTAAAATTTCATTTAAATAAAAAAGATGGGTTTTAACTACTACGTAGTGTTTTCGCTATTCATAAAAAATTGAACGTTTTCAGAAAAATTCCAAAAATTCACCCAATGCTAATTTTGTTATTACGAATTAAAAATTGATGACTATTTTTCAAAATAAATGTTTTATTAATTAATTTAAAATTATTTTCCATTGAAAAAGCTAGAAAACCTGTTTTTTAAGAAGTAAAAACTTCGAAAACATTTGCATGTGTTTATGTCCAATTTCAAAGTGAAATTACTTACAATGAACAACATTCTATTAAAAGGTAAAATTATAATCCAATTACACATTAAAACCATTTAAAAAGATAATCTAACAATATTAATAAATCAGATGAAATGACAGTTTTTAATTAAAATTCAGTATTTTACACTATTCATTAAAAAATTGAACTTTATTAGAAAAATACCAATAATTTACCCAAAGTAAATTCTGATGTCCTGCTTCTAAAATATAATATTATTTTGTCAAATATAACATATAAAAGTGAAAAACACTATATTTAAAAGGGTTTTTCAATCAAAAGGTGGTAAAACTTCATTTTAAATATATTAGAGTATTTATTATTAAAATCTGATTCATTATAATTTTAAGCATCTAAATTTTATTAAATAAATGTAAAAACATTTTACATACATTTTTAATCATAATCTGGTTAGTTTTGTTAATTCCTTACAATTTAATGTCTAGGTGTTAACTACCATTTAAAATAATAATATTATATTTTTATTTTTACAGTATGACTCAGCATTGTGTGCAATATGAGACTACAGAGAAACCCATTCTTTCTTGTTGAGTACGCCATTAGACATAGCATCCCCTTTAAAGTAAACGCAATATTCAATTCAAAAATATTAATAAATATGAAAATTTCATATTCTTTATTTACCTAGGATGTTACATCCTTCCCCCCTTTTGGAAATTTCATCCTCACAATTTTAAAATTGGGCTTGGAAACTTCTTTAAAAGTCCCACATAAGAAAAAGAGTAAATAAAACTATCACATTAAAATAAATAAAGGGAAGTACAAAGGTCACCCGAGATAACACATAATATGATTTCATGAAAACATGGATATAGAGGAGAAACTAAGTGTCATATTCTGATGAAGAGTGATAGAAAGCATGATTAAGAGGAAGTTAACCACCAGAAAACCACAAACTTGTGATAGGTTAAATGGTCTTCAATTCCCTGGTAAGAAAAGTAAATGAACAATATTTTGGTTTTATGTTATTTTTCAAAAATATGAGGAATTTATTTTGGAGATTGACTTAAGAACATTAGGAAATATACTTACTTTTCAGGCATAGTTTCATCCTTTAATAAATTTTACCAAAAACTCATCTTTTCTCCAAATGATGATTATTCAAGATGATTTGGTCACATATGAAGTGCTAGAATAATCTTCTAGAGAATAAAATGATCTACAAAAGATGAACCATATATTTCCCTTATCTTTAGACATTAACCAAAAACAATATGGTTAGTACAATATCTGGTAATCCCCAAAATGATAATCTTTTAAAAAAGACAAACTACTCCAAATCATAAAAATTTAAAAAAAAACACCCAAAGTTCAACAAAGACCATCCAATAAAAAATTTTCCTTAAAATACTCCAATATATTCCAAACTGAGATTGTAACCCAAAAATTCAAAAATATTTGATCACATAGTCTTTCATAATGAATATTTACATTTCTCTCCAAATAACACCGACTGGTCTTAAAGTCTCATACTGAAAAGTAATTAACCTAATCACATATTCTCTATGATAGGTTAAAATTTTTCATGAATAATCTAAAATATCCATATGTCCACATTAAAACATATATTCTTTCAAAATAATATTTCAACCATTACACCACAAAGTAAATCCCATAGTATTCTATTTTCCTTAGGCATATAGTGTTCCCAGATGAGAAAACATATTCCAAAATAACCTTTATAATTTAATCACCTAATCATTTTACAATACCAATGATTTCCAATTTATAAAACATAAGTTCTCAAAATCAACTCATTCTTGATCCATAAAATCATTTAAATAAAAATAATTAGTCATACTAACCTGGGACTTCACGTAGTCCAGTGTTTGGAAATAAATCCCAATTACACTTTGGTTGTGGGTTCGATTCTCACAACTTAGTCCAACGTGACAGGTTGTCACATGGTCTCAGTGTTGTCCTTTTTCAAAAACTATATAATTTTATAAAATTTTCTAAAATTAGATAAATTAGTCAGAAATAACCATAACATATTTTAACCATAAGATTTCTCATTGTTTCTCCCATTTCATTCAGTTGCTTATTCTAAAAACTGTCATAGTTTTCTTCACATTCATTGTTACTTTTGTGCCAGCTAGATCAAGTCATTTACTAAAACCAAAAAGGTCAGTGTGAGTATACCAGTAATATCATCATATAATATCTTATGAAGAGGGTAAACAAAAATATATACTTATTCATGTTATCTTAAACTCCTTCAATATATCTAAAAAACTATGACTCTTTCTAATATGCAAACAATTATGGGTATATCACTTTTGCTTAAATAACACACTACCCTCTAAATTTATCTAAACTGACCTCTAATACCAATTATAAGGACCCATCCTTGAACATTACATAATCTAGAATTAATTTAATAATTGAAATTGAGGATCTTTTTAGGTTTAGTGATTCAGTGAATTATGTAATAACTTATACATAACAACTTGAATATTACATGTGGACACTCCTACTGAGTATCAATTTTTTCATAAAATAAAAAATCTTAAAAAAAGAAACATATCTAGTTCCATGTTTTAGATAGCATGACTTTTCCATGATCCCATCCTTGACCCTATTAATCTTTTCGTCTTGTGTAAAACATTTCAAAATTTTGGTATGAGCATAGAGAGCTTAGTAAGGGATATAAAATAAGGAAAGAAAGCATTAGTTCATGAATACATACAAATCTAAATAATCATACTTTTCAATATTCAATTATAATATAATTAACATACCTCAAAAAATCATAAGATTTATGAATAACTCACAGAAATAATAAATCATAAAGGTAACTTGTGGCATCCATATCATACTTAAATTTTAGCTATCACAGCTACATAGAGAGTTATGTTTGGAATACTGATCACAGTGTATTCTATAAATCTCTTAGAAGAAACATTAATTATTACCTCTGTCATGTAACCCAATGTATTCGGGATCTATCTCGGGCTCACCCTCCATAGGTTTGTCATGGAACCAACTGTATACGAAAACAATGCCCAATAATGATAAGAAATTCATAACACATAAAAAATCATAAATGAAAGATAACATTTCCACATTGAAATCACAATATATTATTTCAAGATTTTTACATAATCAATGCTTTATCAAACCATTTTCAAAACCATTTAAAACATTTAATAAAAATATTTTTAAATCAAAATTCCCCAAACCACTTTTATGCTTTTCAAATAAATTTTAATTTCAAAACATTCATTTCCATTTAAATAAATCCCCAAAACCAGGTTTATTACATGGAAATTAAAGATAAATATTTATAAGAATAAATCGTTAAAAAATTTAAAATGATATTTTAGTTAAAGCGTTCCTAACAAAATAAGCAATGCTTAAATACAAATAATTGAGGAATAACATTAATAAAATATTATAATATCATGAGAATAAATAGATTCATGAAATTATATGTCCATGGGAAGTATATACACTATATAAAAGTGAATTATTGTATAATAACAAAAAAATTCTCAATGGAATGTGAATTGAGACAAAGTCCCTTGAAAATATCGAATCCTTAGATTAAGAAGAAATCAATGACATAATTATGTGTGAAAAATAAGAATATACCCAATATAAGTGAATATTATGTGTAAAACAATAAGAGTTCATTCACATATATTCATTTTAGGACATAATCAAGAAGTAGAAGTTTAACCCAAAGAATTGAAATTTGGTTAAGAAGTTCTCTTACAGAAATTTGACAGCCTAACGACATCGCTTTAAAATTCAGAAAATGAGTTGATGATAGAGAAAAGGGTCTATCATCTCATGGAAATAAAATGTACAACAACAATGATATATAATAAAATATCCCAACATAAGAAAAATGAAATTTAAAAAGACATAACCTAAGAGAAGTCTTTGACAAAAAGGAAACGGTGAATGGTTCCCTTACCGATTTGGTAACTTAAAAAACATACACCAAATGAAAGAAGAATCATAAAATGAAGATATAAATACCAATAAATTAAATTATATTACACAAGGAATACAATCATGGTCAGTACATACACCAAATAAACCGAAATAGTTTCAAATATAGCATGAATCTCACAGGAATAAAAATTGAGATGAAAACCCCTTACCTCATGTCTGACATGTCTTGTATGTACATTGTTCTCCATGAATAATAAACATAAGTTAATTTTTAATTGATTAAGAACTTTTCTAAGGTTTATTATTCCTTTTATGTCACTTATATACATTCAATAACAATTAGTTAATTATTTGAGTTTATATCAGACATTTTTTTGATGATGGAAACTTGAGTAAAAAATAAACTTGTTATAATTTAAAATTGTCCATGTTGTCAAAATTACATTACATACATAATGATATTTATTATTTATATATCATAATATATATATATACATATATCAAGTATATATGTATTTATTACAGTCCATATCATTTGGATATATGAAAATGAAATTCACTATTCATAGAGGCGGTAAGTCGTACGCACGCTTGATTGCTACTTTCATTTATATTATATATTTAATGAAATGAAAACATAATGATACAATGGTATATTATTATTAAATTACAATATAATATTTTACATAATTTACATAAGTTCATTAACACCATATTTTATACATTTCATGTATGGTATTAATGAGTCATATCACTTTGAGGGGGCGGTAGTCTGCACTTCCTGAAATGAAATAATGGCATTCACACATTATGGAAACCATATAGGAATTATAAAAATGAAAAATATTGATGCATAGAAACAATATATATAAAATATATATCACCTATAAATATATTTCCATCATAATGGCAACCATGAGAGGTAGTAGGAGAAGATTGAGAAATCATCGTTTCGTGGGACCGTTGTTCGTCATCCACAGAAACATTATGTTCTAAATACATTAAATGGGGTGTGTGTAAGTGTATTTTGATTAATTATCATAAAAACAACCTAGTTTATTGAGAATACTTCTGTTGTTATGTAATAAAATAATAATAAGATCATAGGGAGTGGAGAAGTAAAATAAAATAAGAGAACTTGAGGGAAGATGTTACCTTTAAATCATGTTACTCCCTTTTTTTGAACCAGAAGGAATTCTTGAAGTGGATTCTGCCTAATGTAAGGATTAAAGGATGAATATAGGGAGGTTGGAAGATTATTTGGGCAGATTTTGGATGATAAAAGTGGATTTAGAGGTGTTAGTAATGGGTTATAGGTGGTGTTCTTTTATAAGAGGGAGGATGGGTTCTTTTGGAATGTTTGAAAGTATTATTTTATAATAAAATGTTTTTCATTTTCAAAAGGTCTAAAACAAATTAAATTAAATTTTAAGATGAATATAGTTGAAATAAAATCAATAAATTAGAATTTTATAGGTTTGGGATATTTTTTGATCCTTATCTTTTTTATTTATCCCTTTGTTAATTTATTTAACTTTTAACATGTCTTAGTCTATATTCATACTATATGGTTAATATATTTAATATAAAATTTAAAGAGACAAAAAATGGATAATTATTGAAATTTTTGACAGAATATATGTCAATTGGATGAATATAATATTTTTATGACTATTTTTTCATTTATTAAAATATTTATTGATTTAAAAACTAATTTATGTCAATTTTTTTTACTATTCATATCATGAATTTTTAAAAAATCCAAACCAACATGATTCTATCAAAAACCATAGTTAATTCAAATATAATAAGTCATAATCATCTATAAAATTTAGGGATGTCATGAAATGTTTTAAAATAAATTTATTTTAACATTTATAATATCATTTATTTAAAACATTCATTAATGAGATAATCATTACATCATCATTATGTCATAAATAAATTTATTTATATGATGTATAAAAATTATAAATAATTTTACATGATGTAGGACATATTTTTATATTTATAATGACTATCTATAGTCAAATATATCAATAATATAACTCCACATTAAATTTTTTTGGCAAAACAATACATGTTTATGATATTTTTATTTTTACTTGAAATAAAATGTTATTAATGTCATTATCTTACACAAATGACTTTCAAAGGCCAAAATTTCTAAAAAATGATTTTATTGGTTGGCCATGAATCATAGAATAATGTTAGGACAAGTGTTTCAGGTAATTTTATATTATTATAATATTATGTTTACCTTGAAATACCCTATTTACCTTCAACTGCGGTAAATAAAAATCAAAACATACTATTCATCAAAATTTAATTTCGTCATATTGAACCAAATTTTACATAATTATTACAAAAATTTATGTCATATTTTTGAAATTCAATTCACAGAAGCGGTAAAATTTTATATCAATGAAAAATTTTGTTTTCTGACTACTAGGCAGTGTTTTAACTATTCATCAAAAATTGAACGTTTTCAGAAAAATACAAAAATTTCACCCAAAGCTAATTTTAAAATTTATAATTCAAAAATTATTTCTATTTTACCAAATATAAGTTTCATTTATTAATTTGAAATAAATTTCCGTTGTCAAAACTAGAAAGCGTGTTTTTTAAGAAGTATAAACTATAAAAACATTGGCATGTGTCTATTACAAATGTCAAAGTAAAATTACTTACAATGACCAAAATTGGACTAAATGGTAAAAATATAATCCAATTACACTTTAAAACTATTTATAAATATAATATAACTATAAAAATAAATCATATGAATATACAATTTTGACATAAAATGAAATATTTTTCACTATTCATTTAAAATAAACTTTATCAGAAAAATGCCAAAAACTTACCCAAAGTAAATTTTGATTTACCACTTCTAAAAATATAGTTTATTTTGTAAAACTGAACATATAAAAGTGAAAAAAACTATATTTAAAAGGGGTTTCCCATAAAAAGGTGGTAAAACTACCTTTTAATTATATTTGAGTATTTATGCTTAATATTGGATTCATTCTCATTTTAAGCCTCGAAATTTTATTAAATAAATGTAAAAACATTTTACAATTATGTTTAATCACAATATAGTTTTTTGTATTCATTCCTACCAATAAAATAACATGGCATTAACTACCATTTAAAATAATAATTTTATATTATTATTATTTTCAAAATGACTCTGCATTGTGTGCAACATAAGACTTTGTAGAAACTCATTGTTGCATGTTGAGTACATTATCAGTCATAACATCCCCTTTAAACTAAAATTAATATTCAATTAACAAATATTAATAAATATAAAAATTTTATATTCTTTATTTACTAAGGATGTTACACTCAATCACCGCACCTTGATACTATCATCTTTGGGTGGGTATGTCTCGCCTACATGGTTTTAGGTCGCATCCCAAGGATGCAACTTGGTGGGAAAAGTACCCTTATTTCTTGAGAGTCCAGATTCCCTTCAAAGTATGTCTCATCACGAGGCCTCACATTCGATAGGTCATGTCACATAGTCATGAACCCACTTCCCATCCCCGTAGGAGGGTATGCTTAGAAGAGTCATCAGTGAACCCGATGCCCAGAATAGCTGGAGGGTATGCCTGAAAGAAAAAATGGAAAACTTCACTTACCAGCCCTGTAGAAGGGTAATTCCTAAAAGAATAACCAGAGAACCAAACTGCCCTGCAACTCTTGAGGGTAAGCCATGATGAAATAACGGTGAACCTCACTGCCCAGCCTTGCTGGAGGGTAAGCTCAGGAGAATAAATGACAAACCTCACTACCCATCATAGCTGGAAAGTGATTCATGTACTAATTTGGTGATACTAAAATCATCAATTCCATCACTTCCGTTATCGAGTGTCTCCTTTGATAGGCATCACGATAATAACCTTGAGCATCGCCTAAGATAAGAATTTCACTTAGAACATCTTGCTTTATACCTCAAAATCCACTATAGAGGGAACCATCATGTTCTACATGAAAAACACTCAGGATAGGCTACTTGGATATCAATATATTAGTTTTGAATAATTAGATATGAGAGATTGAAAATTTGGTAATGTAGTACACGGTGTGAATGGGGCCCCACATAGTGCGGCCCCGCCAAGTAGCCTAGTCATGTACCTAGACATTCTCGAGTATTGAACTACAAACAAATACACTTAAGGAAATCTGTGTAGTCTGATAGTACCAGACATTCCTTGCCAAATGTCGATAAGAACATGAAGCTCATCATTAAACTGAAGGGTGAAAATGTAATTTCACTCAGGCATTCTTTAATGGCCGCAAAACATTTGAGCGTCTCTCTTCATACATCTTCTCCACTATAACAAGAGTCGAGCTTGACCAAAGTCATGGGTTATATATAAACACGGTTGAGGTGTCCTACTAATAAACCGTTCTCGTTTTCACAATTAATGAGCTCTTGAGTAAAGCCTCACACTTCTAAACAGATCACACCGCTATGATCCTTGGAGAAAACATGCAGAATCAACTACTCATTTTCCCAATACGAACTTTCGATGCAGAAGTTCCATCTCCAAGTGTCACACATGAACAGTGCCTCATGGATTCCACACCTCGATCTTGAAACACAAGACATGGATCCTTCCATTTCATTCCCCCTAGAAAAACACGCGAGGTTAGCTATTCAGTCATCCAAAATGGAAAACCATTGAAAAATGTGTTTTTTACTGCAAATTTCTGAACGATGCTCTGTCACTACAAATCACAAAAAGGCTTCCAAAATCCAAAAATATCACACCATCATAATCCTTTCATAAAACACCCAAGGTAGGATAATCATTATCCCTGAATGGAATTAAGAATCAACAGTTTTAAAGAACTACATTATGCCAGAAATACACCTTGTGGGGCCAACACCTCTTCCTTGAATCTAGGTAAGAAAATTGTGCCATTGAAATCCCCTCATAAAAACACATGTAATCGAGTTTTCAAACATCCCAAACGACTTCCAGATAAAAAAGTGTAATTTCACCATAAAACATGTGAACCGGGCCCTGTGGACCCCACAATTCTTCTTCACTTAAACACTCAAAAATCATGTTAAAAATTCCACATAAAGGTCATGGTAATATAGCTACTGACAGTGCATCAATCTGATGTCATGTTTGAACGATATGTCCGATATAAGATTTCCAAATAATAATAAATATTTTATTATTTTTAACATAAGTTTTTTGGGTCACCCATGTTCGGGAATGGAAACAAAAAATTCCTGAAACCATCTCAAAAATTTTATCCCAACCCAAGGATCTGGCTACTGCAGACAACGCATTATTTGGAGCCCCGTATAAAAAGATATGTGTGTTTAAGGAATTAGAGCCCAAAACAGGGTTGGTATGACCCTCACTGGCTAGACCCATCCACCTGGGCCGGCCCAGTTCCACATCCCCGGCCCATCCCATTATCCACATCCCAGCTTGCACGCCTTTGTCCTGGCATGCATCCCAAGGTCGGCTCACAGTACACTGATGGACCTACCTGGTTGGTCCTCAATCGCACATTGTAACCCACATAGACTCATGTAAGGTCAGTCCTCCTCACCCGGGCTTACCGCCTCAGAATCCCCACTTGATGCCTACTGTCTACTGCCTGAGCCCCATCCATCCCCACTTCTTCAAGCCATGAACTCCTTTGTCCTCACCTTCCTTTGCGAGTTGCGTGCCTCTGATCCCCTCTACAGTTGCACCCAATCCCACCAACCTCCTATACACACTGGCCTATGTACGAACTCCCACAATCTTTTGCTCCACCTCGATTCCACCACACGAACACATCACCCCATACCACATGTCGTCCTCAGCTACCCAGTATTGCGGTCGTCATGCTCTTCCTGATTCTCCAGGTTCGCTACCTCCATAGACCACCACCGACTGCTGTTGTCGGTTCTACTCTAGTGGCCCCATTCAAGGACCATCGTGATCTCACTGGAAGACAAAAAATTATTTAAGACCTAGTTTCATGAATCTCGAGATGATATCTCATCATCTCCAGTCTTCGCTCGTTGATTCCTCGAGGATTTAGCATGTTTGAAAATTTAAAACAAAGTACGATAAAGAATGTGTCGAATAGAAATTGTCTTAGGAAAGGGTTGGTGTCTGTGTTCATGCATCCATCAATGGTGATTATAAAAAAACAAAGAAACCAAATATAAACAAATTATTTTAAAAAAAATATGAATCAGAACTCGATAATGAAATAGACGCTACATCGAATTGGTGTTCCGTCGTCGGTGATGCATCCATGACACTTCCACTTCGATCCGTCATGGTTTCGGTGGAGTTTTCTCCTCAATCAATTGAATAAAAATGTAGAACAACTAGAGAGATGGAGAGGGAGTTTGTGCATAGAGAGATTGTGTGTGATTAAGGGTTTTTTCATAACCCTAATCCTAAAATTCTATTTATAAGGATTCCGCTTATTGCAGAAATCTGGATTCATTGTGCCCTCTCATTCAATGACGCACATAGTTAAAATGCCCCACTTTGAACAAAATGAAAGTCTCATATTCCCATTCTAATCCTTTTTTCGATTTCTATTTGAAAATAATACCTGTGATAAAAATCACTAAGTGATTATTCAAAATGACGATCTTGCCCCTATGTGACTTTTCTCACAGCAGTCTTATGATGACATATATTATACCCTTCCTAGGGTAAACGAAACTCTCCAGACTCAATGATGGCCTTAGATTTCTGATCTGAGTTTCAATTTTATAGTTATTTGGGTTCGAGATTCAATTGATTGCATCAATAAATTAATTCATTCATTTAACAAACCTCTAATGAGTGAGGGCTCTGAACATCCTGTGCCGATATATTTAATGTCTCACTTAGGGTGAAAACAACGTTCCAGACCCAACTGTGGTATCAGATTTATGATCTGATCAACCTTTTAAGAGATATCCCATTTCTATTATGTGAATAGTACATAAACACATAATACTTTCTTTTAATTCATTTTGGGCACACGGGGCCTCATAATTTCTAGTCAACTCATCACCTAGAACTGGAAATATATGTAAGAAATATTCCAAAGTCTTACAATACAAAAACTAGTTCTCTAAATCATTCCCTCTTTTAGGATTTTTGTACCCGAAAAGAAAAACTAGGAAAAAACATGGGATACCGAAATCAAATCTGGCTTTCCTGATCCTAGGAAAACCTACATGTCACCATGTTGTCACAACATTGAACCAAAGGTATGGTCCATATTCATAAGGTATACTCCTTTCAATGACATGCATAATAACATGCACATATCTCATCAACTGTGACATGTGGAAGACACCATGCACACACTCCATCTATTGGGGGGAGTAAGGAAATAGGCAACCTCTCTATATCTTTCATGATTTTGAATTTCCCAAAAAAATAGGGGGATAGATTACTTCTCCAGATGAACCTCTACATTCCACGTCCTGACTGGAATCATGTGTTTTCCCTAGAACAAGGTCTGATGATTCCCTCCATTATAATATCCACCTTGTGAAACAGCAAAAGATATCTGGTCACTCAGGATTTCACAGTCGATGCATCGCAACCAAGAATCTCTAAAACATTAGAGAAGTAAAGGATTAAAAACCTTTGACTAAAGAAAGTTCATACCCTCCTAATCCACTAGGGTTAGTGGTAGGGAATCTGACTACTCTAAAACATTTTTCATCTGGAGATCCTAGGATTTTTTGCTAAGGGAATCTTCTACAACACTTCCACTCTCTGAAGCATAGAATACCTAGAATTCATATTAATACTAGAATTTCAACCCACACCACCATATCAGCTTCAAGTATCTCTGGGTGAAGACACACCTAAGACACAACTTGTATGATCAAACCACAAAGTTCTCTTTCAAATGATTTCATCTCTACATTCTTATGGCAAAGACTACCACTACCATCACCACATAGTGAGTCTTGTAGTTCTGTTTATGAGGTTCCCATCACCTCAGCCTGTATATTATAATAATATAATGATTGACATTGAGCACTAATGGTACTAAAAAATAGGGAAGGTGAGAAAACTCATCCAACTGTAGATGGCTAGTAACATAAACCATGTGGCATACCCCGTGCGTCTTTAACCAACTTGAAATGAGAGTAATCAACAAAATAGGCACTCTGCCAAACCAACTAGTGGGACCCCATGAAAAAGGATGTCAACCAGCAATACACCAACTCCCAATCCAAGAACTACTCCAAAAATCCACTGAAAACCCCTACCATAAACAAAAAAGTTAGAGAGACTTGTCCACCACAACTCGATATTATCTAATTTTGGTGTCACTGAATCTCCCTCATGGTTATTCTTGCATCACAAAAATTTGTCCCATTGGGGGAAGAACCCCTCTTTCTCATGCAGTCAAAGATACATCTAACAGCACTGACTGAGGTTTACATTGATGTCTCGCATCACTACACCATCACTAACATAGGGTAACATTGATGCCGAGTCAACAAGTGGGTAATCAGGGTCTTAGTGAATGGCTATGTTAGCCACCACAACATCACTAGACTCACTTTCCTTAGATTCACTCTCGTGACATATTGAAACTATTTCCCTAAAATCCAACCAATTTATTTTTAGTGATCATTCGAACAACCTACCATAGAATGAGCCACCTCTAATACCACTTTTTCATAACACAACCCATAGAGGGGCTCGATCCATAAGTACCCCAATCCCACCTCCATAGGCTAGGGGCTGGAATCTGGTGTCGAAGTCACAAAAAATAGGGGGGCCTTTTCTTATGGAACTATACACATAAACACGCCACCAACTCAATGAAAAATGTGAATAGGGATATAAAAACAAGATACAACACTTATATATATATAAACCAAAATTATTCCTTGACTTCTAAACAGTAAAAGTTTAGAAAAGTAAACTAAAAGTGAAAGGGGGAAAATATACGCACAACCAGAAAAGTGTCACAACCTAGAAACAAGTGAAAAATAAGAACAACTGAGAGATAACAACTCCAATATACCAAGATACAACCACTTCGCATGGTCCATGTACCCCATATACCAATGCTCCACTAAAGTCATGATCAACCTGTCCGACATTAGCATGGGTACACAAAGTGTGGTCAAATCCCAAGATGGGATGAGTATAGAAAAAAAATACTCATTTAGATTCTATCAATGATCAAAGGAGTAGTAAGTAAGGTACTGAAGAAGGGAGAAGTATATAGAACGAGTTATAGTTAAAAAGTAAAACTTAACCCAACAAATTAGTGAAGTAAGATCATCCAAACATGAGGAGCTAGAAATGGTGATAAGTTGAAGTTCTTGTAACGTCTTTACTACCTATAGTAGGAGTGTAGAGTCATGAAAACATGAGAAGCTAGACACAAAATGAATATGGAATACCCTACGCATCATCAGCTTTCTAGGAAGGAGAGTGACCAAACCCAAGGAGTGGGTACTGCAAATTGGATACATATATATTTACCCAACCTAAGAATCACAAATGAGAGAGTAAGGGGATCTCTATATCACTAGATCTTTCCAAGAAAAGAGTCATTAAATGTTCTATAAGTGGCCACCATTGATTCCCAAAATCCCACTCATCCTACCTGAATTGCAAGTCATAGGGGTTCAATAAATACACCTTGATACTATCCACTTTGGGCAGGTCTGTCTCACCCACACAGTTTTAGGTCGCATCATAAGGACACATCTTGGTGGAAAAATCTCCCCACTTTCTTGAGAGTCTAAAGTCACATCAATGTACATGTCATCACTATTCCTCATAGTTGATATATCATGTCTCAAAGTCATGAACCCACTACCCAGTCCCGCTAGATGGTATGCTTAGAAGTGTCATCATTGAACCCACTGCCCATCCGAGTTGGATGGTAAGCCTGAAAAAATAAATGATGATCCTCACTACCCAGCCCTGATGGAGTGTAAGTCCTAAAAGTGTATCCAGCGAACCTAATTAACCAGTTGCACTATAGGGTAATCCATGATGAAGTAATTTTGAACCTAACTTCCCTATCGTGATGGAGGGTAAGCCTAGAAGAGTACACGACGAACCTCACTGCCCAGCCCAGTTGGAGGGTATGTCATGTACTGCTCTGGTGATTATGTAAACATCATTTCTATCACTGCGTCATTGAGAATCTCCTTGAATAGGCATCACACCCATAACAATGATTATTGTTTCGGATAGGGATCACACTCAGAACATCTCGCATTGTACCTTGAAATCCACCACAGAGGGTTCCATCGCATTCTATGTAGAAAACTCTCAGTATAGGCTACTCGCTGGCCACAATTGGTGTTCTGAAGAAGGAGATACTAGAGATAGAAGAAATCATAACGTAGTATATAGAGTGTGTGGGGACCACACATTGTAAGGCCCCACTTCATTTTCAGGCCATGTACCGAGCCATTCTTGGGTACTAATTTGTGAATAAGTACCTTTAAACTTTTCAATGTACTGTCAGGGTACATGACATGCCTAGCCAAAGGCCGATGAGTGCATGATGCTTTTCATTACATTGAAGGGTGAAACCATAATTTCACTGACATGCCTCCTTGTATAGCCCTAGAACATTTGATTGTATCTCTTCATATAACTTCTCTACTCTCACAAGATTTGAGGTTTTCCAAAGTCATGGGTTCTCTTCAAACACGATAGAGGGGTCCCACTAATAAACATTTCAGGTTTTCACAATAAATGATATCATGATTGAGTAATCAAATGTACCACATTTCTAGGATACTTATATAAAAACATGCACAATTGACTACTCATTTATCCAAAATGGACTTCTGAAGAAAAAGTTGGATCTCCTGGTGTCATACATGAACGGTGCCTCATGGGGCTCGCACCTGATCCCAAAACACATGACATGGATCATTCGACTTTTATACCCATGGGAAAACACATGGGATCGGCTATTCGGTCATCCAAAATGGACAACAAGTGAAAATTTTGGTTTTTACCGCAAACGCTTGAACGATGGTCAATCACTGCCAGTTAAAAAAAAGATTTGCACCTCCAAATGGATTTCACCATTGTTATCCTTATAGAAAAAACACCCATGTTAGGAAAATAATTTATAACTAAAGTACATTCGAATAAATGGTTGTAAAATGTAGCATTTTACCTAAAATGCGCCTCATGTGGCCCATGCCTTCACTTTGAATATAGAGGGATAATTGCACCATTGAAATCCCCTTAGAAAACCACCTGGAATCGAGTAATCAAACACCCCAAACAGATTCCAGATGAAAATGTGGAATTTCACTATAAAATGTGTGAATCAGGCCCTTTGGGACCCACAACATTCTTCACTTAAACACTCAAAAAATAATCCAAAAAAGTATGCACAATGGTCAGGGTCACGGTACTGCTGATAGCACGTCCATCGGATCTCCCATTTGAAAGACATGTCCAATACAGGATTTCTAAATAATAATAAATAATATATTATAATTAACATAAGTGTTTTGGTTCACCCACCTTCAGGCATTGAAAATAAAATTTCTTGAAACCGTCTAAAATATTCTAACTCGGCCCAAGGGCCGTGCTACTATAGAAAACATGTGATTTGAAGCCCCATATCAAAAGATATGAGTGTTTAATGATTTCGGGCCTAAAAGAGGGCAGGTCTGGTCCAAACTTGTTGGACCCCTCTACCTAGGCCTTCCCTCTCAGATCAGCCCCATTCCACTTCTTCAGCATGGCCCATTCGTCGTGGCCTAACCCGCATACCTTCAGCTTGGCCCACATCCCACGGTCGGCCCGTGAAACACCGACCGGCTAGCCTAACTGGTCTTCCCTCACATGCCTCGACACGTGGAGACTCGTGTTAGGTGGGTCCTATTCCCACAAGGTCACCACCTCATTCACCTCTCCAGATTCCCATCATCCTTTGCCCGAGCCCCAGCCTGCTCTGTTTCCCTGAGCCCCTCGCTCATCTGGCCTTTCCTTCCTCAGTGGCTCGCGCGCCTCCGGTTCCATCCACGCTCGTAACCTGCCTCACCAGCCTCCTTTTCACGCCGGCTGCCACCCATAATCATGTTTTTTTCCATGCCCCCATGACACTGACACACATGAATGCCACAACAAACCACCATCCATCCTCAGCTACCCAGCATCACTACCACTGCACTCCGCCTGACTCTCACAGCTCATCGCCACCGTGGACCACCGCCACCTACTACTGGCGGTTCCACTCTATTGGCCCCTTATGAGGTCCAACGTGATCTCATCGAATGTTCAAAAATTATTTCCGACCCAGTTTTAGGAAGCTCGGGATGATATGTCATCAACATCAGTCTACGTCCACTAATTCATCGAGGATTTGGCATGTTCAAAAATTTAAAATGAAGAACGATGAAGAAAACATCAAATGGAAATTGTGTTAGGTGATGGTTGGTGGCTGTGTTCATGCAGTCATCAATGGTTATTATAAACAATTGATTAAACTAAATAACAACAAATTTTTTTGGATTAAATCCTGAATCGGAACTCGAAAACGAAATCTATCCTACCTAGAATCGATGTTTCATCTTTGGCTACGTGTCCATGATGCTTCTACTTCAATCATCCATGGTTCTAGTGGAGTTTGTTCTTTGATCTAGTGAATAACGATGATGAATGGATTGATAGAGAGATGGATCATGGGAGTAGAGAGAGAGAGAGTGTGTGTGTGTGTGTGTGTGTGTGTGTGTGATTTTGGGTTTTTCTTTAACCCTAATCACTAAAATTCAATTTATAGGGATCCCACTCACCATGGAAATCTGAATTTTCCATTCCCTCTAATTTTATGTTGTGCTTAGGAAAAACGACCCACATTGAACTCAAATAAAATTTCAGATTTCCATTATAATCATTTGTTCGAAATTTATTTGAAAATAACTTTGGGGATATATATCACTATGTGATTATTCAAAATGATAATTTTGAACATGGGTAAGTTTTCCAACAGAATTATTGCACCAACAAAGCTTATACTCCTCCATGGGTAAAAGGCCTACTCTAGACTGAACCCTAGCCATAGATTTCTGATCCAAGCTACCGTTTGAGAGTTATTGGTGTTTTAGATGTCAAATGAATGAAATACAAAATTAATTCATCCATTTAACATACCTTTAATGATCGAGGGGTCTGAACATCCCATGCAGACATATTTTATGTCAGGCCTAGGGTAAACATCGCATTATGGACCCAACTGTTGTCTTAGATTTCTGATTTGTTCTACTGTTTAAGAGATATCAAATATCTATTGTGTGAAGAGTGCGAAAACACTTAATATTTTTATATAATTTATTCCAAACACACTTGGCCTCATAATTTCACTTCATCTCAGCACCTAACTCTATAAATATATGTATAATTATTACAAAGTCTTAGAGGGAACAAAAAAGGTCTATATTTCTATTCAAAATGGCTCCGAAAATGGGAAATGTATTTTGTTAGAACATATAGGAGACCTATAGGGAGGATAATGGAAGACCCTAAGGTCAAAAAAGTTAAGTTAGGAGTCGTTATTATCTCCCCAACGAAGGCAGTCCTAACCTACACATTCTTATTATCAGAAGAATGTACCAACAATGAGGCAGAATATCAAGCCCTCATTTCATGCCTTGAATTGGCACACCAAATAATAGTGAACCATATGGAAGTGAAAGGAGGCTCAAATTTGTTAATAAAATATATCAACGACTATTACACAATCGGAAAAGAAGAGTTGTTATCACTTCCAGACTGTGTCTGAGGGTTGATGGAAGGGTTCCCCTCGATGATAACATTGACTCACATATCATGATCATAGAATTTTCAGGAAGATGTATTAGAAAATGTCGGAACATCTCTAGAAGATCCAAACCGGGATGAAAATTTCATCATCATTCCCCACCATAGAATGGTTATAATTTTTTTTGCAAATTAGAATTGAATATATTAATGATATTATTCCCCTCTCTAAACCATATGAACCTATCACTGGGTGGATGATTTGGACCATGTATTATCTTCAGGATGGAGTGCTCCCAAGGAAAAAAATAGTAAAGATATAATCTTGTGGTGAGCTATCAATTTCACTCTTTTTGATGTTCTAAATCTACAGAAGGTCCTCCACGAGTGAGGCTTTGATTGATTACTTCTCAAATGTATTAATGGATAAGATACCGGGACTATCATGGAATAAGTACACATTGGATCATGTGGTGCACATCAGTCTCGTTACAAACTTTCTCACCAAATTGGAAGGGTTGGGTATTACTATCCCACTATGAAAAAGGATTGTATAGAATTTACTAGGAAATTTCATTCATTTTATGTGCATGAAAACATCATCTATCAACCCCCAAAGTTAATATATATAGAAAAAAACTCCTAAAAATTTTCAAAATGGGGAATGGATGTTGTCGATCCATACCCTCCATTTATGTGCATGTAGTTAAAATACATCTGAACTATTATTGGTTTCTTCTTCAAATGGGATAAGGAAATAGCTATCAAATAAGTCTGAGCCAAAATCATTTCCATCTTCATAAAAGACAACATCATTTCTAGATTTTCTATCCCTCATACCATACTGATGGACAATGGCACTAATTTCTGTTCTGCACCGGTTGAGAAGCTAAATCTAGAGTACATTATCAAATCCAACCATTAATATTGGTATCATATGGTGACTAATTAATAGATAAAGTCTTTCAAAATGACCTCATCAAATGTACTCTAGAATATTGAGGATAAATATATGAATTCATGACCTAAGAAGCTCTTTCATGCCTTATAGGCTTACCTGAATTCAATCTGTTCTTCTACACAGGATACCATGTATTCATTGGTATAGAGACAGATGTTGTTCGAACTATTGAGGTTCAATTTCCATCTCTATGTGTTTCGATTTACAATCATTTATCTACAGATGAGAAGTCCTTGAAATGATTGTTTTAATTTGGGTGACCAGATGATAAATTATTGCATACCCTTCATCACATGAAAGTCTACCACAATTGGATAGAATGATATTTTAATAAGAAGTTATGCCTCCATTAATTCCTCTTAGGAGAATTGGTCCTAGTCTCGAGTACTCCAATTATACCCTGAAAGAATCCTCTAAAGATTGATCTAAAGTGTAATGGACCTTACTCTATGCACAATTTATACTCTAACAGTGCTTAATCCTTAATATTAAATGATGGAGAGCTCATTAAAACTCTAACCAATGCAAGGTTCCTGAAGAGGTATTTTTTTTAATCACTCAATGTTCTTTCTAGTTACTGGATGTTAAATTTTATAACACCACATACGACTCATCTATAAGATGTTAAAATATATTGTTAGTCTTTATCGCATGAATATATAAGGCATGATATCAAGTTTGTTCAACATGACGTTAAACTATGTGGAATCATCATCCTTATCACATGACGATAATCTACTTGACATGAGGTCCTTGTAATATTACCTGAAACTACAAGATGTCCATTATCTGCACCACCTGACAAAAAACTTCATCGTTAATGTCCCTCTCATTCAATGTTAAGAAACCATAGAATTAACATGAGTTGATAAATTCATTAGGGTCCTTTAAAATGGTTATACATCTCATGTGTAGGTCCTAATCAAATCCCTCTAACTACTCAGTGAGTTGAGATACCTTCTTGGCCAGAAAAGAGGAATAAATATTTGGAAGCTCCCATGAATAATCCCCACTTACATCATTGCCACTCCAAAGTGGAATTTGGGCCCCCTTTATAGGTACAAGCCCAATAATTTTCATGGTATTACTATAAGATGATAAATTTCATGGCCAAAGTTCACATCTTATGATAATAAACTGGATGATCATTCCAATAACTATGTGTAGATTGATTTTTAACTCTAATGGGATATGAAGTGACACCCATATTTCCATCCTCATTCCCATCCATGATGAAAAGAATATATAGACCTCTTTTTCACTTTTTACAAACCAAATATACTTAGGAAACTTTTTCAAGAACATATTGTTTTATTTTCATTATAATGAGATGTGTGGTAACACATAGAACTCATGTTTTGGGCCCATTCATCATTCTAGAAAATATTAAATCCACTTTCCCCATGACAAAGACCAATTGGTTTTTAGATCAATTTTCAAGAACTATGTGTGGATTGATTCTTACTCCAGTAAGATATATGGTGACACTCAGATCTCCAATATCAAGTTCATATGCAACCAACAAAAATTATCAAATCCCTATTTTTAATTCATACCTACACATGAAACATTTCAAGAATGATATGATTCATGATTCTCAATCCTATCAGATATGTGGTGATCCATGAGCCTCCAATTTTGGGTCAATGAATAATTAAACAAAAAAACCCCTTTACTCCCTGTGTATGAATTCAAACCATCATAGTTATTACGTTATTAGAACTATGTTTGGATTGATTCTATCCCTAGTAAGATACATAGTGACACTCGTGTCCTATACCATAGACCAGAAAAAAATTCCCCTTATATTATGTTTGTTCATCTTCGTCCTTACCAAACAATGATAGACTACCTAGGATATCGAGAACTATGAATGGATTGAGTCTCATGTTGATGAAATAAGTAGTGATGCCTAGATCATATTTTCTAGCCCATCCACCACCGAATCAAAATTCCCTTATCCTTCACCTTTTTTCCCTTTCACTATAAAATATTCTTTTATCACTCTGTGTTTCTCACACCAAGCATAGATCACATGGGTTTTGGAGTTTAGTAAATGTTCTCCCCACTGTGTAAGGCATATACTTTTTTTAGTATTATACCTGTACTTATTGTAAGGCCATAAAAGATACACCAGATGTCCTCGTTACATGATTATAAACTACATTGTTACTTTGAGAAATACAATTGTATTTACTCTCATACATTTGTATTTACTCTCATTCTTATGATATATGTACTGGCATCCATATCTTCAATCTTGGACCAAATTGGATCATAATATGGTAATTTTTTCATACTCTCCCTTGTATGAGTAAGACCAACCTGAGGGGATCCAATAAGGGTTCACACCCTTTATATTAGTTTGTTTTCAAAAAAATCATTTCCTCTATGTATGAATTCAATCAGTGTGTAGGATATATATATTAGAGCTATGTGTGGCTTGATTCTTATTCCAAAAAAAGTATTTATGCTTCGGTCTTATTCACTATCTCATCCAAAATATTCCATTTCTCTTCACATAAAGACATATTCTTCCGTACCACAAAATTAAACTACATGGCTCTTGTCCTTGACACTTGATATTAAACTGAATAGTACCAAAAATAGCTATCTGTGTCTCAATTCTCAACCCATTAAGATACATAGTTATTCTTAGTCCTTACGTCCTAGTCACAATCATTAGGTAAAGTATAATTCACCCTATTATATATATGAGCTAGATATATGAAAGAGATACCAAACAACATAAAAAAAATCGGTTCAATCACATCCTTTATGATCATACCTACCCTTTCATCACATCATACTCCTTGTCCATGGTACTTTGGGATCATTATAATCATTATCCATCTTACGGTGAAAAAAGGACTCATACCTAAAGGCTCCTTTTCCTAACTATGTATTATGTTCTGTAGTTGGCCTTGCATAAAAAAGACCTTATAACGGGTCTGTTAGCCAAAGGTTACCACTATTTTACTATACATTAACTTTCCCTATATGACTTGATATAATGTATCCCATAAATACTGTTTTTTAACCAATGGTATATTCTCCCATTGAAGAAGCCTATTTTTTCATCAAGATAATTGATGAAAATATATTGAAACCCATGAATGGATATAGTCTAGAGTCCTCCATTTCATATTTTAATCGTATCCTTTCTCCCAATCAAAGATCCTCCAATAAAATGATTTAAAATTTCCTCCCTTATTCTCTAAGTATGCCAAAACAACCTTGGATTGATGTCCCACATGCCATCTATTGTTTCCATGATGTTATGATCCTAGGAATATGACCTAAAACAATAAGAACCTTATCTCCCTTCTCCTAGGTCACTTGTACATAGAAAATACATTCCCCATTCTTGGGAAATTTTGAGTTTAAATTCCCCTTTCTTGGTTAGGTAATTTCCCTTCAGAAGCCAAACATTGTGGCCGGAAAGATTTGAATCATCAGAAACCTCCATTGGCCTTTAGTGATAGATTTTAGGAATTCCTAATAATTTATTTTCCTATATAAAAAGTACATTCCATAGTTTTTATTGAATAAGATGACCCTCATAACAGGCTTGTTAGAAAAAGGGTGCCACTATTTGACTATGCAGCATGTGCCCCAGGTGTCCATGTATAAAACAACCTATAAAGTAGGTTGGTAAATCAGTGGTAACTTCATTATCATGAGAAACCTCCTCTAACTCAATAAAACCTTTCCCAATAAAACTATTTGAATCTGGGAATCCCCAAATCAAAAGTTTCAAATTTTTCCTCTCACACCCAACTATGTTATCACATTTCCAAAAAAATTACAAATAATGAGAGAACCATTTACCTTTCATCCAAATCTAAAACCTTAATCTATATCCCATAATGTCCTCACAACACATCTTTAAAATGTATATCATAATTTCCTCATTCTATGACTTTAAACTACATAACATAATATGTTTTTTATGAATTTAAACTTCATATCATAACATATTGGTCATAATAAGTTAAAAATTATAGAAACTTTCTCATTGTAAGATGCTAAACAACAAGGTCAATGACCTGGTTGAAATAAAATAAATTTCAGGATAATTTCACCATTTTTAGAAAGGGGACTTCCCCATGACATTGAACATCTATCAAAATTTACCCTCCTTAACTCGGACCATATTTGTGTTGGAGTAGTTTCCCATTCCTATAAAATACCAAGAGAGACACTCTATTCATTTTCAGACATATACTCTTTGAAAAATTATCCTTTGTTGTCTTGAGAAAACTAAATATTTTTAAACTTACTTTTTCCATTAGCCAAAGAATTTCCTAATTCTTGAAAAGTTATTTGTTTGAATATGTTGTAACATGCCCCAATTGTATTTTCATAATTTCTCACAAATATTAAGGTATATCAGTTAAGGGATTCCACTATTGGCTATGTATTGTGGGCCCTAGTCAGCCTTTCATAAAACAACCCACAAAACGTGTTCGTCGATCAGTAGTAACTTGTTCCTTAGAAGAGACCTAATATATTACCATATATCATGTTTTAGATTTAAAAACTGTAAAATCATGACTTGAAATTTCTCTTGGGATTATCTGATGAATGAATGAACAATCATGAACATTATTCCTTGTTAATAATACTATTTCAAAATTTATGGTCAATGTTGTTTGACATAAAACATCACGATCATTAGTCCTAAAATCTTGACTTTAAACTACCTGCAAAAAAAGACACATTGCTCTCCAGGTCAAAAATTCCAAAATTGAACATTGGAAAAAAGTCGAGTCTCATCTTGATAGACCTACACACTGTATGGTTTAAATAGAAATTTCTCTGGGAAGAAATAAAAGGAAAAAAACTTATTAGGCTCACATCAAAAAATACGGAGGCATTTGAAAAATCTATATCTCACCTGCTAGGCCACTTGGATTTATCAAAAATTAGAGTTTTTCCCATCCTTTTTGATGTGGCTATGACTAGATGGCACAAAGTCATTTTTTTACACAAATTCATTTCAATATTATTTTATAATCATAGGAATAAAAAATAGATGAAGATAAAAGTAATTTGGGAGAACATAATTTTCATTTATGTTCTAAAATGTAGAGGAACTTCTAGATGTTAGAGCCATTCTTCTATATTTTATAGTCTATCTATGATATAGGTCTTGAAAAGGTGATTTTTACGCTAGGAAACTATTGTAGCTTCCCAAATATCATCTATTTGTTTAGAAGAAGCCTCCTAAACATCGACCATCGGTGGAAGCGCTTTCCCAGGAAATCTCCAAATCTTGGGGACTTCATAAACATCTGGTAGTTCAGTTGCTCGATCGACCGAATATTAGGGTTCAGTTTGGATCCAAGGAAGATTTGATTATTTCTTGGTCCAGAGCTCCTAGAATATGTGGTGATTCTTCTTTTTCTCTCTTCTGTTGGGGTTTTGAATTCCATATGCAGTGTGATCCGTCGTCGGTTTCTACTCGGGTAGGTCTTCCTAGTCTTCCGCATTCTTTTCAAAATCTTGAGATTCATTGTGCAAATGGAAATATGATCGGGTGATTTCTTTGTTCTGATCAACAGACGGAGTCTGTGTCTCACCCGGTTTTCCCACGCATATGTGTTGAGGTTGACGTTGCGTGACCTCCTGTGAGTTGTGTCTACATTACTGACGAGCAAGATTTTATATGGATGCAAGTGGTTTTCTTTTAGTCATGGATGAAGTTTTGTGTGAGGTGTAAATGGTTCGGACACCTGGAGGATGTTTTCGGCAGTGGAGGGCTGGACGTTTATCCCCAAAGGATGGATGGACACAGTGGGGAAGGGTTCATGGTGAGTTCTGCTGTGAGGTTGACTCAGTTGGCTCTGAAGGATGACCCAGTGGATGTGGATGTGTTTTCCAAATCTGGAGTTTCAGCACGGTAGGGGGATCAAGTAGACTCTGTGTGTTCTGAAGGTCAGCTATGTGAAGTGCAATATGATGGACTTGCAGTGAAGGGGTTGTTGCAGGATCATTTTGATGATGTGTCGGACACGGCAAGTGGCCTGAAGACAGTGAAGGAATCTCTGAACCCATTAGTTTTGCAAGTGTTTGACAGACTGAAAGGTGACCTTGGATTTGAGTCAAGTTATTTGGTTGAGGCTACTGTTTGTCATCCTGTTAACTATGAGGGGAATTTGGCCTCTCTAGAGGGTGCTCGGGAGAGTATTTGCAGGGGTCCTGATAATGTTGGCCGAACATTGGAGGGTGTTGTCTTGGAAGATGTTGTCACCAGTAGCGCATGTGATGTAGAGGAGGTGATAGAGAAGGAGCCATATGATGATCATGGGTCTGCACAATAGGCTGTAGTTGGGAGTGGTGTACAGATGGAGCTTACAACTGGATTGCAACCCTAGTCATGGAAGCAGGGGACTGATTTGGAGCTCAGCAACCGCTTTGTTGGTTTGGTGATTGATGACTTAGTGCTGGACATTGATGGACATGTGTCTGTGGGTGAGAAAACCTTAGAGGAGCAAGGTGTTGTGTATCCTGATGAGTTTCTTGGACAAATACAAGGGCAAGAGGATGGTGTTATTGCTCATGTTCTTGGTTATACCGAAATTTGTCTGCAGGTGTTGGAGAATGGGAAGGCCTCTAACACTGAGGATGATGTTTCAGTCAATGCTAATGGAAGCATTTCACAGGATGCTGTTGCAGATTATTCTCTTGTGGAACAGGGGACAAATGTTGGTTGGGAGATTGTGGGTAATTCACAATGTCTTGACATACTTGATTCTAACATTCAATCTCAATGGGAACGGGGTGTGGAGGGTTACCATGAAATGCACATTTCTGGAAATTGGAGGGATTTTCTTGAGAGTGATAAGGAAAATGAAGGTGGAATGGTCCGGGCTTCCTACAGTGATGTTGTCCGGGTTGAGAAAAGCAAGGAATCTGGGAATGAGGAAGTGATGACTTCTCCACCACGGAGAAGTCCGAGGAGGGACTATTCTTATCTTCCAAATCCAATGGCTACCAAGTCCTCCATTGGTGTGGAAGGCTGGGTTGCACGGTCTTCTAAGGAATTTCTCTCTTTAGAGAAGCTAAACCTTAAAAGGAAGTATGACAAGATTATGCGACATTATGACAGCTCAGAATGGGAATCGACAACTGCAGAGGATGAAATATATCATGGGGGTGGTGTTGGGTCGGACTGATATGATCTGTAATTGTGATTTCACTCTGGTGTACTAGCATTCTGGTTTTCTTTTATTTAAAAAATAGTCAGAGGCTTTCCTCTGATTGAGTTTCCAGGTATTAATGAAGATATACTACCTATTCGCATAAATCATTTAATTCTTATTGGAGGGGAATTATATAGAGAGACATCTCATCAAGACAATTTTGATACTCCTCCACCTATTTGAAATGGATAGCCTCCGCTTGGATTGAGTCAACATTAATTTTCTCAAACTGGCCGACCTTCTGTGCCTAAACCTAATGTAACATTCGCCCTACTTTCCTCAACCCGATGATCACCTTCATTATGCCATGGATTTTTCAATAATTAAATCTTTTATATCTCATCATGGAAATCTTGAATGGAACTTGTATAATTCGTAATTTCATTCCCTCAAGAGGCGTCTCCCTGACAATCGTCGAGATATCTCGCTAGACAAGTAGACTTGTATGGAGAAAATCCACATGTATCTCATTGTGAGACTCAAATATTATTCGTAGGGAGATACATTATTTGGTATCAGAGCACTCAATTATCCAACTTATTTATCTCCCTCAAAATCATCCACATCCTCCTACTAATGTTAGTGGTGTTGGTATAGAAACCCCCATCTCAATCCCATTTTTTGAAGTTGATTACACTGAAGAGAAAATGAAACTTCTCATTAACATCAAGAGGTAATAAAGTAGTGAGGGTGGTATAGAAACCAAAACAGATTGTGAAACCCACCTGTGGTTGGATAAACTACCAAAATAGGTACATCTTGAGCATCTTTGGCCATAAATCTCAGATCTAAAACCTCAAAATGTGTAGAATCCTTTTGAGTTTTCGTAGAAAATGGAACCAGAGGCTCTTGATGATTTCCCACATCATAATTCTCAGATTTAGTTCCCTTAAAAACAAGAGTATGGTGGAAATGAATGTCTCCTTCATGGATCAACCTTGAAATGTTCTTTGCATAAAGAAATATACAATTTTTTCTCTAATATGAAACATTACTTTAAATAAAATCTACTATCTATGAAAAGTGAAAGAATGAAAAAACTAACGTCCTTCCAATTCCTTAAAGAAATATCGAAACACATAAAATATTACCTTTTATATCATGGTCTAGATTAATTAATTCTAATTGTTCATGATATAATGCCTCAAGTCTCACAACATCCATACAAGTAAGTATATCAGAAGCTTGTAGCGTGGAACCGAAATAGGCTCAACCGTCGATCCCCTCTACCAATATCTTTGTATTTATAGCATCTTCAGGACTCGTAGAATCAGTTTCATCAATGAAACCATCATTGAATAACCCGGTATCCTTATAATCCCATTTTGGAGCATTAGTAGGGCCAATGTTGACTATAGCATGCCCTTATGGTGTACTAGAGGGATCTAAAATATCATGAAGAGATAAAAATTTAGAAATAGAACATGACACCCAAGGGGTTGAATCTAATATTAACATGACCTTATTCCTTCTCTGTGGAAGTGGTGGAAGATGTAGCCTCATCCCTTGAACCTTTTTTTATCATGATGATGGGTTCATCCATGTGAATTTTTACCTCCCCTGAATTATCCTCCTCAGTCCATGAAGGACTAGTACATGATACCTTAAGGGGGGAAATGATGAAAATTAGGAAAATGGTAATCATAGTCATAAAGGTATTTCAATCATGTAATAATATCATATGACATCACAAATACTTTCTGTGACACATGTGTCAGACCAAAATTAACACCCTCTTGTGTTTCCTCTATTGAGACTGTCAAGTGATCATATCGACCTTCATATAACATAGACATAAGGTTGCATCTATTGTGTTCATGTTGCCATTGTTTTCACCATAGTCCTCTGACCTGGGGATAGTTCTTGGGACCCAAGTTCCACATCCACTCCCTCAATAGCGGTACCCGTGGGACTATACATTGCTGACCCAGGAACCTTACTCACTACTCCACTATCTCCTACATCTCATCCTCCTTACCCAATAAATGTTTTTTATTATTTCAAAAATCACATTTAAGGAAAAAGTGGAAAACCAACAGGATCAGAATACAAGAAAAGTCAAACCTCATATAAAAAAGTCAGGTCATTCCAGAGAAAATTAAATAGATTAGAATCATTAACCATGACTAGACACCATTTGATGGAGGTGGCCTCCATATCATGGTTGTCCTTAATGAGATCATTGAAGTGGGATTTCATCCTGTCCTAGGTCTACACGTTCTCCTCTAGACTTTTTTCCCCCATTGAAACCACGTACCAAAATCCTATTCTATTTATCAATCCAAGATTATTAGTCTTCACTAAAATCAACACGTAGTGGTCTTTCAAACATTCTATGTACATCCTTTTCTGAAATCTTGATCAATAAATATTCTTCTAGAATCTCCTTATTAGAATGAATGAGAATCTCCTTGATGATGTCTGATTCAACGTCATCCTTAGTCATTGGGATGTTATCATCAACTTCCAAACTCTTTTGAGGGAATTTTCCTTTACTAGAAGACCTTTTAACAGGAGGACTAGGTAAGGTTGAGTAGTCCTTTCATCTCAGCGGCCTCCGACTATGCTGGATAAGCCCATCTAAATCCACAATGGTGTTCTTCCCTTTCTTTGAAGAGGACCGAATTAATTCTTCCACAATTTCCGCTTCTTTGGGCTCTGGGGACCAGAGTTCTGAGGCAGACTCATTATCTTCTACTATAACATCTGACCTGCCTTGTAGAGGATAGATCTCTACATTTCCATCCTCCACGAGAGTCACTTCTTCAAATCGAGGAGGATCATTAACACTCAACACCGCAAAACGGTTCTAAGAGCCACTAGAAAATATAGCTAAACCTATGATAACATGAGAGGGAGGCTTCAATACCTCACCAAGGACCTATTCTATCGATAGTGGCATCTTAATAGGGCATGGGATATAAATTGTACTCACACTAGCCCCGTGATCAGCAAGAACCCCTAGACAACTGGAAGTACTATCCTTATCTAATCCTGGGCCATAAACTCTTGGTGAGAATTTCAAATGGATATCACATACTCTAAATAGGTGGGAGGGTTCCTTGGGCCCACCATCACCCCCTCAATTTACCCTAAACCACCTTGGACCAACCTTTGTGAAGGGTTAATAACTAAATCCCACCTCAGACGACCAGAAACATCATCAACCCTCGGCTCTGAAATCCTCAGCCCTGTTTCCATATGGGTGGCAGTAGGAAATCTCACCTCCCCAATAACCTAACAATCCACTTTAAGATAAATACAAGAAAATCCAAGGATCGAGTTGTTGGGACCATCCTTCATAGAAACCCACAAAGACTGATCCACTACTAAAGCACATTGGAATCTACCAGAATCATGACCAAGACACTTGAAAAATGAACAGAAAGGAACCCACGATTCATAGAATACCGTATGGTACCAACGTAATTCCCCTCCAAGAACGATGCTGATGGAGTTCATTGGGTTCTTGGATACATAGACATAAATTCAAATCCTTGGGGAAACTGGATGACACATAGTGCAAGTACGAAGATCCGAGCAAAGAAAATGCCCCACCATATTTCTAGTCAAACGAAGAACTACCGGATTTTGAAAATGAAAATGGACACCAGGAAGAGAAATAAAAATTGCTGTAACTGGAGAGTTATGCTTCAAATGAAAATCAAAAGACCATGGAAAGAGAGAAAAATTGAAACCTGGAAGTAAACGGGGAGTATGAGCCAAGGTAGAGATGAGATCATCTTCATTCACGAACATGATCAAAATGTGCCTCGAATCTAGAAGCCCTACAATCACGCGATCTTGCAGCTTAAAAGAAGAGGAAACATATCTCCCAAAGGAATCCATGGAGGGGTGACGCTTCCTAAAGTGAGCAACCAAAGATAGATCCAACATCATTGAAGCTTTGGTGATCTCGGGGAACGAATGCAGTACCGATAGAACTCCATGCTCGAGTGACTGGACCCTAGAGAAGAATTCGATTGTGGGAAAACTAGAGAGGGTAGTCGGGTCAATTTTAGGGGAAAATGAGGGAGTACGGAGAGTCGACAAGGGAAGGGGAGGACCCTCCCCACCCCCTGGACTGTGAAGGGCCAACGAGGGGAGGCGGTGGCGCGGTCATGACCTAGGCCATCGGAGGTAAGAGATAGTGGTGGTGGAACGGTCCTCAGCTTTCCCTTCCATGAGAGGATTCTCTCTTCCTCGTGATTATTCTATTCTGAGCATCAAAATACATCCCCTCATGATTAATATCAATAAATTAAAGAGTATAAAAGGTAAGTGAGAAAAGAGAAATACAATATAAGAATAAAGGTAGAGGTCTCATTGATTATTTTGGTGAAAAAATTCCCCCTCATGCATTCCCCAGTTCAGCATGTTAGACACCCACTTTCTAGTAGGAGTTTGATCATCAGTTTTGTATATTGAAGCCTAAAGGTCCTAACAATGTTTCATCACCTCGTCTATATTACAATCAGGCTAGAGATAAAATGGTACTCTGATATCATCCTGCTCCTTAATTTTTAGACCTCCTTAGAGAAATGCAAAGGAATCTCTAACATCCCAAGTCATGATCTCCCACACTCATATTTCCATGGTATTTTCATAATTTCTCATAAATGTGGTTGGTTGTGAGGAATAACCATCACTATATGACTTGAAAATCTTTTTTGGTCTCCTTTCTCTATCGTACGAATGAGGGGATAGAACATGGGCCTCCTCCTAATGGTGAAGAATGTACCTCCTTAGCATTGGTGGTGTGGTCCTTTCATATCTCGACCATTTTGTAGTCTTCACCCAATTTCATTTTAATGGATACATAGCATGATAATCATTATATTCATCTTGAGTCTTTTTACTATGCATTCCATGACCAGTGGTCATATTTTATTCAACTTGAAAAATGTATTTTTTTCAATTCCCCGAGTGGGTATGAAGATATAAATGTGTTCGTATACCCAGCCTCTAACCCAATTAATGCATCGAATGGAGGAAGCGTTATTGATATTTTTGATAAATTCCTGGCCATCATGATCCAGAGTTGGAGGGCTACCATCAGATGCTTCCCCAACATGACATGCATAGGGGTAATGATTCTTTATTGTTGAAGACGTTTAAACTAGAGTGCACGTCAATATAAACCATTGGACTCATAGATGATCTAGATGTCATTATGATGAACAAATAAGTTTTCACTGAATTCAATCAAGTACAACCTCATCTTGTAATTCAACTCCTTTACATAATTTGTTAATGTATGTATTGGTTTGATACCATGTGTAATGAAGGTAAATTTTCCTGAAAAATTGATAATCCTAATCATATAATTATACTTTGGGATATGGGGTTGAATTCGAAATAGACCCTAAATAAATGGGCCGAACTAGCTACAGGGGATTTTATCCTCACTTAGAACCTCATATGAACTGAAATGTGAGACAACCCACCCCCACAACACTTGAAATGGCCCCATCTCCCTAAACCAGGCCTTCCCATTGTATATGTGTAGTTGGAACATATATATTTTGTCCAAGAGTGGTAAAAATAACCATATGTATTCCCCCTATGATAATTTTGGAGTGAAAAAAAATTCCTCGGCCTCATACTAACCTTGGATTCATAGACCAAATATAGGTATGTAATCAACCACATGGTGAGGAAGTTGGTTAGGTGAACATTCATATCAACCCCAGATTTAACAATATAATCCAAAATCATATACTATCCCTTATCCTATTTCGGCCAAAAACTTTTCCAAATCACACCTTTTTTCCTTTGGTAGGTTTATTTTTCGGATGCTAGCACTTAGGACCTTCCCCTTAGGTTTTAGAAAAAATAACTCATCCATGTTTTGTTATAAATGTCACCCTTGGGGTGAGGACCATTTTTTATTAGTTTCTTCGCTACCTTATAAATCTCATGGGATAATGGCAGTGTCCTTTCGACATCATCCCACATTTAATGTGGAGGGATGAACTCATCACACATCTCCCTAATAATAGGCACCACTGAAAGCTATTAGTTGTCCCAAATGTTAATTCTAACGTTTCCAAGTCTCATATGGCAAAAAAAATTCTCTAAACTTTACTAGATAATTAATTTGAGGATAATATCAATGATCCTGTAAAAATAAGTTTTCCCAAACCATAAGCCCTCATAAATGTTTACATATTTCATCTCCTTGAACTCTAAACTAGTTTTACATGCCTGATAAACCCAGAATTACTCAATCCAAACACCCCCTCAGGATTAGAAGTCTCATTCTTCCTTCCAAACTTTATTATCAGTTAGTTTGGTGAGGAAGGTTGAATTCTAAAAATGAGGCCTCTAACTATTGGTTATGTAACAAAAAATATAGTGTACATTTCTTATGATACTTGATGTAGCAAATAGGGTGTGTCCTTTCTTTGATAATGACAACCTTGGAGGAGATGGTTTCACAGTGGATGTTGGTGCTCCTCACAAACCATGACATTGGAAAATAACTATAAGGCCCATGGATGGGGGAGTCACTAAAGAATATGTGTTTATATAGTGGAAGATAGTCTCTTTGTGGGAATTCACACTCGTACTATGTCATGTGCATCACTAGATAAGACATTGAGGGCTTGATATGTCATTTTAATCTAGGATGGCATCATTGATCATCTCGGAAAAAAATTAGTAATCTTGTGTCATAGATGTCATTACAGTAGACAATGAACATCTAAAATAAGACACCAAGTTCACAATGTTAAAATATTTTCATTAGAAATTTAAATATTAGAAAGATTCCATAATTGTTTTTAAACAATGATAGGCGTGTATCCCCTTCAACCAAGTCTTGTGTATAACTCTCTCATCCAAGTCACTCACCCAACTCTCTTGATCAGGTGTCTCACTTAAACCCTCCACCAAAGTGGAATCACACTTCACTACTGCTCAGATGGACATACCAAAACAGCCTCTGCATCAGATCTTCTTGAAATAGGAAATGCGGCCCAACTAGGAGAAATATCTACATGGAGAGAGTGAAAAAATCAGTCAACATAGCAACAAAAATTAAATTCGGCGGCCAATACTATTTATAGGAACTACTATCCAGGGATCAAAACCTATGAAAGGAATCTATGATTTTGGTATGAACATTAGACCTCTATGTCAAAGCTATGCAGTTAGCCTACATGGTTGGGAAGAATCACCTTTATAATCTTGTCCTTATTCTACCTCAGGTCTTTCCCTCCTTCCATCAATCAGATCCTATCCTGAGGGTGTAGGGGGTATTTTGACACTCTATTTCTTCAAAGTGAATGAATATATTATGTAAAATACCTTATGTATGATAAAGTTCTGAAGATCCCCAAGAATGTTAAAAGTGACATGTGCCCAAGGGCTACGCCCAAGGCATCTGCCCTATACTTACACACCAGAAGACACGCTCAAACATACCTACACAGAACCAAAGGTCATACCACCCCTACACGGAGGAACTATTCCAATAAATTACACTTATTACCTATGTGGTCATCCTCATTTTACCAGGGTCCCATACTTGTATATAAATAAGACCTTATGGCACTTTATTAAGGGGACTGAAAAATTGAAAGAACCCCCAGAGTGCTGGTTTCCCAACACCTTTTCCTAGGCCCTTAAAAACATCACATGTATCTATTTTAAACCCTTGAGAAGAAGGAATAAAATGGGATAAGAGAGATCAATGTACCATTATTGTTTCAAGAAAAAAACACTTTTGTAGTGACATCTTTTTTCTTCTAGTAGGAAACCACCTTTTTCACCCCCCCCATTCCATAAGAAGGGACCTATGTGAGACCCATCCATGGACACATGATAAGACCCATGGTACAAAGGATAAATCCTTTCACATGTTATTTTCCCATGTGGTCCACTTCTAAAATAATATCCTATTTTTGTGTTCCAATTCCCCCTATGTGAAACACTTTTAGTTCCTTCATGCCTCGAATGTCACACTTTCATGGCACACCTCTGTGGTACACATGGAGCAAACACCTACACCAAAGACCTATTCGAGTCCCACATTGATGAGTTCTTCAATGTCTTCCATGGAAGGGCATTTTTCCTTTGGTTCCCTTTTCAGAGAGGGGATAAGTTGAAACCTGCAATGAATCCTCCAGATTTTTACAACCATGGAACATGTCACACTATCATGTCTCCCATTTGGGAATATGTTCCTATGGTCAGATGTTTCTTGAACTTTTTTGGTTGGTCGGTCAAGGTCCTCAGGGTGTATGTGAGTATGTATTCATATGGTCATTATGACCCCTACCCCAAGGATTGTTTCAGAGAGTTCCCAAAATCAAATACTATGTTCACGACCATGTCATCCCTTTCTCATTTCTGAGACCTAGAGCCTCTAGTTCTAGGTAGGGATGGTGAGGATTAAGATTTAATTTACATTTGACATGGAATGAATTCCTCCTCCCCCACAATGAGACCAATTTTCATGAATCCATAATGTACTAATACTCAAGACATTCATGTAGGAGGTTTCAGTATTACTACTCTTGGCCTCCTAGATACTAGGTCCTGGAGGAGATGGGTAGTCAATTCTTCACCCCTTTCTCCCCATGTTTCATTCACCCCTCATTATTCATATCCTGGTCTCATTCTACTGTAATGTGTTGAGAAGGAATAATTGTAACCCCAAACTCTTACATAAGTAAATGAATGGGAATAGGAGGTGGTAACACTCAATGCCCAGATCCCTCTCCCTTTTTGATTTATCTCCTTGTTCATTTTCAGAAAAATTTATATTGTGTGGTATCTCAGATAATCATATTCCTATTGTTTCTCACACTGAGCCTAACTCGAATGGGCATAGAGTTTAATGGAGATCATTAAATATACATGATCCCAACCATACATTTAACTATGGGAACATTGATTCCTACTATTTTCAGGATAGGTAGGACACCCATATATAGACGAGCTCAATGAGAATCCCCCTTAGTACTAATCCCCAATCATAATTTCCTTAATCTTAGAATCATCCTCAAGATTAATCCAAAAAACAAGCCTCCAAATCAACATGGGGTGATACATCGATCATGGTCCTTTTACAGGGTATCCTTTTCAATAATAATTCCCAACATAATCCACTCAATGGGTCATACTCTCCTATGAGATGATTTTTCTAAGGGCCTCTATAGGCATATGTCCTTACAAACGAACTATGTGGGCATTGTTTACTTTTCAAATGGGATATGTAAAGACCACCATGAGGTCCAAACCCAACACCAAAAATCAACCATGTCATCTCTGTTCATATTCTTATTAGAGAATAATTCAACCTGGAAATTCATATCCCTTCTAGGTTCCTTGGATTGTTTCAGCATAAGTCTCACAGCAAACATTGAATAGCCTCGTTCCACCTAGACATCCATGCCAAAAAACGTTAAACTATATGGTTATATCCATATCACATGACCATAAAGGGTATGATGTTCCCTTTATAGATAAACCAAACAACTTGTGTTCTGATTCTTTTCGCATGGATACATAGGAATCCTATCACAGGGGTTCAATAAAAATACAAAAACAACTTTCATCTCCCTAGATGACAATACACTATAGAGTTACCCACTACATTGATAGAAAACCAATGTCATCATAACCAAAGAATATTTAATTTCAACATTATGGGATATCATTGATAGAGAAACATAGATATATGAGATACATCCATTGATCAATAACATCAAATATATATATATATGACTCTAAATAACATTCAAGCTAGTAATTGGTTCTTAATTCAAAGGAATCCCACATCATACATGGGAATTAATAAAGGGTCCATGAATATATCATCAATCTATAAGAGAGTCCTCGAGTAGGAAATTTTTTTGCATCTAAAATGTTTCTTAAATTATATTAAATTATTCATTTATATGTTTTCAAATGCTCATTTTCAAAAAAAAATTGATCATCCTAAGGATTATTTTACAAGTTTTCAATTTTTTTCCATGAAAAACATTCAAAAAATTTCATGATTGATTTATAATTTTTTAGTGAAAACGGTTTTAATTTTTTTAAGTTGCTTTAAATGTTTTCACTATTATTTTCAAGGGAAATTATCGTCAAAAAGTTTTATCTATGGGAAATATTTTTTGAAAGGGTAATGGATATTTTCATCAAGAAATTATTTAAAATATGTTTCATGAGTCTTTATATTATTTCAATGTGGTTTCAAGTAAAATGAATTTTGAAAATTTAATCTCTTTTGAAGAATGATGTTTCTAGAAAATTCATTTTCCAACTGATCTTTCAAAATATTTCCTTATCTAATATGAAATTCATTGTTATAGTTTATGATTTACGAAGGATATGATACAAGGACACCATTCATATTATTTCTCTAAGAGTTCTATTTTCTATGGATTGATATTTATGAAACCCATTTTACTCCAAAAGGATATTCCATGATAGTTTTTTATGAAACCCGATTCCTTTCATGGGTTAATCTTAGGTGAAATGATTATAAAACCAAAAGAGTTTCAGTAGGTCATGATAAGATTAAATTTTTATGAAACCCATTTTATTTGATGGGTTATGATTAGATGTTTATGAAACCCATATATTTTTATGGGTAATAATAAGACGAATGGTTTATGTCACACATATATATTATTTCATTATGAGTTGGGTGGGACCTATATCTACCTCTAATACATCGTTAAAGATTTATATCTCATAAGATACTTATGGGATTTAAGTCTAAGGGCTTAATACACGATGGAATATGGGGAAACCTAATCCACTATGGGATTATGGAGAAACCCAACCCCCTATGGGAAGATGGTGAAACCCAACCCGCTATGAGAAGATGGGGAAACCAATCCACTATGGGAAGATGTGGAAACCTGATCGATTACGTGATAATGGGAAACCTGATCCACTATGGGAATTTTGGGAAATATGATCCCTTATAAGGAAATAGCTATGAGTGGGGATAGTGTTGTGTCACACCCAGTAGGTATAGTCCCCATGATGTACCCAAATAAGTTTTTGGTAATGAGCCTTGACTTATATGGAATGATATTACATGTTTGTATGGATTCCAAAAATTCTAGTTATTATTCCTATAATATACTCTCATTGTTTAGGTTCTTGATTATATTATGATTAGTGTCTTATAAACTTCCAATCATTATACCATATCTCATGTTTTTTATCTTTGATATACAGTGAATGATTTAATGTTATTATCATGTTATCATACCCGTAGGTTTATATTATGATTATTTATTTCCTTTATTTTCCCATACTGAAAATTTTAGATCATCCTATTCTTATGTTTCCTTTACCTAAGTTAGGAAGAATTGTTTTAAGATGAATTACTAAAGGGTAATATCTTTTTGGGAGACATTTTTTTTATTTTACCAAGTTATAATATTTTGTTATATGTTTCTATACACACTAAGATATTTCAGTCCATAATAATTATGTTTGTAATTTGATGAATATTCCTAAAAATGATGAAATTTCCATGTCTGTTAAGCATGGGTCACTCTAGATAATATTTCATATATCTTCCAATGAATTCCACTTATTAGTTTTAATTTTTATTTTTTGTTTGAATTAGAAAACGCATCCCTTTCAATGATTGGTATATAATGACCTAGTCTTAACATATACATACAGTACATCACATTTTTTGAATACATAAAATATTTCCAAAATAAAATCCCCAAGGCTGTATTAGTTTATTACCTTTAGAAACATGGAATCCAAAATACTGGCACATAAGTGAGCTATATTATCTCCCATAAGGTTCTTCTTGACTATAACCCTTCTTATACATATCATACATAATACATATCTTCATGGGATGGGGAAGGAAACATAAAATTTTGCGGGCTCATATTCTCAGTAAGGGTAAACAAGGGAGAAATGTTATCATAAACATGAGGATAGGATAATGATAACGTGATAAAGAATTTTAAGCTCATACCCTGTATATCAAATATTATAAACATGAATCATGGAATAAATCTTGGAAGTACATAAGACAAGAATCTTAATGAATTAAAGAACATAATCCATGGAAGCATAATATAGGGAAAAAACATGTAATTGTGGAAAACATATATGAATCTAATATGATTTCCATAGTTGTCATGGAATCACTGCTAAGACCATATTAGTGGAAAAGTCCATTTTTGAACTAGGTTCACTCCCCATTCAAGCATCATATTACTGAACTGATTTCACTCCTCATTCCAACCCTATAATACTAAACTAAGTTCACTCCTCATTCCATCCATGTTTATCTCATGAGATGTAAATATTTACCCAATACATTGGATGGAGATATAGGTCCCACCAATCTAATAATGAAATCATATATACAGGCACAGAAAAATAAAAAATAATCATATAATAACCCATGAAATGAAATGGGTATAATAAACATGTAATCATATCATAATATTTGAAAACAGATACATGCTTCATAATCATTTCACCATAAACATAACCCATGAAAAAAAGCTAGTTTAAAAAGTATATAACTCGTGAAAGAGAAACGAGTTTTGAAAAAATCATGACGTCAAAACATAATCCATTAAGGGAAATAATATGAATGGTAACATTGAATATTTTCCCCATAAAGGCATGAGTAACACCAATATATTTCAACAAATATGGGAAATAATTTTGAAAGATCCTTTAAAACAATTCTTGAGGAAACCATCCTACTTCATTGAAAATTCATTTTTAAAAAATAATGTCCTTGAGAAAAATATTTTAATTGAAAATAATCATTAAAATTTATATGGGAATATTGAAAACTTTTGGGAAAAAATTCCTTGAAATTTATAAAGAATCTTGTAAACCATTTGAAAACAATTTCCTTGTAAACTTATAAAAGACTCTTAAAATCCATTTTAGACAATAACACTTATTAAATATTGATCATATAATAGATATGTAAATACATATAGATTTAAATATAAGAGTTATATAATACATTAATTACTAGAATATATACCACACAGATGAAGTGAGTGGTGAATAATACATGTATCTCCTAGAAGTAAAGAGTGAGATGAAATTCATTTACCTTGGGTTCGACTTATATTGTGAGTATTTGTAATCATGAATAATAAAATTTTGTTAATTAATTATATTATTCATATCCTATTTAATGTTTCTTATTAATTTTACTTCCCTTATTACCATGATTAATACAACTACATAAAAAATTATGTTTATGTTTAGTGTTTGACCAAATTTGTTTCATGTGTTAAAAACGACTTCGGTTGGGCGACTATGGTCAAAGGCTAAATTATTTAAACCCATAAAGGGTAATAATAAATAAATAATTATCATATTTATAAATTAGTTTTAATTTTAAAATCAATCATTAAAAATGGTTGTGAAAAATGAGTCAATGTTACAATCAGGAAGATGGTAGGTCGTACATACGCATGAGTAATGTTCCCATTACTCAATGATCATTATAGAAAGAAGGTAAGTAACATTAATCATTAAAAAATGATAATTACATCATAAATATCACATTATTTAAACATTTATACTTATATATATTATTATTGTTATGTAAAAGGAGTCACATTGTGTTGAGGATGTAGTAGACCACACATCCGCGAATGACATTATCACTTTATAAGTGTGTTAAAGAGTAATAAAGAAAATGGTATATATAATATTTCTATAAATATAATTATGCAATTAATTTAATTTGAGGATTTTATTAGGGGATTAAGAATTTTAATAATATAATGGATATTGATGGAGGATGTTTCCTCTTCTTTGAGTAACTCCTTTTGGTTTTCACCAAAGGACTTCATTTGATTTTTTTCTGCCCAAAGAGTGGCTTTGATGTAGAATTGAAGTATTTTTGAGAGATATTTGTGTTGATTTATTACAATACATGGGTGTAATGTGTATAAATATAGGAAAAAAATGGATTCTAGACAAATTTATATATTGTATTAGGCCTTAATTTTTGGTTTTATTTCCATATTTAGCATAATTTAATCTTAATCATTGTAATTAATTTTAATTGCCTTTAATAACAATTTTGGAAAAAAAACTATGTAATTTTTTTATAAATTATAAATTATTATTATTCCAAGTATTTAATAAAATTTTATATATTCCAATCACACAAGTGGGGTAACCTAATTTATACTTAATCCTGTAGATGAGACAATAATGTTGGTTTATAAAGTAGAAATATTTAAAAGTTTTATAGGTTTTTCAAACCAATTTAAATGTGAAATTGATTCTAATGACCTAAATTAGTTAAATTGATAAATAATTTTATCATTTATACATTAATGTTAATTATAAATATAATTTTTTCATATAAACAATTTAGATGAAAAATAATTTTGAGTAAAATTTTAATATTTTTTACTTTTCATTAAAAAATAAAACATCATAGAAAAATACAAAAAAATCACCCTAACCTAGTTTTTATGACTATATTATTAAGACTAAGTTTATTTTAACATATAATATTTATAAAAGTTCCTAAATATATTTTTAAAATAGTATATCTATTAAAAGGTGGTAAAATTTCCTTAATAAAAATATTGGGTTTTATGTGTTAAATTGTGTTTATCTTATCTTGTGTATATAAAATATACTGGATGAATATAAGAAATATTTCCTTGGATATATAAAATATATATTACATTAAAATTACTTTAATATTGTAATTAATTTAGTTTATTGTAAATAAAACAAAATTTTGAGCATAAGAATAGTTTTTTATAAAAATACTCCCTTCATATTCAATTGGTTCTTATATTCAATTTAAATAATTTATAGCTAATTATTTAATTTAATATTTTTTAAACACAAAATATTTATATATGTTAGTTAAAAATATTCGTATAATATTTTTTTTACATCTTGGGAGGCCTTTTCCTAAGTACCTGTACACTGCCACATAGCCCACTCAATGTATAAGTGCAGAGTAAAAGAAAACCAAACGAAAAACAACTATAACCCAACCACATTCATGCATCAACCTCTAAATTGTCAAAGGTAAAGTGCTAAAAAGTACTGGAAGATACTAATCAAAAAAAGGGGAAAACACGCACCCATCCCGAAACGTGCCACAACCCAGCAATAGGTAAACAAAAGTAAACAATTGGGGAGTCTCACACCTGAAAGTCCTACTACGTCCACTGAATGCAGCCCAAGCACTTTGTCCTCTACGCTCCTCCATAGTCTCAATCAACATGTATGTTTTCTGCAAGGGCACACCAAGTGCAGGAAAAACCCAAGCAGGGGTGAGTATAATGATACTCAGTTGGATGCCCCGAAATCTTGAGGGAGCAACAAAGGAGGCACCAACACGGTGAACAATAGAAAGAACACGGAATAGTGAAAGAGTACAGTTAACAGAATGCAGCTCAACCAAATAGAAGAAAGGGAGTATACTTTTCCATCTAAGAGTAACTAGACACGGAAAGCATGTGGCATACCTCATGTATCTTCGTCCCTCCTAGAAGGAGAGTAACTGAACCCTAGGAGTGGGAATAAAATTAGGGTGTATATATATATGCTCAACAAGAAACCCGAATGAGTGTATAAGGGGATCTCCATATCTAAGCTCATCCCAGGATAAGTTTCCAACAGTTCTAAGGGTAGCTGTCACTGATTCCCAACAGTCCCTCACATTAAAGCAGCCTTATTGCTAAACTGTACCACCAAAAGTCCCGATCCGGCAATTACAGAGAAAATTCACTAACTAGCCTCATCGAAATGGGCTGAGTATGAAATAAGTCATTAGGTAACCCACTGCCTAGCCCAACTAAAGGGTAAACCCCAATAGATCATTGGGTGACCCACTGCCCAACCCTGCTGGAGGTTAAACCCTAAAAGGTCATCACGTGACCCACTGCCCAGCGCTTTTGGATGGTAAACCCTAAAAGGTCATCGGGTGACCCACTGCCCAGCCTTCCTGAAGGGTAAACCCTAAAGTCAGTGGGTAACCCACAGCCCAGCCCAATTATAGGGTAAACCCTAAGTTCAATGGGTAACCCACAACCCAGCCTCACTGGAGGGTATAACCTGATACACCGGTGGGTAACCCACTGCCCATCCCCACTAGAGGGCAAGCCTGAAACGGGCCTGATAACTCCACGCTGCCCATGCCATCATTGGGTGTAACTAACATCGCTACTGTGTGTTGATTCAGAGTGCATCAAAGGAACCTTAGACAAAAACCATTTCATATTTCCACATTTAATGAGATCTCGAAAGATTCTTCGCAATCCCAAAAAAATTACACCGTTGTAATCCTTGTGGAAAAACACACGAGATAGACTACTTACTCGTTGGAAATGGACTACCGATGAAAAAGTTAATCAACACCACTTTCTACCCATACGGTATCTCATGGGGCCCATACCTCAGTCCCGAAAGAGGTCGGGCGAACTACACCATCGAGATGATCTCAGAAAAACATGCCAAAATGACTACTCATTTTCCCTGAGCGGACGTCTAATTATGAAGTCACAAAATGCGGATCGCAGCTTAAAAGACATCCTGTGGGGCCCATGAGTGAAACCACCCTGGACCACTTCGTCTCGACGCCAGGGTCACAATGCAGCTGACGACGCCATAAACAGACTATGGATGTGTTCGCTCAATCCGCAAGAAGAATCCTATCGAGATAATTAACGAGTGTTCCATGCCACCAATCCCCTGTCTCAGGAATAAAAAATAGTCAATACCATATCAAAATCTCTAGATTGATCCGTGGATCGCTCTACCATAGAAGGTACACAAAACTGACACCCGTAGTAAAAGATACGGGTGTCCAAAGACTGGAGGCTACCCCCCCCCCCTTAGGGTTGGACCGGCCCAGTCCAGCCGGTCCATCTGGCCTAAGCCGGCCCGCGCTAGCCAGCCTGGCCCACAGCGCCAACCCCCCCCCCCCCCCCGCATATCCCGGCCACTGACCCCTAGTCCACCCTGCCCCGACCGGCCCTCGTGGCTGGTCGTTGTCTCACGTGGAGACCGACCAAAGGAGGGTATCGGTCTCCACATGGGGTCGCGCGCCGCGACCCCCATCGCACCCCGCATAGGTGACCTCACCTTCCGTCACCTCCTGGTACCTCCGCCGTGCCTCCTGGGTCCGCCGCGCCACATGGGTCCACTACGCCAAGGGAAATGACGGGAAAACTTCCCAGGGCCACCCCGGCCACCCCGAGACTCAAACATTTGATCTGAAAGGTGCATTGGGGAGATCGAATCAAATCCTATGCAACTATGGCATTTTATAGACAATTAAACGGTGTTTTGATGCTAAAATTTGGATTCAAGAAGATGCAGGAATAAAAAAAGAAAATGCACGATCCTACCTCACTGGGCGTAGACCGACGCTTCACCAATGATCCGCTGGAGCTTCCACCTGCCTTGGAGAGGGAGAGAGAAGCTTGAAGGAGGTTCTCCCTTGTTGGTAAGAACTTGTTACAATGAGAAAACAAGGGGGTAGAAGAAAGTGGGGGTGGTGTGTTTAAATAGAAAACTCAGTTAAAATTTAATTAAGTTTTAAAACACCAACCTGTAGGCTCGTATCCAGACTCTTGACGGGGTAGAGGTTAAGTCGCCTCTAGGGTAAAAACCTCATTATGAGAAAAACATATGTCTCAGAATTTTAATCCAAGCCTCCATTCATAAGTTTTAAAGTTCACACCTAGGGCCGCCAAATTAAGAAAACGCCCCTGGTGGCGTTTTCCACAAAAGGGTCGCGCTCGTGAAAGTTACCCATTTCCTAGGGTAAACCGCACGTTCCGGACTCAACAGTGCCCTCGGTTTTCCCATCTGAGCAACCTTTTAAGAGTTATTCTATTTACTTTTTCTCTCTAGTTTGAACGCACTTAAAATTTAATTCTTCCCGCACTAGGTCTCAGAATCACATGCTAACTAAACTCCCTGCTATTGATTAACATCAAGAAAATTTCAAAGTCTTACAGGCTCCAAAATTGTGTTCTTACATCATTCCCTCCTTCAAATTTTTTTTCCCTGAAATAAAAACTACAAAAACAACTCAGGATACTGAGCCCGCATCTCAATCTCCTGTTCCCAGGTGCTCTCCTACACCCTTCCGTGCTGCCACAGCACACAAACCAAAGGAATGGTCCGTCCATGCAGTGTCCGCTCCTTCCGATCCTCAATCGCCACTGGGTGCCCCACAATGGTGGCTCCATCTTCAATGTCCATCTCTACCTAGTCGATAACATGTGTGGGGTTTTGTATGTATTTCCTCAGCTGCGACACGTGGAAGACGTCATGCACCGTCTCTAGCTGTGGGGGTAGAGCAAGAAGGTAAGAAATCTCACTGACCCTGCGCACGTACTCAAAGGGCCCAATGAACCTCCGGGATTTCCTTCCACCCCAACTGAACCTCCGTGTTCCACACCGTGGTGAGACTCTCAAAAAGACATGCCCCCCCTGCTCAAACTCTAAAGGCCTGTGACGATGATCTGTTTAGGACTTCTGTCTGCTCTGAGCCGTCCTCATCCGCCCACAAATGACTTGAACCTTCTCCATCTTCGCATACACCAAATCTAGGCCCCCAAGGGAGGTGTCCCCAACCTCCTTCCAGCACAATGGTGACTTTTAGGGTCTCCCTTAGAGGGACTCAAAAGATGACATGTTGATAGTATAGTGGTAACTGTTGTTGTACGTGAACTCCACCAAGGGGATGTGATCCTCCCAGGTCAGGAAAAAGTCTAACATGCACTCCCTGAGAATATCCTCCAACACCTAGATAATTTTCTCTCTCTGACCATCAATCTGGGGGTGAAAAGTTGTACTCATCCACAGCTGAGTCCTAAAGGCCTCATGCAGGCTCACCACAAACACGACGTAAACCATGAGTTATGGTCGGAGATGATCGTTGAGGGTACTCCCTGAAGGTGGATGATCTCCCGAACATACAGCTACCTGAGACTCTCCATTGAGCTCTGCTCCTTGATGTCAAGGAAGTACGCCAACTTCGTGAGTCGGTCCACTATCACCCAAATGGAGTCATGACCCTTCGCTATGCATGGAAGCCCTTTGATGAAGTCCATAGATATTCCATCCCACTTCTACTCTGGGATATCAAGGGGATGCAATAACCCTACCGGAACCCGATGCTCTGCCTTCACCTACTGATAGGTAAGACACCGACAAACGAACTTAGTTACACTCCACTTCATGAAAGACCACCAAAACTATCGTTGAAGGTCTCTGTACATATTCCCTACACCGAGATATATAGCCAAGGGAGAATTGTGGAACTCATGCATCACCTCCTCATGCATCTCCACTGGTACTACAGCTCGCCCCTAGACTAGGATCTCGTGATTCCCTCATTCTGAATACTCATCGGGTGCATCACCTGTGGATATCTGATCACGTAGTACCTCGCTGTCGATATCCCCCAACTATGACTCTCTCTCATGCTCAAGGAGTGAATGAGTGAACACCATCAACTACAGAAAAGTCATACCCTCATGCTCCACCAAGGCTATCCATAGGGAATCCAATTTCTCTGAAGCTTCCCACACTACACGAGCCTGTGACTTCCTGCTAAGGGCATCTGCTACTACTTTTCCCTTCCCTAGAGTGTAGACTATCTTAAAATTGTAGTCCTATAGAAACTCTAGCCAACGCCTCTGCTGGAATCTCCAACTCTCGTACCAAAAGAAACGATATAAAGAAGTGACTGGCGTCTATGTATACTAGTACCGAAGAAAGCATAGAGTAAACACAAAGTGTTCCTTGGACCATCTTGTGTGATGGGGGGTCAAGAACACCCATATCCTGAAGTTTCCCGAGGACCCTATCACCAGCTCCCTGAGCCTGGCGTGGGTCACCCAGTGGTGGTGGTGGAAGGACCTTGAAACGTCATACCAGACATCCAGGTCATGCCGCTCTGCCTGTGCTGCCTCCCTGAGGACCACCCTATCCTTACTTGGGGGATCCCTGGTCACGGCGTTGCCTCAGCCACTGCGGTGCGCCCACTACCTTCCACAACTGTTTGGTACGCCTGGTTGGGTAGTCCTGTGCTAGGTGACCTCATCCATCACAGGCATAGCACTAGCTCTCTCCTGACTACCTCGGTGCTCCATGGTTCCACTTCGGTGTATGAACCTTCCCCTAAGTATGCTAATGGAAGGGCCTCCTCGACTGAGGATCTGCTCTCTGACGCCTACCTATCACCGAAGGCTCTCCTATGAAGCAGCTTTTGCTGGGCCCTGTCATCTAGCATCCCTCTGCCAAGAATCTCTATATCATGAGCACCCGATCTAGAACCCCGCCATAAGTAGGGATGAACATGGGTACTACACTAGCACAGATCTCCCTTTGAAGACCCTTCTCAAACTTCTGCGCCCATAAGTAACTATTGCGGATCATATCCTACGAGTAGCGTGTCAGATCGTTAAACCTGGATGAGTATTATTCCATGGTCATCCCCCCCCCTATTCAGCTCTAGAAGCTCCTAAATCTGAAAAGAGTGTAAACAAGAGGGGGAGTACTTCTCCTGGAAGAGCTTCTAGAAGGTACCCCACATGAGAGATGACTCGTCGTGGGTCCACGTAACCAACCCCCACCAATGCTCGGTCATCCCAAGGAAAAGGCTGCCAACTAGGGCTACCATTTGGTCAGATAGTGTCTGTAAAATCCAAAAATATTGGTTCACAGACTCTAGCCAGTCCTCCGCTGCCTGGGGATCTGGGTCCCCGCAGAACTTCTGCGGCCGCTGACACTGGAAGTCTCAGAGCGCACTCAGCCTATGCTAAACTATGGCATGTGCTTCCGGTACTAACTACCATTATCAAGGTGGATGGGATTCTACTGAAGCACTGGGTGGAATGGGATCACATGAGGGTCCCTGAACTGATGCCTCGTCGCTCCCCAGGTCATCGTTACGAACTGGAGAGGGTAACCTGGCTGGCTGCTATAGTGGGGGTATCCTAAAAATTATCAAGGATTACCATGATCATATTAGAATATATATATATATATATATATATATCAATAATAACAAAGGGGAGCTAACTCAAAAAGGAAAGTCAAAAACTCAATCTTATTGGATGCATGTTCCAATGTTCCCTGCAACAAGTGTCTCAGCATACCGAGTCGACAAGTGGGTTATCAGGGTCCTGGTGAATGGAAATGTTAGTCGATTGTACCATCACTGGACTCCCTAGCCTAAGATCTGCTGACGAGACACATCAACACTATTTCCCTAAATCCCAACCAATTCCTTTTTAGGGATGTCTGAACAACTCCCCAAGGAATGAACCTCCTCTGATACCACTTTATCATTACCTGACCCTACCTATCTCGAGCCAAAACTAACCCAGGCCCACCTCCATAGTCCAGGGTATGGGGACAAGCGTTAAAGGCATAACAATATCTAGGGGAGCCTTTGCCTAAGTACCTGTACACACCCACACAGCCCACTCAATGCAAAAGTGCAGATTAAAAGAAAACCAAAGGAAAAACAATTATAACCCAACCACAGTCATGCATCAACCTCTAAATAGGAAAATGTAAAGTCCTGGAAAGTACTAACATACACTGAACAGAAAAAGGGGAAAAACACATTCCCAACCCGAAAGGTGCCACAACCTGGTAACATGTAAAAAAAAGTAAACAGCTGGTGAGTCTCACACCTGAAAGTCCTATTACGTCCACTGAACGCAGCCCAAGATCATGTGTCCTCTATGCTCCTCCATATTCTTGATCGATCCGTCCATCGTATGCAAGGGCGCACCATGTGCGGGCATAGCCCAAGTAAGGGTGATTATAAGTATACTCAGTAGGATGCCCCAAAAGCTTAAGGGAGCTAAAAAGGAGGAACCAAAATGGTGAGCAGTAGACATAATAAGGAACAGTGAAAGAGTACAGTAAATAGAATGCAGCTCAACCCAACAGAAGAAAGAGAGTAGACTCGTCTATCCAAGAATAACTAGACATTGAAATCACGTGGAATACCCCATATGTCTTGGCCCCTCTTAGGAGGATAGTAACTGAAACCCAGGAGTGGGGAAAAAATTAGGGTGTATATATATATATATATGCTCAACAATAAACCTAAACGAGTGTGTAAGGGGATCTCCATCTCTAACCTCAGCCCAAGATAAGTCGCCAATAGTTCTAAGGTTAACCATCACTGATGCCCAACAGTCCCGCATGTCAAATAATCCTCATCAGTAAATTGTACCACTAAAAGTCTCGCTCCGGTAATCACGAAAAAAATCCACTGACTAGGCTCATCGAAAGAAGATGAATCTGAAATAATTCATCGGGTAACCCACTATCCAGCCCAACTGGAGGGTAAACCCCAAAAGGTCATCGGTTGACCCACTTCCTAGCCCTGCTGGAGGGTAAACCCTAAAAGGTCATCGGGTGACCCAATTCTCATCCCTGCTCGAGGGTAAACCCGAAAAGTTCATTGGGTGACCCACTGCCCAGCCCTCCTGGAGTGTAAAACCTAAAGTCAATGGGAAATCCACTACCCAGATCAACTGGAGGGGAAACCCTAAGGTCAACAGGTAACCCATTGCCCAACCTCACTGGAGGGTATGCCCTGATACGTCAGTGGGTAACCCACTACCCAGCCCCTCTAGAGGGTAAGCCTGGAATGGGCCCGATAACTCCGCACTTCCCATACCATCACTAGGTGTCACTAACATCGCAAACGTGCGTTGGTTCGGAGTTCATCAAAGGATCCTCCGACAAACGCCATTTCATGTTTCCACATTTAATGAGATCTATAAAGAGGCTTTGCACGCCCATATATATTACACCATTGTAATCCTCGCGGAAAAACACGTGAGATAGACAACTTACTCACTGGAAACAGACTCCTGATTAAAAAGTTAATCAACTCTCCTTTATGCCCATATGACGTCTCATGGGGCCCATACCTCGATCTCGAAAGAGGTCGGGCGAACTGAACCATTGCTATGCTATTGGAAAAACATGCCAAAAATACTACTCATTCACCCCGAATGGTCGTCTGATGAAAATGTTTCAAAATGCTGCTCAAGGCTTAAAAGACGGCCTGCGGGGACCATGCCAAAACTCTATCCTCAACACCTAAAACCAAACTAGATCACTTCATCTTGACACCAGGTCCACAACGTTGCTGACGGTGCCTTAAAAAGACTCTGGATGTGTTCGCGCCGTCCACAAGAAGAATCATGGCGAGGTACTTAACGAGCGTGTCGCACCACCGAGCCTCTGTCTCGGGAATTAAAAATCCTCGAGACCTTCTCAAAAGCTCTAACTCGATCCAAGGATCTCTCTACCATAGAGGGGCCCCAAAATTGACACTTGTAGTAAAAGATATGAGTGTTCGAAGATAGAAGGATCCCCCCCTTAGGGTGGGACCAGCCCGGTCCGACAGGTCCGCCCGGCCCGCAGCACCGGCCCACGGCCCTCCCGTGCGGCCCGACCGCTGACCCCGGTCCAACCCATGCCGAACGACCCTTGTGGCTAGTAATTTTCTCATGCGGAGACCCACCGAAGGTAGGTCCCGGTCTCCTCATCAGGTCATGTGCCGCGACCCCCATCGCACCCCACACAAGAGACCTCGCCCACCGCCGCAACATGGGACTACTATCACGCCGCCTAGGTCCGTTGTGCCACCTGGTTCTACCACGCCACCACTCGGGGAGCCACCGCGCCGACGCCTGGAACACCCCGCACCGGTGACCTCGCCCGACGCCACTGCCTGGGACCGCCGCAGCGCCGCCTGGGTCCATCGTGCCAAGGGAAGTGGCCGAAAAACTTCCCGAGGACACCCCAGACGCCCTGAGACTCAAAAAATCGATCTGAAAGGTGCGTTGGGGATATCGAATAAAATCCTATGCAAATATGGTATTCTCTAGAAAATTAAACGGTGTTTCAATGATAAAATTTGGATTCAAGAGGATACGGGAATTAAAAAAAAGGAAAACACACGATCCAACCTCGCTGGGTGTAGCCCGACGCTTCACCAATGATCCGCCGGAGCCGCCACCCTCCTTGGAGAGGGAGAGAGTTGCTTGAAGGAGGTTCTCCATTTTTGGTAAGAAGTTGATCCAAGGAGAAAACAAGGGGGGAGAAGAGAGTGGGACTGGTGTGTTTAAATAGAAAACTTAATTAAAATTTAACTATGTTTTAAAACACCCACCAGTAGGACTATATCCAGACTCTCAACGGGGTCGAGGATAAGCCACCTCTAAGGTAAAAACCATGTTCTAAGTGCAACAGCAGTATCAAAATTTTAATCCAAGCCTCCATTAAGAAGATGTAAAGTTCACGCCTGGGGCCACCAAATTACAAAAATTCCCCTAGTGGCGTTTTCCACAGAAGGGCCACGCCCGCGAAAGTTACACCTCTCTTAGGGTAAACGACATGTTCTGGATCAATGGTGCCCTAGACCAAGGGTTTTCGGAGGAAACCAACAACCTTCAAGGAAGCAAGGAAGAGCTTTTTCCATCACTTCTGCCGAATCAAACCCCGACAACGAAGTTGTGATAGGTACGCTAGTTACTCATTCATGAATAGAGAACATACTTTTTGATTTATGTTCTTCTCATTCTTTTATATCTCAAAACTTTAGTAGAATAATCCCAGTACCACCACAAATCATGGATGTGAAGATGTCGGGGAGTACGAAAAATGGGGAAATCATTGCATCCCATGAATATAAGTCCTCCCCTATTATAACCTGTGGATTGAATTTCTCGGAAAACCTCGGCATACTCCCTCTAGTGGAATATGATGAAATTCATGGCATGGATTGACTTTCCTTATATAGAGCCAACATAAATTTTTGGGAGAGGGAAATCACACTCCATATGGAGAATCGACCCCCGATTCTTTACAAGTGTATGGAGGAATGTGAATCTACTTTATCTCCATCATCTCAATCATGGATATTACTACCCTATGAGCATGCGTATCTAGCTCAGATGATTGAGCCCAAGGAAGAAACTATCCTTGAAGAAGTGTTTATTGTGAGGGAATTCACTGAAGTGTTTCCCATGTAACTTCCTGGTATTCCTCCTAGAAGAGATGTTTAATTCTCAATTGAACTTATACCAGGGGTGTTACTAATATCCAGGACTCCATATAGAATGGCTATCGTGGATCTTGAATATCTGAAGAAAAAACTACAGGAGAATCTGGATAAAGGGTTTATATGCCCAAGTGCTTCACCATGGGGTGCACTAGTCCTCTTCGTCAAGAAGAAGGATGGGTCAATGTGCCTTTGCATTGATTATTGTGAACTTAAAAAAAACACGATAAATAACAAGTATCCTCTACCATGGATTTATGACTTGTTTTATCAGCTACATGGAGCACAATACTTCTCCAAGGTAGATTTGTGGTTGGGAAATTATCAAGTAAGGGTGAAGAAGGAAGATGTCCCCAATACTGCTTTCCGTACAAGATATGGGCACTATGAATTCATATTAATTCCTATAAGACTCACTAATGCTCTAGAAAACATCATGAACTTGATGAATAGAGTCTTTAGAGATTACCTTGACAAATTTGTGGTAGTGTTTATAGATGATATTCTAATATACTCCAAAACCAAAGAGGATCATGAGGAGCATTTAAGAACTGTACTAGAGACTTTGCACGAGGATACGCTCTATGAAAAGTAATAAAAGATTGAGTTCTGGTTGAAGGAGGTCTCATTCTTGGGCCATATCATCACAAGCAATGGGATATCTGAAGATCCCTCCAAAACAGATGCAATTGAGGGATGGCTAAGGCCAACATCGGTAACAGATATCTGTAGCTTCTTGGGGTTAGCTGGATATTATCGACGATTTTTGAGAAATTTATCACGATTGTCCAACCCTCTTAACAAGATAACTCGAGAGGGAGTAAATATTTCTTGGAGTAATGAATGCAAAGAATTATTCAAGGAGTTGAAAAGGAGGCTTATCACTACACCCGTGCACACATTACCCACAAGTGGGGTAATTTTTGTGGTATTCAGTGATGCTTCAAAGAAGGGATTAGGATGTGTGTTAATGCAGAATGATAAAGTGATATCCTATGCCTCATGGTAGTTGAAATTCCATGAGCGAAACTATTGAACACATGATCTGGAGTTAGCGGCGGTGATCTTTGCCTAGAAAATCTGGCGGTATTATCTTTATGGGGAGAAATGTGAGATATATACTGACCACAAGAGTCTTAAATATATATTAACACAGAAATAACTTAATATGCTCTAGAAAAGATGGGTAGACCACATCAAGGATTATAACTGTTCAATACATTACCACCCTGGGAAAGAGAAAAAGGTGGCAGATGCCCTAAGTAGAAAATACCCAACGATTCTATTAATGATGAGAATTGAGAGGGATCCAATCTTCTTAGACTTGATGAAGATATGAATGGGAACAATAAAGAAGGGAACATCATCAATCCTTTCACAAATGATGGATCAACCATATCTTTTGGAAAGGTTAAAGGATTCTCAAAAGGATGATGTGGGAATTCATGAAAAAGTGGAAGCTATCAAAAAGGGGAAATCCTTGGAATTTAATGTTTATAATGAAGGAATTGTGTGATTTGGGAAAAGACTATGTGTTCCATCAAGTCCGGAGCTGAAGAAGGAACTTCTGGATGATGCACATAGTTCAAATTTCTCTATCCACCCAGGGAAAACAAAGATGTATTGAGATCTCTGAGAAAACTTTTGGTGGGATAATATGAAAAAGGAGATCGCTGAATATACATCAATTTGCCTGGTGTGCCAGCATGTGAAGGCAGAGAGGCAGAAGTCTAAGGGGATAATGAAACCATTGCCCATACTAGAATAGAAATGGGTGAACATCACCATGGAATTTGTCACCAGACATCCGAGGACATCCAAAGGAAATAATACAATCTGGGTTATTGTGGATCGTCTTACAAAGGCTGCACACTTCATTGCTATTCAGGAGGATTTATCATTGGATCAACTGGCACAGATATATATCAGGGAAGTGGTAAGGCTGCATGGAGTGCCATTATCTATTGTGTCTGACTGAGATCCAAGATTCACCTCTAAGTTTTGGAACAGTATTCAACATGCTCTAAATAATGAACTGAACTTCAATATGGCATTTCATCCTCAAACTGATGGCCAATCTGAGCAGACTATCAAACACTTGAGGACATGTTAAGAGCATGCTCAATGGACTTTAAAAAATGAAGGTATCAACATCTTCCTCTGGTTGAGTTCTCTTATAATAACAGTTTTCACTCGAGCATCCAAATGGCACCATATGAAGCCCATTATTGGAAAAGCTTCAGAACACTGGCCTGTTGGGATGAGGTGGGTGAACGTAAGTTGTTTGGACTATAAATGGTCGAGGAAATAGTGTAGAAGGTTAAAACCATTTAGAAATATATCAAGGTATCCCATAGTCGATAGAAGAGTTATGCAGATAATCATTGACGAGACTTTGAGTTTAAAGTTGGAGACATGGTTTTCCTGTGCATATCTCTATGGAGGAAGGTCATAAGGTTTGGAAAGAAAGGGAAATTAAGTCCAAGGTACATCGGCCCCTTCAAGATTCTTGATCATGTCGGGGTTGTGGCCTATCGACTAGCACTTCCACCTACCATGGCCAAAGTATATGATGTCTTTCATGTATCCCTCTTAAGAAAGTACATACTGGACCCTTCACATGTACTCTCTTATAAGGTGTTATTGTTGGAGGATGATCTTTTCTTATGAGGAGCAACCAGTGAAGATATTAGATCGCAGAGAAAAAGTTCTATGAAATAAGGCAATTCCCCTTATCAAGGTGTTGTGGAGAAACCACAAGTTTGAAGAAGCGACTTCGGAATCATAGGAAATGATGAAGCTGAGTTACCCACATCTGTTTTAGTGTGGGAAAAAGGAAATTTCTAGTGCGAAATTTCTTAAGGGGGGAATATTGTAACGACCTAAAGTATTATTAATGGAAATCCCTCTTGATCTAGTTAAATGTCTCCTTATGTAAAATGTATATATAAAATGTCAACTTCTTTGGTTTTATGTTAATAATTGTGGCCGTTTCTTTTATAGTCGTTGACTAGTTATCACATGATTAGTATAAATATATGGCTTTAACAAATCCAATTTACTCAGACAAAAGAAGTGATGGCCTCATCTAGTAGGATTGCTCCATACGAAGCCCATTTGTCAGAGCTCGGAAAAGAGGTGGCGTCCTTGGGATTCACTCTTGACCAAGCTCAATCTGAGGTTCATCATTTCAAGATCGAATGGGACCATCTACCGGAAGATTGGAAGTTGATAGAGATTACCACTCGAGCGATGTTATCTGAGCTACCCCAAGAGTTTTTCACCATCGCACACCATGCCCTTAGGTCTTATGTGTCTTTTTTAAGGGGTTATGTAACAAATCTAAAGTACTATGTTCATGTACATTATTTTTGTATATAATAATGAATATACTTTCTTGTCATTACTGATACATTGTAAATCGTTTTTAAAGTACAAATAGTTTTTGTATTTATTATTTAATTAAGAAATATATTTTATAAATTTAAGGTATTTTTGAATTAAATAATATTTTAAGAAAATATTAATATTATTATTAAATTAATGTTATTATATATAAATTATCATATAATTTTATGAATGCAATTATAAATTTTATTAAGGTTTTAAAGCCATTTATGTCAAAACCCGTGAATTTTGGATAAATATATTTTTTATTTTAAAATTGAAAATTATCATATTTAGAAAATTATTTAGATAAAATAAATTTTATTTCTGGAATCAGGATGTCTAAATTATCCAACGGTGTATTTTTCATAATTTTCTGAGACAGTCAAATTTTTGGGTAAAAATTACATACCGTTTAAATATATAAGGTATTATACCACATCATAATGACCCAATAGTGATGTAATAAAATACTATAAGCTTTATGTTCGGCCAATATATGTTTTAACCTTAAAATAATGTGATTTTTGGTTTTTTTGAATTACTTTTCAAAGCATTAATGGACCCCTCAGGACTTATTAAACATCTTGTCTTTTTAAATTATTTTCCCTGGGAGTGTGACTCACCTCCACCTAAGCAACCCCATTATTTAAAGAAGTTTGGACTTTGGCCTTATAAAATATATTTTTCCTATTCCCTTTTCCAAAAACCATGGGCAAAAACCATTAGCTGATTTGTGGTTTTGATTATTTTAATGTAAGGGGTCCCAAACCTAAATAATAATGAATTCACTCATCTTTCCTATATAAACCCACCCATGCTCCAACTTCCTCCGCACTAAAAGCCTTTGAAGTTCGTCCAACCTCTGACCTAATCTCTCTAGAATCCTACAGAGGTGCCCCAATCTCCCAAGAAACCTCTCTGAAGCCTCTCTAAAGCCTTTGGAAGAACACTTCCAAGTAAGGGTTTTTTCTTCCTTTCTCATTTTTGTCCAATTTTCTTTAAGTTTTTTTTCCCATTTAATTTCAATTATGGACGTTGGGGTATGGTTTCAAACCTCCCTAATACTTCCCTATTTATGTTTTAATAATGGGATAACCCTTTCTCTCTCATTCAATGCCTCCCATGTACACCCGTTACTATGCCGAAATTCTGAAAGGAACTTCTCTCTCCTCATTTACATTCAAGAAATACTTTTGTATCATGAATCAAAATTACATTACAATTGTTGGGGCATGTATATATATGACCTCCTTACTGTCCATTACATGTAAATATGATGAAGAACCCCATTCTCTCTCATCAACCATTTTTATGAATTCTTTTGTCACGCCGTTACGCTGCTGAAATCGCACCGATTTTCTAAACCAATGTCATTGTGTAGTGAATATCATGCCCATTTCTCCATCAAGGGTATTCACATTTATGCACATTTACCTATTGAATATAAATTTTCATGTATTAATTCCACGTTCCTTTATCGTTGAATAAATGATTATGTTTTATGAATCCATGTTTTATGATCCATGTGGCATAATTATGCATGAAATGAAATGTTTAAGAAGGGTGCACCCTTATAGCGCTCCAATGAATTGGGTAAAGTATAGTATCATGATACGTCATGTGCAATGATTATTGAATCATACTAATTCAAGTTAAATAAGGTTTTACTCATGATTCATGTGCAATGAGGATTTACTAATGCTCCATGTGAAATGAGCCTTGGCTCATGCTAATTCCATGTTAAGTGTTGTTGCCACATTTCCATGTTATGATTATCATGCTTTATCATTCCTTTATGTTAATGTTTCTCTTGTGATCTATTAATATGACTATTGTCTAATATGTATTTTACTCCTCATTTATTCCATGTTTATCCCCTTACTGGGCTTTATAGATCACCCCTTTTCTTATGCATGTCCTCAGGTTATCCCATGCAATGCTGAGTACGAGGGAATGTAGTGGTCATGTAAAGGATGTTTTCAATAAAGATGTCGTATTTCTTGTTTTAAGTTGTTATGTAATGATCCTAATCCCCAAAGACACTAGAACTCTCCATCTTTCATGTTTAATCAAGTGAATAGTTTATGTAATAAATCATGTATAAGTTTGTAATAAAAGCAGGGTTGTCATAGGTAGGGCTAATGAAGGTGTCCCATACTAGATCGAGGCATGAAATAATATCACCAAGACTCAAACTCCACAAACTAGAAACACCAAAAAAATATACTACCTCAATCCAAATATGTTATACTAGAGGATTAGACATATCAACTTCAATATAGTTTCAGGGTACAATACCATAACACAGAAACGTAGATCCAATATCAAAACATAGGAATATACCAAAAATATTTACTACCATTTGAAGAATTGATGTGTTATAAAATGGAAGGGTCAAGATCAAAAATCTTACCTAAATATCCACAGATAGAGGATTTATCTTCATATGAGATTTATAGGGCCATCTGAATAAATAAAAAAATATCGATTGACTAGACTCAATGAATGAGACCCAAAAAATTTAAATTCTTATTCAATCACAAATATAACAAGGATGAGATAAGGGTTATGAAAACAAACTATATCTCATTCATTCAAACACTAGGATGTACTGACATGTCAATCCAAATAATCAATCAATAGATGAATCCAACCTCAAAATTTAATTAAGGAGAGGTGATCGATGACAGAGGCATTAGTAAAATCATGAATGGAAATTGTAATCTTTGTAATCCTTAAAATACAAATAGGATTTTATATGATGAGGGAAATTCTTGGGAAAATTATAAGGCTTTCAAACCCAACCCCTGGTGAACGAAGAGGGCTGGAATGATCTTCAAACATATCCCTTAGGGTAAGCCCATTGTGTGTTCATCAAAAAATATTATATGTATAGAATTAATCCTATAAGAGTATTAAGTTATCTATAATCCCATGAAATATCAATATTATTTGGAAGAATTTGGGAATGTTTTATGAGAGAGAAAAAGAACATATATTTCTTTGGTATAAACCTAGTGGATCAATTTATATGTGATAAAACAAGAATATAAATAATATTTTTGATATATTTTATGTGGTTGTATTGGAAAAACATTCAAAAGAATCAATATCGATTAATGATTATGATGGATCTAAATAATAAGGATTATAGGAGAGTATACAAGATAAATGATAAAATTTTCATATCTCTTATGATGATTCTAACAACTACAATAGTGAAATGGATTGATTCAAGGAGGATATAAGTTCATAAGAGAGAATAAACATGTATGAAAAAAATATATACTTAGAGAGAACAACAAGGGTGTAAAATCATAAATAATCATAAAGATTAAAAATCATAACAACTTTAAATGAATAGTTTAACCAAAGAATTTTGATTAAGCCTTACGACATGAGAATTGGGTGTTGTTGATAGATTAAATGTTGGACCAGATTATGAAGATTGAAACTTGGGATTTTGTTTCATGTGCTGAGAAAAATAACATGATCATGGAAAATTGGGTTTTTTGGAATATACTCAATCAGAAAGGTGATGTATCCTCGAACAAATTTCATCTTGTGAGAAAATGAAGCTCTAAAATTGAGGTTATTAATTTTGATAAGTCATTTTATCCATCCATAATTATTTAAATGATTAAAATGTATCTTTTTGTTTGTTATTAATGGAAGAAAATGGTTTTACAATTTGACATGAAGTCATAAAAACTTAATTTTGAACTTAGTGAAGAAGACTACATTGAATAAAAATAATTGTGTATCCATAAAGGTGATATTTCTCAATTGTCCATAGAGAATAAGGCCCTATATAAGCTCAAACAGGTTCCCAAATAATGGTATTTCATTGTGGTAAAAATCATCAATAGAAGGAATTAAAATAGATGAAAAGTAGATTCATATATTTATGTCAAGGGAGATGACACAAATTATCTCAATGTTATTTTTCATGTTTGGGACATAATTTTTTCTAAAAACAAAGAATGAATATTTTATGAATATTATATCTAAATTAGGATTATTTTTTAAATGTAGATGATCAATTATATGAAATTATTCTTGGGGCTATGAGTTACAAATGCAGTATATTTTTTCTTTCCCTCAAAAGTAATGTATTCTTGTGAGTTAAATATAATGTTTGGAATGGAGGAATCTAGAGAAGATTCCATTAATATAGTACATGAGACTAATATATCCTTGTATGATGAAGGAAAGAGTTTGAATCAAATAGGGTTCCATTAGCCCATTTTTAATTAACTCTATTTTATATCCTTAATCCAAGACATTTTTTTTGTATTTATAATTTTTACATGATTCAAGAGATATATGAAATAGACATATATTATTGAAGAGAATTTGATCTTAAATAAAAGGAACTCTTGAATATGGCTTAAGGGATGAAAAAAATAAATAATTACATCTTTATGTTTATAACAATAATGGTTGGGTAGGAAATGATTATGTTAGAAAGTCAACTTATGTAGGTTCTTTATTTATCTTGGGAATATGTGTTGCATGAAACTCAAAGAAGCATAATTTCATCACGCTTAAACCAATGTAAATTGAGTATATTTCAACATCAAAATCCAAAACTCAAATAATATCGATAACCACATAGTTAAAATACGTGAGCATCGATGTTGTAAAATCATTGGTAATTTGGTGTGAGAATCAAAGTGTAATAAATCTTTCAAAAATTCTTGTGCAACATTCTAGTTTTAATCATATTTATATTTAGTACCACATTGTAAAAAAAGGTATATTATGGATATTTTTTATTATTAAATGTCTCATATAAATAAAAATTCATGAATATATATACAAAACCTCTTTCAATATATTCTTTCCATCAAATTAGAGTGTTGTTAGAGTGAATTATTTCCCAAAATACATGTAATTTGTCTGGGTTATTATTCCTCTTTCATTTATTTTTATGTGTTGATAAAGGAGGTAGAATATAAAAAGTGATGTTAATTTAAATGGTTTAGACAATAGTTTCTTTTACTGGTGATCATGAAGGGGGAGTGGAGATGTATTGGTAGCTGGAGTTTGTCGAAGCACTCCTGTGTTGACTTACATGATATGTATTTTAATAAAATAAAAAGAGGGTGAATTTAGGATCCCATTGAGATCTTAAATATCCCTCGTGAATTAAATTAAAATTTTGGGATATGAGTTGGTATCAATTGATACATGTTCACAAAGGAATTTATCTTAAATTATTAGATAGAGTTCTCTCATTATCAATATTGTATCCTATGGTGACGTGTTTATATGACCTTCTATTTAAAGAATATTGTGACTTGTTTTTTAGGGTAATGATTTATGATTTTGTAATTTGTCATGTTTTAATAATTGGAATATTTCTCATGGATGCTTTCGAATCACTTTGGATTTGATTGGATATGCATAGAAAAGAATGGAATGAAGTTACACTACTAATGAAAATACCATAATGTGAATGGTGGGGATCATGACACAACTTGGTTTAATTAATATCACATAGGAATTGAAGTTATCTTATGTGACACAATAATGGATTGATTTAATATTATATATAAACTAATCGATGTAATAAGAGAATGAACTATATCATAGTTTCTTGAATCACACCATGATAAAGATATTGGAGGAATGAGTTGATGATACATTGTATGATTCTGACACAAATTTAATCTCACATGAGAAGTATTATTCCATGGTTGGATGTTATTATTAGTGTGTAGTCACCCATATAACTCTAAGTCAATTTCACTATGAAGACTGACCTAATTGAATTTAGTGCAACACTGGTTTTGGAGTTAGGTGGACTTCCTTGATGAGATAGTGATTCGTGATGAAATTTGTGATGAAGTGACGAAGATGGTGATTCAATAGAAGAAGACATTCTTCTACAACCTGGATGATAGAGTTTTCTATATTTTTCAATTTTTTAGATTCAAGGTGATCCCCACTGTAGTGAATGTTCTATAACATTATGAGTCTTACTATAGGAGTTCATTGGATTGTTTGTTCTAGAAAATTCAAATATGTCACATGAAAAAATACCAATATCACCCCAAATATGGTCTAAGATAATACAAGATACTTCATGATATTTAGTATTTAGTATTTTTTGTTTCTAAAATTAGAGGATTATGGTGCAGTAAGAATCATCACTTTGTAATTTCTGTTAAATCTATAAATATATAGTAAACAACTTAGTGATATGGATGTGTAATTAAAAGAGGATACTTTTAGAGAATAATAAAAAAACTGAAGAAGGGTTTTGAAATATATTGTGGATATATAAAAGGGTGCACAACAAGTCTAAAATATATACTCACCTAAGGTATGATAAGGGAATATTCTTCAAATTTTTGAAACTCATTTTTTATCTTATAGTCAAAGATTAAGACAATCCACTTTTTCATTTCATCATTCCTTTGATAATAAATGGTAATATGTGTATCAGTATTGAAACTATTTCACACAAATTATTATCCACCTAATAATAAATATGAGTGAACCTTCTAGAAAAATCTTGTTTCAATGTGTGTACATTCTCACTCAATTTCTTATAATAATATGTGTATTTTCACACATAGTCACATAGTCACCTATGTTTAAGAGTTTTTGTCATCAAAAACCCGTGATTCACCACACCCCCTATTATTGGTGGTATACAATCCTCTTGGACTCACAATGAAATGGTAAAAATCCTTTAATTAGAAATTACTATTTTTTGGATATAATTTTCTATCATATTGACTAATTTTAACTCAATTTTAGAAGATGATTATTTAAAAATTGGCTCATTATAAAAAAGATGATTCAAATATCATAAATATGGTAAACATGATGAATCTATTTAAAAAATTTAGTGATATAATCCATTATGAAATGGGTATAATTATAGTCAAGGATATGAACATATATAATGTAATTTTAGACTTTTAATGAAATAAGAGAGATATCTATGTGTGGGTGTCACTGGAAATTCATGACGATTCAAGATGATGATGGAGGATGAGTTGATTCACATTCCTAGTTTTTTAACCCATAGTGAGTTTGTTCTTGGGATTCAAATTCCTATTTTTTTTAATATTAATGAATTGGTTATAAGATAAGTGATATTTTTTAGTGAGGTGGGTAGTAAGTTAACTAACATTGTGAGGATTGTGAACCCATAGTGTCAGTACAACCACACTTTTTTTAAATAAAATAAGTTGTTCACTTAGTGAATTTTGGTATACTAATACACAACCACGGTATTATCCTTAAATATAGTCTATTGTGGATAAAATAATTAAATTAATTTTTCTCCATCTTATATGTTTAATCCGTTTCATATTTTTATTATGTTGAAGAGAGTTGGGTTCTAACAACATCCGGAAAATATATTGGAAGAGACCATTTGAGATTGACATATCCTAATTCACCCCAACCCCCACACGATTATGGAGTATTCAATGTGTGTGATCAAAATATTTTATTAGAGAACATTGTTTTAATTGTAGTATCATTATCTCTTTTGATTGTATGGTGGTGTTCATTAATCATTAAGGTAATTTTACCATCAATAGAAGAAATTTTCATTTATAGAATAATTGGGTTCAACAATATCTATGACCATTAGTCATGGTTATTTATATGGATTCAATAAATGGAACTTTTTTCTCCATGTAAAGCATAGATTTATCTAAAAATATGGGAAGGATTGTGATGGATATGTTAAAGAAATCAAGGATTTAGGGGGGATTTTTCAAACACAATCGGCATGAAGGTGATTTCATGTAAATAATCACACTTCATGTGGGAAAATTATCTTAACATATATGAATGTGACTTGAAGTTTCAGGAAGAAAAATTATAGGTTTTATGGAAAAAGTATACGGACTTTAGGATTCACCTAATGAATCAATTACTGCACTCTTTCAATGAGTGAATGTTATTTTAATGGAAATTTGTGGACTTGATGAAACCCTTGAATATAAAAAAATCATATAGATAATTTATATAATATTTCCATCCTAATTAAATATGATCATTTTTTTAATCTAGGATTAATATCTAATGTATGTGACTTTTGATTGTATTTATAGGACTCTCATTTCATATATGATAAGGAGAACTGACAATTATTGCATAGAAATAGAGAAATATAATGATTTTTTTTAATATAATGATTATTATTCACGTGGAATATTATCCCAAAGAAAAGTATGTTGAAAAATTTATGTCATTACATTCCTCAACTATAAAAATTATTAAAGGAATGATTATGGGGAAACTTCAACTTTCATGCTGTCTACATGGAATAGTAGGGCACCATACTACTATGCATCGCAATAAATTCATATATATATATATAAAGGATATTAAATTCCCATGAGAAAATTATCTAAGGATATGAAAGGAAAAGCATTTAAAATTAGTAATTATCTACTAAGAAGGACCCACTTTCACATTATGATACAAACTTGGAAGAAACCCATCCAGAAGATATTAAAGATTGGAAAGACCACAATGAGGAAGTTATTATGACTATTATAGACAAATACAGAAATAATGGATAATATAGATGGAGAGTAAGAAAAATTATAATTAATATTAGAGAATAAACTATAGTTTGAGGTTACACTTTAAGAAGTAGAAGTTTTTAATGAAGAATAATGAAATTCTATGGTGTTGATCAAGATTATAAGCTCTATGTGTTATAGAAAAAAGAGTAGAAAAACTATCTGAAGGTGGAAATTAAAAATATAAAATTTATAAATATGAAAAACATAAATAATGTATTTTATTAAAAAATAAAAAATCATAATAAATACCATATTATTTATAGTTTTAATATCATGCTAAAATATTGATTCAACCATATTGATGATATTTGAAGATAACAAATCAGTTTATTAGGAAACATTGATTATCAAGAGAGAATATTTACTCAAAATATGAAACAAATAAATTATACTATATAGGATATGAAAAATATGAAGCCTAATAATAGAAATCCAATGAATAATTTAGAAGATTGTAATCATTATAAAAATTTCTATCCATATGATCAAAATATTGTGATAATTAATTGTAAGAAAAATGTAATCATTTTTTATGTTAATCCATAAGAACCATCTTTAAAAATTAATATTGATATGGGTGACTCTAAAAATACCCAAAAGAATGTCAAAACTTCAAGAAAGGAACACAAAATACACTACATGTTGGGTGTTATTACTTAGGAATGAATGGGTATACACAATATTTTTATTCTGTATCCAATAGTAACATCAATTAATTAGATAAATAGAGGAAAAAATGCATAAATCTATTTAAAAGGAATGTTTTAAATTTTTATTTATTTTGGTGTGAAAGTTATATACAGAAATCCATTCATTTTTCATTGATAATATAGAGGAATGCTCCAAAATTTATCTAAAATATAAAAGGGAAATAGCTTAAGGATTCATCAAACAAGCTAAAATCATAAAACCAATTTTCATATTTTCAATATAAGGATTATGTATTATACACATAGTATTATCAAGTAATATACCGATCTAAACTTTTAAAATAAATTTAATTTTGTGATTGAACTAAATTACCTAGTATGGTTATATAAAACAGATTAATTTATTAGGTTTTATTATATCCTATTATATTTAAAAGATAGTTAATAATAATAACCATTGATAATATATTTTTTGAATATTGATCATAAGATTAGTATAAATATAAGGTTCGGATAAATCCAATTAACACTATCAAAGAAAGTGAGGGCGAAAATGAAACCCCTTTATTAGAGCTTATAATGGATAAAACATCACTGGTATTCTCCCTTAACCAATCCATATATGTGATATATGATCTAAAGCATGATAGAAACCATTTATGGGAGACATTTAAGCTCATATAAATCACATCCCAAACTATGTACACTGAACCACCCCCTAAAAATCTTATCATTGTTCACCTTACCCTTTGGTTTTTTGCTAGTGTGATAAAGGTATATGTACCAAGACTCTAATAATATGAATATTTATATTTTATAGAATAATGAATATATTTTCTTCTTATTATTGTTATTTTATATATTACTTTTATTTTGATATGATGAAACATAGATTTTTTTTTTTTAATTTAACATTTCAATTAACATTTTTATTTTTATTAATTAATGTATTTTTGAAATAAATAATATTCAAAAAAAATTATTAAAAAATTATTATTAAATTTAAATCATAATATAATTTTGATAATAACAAATTTATTTTTTATAAGGGTTCAAAAAATATTATTGTCAATAACCTAGAATTTCTAAATAAATTTTGATTCATTTATGAAAGTAAAAATTAAAATATTTTGAAAATAATTTTTCTAAAATAAATATTACTTTCAAAATCATCCTATCGAATGTATAAAATGGTTAATGTTTCATAATTTTCTGAGATAGCCAAATTTTTGGATAAAAATTAAATATGGTATAAACATACGGTTAGTATTATGACATCATAATGACCAAAAAGTGATTTAATAAATGATATAAAAGTTATCCCAAACAAAATATATGATTACACTTTAAATTAATGTGTTTTTTAATTTATTTTATTAATTTTATAATTCGTTTATGAATCCTCCAAAACCTATATTATATTATATGGTTTTAAAATTAGTCTTTATGAAGATTACTCACAAACACATCATGAAGGGTAATATTTTAATGTTTTTGTGACTTGGAATTATAAATTAATTAAAACCAATCCTCTTTATAAGAAACCATGGTAAGAAACCATGGTATGGTTTGTGGTTTTGATTATTTTATTGTATTGAGTACAAAACCAATGTTTGGGAAATAATAAAGAACTCCCCTCTATTTTCTAATATAAACAAACCCAAAATCCATTTACTATTCACAAAAAAACATTTATTATATCCTAAATATTTTCTACCTTATCAAAATTCCTCCCAAGGTTCCCCTAAGCTCACAAGTAGCTCCTACCAAGCTTTTGGAATCACCCTCTCAAGGTAAGGGACATATCTCTCTCTCTCTCTTATTTTCTATTCAATCATCTTCTTTGTATTTTCCTTTTTATTTTCAATTTTTTGTTGTTATTAATATATATAGATCCATATAATATCCAATTTATGTTCTAATAAATATATATAATTTAACCCCACTCATTATAGTATTTTCCTAAGCTGTTACTATGCTGAAATTTATTAATGGATCCTCTCTTTATATTCTTTAATCAACATCTTATTCATTTTATGCATTCTGTTTCCAATTCCTAATGTTGGGATAAATTTTTCCACATCCCTATTACAATGATTTTTATTTAAAAATTATTATAGATCCATTTTGATCTCAACAAACCATATTATTAATATTTAAGTATTGTTTTTATGTTGTTGAGATTTTACTACAACTTTTACTTTCCGGGTTTTTATTTAAGAAAAATTCTTATCTTATTCCTATTAATTCCAAAAATTTCATGTTGTATTTTTTTTCTAAATATCCCTCATACTATAATTTTGACTTCAAGGTTATGAGATACCTCTTTTCCTTATATTGAACCATTTACGAATCTCTAATTACTATCATTATGTTGCTGAGATGTCAATATGATTTTCCATGTCAAATATTAGTGTAGTGTATACCCGTACCCATATACAATAAAGGTAATTTACAAAGGTTTACCGATAGTAAATTTATTATGGAATTCCATTTATTTTACCCAAAATAATTAATAATGGGATTGAATTTGATTAAATTTATTCTTATGTTATATGATCTATGTGGCATACTTATGAATGCACATGATATGATTATAATATGTGAACTCATATGGTGATCCAATGAATTGGGTAATATTTTAGTCTCCTAAGATTCCATGTATAGTTCTTGGGAGGTTATAATATGAAATTATTTTATATATTCTAAGGGTCTAACCTTGACTTATGATTCTAAAGTCCTGTTTAAATTTTTTTCTGTATTACCATGTTGCCTTTATGTTATCATGTTATACCATTACTTATGGTTCATGATTATGATTATGACCCCTCTTATGTCCCATTTAAATGCCTATTATATAACATGTAATACTTTTTTCTTTTTTATTATTGTTTTATTCTATTACTTCAATTTATATCCTGCCTCTTTCTTATGTACACCCCCAGGTTATCCCATGTAGTTATATTAGACTTATGATTTTTAAGTGCATGTTGTGGAAGTTTTCAATACGGTTTTTGTATACCATGTTCAAGCTGTTATTATATGTACCTAATTCCCCAATACAAAATAAATCATGATACTATAGGTTTTATTATGTGTATTCTTATGTTATAACTCCTGAATTAATGTGTAATAATTAAAAGAGTTGTCATAGTTGGTATTAGAAGAATGTTTAGTTATTTTTTGAATTGGGAAAAACTCTAGTGAATGATTTAAGGATAATACTTAAAATAAGAACTCATCCATATATTTTGGTAAATTATGGATTAAGTGGCTACCAAAAAAATGCATTTTTTTCTAGATACTATAAGTAGATGTGACTTTGGCATAGATATACCTAGGTGAAACACCCAAAAAACTGTATTGATCTAGAATCAATCAGGAACTAGGGAATAAAAATGATACATTATGCACAACATATATTGAAGCCTATAAATTCATAAGTTAAGGAATTAATTTCAATTATAAATTTCCCCTTTAATGTTATTAGATTATATTTTATGGGTTTAATAAATCAAATATACTCATCCAAAATTTTCTCTTTATTCTATCCCATGTCTGAAAATAAAAGTAATGAAGTAAACCAATGTGATGGGAAATGTGATTACATCACAAATGAGATTACTTAGTTTCTAATAGTAATATTCATGGACTTTGTGAGGATAATATCTTAGTTGACATAGGTTCAAAATAGAAACTTGAATCTGGAGGAATATACAAATCACCCTAACAAAGAATAGGCTACAATTGAGAATTTTATGTAACAAAGGCCTCTAACATTCAACAGATCATCTAGTCCATTAATCACAGAACAATAGATCGACTACATTGAGATAATTTTATCCATCATTAAATTTTTCAAGAAGGAGAATGCTATAAAAGTTATTTATCATGTGGTGGGATAAGATAATCTATTCATTACATTGATAAAAAAAATATGAATCCCGAGGAAGAGATCTATGTGATGGGGTGGAAGGAATTCTAGAAAATGTTTTCTGAAAACCACTTTCCTCACATTATCCAACATAAAATAGAAAGGTATCAGCTTAACCTCAAGAAAAAATTCAATGAACCCATTATGTTGTAATAGAAAATTCCACAATAGTTTAATGACAAGCCTTTAGATTTTTTGTTACCCCTGAATGAAAAGTCAACCACTTCTTTTGTGAGACAAAACTAATTCTATGAAAATACATGGAGATCATAGCCTTTGATAACTGTGAGGAAATTATCTAGTGTTTCCTCAATGTTGAAATGAAAATTGGTAAATCTCAAAGGTTTCATGGGGATAATAAGTATAAATGAGAGTTTAATTCTTCTTGTGTGATAGATAAATATAATGGTGTAAATAAATTTCAACATCCCATATGTCAAAAGTGTGAAATGAAGCACCATATAAAATTCCTATGGGGGTGAGGAAATTAATTAGGTGTATAAAGGATGGGCTAAAATCTAGATATCACTAATAGGAGAAACCCAACAATGAAATGGAATAAATAAATGCTCTATCCCACCCTCAACCTATAATTCAATGTTTTAACTTCAATCGAAAAAGGACATTAGGTGAACCAATGCCCTAAGCTAAGGGCTTTAGGAGATAATCTGTGTCAGTAATCTCCAGGTAATTAAGGGTGCATTTATTCCATCAAAACTATTGAGGTGGATCTGGAAAACAGTGTTTTGATAGGTACCCAGTTTAATCATTCTAGGATAGCGAACTCACATTCTGATTCTGGTTCTATATAATCATTCATATCACACATGATTAGTATAACTATTCAAACACCACCACATATCATGGAATTAGAGTTTTCGGTGAAAAAAAAATATATGGAAATTATTTCATCCCAAGTATATAACTCCTCCCCTATCAAACATTTTGGGATAAAATTCTTAGAGAACCTTATGATAGTCACTTTAGTGGAATTTTATGAAATTATGAGCATGGGTTGTATTTCATTATATATAGCCAACATAAATAACTGTGAAAAGGAAATAACTCTATCTATTTTCAATCATCCCTCAATTCTATACAAGTCCATGTAGAAGGAGGAATATTATTTTTCACTAAAATCTCATGCACTGATATTAATTCCCTATGAGAATGTATATATAGTTCAGCAAATTGAGTCTAAAGAAAATATTATCCTTGAATTCATTCTTATTATGATGGAATACACTAACGTGTTTCCCAATGAATTTAATGGTCTTCCTCTTAACCATGAAGATGAATTCTCAATCTAGATTATACATAGGGAATTTCCATTATACAATACTCTATATAGAATCTATATTTTGGAACATGAGGAGCTGAAGAAAAAACTATTAGAAAATATTGATAAATGTTCACAATCTTAAGTGATTCCCCATTGGGTGCACTGGTCCTCTTCGTTATGATGAAGGATGGGTTAATGCACCTATTCATTTATTATTAGGAGTTAAACAAGATCATGATATGTAACTTCTATCATACACTATAGATTGAGGATTTGTTTGATCAGTTAGATGAATCCCAATACTTCTCCTAGTTGAATCTTCTATTGAGGTATTACAAAGTAAGGGTTATGAAGGATGATATCCCCATGTTTTAATTATGTTTAAGGTATAGGAATTCATAGTTCATAGTAATTCAATTCAGACTCACTAAAAGTCCATAAATATTTATGGACATGATGAATAGTGTATTTAGAGATAACCTGAAAAAATGTGTGGTAGTATTTATAGAAAATATTCTAATATACTCTAAATGTAAGTAGGATCATGATGATATTATGAGAACAATACTAAACACCTTATAAAATGGCAGTCTTAATGAAAAGTGAATCACATTTGAGTTATTTTTTAAGTAAGTCCCATTCATGTGGAATATTATCACAATTAATGGGATATCTATGGACCCTTAAAAGAAAAAATCAATTGATGTATGGTTGAGGCCAAAATATATGATAGAAATTCATAGTTTCCTTGGATTGGATGGGTACTATAATCGATTTGTGAGAAATTTATCATTATTTCAAAACCCTCTAACATTGAAAACGTGGAAGGGATTAAAGTTTCTTTGGAATAATAAATGTGAAGAGTGATTCTGGGATTTGAAAAATATTTTTATCACTACAAATTTACTTTTTATACCCCTATGTGGGGAACTTTTAGTGGTATACAGTGAACTTTAAAGAAATGATTTTGATGTTTATTTATTTATAATGAAAATGTTATAGCCTATAACTCATTGAAATTGAAATTTAATGAACAGAACTACCCAACGCATGATCTAAAGTTGGATGTAGTAATATTTTAAATAAAAATATGGAATCATTGTCTCTTTGTGGAAAATTTTGAAATATATATCGATCATAAAATCCTCATGTATATATTCACATAGAAAGAGATGAATATGTGTTAGAAAATATGTTTAGATCTGATTAGGGACTATGAATTATCAATCCACTACCATCATGGAAAATAAGATAAATTGTAAGACACTATAAGTGTAAAACGTCCAAAACATTTATCATAGATGAGAATTGAGAAGTATCTAATCATCGTAGAGATGAAAAGGATAGACATGGTAAGTAAAAAAGAACATCATCAATCCTTCACAAATGATATCTCGAACATCCCCTATAGGGAAAATAAATCGGGATCAGATATATGATTTTTAAATTCATAAGAAGGTGGAAGATATAATAAAAGGTAAATACATGGAGTTAAAAATTAATGAAGGAGTTATATTATTGGGGTCACTACTATGTGTACCATCAAATCCAGAGTTTAATAAGGATTTGTTCAGAGATACAGAATTATTAACTGTCTCCATCTATCTAGGAAGCACAAAGATGTATCAAAATCTTTGAGAGAATAATCGGTTGTACAATATAAAGAATAATATCGGGGAATATATATCACATTGTATTGTATGTAAGTGAAGGATGAAAGGATAAAGTTAAAGGGGATGATACAACCATTTCCCATACCTACATGGAAATAGGAAAACATAACCATACACTTTATCGCTATTCTATTAAAGTCATAAATAGAAAATAATTCTATATGGGTCCTAGTGGATCTTCTTATAAATTATTCTCACTTCATTGAAACTCGATAGGATATATCACCTGATCAAATTGAAACTATATACATTTTAGAAGTGGTAATGATTTATGGAACACCACAATCGAATTAATCCAATAAAGATCCATGATTTAGAAAAATATCTATAAGAGAGTCCAACATGATCTAAATATTTAATTGAACATAATCATAGATTATCAACTTAAAACGTATGGCCAATTTGAGTGGACTATCCAAACACATGATTACATGTTAAAGGAATTGTCAATGGACATTAAAGAAGGATTAGATCAACATGTTTCTTTGTTCGAATTCTTATACCGTAATAGTTTCCACTCAAGTATCAAAATGGATTCGTATGAATACCTTAATAGGAATCTATGTAGAACACCTACTTATTGGGATGAAGTTGGTGAATGTAAACCGTTGGGTTCTAAAATGGTAGAGGAAATGGTGGGAAGGTCAATACCTTTAAGCAACATATCAAGGTTACACTGAGTCAACAGAAGATCTATGGTGAAAAATATATATGAGGCCTTTAATTTGAGGATTGATATATTATATTACTCAACATTTCTTCATGTAATAAAGTGATGATATTTTTGGATGAATGGAAATATTAGTCCAAGATACATCAGTGCCTTTGAGATTATTGATCACATCAGAGGAGTGGCCTATTTAAGGGCACTCCCATCTAACCTATATCAAGTATATAATATGTTCCATGTATCAATATTGAATAATTATATACATAAAGCCTTACATGTACTGAATCATTATGTGGCATCGTTGGATAAGGATCTTTCATATGAGGAGAGTCCAGTGAAGATCAAATATCATGGGAAAGAAAGCTATAAAAAATAAAAAAATGAACCTAGTAAAAGTGATATTGAGAAAACACAAGATTGAATAAGAGACACAGGAACCAAATTAGGTGATTAAATAAAATTACCTTTATATGTTTTGGTCTGTAAAATGAAAAATTAAAGGGTGAAATTTCTAAATGTGGTAAGATTATAATAACTGGAACTTTTATTAATAAAAATTACATTTTGATTGAACTAAATTCCTTATAATGTTAATAGAGAACACATGAACTTATTTTGTTTTACTATATGATATTAGATTTAAAAGGTCATTATGAATCATAACTGATGATAATATAGCTATTGAATAGTGATCATATGATTAGTATAAATATAAGGTTTTGAAAAATACATTTGACACAGACAAAGGAAGTGATGGACTCGACTAGTAGGATCGTACCCTATGAAGCTCATTTATCATAGCATATAAGGGAGACAAGATCATTGTTATTTCCCTTAACTAATCCCTATTTGATATCCATAAACTAGAGCCTAAGATAAATTTTTTATGGTAGAAGTTCAAGCTCATTGAAATCACGACCCAAGATATGTACGTTGAACCGCCTAATGAAAATATCATTGTCATGGTCTTTACCCTTTGGGAGTGTTCTTGTGTAATAAAGGGTTATGTATCAAGACCATAATAATATGAATATATATATTTTTGATAATTATCAATATATTTTCTTCTAATTGTTGTTATATAATAAATTATTTTTATTTTGACACAACAAAACACAAATTGTATTTTTGAGTAATATGTGATTTCAATTAATATTTTTTTTTGATGAATTAATGGATTTTTAAAAATAATAATATTTTAACAAAATATTATTCATAAATAATTATTATAAAATGTAAATGGTAATATATTTTTATGATATCAATGTAGTTTTTATAAGGGTTCGAAAACTGTTATTGTTAAAAAACCATAATTTCTCATGAAATATAAATTCTATTTTAAATATGAAATATAAAGTATTTATAAAATTATTTTGATTAAATAATTATTTTTCTAGAATTATAAGACCAAAATTATCCAATGGTAATTTTTCATAATTTTGCAAGATAGTTAAATTTTCAGGTAAAAATTAAAAATGGTATAAATATATGGTGTGTATTATGAGATTATAATGACCTAAAAGTGATGTAATAAATTATATAAAAGGTATCCATGATCAAATATATTTTTATTATTTAAATTAATATGTTTTAGGTTATTTTATTAATTTTATAAATCTTCTATGAATCCTCCAAAACCTATATTATATTTTAAGGTTTTAAAATCATTTTTTTATGAACATGACTCACTTCCATATCAAAATTTTTAATATTTTAATGAATTTTGACCTTGTACATCTAAAATATGTATAATCACTCTTATTTATTAGAAACCATCATAAAAACTGAGGGATGGACTTTTTTTTATAGAGTACAAAACCTATGTTTGGGAAATAACATAGAACTCACCTCTCTTTTCCAATATACCCCCCATAAGATCTCACTCCTATTCACTTAAAAACCTTGGAGTACATACCTAAACTTAACTAAACTCTGTGTAGTACTCTCAATGTTCTCTAATATCACAAGAATCCCCTCATGAGATTTTGAAATTTCCCTCTCAAGGTAAGGGACCTCTCCCTCTTTTTTTCAATTCAATCACCTTCATTGTATTATCCTTTTGAATATAAATTAATTATGTTGTAATGAATTAATAAATATCCCTATACTATCCGATTTATTTCAAAATAATGATATATCATTTATCCCCAATCATTATAGAATTTACCTAAGATGTTATTATAAAGAAAATTAGTAAGGGATCATCTCTTTCTCCTCTTTATTAAAGCATATTCTTCCTTTTATACTTCTAATCTCAAATTATTAAAGTTGGGGAATATTTCTTCACATCCCTATTACTATCCTTTTTATTAAAAAAGTATTATAAACCTCTTTACCTATCATTACACCATTTTAAAATTCTTAAATTACATACATTATACTGCCAAAATTTCATTATGATTTTTCCATGCCATGATTGTATTCAAGAACAACACTTATTGTATTCCTATTAATTACAAAATTAACATGTTATTTTATGTTCATAAATATACATTATATTGAGATTTTTTAATTATATTTTATTATAGACCCCTTTCCCAATAATTGATCAATTTTATGAATCGTTAAGTATTTTCATTATGCTGCCAAAATGTCACTATGATTTTCCATGTCCAACATATTTTTGGTGTATACCCATACAAAATTAAACTCCAAGTTATTAAAAAAGATTTATTATATTTCATTTATTGTTTAAATCAATGTATATAAACTACCATCATTATTTTTGTGATTAAATGTGATGTAATACGTTCTTATGTTTTATGATATATGTGGAACTATTTTTCATGTAAATGATATGATTATGATGGGTGAACACAAAGGGGGTTCCCATGAATTGGGAAATGTTTTAGTCCCATAATATTCCATGTGTTGTGAATTAGAGGTTATCCTAATCATATTATATAATGATTTATTGGGGGTTTACCTTGGATTATACTTATGATATCAGGTTTAATGTTGTTGCCACATTCCCATGTTTCCATTATTTAATAATGACATACCATGCCTTATTGATCATGTTTATGATTCTAAACCCTTTTATGTACCATTGAAATGGCTATTTGTTAACATGTAATAATTTATTCATGTTACTATTTATTTATCCCCTTTCTGGGATTTATAGCTCACCTCTTTTTTTTGTACGTCCCCAGGTTATCCCATATAGGTTTAGAGGATCGATGATTTCTAATATCATGTTAAATAATTTTTCTATAATGTTTATGTATCCCATGCTCAAGGAATTATTTTATGTACCTAATTCTTAATGAAATTAGACTTAAAATCCTTCAATTTTTTATTATGTGTATTCATATGTTATAAATCCTGAATAAATGTGTAGTAATGATAATGGTTTCAATAAGAACAATTACCTCAAAAAGATTTGAATTAGTAGGTATAGATCAAAAAAATGACTGAGAAGTTAGTTGTAATAGAGATTGATATGAAAGGAAAAAAAATCAATCAAGAGTTTGGATCATTGATGTAATTTTAAATTTCTATATATAGGGAAATATGGGTCTTTTCTAGATAATAAAATATTAAATGTAAGTTTTTCTTATGATTTGGTAATGATAAATACTTGAATATCATAGGTTATGAAAAATACTAAATTTTATTTATGTACATGTGGTCTATATATTTAATGTTATTCAAATGACTTGCTAGTAATTTATTAAGAGTGAGACAATTGTTTTACATTAAACATGCAATAAATATCTCCATGTATATTTGTATCATCAAGGGAATTGATGGGAGAATTATGATACAATGGTATTACATGAGGTGTAATTTATACCTCATTAGTGGAGAAACAATATATAATATATATCCAAGGTGGATGAAAACACGTTATGGAACAAATGTATGAATTATTTGAGCCAGAAATACTTAGTAGATATGGTGAATAATGAGTGAACTTTTAATATCAAAAATATATAAATTTATTCTAATCACACACGCAATACATTAAAAAAGGGAAATATCATTTATAATAGTAACAAGACAAAATTCAATAACAGAACATAGTTTCTATTTTTGATAAATATTATTGTTTTTGAGCCAAAATAACCAATATCTACAGATAAAAAGTGGTATTATATTTTATTCATTTATTATTTAAATTATATGAAATTATTTATTTTTATTACTCACATTTTAATTTATTTAATAATATTTAATGTAATAGGAAATTGGTGAAGAAGATGCTTGAATTGAGAATTCATAATTTGAGGATCGATAATAGCATAGATTTTACCAATAGAGAAGTTGGTCATTACCATCCAAATAATCGTTTAATTAATCAAGTATTCGTGGAATAGAATCATCAACAAAACATTTTTGTCAAGAGAAGGAACTATATCATTTACAACATGGCTTTAATGAAGTACATTGGGAAACACATACATTATAAATTTCGATTAGAATTAGTTATGACATTATCCTACATCTCAAACAATTATTTTTTTCATATGATGGAAATAAAAACTCAATATGAGATGTGGGATTAGTATAATCTTTCATTTAAGTGATTTATCATTTTTGGAAATAAGTTCTTCATTTAAATTAAGGATAAAAACTTCCAAAAGTATAAAAAATAGGGAGACTGACATATTTTTCTTGGATACTCATCTGGGAGCAGGAAATACTAATATTTTAACAAAATTATTAGAAAAATAGTTTAAATTTAAGATTTAACTATTCTATTAAATGAGAATAATTTTTAATAAACCAGTGAGAAATTTATAGAGGAAAGTATTGTAGAAATGAGAAAATCTAAGGGGTACAAGGAGTTAGTGATGATTATGAAGTATACAATAATTATGATAAAGATATAATAGATTCCCCAATGGATAGGAAGTAAATAATTAAAGAAATAATCAATGAATAAAACATTATTAGTGACTATAAAACTATGTTAAAAACAATGATGATGAAGTGACTAAAAAAATAACTGTTTTCTCGTGTAGAGTCTAATTGTTCTGAAATAACATTTAAGGAAAGAAGGTAGGTTATGCCTATAAATGAACATCCTGAAAAATATCATGTATAATTTGAATTGGTAATTTTTTTGAGGCTATATTATGATAATGTTATTAGAACCAAATGTATTTTACATAAAAATGTCTATAAATAATGAAATGTGATATGAAACAAAGAGAGATTTTTTATAAGGGATATTAGTGGTATACATGAGATATTCCAAGATTAAAGTAATAAATAACGAATTTATATCTACTAACATTGTTAGGTTAGAGACAATTCAATTATTCTTGGTTAGGATTATGAAAATAGGATTCAAGGTTTTCATGATTGATAAAAAAATAGTATTCCTTAATGGATTGAATGAAATAGATGTTTAAATCAAACAAATAGATGAATTTATTATTCTTTAATATGAATGAAAGGTTTTATATTATAAAATTTGTTGTATGGATTGGGGAAATTACTAACAATATGTTATTATAGGTTTGATAAAAACATAATAAAGGTTGGATTCCATTATGAATAAGTTAATCATAATATCTATGTAAATAATGATTAAAGGATGATAGTATTCATTTATATTAATGAAATAAAATTTAGAGGATTTAATGAATAATAATGTAAGTAGTTTATATAATTCATGTGAAGTAAGTTTAAAATTTCAATGACTGGATAGATTTTATTTCTCCTTGGTTTAAGGTTTATTCTATGAAAATATTGAAAATTTTCATCTTGATGAATATATTCCATGTAGATTGTGTGAAGATTTTGAATAAATAATTATCAGGAAATGGGAGAGGTAGTTTATACACTGATGAGATTTTTAATGGATGATGATCCAAAATATGTTAATATGAATGTGTATATGAAAATAAAAAATATCCTATAGTACCTAATTGGGATAAGACTAAAAATATTCTTTCCACTTGTCAAGTAATATAGTATCAAATTAATCTCAAAAAAATACATATGAAGTTACTGAAGATAATACTATGGTATATCATTTGAATGGTAGATTTTAGTGCGTTTTATCATAAAAAATGTTACCGATTATGATTTACATATGTGTATTGATCTAATTGATTGGATGATCAAAATTAGATGTTGGTTATTGAGTTTTGTCACATATAATTGTTTATTATTGTCTAAAAAGAATAAAAAATTAATCTCATTGGGTACTATAGAGGATAAATGCATCAAAACTACTCAATTTTTATGGATGAATAAATATCTTGAAGCCATTAGATTTTATTTTACATATCCTATTTCAATAATGTGTTGTAACCCAAGTGTCATTAGTCATAGAAAAAGTATTATTCATCGCCCAAGGTTTATGAAAATAGAGATTAATTATCAATTTCTCGGGTATAAGGTTGAATAAGGAGAAGTTATGTTGGAGTATCTGTCTACACAAACTCATGTTATGTATATCTTGATTAAGTAACTACCAAAGCCAAGTTTTTGAAAAGCATAGACTGAATTTTATAATTTAATCATATTTATTTTTTATATGTTTGGGGAATGTATCTTTTTTCTCCTAACAAAAATCACCTTTGTGTTATTGATAATGTTGAAAATGTTACGAAATAAAAAATTTAGGGGTAGAGTCAACTCAAATATTGTTTAAAAGGATGATATATAGCTCTAATAATTAAGCTTAAGTGTTTCTCATTTATTTTGAAAAAGGGGGATTTATCCCATACTGACAAAAGGGTAGAAATAATTTCATTGATATATTATAATGGATATTACTTGAATTTTTTAGGGGTTGTTCATTTTACATGGTTTAGATTGAAACTCATACTCAAATGGTGTTCAGAGGTTATATAGTTGTGTCTTGGTAAAAAACGATTTCAAAGATCATATTGATCAATGCAGTGTTTCGTGATGAAATTTTCATTATACTCATATTTTAAACACTTATTTTAAATCATATAACCTGTGAGTGGATTGTTAATGGATCATTGATTATTCTACCAATGGATACCATTTTCATCTAGTTGAGTGTTAATTCAACCCAAATATTTTGGTTCCAGTGTAATAAAATGTTTGAAATAAAATTAAATATGGTGTATTAAAAACTTCTCTTAACAAATTTTAAATTTTTTATTGAAAAAGAAAGGTGAAATTTCCTAAAAAAATCGTAGAAATAATGAAGATATACCATATAGAGTTTATGAAGTATATTAATATGATTGACGTAAATCTAGTTAAAGGTTTGTATTGGAGTGTTCATATATGTCATGTTACTATAATGGAAATGGAATTCTAGTGACCATATTTTATAGAAATTACAATATTGTTATAGGAATTTTTTTGGTACTCACATTAATTTTTATAACAAGGAACATGGGAAGAGTATGTCATGGTTGATGGGATCTCATTTTTATAAGTGGTGATGAAATTCATTTTTGTGCCTATGATTAAGAACATGGTTATTCTAGATAAACAAAAACAATGATCTGGAGATAATAAATGGGAATTTTATTCTATGTGGTATTTTATAAAAAACCCTACAATAAATTAGGAATATTAAAAGGTAACGAAAATTTTCATTGTGTTCTTGTGTATAATTAATTGATATGGGTATCCAAAGTTGTTTATGGAAAGCGAAAAGGTATTTTACTCATCAGGATTTATGGAGTTCCTATGAAATGGGTACAAAAGTGTGGAATATAGTGATTAATAGTGAATTTAAAATAGAAATCATATTTATTGTGTTTGGAGGTGTATCATGGCATAGAGGATGTGATATTTAGGATCTGAAATGGTGAGAAATATGCGTATGTCTGAGATTTAATGTTTGATATTCTAGAGTAAAATATTTACGGTACCTCAAAATAGGCATGGTGGAGACATGCATAGAATGCTAGTTCAAGATGAAATAAATATATCAAATAAAAGATTCCTATTTTTGAAAGATCATTATGTCTCAAAATGATAAATTTTGAATGGGTTTTAGAAGAATATTTAAGATTAATTTTTCTATCATAATCTAATGAAATTTAAGGACTTAAATTAGATAAACATGGTCATTATCATTAATGATTAGAGATTAAATTTAGTTTTAGAAAGGGGAAATTGTAATGGTTAAGGATGTGAATTGAGATAAAATAATTATTGATTATTATAGAATGAAAAGAGGGATATTCAAATGTTTATCTCTTTAAAAGTTCATGGATATGTATCATGCTAGTGAATGGGTGGTTGATTTCTACACCATAGTTGGTGTGATTCACATTCTTGGTTTGTGAAATATCAAGTTGTATCTTAGGGGAGCATTGATCTTTCAATGTGATAAATGAAATATTAGTATATTATTGTGGTGGTTTCAAACTGAGAGAGTTAATGTGGTCACACAAAATTTGGTCTGAACAAGAAATTTTATTAGTGAATTTTGGTACATCATCACAACATTGTTTCATAATCGTTGTACATATCCAAATGTGTATAAAATAAGTGAAAATTACTTGTTTCTATATTTTATGTTTTGTTGCTTATATTTTTTAATTGTTAAGAAGATATTTGTTTTCTGACCAACATTGAGATAATATCCTTGGAAGAGTCATTTTGAAATTGGAATACCCTGATTCACCCCACCCCTATATGTTATTTTCCTTGTATGGGACCAATGGTAGTTGGAATGGTACCTTCTATTTAATTATATTTACTAAAATCAAATAAAATTAAGTTACGGAAATACTCTAATTAATCAGTATATAAAATGAAAATTATACACATGGAATGATTAATTCATGAACTACTAATATACCCTAACTTATGACTCCTATTTTATAAATAAAGATATTTTTTGTTCATTTCCTATTACAGTAAGTACAATAATCCATGAAATAAATATATGATGCTTTGAAACCATATATAAATACCCAAAACACATAAACATATTGTTACATCTATTTTCACATAAACATAATAAAACATTTAGTATAAAAAAATTAAAATAAAAAATACATAAACATTAATTTATTTCTTTTTACAAAATTCATATATCCATATTACTTTTTACACTTCTTTAAAAATCCTTAAGTAAATACATAAAATTTAGGGTGATATAAAATCAAAATAACAGGAAAATAAGAATGAAAATGATAATTAGATAAAATATGAGAAAATTGGTATAATGTGAAATAACCAAAAGAATAATAGCATAAATAATAACATAGATACATGTAATTGAACTGATCATATCATTAGAAATCATAGTAATGTGAGAATCCTAAGATCATGATACAATCATAAAACATTTTATCATGGATATAGAAAATACTTATTGCTACGAAATTATAATATAGTGCTCTAGGTTCACAATCTATACACCATAAAAAGTGTCTCATGAGATGTAATTATTTATCAATTGAATAATGGGATGTATAATTATATAATCACCCATCACAAAATAAATTTTATGCATATGTGTCTCATATAGAAAATAAATTCCACATAAATCATATATGTGAATACCCCATGATAAGTAAATAAATTACATACTAATGTCTTAATGAAATTATTGATGATTAAGTATATAGGAAAAAAATATAATGTAATAAATAATATTTCATGTATAAATATAAGGTTCATATAAAATAATGAAATATTATTGGTTAAAAAGAGTGTAAACATGAATAGAAAAATATTAGAATAATCAAAGATACGTATTGGAAAAAAGTGTTTCCAGAATTCTTGAAAATGGATTAGGATTAAAAAAAGAAAATATAGAAATGAAAATACATAAAACCCAAATTAAAACTAATACATGTTATATCCATATAATTAAGGATAAAAAGAGTAAAATGAATTTCGTAAGAGAAAAGTTTTACACAAAAAAATTGGAGGAAAATATCTCCCATATTCTATATAGTTTAACTAAAATATAAATTATTAACAAGAGGCTAGAAAGACACCCATATCCCAAAATAAGAAAGGGTAAATTAAATAAAATAAATAATAAATTATCTACATAGATGATAAAATAAATATGTTTAAAAGACAGGGTAAAAGGAATATGAAGAAAAAATGAAAGGAAAAAGTGTAAGAGCCCCCTTAACTTCAATCCTGAATCATAAAGGATTATCTAATCTCATGATTAACGTAACTATATAAATTAATTATGTATTATAGAACCATATTAACGATTACTTAAATAAATATCATTCATTTATTCAATGAATTTTTTTATTTTAACTATGTTCATTTTGATCATTTTGAAATAATGGTCTCATATTTCTTGTATTGTATCAATATGATGATAATGAAAAAACACTACAACATAATTGTGATTTTGAGACCCATAATGGTTTGAAATAGAAACAACCTAAGGTAGTCACTAAACTTACTTAAAAAAACTGATCACCCTCCCCCCATAATGTGGCTCCATCATCTACTACTCGACTGCCACCACCATCTCTCCAGTCATACCTCTAGATCATTCCATAGGACTCCCCACCCAACTCGTGCCCCTTCCCCTGATTTAAAACCCTCTCCCATGGCTCCCTCAGCATCTTCCTTATTTCACTACTCCCTATTTCTACTATTACTTAGAGGAATCCTCTAATCATACTAATCTTACTCACCTCCCACCATCGATCATTCTCATGGTTGCAGTTTTCATAGATCTAGGACAATATCATTATTGTGACCATGCCTTATTTCTCAGGTCTATTCCACACCCATTTTTTCTATACCAAGAATATTTATCCCTATTTGGATAAAATCATGATTTTATGTTTCATAGTTGTTTTTAAATTGTAAATTTAATTCATTATATTATGTAAATTTTACTCACTTAATCATTTGGTGATTATTACCTAAAATATAAAAAAAAATTTACAATGTTTTTAATGTAATTTTTAATGATTCAGATTAAATCTTGTTATTACGTTGTAATAGTTTCATGGGATAATATGTTTTATCATACCAAAATTTTCATCAGTAAATTCTATACATAAATATTTTATTTCCCACCCTCCCCCTACATTTGGTGTAACGTGGGACCTTAGATTACAAAATATCACTTATACCAGTGCACATTTTATTAATTAAAATGGTATCAATTATTTCTTCATGGAAAATTGTAAATATTTTCAATTCTATCATTTGGTTTTATTTTATTTTTCAATGATATGAAAACTCAACTCTTTTGTATTGCTAAGCCTGTATGTAGTCTTTTCGAATCACACATACTCTCTCGTATATATGGTATACCATATAAAATCATTTTCAGAACTCATTGCCAAAATAATATTTTACTCATTATACTACATGAGTATTATAATATTCTAAATTTGATATTTATGATTTATAGTGAATAAAATGCTTCATGATATTTCTGTTTTACAGAATAATTCCATAACACATCACTCACACACTCTATGAAGTCCAGATTATGTATCATGATCTTTGCTAGTAATAATAAATAATTACCAGGCATATTCTGAAATCTACAGCTCATATAGGTTCCTAGAAACTAACTACTAATATTATTCATTATGTTGTCTGCTTCTAACTTCAATAATTACCCATATTATTTTTAATAAAGGGGTAGAATTTCATATAATGACATCCACTTAGAGGTAACAAGACAAATACCACCATTAACTATATGTTTAAATCGTCTATTATAATGATTTTTTCAATTAATATTTTTGATATATTCTATTAACAATTACTAATTTCTTATTTGTTTTATAAATTATTCTTTAGTTTTTTTCACCAAATATTGAACTCCAAAATTCGAACACAATAAGGCCTTCTCACACACTGTGTACTATTCTTTAAATAAAGCATCATTAAATGTCATGAAATCTACCATTAAATGGTAATAATATTATTTCTAAGAAGTTTTTAATTATCCAACACAGACAATTTGAAATATTTTTTTCTCAACTAAATCATAAAATGGTATATAAATTACTAATAATATTATTTTGAATTAATACTCCAACTATAAAATAAATAGAAACCACAACATGTGGTTTTGATCAATATGGCATCCTGCCTTTTTAATACATAACTTTTCATTACATTTTACGTATAGAGGATATTTAAAGTCTAGTGTCTTGAAAATCAGGAACAATAAAACTTGAATACAAAATAAAAAATTCTTATAAAGCACTTATAGAGATTTATAAAAGGTTCGTCCTATGCATAACTACTAAATCTCCTATCCTGGAGACATACATCAAAGGAAAGGGTGAGCAGAAGGCCCGGTAAAGGTAAACAAGGGAATCAGTTCACTCGTGTAAACAATAAGAACTTGAATAACAACATAATGACATGAGAAATGGAAGTATAGGAATATCACAATGAAAAGAATGTGGAACTTAACTTGAATATGTGGATTCAACATTTCATTTAGACATTCATGAACATATCACCAAGGTCCATCCCCAAGGTGTCATAAAATTTACCAAGGTTATTCACCAATGTATCGTTAAACTTGTCATCTCTAGAGACTAATTCTTTTCCAAGTGCATTGGGGAAATATCAGGGTGAACCTTTAATATGTATTTATTTTCATTTGAGCCACATAGATCATAATAAAAGTTTTCATAAATAACCCATAGATAATAAAAGAAATGGGTTTCATTTAAAAATCTTAACATTTTAAAAGGTCTAAAAAATAAGAACATTATATCATTTATAACACATGGAAAGTGAGTGAGAGTTATATTATTGTCAATTCCAGAATCAAATATATCATTTTTATATATTTATGAAAACCCATAGAAATGAAATAGGTCTGGGTATTCTCATAAATAAAAATGATAATTTCATGAGAGAAGGAGATAGAAATTTTGAGGAGAAAATTTTGCAGCATAACAGCTTATATAACATGGTTTTATAAAACATTGAAAAGAGAGGGTACAAGAGTAACCCACTAATAAATAACTTATAATATATTATAAATACATAATTACATGTGTATAATAACATGGTATGGAAATTTTAATGACATTCCACATGAAAAATAAACATTAAAGAAAATAGAAGACGCGATTCCTTTTACGAAAAATTCTCCAGCCTAACGGCGTCACATAACAATTCAGAAAACAAATTGATGAGAGCGGAAAGGGTATCTAAAAAATTAGACATTAAATGGACATAAATTAGAACATATATAATCATACCCTCAACATAAATAGATGGAAATTAGAATACACAACATAAAGAAAGCCATGACATAAAAGAGGGGGGTGAAAGGATCCCTTACATTGAAGAGTAACTTCGAAAGCTTGATGTTCGGGACCTTGGGAGGCTTAAGGGAACCTTGGGAGGACTCCTTGGGAGGTCAAGAGACCAGAAATTCGTTGAGGAGTATTTTTAAAGGAAATTAATGAGGGAATGGCTTGGAATTTATAGAATAAGTGAGGGGACAAGTTATTAATGGCCAAGGGACACCTCATCGGTGGTATTGGAAAAACCATGGGCTTGACCATGGTATTTTCTCATGGTATTGGCCACTTGGGACACCTCAAACTTTATCTTACGATTCATAAGTTGACCAGAATGATTACATAATTATTACATCCTTAATGATGTCATTAAACACCCGAAACTAACAAATGTATTTTCACTATTCACCGAAAATTCATTTTTTTCAGAAAAATCCCTAAAAATAATATTAACCTAATATTGATTCTCTGAATTCAAAAATGAACTCCATATTATAAAAATAATTTCCTGAATATTTTTAATTCAAAAACACTATTCACTTGAAAAAAACTAATACTTGACTAATAATTTATGATGCAATTATTTACCTGTTTTATTGAATCAAATTACTTAATCAAGGTGCATACATTATATTAATACTTTATTTGGTGAGGTTACATAATCCATTTGGTCACATGTCTAATCATAAGCATAAAATCACTATTCATAATTTACTATTCACCAAAAATTAAGTTGATCTTATTAGACTCTAAATTTCTTAATGAACATAACTGTAGAAGACCATTTTTTGAAAATCATTACACATTATTAATTATTTAAGGCTTACATAAATATTTTAAAATGACCATTTTTTTATAAACATCAATAATATACATCCTATATTTATCTGGACATTTGAAAATTCGCAGACTTCACCATAAGAAGAAATAACAATTTTTAATTATATCAAAAGATTACATAAGGAATCTAAGGTCTCGTTACATAACCCCTTATAACACCATCATATGACCTAAGTGTAAGGTGTATTAAGGTGATAGAATCTTGTGGTGGCTCATCCAACATTTCCCGAGTAGTGATTTATATCAGCTTGAACTTCTCGCGAAGGCGATTCCGTTCCAGCTTCCCACGATGAAGTTCGGCTTGGGTTTGGTCCAGAGAAAAGCCCAATAGTGCTACCTCTTTCTTGAGTTCCATCATATGGGCTTCGATCGGCCAAAGACTAGTGGATGGGGCCATTGAATCTTCTTTAAGTATTAATTAACCACAATCACTTGTGTTTATAAGCAACAAAAATTTACATTACGAGTTTAGCTTCCAACTGTCATATTGACCAACGATCATATTGACCAACGGTCATATAACAATCGAAACCCAATGGTCTCATTTAATTATACTCACTTCATTAATTAAAGAATATTGTTTTGTTGATTATAAATATAAAATAACACACAAAATTTTGGAAAAAAATATTAATAAAAGTTTGGGTCGTTACATTCTTCCCACCTTAGGAAATTTCAACCCTGAAATTTTTAACTCATACCCTCAGAGGAGAAAAGGAGTTGGTACTTCTGCCTTATAGACTCATGTGGTTCCCACGTGTCTTCTTCATATTTTTTTTTCCTCCACAACACCTTAACAAGGTGGGTAATCTTGTTGTATAGAACCTTGTCTATACGATCCAAGATCTCCACCAGCTGCTTCTCATAAGAGAGTTCATGTTCCAGTTGTACTACCTCTAGGATTAGTACATGTGAAGGTTCAGGTATGTACTTATTCAATAGGGATACATAGAAGACATCATGAACTTTTTCTATATTTGGATGAAGTCCAAGTTGATAGGCCACTACTCCCACGCGATCTAGGATTTCATAGGGGCCAATGTACCTAGGGCTGAGCTTCCCTTTCTTCCAAAACCTCGTGACTCTCTTCCAAGGTGAAATTTGAAGAAATAACTTGTCATCGGCATCAAAATCTAAGTCCCTTTGATGGTTTTCAGCATAGATCTTCTGTCAACTCTGATCCGCCTTAATGTGTTGTTGAATGACATGGACTTTTTCTATCATCTCTTGCACAAGATCTTTCCCAAGAAGTTTTGTCTCACCAGCATCATCCCAACAAGTAGGATTTCTACATCGCTTACCATATAGAGTTCATAGGGTGGCATATGAATGCTCGAGTGGAATCTGTTTTTGTAAGAGAACTCAACTAATGGAATATGTTGATCCCATCAACCCTCAAATTCTGTTGAGCATGTTCTCAGCATTTCCTTGAGTGTTTGAATAGTCCTTTAAGATTGGAGATTAGTTTGGGGATGATAGGTCGTACTGAAATTCAATTCAGTGCTCAGATCATGTTAAAGTCTTCTCCATAATTTTGATGTAAACCTTAGATCACGATCAGATACAATAGAAAGTGAAACTCCATGTAGCCTTACAACTTCTTTCACTTAAATCATAGAATGCTGATCAATAGAAAAATCTTCTCAAATGGAGATAAAATTGGCAGTCTTGGTGAGACAGTCCACAATAACCTATATCACATTGTTTCCTATGGAATTTCTCAGAAGACCAGTGATAAAGTCCATAGTGATATTGTCCCACTTCCATGCTGGTATGGGTAGTGGTTGCAATACCCCTTTAGAAATTTGTTGCTCTACCTTCACTTGCTGACATACTAGGCACATTGATGTGTATTCAGTAATCTCCCATTTCATATTATCACACCAATAATGATCATGAATGTCCCTATACAATTTTGTGCTTCCTATATGTATAGAGAAAGTAAATCTATGAGCTTCATCCATCAGCTCCTTTATTTCTGGAATAGATGGAACAAACTAGTAATGATGGTTGGGAAATCATTTGGGTTAGTGTCGATGATGTCCCTTCCATTATAATTCCTCTGTCCAACTTTACTAGTTCATTGATCAGTTGATCTCTTTGAATCTTCATCATGTAAAGAACAGCTGGGTCTTTCATTCTTAATGCATCGTCGACATTGTTTCCTCTTCCAGGATGATAATGAATTGAACAATCATAGTCTCTAAAAATATCCAACCATCTCCTTTGTCTCATGTTCAAATCCTTTTATGTGAAAATATACTTCAAAATTTGATGGTTTGTGTATATACCACATTTCTCCCCATAAAGATAGTGCCTCCATATCTTCAGAGAAAAAATGACAGCAGCCAACTCTAGATCATGCGTTGGATAATTCTTCTCATGAGTCTTCAACTATCGAGATGCATAAGCAATGACCATGTCATTTTGCATGAGGATGCACCCAAGCCCTTTTAGAGACGCATCACTAAAAATAATGAATCTTTCTCCACTTGAAGGCAGATTTAACACAGGTGCAGTAACCAATCTCTTCTTCACCTCTTGGAAACATTCCTCACACTCCTTTATCTAGATGAACTTGTCCCCTTTTCGAGTTAACTTGGTTAATGGATTAGAAATTCATGAAAAGATTTTCACAAACCTCCTATAATATCCTGCTAATCCAACAAAACTACAAATATCAGTTATTGTTGTAGGTTTAGGCCACTCCTATACAACTTTTGTCTTTGCAGGGTCTACTGTGATTCCTTCATTAGTTACAATGTTCCCCAAGAAATCAACTTGTTGTAACCAAAATTCATATTTTCGGAACTTCCCAAAAATACTCTCCTTCTGTAGAGTTTGCAAAATATCCCTTAGAGGATCCTCATGCTCCTCACGTCTTTTGGAATATATCAGAATATCATTAATAAAAACTACAAAAAGTTATCAATGTAGTCCTTAAAGACTCTATTCATCAAATCCATAAAAATATCATGTGCATTAGTCTGTCCGAAGGGCAAAAAAACAAACTCATAATTCCCATATCTAGATCGGAAGGTAGTTTTTGGAATATCTTCTTTCTTCACCCTCAATTGATGATAACCAGATCGAAGATCAATCTAAGAGATGAATTGAGCCCCATGAAGTTGGTCGAAAATGTCATCAATTCTTGGAAGAGGGTATTTTTTCATTATTGTGATCCCATTCAGTTCTCTATAATCAATGCATAGCCACATCTATCCATCCTTCTTCTTTACAGGGAGAATAGGTTCTCTCCAAGGAGACACACTCGGTTGGATAAACCCCTTCTCTAAAAGATCTTGGAGTTTTTTCCTTAACTCTTCCATCTCCACATTTTCCATCTTATACAGGGTCTTTGATATTAGATGAGATCCAGGAACTAATTCAATTTAGAACTATACCTCTCTTTCTAGGGGAGGTCCAGGTAACTCCTTCGGAAATACATCGACATATTTCTAGATGTTGGGGAATTTTTCTATCCTTAAACTCTCATCCCCTTCTTCTTCTTCACTGATCAACTCCATAAAGAAGGATACATGGGGTTTCTCTAGAAAAATTTGATGATGATATATCTCTCCTTGGAAGATAACTATAGGTTTTCCATTTAAGACAACTGATGTTTCCCTTCTTCTGGATTTGATCTTAGCATTATACATTGAGAGTCAGTCTATCCCTAGTATAATATCAAATTCCATCATGGTAATGACTATCAGATTTGCGATAAGATTGTGATCACTAGAGTAAATACTAGATTTTCTAAACACTAATGATGCTTGGATAATCACCCAAGGAGTCTTGACTGATAACTCTAAATTTAGAAAAACGGGGGTTGATTCTAAATTCATTGAAAACTTGGAAGAAATAAAGGAATGTGTAGAACCAGAATCAAAGTATTTTCTATCATTGAGAGCACAACAAGAGTACCTGGTTCCACATCATTTGGAGCTTCAACATCAACTGTCATGATAGAAAAAGCACGGACTTGATCCCTTCGCCTTTGCTGAGGCTGATGCTGGTTCACCTCCACTACCCTCGGATTGAATAGTGATTGGAAAAGTGAACACGTTGTCCACAATTAAAGCACTGGACATCAGGTAGGTCCTGCACCATCTTCCCCTAGTTGTTAGTGTTTGGAAGTAGAGGTTTCACGTCACTATAACAATTCCTCGCAATATGGACATCTCTTCCACACATGTAGCATTTCCTGCTCCTGAGCAGGCAGTTCTCCGAATACTTCTTCCCACATTTATTACACATGGAAAGTTTCACTTTCTTCCCTCCTCTTCCCTGATCGAAGGTCCTCCCTATGATGGGATCCATCGATCTCTTCATGTCATTGGATTTATGAGACCACTATGTCTCACCAAACTCCAGCTCAACTTTCATCGCACTCTGTATGATCTCCTCATAACAATCATAGTCTTGATTGGCTAGATTCTTCCACAGATGAGGTCTCAGTCCACTGAAGAGTCTATCAGCCTTACCATTTAGATCCATGACAAATCTAGAGGTATATCGTGAAAGCTTTGTGAAGTTCATTTTGCAGCTTCCCACAAATTCATTCTCCTTCTACTTTAGCTTGACAAACTCTTTCTCCATCCTTGTTCTCATGGAATGAGGGAAATACTTACTGAAAAAGATCCCTCTAAACTCTTCGCACTCCATATCTTCAACTTCCACTCTTGTCCTAGTGTCTTCAATCAGTTCTCGCCACAGATCAGTTTCTCCATCTAAGCGATAGACAGCCAGGGTGACCTTCTCTTGCTCTGAACAGAGAAGATCCGAAAAGATATTATCAGTAGAGCTGATCCACTTCTCATAAATCAATGGGTTAGTCGATCCACTGATGGTTGGTGTTCATTGATGCATAAATGACTCAATAGAATATTGTTCCCTTCGCGGTTAGATTCTTCTCTCATCTTGATTCGAGTTATTTCCTATAACTTGGGTCAATTGGTTCATCATTCTCATGAATGTTTCTATCCCAACATCCATTAGAGGACCGTCAGCGCATGGTCCATTTATTTCACCATTTGCACGGTTCCTCCTATTCCCCGCCATTTTCGAAAAGAATAAAATCTTTTTGAGAAAATTATTTCATTTAGAAATCTTTTAACTATAAAGTATTCTATGTCTTATAACTTCATTCTTAAACAATTACATTTCTCTATAATTCCATCATAATGATTCATAAAAAGCTTGGGATTAACCAAAAATATCCCCCGGGAGTGTTGTAACAAAGAGTGCAGCAAGGCCCATTGTCATGTACCCATTCCTGTTTGAGTCTAGCTCAAAGTAGTGTTTTCGGGTTTTACCCCAATGTTAATATGTGCCAGAGCCACCTCTACCTGCTCATATCCAAACAGGGATGTATTCTCTTGATAAACCACTTACTCAATACTCACTAAAATACCAAGAAGTTTTCCTATATTTAAACTTTTTTGTAGGGTTATTCCTAAAGTTTTCATATCCTAATTTCCATAAATAATTAAACTAACCTATGATACCAACTCTAGAATCCCACATTTTTAATACATAACATTTCATTACATTTTACATACAGAGGATCTTTAATGTCTAGTGTCTTGGAAATCAGAAACAATAAAACTTGAATACAACATAAAACATTCTTCTAAACCACTTTTAGGGATTCATCATAGGTTCATACTACATACCACTACTCATCTCATATCCTGGATACATACATTAAAGGAAAGGGTGACCAAAAGACCCAGTAAGGGTAAACAAGGAAACCGGTTTACTGGTGTTAACAATAAGAACTTTAATAACATAAATACATAAGCAATATAAGTATAGGAATATCATAATGAAAATAACTTGGATCAAAACTTGAATATGTGGCTTCAACATTTAATTTAGAAATTCATGAACATATCACCAAGGTCCATCCCCAAGGTATCTGTGGGCGCCAAAATTTGGAACGAAGAAAGGGCACCAAGACGGCCCCACGGACTGCCTCGTGAAGCCCCTTCGTGGAGTCCCCCAGCATTGTGGCCGCTGTGAAGCAAAGAAGGTGGGAGGCTCCGTGAACTCATTTGATGTTCGTGAGCCCACCGTGAAGCAAATAAAGTTGGTGGATCTGCGAGCGCATTTGACGTTTGTGAGCCCACCGTGAAACTAAAGAGGTGGGACTCTCCACGAACCCATTTCACGTTCGCGAGCCAGCTATGAAGCAACATAGCCCATGTTCACACTGTGTGAGCTCCAATCTGTGGTGCCTCTTTCCTATAAATACCGGGATCCCCTTGATCTCTACAGACAGACAATCTGACATTTTGTCTTCTCATCTCCTGAATCGAGAAGAACTCTTCCGTTCGGTGAACCATGAGCTACGCGAGGTACTTCTACATCGCGAGGTGCCTCCCCATTGTCTCGTTTTGATCCCCTATTCTGAGAGGGATGCCTTTCATTAAGCCTAAGGGATTTTTCAAAGGAAGGGGATACCCAAGGTGAACCAGGTCATTGCAGACCATTTATTCTTCATGAAACACCCTTCATGTACACATGATCCACATGCTAACGTAGGGTCACTATACTTCATGAAGCACATTGCTTCCCGACACCTTGCTTCGTGAGTCACCTTTGCTCCATGAGGCTATGCTATGCGAACGCCCTTCCACTTCACGAAGCACCTCCCATTTCCACATCCACCCCATGCTAAGGATAAGGCACCCCACTTCGCGAAGCACTCCCCTTCGCAAGTTCCCTCCGCCACGCGGATCAACAGATCTCCATAAGACTACTGCATATGGACCCCTCTTCTTGGAAAATCCTTTTCCTGTGCGACCCTCCAGGTTTGCACGATGTGATTTCAAAGTCCCCTAGACGATACCGTCCGTAGAGTTGTTGCGCCTAATGATTCTTTTCATAGGCACGCTAATGGCTATTTCTTTATTTCATAGACACACTAATGTGGACACCTCTATGGTTCGCTCCGGGACACCCCACAGTACGGCCTTACCGATGCCTTCCCTCCCACAAGGAGCAGAGGGTACCGGTTATGTAAGTCCTAAGGGTGCGGAGTGAACCCACCTCGTCCGAGCTACATGACGTTAAACTTCCAAGAACCTCATCCTGCATGATGTTAAACTGTAACCTGGCCCCATGCCTCGCACGTAGGGACCCCCTGACATGGGAATTCTCCATGCCCCATGTCTCCCCCGGGGATGATATCCTCCTTCTTGGAGTGGTGTTTTCCCATGGGGAAGGGAAACCACCTTAGTGTAAGCCCTTATATTTTCTTGCAGGAGGCATCACCCTTGCTCCTCCTCACTTCCTCGGGGCCAAGGCTAGCGGAGGGCATGATAGGGAATGGGGCTCCTCCCTTATTTGGTCCCATGTCCCCCTCCCATTGCGCTTTGTCACCCTTGGGCCTCTATCTCAGAGTAAGTCCCAATCTCTCTCTCACAGGGCCACCTCAGAGTGTAAGCCCCACTCTTCTTCACTTTCCACAAATGCACCATTCATGACGTGGTCGTCAGGACATTGATGCCTCTTGTTTCTCACACCAAGCATGAATCACATGGGCTTAGAGTAAGAATCAACCATGACACCATCCTCATCCTGCATGACGTTAAACTGTACACCTAACTATGGGGACATTGATCCATGTTAAGGCATGGAACGTAAGTAGCCTCCACGAGGTTCAAGACCACCACTTGGACTAAGGTCCTCATTCACATTGGTTCACTGACACCATCCCCACCCTGCATAATGTTAAATTGTACATATTGAACTACTAGGACTTCGATCCATGTCAAGGCATGTTGTGTAGGAAGCCTCCATGAGGTTCAATCCCACCAACCATTGGCCTCGACGATCTCTATGTCGGTGCACCAAGCCCCTCCACCTTGGGCCACCTTAGAGCGTAAGCCCCAAATGCCCTCATCCATCATGATGTTAAACTGTACACCCAAACTACGAGGACTTTGATATATGTCAAGGCATGGTATGTAGGAAGCCTCCATGAGGTTCAAGCCCACCACCAAGTCCAAGGTCCTCATTCACGCCAGTTCACCGACACCATCCTCATCCTGCATGACATTAAACTGTATACATAAACTAGGGGGACTACGATCCATGTCAAGGCATGGTACGTAGGAAGCCTCCAGGAGGTTCAAGCCCAACACCTAGACCAAGGTCCTCATTCACATCGGTTCACTGACACCATCCTCATCCTGAATGACATTAAACTGTACACCCGAACTATGAGGACTTTAATCCATGTCAAGGTATGGTACATAGGAAGCCTCCCCGAGGTTCAAGCCCACCATCCACCTGGACCAAGGTCCTCATTCATGTCGGTCCACCAACACCGCCATCTCGAACTATGAGGACTTTGATCCATGTCAATGCATGGTACATTGGAAGCCTCCATGAGGTTCAAATCCAACAACCACTGGCCTTTACCATCTCCATGTCAGTGTGTCACGCCCACATCCCGAACTACGAGGACTTTGATCCATGTCAAGGCATGGTACGTAGGAAGCCTCATGAGGTTCAAGCCCAACACCGATCGGACCCTCGGTCCATCTTCACGTCGATTCACCAACACACCCCATTCCGAACTATGGGTACTTTGATCCATGTCAAGGCATGGTATGTAAGAAGCCTCCATGAGGTTCAAGTCCACCACCATTTGGTCGCTCCGACCCCATTCACATCGGTTCACCAACACCTTGGGCAGCCTAGGGTGTAATCCCCACACCATCCTGAACTACGAGAACTTGGATTCCCTATCACAGGGATACGTATGAAGTCTCTTTGAGTCTCAAGCCCAACACCATCATCCATCCTCATTCATACCCGGGCCGCCACATCCCAGTGAGATCATGCCACCTCATTCCTCCCCACATCATTCGGGAAGCCGCCCACGTGTTGGCCCCAATATTTTTGTTCCCTTAAGGGTGTTCCTCAATCTGATCCACTCTAATCAATGTTCTGATCAGTCCAATACATCTCCTCTTGACATTAAACTTGCGGAATACCCCTTGTTAAACATAGGAATCTGAGGAAAACCTTAGATACATGCCTATGGCATATGATTCCCTGCAATCGATGTGGGATGCCTCGGGATTCTGCGCCCTCAAGAATCCCTATAATAAGGGATAGAAGAGAGACACACAAATCCCCAGCGCCCAGACACACCAATGATGCCCAATGTGACTACTCCCCAGACCGAAGGTTTCTTCCCTAACCGGACCCCTTGGAATGTCCTGACAGAACCAGCGTAATTAACTGGTGTCCATGAAAATATGGCACCGAGAAGAGTTTCAAGAACAATGTATTAAATCTATGAGGGAGACCCAGACTAGTTGACATATTCTACAGAGGAATCCATAGAAGGAAGAACGGACATCCCATCACCTCATTTCGATCAAGGAGCAAATTCCCTTGAACAAGGAGCGAATGTCGCCCGCCTTTGGAATGTGGGAATGCGGGGCAACAAAGGTCATGCCTGTCGCACCCAAGCAGATGGACGCACGTGCCTTGGTGAAAGCATCTGAAATAGAAATGGTGAACCTAATGTGAAGCTCTTCTCCTCAATATGGAGATTAGTAACACTTGGGGAATCCATGGATTGACGTGTCACCGGATCCAGCTATCTGGCGCCAGGTACCGCCAATAAATTAATGAGCCTCTCATGAAAATCACCAGAAGTTGGGGTAGTAGAATGTTGGGCATTCCGTTATGTGATGTGGTCAGCACGGATCCCTCTTACCAATCACAGTAGACATGATCGCATTGGGGCATTAGTCGTCGATTCCTTTTCTTTCAACGCTGACGAGTTCATCACTCTGCTTCTCAAGAATCAGGTTGCTGCCACAGGAACGCGATCACCACCTACCCACCTACGCAGGGGTAGTGGAAACGCTAGCACAGCCACTCTGCGTGGCTTCACTAATTTTGCAACGGCACCTGCGTCCATGACTGTGGGGTGCCCATGCCCCCTCTCCCCATTGAAAGTCATCTAAAAAGGGGTGATTAATGACCTCGTATGTGGTTAAAAGGAGGAGGGAATAATCCCAACCTGAGATATATCATGCCTAGACCGGGAGGCATCTAGGCCCCGCCATCAATGCCGCCCTAGAGGGCCATGCAGGGAGCCGCTGCTCCCTACCCCTATATTCAATCGCTTCGGGAGCCTGTCCCCGGAGCACTTTGACGACTCCCTTCCATACGCTGATGAGGTGGGTCTTTTCTGGCCCAGCCCGGTCAGAGTCCCAATCCAGGGGCTCCCAACAAGGGCTCCCACCCAGCAGCATTAATGCTGCCTTCTGGCTTTGCCAGAAGAGCAGGTAAGCCTTGCACCTGCACCGCCAGCCCCGGTTCGCCTGACCCGATGCCACATTGGGCACAGGCTAATGAGAACGCCTCCCAAGGGGCATCAACGTCGACGACTATTGTGGCTCGAGCCACCACCGATGCATATCATCAAGTCACTACACACACTGAGTAGGGGCACTCATACACCCAACAGGGATCGAGGCCCCAGCTGCCCCACGGGCAGGCTGGGTCGACTCTCTGGGCCACAGGCATGGGCGGTGGTCATCGCGAACCAACCCGCGACGATGCCACCTCGTACGGAGGTCCTCCCCATACCACCACCACTGAAAGTGTGGGTCTAGCCCGCTCTGAGGCTCCGCATAGAGGTTTTCCCTGCACTACCCACAACCCAAATGAAGGTCTGCCTCACGGTAGTGATGCTCGGCACGGAATCCTCTCCCACACCAATCACACCGGGTATGGATCCCTTTCTCCTACCCCCGACTGTCAACGTGTAGACATTACCCATCTGGTCTCTCTCCAATGTGGGGATCCTCCCTACATCCTCTCTACAGCTGGTGAAGGTCCTCCTCGCCCTGATAACCAGAAGGGTGAAGGCAAGCCTCGCTCAACTCGCACCAAGCATGGAGGTCCTCCCCATACTCCCACCGATTTCATTGTAGGTTTTTTGCACTCTAGTATTGTACATGGAGGTCCTCCCCATGCCCCATTCGACATTTTTCCGGGTGATCCTCGCACCTCAGCTATTTCAGGTGGAGACCCTCTCCACCCCAACACCAGTGCGGCAGAAGGACCCCATGTCGGGAATCAGCCTTGTCCCGAGGATCCACCCAGGGGCAAGAAGATGGGTCATCGCCGCCACAGGAAGAATCCAGGGAAGGCTCGGACAGAGATCAAACTGGTATGCTTCTCAGACATTGAAGTGAAGTGCGGCTCAGCTCAGGAACCATCCCCTCACTCATCCGAGTCAAGGGACGGGGCAGGGATGAGGTGCATCAACCTGGTAAACCCATAATGTGAGGTCTACATGATTCCCGCCTCCCCCCGTAGGTTTATCTAGGAGGATGAAAACCTGGCGACCCCGCAAGATAGGGTCATGCAGTCCCCACCATCATCACCGGATGTTCTTTCTACCTCCACGAGAGATCATAGAGATCTATTCTGGGGACCAATGGCGGGAAAACATCAGCATGACCGACCACCAGCATCCCTAGCCCCTGATCTAGGAATGATGGCCATCACTCCCTCCTACCATGACGTAGCGGCCAGGTCGCTCCACTCTTCAGAGGACAGCCCGAGAGTCAGTCGCAAGTTAGCCCGTCCGTCGTATTCTCCATCGTCCAACCTGCTATCCCAATGGTCTGCCTCGGTACATCTACCAGTTCCTCAACCACCCCTAGTTGTCAAGTGGTTAAATCAATGGCCAGAACCTAGATTTGAGTCGAGGAGATTTTGGAGCATTCTTGTAGTGGACCACTTCCTCAAGGAGTTTTGGCCCGCGGCAGCGCAAGATTTCTGCGTACCTGAGTCTCTAACCCCAGAGAAATTTGAGTGTCTCAACTGCACCCTCTAAGTGACGCATTTCAGTATCCGTCATCAGTACATGATATATCCAAGGATCCAAGTGCATTTTGAAGACATCAGCGAGTAGTGTCGTCACGTTGATCTGGCCGCACTCCCTGTGGGCCAGCACCTTGAGTCACCAGGCCACCGTGAGGCTCTCTATCTATAGTGTGTTTAGAGTATTAAGGTACTCCACTGAATTATTAGGGAGGACACCCCCACGTGCATGTCTGTAGTTGGGCATTGTATGCCACCTTCCTCTTCAGTCCTATCCAATGGCAACCCGACTCATTATGCGATATTGAGGACATGCCCCCGGGAAGGGTCACAACCCACATGGCTGATGTCGTGGAAAATGAGGATGGGCTGGAGTTTCTCGATGGAGACTTAGCCCCTGAGGGTGTTCCACCACTTTTGGACCCATCGGGGAGGATTACACATCAGCAGAGGAACCTCCTAGGTCTCCCTCTAGCCATCGAGTCATTGGTACTCATCCGGAATGCTGGTAAGGGCAAAGAGCATGTTGGAGCTATCAAGAACTCTGACCCATCCGCCTCAGTGTAGAAGATGTAGAAGGACCCCGATAAGGCTGCGTTGTGTCAGCAACTTGCAGAGAAAAAGAGGTTGGTCGACGAACTCCTGGCTGAATGCGTTGTAGAGCGACGACCCAACTATGGTGATCCTAGGCTGGGGCAGTAGGGGCAGGAACAACTTCCCCCTGGCGAGATGCCTTGGGGAAACCCTGATCATACCACTCCCACTAACAGGGAAGAAGTTGTAACTCATGGCAAGAGGGCATGGTATGTCTCACCGAACCCTCCCAAGCGGCGCAACAATCCATGGAATCCTGTTCATGGTCCCCCAGCTACCCCACAGGCCATCCCACCAGTCGATCCACGAGCCGCTAAACCCATCTACCATGTCGAAGATCATGTCAATGCACTCGTGGTTATGGATCCTCATCAAGACAAGGACCCCCACCCGGATGATCCCATGGCAGCACTCATCTCCCACCTCGAGGCGTTGGAAACACGACAGGTGGCTATCCCACCTGATGTCAAGCCATACCCGAAGTGGGTGGATGATATGTCGGCGCCTCCGGGTTTCAGGAATCCCACCTTCTCCCCCTTTGAAGGGATGGGGGACCTTCTGCACCATCTGGACCACTTCAATTCATGGTGTGGTCCCTTGATGGGTACTCCAGCACAGCAGGAGGCCACTAAGCTCCGATGTTTTGTTCAGACACTAGAGGGGACGACATTCTTCTGGGACTGCTAACTCCCCGTGAGATTTGTGACCAGTTTGGAGGAATTTCACAGGAAGTTCCTATACCAGTTCATCTCAACCACCTAGAAGACCAGCATCACAGACCTCTTCAAGTGCAAGAAAAGGACTGTTGAGAGAGTCGCAGACATTATTGCCTGGTGGAAGGGGCTCACATACTCCCTTGACATGCCACTGACTCAGGATAAATTACTGACGATGTGCATGGGAAATTTCAAGATGGAACTGTTTCCCTCCCTGATCACTCAAAACTATCCTAGAGGGTTTTGAGACATCTCGGATAAGGACCAGTGCCTCGAAGATACCCTTCAATTGGCCAGGCAATCATGTCTGTTACCCCATGCAATCCCAACAAGGAGAGCTTCCAGAGCTGAGCCAGCTGTAGTGGCCCAGATAGTGGCCCCTAGGAAGCTCGAGTTGCTACCAGTAGCACCGACCTCGCTGCCTCACTAAGGCCCTCCACCTTAGGCATAGCCTCCAGATCAGCAGCATCCTCAGAATCGGCAGGTGCCTCCATGTAATGCATCGCCACTGCCCAGGCTCCAAGGGATCCCTATCCGGAAAGAAGACACCAAACTTACTCATTCAGACAGAATCAGTTATCTGATTACTTTTGTAGTTCCCTAGAGCAAGGGATTATATTCTTGCCTAAGTGTAGAAGGCCGACATAGGCGAATCTCACTGATTGCCCCAACTACTGCCCCTATCATCAGATTATGGGGAACACCCTCAAGAAGTGATATGTGTTTAAGGACTGGCTCCAAGACCAGGTCAATAACAACATATTCAGGCTAGGCCCATCCTTGGCATTAGTGGTGGGTGTCTTTGTGAGGTCAGATAGTGGTAGCGACGACGAAGGTGCGTGGCAGCATGTTCCTAGCCACGGATCCCAGAAGTACGATGACTGGATGGTTCACGAGATAGTAGCCCATGCACATGGAATTATCCGCGCATGCCTGAATCAGTTGGATCCTTTAGAAGTGACGGCAAGCACCTCTGCATCATCCTCTCACCCGGCCTCTTCCCAAAAGAGAAAGCATCGGTGGCACAAGAAGAAGCAACGTGCCCTGCTTATGCCATCGTTGTCTCGCACTCTCGATGATTTCATGCCCCCTGAGATGGGGATCCCCCCTATAATCCACCCAATGGTGGATGATTCTTCATGTGACATTCAATGGTACGCTTTTTTTAACATTGCCGAGTTGGTAAACCCCTACATGACTCCAGATGAGGGGGAATGCCAGGCGAATCTCCACAATGTCCCCAGCTAACGCCAATGTCGATAGAGCCGTGACTATATGGGTCATCGAGGCACGTTAGTTGGCACCTCCATACAGGTCGTGCATGCCGCTTAGACCAGACAGTATGCCCAACGTAGAGCTCAACACGTGCAGCCTCTTCATCCAGTGTCGTCAAGACCGCCTCCACCACCGTTTGAGCTACTGGATCAGGCAGAGCCACTTCGGCCGTACCGCGACCAGCTTCTCCCTACTACAGGCTGACCCCAGCCATCTGGACCTCATCAAATAGCTACTTTTCAGGCTTTGACTATTGAACAGTGGAACGTGCCCAGCACCAGCCAGCCGCTGGTCCAGCCAATAGAGCCCGACATGCCGCCAATCACATAGTGGCGTCCTGTAAGACAAAGTTCACGCCTAGCGCAGAAGTATGATGTCCTCAAGCACCTTTCCGACATCCTAGGGAGTCTTTCCATCCTTGAAGCCCTCCTTCTGGCGTCAGATATGCGTGAGGCCTTCGATGAGGCTTTAAGAAGCCCCCTCTAGTATGAGACGGAGGTAGCAGCTGTAGAAGCCTTCCATGCTGAAGCAGTTGAGAATGCCGAATGCCAAGCCATCATTTTGTTCTCTGTAGAGGATGAAGGCTCTCCCATACAGGGGCATATATTCCCACTGTACATCACCGACCAGTTCAACTGTGTGGATGTTCGTCACTGTCTTGTTGACACCAGCTCCGGGATCAACCTTAACCCAACATGGACACTACGGAAGCTAGGGTTATCTGAAGATGACCTAAATCCCTCCGATTTAAGTATTTAAGGATATGATAGGATAGAACAGACCTCGGTCGGAAAGATATATTTGAAGACCCAGTTCAGTGGCCTAGTTTCCAGCACTGAATTTATGGTTGTCTCCCAAGACATTGCGTATAATGCATTTATGGGTGGACCATGGCTCCATCTGCACATGGTGGTCCCCACATCGTATCACCAATGCCACAAGTACTCCCTTAATGGTAGAGTAGTCATAATCTAAGGTGATGCATCTCCTTTCACCTCTTGTGAAGCCCATCATCTTGATGATGTCTATTACAAGAGCAAGGATAAGCATATTCTGGCAAGTGAGGTTGAGACCGACCCAGTCACAAGTGATCCCTAGGCTGGTCTGGATGATGCCTACATTTTCCCAATCCATTGATTGGAGGCCACGACCCCCGAAATGGGGGAATGCTTTGTTGTTTCAGGAATAAGAGGAAGGAATATTCCCAATTCCAAGCGACGATGGAGTATCACTTCGTACTCCTACACAAACCAGGCTCAGGTGATCTCAGAACCTCCTACCCCTGTACGGTATTGGGATGTCCGCCCCATGGGGACGACAGTATGTCATACATGTATATTCCTCCAGGATGGAATTAATCAACTCAAGCCGATGCACCAATACTGCTTTGATATCATCAAGCATGGCCCCTTGGACTGAAGGCCAGATGGGATCAGATCGACTACCTTCATCGTTATGGTCTCAACGACGCATGAATCTCCTGAGGCGTTGTCTACCCAGGCTGGTACCAGCCTCCCATCAGGTTCTTCCGACATAGGGGAAGCCTCACCTGCTAGGAATACCTCCTCCTCAAGTGATGAAGAGGATCTGGAGGATGCTCCCCCCACCTTTGAAGAAGGTGCCTCTTCCACTGTTGATGAACTGGTACAGGTGAACCTTGGTAGCAAGGAAAATCTGAAACCCACATTGATCAGTGCTGCCATGTCCCTTGAGGAGCAACGGTGGTATGTGGAATTTCTTAAATAGAACCCATGACATGTTTTCCTAGATTTGTGATGAGATTACAAGACTAGATCCTCAGGTAGATATCCACCGTCCCGGTCTCCCGACAAACCATCACAGGTTCAGCCTACCTCCCAGAAAGATGCATCCTTCTCATGGTGCCACGGTTGAGGCTGAAGTTGACAAGCTCATCAGAGCTAACATCATCATGAAGGTCCAATAAACAAAGTAGATATCCATCATTATGCCAGTCAGAAATAAGAATGGACAAATCAATATCTGTATCGACTTCTGAGATCTCAACCAACACTGTCCGAAGGATGATTTTCTTCTTATGGTGACAAAAGTGTTGATTGATGCTATAGCCAGGTTCCAAGCCCTCTCCTTCATGGATGGTTACTCTGGATATAATCAGATTCGGATGACCCACTAGGATGATGAGTCCATGGCTTTCAAGGCACACCATGGTAATTTCTGTTACCAGGTTATTCCCTTCGTCCTGAATAATGCAGGTTCCACCTATCAACGGGCCATGCATCGCATATTCAAGACAATCCTCGGGACATTGGTGGAGTGCTATGTGGATTATCTGGTGGTCAAATCTTGTGAGAATCAGGACCATCTCAAGGACCTTGATAATGTGTTCGGCTTCCTTCATTCCCTCCACTTGAAGATGAACCCGTTGAAGTGTGATTTTAAGGTCACTTCCGGGAAGTCTCTTGGTTTTGTTGTCAGGTACCGAGGCATCGAGATCGGCCCACAGAAGATCAAGGCGATCAGCCAGATGCCCCCTCCAAGAAATATTCAAGAGCTTCGAGGTTTTCAAGGCCACTTAGCCTACATACGCCGATTCATTGTGAATCTGGATGGAAAGTGTAAGCCCTTTTCTAGGATAATTAAGAAAGGCTTTTCCTATGGATGGGACGAAGAGTGCCAGACCGCCTTTGATTAAATCAAGCAATATCTTCTCTAGCCTCCAGTCTTGATGCCACCCATCTCTAGAAAGCTGCTGATTTTCATTTTCACTACCCTGGATCGATCTCTCGGTGCCCTTCTCGCCCAGATGAACAATGAGGGAACAGAGAACATCCTCTACTACCTCAACTGCATGCTTCTCAATACAGAGACCCAATACTCCCCCATCGAGAATAGTTTCCATGCGCTCATATTTTTTGTACAGAAATTGTGACATTACCTACAACACCATGAGTTACAACTGGACTCTTAGGTAGATCCGTTGAAGTACATTCTAAACTGCCCCATGTTGACTGGATGACAAGTGCGGTGGGCGGTAATCCTCCAGCAGTTCGACATCAGGTTTGTGCCTCAGAAGGATATCAAGGGGAATGCATTGGAAGACTTTCTTGCTTCCCATACAACCTCCACAGACTAGTCCTTGGACCTTGACTTTCCCAATGATGCAATCCTCTCGGTAGACCATGTTGTCCCATGTTAGCAAATGCACATCGACGGTGCCTCCCAGAGTCCCACCGGTAGGAGGGTCAATGATCCTAGGCTCAACAGAGTGGGCCTGGGTATCATCTTCATTACCCCGGTTCAATCCATTCTTCCAAACACATTCTTGTTTTTAGAAGGCTGCACCAACAATGAGGAAGAACATCAGGCCCTCATCACTAGCCTCGAGCTGGCCCTTGAGATCGATGTGCTCCATTTTCATGTGAAAGGGAATTCCGAGCTAGTCATCAAGAAAGTCAATGATGACAATTTTCTAAAAAAACCGAGCTCGTACCATTGTTGGAGTGCACCATCCATCTAATGTCTTATTTCCCTTCTCGGCTAGAGGTTACCCATGTCCCTAGGTCATAGAATGGTCAAGCGGATGCTTTGTCCATCTTAGCTGCATCACTTTCCGAGCCCGAGCAGGATGATCTAATTATCCACGTGGTGCACCAGAGAGTCATTGCGCCCGTCACCCCAGAGGATGACGACGGCCTACGAGTAAGCCATCTTACCACCGGATCCTTCACAACAGGATCCCCAGGTTCTTTAAGTGAAGTGGTTGAAACGACTCCTAACTAGAGAGACCCTTTGGTCGAGTATCTCCCAAATGGTTTCCTCCCAGCTGATCGGGCCAAGCATGAGCGAATCTGACACAGCGCACTGCAGTTTACCCTTTAGAGTGGCCCCAGTCTTAAGCAGATCCTCTATAAGCATGGTTTCGATGGTGTTCTCCTCAGTTACATCCAATGAGTCAATATTTCTTTGGCCATGCAAGAGGTTCATGCTAGTTTTTGCGGTGCCCACTTGGATGGGCCAAAGCTGTCCCATCAAGTCTGGAGACTGGGGTACTTTTGGCCCTCTATCATTCATGATTGTATCGAGTTTTCCAATAGATGTCACGAGTTACAAGTTCCTTCTAACTTACTACATTTTCCGCCAAAAACTATCCACTCAACCAAGTACTCTGGGCCATTTGGGGTGTGGGGACTCGATATCGTGGGACTATACCCTCCGGCGGAAGCTTTCCAGTGTAGGTTCATCCTGACCGCCACGAATTTATTTTCCATGTGGGAAGAGGTAGTTCCACTCATGGAGGTCAAGGCCCGTTCAATCGTTGACTTTGTGAGCTCCAACATCATCCACCAGTTTAGAATCCTTTATGTTTTCCTCAATGATAATGGCACCAACTTCCAAGAAATCGAGATGAAGAAATTGTATGCCAAGTACTATATCCATTCGAACCATACCTCCCGCTATCACGCACAGGAAAATGGATAGATCATGGTGTTCAATAAATCCCTCTATAATATTAAGTTAAAAATTGTTGGCCATAATAGGAATATTTGGCTGTAAAATCTCCCTGATTCCCTTTGGACTTATCGGACGAAGACTCGCAATTCCACCTAGGTGACCCCATATTCCCTGATGTACGGAACTGAGGCTGTCCTGCCCATTGAGATTCAGTTGAAATCATTGCACGCAGTGGTCTACGGACAGGAAGTACCAGATAAGGTGGCCGAAATCCTTCTTGCGGAATTGGAAGCATTGGATGACAACATGCTTCATGCCCTGAACAACCTAGAAAGGCATCAGAGAAGGATGGCTCAAGACTTCAACAAAAAGGTTCAACTCCACTCTTTTCTGCAAGGCGACATCGTATTGGCCCTCCGGGAACCAGTGAACCTTGTTAGGAAACCACCCAAGTTAGAGACAAAATGGGAAGGACATTTCATTGTTCATAAGGTTTATCCCAATGGAGCATAATCCTTGGTGACCATGGATGGTGAGCGTATAACTCCTCCCACCAATGCCAAGTTCTTCATGAAATACTTTGCCTGAGCCCCATGGTCCGACATGACATTAAACTGGAAGGTCCCGCATGACCCTAAACTGAATACTAGTCCTGCATGACTTTAAACTGGATAGTCGTGCATGACCCTAAACTGCATGTTGCTCCTGCATGACCCTAAACTACAAGATGGTCCTGAATGGCCTTAAACTGCATGTCGGTCCCGCATGACCTTAAATTGCCCAGCCCTGCATGACGTTAAACTGAATTTTGAGAACTATGTATGGCTTGATTCGCATCCTCATGGGATACATAGGAACCATCAGACACCTTGTATTGAGCCCTGCCCGAGCTCTTCTCTTTGACTATTCCCCCTAGGTATAGCTTCCTCAGAGGATCCTTGCATGATATGGAATAGTCTTCCTTAGCCCCACTCATATAAGGATTATAATAGTCTCACCATCTGCCCACTCCTGTTATTCTATCCTTTTGCGTCTCCACTGCACGACGTTAAACTGTATCGCCCTCAAGAACTACGTATGGCTTGATTCCCATCCTCATGGGATACATAGGAATGCTCAGAAAGTTCGTCTGTTGGCCCAGCCAAAATGCCAGAATCTTCCCCTCGGGTCAAGACATATGGTGGGGCGCGTACCATTTCCCCAATTCAGGTCGATCTAGCCTCGGTCAGTCCATACATCCCGCTCCTTGGAGACGTTCGCCTCTTTCATAGATGGGTACAAATATGCTTCACCCACTCCTTAACTGGGATTACATCACCTTCCGAGTTCGAAAGGGCCCCTGAATGGTATAGATGCTAGGCCTAAGGGCTCTCTTACCAATTCTGGCAAACTCCATTAAGGATGTTGAGAAAAAAAATTGATACAACTCCCACGTTGTGAATACGGTCAGCGGTCGAGGCTCGTTTTTTGCCCCCATAACAGGTCACTATAGGGACGCTATGTTTCAAACATGGTCAACTGTTGTCCTGGATCGTTAGGACCACCCCAAGATGTCCCAAACATCACTTGTAGTGGTTCATTCTGACCTGTTGTATCTAAGAGATAGACTCCCTTCTGGCGATGTGAGCTATCATGCCCCATTGGACAGAGAGAGCGGAGACCGACTCCTTGTTTCCCACACCGAGCACCGCTCACAAGGGCTTATGAGGTGTGATGAGGCAGTAACCATACAAGAAGGTGTATGACCTTCCATCTGGCTCGAGTTCTATCTTCTAGGATTTTACGGTGTGGTGTGGGATTATTTCCTCGTTCACGTCGAGTTGTTCACTGTGTCGTACACACCCCCGGATGAGACCTTACCTGGCCCCCATCCTCACTACAAGACGTTAAACTACAGACTAGTCAGGAATTCCTTACCGAGGCCCAACCTCAGGCCCCTTGGCCTTCTCGGGCCCCCGGTCCCTATCCAAACTACAAGAAATTAAACTACAGACTGGTCAGGCCTTCCGGAACAAGGCACAGCCTCAGGCCCCTTGGCCTTCTCAGGCCCTCGGACCCCATCCTCACTGCAAGACGTTAAACTACATACTGGTCAGGCCTTCCTGACCGAGGCCCAGCCTCAGGCCCCTTGGCCTTCTCGGGCCCCCGGACCACCGTCCTCGCTGCAAGGTGTTAAACTACAGACTGGTCAGGCCGTCCTGATCGAGCCCCACCCTCAGTCCCCTTGTCCTTCTAAGGCCCCCAGCCCCCATCCTCACTACAAGATGTTAAACTACAAACTGGTCAGGCCTTTCTAACTGAGGTCCAGCCTCAGGCCCCTTGGCCTTCTCGGGCCCCCGGCCCTCTCTGTCCTCAATATAAGACGTTAAACTATAGACTGGTCAGTCCTTCCTGACCAAGGCCCAGCCTCAAGCCCCCTGGCCTTATCAGGACCTCGGCCCTCTTCGTCCTCACTACAAGACGTTAAAATGCAAGTTGGTCAGGCCTTCCTGACCAAGGCCTTGCCTCAGGCCCCTTGTCTTTTTTGGGCCCTCGGTCTAGGTTCTCTCTTATAGTATTGTGCGGTGTGGTATGGGGTCATTTCCTCATTCACGTCGGGTTACTCACCGTGTCGTACACCCCCCTTTGACAGGGTATCTTACGCCCAGGATATCGTAAAAAACTACATGTGGCTTTATTCCCATCCTCATGGGACAAGTAGGACCGCCCGAATGTCTAGACTTCGAGTCATGTCCCATCTCTTGAAAATCTCCATCTCACCTTGGTCCCTTGGCCTACCCTCTCCCTCTTGGACACCGTCGTCACCCCTTTTCAGTGGTTCATCAATGTGCCTAAGGGTACTCTAGTTTAGTACCTAGAATTTTGGACTCTGCTCGAACATGCTTCCACCCACTTTTCAGGATTTGTGTTCCCCTTCATTAGGGCTTCCATCACCTCTGATACCCAAAGGGACCCCCAAGTGGCATGGATTCTAGGACTAAGGGCTCTCGTAGAACTTCAGGCCAACGCCCCTGACGGTTGCAGACAATAAGCTGATACAAATCCCGTGTTACGAATATGGTCCGTGGTAGATGCTCATTTTTTGTCCCACTTTAGGCTAATGCGATATGGATACTGTGTTTCAAAAATGGTCAATAGTTATCCTCCCTAAACTACGGGGATTTTGATCCATGTCAAGACATGGTATGTAGGAAGCCTCCAGGAGGTTCAAGCCCACCACCCGTTGGTCACTCTGACCCCCTTCACGTCACTTCACCAACACCTTGGGCAGCCTATGTTGCAATCCTCACACCATCCTAAACTATGCGTACTTTGAATCCCTGCCACAGGGATACATATGAAGTATCTTTGAGGCTAAAGCCCAAAACCTTTGTCCATCATGATTCTTACCCAGGCCGCCACATCCCGGTGAGATCATGCCACCTCATTCCTCTCCACAGTATTCGGAAATCCTCCCACATGTTGGCCCCAATATCTATGTTCCATCAAGGGGGTTCCTCGATCTGATCAACTCTAATTAATGTTTTGATCAGTCTGATCTGTCTCTAATGGACGTTAAACTTGTGGCATACCCCATGTTAAATACAATAAGCTAAGGAAAAGCTTAGATACATGCATATGTCATATGATTCCCCACGTTCGATGTGGGATGCCTCGAGTTTCCATTCCCTCGAGAAGCCCTATAATAAGGGATGGAAGATAGACACACCAATCCCCATCGTCCAGACACTCCAATGATGCCCAACATGACTACTCCTCTGGCCGAAGGTTGTTGCCCTAACTGAACCCCTTGAAATGTCTTGATAGAAGAAACGTAATTAACTAGTGTCCATGAAAATATTTCACTAGGAAGAGTTTCACGAACAATGTATTAAATATATGAGGGAGACCCAGACTAGGTGATGAGTTCTGAGAAGGAATCCACGTAATGAAGATCTGACATCCCATCATCCCGTTTGGATCAAGGAGAAAACACCCCTGAACAAGGAGTGAATGTCACCCGCCTTTGGAACGTGGGAATGCGGGGAAACAAAAGCCACGCCTCTCACACCCAAGAAGACAGACGCGCGTTCCCCGGCAAAGGCATCGAAAAAAGTATCATAAAAATTACCAAGGTTATTCACCAAGTTATTTTGAAACTTTTCATCTCTAGAGACTAATTCTTTACCCAATGCATTGGAGCTATTTCAGGGTGCACCCTTAATATAAATTTATTTTCATGTGATCCAAATATATCAAAATACAAAATTTCATAAATAACCCATAGATATTAAAAGAAATGGGTTTCATTTCAAAATCATGAATTTTTAAATGTTCTTAGAAATAAGATCATTATATCATTTATAACCCATGGAAAGAGAGTGAGGGTTATATGTATGTGAATTCAATAATCATGTATATAATTTTTATATATTTATGAACACCCATAGAAATGAAATAGGTCTGGGTATTCACATAAATAAACCAGATAATTTCTTGATAGAAAGAGACAGAAAATTTGAGGTGAAATTTTTTCATCATAACGGCTTATATAACATGGTTTTACAAAACATTGAAAAGAGAGGGTAAAAGAGTAACCCACTCATAAATAACTTATAATAAAGTATAAATATATAATAACATGGAGATAAGAACATGGTATAAAAATTTTATTGACATACCACTTGAAAAGGAAACATGAAAGAAAAAAGAAGACGTGATTCCTTTTACCAAAAATTTGGCAGCCTAACGACATCACATAAAAATTCAGAAAACAAATTGATGAGATAAGAAATGGTATCTCAACAATTATACATGAAATGGAAATAAATTTTAACATGTAATAACATACCCTCAACATAAAGAGATATAAATTAGAAGACACAACATAAAGGAAGTCATGAGTTAAAAGAGGAGGGTGAAAGGGTCTCTTACCTTGACGAGTAACTTCAAAAGCGTGATTTTTGGGACCTTGAGAGGCATGATGGAACCTTGGGAGGACTCCTTGGGATTAAGGAGACCAACAATTCGTTGAGGAGAATTTGGAAATGAAATTAATGAGGGAATGTCTTGGTATTTATATGAGAAGTGAGGGGAAAAGTCATTAATGTCCAAGAGACATCTCATCGGTGGTATTGGCAACACCATGGGCTTGCCCATGGTATTTTCCCTTGGTATTGGCCACTTGGGACACCTAATACCTTATATTACTATTTATAAGTCAAAAAGAATTATTAAATAATTATTACATCCTTAATGATGTCCTTAAACACTAGAAACTAAAAACTGTATTTTCACTATTCACCGAAAAATCATTTTTTTCAGAAAAACCCCCAATAATTATCTTAACCTAATATCGATGCTATGAATTCAAAAATGAACTCCATTTTATAAAAATTATTTTTTAAGTATTTTTAATTTAATTTTTAATTAAAAACACTATACACTTGAAAAAACTAATACTCGACTAATAATTTCGGAAGTAGTTATTTACATATTTTATTGAATCACATTACTTAATCAAGGTGCCTAAATTATATCAATACTTTTTTAAGTGAGGTTAATTAATCCATTTGATCACATTGCTAATCAAAAGTGTAAAATCACTTTTCATAATTTACTATTCACCAAAAATTACGTTGATCTTATTAGACTCTAAATTTCTTACTGAACATAACCGTAGAAGACCATTTTTTAAAAATCATTACACATTATTTATTATTTAAGGTTTACATAAATATTTTAAAATTTACGTTTTTTATAAACAACAAAAATATAAATCCTATATTTATCTGGATGTTTGGAAATTCAAAAACATCACCATAAGAAGAAATCACAATTTTTATTTATATCAAAGGATTACATAATGCTATTATTGTCTAGTTACATAGACCCTTATAACACCAGCATAGGACCTAAGTGTTAGGTTTGCTTAGGAGATAGAATCTTGGTAAGGCTCAGCCAACATTTCCTGAGGGCTGATTTCTATCAGCTTGAACTTCTCTCTAAGGTGATTCTATTCCAGCTTCACACAATGATGTTCGGCTTGGGTTTGGTCCAGAGAAAAGCCCAACGGTGCTACCTCCTTTCTGAGTTCCATCAGATGGGCTTCTATTGGCCTGAGACTACTGGTAAAACTACTATCAACACAAATTCAGCTAAACTAATACAAAAATCAATAGTACAAAAATCTCCTTTAATAACCTTTTATTAGTTAAAAATTAATGGTTATCTACTTTTAACAAATATTATCATATGTTAATTCTTTTTCACAAACATCAATGTTTACAATAAGTAATGTTAGAGGTAAATAAACATCATTTGTATGAATTGAAATACTTATAGTATTATCTTCTCTAAAAATATACACTTTTTCAATTATGCAATCAATATTTTATCGCATGTTATCGATATATCTATGATGAAAATTTTACACTAGTAGCTCACTAAAAGATGGATTTTTTATAGTTCCATTTGGAAACAATGTTTCTTCCCAACATAACAATGATAGATTCTGGAATTTATTCATCGCATTCCTATATTTGTTCCTTATATCCCGTCTCTACAACTTCCATTAAATAATTTTAGTTTCTTATTTATGTTATTTTTTATGCATAGAATACCAATATCAATATATTTAGATTATTTTCTTTTGAATTGTTTTCTATTAAAATATTGCATGTATATAAATTCAAGGTTACCCTTAAGTAACTAATTGCTTACCATTACATACGTGCTTTAAAAAACAAATTATTAATATAATCCATTCTAATGTAGGTTTATCATGATCACTTAGAATTCATTTGAGTCCATTTTCAATAAACCATGTTTTTAGTAAGGGTGGCTCTTTACATCACTCACAACACTAGAAACAGATATTTATTTAGTATATATTTTTTCCAAATATCTCTATCTCAAGGATCTAATCCCTATTTAACATGAATAATCTTACAAAAGTTGACATAGAAAAATAGGGTCAAACTAGATGGGTTGAAAAATTCACTGTTAGGTTTATTCACCAGTTGAAGATTAGAAAGTATAACCTAAATTGGAAAAAAATATATTGTGGGAGACTAGTTGATTCTTCCCCCTTAGATCAATTTTGGTAATCCCTTTCAATCCCACCACTATAAAAATATGGTTATGAAACACCTAAAAATAGTGTAATAATCAACTCAAGGTTGCTGATTGATTTCTCCCTATAGAAAAATCTTGGTGAGATCTTTCATCGTTACCACTAAACATTAATAATAGTTTTTTACCTCAAAATTGGTAAATTAGGGCATTATATTTTTATAATAAGTTTTATATTTTTCATTATTGTTTTATATCATATTCACTATAGAGTATTTTGGAACTATATTTGGATGAACAAGAATAAATTAATAAGCAAAGTTAAGAGATTTAAAAATAATTTTTTTGTCATTGTATATCATGTGGAAGAGTTGACTTCATACAGGTAGGATTACATATAATTCTATACTGATTGGTCTAGTGTAGTAGATATGAATGAGGGATGTAGAGTACATGATTTTTGGAATTCATGAAAAAGGATTTTATCCAATTTTAATCACATACAATATAGTGATTGATATGAAGTATATGTTTTATGAAATGAAGGATGTTGTCAACGATAGAAAATAGATGAGTTTGAATAAAATATTTTCAAATCATGTTCCCTATAATTCCCTATTGATTAGGTTATGTCATTCTTAGATAGTGGAAAATGTAGGGAGAGTGTTAAAAGAGATATAATGGAATGGATTTTCTCTAGATGGATATACCTATAGAATTATTTTTCAGGATTATTCATTAACATATAATGTTGACACTACAATAGTTGTATTGAGGATGTCGATTTTAATAGTGTGAATATTAATGCTTATTTGTGTGGTGTTTTGTTAAATTAAGTATGAAATAAATGAATGAAAGATATGTAATAGTAATTGTTAAATAATTTAATAGATAATGAAATTTCCCATTAGAGTATTTATAACACGCTTTTCATTCATTATTATCAAGATAGTGACATGAAAAATCATTTTCAATAATTTGGACTACGGAATCTAGAAAGGCAGAGATAAATTAATATTCTTTTAACTCTTTGATAAAAAAGTTGTGTCCAATGAAAATCATGGTTGAATCTCTTGGGTGGATAAATATAATGATAGTGAATGGAATAACACTGGTAGTGGAGATATACACAGTTCTAATTAATGGCTATAGATAATACTAAAATTTTGAATTCTTTTTCATGGATATAGAAGAGATATAATATTATTATAAGTATCCTTAAGTTATTTAAAACCATTAGTAATCATTGGTAGGTGGATCAGATACCTATATTTCATAGTATTATAAAAAGTGAAATTTTTCCATCGGATTGGGGGTTATGTGTCAAATCACATTAAAAGGGTCAATACCCCATGAAAAAGAACTTGGATTGGCATGATATCATGGTATAATGATTACTAAGATGTTTTTTATATGTAGTAATAAATTTTATATCCATTAGATACTCTTGATTTTTTTTATAATGTAAAATAATAGGTAACATTGTCTAGTGTTATTAAAATGACATATATACCATCAGAGGGATAAAAATAAGAAAAAAACTTATAATTCATGTTAAAATATAAGAAAGATTTCCTATAATAATTTTTTTCTATTGTAATCAACTACGCATCAATATGCTGACTGGATTGATCAGTATGATTGAATGTATTATTTGACATTATTACCATTTTTTAAATAATGGTAAGATATTGTGTGCTGGGGTTAAAAATAGTCAAATGAGATCTAATTAACATGAAATCAAAGGATAATGATATTTAAGTCATTTAAAATATTTCCAAATCATTGTAACATCAATAAAATACCTGAATTGGTTGATATGTTCGAAACTGGAATTTGTCTCTTTGATTTGGAGTTAAGTGAAAATCACATGAAAAAGTAAAATACCAATAAAAAAATACTTGGATTGATTTGAAATCATATGAAAATAATGATTTTTAATCTGTACGAATCTATTTCACATCCATCGGGTGTTCATGTCACCTAGAATGATGGAAAATTATGGGTAATGTTTTCTAGTTTTATTAAAATGACATATCCCTCATCAAGGGGGTAAAAACATGATTATTTTTATTTAAAAATCAAGTTGAAAATTCCACGAATCGTTTATGATCTATTCGATTTAATCATGCATCAATCAGATTCCTTGATTGATTGTTATATCTTATGGCTTGATTTAACAATGTTAAATTTTTTTAATAATGGAAAAATCATGTGTATAGGGGTAAAAGTGGAACAAATGATCTCCAATTAACATGAAATCATAGTATAGTGATATTAAGTCATTTAAAATTTGTTGGAATCATCAGTACATCAATCAGACACTCAAATTTCTCAGTATGATCGAAAAAGGGGTTTGTCCCTCTGATTTTGAGTTAACTATAAAATCATATAAAAGAGTCCAATACCAATAAAATTCAATTTCATTGACATTAAATCTGGGGATGATGATCAAAAGGTCATTTTTGATCTGTCAAAATCAACATCGCTTCCATCAAATGCTCATATCGACCTTTATGATGAATAGTGATGGGTAACATTGTCTACTTTTATGAAAATATAAAATCTCCAATCAAGGGGGGTTATCATGACCTGTCCCCCATGTTCCATGCTAGGGCTACCCAAATACCACCTCTTATAGTCCAGTGTTTGTCGACAAGTATTGGGTAGGCATATCCCACATGTGGGCGGCATTTTACTATGTACCTGTACACTCACACCCACCTCTAATAAAAAGTGTTGAAACTAAAAATTCACAGTGGACATGAATTTATACTACTAAGAAAACCCATATTGAGTAAAAAATACTAACTGAATGTATTGGGTACTAGCATACAATCCTTACAAAAGAAAATTACAAGCTCCTAGAATCTATCTACTAAAAACCCTACCTAAAGGGTGGGTATAAAATATGTCAGAAGTCACTGATTTGAAACTAGTATGTAGGGACTCCCTTAAAGTACCACCTGTGTACATCCCACTATGATGTGATCATAAAATCCACTCCTCTAAGACTATGTAAACTTAATCATCGAGCCAACATATCCACCAAAAACTCGGATCTCCTAATAAGTTCTGTGGAAAAGAAGAAGTGACGGGCACCATTATCTATAAAAACAAAATCTTGGGTGTATAAGACTCTAATAATACCTCTAATCATCCTGGGATTCTCAAGATCGTAAACCTCCATCACTTCGATCTGGCCTTTCCCCTATCCATTGGCTCTCTAAGCTCATGGTGGACCACCTAGGGGTGGCGGTGGTAGTACCTCAAACCTCCACCCACCTCCTACTGCTCATCCACCTCCTCTTCCATGTTTTCCTCCTATATGACCACCCTATTCTTGCCTCTGTTGCTACCTCAGTGGTCTGTTGACCATCTTATGATCAGTTGTATGGCTGGTTAGACAATCTCTATCCATATAACCCCAACCACCGCATGAGTAGTACAGCCTCTCCTTCGGCTGACATGTTCTTCCCTAGAATCCTTGCACTACTGATCCTAAATCTTGGGGTCATCCCCTGGACTGTATGGTCCTCTTGGACCCTTATGTCATATTTTATCTACTTGTTTCCTATGACTCAACTATGTGATGCTCCGTGGTAGCTCCCACTGTCGGTACCTGCACTGCCTGAAATCTCTTAACAAGAAGAGCCCACTCTAGCACCCCAACGTGTGCCAGAATTCTAAGGGATATCATCAAAACCCTGATCTCCTTGTGTCTCCCCTGCTCAAAGGTCTGAGTCCTGAATAATGGGTCTTGCACCATGTATGGGGAGTAGCAAGAAAGATCTATTAATCTCAATGAATACCCTTCTATTTTCTGACTACCCTGCTGTAGGTGTAGTAGCACTTGTATACGCAAAGAGAGTTACATCACCAGAAATAACTCCTCCATGATGAGGTTCTCAAAGTATTTCTATTATAGGGTTTAATCCTCATGAATTTGGATCATCAAACCCCAACATCTCCCCACTAATCCCTGAATAAGTCTCATGGCTAAGACCACCAACTCGTCGATAGGCATCCTCACAAGGCAGAAAACTCATGTAATTGCCTACATCCAATCCTTAGCTACATGAGGATCTATCTCACCTCAGAACCTCAGGGGGTCTCTGTCTATGAAACTCATGCAATGAACTAATCCTTCATGCATCCACTCTTGGTAACATTGGTAGGAACTTCTTACCCCCGGGTTGTGGTATTGATGATAACCACCTAGAGTTTATGTCTATGGTAACAGTCCTTGTAATGATTCCTTATCACTCAGAAGACCATCCTTGTGGTCCTACCCCTAAATCCTAGTTGGTTGCCTATGTGGAAGCATCTTGAAATAGAAGAATATGTACCATAGTCAATAGAGTATAACAAGTGAGCTGAATCTGACTCAAAAAGTACATGAGAACACACTCAATTTCTATATGATTCATGAAATAATTGTTTTCAAGTACCAAGTTGAAAAGAATAATTGAGGCTCATGTTGTATGGTTACATCGACCACTGCACCAAACCTGGACTCCGTAGCCTAAATTCTAAACTTGAAACACTTAATATTGTTTCCAAAAATCAAAATCAAAGACTCTTGTTCAATATGATAGACCCATCTTGTGCTCTGATACCACTCTTCCATGACCCGTCCCTCAAGGCATGTGTTGTGACTACCTCATGACCACCTCCCATAGGCCAGTGGCTAGTGACTAGTGCTGAGTAGGTATATCCCATAATTGGGAGACATTTTCCCAAGTACCTATACACACAAACCAACATCCAAACAAAAATCCTGAAATAGAAAACTCTAAGCAGACATACATGTATAATACTAAGGAAACCCACATAGAGTAAACAGAAAAAATTTGAAATTAAAGGGTCTAGTATAAAATCTTAATAGAAGAAAAGTATGTTCTCCAAGAATCAATATTCAAAAAACCCTACTTGAAGTGTGTGGACAGAATCTGTCAGAAGGTTCTGAAGTAATCATTGTCTTTCAGGCCTCCCACTAAGTACAACCTATGCCTAGCCTACTTGGGATCTCATCAAAGATGTTGGTTTTCTACATAAGAAATGTTTTGTACGGTCAAATCATGTGATGGGGTGAGTAAAACATTACTTTGTAGGGACCCCAACCCACAAAGTTATACCACAAATCAATACACAACACTGACTACCAAAGAGGTACATGAAGTGTAGCCTCTAAGAAGTACATTCAAGAGAGTCAATAGAGTTATCTCAAACTAGTATATATATATGACAAACATATATGAATAAATTTAAAGAATATTTAAATCCAAGGAGACAAAATCAGGGTCTTCATAGGAGACACATTCTATATAGGCATAGGATACACACTACTTAGGAGACACACTCCATTTGAGACACACTCTGTGCAGGTGCTGGAGACACACTCTGTAGGAGACACACTCTATGGGGGCACAATATACACCCTATTTAGGAGTCACACTCTATGTAGGAATAGGAGACACACTCCATCGGAGACACACTCTTTGTAGGTCACAACTAGCCACTAGATTCTGATCTTAGTGCACTCATTCTAGGAGCACCTACTCCACGAGGAAAAAAGGTCATATGCCAACCTCCAAAAAAATACCATAGAGTATTTAAAAATTATAGCCTCATCATAAGGGTCCTAAGTCTGTAAATGTCTTGTCAGGAGGACATATGGTTTGAAAGTTATGAGCCTCTTTGTGAAAAGGGGCTGGTTGGGTTCAGGTCTGGTATAACACGGTCAAACCGACCCAAACCGACTCACTGGGCCCAGCCCGCCCTGGCCTGGCCTGTCTCATCCTGTTGCCAGCCTAGCCCACTAACGGTCTAACTCCTGTGAGTGGGATGATTCGGTCCACCTGGATGGGCCCCTACTAGTCATGCCCCTCCCTATCCCATGTGGTCACCTAACCACATTCCATCTAGCACCCCATTCAATGCGACCATACCACATTGCGTGGTCTGTCAGCATGACCAGCACACACCAGTAGCTCCACCGTGGGCTCTTCGTCTGACGTGGCTCTGACGATCAGTATCACTCCACTGTTGTGGACTCCTTCTACAGCCATCCGCTTCCATCTGCTACCACTGAGGGGTTCCACCACTAGCCTTCGAGCCGGAGGCCCCCTATGCCTCCACCCACGACCCCCTACCGTGGGCCCTTTCACTACCATGGTCCCACAAGACCATGGGATGATTCCACCGCTAGCCGTCCGACCTTGTCCTCCTGGAACGACCACATAGACAGGCCGATATCAACTCCACTACTGACCACCCCACCAGAAGCCTCACTTATCCATACTTTGCCTAAAATTCCTGAGCCACCACCTCCAATCACCACCTAACACTTTTTCAGTCCCGGATCTAACTCCAGATCTATGTGCCCAAGGAAAAATGAGAAGAAAAATTGGGAAGGGAGGTAAGGCATAAGAACACCCAAAATGGATAGATCTAGGTCTTGTTTTTATCATCCTCGATCCGTCCACATTAGAATTGAAGAATTGAGGGAAACGTAAATAAATCCTAAACATGGAAAAATCCCAATAATCACCACCACAATAGATTCCCAAAACAACACTACACACAACATATGAATCAATCCATTGTTAATTAATTAACGTTCTTCATAAGAAAAAGAAATAAACAAAGGAGGGGGAAATTTTAAAACAAACTCCCTACATGGGATTGGATCGATCTCTAATGAATAAAGAATCTATGTTCATCATTCATCAATCCATCAATACTCGCACCGAATCTCGATCATCGATCAGTTGGTGTTCATCATTGAGAGGATTTTCTTCTCCTTGCATCAAAATAATTCCCAGGGTTATGATGATAACCTTAAATCCCCCGAATGTGGCTTATTAAAAAGAAAAAGTGATGTTGTGTTGCCATGTAATTTCAATTTACAATTTTTTATTTAATATTTTATTGACATTCACGTCCAAAAATTAACTTTCACCCTCAACCCATGTCGGTCTAGGTCAATCCACTCCTAAGGAAAGATGATATTCTCGATGCAACAGTGCACTCATATTTTTGATCTGACCAAACTCAAAGAAGTAATTATGTTTAAATGGTAGTCCCCTGAGAAACTTTATTTAAAAACTGATCTTTATTCAAAGAGTTGTTTTGGAAACACCGAGCCTCAGAACCTTGCGCCATCTCAACACATAGTATCGGAATTTTCCTAATTAATTTATTCAAGTAATCTGTAGAAAAATCCAAGTCATCAAAAAGGTCAAAAAGTACGAAACAACTTCTTATTTATGTGAAAATATAGATAAAATCCCTCGAATTATTTTTGGTCTTTTTAAATAAACCATGTGCCAATATGATCCCATGATTTGTTTTTATAGTTTAAGGTATGAATTGACATTATTACCATTTTGTAATAATGGTAAAATCATGTGTGTAGGGGTCAAAACTAGACAAAAAAGCTCTAATTAACATGAAATATTAGTAAAAATATCATTGAATCATTTAAAATAAGTATTAATCATCATCGTATCGATCAGAAATCAGAATTTCTCTCTATGAAAAAAAATTTCATTATCCCTCAGGTCTGGATTGAAGTGATAATTCACATAAAATGGGATAATACCAAGAAAATACATGTTGATTGACCTAAAATAATGGTAGAATGATCCAAAAGTCATTTTAGATAAGTAAGAATCCACACCACATTCATTGGAAGCTTTTGTTAGTCAATATGATGGAAAATGACATGTAACTTTGTCATGTTTTATTAGAAAGGTATATCACCCATCATGGGGTAAAAATGAGAAAACAAGTTCTCATTTATTTGAAAATCTTGGAGGACATTTCTCTTATAATTTTAGACTTATTGGAATCAATCATGTCTCTATTTTTATTTTTGGATTGATCTGTATGGATTAAGGTATGAATTGAAATCATTATCAGTTTTTTATTAATGTAGGAATAATATGTATAGGGGTAAAAATAGACCAAGAAAGTTATCATTGACATGAAATTTTTAGAAAATTATATTTATATTATTTAAAATTTATAGGAATAATTGGCACATCGATTAAATACCTAAATTTCTTAGTATGATCAAAATTGGTGTGTCTCCCTCATAGTTTGTGTAAAGTGAAAAATCAAGTAAAAGAATCCAATACTGAGAAACCACATATATATTGTCATGAAATAGTGGGAGAATTATCTATGATTCATTTTTGATCTATTTCAATCAATTTCAGACCTATCAGATTCTCATGTCATATGTCCATTTGATGCTCTAATTGATCGGTATGTGGTAAACATTGTTTTCAACATTAATATGCATTACTCAACTAATAATTAAAAACTATAATCTGATATTTCATATTATCTTCTCATTATTTATGAATATGTGATTTTTTATGTTTGTAACACTGTATGAATTATTTTGATTATTCTTTATATATTAACCAAATAAATTAGATTTTGGTGTTAAACATATTGATTTTTATATTTTCATTATTTAGTTGTTTTTTGTACAATATTTGTAGGTTGATTGAGAAATAATATTGGAAGGTTTCGAAGATATATTAATACTGGTTTTTTATGTTTTGCTTCTTTATTTTTTATTTTTTATATTTAGTATGGAAATTATAATAGTAAATTTAAAAAAAATGCATTCTAGAGACGACCATAGGTGTTCGCTAATATTTATTTTATGAGAATTATCTATCACCAATGTCATCATCTTTTGAACCTCTACAAAAACTTCTTTAAGTGATCACTATTACAATTTTTGAGATGGGGAAACTGTGATGGCCAAAAAGCAATTGGGAGGGGGTATCTAAATTCTTTTCGAAGACACTTTAGGTGGTCTCTAAAGGTAAATTTTGTAGAAGTTAAATATTTTTTCCCTATGGATCAGTAAGGTTTATAAGTGTCAAGATATACATATCATTTAATGATAATATTATAATAACTCTATAGTTTATAAGATACTCTAAAATAGGTGTAAATCTTCCATTTTTTCATTGCAAACTCATGCTAACAAATTAAAACGACAATAATGTTTAATTTTTAATATAATTAACATTATACATATTTTATCATTAAGAAATGTTAAACATGAATTACATTTTTATAATATTATAATTATACATTAAATTCATTTATATTACTATTTATCGATGGTGTAAATGAATATGATACAACATCATTCACATAGGTGTTGTAAACCTACTATTGTTTGAATAATGTTTTAAAATTGATTAAAAAGAAAATAATAATAATAAATATCTGATTTAATAATTTTTTTATTAGTTTCATATGAAGTTGTAGTGTTAGCTGTCATTGAATTACATCACTCCACTATCATGAATTACTGCATCAGTATATCTACCGTTGAATTATGAATCTATGCACCCATTCTTTCATTAAAGATGAAAGATATGTTTAAAACATCAGAATGAGAGAGGATTTTTTAAGTAAAATATTTTATATGTTAATATTTTTTTCTTAAGTCTTTGAATAGTATTGATACTTTTGAAAAGTACCTTAATTAATTCATGTAAGGCCAACCCAAAATTTTCTTACATCATTCATGATGTAATTAATTATATATTTATCCAATAAAATAAAATACCTTATTTTACGATATTTCGCTATTCACGCATATATTTCACTATTTTAGAAAATTTTTAAAACACCATACTTATATGATTTATAAAATTAGATTAAAAAATTAAATTTATTTTACCAAAATAAATATTTAAATTGGGTAATTCAAAATTTTAATTTCAACATAAAATTAGGTTTTTATTTATTATTTTAAAACAGGTTGTCCTAAAAATTCATACTTATGTTTTCCTAATGTTACATATATTTAATAATTATAGGTTAATATTTTTATACTTATGTTTATTTATTATATTCCTAGAAAAAAACTTATAAATATTCTCCATTAATAACCCTATTGTTCAATCTACTATTCTATCTATTAAGTTGTTATTCTAACAATTTGGATACTATTTTAATGATTAGGATTATATCATAACGATCATATTTAAAACCTCTACATTACCCATTTAAAATCATTATATATCACTTATAATTTATATATATACTACTTAATTCCTTATTTCTTCATTCGTATAGTTTTCTCTTTATGTTATTCAAATTTCAGTTATAAAATGACAATCTTATTTCTAATGTTTTTATTTATTCATAAAGTATTTTATATAGCCATGGTGTTTCTAGAATTCATTGACCCACCTGATTACCAACTTTTAATAATTTTATTTACATTAATTTATTTCCTCATTATAATTATTTTAATCATAGAAAATGTATTCATCCTTTATTCATAATGTTTTGTTATGAAATTAAATAATGTTTAGTTTTTTATTACATAGTATGTTATACTATGTCCACTAGATATATATCACACACCATGAGTAATTATATACATCTTTTTTTATTATATAAGATTCTACAACAAGAAATTGGGCATGTCAATCTATTTAGTCAAAATCATAATTCTAAATTTTATGAGTGAATACTGAATAAGTTGAATTAATCAATATCATGTTATTTAAAAAATATTATTAGTATATCATATGTCACTCACCTTAATATATCAGCACAACGCATGTCAATTTTATATGTATAGTTATACACTTCCTCGCTATCACTCAACAGAGAGCCTAAATGTCATACCCTTCATATTTGAGGAAAAAACTCATCTTGGTTAGTAAATATCTATCACATGATCATTAGAATATTTAACCACCCCAAGTTATATTAAAAACAATAAAAAATTCAAAAGTTATAAAATTATGAGGTTCACATGATCGGTAATTTAACCACATGTAATAAATATTACTCTAAAACATGCACCCCTAGTATAATAAATACATATTAGCATCCCATTTAGTATAATTAGTGGGTTAATCTAGAAACAATATCACTTTTTTGTCTCATGAGTGAACAATGCATATTTATACAATACACTATTCAAAATGATCTTGAAATTAGTTCACAACTCATGCCTTTCCAAGACAACAATTCATCGAGGATAACATAGATATTTAATTATAATAGGTCAATTATCATTATGATATTAAGATATATGGAATAAATTTGTTTGAATAATGAATTGGAATTTCCTCTGAATGACAAGATATATTAACATAATATAATAACACGCTGCATAAAATTATTAAAAAAACTATATACATTTTTTGTTATCTCACCACATACGAATAAGTAGCATAAAGTTTAGGTCATAGCTCTTTTATTAAGGAAAATAAAAGACAAAGAGATATGGATGGGGTCATTCAAGCAATCATTCCCTCATGCCAATAATAACTAGAGGAAACAAAAATGTCAAAGTCACATTCATAATCACCATACCAATCAAAATCATAATTTATAGGACCATGAGACCTGGTAATCATTGTTGTATTTAGATATGAGTAATCTTTCCCACGTCCTACTATCTTAGGAGGAACAGGTTAAAAATATTCCGCATCCACAACAATGTTTCTTCCTTTGAACAAAATCTGACTATAGGTAGTTTTTTGGAGATTCATCCACTACATCATCCCATCTTCCTTGGATGCCATGTATCTCCTTTAGTTTAATAATTTACTCTTGATATTGTGAAGGATTTGTACAATCACTTGGAGATGGTTGCTCCTCGATCCCAAGGCCAACACCTTCATGTGTCTTCCCCAAAATCACTCATGATTCCATGTTACCCTCAGTTCGGGCATTCACACCAAGATCAGGAACCAATGTCAGGGCCACCCTTGTCCCAGATCTAGTCTCAGGCCTACATTCCTCTATGTCCTCCCGCAAACTTTGTTCAGTATCCTTTTCCACTTGAGTCTCTTGTGAAAGCTCTTGGGAGGCATCATCCACTACTTCAGTACTCATTTACTCATTACCTATATCAGTAGGGGATTTTCTTCCCCCAATAGACTTATGCTGCATTGTCTGCCTCCTCATCTTCCTCCAACAAGAAGTCTCAAAATTCCCTTTTTCTGAACAAAAATTGCATACAAAATTTTTACAACACTTCTCTTTATCATGGACAATAACTTGACAGTTACTACAAAAGTCAGGTAATCTCTCATATTCCACCTTTAGGGAGATATCATTACCAAATGCAGACAAAACTATATTTTGAATCCTGCAAGAACTTAGATCAACTTCCATCAATAAGTAAAGGGGAAAAATACCTTAAGTTGTTTGTATTTTATCAAAACATGTCACATCTCTATGTAACACCTATTATATCACTATGTAAAATATGTATCATCACCATGCAGTCATATGTATATTTATCCAAATAATCCATTTTGAGAGATCATATATTTGATGAATGTATATTTGGATAATCATTAGATTAATAGTCTTAATAAATATTTTAATCACTTTGAATAATATATTTAAATGAATTTTTCTTCAATAAATATTATTATGATGTGTTTAAGATTTTATTATTAAAATTAAAAATATTTAGAATAGCTAAGGGTATAAAATTACATTGAGATCATTGGTATTATTTAGTAATTAACACATTATAATAAATTATTTATACAAATAATTTTCTAAATACTTATTCAAGTATATATGATAGATTTTTATAGAATTTCACTTTTGACTAAACTCTTATATTATAAATCACTAATTTTGTAATAAGTTTTCAGGGAAAAATCATATCTTATATCACATTTAATTGGTATTTAAAAACATGAAAATATTATTATAGTATAAAATAATTTAAAATTTTATAATTTTTATAGAATATTTTTTAAGATTTAATTGATAATACTTTCATGAATATCATCTTAATATGTTATGTAGTGGATAAAAAAATCATGTATTTCCATTTAAACATTATTTAATCATAACTAGAATTTTAAAACAAAAAAATTACTTTTTATGTCAATTAATTCTAAATGAAATAAAAATTAAACAAGTCCATCAAACATTATCTAATAATTTGAATCAATATAAATCACCTTGAAATAAAAACACTTTATTTCTCTATAGACCTCAACATCAATAATCATTCATCAATGCTTTATTAATTTATAACTCTTATATATATTTACAACAATCGTATGTTGTGAAGTTACTGTCAAAATCCCTTGAAAATAAAAAATTTATATATATAACATTAAAACTTAGTGTGAACTCCCTATGATATTTACTACAACGTTTTAGATGTTACACGTATTTTTCTTTGGATATACTATTTCCATATAAAAAATATCCTACCTTATTAATACCTCTCATATTTCTCAATTTCTTATTCATACTATTATACAATACAATATATTTAATTTTCCTTTAGATTTAATCCTTATAATTTTGTACTATTATCACTACATTTGATCGTGGACCCCTCATTTCTCATTTAGCCACAATAAATTTATTAATGAGACCGGGTAAAGATTTTTTCCAACATTATCATGTTACATTTCACATTAAATTATTAAACGTTTTTAAAAGTGATTATAGCATTATATTTGTATCTAAGTGTAGCTATATAGAATATCTCACATCTTCAAATAATTCTGAACCCCTATTATTTTGATGTTAATTGTAGAGAATACTTTGTTCAATAATGTGGCATCTAAATAATTACATTAAAATCCCATGACTTTCAAGAATTATTTTCTTTGGATATATTTTTATAAGGTCATATATCATTTTTTATGAAACCATATCCTCATGTTTTTTTTATATCTTTGGTTTTATAGAAATAATCACGAGATAAGAAATATATAATATTTATTCTTTTGATTCTTAGAAGAATCGCTATTTTATTATTGAATAATATTATTAGTGTCTCTTTTATCAATGGGTTTCTATAACAAAGAATATTATTCCTTAAGAATTATTCTCAATTTCTATTCTATTACAGGAACATTATTCCATTAAACATCTTTTATTCTTGTATTGATCTCAATGAAAATGTTTTTGATTATTCAATGTCATCTACAAGAAAAAATATTATTAGAAGAACATTGTGTTTTATATTTATTTAATAGGACATTAATTAAATATAATCCCAGTGAAATGATAAAACAAATTCATATCAAATCTATTATTGGGTCAAGAACCATTTTTAAAAAAAAAATTGTTTGGTTTTACAATTTCTCCCATCACATAACTATTTAGGTACACCATTATTATAACCAACTAGTTTTTTATATATGAGAAATTACCCCCTCTAATATAAGAAAAATATAAATAATATACCTAAAAACATTATTTTATCACATATATATATAATCATATTTGGTGTATGAATGTACTCCATAAAATGAAAATAGTATAATGTGACAATAAACATAAGTAAATAATAAAAATAAAACATGGTATTATGTCAAGTCATGGACTAAAAATTATTAAAAACAGGAAAAAAACTATAAAAAATAAAATAAATAATAAGAAATAAGATTATAATTTTAAAAAATATAACTTAATTTGATATGAAAATGAGTGGATATGATGTATTTATAGGATGTACAATGATTGTTTGAATAGTATATGATATGATAATATAGTATATAATTTCTAATATTATTTACTTTTTAAATTACTTTTTATAATATAAATTTTATGATATAATTTAATTTTTTAATTTCCAAACAAATTAAATAAAAGGTGTAATTAATTATCAATCATATATAATTAATTAATTAATAATAAATAATGATGTGAACACTCTAGAAAAATAAAAAATATTTATTCGAAAGAAAATTATTTTTCCTTATGTTATATGATTATATTTAAATATGATATTTATAACACATAGATTTTGAATTTTTAAAAATATAATAAGTTTTTTAAGTCATCATTTTGAAATTAACTATGAGTGAATTTTTTTTGGATTTTTCTAAAAATGTTGATTTTTTAGTGATTAGTAAAAATTACATTTTTTACAAATACTGTAAGATTTTTTAAATAATCATGATAAAAATATAAATTGAATAATTAATAAAACCCTTTTTTAGATATAAAAATTATTTAATAAATAAAATATTTTATTTGAAAAAGTTAAGTTGAATTTTTAAACCTATATTTTAAATTTTAAAGACAAAGATTTATTTAATTATAATAAATAATTATTTTTTAATATTTACCTATTGTAAAGTATTTCCATGATGTAATTCAATTTTAGGTGTGTTTTAATTTCAAATAAACCTTTTACAATTAATCATATGTTGATATAAATACAACAAATAAATATTATTCATAGTCTTTGTCATAGATAATAAAATAATAAATACTTTATTCTGAAATACCCATCCCCCATGGATAAATAAACAACCCTCAACCACCCCATTATACTCACTTATAGAATTTATTTCTCTTCAATATATATATCAAAATACCCATCTAAATTTCCCAATCCATGTCCCTAATCCCTTAGTGTAACCAAAATTCCCTCCTCCTAAGCCTATAGGATCAATCTAAAGAGGTGACTCAAGATGCTAGGTAAGGGTTTCCAAACACATGTTTCAATTTCAATTCCCCTCTTACACATTATATAACATAAAGTAATATATAAAATTAACTTTAAAACATATTATTTAATATAATATAATTTTTTATAAAACACTATGATCAACTAGTTTTTATATTCTTTTTAAAACTCTCTAAAAAACATCATTTGACCCATGGTGGTTTTATACTACCCCAGTGAAAAGGATATTTTATTTTATTAATATACCTTTCATAGATATTATTAAAATTTTATTTAGTTATTTAATAAAATAAATTATCAAATAAAATCATTTCTATAATTATGTATCAATAAAATAATCTTTTTAATAATTATACTAAATATAAATAATTATAGTCGTTTTTAACAATCAGAAATAAGCTTACCAATTATGATTCCAAAAATTTTAAATATAAACTAACATATTAAACATCATCACATATATAATAAAATAAAATAAATTACTTTAAAATTCCAGAGGTTATGGAACAATTTTATAGTGACCATGAACAGTTACCTTCACATCGAAGTAGTTTTTGAACCATGAACCAACCAATGTCAAAACAATCAATGTGGAATATATAAATTTAATAAATTAGTAAAAAATGAAATAAAATATATATTAGATGAATGAAATATTAAAAAAAATTAATAAAGTAACTAATGAATGAAAATTTACTACTCAAGAATTAACTGGAGTATTTAATGCAAGTAAAGAAATATGGTAGGGGCTCATTTCTCATTCTTTCCCACTCCTTCTAATTTTAGAAGATTTATTTTATACTAATTTCCATCTATATATATCTCTCTTTCTAAATCTATAATATGATAACACTATTTCTATTATGATTCCTATTTCTTTAAGTTTCCATGGATATAAATTCTATCATGTCTTCTTTTTTCCTTAAGTCAAAGCTTATAATGATTATAAGGCAAGATCTTAGAGTTTCTCTCTCCTTTTCCTAGATTATTATTTTATTATTGTACTATTAAAATGATTATTTTCTCTCTGTTATTTTAAAAAATCAATTTAAAATATAAAATATGTTGTTTTATTTATTGTTTTATGGAAACTCTATACTCTTCATACCTTTTAAAGATGATTTATTCCTTTTTAAAAGTTTATTAAAAGGGCATGATTTCATGAATTCCTCTTAATCTGTTATTATGATTTTTATTTCACTTTCTATTATATTTTATTAAACATTGATCCTTTATTTCATGATGAATTTATAATATTCATTAATCCCTTGTTTTCTTTGGGTCTCATATGATGCCTCAATGGTTAAATATTTTTCGAGTTATTATGTTACCCATTTTTTATCAGGGGTTTATTTCTTATTAACGATTTATATAAGTTTCTTTTCAACATGGAATATATGTGCATGATGCATTGTGATATGATAGGTGGCTATATAATTTTATATCCCCCTAATTTATTAAGTAATGCTTTATATCTCATTAGATCATTATGTGTGGGCCAAGTGCAGTTAGCCTCATCCATGATTTTTTCTATAGTACTGGTGAAGTTAGCCTCATCCGTAATGTTATTATGTCTTAGAAGTCATCTTTAACCGATGTTTGTGATGAAATTCCTTAAATTTTTTTCTTGTATTATGTTTCTAATATTTACCAAATTTTATGGATATTTGACTCTTATTCCTTTTTTTTGTGATGGTTAATGATCTATCTCCTATTATTCCATACTAGGATTATTGAATCACTTGAAATATCACCCCACTCATATCCTTTTTACAACCTTACTAGGTTTTATGTCCCACCAATTTTTTCTATGTAAGTCACCAATTTATCCCATGTAAAAACGAGAGAACAATAGAATCAATGAGAATATTATGATGATGGTAATACATGAAATTTTTATCAATTTAGAGATGTTTTATGTTATAAGTTGTTTCCCAAAGATACCCAACCTCTATATTTTTTGGTGATCGTTTGGGATAATTATGCTATGAGTGATATAATATTATATTAAAGGAACGTGGGACATAATAGTAGATATCACAATAAGGGAATGTAATTTTTAGGGATTTATTTAGATAAATAAATAGAAAATAAATCAGAAATGACATATATTAAAACTATGGAAGTATTAGGTTAGGATTTACAAGTGATTTATGGGTTATTTATTATAAGTTAATAATTTTTGTTTTATATGATTACTAATATGAGTATTCTTATCATTAAATTTCTTTTGGTTTTATTAAATTATTATAACCAAAACAAAATATATAAAAGAATATTTATTTTCCATTCAAGAACATATATTTCCTTATTTCATTAAGTTATATCTTTTTTTCAAATCATGAATGATATCCATGTGTATTAAAACGACACCTTAGGACATTGATGTCGAGCTATGAGTTAAAACACTAAAGAGTTCAATCATTAAACTAATGTATATAATTATTACCCAATTAATGTTTGTGGTAAGAATCTTCCAGAAATCCTAGTTATACTCCCTTGATAGAATTTGATGAAGTATTGATAATGGACTATTTATCCTTATATAGAGAAAATATAAACTGGGTTGAGAGGGAAATCACATTCCATATCACAAACCATCCTCTGATTCTATAACAATTCATGGAGAATTATGACACTATTTTGGAAACTACTTATTAAGCATGGATATTATAACCAAAAGAGGAAGCATTTTAACTCAAATGATTGAGATAATGGGAAATGATTTTCCTTGAGTCCATGCCTATCATAATGGAATATGATGGTGCATTCCCTGAATAATTTCTTGGTAATCTATCATATTAGAAGGTTGATTTCTTTATATAACTTATTCCCAATTATTTTCCCATATAAAAAAGTCCCTAAAAATGGACCCATTAAACTTGGAGAGATAAATAATCAACTATAAGAACACTTGGATATGGATTTTATATACCCAACCACTTCTCCGTGGTTTTATATGATCGTTTTTATTAGAAACAAGGATATTTAAATACATAAATGATTGACTATCATGATCTTAATATGACCATGATAAAGAAAATTTGTCATTTTTCATGGATTGATTACTTATTGGACCCACGACATAGGGATAAATACTTCTCTAAGATAGATATTTGACTGGGAAATCATCAATTAAAGGTAAAATATATATTCCCAATAATTCCTTTTATATAAGATATGGACACAATGAGTCCATAGTAATTCCAATCAAACTCACTAATTCTGTAATAATATTTATAGAATTGATGAATAGAGTTTTTAGATATTACGTTGATAAATTTTTTGTTGTATTTATAATTAATATTTTTATATATTCTATGTCATGCTCCCCCCCCCCCCCGAATGGAAACCATCATTGGAAACTGTGGGAATGGAGATAATGACCACCTGTATCCCTCCACTAATAGGTCATGGGTTGGAGATAAGCACTTAGGTTATATCATTCACACAAATGGAATGAATTTCCCTATAAAATTGAAAATAAGGATTGATTGATAAAACATGTACATCAATCAGTTCCTTCACATAAAGATAAAGGAAAGATCCCATGTATATGCATGTAAGGATAAAAAAATATATGACTAAAAATGGAGTAAGATGTATCAAAATATAAACTTATTAGTGACCATAAACCCCAAATAGTTGTTAAACAACCAAAAAGATAGTAATATCCACCACGATATCTAAACCACTTCTTCTAACCTAAAAACATGTTGATATATATAGGGTGAGCATAATCGTTATACTCAATATGATCCTCCCAAGAGCCTCTCATGTAAAATATAAAAAACATATTAAGTCCAAAGTAAACAAAAAATTAATGTAACTTGTCACATAAATAGGTAAACTGTGTTTCTAGAATCCCCATGTATATCTCTAACCATTTAAGGTGTATAATTAATCTCATATTATATAAATAAAACAAGGGTACCCCGGTATTTCTTCCCCACCAATTTTTCGTTCAGCCCCAATACTGTTCCTCATGAGCCATTTCTCTCTAAAAGAAGGCAGCTTGAAGACGTCTAGGATAAGGTATGACAACATGAATCTCATTCATCACATCATCTTATAATTTCATCCACATATCCGTATATTAACTTGGTAGATTCTAGGATCCACCACATCTCAAATATTTTTTAACAAACATCAACTATCATACCTCAATCCATCATAGTTTACACATCAAGTAATGTACCTTGATATATTACATCCCATACACAACATATATATAATGATACTTAGGATATTATTTTTGGAGATACATGTGTGTGAAATAAGAAAAGGTACTTACAAGCTCTATACACATATATGGGAAAATATAACTATCATGCATACCAACATAGAATACTGCAAGTAGAAGAGAGTGGGGCCAGAGGGGGTAGTCAACCATATGTCCCCCACCAACCTTGATGTTAGGGAAAACACCCTCCCATTGTCCATTGGGTATCAGTCTCCCCACCAAAATGGTAGGGATATCATATTAAATCACAAATCCTATAGGATATAATATATCTCACAACCACACTATGGGCATTAACCTAGTGTCAAGCTCAACTACTGTCATCAGCTCTCGGACACCTGGTTGCCACAGCTAAGAGCTACATATCCTATAAGAACCCAAATGAACAAGGAGTTTCATTAAAATTAATTCCTTCCCTTTTAACCATTCGCATTATTTAATTAATACATTATCCAAAAATTAAAATTATTGAAAATAACTTTACATTAGTATTAAAAGTGAAGTCCATGCCCTCTGGGTAGAATCAAACCATGTCTATTGTTCGTCAAGATAAAAAACATTTTTATTACAGTAAGAACCAACCCTGGGGGTTAAATCATTTATTAACAATTACCATTACATATTTTTGAGTACTCTAGGAAATAAACTAAACGACTACCCAGAAATGATTAACCAATTTCATCCAGCTACCTCAATCAATGGGAAAAAAAATACAAAAAAACAAGCAACATATCCATATTGTTTTTAAAAAAATTAATCAGAATGAATCTCAGATTTAATCACAAAAATAGGTCAGCCATGTTTCAACCCATTCCATTAACTCAGCGTCATCCTCGATGCCAACGCGAATCTATCCTTGTATCTCGATATCACAAGCTTCAACTGGTATGAAGACATCAATCCTCCCAACCCTTATCTCACTATCCAGTAGCCATCCTAGGATCACACCACATCACCTGGAAAGGTTCATGCCTAGGGAAATACTAAAGGAAAGAAACAAAAAAAGGTTAACAAGGAAATGTAGGCCCTAAAAACAAGTCTTTCAACCTTTACATGAAAATGGGATCACTCGAACCTAAACAAAAGCCATTTTTTCTTGACAAGAAAATAGGCTTACTCCACCCCAAACATTCACTACGGGAAAAATGGGCTTCTAAGACGGGCTATTTAAGACAGGATTAATTCCCATCACAAATAGTCTATCCAATAGATTAATTGTGATCGGTGGTTCGTCCCGTCACAAATAACATGTTATTTGTGACAGGTTTTGGGATCCCGTGGAAAAAATTAATGTGCGGTTTGGTGCGGGCTGTGCGCTAATGTGCAGGGAGGTTATTTACGATGGGGGGATCCTCTCGTCGTAAATAGTGTGTCTGTCAGAGGGTATTTGTGATAGGACCCATCACAAATACCGGTGGCGGTAAATGAGTTTTTTGCAACGGGATGATGTCCCTTTTCAAAAGGTGTGTCGGCATGTCACTTTTTGTGACAGGGCCCATCACAAATACCCTTTTAACCAAAGACATCAATTAATGCGGGCGAAGGTATTTGCGATGGGCCCCATCCCAAAAAGAACATTTTGCAATGGTAATCCCGTCACCACTAGTCTAACCGATACATACCCCCTCCATTTTTCTTTCTCTTCCCTTCATTTCTAATTTGCTCTCTATCACTCTACTCTATTTTTACAGGGGAAAGTTCTCTAACATTGTTTTTTTCAGAGAAGTTGTGAAGTTTCTTACATCAATAAGAGATCAAGTTTAAAGGTATTTATATTTTATTTAATTTAGTATTAATATCATTTTTTTGTTAATTTTAATTGTTGTTGATTAGTTCTAATTAAATTAGATTTAAATTGTTGTGTTATCTGTATTTATTTTTAATAATAAATTGAAATTATTAATACTAATTGTTAATAATTAGTAATAATTAAAAATAGTAATAATTAATAATTATTCACGAAAATTAGTATTGTCTATAAATAATTACTTGTAATTAGTAATTATTAGTTGTAAATTGTAGTTATTAATATCAATTAACGCTAATTAGTAATAGTTATGTTTAATTAGTAATCATTACTAGTAAGTAGTAATAAATATGTACAATTAGTAATAAATAGGAATAATTAGTAATAAATAGGAATATTGAGTAATAATTTGTAATAATTAGTAATAATTAGTAACAATTAGAAATAATTAGGATTAAATATGAATAAATATGAATAAATATGAATAATTAAGAATAATTAGGAATAATTAGTAATAAATGTTAATAAATAGTAATAATTAGTAAAAAATAGTAATAATTAGCAATAAACAGTGACAAATAGTGAAAAATAGTAATAAATAGTAATTAATAGTAATAAATAGTAATAAATAGTAATAATTAGGAATAATTAGGAATAAATTGGAATAAGTGGGAATAAATATGAATAATTAGTAATAAATAGGAATAATTAGTAACAAATAGAAATAATTATAAATAATTAGGAATAATTAAGAATAATTAGGAATAATTATGAATAATTAGTAATAATTAGTAATAATTAGTAATAATTAGTAATAATTAGTAATAATTAGTAATAATTAGTAATAATTGGTAATAGTTAGTAATAATTAGTAATAATTAGTAATAATTTGTAATAATTAGTAATAATTAGAAATAATTAGTAACAATTTGGAATAATTAGTAATAATTAGGCATAACTAGTAATAAATATGAGTAAATATGAATAATTAGGAATAAATATGAATAAATATGAATAAATATGAATAAATATGAATAAATATGAATAATTAAGAATAAATAGTAATAATTAGTAATAATTAGTAATAAATAGGAATAATTACTAATAATAGTAATAAATAGTAATAAATAGCAATAAATAGTAATAAATAGTAATAAATAGAAAAAATATTAATAATTAGTAACAATTAAGAATAATTAGTAATAAATTGGAATAATTAGTAATAAATAGGAATAATTAGTAATAAATAGGAATAATTAGTTACAAATAAGAAGAATTAGTAATAAATAGGATGAATTTGTAATAAATAGGAATAAATAGGAATAATTCATAATAATTAGGAATAATTAGTAATAATTAAGAATTATTAGTAATAATTAGTAATTATTAGAAATAATTAGGAATAATTAGTAATAATTGTTAATAATTAGTAATAATTAATATTAAATAGTAATAAATACTAATAAATAGTAATAAATAGTAATAAAGAGAAATAAATAATGATAAATAGTAATAAATAGTAATATATAGTAATTATTAGGAATGAGTAGAAATAAGTAGTAATAAGTAGTAATAGATAAAAATAAGTAGTAATAACTAGGAATAATTAGTAATAACTAGGAATAATTAGGAATAACTTGGAATAATTAGTAATAACTAAGAATAACTAGGAATAATAAAGAATAACTAGTAATAACTAGGAATAACTAGGAATAAATATGAATTAGTAGGAATAACTATGAATAACTTGGAATAATTAGGAATAACTATGAATAATTAGAAATAACTAGGAATAATTAGGAAGAATTTGGAAGAATTTGGAATAATTTGGAATAATTAGGAATAATTAAGAATAATTATGAATAATTAGGAATAATTAGGAATAATTAGTAATAATTAGTAATAATTAGTAATAAATTGGAATAATTAAGAATAATTAAAAATAATTAGAAATAATTTGGAATAATTCGGAATAATTTGGTATAATTAAGAAAAATTAGGAAAAAAATAGTAATATTTTAGAATAATTAGTAATAAAGAGTAATAATTAGGAATAATTAGTAATAAATAAGAATAAATACCAATAAATAGAAAAATAATAGGAATAAATAAGAATAAATAACAATAATTAAGAATAATTAGCAATAATTAGCAATAATTAGGAATAATTAGGAATAAATAGCAATAAATTGCAAGAGTTATCAATAATTAACAATAAATAAAAAGGAATAACAAAAATTAGCAACAATTAGGATTAATTAGAAACAATTAATAATAAATAGATAAAATTAGGAAGATAATCAATCGTAATAAAGTGTAATAATTGTTAATAAATTGGCATAAATTTTAGTGGATTGATGGAACTCCTTTTTCTCGATAACTCTTCTCCTTTCAACTTTCACCGACTCAAAAAATTAAAAAAAGTACGATTCTATGTATGCATATCCAATCTCGTATGCAAGAGTTTGAATATGCATTCATAGGACCACATTTTTCATAATGTGTTCAGGCAGTTGCAGTTGCAATAAGATGATTCATCGATGAAAAGGGGGCTCTTTTGTACGACGGCTCATTTACATGAATCTATCTCACACTCAGAATCATAATAAAGAATCTCCTATTCTCATATGCATGAAAATGAATAAGCGTACCTCCGACTAGATTCTTCATTGTGATTTCAGTCTGAGAAAGATGCAAGTAAATTAGCTGTCAGACAAAAGAGTAGTCATCAATCCACTGGAAATTATGTCACCCAAATTTAATGGTAATTATTAAGAATTAGATGTAATTATTTTTCTTCTTTTTTCAGATAGTGTTTTTATTATTTCAAATTATTCAAAAAATGATAATTTTATATTTTTTATAAAAATATGGAACAATGAATTCGATATCAGTCATTATTAGACGATCATGCCTGGATAAATCATTGCAGAAATACAAATGGATCTTGTTTAAATCTTGTATATATTGAGTGTGTGGAAGCTTTCTTATCAGTTTTATCATCAACACTAGAATATGTTTCAAAAGGAAAAATAAAGTGTCGTTGTAAGAAATTTTCTCTGAGAACGTTTGAAACATTTGAAAAGGTTGGGGAACCTCTCTTGTGGTTTGGTTTTCAACCAGATAATTTTTTTTGGTATCAAAATGTTGAACGCGGTTCCAGAGAAGATACTAATAACTTGATTCCGGATCCATCACAGTTTTAAAATTTATTACATGATGTTGTAGAACCATCAGTTCAATAAACTGAAACTAAAGATGATATTTATTTACCTCCTGAGTTGCACCATCTGAATTTCATGAGTTGTTGAGGTCTTTTGAGGATGCATTATATCCTGGTTGCAAGATAAGTAAATTAGAAGCGATTGAAAAAATTTTGTCTATTAAATATGATAATTCAATGTCAAAAAACTGTTTTGATCCAATATTTTCTTTGGCTAAAACACTGTTACCTAAAGGAAATGTGTTGCCTATAAATTACTATGAGAGAAATAGGTTGGTTTGTAATCTGGGCCTTAGTTATCAGAAGATTAATGCATTTCCAAATGATTGAATCTTATTTTCGAGTGAAAATGATTCATTGGATAGTTGTCCCACATGTGGAAAATCGAGTTATAAATAATCTCAACTAGTGAGGTCTGGATCAATTTTAGTAAAATAGTTGAGATATTTACCCCTTAAACCCAGGTTGCAGCATTTATTTTTTGTCTTAGATCACAGGGTCAATGATGTTATGGCATAAAACCAATATTTCAACTGATATAATCTTGAATCATGCATCTGGTGGTGATTCATGGAAATATTTTGACCATCTACATCCTTCTTTTTCTTTATAATCCCAAAACGTGGGATTTGGTCTTTCAACTGATGGTTTCTATCTATTTGGTTCTTATGGTAGTTAGTATTCATGTTGGCCTATCTTTATAACTTCGTAAAATATACCTCCAAGGATGTTGATGAAGGAGCCCTATATCTTTTTGAACTTATTAATCATAGTAAACTCGAAAAATAATATTTATGTTTATTTGAAACCATTTATTGGTGAGTTAAATGAATTGTGGAGTGATGGTGTTAGTACATATGATGTTGTTGGGAAAAAACGATCATATTAAAAGCTGCATTGATGTGGATGATTGGTGACTTTCCGGCATATGGCATGTTATCTAACTAAAGTACACATGGTCCCAAATCATGTTCTTACTGTATGAAAGAAACAAAGCCCTCATTCTCATCAATTGAAAAAAACCATGTTATTTTGACTGTCACCGCATATTTCTTCCAAATAATTATCCTTTTCGGAGGAAAAAATCACATTTCAATAAATGTACTATTGAAATGGATGAACCTCCAAAAATGATCTCATGTATAGAGTTAAAATTAGTTTTATTTTCATTACCTCCCATCACATTTGAGCCTACAGCAAACCAATAGAAAATTCATGGCTTCGGGAATGAACATAATTGGATAAAAAGAATAATTTTTTGGGATCTTCCATATTGGTCTGATTTGTTTGTTTTCCACAAGTTATATTTCATGCATACTGAGAAGAACTATTTTGATAATTTATTTCATACTCTTTTGGATACACCATGTAAGTCCAAAGATACTATAAAGGCACGATTAGATCTTGCCCAAATTTGCAGGCAACCAGAACTTCATATTTTTGATAATGTCAGATTGTACAAGTTAATAAAGCCAAAAGCAGCTTATAAAATGTCCAAAGAGGGTCTCTTATTATTTTTTCATTGGATTGTAGATTTGAGACTTCTAGATGGCTATGCTTCCAATTTGTGCAGATGGGTTAATAATGGTTATATTACAGGATTAAAAATTCTTGATTTTCATGTTATAATAGAAATACTTATGCTGATTGGATTCAGAGGTTTTTTGAATTCCATGATTTGGGATTTCATAAAATTACATATCATATTTCTTTCGACACATTTGTGTAGTGACAACCGACTATGATGCACTAAGAAAATTGGAAGAAGATGTTGATGTAATTATATGTAAATTGGAAAAGGTATTTCCTCCATCTTTCTTTGACTCAATAGAACATCTGATATTACATTTTCCACATGATGCTAAATGTGGAGGTCTAGTACAGTTTCAATGGATGTACCCATTCAAGAGATGCATGTAGAAATTGACGAAAAAGGTACGTAACAAAGCATCAGTTGAAGGCTCAATTTCTAAATTTTATTTGCAAGAGGGAATTTCTTTCTTCTACTCTCATTATTTTGAATCTCAATATCCCTCAAAACAAAATCACATGGGATGAAACGAGGGGAATTTTATTGATGAAATTGAAAATCAATTATCAGTTTTTAATCAGCCAAATCTTGGTTTCGGTGGAGTTCATGAATGATGTCTTTCAGATGATGAACATCATAGAGCTCATACTTACGTTATTTCTTAACTATGATGAAATGACATCATTTGTACTATGAGTGCTTCTATCACCAATTCTATAATTTATGTTATAGTATGTAAAATTATTTTATTTTTAGTTTATATGATAATCATATATAGAAACAACTTCCTAAAATTACAGCATATGCTCTTGAAGAACGCAGACAAAAAAAATCTCAATTGTTTCAAAAACTGGTAACATAAATTATTGATGGTTTAATATAAATTTGTGTTATTATTTATTATATTGATAATTTTTTAACAAATTTTCATGTGTCTTAACATGCTGATAAATATGATAACCAACTGTGTATACTAAGTAACCCACCATCAAAAATGGTTAAATTTTATAATTAATATGTGGTGAATGGTTTTTTATTTCTTACATGTGCATACGGGGATTCAAAAAAACAATAAACATTGGAGTTTTCTTGATAGGATCACATCATAGAGAAACTGATGTTGACTTTTATTGCATTCTGGATGAAATTATTGAGCTATGTTTTCTAGATCATAGATATTACAATGGCCTAATTCGTATTCCGTTTTACATAAAGTGTATAATTTGAATGTTCTATGATTAATTTGTATCCTCTAATCTATAAAATATTTGATAAGGAACATTGTTAAATTTATTTACTTATAAATGAGGAATGTTTTTTACTAGTATGGAATGATTGAGGCCCGATTACCAATATCCCCTCTATGCATCGGTATTCTCCTGGGAGGAGTAATTTGGCTAGCCACCATATATGTGTTTTTACATGAAATTTTGTAAAATCGCTTATGAATTGTCTTAAAGGTAAATTTACCTTGTGCTTAGGAAACATGGAATCCAATAATTAAGTATATCATTCATTAATTATTCAGTTATTATTCATCTGTGAGATAACGTGTCGACATATCCATCGATTGATTTCATTTACAGTTCAATGATTTAATTATTGGTGTTTTAGTTTCATTAAATTACATATTGATATTGACTTATTTATTATTTTTAATATCATTTATTTCTAATTATTTACCTTTCTATAAGGATTATTCTCATTGATTAATTATTTCCCCCACTCTATTTTTCTTTTACTGATCATTTTAGCTCACCCTTATTAAGTTTCTTTCCAAAATAATCTATTTTACTTACTATGAATGATATGAATGTATTTACTAGATGGATTAGAGTTATCCTTAGATTTATTTATTTATAATGATGAAAAAATTACGGTTTAATCAATTTATTCATTTTCAATATAATACTAATTTCAGTATCTAGTTTACCATGGCTACTAAACTGATAGGTCTATCAGGTCATGATTCTTTGTAATCATGCTAATGTGTTTAGTAGAAAATAGTAGCTCTGGTCTATATGGGGTTGGGTCAATACAGTTGGTGTTATTGAACAAATGATATATTCCTTGGGAAATATATTTAGGAAAACCTTGATTAGAAAACATAATCCAAAAGTAGAATCTGAAGAAGTATATATGAAAACAGTATAATTTTATTATAGTATTGATTATGTGGATCTTACTAACAATACATCCTTATCTAAATACTACAAATAGACGTGGTTTTGGAACAAATTTAACTAGGATTAATAACTCTTACAAGGTGTTTTGTGCTTGACTCATTGTATCATGGTACACAACAACTAGGCTTACTATGCACCTAGAATGAAACTATAGGGGGATATACATAAGATAATCCAATTTTCGTTACAAACCAATAAAAACTATTTGGTAACATATTAAGTATCATAGTTTAAACATAAGGAGATTTATATTCATGATAAGGTGTCATGTTTTAAAGATCCAACTAATTATATTGTTGATAAACCCTAAACCATAGAATATCCTATGTAGAAATAAAATGGATAAGGTATTAATATATTGATGTTGTATTGAAAAAATCTGTTTAAATGATATTTAGATATTAACCTACATTAAAGGATGTTCATCATATTTATATGTGAAAATATATTAATATAGTTTTAGAAAAGGAAAATATATAAGTCATGTGTTATCCAAATAAATCCAGCAAGACTGTGGAATATGAAACAATGACCAAATGGAAATAAATATTTCAGACCATCAACTAAGCAATGCAATGACCTGGTTAATTTACCAATTTTAGTTATAAAATTTTATGAATGTATATTAACGATGAACCAATAATATACATTTTTAGGATTAGATATTAGTCTAATATCTAAATTGTTTTTCAAGATAATTAAGGATAAATAGTTAAGCTAGTCACTCTTATGACCATTTAAAATTATCTTTTTGTTCTTATGGAATAAAAATTTAATCATTGGTAATTAATTACTAGTTGTAAAGAATGAATTATAATTTGATCGAAGCACATACAAAATATAATATGGTTCATATGAAATTTAAAACTAGAAATTAAAAAAATCATTATATTATTGGTTATTAATTGAATTACCATATATTAAGAAAATGAATTAGAAATAAATTTTTTTTATAACAGTTTAATTTTTATAAAACCGATGCTCTTTTATATCATAAAAACAATTATGGATTTGATTGATCGTACACTTGTTTATGTTGGAAGAACTCATTTATTCCCTATGAATATTTAAACCTTTCCTTAAATTATGTATATCTACATTCCACTAATGTTCTCCAATATAGAGTCATAGTTACATGGTAGTCCATGTGTCCTTTTTTACATTCAATTATTTCTTTTATAAAGGATGTTTCATGAAATCTTCTTAGGATGTTGGATTAAAATGTAGGATAGATCAAACTATCTATTACCAATATTGATTTTAAATAATAATGACGTAATTTAAATAAGATGTGGAGAATGTGATGCCCCAAAAAACTAAAGGAATTTTTTTGTATTCGATAGCATGTATGTCACGCGACAAAATTGCATAAGGTAATAAAATATTTGAATACTTAATAACATATTTAAAATTTACAATAGACACCTTGGATGAAACATAGAGTCAGAATATGTTACAAGTAAGAGTGACCTTTATCAATATCTTACATTAGACACAAGAGCAGCCTTCTATGAAATTGTGTGTTGTACGCATGAGCAAGTTTCACTAAGCAATGATATATTATTTAAATATTATAATATATAAACTAGACATTATTAATAGTATTAACTGACTTATTAAAATATAGTGTTTAGAAAACGAATTTTTAGATGAAAAATAAATTATAAAGTATTGTTAAAAAATTGAATATTAAAAGTATAATTTTATAGAAAACTATTTTTATGCTCACGAAGATGTTTTACAATAATAAATATAATTAATTGAAATTAGTTATCTATTTTAAAGGAATATATATGTTATAAATTAAATAGTATATTTTTTATATTCATCCATTAGGATTCATAAACATGAGTTAAGAACAAACCCAATGTATTTCCTAAAATCCTATATTTTTATCAATGAATTTTTCCACATTTTAATAGAGAACCTATTATAAATCATAATTTTTACCCATTTCTGAATTTAATTTTATAAAATATAAATTAATTTTTAAATCATAATGTCAAAATTATATTTTGATAAATTTATTTGGATTTTTCCGAGAATCATCATTATTAGTGAATAGTGAAAAATAATGTGTTTTAGTTATAAAATTTCCTTCTCATTTAAATAATAATTCATGATAAATTAAATAATAATCATTATTTTAATTTTCCATTAGATAAATTATACATTTTTTAATAATATTTATTTCATTACAATAACATTACCTTTTTAAATTGTATATAAAAACATAAGAATATATTGATCATTTTGCTACAAAAACCTATTAATATATTTTCTAATAATATCAAAAATATTTTAGAAATAATTTATTAGTGATATTTATTAAAATTAATTCAATGAATTAGTTGAAATTGTGCATAAAATTGATTAAAACCCTATGTTTAATGGACCAAATGACCTATACACATCTCTATCACCAATTGGATGCCCATATTTCTTCCATGAACATTCTATTCATAAATTTGGGTGGTTTGGTATGGATTTTTTTGGTATGAACATGTGTACAAGTAATTTGTTTTCCTGAATACCAAGTGAGTCCTTTTCCTTCCATATAAAAGGACACCACCTATACCCCTTACTCAATCCTCTAAAACATATAATGTTCGATCATTTTCTACCTAAATGGCCTCAAAAAATCCTTCCCCAAGACCTAGAATTCTCTTTTGGGGATGAATACCTTCCATGGAATTCTTTTGCTGAAACAAAAAGAAGTTACTAAATTAAAATGAAATGTTTTTTTCCCAATATCTCTAATTTCATTTCCATTGTAAAATCCCTAAAATTATCTTATGATGTTCTGGTGTGAAAACACATGTATACAATTTATACTAGTATGATTTTATTATGATATTTAAACTAACACATATAGGCACCAACGTCTAATTGGTGAAAAAATTAATAGTTATGTGTACGATGAACTACTGCATCACAAATCAATTATCGATCAATTTTTCCCTATCGCCTCTCATGGGGTCCATTATAATATATGATATATTTATATATGATATATATTTTATTTTAAATCTCTCATGATTGTGTTTTTTTAGAATATAAATTTATTCTATCCATTTTTTGTTAATATGATAATTCTTTTTGATGATGTATGGACTACGACCCCCTCAAAGTAGTATGATTCATGCATTCCATACATAGAACATATAAATTATTTTTTAAAATAATCCAATAAAACATAATTATGATACTATAATAATGATATACATATATGTCACTTATATTTATTTATTTTAAAATAAAAAATAAATTAATGTTTCTTTCATTTATACGTACAAAAAAACTTCTCCATGAACGGTTCACTTAAATTGTAATATCTAAATATTATGAACTATTATAAATAATATTTAATTAATATATAATATAATTTAGTAAATTTTAAAATTGATGAGATCATTAAACCATGATATATTTTATAACAACAACAAATAAAAAGACATAACATACTTGACAAACTAGGAAATTAACACTTGAAATTATCAAAATAATAAAATATTGTTAACAAAGAGGTATTGTATATTTAAAATTACTAATATAAGAAATTATAATAATAAATATGGTTATTTTTTTAGTATGTTACATATTTTAAATAGCTATATGATAGGATAATGAACACAAAACAAAATGATGTTTAAGGTAAGGAATTCTTGTCTCACTCTTCTTTCTGTGCGACATAATTTATTGTCGCCCATATAATTTCTTATATATAAAAATATAGGGTTTAAATAAATTTAAATTTATATATAATATCATGCAACCTAATATATCAATTATATCTAGAATCTTAATTTTATTATTATCAATTTTGGGACTTTAGATTCATATGTATGATATTTTCATCTCAATATACATTCCATTGAGGCGTAATTGTTGTTTTGCACCTGGTATCTTTTACAAATCGTATTTAAATCCCTTTAATTGATATATCATCAATATCCTTACTATCATGACATTTTAAGCATTTAAATAATTTTATTCCTTCCTAAGCATTATGTTTTAAAATATTTCTAATTGGTATGGGACACTTTTGTTTTCTTAAAGATTATTTTCCAAAAGACTAATCTTACTGATCATTAAATGGAATTTCTTTTCAATGAAATTACATAAACATTATTAAAAAATAAATTTCATTATTATCTGGTTATTTATAACCATTTTCATGTATTAGTACCATTCATCAACTCTTTGGTACTCATAGTGATTTAGAAAATGTTTTTAAGAAAACCTTACTTAATTTCTCTCTTTAGTCGGAGAACATGATTTCCTATAAAAATAATGATTAATGAAATGTTTTTTAAAAAATGATTTTAAAATTATTTGTTAAAGACAATTTTACCAAAATTAGTATTTACATATTTTTTAAGGAAATCTTATTTTTTTCTTCCCAATGAGGCATTTTCTATCTATTTCCCATATAGTAGGATTATTCATTTTACCTGGTACGACATGTAATGATTCATTTTCCATAATTTCTTTGAAGTTTCCTTATCAGGATTAAAATGTTAATTTGTTAAGAAAAATATTTTCAAATTATTTTTCAAAATAAAATTATATTTTCTTCAAGAATAAATTAAAAATCTATTCTTTTATTTCATCAATGAAAAAAAATAACTCCCCATGGGATTTATTGTTCATATACCATATTTAATATTGATTTGGATGTTTTATGTTTTATTTTTCCAAGGATAGTATTCAAATTATCTTTCACAATTTATTTTTTAGTCCCTATGAAATATTCAATCGCGTATGATGATTAAACATTGAATATCCCATAAATTATCCATTTTAATTTATCATGGATATTACTATTTTTTAACTCATATTCCATTTTAAATATCGTGTATACTTTTAATGTTTTTTGATCAATCAATATCATTGACTCCAAAGGTATAATATATAAAGACCATTTTCAAATTGATTATTTGATATATGTATTATGTTTTGGACTGGTACAACCCAGGAGGGGACTGGTTATAGATAGTCGCTCGAGGTACTGATAGTCTCGTGGGGCATATGACTTGGACGGCCTCCTTAGATAGGGGTTTACAAAAATTATTTTAAACCTTCTTTTGAATGGTCATGAAAGTAAATTTACCATGTACCTATGGAAAATGGCACCCATTAATTTAGAATTTCATTTATTCATGATTGAGTAATTATTCATCCATGAGATAATGCATCCAGATATCAATGTATGTGTTTCCTTTTGAATTCATTGATTAAATGACATGTTTTTCCATTTCCAAACATTTCATATTAAAATTTCTATAAATTTTTATTCGACTAGAATTTATTTATACTTATTTAACTATCAATACTGACTATTCAAATTGAATCATTATTGTTTATGTTCTATTTTTTCTTTACTGATTAATTGAGCTCAACCATATTATGGTTCATTCCTTAGGAATCTAAGAATAATAGTATGAAATATATTTAGGGATTCACTAAATGGATTAGAGTATTACTCAGTGTCATTTATTTAGAATTAATAAATACAATAATGCTTTAATCAATGTATTCATTTGTGATATGATACTCGTTTATGTATCTTGTTCAACAATAGTAAAAAACTGCTAGGTCTATTAGGTATTGATTCTTTGAATTCATGCCAATGTATTTAGTAGTAGACACTAGATCTAGGCTATCTAGGGGTGGGTTGCAAAAAACCCTCACTCCAATGTGATTATAAATTTCATTAATGTTTATCAAAATCATAGAGGTCATTTTTTGTGATGACTTTTACTATGGTTTTAACTCCTCGTGTTTTTATAATGTGTGTCTTGTTAAATAAATTCTATTAATTTGATAGCATAACATGCATAATTTATTTAATATAGTATAAATTATATATAATTACATAGAAAACATATATAAACACTATAAATTAATAATGAATGTAATAAGAGGCACTTTATAGATATTAACAAACACATTCCAATGAAATAGAAACATGAACATAATAATAGTACTGAGAACCTTAGGAATAGTAAATCGGGCAATAAAATAGTATCCTCAAAAAATAAAGAATAAATAAAATTGGAGAATATTTTAAATTAATGTACGATACAATTATATTACACTATAATGAGATAAATAACTTGAAAATGATAAATTAAGTATTGGTATTTTTACAAAATATAAATTTTTATTAGTACTTTTATAATATACTGATTGGAAATAAAAATAATTTTGATAAAATAAAATTATATATTAAATTTTTTTACTTTGGATTATAATATTGATTTATGAGACCTTAGTTATTTTTTAATGTGTTATTAAATCAGTTATAATTTTAAAATTTGTCCTTTTTTGAGTAAAAGATGATTTTAATTAATAATTAAATTTCTCATATGTAGAAATCATTTCCATAAAATGATATTCATTTTTTAATTTTACTCATCGAAAATTGTCTAGGGTGAATTTTAGGGATTTTTCTAAAATAGTAGAATTTTTTGTGAATAGTGAAGATGACAATAAAGAGTGTAAACTAATTACATGGATTATTTAGACATAGATGATGTATTTATATTTGAAAAAAATTGGTTAGAATTAAATTATACTTGTTACTGTATTTATTCACTTAAATAATCACTACCTCTTATATTTATCAAAAATAATAAACTAGTGTTTAGAATAATAAAAAAACACCCCTCTACACCAATACAACTACTATCCCTCACCTGCTCTCCTCTTAACACCACCAAATCCTTATATCAAGTCAAATTTCTTATCAATCATCCTCCCATGTCCCTCTCCCATGGTAGTGAGCCTTTTGTTTTATATAAATACAAAACCTAGAACCCTGAAGGAGGTTCTTAAGGAGAAGATTTCAAGAGGTAAAACTGTTAACCCTTCCATTTCATTTTATTTTTCTCTATTTATTTATTATCTTTGTATGCCCCCGTTTATCCAAACATGAAATATAAATAATTTTTATTATATATATTATATTTTAGTTATGTTATTGAAATAATCGATCAACATTTATATTCCTCTCTCCTATTCTTCTAAAAATTAAAATATCTTCTATGATGTTTTAATTTATCGCATTCAAAGACAAAAGATTTAAAATTTCCATTGCCACCATTAAACTCTATTCATGAAACCATTTATATGGTTACAATATATTATAATAGATGTATTAAAAATTATTTATTGTTATACAACTAGTTTATATATATAATATTAATTAATAAAACAGAACTAGTTCATGATGATCAATAGAAATACCAAAATAATCTAAACGATTATCACTATCATTTTATCTAATGATTCATCCCGACACGAAAAATTGAATGAAATATATAACTATTTAATATTATATGATTTCATCAATGACATATAATTTCAATTTTGTTTAACTATTATAATATTTCATTTTATTCCGTACATATATACATGTAAACCCATCATGAATACCAAAGAAATTAATTCTCTCAATAGGTAAAATTGTATCATATATATCGTCAAAAAATAAATAAATGAACAAGAAAAAATTGTAATAAATAAAACACATGTTTAAAAGGTTATGAATTAATTTATTAATTTATTTAATCTGGTTATCCAATACATTTAGTTCTACTTTAGAACACATTCAAACATAATTAAAGGGGAATCATCCCAATTTAATATTCATTGAGATGTACATGGTATTTTTCACCAAATCATTTTATTAGGTTTATATACCATCCCATTGAAATCATTTTAAACTATACATTATATTCCTCTTATATATCTGCATTTTCTTGTATCCTTGTTATTATAATTATCTAAGACTAATATTAATTTTATATACGATGTTTACATTGAATGGTGAAATAATTATAAGTTTGTGTCCTCTACTTAATATATATATTTTGGTTGTAACATTATTCTTTAATTGAATCTATGTATGATGAATGATTTGGCCATGTAGTAATGGGTGGGTCAAATTATTTCCCATTGATTAATCGATAGGTCTAATGAGACAAACCAGTTTGTGACAAGCCCTTCTGGTTTATTTCCATGAAAAGTCAGATGAGTTTCTACCCACACAATTAAAAAATCTTGAAGATATAATAGTTTATGTTCTGGATACATTAAAATCATTATTTCATTATTTTATTCATTTAGTAATAAATTATTACATTCCATGATATTTTCACAATGAAAAAATATATGGATGCATTTTAATTCTCTAATTACTGATCGAATAAGTTTTTCAATTATTTACATTTCCATTTTTCCTTATTGACATTGTTTCACTTATTAGTGAATCATGTAAAAGTTCTAAGAATTAAAAAAGACCCCTTTCATTTGGTTTCCTTACCCACATTATTAAGATGAAACATTTGAATAAGAGATGAAGAAGAGGTTTATATTCATTTATTTCTTCTATGATTAATTATCATTATAATAAGATAATAATGTATGTCTCTAGTTTCTTCATGAAAACTAAACTAATCAATCCATGGTGATGTGATCACTTGTATTTATTCCATTTTAAAAAAATACCACCAAATATGGGATTCTAGTACTGGGGTTTTTACATTGGTTATAGGATGAAATTCTATAATGAGACTCCTAGTGGAGTTATTTTTTCACGTTTCGAACTATTGTAATGCCTTGACATGCATGACGTGGAATCCATCAGAGATAGAATTAATGCACCTATCATTATTCACATAACAACCATTTATAAGTATATTTATAAGATTTTATTTTCATTACTATCTTATATCCCCATGTCTCAATATGTTTATTGTGTTTATCATTTTTTGAAACCCTCGAAAAATCATCCTTAAATACCAAATTTATTAACATATATCAATGATATCATTTCACGAGGCCATTAAAAACTATTCCTGTAAGAACCCGACAATGGTTTCTCAGTTGCAATGTCGTATTTTATTACAATTTCATATAAACATGGTTGTTGTATCCTATAGGAATGAATAGTTTAGTATTTTTGGAAAACATGATACATATATAATATCAACATTACAATTTTAAATGAAATTCAATATATATATACTTATTTTGAATCAAACATAAACTCCAATATTAGCATTTAAATTAGTTGATAATACTCATCTTAACATCCTAGGGAAAAATAAATCATAATAAAGGGGGTATCTTAAATTCTGAGTAAGGGTAGCTAATACACTAGCCGTAATTATAAACATAATCACTATGCATGATGAATAACTGAAAATACATGCCTTATAAAGTTATAATTGATCATAAAATGGATGGAACGAAAGATGATTAAATATGGACATCAAAATGATAATGTGAGAAGAAAAAATAACTATTAATATTCTTTTTTTGTGTAATCACATGGTTTATCAATTAATAATATAATAAAGAGGGAATTCATAATTACAGACATCTGCACCATATTGATAAGGCCTCAGCCAAGACATATGAAAATACTAGGGTAAGGGCTTAGGCAAAACCCAATTTAGTTTTTTCTCAAGAGACCAACCCATGAATCTAGGGGATATATTAGGCCCTACCCAACACATTCAATATCCAATGCAATCATCATATGTAAGTGGCTATACATGAACAACATGACCATGTGAAATAACATTCACCAACTTGTACACATAAACACCAACTATTCTGTGTACTGTGGTGAATGGTATCAAGATAACACATCCATTATAAAGATGATCATAAACCATTTAATATAATATGTTAGATGATGAACATAATATTTTAACCTCCATAAGACGTAATATTTTATAGATGTCTCAAAATAGTCCAAAGTAATCTAATAAAATCCTCACTGAATTTTTAAGAGAACTAATTTTTTTACATTAAAATGAAGAGTGATTTGGGAAAAATATTTTAATAAAACAAAAAATGAACTAATTTATTTATTCCATTAATAAATGAGTGGTATTTTAAAAAAAAATTGATTCATATAGTTTATAGAGAACACTTGAATATATGTATGAATTTGAGAAGTAACCTTGTATATGGATTATTTATTGGGAAGAATTGATAAATATCATTATAAAACATTTAATTACCAATAAAATATAAATGGATTATGATTGGTAAACATATATAAAACATTAATATAGAATTTATTAGGAGTCAATAAAAATAATTATGAATTTAATTGAGATTAAAGGAGGCAATGAGTCACTTGAATGAAAATGGAGGATCACGTAGAAAACCCTTACCTTGTGTCCTAATATGTACTTCACATGAGATTAATATCTTATAAAATACAATATAATCAATTAATTATATAGTTATTAACCTTATATATATTTTTTTTATTGCAAATAATTTTTTTACATTCATTTATATACTTTTAATGAGTTATAAGATTCAAATCTATCGATCTGGAGCGTTTGTTTCCTTTTTTTTCAAGATCAGTGTAATTGTATATTGTAATGGGAGTTCAAGTGGAATGGGTTTAATTCTAGATAATTGAATTTATATGATATTTATGATCATAAATTAGTGTAAATTTTTATTCATATCATTTGGTTATATATTACTAGTATAAATCATTTGATAAAACATTTAGTGATAATCGTTTATATTTTTACGGCGTTATATCCATCAAAACAAACTATTATTGTTCTATTAGTTAATATTATGTATAAATTATGGTTACAGAATCATTTCATAATATATAATACATATTTTATAATCTGGTTCAACCATAATTTTTTTTCATGAGAAATCTTGAAGAATAAATAGAAAACCAAAACATATTTGTCCACGATGGTAGTAAATCTGCTCCTGCCAGATGATGATGTTTTTTAAAAAAATTGATATAGTGTAAGTATATCGATGCTGGATCACTAATTTACCTAAATTAATCCCAATATATAGATTATACTGTTTTTACCATGATAATCTCTATAGAAGTGGTTAGGAGATAATAAATTAAGGAACTAAAAAAGAAATTTAATGGATAAAGGAAGAATATTTTACCTCTTGAGAACACCTCCTTCAGGGAAGTGGTTCTGGTGGTTTTGAAATACCAACAGCTCCTAGACATGGGTAGAGATTATTGAAGAGTTTTTGGGATGAAATGTGATATTTTTTAAGGCATAGAGTAATTTTGAGAAGAGGGAGTGAGGCGTGGTTTTTATAGTGGAGGAGAGGATAGATTTTTGAATATGTTATTAATTATTTTATTATTTTTCAGAAAAATGATATATATATTTTTTACTATGACCAAAATTTGTAATAGGTTCTCGAATGTATGAAACATTTTCCATTTACATCAGGCATGAAAAATTAATGATGCATAAATTCATTTATATATCATATTTTTGTAAATTATAGAATTTTACAATTCACTAAAAATTCATGTATTTTACAAAAATCCTGAAAATTAAACCAAACCATATTTCTATGTGTGCAATTAGAAAATTAATTATATTTTATTGAAATTATTTTATAAATATTTTACATTTAATTTATAAATAAATTCATTATTTACATGAAAAATACATATTTAAAATGTAAAACTGATTTTATAATATGTTCAAAAATTATATAACGTCTCATAATATTGTCCTTAAATCACAGGACAAAAAAATATTTATTGAGAATACATTTTTTTAAAATTTATTTTATTTTAAATAAATTTATTAATTTAAAATTATATTTAAAAAAAATATCAACACATAATTATTAATTCATAAAATGTTCTCCCTCTTATATATAGTGCATAAATTTTATTTTGACATATATGGGTGAGTTTTCTATTAACATAGGAAAATTAATATTCATAAGGGTAAGTTTCTATTAATATTAATTTGTTACTATTAACTAAAAATGTAAGTTTATCCTATACGAATCTAAATATCTTACTGATCACAACTATTTATGTTATATTTTTAGTATTCAAAACACATTAGCGGAAAAATTCAGTTTAGATGGTATGTTCTAAAAATACCCAATAACAATGTGTTTGTTTATCAAGGGATCAGTGATTCACTCATTCTATATTAACATAATTTTTAAAACATTAGGTGTTTATATTATTATCCCCTTCTAAAAATTTCATCCTCAAAATTACTATAATTTTAGCTCATAAAAATATTGGGTTCTTCCATCATCATAAGTTCCCCATGATCCCACATTACCTCTTCAATTTTATGATTTTCCCAATTCAACATTACCATCCAAGTCATTAGATTCCTCCACACCTATTATTTTGTGTCTGTAATCTTGTTAGGCTCTTAAAAGTATGTTAAGTCAGGTTCCAATTCTATACCTTGATTACTGAGTACATGTGTAGGGTATGGCTTGTACAATCTCAATAATGATACATAGAATGCTCTGTGTTCCTTATAATGGATAGTCTACATTGGAAAATGGAAAGCCACTTCTCCAATTATAACATGAATTTCTAAAGGATAATTTTATATTGGGATCAATTTAACTTTAATCCCAAATATTATAACACTATTCCATGGAGATTTCTTTAAAAACATGATTTCCCCATTGATATTCCAAATTCATCTTTCTATGATCTTCCTAGATCATTTTCATGTATTGAGATACATTGATATGAGTTTAAATTGTATTTCACTTAATTATTGTTTCCTCCACATGCTCTGAGGCCACATGCTTCCTTTCACCAACTACACCCCAACACGATGGTGTACGACTAATCTTTCCATGAAGAGCATAATATGGTTCAATCTGATTACTTGAACTGATACTATTATTTTATGAAAACTAAACCAAAGGTAAATACTGATCCCACATACCATTAGAATCATGTGATCGTGATCTGGACATGTCATCATAAGTTTTCATTGTTATTTTTCATTGCCCGTCAATTTTTGGGTGATAAGAAGTTCTCAATCGAAGCTAAGTACTCAAATACTTACTGAACATTTTCCGGAATTTTGATGTGAATCGTGGATCATGATCAGACAACATTAAGATAAATTATCTATGAAGTCTCAATACATCAGTGATATAGAGTCGTTCTGGGGGATCTAGTGGAAAATCCTCCCTTATAGTGAGGAATTGTGTATATTTTTTAATTCAATCTACATTTACCCCTATTGAATCATTTTTCATAGAGTTTTTGTTAATCGTGTGAAAAAAAACATTGTGTTATCATCTGATTTTCTTGTGTCATAGTTAGTGGTAGCATGACTCCTCTAAGATTTGGTCAGTCTTCCTTCACATGTTTAGAGATGAAACATCTTGATACATAATTATTAATTTCACCCTTCATTTTTTCCCACCAGAAATGATCCGTCAAATCTCTATTCATTTTAGTGATTCCATGTTTTATAGAGATATTCAAACAATGGGAAGAATCCATTAACTTTATTTTTAGATCCGGAATAATGGGAACACATATCCTCATTCCAAATTTCCAAATTTCATCTTCAAACATGATGTCAGCCAACCTCCAATCATTTAAAAAATTAATTTTCTTTTGTATATTCGCATCATCATACTGAGAAGTTTTAATTATTTTAAATAAATATGGTTGTGGAACAAATTGAAAAATTAATGGTGTTTCAAATTTCTTGACAATTCCCAAAACCATCATTACTATATAGATGAATACAGGATCCCTTTTAATCCAAATTTAGTTTAAAACTCCATGTTCCTTCATGATCAATGTGTAAGATGCCTTATTTTCCTTTCCTGGGAGGTAGTTTAGGAATAAATCATTATCCATCTGTAGATAGAGCTATTGGCTTAGCCTTATGATGTGTTCAATCTAGGAGAAGGTATATCTCATTTTCTTTTGATCAATAATTATGTAACATATTTCATGATAGAGATAATGTTTTCATATCAACATAGAAAAGAAAAAAATTCTAACTCATGATAAAGAGTTGGATAGTTAAGTTCAAGAGATTTTAACTACCTTGATACATAGAAAATAACTCTATCATTTTGATAAGGAAACAAAAAATTCCATTCTTTGATTCATCACTACAAATCACAAAAATACAATTTCCCTAGGGTAGTGTAAATATTTGAGCATTAAATAACCTCTTATACAATTCATCACAACATTCTTCACATTCATTTATCCATAAGAACATAACCTCTTTATGAGTAAGCTTGGTTAACATGATAGCTAATTATGAAATGTTATGAAGAAAACATTCATAATAACTTGATAAACAAAATAAACTATGTACCTCAGTTATTTTCAGTGAAGTATACCATTCATGAATTTCCATTTTCTTTGCTGGATCAACAAAATTCCATTTTTGGAGACAATATGGGCAATAAAATAAATTTTTAATTCCAAAATTAACATATGAAAAACATCCCATACAACTTGTTTCTTTTATGAGTCATCCAATTAATGTTAGAGTGATTCTCATGACCTTCGTAGATTTTAGAGTATACTAAGATATCATCCATAAATACCAAATCAATGTTATCAAGATATTCCTTGAAATAACTATTCATTATAACAATGAAAATATTGAGTACATTAGTCAGTAAAAAGGAATTTTTATTAAATCGCAATTCTTATACCTAGTTCAAAATATATTCTTTGGAATATCATCCTTTCTCATGTGCAACTGATGATATATAGATATATTTTCAATCTTTGAAAATTATTTGGCTCTTTGAAAATGATAAAATACATCATCAATATGAGGTATGTGATACATGTTCTTTATTTTTGTAGCATTTATTTCTCTATAGTCAATTCACAACTTCATAAATACATATTTCTTCTCGATAATGAGAATATGGGCTTCCCAAGGTAAAACACTAGAGAAAATACATCCTTTATCACTCAATTCAACAAGTTATTTCATCATTTCTACTAATACCACTATGTACATTCTATCTGGGGCCATTGATATAGGACATGACCTAGGAATTAAAATAATATAAAACAAAATTTCCCACATGGGAGGATGGAAAGGTAAATATTTTAAAAATTAATCCACATATTTTTTCACAACTGGTACATCATCAATTTGAATAATTATTCCTTCACCCATAGATATCTCATTTTATTCCTCCCTAGAATTGAATTTATTAGTGAAATTAGAGGTGGATCTAGATAAGAATCATATGGTGATGTTTCTTCTCTAAAGATAATATATTCTACACATTCTTCAAAAATCACACCTTCCTTCTTATGGTAATATATTTAAACATAATATTTAAAAATCCATTACCTACCAAAGATTATGTAAATTTAAATCAAAGATATAATGAAAAAATATATAGATACAATACCTTTATATGTGATAATTTGGATAGCATGACACATATTTATTACAATGATACACCCCTTAGATTTTTTGACTAACAACACCCGTGTTAATGTGAATTGTAAATAAAAAATTTTTAAAGAAAAATGGGATGATATAAAAGAATGCGATGATATATAATCAAATAAAAAATTGTCCTTGATTATAGAAATGATTATAGTACATCTTACCACATCACAAGGAACTTGAACTTCAGCAATTGTGTTCAGATAATAATTTCCTTTTTCCCTTAGCGTTCTCTAGTGAGTGATTACCTAACACACATGACAACGATTGGAATAATGTCCCTTGTATTTACAATTTTATCCTTGAACATTGATAATTTTTTTCATTCCCTTTCATTATTGAGTTTGTTGGCCTCTTTCTTGACATTTGAAACCGTCTTCGTTTCCTTTTAACAAGTATCTGAGGTGTTTCCTTCCACATGTATCACATGTTGGAATGCTCCCATTTTTTTTCTTCCATTTATCCATTCATTCCTTTGTCTCCATCTTCTTATCTTCATTTCCCTTAATGTCATAATACATTGTGATTTATTTCTCAATATTTATTTTATATGAGACTATATTATCATATGATGAGAATGATTGGAAAACCAGTTCCCTTCAGAGGAATGGTTTTAGACCATCAAATAATCGATAAATCATGTTACACAGATTTATAATGTAGTATGAGACATGCCTTTCTATCCTTTTAAAAAAAATTCATACATTGCAATGTATTCATCCTATTTTTGATTGAAACTCTGTAATTCCATCTCCATAACTAATCAATGTTCTCAAAGAAAATATTTTTTCTATGATAATTTTTTTGATATCCCTTCATTCCATTTATTTATCTTCTTCCTCACCCTTCGTGTTTTGAATCAATGACCTCCTTTGATCCACATCTCCCGATAGACAAAAAAATTCCATGACAACCATATCCCCTTTGTTAAATCCCACATATAGAAATATCTTCTATAGGTAATTTATCCACTACACATCTATAAATGGGTTTGTAGTCCCATTGAATGATTGAGGTTTATTTCACATGAAATGGCCTAACATTTCACCTCTGTGTTGTGATTTAATATGTTCCATAAGGGAATGGTTATTGTTCATAACATGAGTCAGATGTCCCTGTATTGTTATAAACTCATCATCACTAGTCTTACCTCTAATTATGACATCATTATCATTCATAGGAGGAAAATATCTACATGGGATACTTGAGTTCCTGAAGTATCTATTCCTTATACTATGTGCCATTTCTATATAACTTAATAAACATAATTAGGTGACAAATAAATATGTATAATATAGAACTAGAAAAACATAAAAAACTGAAATATTATTATTGTATAATATCATACTCATAAGCATGGTTACGTTGAAGAATTATTTACTTTTCAATCGGTCATAATGTGTTATAATGAAAATGTGAATTACCCTATGTATATCCCCTTGGTGTGTCAATCCATATGTGCGAAAAGGCATGTTGTCATGTACCAAGTTTCCTGGTCATATTTGTTACTTATATGTACATATGTACCCGAACCACATCCACTTGTAGTATCTAGAATGTGGTACATTTTTTGTGAAATATCCACATAACCCACAATGTACCAAAATTATACAATGTTCCTTTATTCTTATCCTCAACGTCTACTTTAGATCCTTGTTCCCTAATTTATGTTTTTTAAATATATTTTCCAAATATTATACTAAACTTTTCATGATACCAACTATAAAGACCCAACCACGATTTCCTAGATCCTCTTCTGTAATTTATTACATTGGCATATAAATGTGGAATTCATATTCTGAAGAAACTAACAATTTAGTGGCTTTGGAAATGAAGATACATATAGAAGTTCAACATTACAACTTAAAAATAAATACAACATATCAACTTATTTAAAATCACACTGAAACTATTAGAATATCATTTCATGTCACTCAGAATATTCATCTTCACCACTTGGTAAAAATTAAAACATATCAAATGTGTGATCTCAGATGCTCAATAAGGTTAATTAAAACATATAAAGTGATCATAAAAAAAACTATACATGGTAAATAACTAAAAACACATACCTTTAAAAATTATACTTGATCATAATATATAATGAATTGATGAGGATTAAATAAAGACATATAAATAATCATGATATAATGAAACATAATTATAGGTATTATACTAGTCAAATAATCATATGTCATATCAATTGATAATATCAGATATAGGGAATTCATAATTCCATACATCTAAAATTCATTGTTATGGACTCAGCCCACATGTACAGAAATAATAGGGTAAGGCCTTAGCAAAAATCCATTTTTGGTCAAAAGAGACCCAATGATACATAATGGGGCTATAGAGGGCTAAAATAATCAATTGATAAGTCTAATTTATTCCTCATATGAATGGGGCTAAACATAAACGACATGATCATATGAAATAACTTTCCCCAATCTGTACATATGAACACTAACCATTCTATGTAGTATGGTAATGGTATCAAGATATCACAACTAGAGTTAAATTGATCTTATACAAATTAATGCATAATTTTATATGATAAAAATAATATATTAACATCAATAAGACATAAAATTAATCATCGGTGTTGAAATAGAAAATAATAAACTAATAAACTCTTTGAATAATTTATTAGAGAAAAACACTTTTACTTTGAAAAGAAGATTAATTTTGTAAAAATATTTTCATAAAACCAAAAATTAACTAATATAGTTATTCTATGATGAAAATAGTTGTTTTATAAAAATAATTGTCTATTAAAAAATAGTATATTGTTTATTTTTAATTCTGTATGAATTTTAGATGTTCCTTTGAATCGGGATTTTTTATCTAGATGAATTGGGATATATCTTTATAAAACATATAATTCCACGTAAATATAGATTAATTAGGATTTTTACACATATATAAAACATTCACATATAATATATGAGGATTACATATTAATAATTAATAATTTAATTGGGATTATGTGAGACAAAGAGTAACCAAAAATAAAATGGAGGTTAGGGTAGAAAACAGAAACCATGTGTCCTAAAGTGTTCTGCAGTTGAGTTTGAAATCCTGAATATTCATATAAACTCCACTAATTTTATAAATAATAACATTGTTTATTTAATTTTGGATTCTATATTATTTTACTATTTTCATTTATGTCCTTATGATGAGTTATATGATAATGGGAGATCATGTTGAATGGGTATAATTCTCCAAAATTAAAATCATATGATATTTATGAAAATACATCAGTTTAAATTATTATTCACATAATTTTTTATATATTATGTGTATTAATCAATAGATAATACATTTAGTAAAAATCATTTATATTTTTACGACAGTTTCTTGACCTCAACGAACTAGTTTTGTTCTTTTATTTTATATCATGAAAAATTATATATACAGAATCAGTCAATGTGATATAAAAATTATTTTTGAATATTGTTCAACCATAAAAATTGTTTAATGACCATCATTGAATAAGAATCTTAAGAACAATACATTGTCATCCTTGATTGTTGTAAATTGGGACCTCCTAGATGATGATTTGGTTTTTTAATTAACAGAGAGAGGGTTAAAAGATATTGATGATGGATATTTTATTAACATAATTTAATTAAAGTATATACATGATAATATAATTTTCATGATCTTTAGGACAAATGCAGTGTGGAGATAATAAAACAAGGAACGAAAAATATTGAATGGAAAAAGTAGAGTATTTTACCACTTGAGTACACCACATTGAGAACTCCCATAAGGGAATGGGTGAAGGTATTATGGAAAGACAAAGAACACTTGGATAGGGGGAAAATATATGGAAGATTTTTTTAGAAAAATTCTGAAAATATTCAAGGCATAGAGGAGTGAAGAGATGTTCGAGTGAGGGGTAGTTTTTATTGTGGAGGAGAGGAGTGAATTCAAAATATCTTATTCATTATTTTATTTTTTTATCAAGACAAGAAATATTTCTTGATTCTTGTAATAGAAAATAGTAATAAGTTCGTGTGAGTTTGAACCAAGGGCTATTTATATCATCTGTTAATCATGCATGATGCATAAATTAATTTATTTATCATATTTCATAAATTATAGAATTTCACTATTCACAAAATACAGGTATTTTAAAAAATATTCAAAAAATTAACCATAACAATTATTAAATGTGTTGAATTTAAGGATGACCTTCATTTTAATAAAATATTTTTTAAAAAATAAATTTAATTTTTATTTATAATCATTATTTACTTGAAAGATACATATTTTAAAAGTTAAAAGTAATTTTATATTACTCTCAAAATTTAACTGAGATCTCATTAAATTATCCTAAAATCAGTGGAAGACATAATATTTTTTTAGGAATAAATTTTATGAAAAATACTTATAATATAAATTACTTTATCAATTTAAAAATATAACTAAAATAACTAAATATCAACATTTAATTATTAATTGTAAAAAATTTCACTCTCATTTATATGGTGACAAAATTTTATATATATATATACATGTATAAGGATTATAATAATATGGGTACGTTAATATTAATAAGTGTAATTTAATATTTATAATGATAAGTAACTATTCACATAAAAAAATTAATGTTGATCCTACCAAACTCTAAATATCTTACGGATCCCAGCCCTGTGTGTCAGATTTTCGAAATTCGAAACTCGAAGTAGAAAAATTATGTTTAGCATATTGGTTATAGCTATCTCTTATGAAAATGTGTTTTTTATGGGATCACTATTTCGTGGATTCTATATTAAATTTATTTATAAAACCTTGTGGTCATAAAATCCCTATATTCCCAAACACACTAATGTGATGTTCACATCCCAATAGGTTGTAATAGGTATCATAACCTTGGACGTACAACCTACCCTCCCTTTTCCAAAAAAAGGAACCCATTCCTCAAAAATTGAATGAAAAGGGATATATTGATATTTTCCTATTAAAATGATTCTAATAAAATTACCACATGTTCCAAAGAATCTTTTTTCCACTTAGGTTACTCTCTACAAAATAACATAAAAATATCAATATTTGGACTAATTTTATCATCTTTATATTTTTCCGTCATCCCATTATAGAAGACCACATCCCCTATGATAATTCTCGACATGGGAAATATAAAACATCCAGGAAGACCCAATACATGGCTCCATAAACCAATGATATATTGGGATATACAATTCTAGGTAACCATAGAGCTATGTTATCCTAGAGATAATATACTAGTTTTACAGATTACGTAATAAACCAAAAAGCCTCTATATTGGGAAAAAATTAAGACATACCTTCTGATATTGTATAAACTTTCCTAGGTCCACATAATTGGGGGAAACCTTTCCTAGGACTACATAATAGGGTGAAACATCACTTAATGAACCATTTTGTGTGACACATTTTCTAGGATTCTATACTTGGGGGAGGATTCACATAGGCCTCTAATGTAGGGAGAAACATAATCCATCCCTCAATAATAGGGATTTAATTTTACCATTACTATATACTAGGAATATTTCATTCCTATATTACCCACGATTAACTTATTATTGTTTAATATCACACATGTCTCATTTTTTGGTTACATACTTTACCCGGTCACCAAACTATGTACAAATCTACTCATGAATCCTCCATGGAAACATTAGATACATTACTGGGACATCATCACTAGTATCATCCCTATGGATCAATAATTCAATTGATAATTTCAATATAAAAAATATAAAAAATAATAATACATTTCCACCTAATTAATAAGACTGTCATCTTTTTTAAAATTATGTATTCCATTGAAAATCATGGATCTAATGATTAGGAAACAAGTAAAAAACCTATATCATAGTATGCACATCATGGATACTCATGTGAGCTCATATTTCCAAAATACATATAGTTGTCTTAAAATTTCCACTCAATGAGCTATAAATAAATATATGACCCTTATAGTCTATATAAGACCCAACCATTTTTTATGGTATTTATTTCATGTGGGCCCATAACTCATTCCAAACATATTTACCTATTTACCAGGGGTAGAAATTCATATATTATATTGTGAATCATTATAAACCCATGTCGATATTCATCTAAATATATCCCATGTAGGCCCCAACTAAATTCTCCATGTAGTTATTAATATACAACGTAGGAATGATTATATATGGGAATGTAAAAATGTGTAAACACCATCCAAATTTTCATTGATAAACTCATCAATGTACCCAATAAAAAATCCATAAATATCATGGGACACTTATTCAGTGTAACCTCTATAAAGACCTTATCATGGCTTGTTCATAATCAATATGATAATCCTAAAATGGTTGTTCATATATACATCAATGAAAAACCTATTTATATATAAAATTAACCTATTAGTCATCAATTCATGACATTAAAATGTATAAAATATAATCCAATAATTATTATATTAAATTTATTGACATAGTTCTCAGACTCATGACCATAAATGGAACATCACATGGTTAATGTAGAATAACATTTAAAGGAACACAACATGGTCATTGATTCGCTAATTTTGAAGGATACATAGTGGTACTTTTCACATGACTATAAAATGTATTAAATGTCAGTTTAATTAGAGCTTAACTATTTTGATTATGATTCCCTTTATATGGATACATATGAAGCCTCCATCAGGGGCCATATCCCATCTCTGCAACACTATTTTCCATTATTAGTAGAGATAGATTATAGAGAACTCATATATGATGAATTAATAAATAGTATAATCCACATATAATACATGAAATTAATGATATAAATTCTTCCTAATAAATAGTCACTCTCAAAATGAAGGAAAAAAGAAATTTTTAAAGTCAATAATTTCAAGAATAATTAATAAATATATAACTGGATCTCAAAATAATCAATATAACATCTCATTATATGATCTATTCTCTAATACTTGAAAGAAAAGTAATATCCATTGTTTCTTTTGTCTTTCATAGGGAATGTCTACCTTTGGTATATAGGTATACACTAACTCAAAACATGTGTACTAGGGGAAGTATAAAAAACATTACTTATACATTTATTTAAATAAATGAAATTTTACTTATTCTTCTCCAACATGAAAGATCCATAATTCATGAATTATAATAATATGGTTCCCCCTTACAAAGAAATGTTCTGATAATTATCAAGGGATACACTCTTTATTTATTTATCTCTATAATGATAAAATTTACCATAAAAGTAAATATTCCTACATTGGTCAAGATCTCATCAAGAATACCAATCATGTATTTAAAATAAAAATTTACTTGTTTATGTTAAACAACAAATATGTTTAAACATCATTTCCCATGATTCTAGAGAATATTTAGTGATGTAATATTTAATGTTTTGGATGAAATTAAAGGAATTTTAAAATGTTCATGTTATAATAATTAATAGAATATAATATATAAATGAATCTTTATCTTTTGGTGGGTTATATAAAAATTTACATTTCTAATTTTTATTTTTTTAATATAAATAATGATTTAATATTGGAATATAGGTGATTGAGGAATTATTACATAGAATGATATATTTGATGGTGTCATTATTTTTATGATTTAAGTTTGAATGTTGATATTTATGGATAGAATCTTATCTGTTTTTGTACATGGATCAGTATTTGTAGATATTTTTTACGCCCATTTTCAATCATCTATGGTTTAATACTATTGTTATCACCACGTATCAATTTAGGGGTTGAATACTGGTTACCTAGTGAGGTTTGGAAAAAAGGGCTTAATTTTATGCTTACATATAGTATTATGTGATCCTTAAATTCTTATATTGTATCCCCTTATCCATCATTATATGGTGGATTTATTTTTTTCCACTGAATATACTTAACCACTTTTCCCCAAATTAAATTTTATAATTATTATATTATCATATATTTCCATTATAACCATATTTTATCATTTTCTAGACCATTGATTTGAATCTTGATTTAAATATGACCCATGTTGCATAATTTATATTAATCTTATGTAATCACACCCCTCCATTTCTTCCATTCTGTATGATTATTACTTAAAATTTGTTATCAGTTCTAGGTAATTTACCATGTAATTTTACAATGTCATGTGGAAATGATATATTAAGATATATATTCCAAATTTATTTTCTAAAATGATTTTATGTGAATAGGTTACCTTTCTTTACTTATTGTTTTACTATATGTAATCTAGGGTGAAATTTAATTTTTCTATTATCGAGATTAGGTGCGAAAAAAGAATTATATTTTGTGGTATTTCGTTACATATTTTTTGTTCTATTATCATTTGTAATTTAGGATTATTATTATAGAGGTTTCCTCTGAATTAGTGATATATAGATTCTTAGGGTTTTTTATTTGGAGTTTTTTAAAATATAAAAAATATTTATTTAATAGTATATAAGAGGTAATTGGTTTCTGTAAAAATATGAATAGGTTATTTTTTGTATTGGTAGTGCTCCCATGAAATTAACAAACCCTAGTCATCTGGCCATGACACCAAATATGTCCCACCCCAATTCCCTAGATACATTATAGATAATCCCAATATTCTAATAGCACGAGGGTAATAATGACAACTCAATAAAAAATCCTTAATTATTTGAATCTAACAAATGATAAATATTATTCAATCTAATACTCGAAAGGAATCATCCTTATTTTTTACAAATAATTATATATATCTATATAATAATATAACTCATACTAATCCATTTATATACATAGTTTTCATAGAAAAGTTTCATTACAAATATCAAAATATAACAAAACTAAGTGCTTCTACATCATAAAAAGTAAAATTATCAAATTATAACCATGGATGAATTGAATGTTACCATACTAAATTCCAATGAAATTAGAATAAAGGATATCAAAATTCTCAACCCGTATATATTCATGTGGCCCTTGTCCACTACCAATAACATACCCCAAAAGGGGACATGATATTGAGAAAAAAATTTGAGTAGATGATCATTTATTTATAAAAATGAAATAAAAAACTATCTTGTTATTTTCCCATATAAATTTGAAGGGTGTAATACAAACCCTAGTTGGATTCGACCTTGAATCTATATAAAAAATTTCTCATTGCAACCCCATAGTTATAGTTTGAAAATAATGTTTTGACAACTATTTATTTGAAATTTATATTATAAGTCCATTATTTTTGTAATAAATTCATTAAAATGATAAATAGTATATGTATATTAAAAAAATATAATTGAGGGAATCATGAGATGAAAAAAATAATAATCAAATTAACATTATAAAAATATAATAGAATTCCATAATTGGCCCACTATACATGGAAATAAGGAGGATCACTAACCTATGGGATGTAGTTTCATAGGACAACGTCATTGAGAATTTGATGACCAATGTGAAATATAAAATTTATAATATACTACTGCCTCAGATGACCTCAAGGGAAACAGACCCTATATTACTCACACATAAGGATAGAGAAGAAACCATCCAAAATCATAGAAATCCATTGTCTCACATGTGAAACAATAACCTCATCTATCACATTAAACATTTTTCATGAATATTAAATAATCATTCTAATAAAATAAACTTCTTAATTCACATTTATTTCTCATTAAAAACACAATTTTCCTTGAAAACGTTTTACGTTATAATTTTTAAACATAAAATTCATGTATAAATGGATTACCAAAATAAGATTCAATTTTATCAACAAAAGATAAGACCATAAATATAGTCCAAGAATTATTTCCCTTAGGAAGCCCATAATAGAATTATACATCAATAAAAACAAAACATAGAAGAAATATTCTATGATAAATCAAATATATATATATAGGGAAACATACAGGATTAGTTATGAAATGTTGTGGCCTTCTAAAATGATCACTACTAGGGAATAAAAGAGATGCTAATAATTATAAAACCCATCGAATCCAATAAACCCCCCACACCCAATCCATGGTTTGGTCTTCCATGAATTTTGGGTTTTAGGATAAAAAATGATTAAAGAATACAGAAAAAAGAGGTGTAAGAAGAGTAAAACTATGTATAAATTATACTAACATTGATGTAATCCTCCATATATGACGTTAAACCACATGAAAATTTAATGGGGGTGGATGTGTTCTTATAGAGCACCCAAGATACAATATTGAGGAAAAAAGTGGAATATGGGTCATATAATCATGACATAATTTAAGTAATTACCATTTATTACAAAATTGTGATGATCACATGGTTTTCTATGATGTTTTACAAAACATGTGCCAATAATTTTGGTCACCCATCGTCACAATTATTTAAATGATTTCTTAGATGGTCCCTCCATATTTTCCTATTTTTTAGGGACCAAAAATTATGGATTATGAACCCCACAACCCCATTGTCTTTGGGTAGAACAGAATTACCAGTAAATGAGTGCATGGTATATTCCCCCAAGTTTTAAATAATTCTACCTACAAAACCTAGAAAATTCCAAAACCCATGAATAGTAAATTTATATATAATATTCACTAGTGAACAGATAATAGTAACGATAATCCCCAACTTATTTAATTCTAAACTAATATTTTTATAAATACTCGACTACCATAAAAAAGTATAGACACTCTTGTCTCTTAAAGACCCAACACTCCCATATCTCCAGGATATCCTAAAAATTCTACCATAAAACCTAGAATAAATGAATCAATTTAACATAGAGAATTAGGAACTATTGATCCAAAATATGAATATTCTAATCAACACCAAAAGTGTCATGTTCCTTGTCCAGACTAACCTATTCCTAAAAAAGATAAGTTTTTGAATAATAAATATTTTTTTGGAAAATGTTATGTATTTCATGAATACATTTCATCTAGGGAGTAAAGTCTAATCAATATTCCACCATTTTGAGATTCACCGTGATCTTGAAATGCATTTCATAAAATGGATCCTGCTAATTGTTCTTTCCAAAACACTTATTCCTTACCCAAGGTGAGACTTTAAGACAAATAAGATCTATAACATGGATCTGAAGTATATAATGTATATGGTCTGTGGTTTTTTATTATGTAGAGTCATAAAAAATAATAATAAATAAACCTCTTTTCCTATATAATCATACTCCATATCCCATTTATTTTAAATAAAACTCCTTGGAGAAGGTCCATAATCATTCATACTTTTTTTATAGTTCTCATAAGTCACCCCGAGCTCTAAAGGAACCCCTCATGTCATTTTGAGTCACACACTCTAGTAATTGATATTCAACTCTCTCCTTTTTATCAGGAACTCATTTTTTTCCTCAAATGTTAATTTTTCATATGTTAGAATATATTGTTATATATTCCCCATAAAATCCATCTGATTTATATATTATTGTATCCACCTTTCATTATCATTATGCCTTCTATGATCCTTTATATAGACCTATTAATAGGCTGAAATATTATAAGGGATTCCACTTTTCTCATTCCCATTTATGAACATCTTATATTTTATGTATTTTAAATTCAATTTTCATATTTTGGGATATGATATCCAATATTTCGTATAGTAAACTACTAGAAACATGACTTATACAAATGGTTTCAAAATGATGGTAAAGGCCTAAAAACTATTGGCTTGTTGGCAATTAAAATAGATATATACAAACAGTTATAGTATAACTATTGGTATAAGGATTTCAAAAGAACATTTTTCAATGGTTTCAGCTAACCATTGGTATAAATTTATATTGAATTTTGATTACCATTATATGTTAATGAATTTTAGATCTATTCCGAAGGTTCTAAAACTTTTGAAATAATCCTTTACAAATGGTTTTAATAAACACCGTTGGGAACGATTTATTTTAGGTTCTATACCAATGGTTTACTAACAGTTGGTATATAGTTTTACATATTGATTTATGTAAATAATTGGTATAAAGTTACTTTTCACACATATACAAATTCATCAAAAATATTGGTATAACCTTGCTGCAATTACAGGAGCAGACCAACCTTCCTCCCCCTCTACAATCCCATGCACACCATAAAAGTATGAATACGAAGAACAGAACACCAAATTTAGAATTTAATTGAATTCAAAATTTAATTTAGAACCAAATTACCCTATGAAATACAGATTTCAAATTTGAATTCTCAATTGAATACATACATAATGAATTATATACTGAATTCTAAATTATGAACAATTAACACATTAAAATTGAATTACAAATAAAATAAAATAAATATGAATTATGTATATTGTATTCAATTAATAATTCAATACATATATAATTTAGTTTTTATAACACATACAGAATATGGAATAAAAAATTGAATTCAGAATATGGCATAGAAAATAAGGATAAATGACTAATATGGTGTACATATTAGAATATAACTAATATGGAATACATAATATGAATTCAGAATTGAATTCATATGCATGGGTGATTTTAGATGAAATTAGTGTGATTGAATATTTACTAATACTTTTCACAAGTAATTAAGTATGAAAATGGATAAAAGACTTATATATTGTCATTTTCATGGGGTGGGGGGGAGGGGCGGGTGTCCCTGGTGTGGTGGTTGTCCAAGGGGTGGGGATGTTTGTGGGTGGGGGGGTTTCCACGGGGGTGGGGTGGAGGTCCAGGGGGCTATGCATGGGGTTGGGGTCTATCCATGTGGGCGGTGGTGTCCAGGGGGTTGTCCAAGGGTGTGGGAGTGTCTTGGGGGGGACTGTACAAGGGGGTGGCAGTGTTTAGGGGGTTTTGTGGTGGGTGGGGGGGACTGTCCAAGGGGGTGGGGTGTCCCGGGGTGTGCAGGGGATGTCCATGGAAGTGTGGGGTGGGGTGTCTAGGGGGGTTGTCCAAGGGGGTGGGGTGTCTATGGGTGTGGGGTGGCTTTCTAGGGTGTGGGGTAGTCCGTTGGGGGCGTCCATTGGGGTAGTGGTGTTTGGAGGGGTGGGGTTGGAGGGTGTACAGTTGGTGGGGGGTTTCCAAGTTGGTGGGTGTGTCTATGGGGTGGGTTGTCCAGGGGTGGCTATATAGGGGTAGGGTGGGGGGCTATCTAGGGGGTGGGTGTCGAGGGTGGAGGTGGTATCCAGGGGGTGGTAGTTGTCCAGGTGGTGGGGGTTGTCCAAGGGTGTGGGGTGTCTAGGGTGTGGGGGTGTCCAGGGGGTGCGGTGGTGTCTAGGGGTGATGTCCAACGGGGTAGGAGTATAGGGGGGTGTAGGGGGTGGGGCCTGTCCAAGGGGGGTGAGAGTGTCCAGGGGTGGTGGGGGTGTAATTAGATATGGAAATGGATAAATGTCATAAAAATTCCATTTTCTAGGGGGTGGGTGGCTACTCAGGTGTTGTGGGGGGCATTCAAAGGGGGTAGGGGTGTCTAGTAAGTGGTGGTGTCAAGGTGGGTTTAGACTATATAGGGGTGGTGGGGGTGTCCAAGGGTGGGGGTGGGGGCTTTCATGGGTTGTGGGGGATTTCTAATGTGGTGGGGTGTCCCGGGGGTGGTGTCTGGGGGGTGGGGTGTCCTAGAGTGGTGGGGGTATAAATGTGGGGGGGTGGGGTACAAGGTTGAATGGGTGTCCAGGGGGTGGGTGTGTCTAGGGATGTTAGGGGTTGGCCAAGGTGTGGGATATTTCCAGGGGTGGGGGTGTCCAAGGGCTAGGGTGTCTAGGGGTGGGGGCTATACAATGGGGGTGGGGGTGTCCACGGGAGTAGGGATTTCCAAGGGGGTGGCAGATGTCCAAGGGGTGGGTTGTTCCCTTCGAGGATGGGGGTGTCCAGGGAGAGGGTGTGTCCAGGGGGTTGAGGGTGGTGTTGTCAAAGGGGTTTGGACTCTATAAGGGTGGTGGGGTGGTTTCTAGTGGGTGGGGTGGTAACTAGAGGTTTGTCCAAGGGAGTGGGGTGTCTAGGGGGTGGGGTTTGTCAAGGGGTTGGGGGAATTCCAAGAGTTGGGGGTGTTAGAAGTTGTGTAATTATAAATGAGAATGGATACCTGACATAACAATTTTCACTTTCTCGGGGGTAGGGTTTGTCTATGGGGTGAGGGACTATCCAAGGGGGTGGGGGTGTTCGGGGGGGGGGGGTTGTTCATGGTGGGTGGGGTGGGGGTGTCCATGAGGTTAGGGATATCATGGGGGTGGGGCTATCTAGGGGGTGGGGATTTCCAAGGGGGTGTGTTGTCCGAGGGGTGGGGTTGGTATTCTAGGGGTGGGGGTGTCCTGGTGGTGGGTGTGTCCAGGAGGGTGGGGGCTATCCAGGGGGGTGGGGTGCAGGCTCGAGTGTGGGAGCTGTCAAGGTGATGGGTTGGGAGGTTGTCCCGGGGGTGGGGGTGTCCAGGTGATGGGGTGGAGGGGGTGTTCTCTAGGAGGGTGGGGGTGTACAGGGGGTGGGGTGTTAAGGGGGGGTTTCTAAGGGGTGATTTTATCCAAGGGTGGGGGATATCCTGAGGGTTGTGTGTTTTTAGGGGGGTGGGGGTGTCCTGTGGTGGGGGTGTCCTGAGGGGGTTGTCCAAAGGGGTGGGGTGTCTAGGGGTGGGGGTGTGCAGGGGGTGGTGGTGTCCAGGGGAAGGGGTTGTCCAGGGGGGTGTCCATAGAGAGTCGGTGTCGTCCATGATGGTGGGGTCTCCAGGGGTGGGGTGAATTGGTCACCCATATATTCAGTCACATGAAATAATCAAGTCATGTTTTATTATTTATAGATAAAGAAATAATGATAATTTGACCTACTTAATCCCATATATATTTAGGCACAAAAAATCATCAAACATTAAATATTTGTAATATAAGTCACAAATGTAACGGATCAATCTATCCCTCATCACCATCACAACTATCACCATCATCATCATCCGCATCCGCATCTTTATCATAGAACCCATCATCATCCTTTCCATCCAAAACGCCCTCCTCTCCCTCGTACTATGCCACAACCTCCTCCTCATCCTCCTCCTCTGCCTTTGACTCCTCCTCTTCCTCCTCCTCTTCCTCGAACCCCACCTCACCGTCCTCCTCCACCTCAGCCTCCTCCTCGCCATCATCATCACCATGAATGACATTGACATTACCACCACAAGAATGGCCAATTGGTGCACCATATATATAGCGCATAAATGATATATATACATCACAAGATATTTTTTCCTCTAGTGGATGTGTTGGACGTAAAATATTGATCTGTTTTAGAATTGCAGTGTTTTCCATAGAATTCTTTTCTTTCATCTATATTTTCCCTTTTCAACCTTTTATACTAGTGACATAACCTTCATGAACTCGGTGGCCATATAAATCATACCTAAAAAGGTACAATATCTTGGTAGCACTATACTCTTCCAAAGCTGGCATCATACTTTGCCAGGTTTCTCATCTACCAATACAAGATGTAAGTAAACATTTGGCCCAAAATTGTCAAGTTCTTGGGTATCAAGGGCCTCAATAGTATCATTTTACAAATATATATATATTATTATGATAAAAATATATATTAAAACATAAAATCAACAAAGTAAAACATACAATATATTTCTATGTCGGTTCCTTAACCGCACTTCCATATTGTTTCCTTCAACTCGAGCTAAAAGGTTTTTCTTGAGGAACATATCCTTCAATATTCAATGTTTACCTATAAAATTACATTAAATGTAGGATCCATTATAAAAAATAGGATACCAATTACTAATTTAATAACTATTATATTATTCAAACTTTAGTAATAAAATAAATTATGGAGGAAAAAATAGAAAAAGTATGTCATAATGACAAATTATAAACAACTAGCATATCTACGTCCTCTCCGGATCTGACATTTTAGTACGTCCTAATGTGTGTCAAGGATTTTTTAACATCAATGTTTTATATTTATATCAGATTATTCTTAAATAATATTCAATGGTAAAAAAATATTATTAATGAAAAACAAATAAAATTTCATTTAAATACCTCAAATGTGTTTAATACCTTAAACTGGATAGTCTCCCAATGAGTAATCATCTGCTGATACAATTATATCATAAAATAATCTATGATAGGTACCACCTCAAACAAAGTGATAACTATAGCAATCTATCCAAAATATAACTCATGCTCTTCGGCTCTATAATGCTCACCTAAATCCTTTAGAAGTGTTGGTCATGCCTACTCACCATCTGGGAAATTAAACTGAAGTTGTCACCAATATATTAATTCATATAAGTACAAAATTAATATATAGAATTAAATACAACATATTTTTTACCCTTATTTGGGTCCAATAATTATCAGTGACATAATTTGGTAACTGTCTCCATGAGAGCGGGCTGATGGGAATGATGTCGGAGTATTTGGAAAGCGTTGCTAAAAAACTCTGACGTTGCTGCCCTATTAAATGTCAGTGGTTGGATACTGAGAGAGGCTTGTGTGTTCATCAAACTCAAGGAATCATCGTTATTAAATATAAAAGTCTTCTTATAGTAAATGAACCTTTTTTACTAGCTCAATAGGCACATCGAATTTATTATGTAATGTACCGTGCTACCTCAAGAGACTTGAGTGATTGGTCGAGCGTAATAAAAATGAAATCTCAGGAAAATCAGTTTACTCAAACTGAATGTGGTTCCGCTGAAGTGGAAGGAATTTAAATTTTTGAAGAGACTGCTCAAAATCCATCTTTTTCACAAAGAGATGTGAATATCGATGATGACACTCCACAATTAAGGATCGATGATGAAGAAGATGTTAATAATGTTGAAAATGAATTTTAAATGACAAGAGATGATGAAACTGAAACTCATATGGATATTGATGATACTGAGGATGAAGATGAAGACATTGACATTGACAGCTATGGAGATGAGGATGAAGATGGACATTGATAAAGTTAAATTATGGTTATATTCATAACTAATCTATATCTATATATAATATTTATTTTCAACTATCTTCTATCAACAATAATTTTGTTTTTCAGATGCATCCTAATCTATTTCGTGAGTTGCAGGAGGCTGAGCTACCTTTGGATAAGGGGGATTGTGGACCATCTGACTCTCAGTCTACTAATGGTTCAGGGGGTACGTGGAGGGGGCGCAATGTTTCACAATTGATGATTCCTGACCCTATCCCCGAGTGATTTCCATGTCTTGACTTCGATCCACACACACAGAGGTATGGTAACCTATATATTTTAGTTATCTTTCATTAATTTTTTATATATATAGTAATTGTTTGATTATTTATTCCTTTTTCACAATTTTGCGCATATAGTGGTTGGACAGGGGAGCACTATCTTGAGCAATTATTTTTCTCAGCCATGGATCACATGGAAACAGATTCTCGTTGATGTGTGGCATGACATGTTCAATAATTGGATGGTACATAAATAAATAATATTTATTTTGAAATGTATTTTATTAATAAATTGATATTATAAATTATCTGTAGGGTTTGTGGTATCCCATTGATGATATCATGCATGTCGTTATCCAAGAGGCATTGATGGTGTTTATGTGTGACCATTTCCATCAGGTTTTGCACAATTTGTGAAGAACAACAATTAAGAAAGCTGGAGTGACAGAATTTGATGAGTCGTATAGAGCCCACTGACCAGAGTACAGTTCATCTCACGTTTGGGATGGATTGTGTTTACACTAGTTTGGCGGTGGATTTCAGAGGAGATCTTCAGTGGGACGGTGGAACCGGGGGAGACAAGAGGCGACGCACCAAGCTGGTAGCCATACATTCAATACGCTTAGAGATCATCTGGTAAGTATATTTTTTTAAATATTTTATATAACATAAAATAAAATTAGTTTATTTAATATTTCTATAGGTAGTCGTGAATCCTGATATTACGGAGTTTGACGTTTATCAGAGGATGTACTATGATCCCTCCACTAGAGAGATTAGAAGTGATCGCCAGCGTCAGATTGTGGTTAGTATTATTTTTTTCAGTTTTAAAATTAACTACATATAATATTTTCACATTTTTTATTTCAAATAGGAGTTGAAGGAGTCTTATGAGGCTGCGACCTCTCAGACATAGGCTGGGAGTCAGGACTAGATGACTGAGCAGACCAGTGCCCACCATTTTGATTAGGCGGCATGGATGCAGGCGACTCATTATGGCTTTGAGAAGGGCTGAGTAGTTGGTATTGGCTCTCATTGGACTCATGGTGCTTATTATGGTACTGTTGCGATATCGGTGTCCAACTCAAGAGGAGCTCGTGGAAAGGCATCATCTTCTACCTCACGGGATGAGGAGAAGTTGTGAACTCAGGTTGAGCTTATAGAGAGTTTACAGAAGCAGCATGATTAGATGTTCCGGTGGCAGCAATAGCAACAGTAGCAACATGAGGAGCAGATACGTCAATGGGAGCAGCAGCAGCAGTAGCAGCAGCATCACGAGCAGATGGAGTACATGTGTTTTCTGACTCGTAGTTTAGGGATGGAGTTTCCTCAAACATCTCCTACAGCACCCCCACCTCTTCCAGAAGACGACCCCCCCAGTCATTTGTTTTTTATGTTAAAAACATTTTAATTCAAGAATTGTTGTAATATAAAATATTTACTATTTTTGTCTTTTGTATTGGTACAAATATTACATAATTTAATTTTTTTTAATTTTTAATATTTTATTATTTACTTTTAGTATTATATTTTTTAATATTTGTTTATATTACAAATAGTAATATAATTTTATGATTTTTTTAAATTTTTTTGTAAATATTGAGAATTTTAATAATTTTAATTTTTTTATTATTTTAATAATATTAATCATAATTTTTTATTAATAATAATTTTATTAAATATATATTTTTTAGTATTATACTTTTTAATGTTTGTTTGTTTTACCAATAATAATATTTTTTTTATATTAATATAATTTTTTCATTATTCATAATTTTATTAAATATTTTTTTTATTATGTTTAGTATTTGCAACAGGACCTTTTGCGATGGAATATTGTCACAAATAATTAAAATATAATTTTTTATTAGTAGTATTTTCGAAGGTCCAGTCGCAAAATGTTTTTATATATATAATGTATATAATCAGAGGCTTATTGGCGACGGGAAACTACCCAATCACAAATAGTATTTGTGACGGGCCGGTCGCAAAAGGTTTATTTATATATAATGTATATAATAAGAGGCTTATTTGAGACGAGAAACTTTCCCATTACAAATAATATTTTTTTCGACGGGCCCATTGCAAAAAAAAAAGTATTTGCGATGCCATTTTCTACAATGGGCTATTTGCAATGGGGCCCCGTCACTAGAGCCTTTTGCGATGAGATCTCGTCGTAAATAGGCCGTTGCAAATACATCTAATTCCAATAGTGATTTATCTTTATCAAACAATAGTTTTAATTCCATATTGTATTAATTTACTGATTGATTTATTATAGGCTATGACTATGAATAACCTAAGAAACCATCTATAAAAATCAATAAAACTATTTAAACATGATCTCTATCATCTATTCAAGTTTCATTAAATTTTATGTAATAAAATCTCATTAACATTCCTTTTTTATTATCATCAATAACAACAACCACTTTAAGGTATTTAGTAAATTAAATTAAATCATTGAATAACACAATAATCAAACATGCATGTAATATTAATTTGATTATCATATAATTATAAGAATTTGAGGATTCATTGAACATGCCTATTTATATTTAATTATCCATTAAGAAATTACCATTTTTATGTAAGTTACCAATTTCATCAATTTAACAAGCTAACCCAAGCATAATAAACATGTTAAATAAAGAATAACATGGAAAACACACTATCTAGTAAATCAAGAGGAATTATTTTTATCATAGTTAATGACAAATTTGATCACATACCATAATCCATTATTTCATTTTTTTCATTTTATCCTTTTATTAGGATCAATTCCATTGCTGCCCAAAAGAAGGTAAAGCATGGTCAACTTATGATTTAAAATAAGTAAAAGGAGAATTTATGAATCCCCAAACTCATGATGTCAACAATTTTCATATGGTAATATAACCACAACACATATCTCTGATCACCACTCTTGTAATAAATTTTATGACTCTCCAAGAACACCATTCTATAACCATGCTAACAAAAAAATAAACTCTATTAAAATGATAGAGATAAAATTTCATATAATGGTAACAATGAATGTGAGGAAATGAGATATAATGGAGAAGAACCCTCTAGAAATGGGGTATAACTCACCTCAGATCATCAGGGATCGAAAAAGGGAAGTTGAGCATAAAATATGATCAAAGGGAGTGTTAAATACCTTCATAAATATCTCTTCAATGGCTATGGTTTGAGAGAAAAACTATGGGTGGAATGGCTGTTCTGAGGGGGTTTGGGGTTTTTATAGGCCAACTGATAATTAGAAGACCATGAAATAGCCATCTTGACTATGCCACAAAAAATACTAGAACATGACAAAATATGGTATAGTTCAAGGGATAATTCTCTAGCCCTCCATGTCGAACCATATCGAAAACCCATCATTCCCTACATGACATATATATCTTATAAATGGGGAATAATTACTATGACATTGGGAAACCCAATAAACAACTGATTTCTATCAATAAAATGGAATTTATGCTATAAGATAATCCCCATGGCACAACTACCCTGAATTTAGTAGGACAACACTTGAAACTATTTGATATATCCTATCGCTCCACACTACAAGACTCAGATGGACGAAACCATAGCCATGGTCCATGAAACATAGATTATATAGGATTTTCCATATCCTACCATCCATGGTGTAACCATTTCTAAATTTGTAGCATATCTAAAACTCCTACCTCCAAAATCCTATGCCACAACCATCCCGACGATACCACAATTACCATCTTTACAATGTTGCTCATGGATCCATGGTTCAAAATTCTCTGAACACTCATGTATTATATTGAAGCCTATTCTAGGAACCTACAACACCTAAAACACAAAATGTAAAGGGATTATGAGATCCAATTACTTACATAAAATACCTCTCCAACAGTTATCATTCTAAAAAATTTAAAACCAAACCCATATTAGAAATATGTAAAAAAACAATTGTCTGAAAAACCAACCCACTAGATATCCCTCAAGAATATTTCCATCATAGTGATTAACCACCTAACACATAGGAAACAAGTGAAAACCCATGCAATAGAAATAACTAGCTCCTAAAAACTATCATGGGGGAGATACATTTCAAATGAAAGAAAGGTTACCAATAAACCATCAAGAGAAAACCATCTCATAAACCCGAAAATGTCAACAACCACAAATGAAAAACACAACAAGAGAATATCTAAATAAAAAACAAGTCAAGGTAATGAGCACATATATTTTACTCAAATTCCTAGGTGATCTCCTCTATGATACCATGCTACCAAAGGGAAAGAACCAAGGGAGTAACACACCTTCTCAACGCCTTCTCATGGAAGTCCTAGATCTCCACAATATTCTACAAAAAGGTCTCAGACTTTTAAATGAAAATCAATCTATTATCAATTATGTGAGATTCATCAATAATTTAATGATATATATGTGAACATATAATACATAATTCATTTGGATCATCTCTGGTGGAAGTGTTATTAAATAAACCATAGATCCAATGTGGTCCATGAAACATCCCCACTCGAACCACTGGGTCTGATCTAGAGAGACACATGACCTCATGCACAACTCCCTCTATGTAATTGGATAAAAAATATCAATGGAAGTATGAAGTAGAACCCTAGGAAGACTAAATCCTCTATCTGAGTGCATATAAAAAATAAATAACCAAATATAACAGTAAAAAATATAATTACATGATTAAATAGAGTAAATGAGGAAACTACAGATGGTATACATGGTATATAAGTAATGCCTCCTGAAGTGGAAATATTTATAGAGTAAATAAATTAGATAATAAATAAAATGACTATGGGGTATTCTAGTGTCTATCCCAATCAGGTGAGTTTCATACTCCACCTACGCATCCATCCACCCCAAGGCTATTTCCCTTTATCAAGACTCTCATAAAATCTATAAAAACATCAAAATTCATGAGTAGGGTATGAGTACAAGACTCATTAGGACACCACCAATGCAACATTACCTTGGGTGATCAATTATAATAAGTTTATTCCATAAAAATAATAATGAGGTTAGTATAAACACACCATCCAAAATTGATAAGTAGTGTTCTAACCAAGCTGCCACCGAACCCTCGACCATACGATCTTCAACTCTCTGTCGGAGTATGTGTAGTGTTTGGGTAAGAGATCATAACTAACCATTTCACTCTGGCCACATGGTCATTGGTGTGTCTTTTAGAAATCCAGAATGCATTGATCAAATAACCTACCTAGACTCCACATGGAATCATGTAATAATCAGAAATCCACAATTCATACAGTATATATAACATACCCAGAATCAATAATGCATTATCCTACACTAAAAAATACACAAGGCGTCGAGTATCAACATCTACTCATAAATCCCAATGGAATTGATTAGAGTATAGGTTAAAAGGCTATCATGCACCACTTCCATCATTGCCGCAACTCAATGCGCATACCCCACCAAGAGTAATTTCACCTCGATGGTCAATTTTCATGGATACACAAACAAATTATAACAACCATATTATTTATAAAACATTAATTCATGATTTATTACATAAAATTACACTTAACACAACCTATAATATTGTGTAGTCTACTGTATTTGGGAATTAGGTACATATCATAATATCTTGAACATGGGATATAACAACATTATTAAAAATATCCTTAACATTCTTCTGAAATTTCTTTTATTTTAAGACACCATGGGATAACATGAGGAAAAAATAATAAATGGGTGAGATCTAAAGCCCATTAAGGGAATAAACAAGGCATAAAGTGGTACATGATAGAACATAGGCATATCAATTGGGTATAAAAAGAGTATGAATCATAAAAATGAATAAAGAGACATGATATAAAATGATAATCACAACATGGGAAATGTTTCAACAAATTAAAACACTACATCCTAAAAATAGGTCTAGGATAAACTACCAAGAAATTAGGGTGGAAAAGTCCCAAAAAGGAATCAGGATCACTCCCTATCCTAACACGATGTTTCATGATACCAAACATTACGCAATGCATTGGAGAACTGTATAATTTTGGGTACACCTATCACATTCATTTAATTTTCATTCTTAAGTGTTCAACATAGATCATACATAATGGATTTTTTCATCATCATAATTCATTTTATAATCAAGGAGTATGGAATAAATATATTTAATTCCCAAATAAAAAATTATATGTGCATAAATGTGAACACCCTTGATTATAAATGGTTATGGTATTCACTACACAATTGTTTTTGCATTAAAAATCATGGTAAAATTTTGGCAGCATAACAGTGTCACTTAAATATTTATAAAAATTTGTTGATGATAGATAAATCGGTATATAATCCCATAGATATAAAATGGGATGAAATAGAGAAATGTGAAAACATATCCCAACATTATAAATTTGAAATAGAATGAATAAGTTATTTAAGAAACAGGAATATAGAAAATAATGATAACTATATTTTTGCATGGTAAAGGGTTTGAAAAAAAGATCATGGGAGGATTAATGAGAGTGAAAGGGGGATATTATAATTTATAAATTAATTGTAAAGTAATTGGAATATTTAATAACATATCCCGACATATGAAAATGGAATTTAAGAGACATAACATAATAAAAGTGCTTGAATGGAAATGTGAAGAGAGAAATCCCTTACTTGAGTGTGTGACTACAAATGCTTTGGAGGGGCTTATTAAGAGCATATGGAACCATGGGAGGACTGTAGTGAGTGGAGGGAGGAGTATGGACGTTCTAAAAGGATTTAGAGTAATGATAAATGGGATCTAGGGTGGGTTTATATAAGAAAAGAGGGGAATTTATTTATTATTTTGGTTTTGGACTCTACATAATAAAATAACCAAAAACAAAACCAATACCATTATTTATACCCATGGTATCTATAAAATGGGAGTTTCTCTTATTGTTTTATAAGTATGAGGTCTGAAATTAATTATATCATACCCTTTTTTATGTGGAGGTGAGTCCTACTCGAAAATAAATGGTTCTAAAACCTTAAAATATATTAATGGTTTTGGAGGATTCATAAGGGCATTAAAATGTTAATAAAATAAATATAAAATCAAATTTTTTAGTGGTAAAACGTATATTTGTTCATTTATACCCTTTATAGTATTTATTAAATAACTTTTGGGTCATCATGAGGTCATAATACACAAAGTATATTTAAGTGGTATTTAATTTTTACTCGAAAAATTGAATGTTTGAGAAAATTATAAACAATTCACCATTAGATAACATTGACATTTTTATTTGAAAAATAATATTATTTTTATCTAAATAGATTTCTAAATATGATAATTTTCATTTTTTAAATAATATTATCTTTTATTATGAAATGTTGTGATTTTTATAATAATAGTTTTAGAACCAATTAAAAATAACATTTGACTTCAAAAAAATTATAGAATCATTTATTTTTAATAAAAATTATTTGATGATAATATTTTATTAAAATATTATTTATTTCAAAAATCCATTAATTCATCAAAATAAATTCCTTAATTAAATTTTCATATGACCCAAATATACAATTTGTGATTTATTATATCTAAATAGAAATCATTTATAAAGTAACCATAATAGGATGAAAATATATTAATTATTATTTATCAAAGAATATACAAATTAATAATGATAGGGTATTGTTACATATCAATTTAATACACTGGAAAACTCTCTAAGAGTAAGGTGTATGTTCGTGAGACTTTTATGGGGTGGTTCAACATACATGATTTTGTTCGTGATCTCAATGAGCATGAACTTCTACCGTAAAAAGTTTCATTCAGGCTTACATTATTGGAACTCAACTTGTACTTGGTTTAGGGAAAATCCCTGTGGTGATATCTCCCTTATAAACTATGATAAATGGATATCATAGGGTAAAATCCTACCATTTGAGGTCATCACCTCCTTTTTCTCTATCAATTGGATTAGTTAACACCTAATATTTATACTAATCATGTGATCACCATTCAATAGTTTTATAATCAATGGTAATGATACTTAATGATCATTTAAATTTTATAGGATATAGTAAAACTAAATAAGTGAATGTGTTTTCTATAACCATATTACATAATAAAACATTTTAATACATCAAAAGGGAAATTTTATTTATTATAGTTCGGGTCCCTACAATCTTCCCCCTTGATTAATTTCTCCCCTAAAATTTTTATTTTCCACACTAAAAATGATGATGGTTACTCTATTTCCTCACTTTATCTGGTTACCATGTCACTTCTTCAAAATTATGGGTTCTCCATATCACTTTGACTAGGTGTTAATCCCATACTCGTTTGAAGTCTATATAACATTCTCAAATCATGTCTTCCAATGTATGAATATTCCACTTAGATTGGCCCTCAGTTTGAGATGGATAGGATGTACTGAAGTTTAACTCACTATTTAGAGAATTTTGGAGACATTTCTTGTTTATGTATGTGAATCTTGGATCTCGATTAGATACAATCGATAGTGGTACTCCATGCAACCAAACAACTTCTCTGATGTATATTCATACAATTTAATCAAGTAATAAATCCTCTTGAATCACAATAACGTGAGATTTGTAGGAAAATCCACAATAACCCATATAGCATTGTTTCCCCTAGATGTCTTTGGATGTCGGGTGGCAAATTCCATGGTGATGTTTTCCTATTTATATGTGGGTATGATTAATGGTTGCATCATCCCATAAGACTTCTTCCTTGTAGCCTTCTCATGATAATATACCAGGCACATTAATGTATATTTAGTGATCTCCTTCTCCAGATTCTTTTATCAATAGTTCTCTGGAATTTCATGATTCATCTATAATATTCCTTAGTGAATGGAGAAAGTCGAACTATGTTCATCCTCCAACAGTTCCTTCCTTAAATTGGTATTTGATGATACCAATAGTTGTGACCCAAATCTCACAACTCCTTCATTAACACAAAACTATGAGTATTTTACATTTCTTATAGTATCCACTTTCTTCTAAATTCCAACATCATCCCTTTAATAATCCTTTATCCTTTCCAAAACAGACAGCTGGGAAATCATTTTTCAATGGATTAATGATAATCCGTTCTTTATGATTCTCATGTTAGTAGTATTCATGTCAAATATGATCAGATCTATCTAATTTATCATAAATGATAGAATAGTTGGATCTTTTCTTCATAGAGAATATGAAACATCATTTTATTTTTAGAGATAGTAGTGGATTGAGTAGTAATAGTCCATCATCAGATCTAACCATCTTCTTTTTTTCATATACATCTCTTTATGTGTGAATAAATATTTGACACTTTTTTCGTCTATATATATTTTACACTTCTCCTCAATGATATAATTTTTCCAATATTTTCAAAGCGAGGATCACTTTATCCAACTCTATAACATGCATTTTGTAGTTTTGTTCATGAACTTTCACCTACCTTGAAGCGTAGACTATTAATTTTTCATTCTATATTAACATGCATCCCAATAACTTCTTCAAAGAGTTACTAAATACTTTGAAAATTTCTCCACTTGTTGGTAGTTTGAGAACATGGGTAGTGATAAGACTCATTTATGTTCCTAGAAATCATTTCACACTAGGAATTCCAAGAAAATGTGAATACCTTACTATTTATCTCGTTTAGAGTGTTTGAAAATCATGAAAATATTTCTCCCAAATCAATGATAATACCCAGTTAATCCAAAGAATCTCTGCATATCTATCACATATGTTAGCCTCATCCATCTATAAATTTCTTTTGACTTTCAAGGGTCCACAAATATCCCACTTCTTATTATGATATACCTAATGAATGAGACTTCCTTCAAAGATAACTCCTATTTTCTATACTTTTCGTATTGCTTCTCTATTTTCTATGTCTTTCGATCTTTGCTTAGATAATGCTCATGCTCGTCCTTGTTTTTTGAGTATATTAGAATATAATCTATAAATATTACCAAAAAATTTTCAAGGTAATATCTAAAGATTCTATTCAAAATTTACATGAATATTTTTGGAGGGTATGTGAGTCTAGGTGGAATTACTATGAACTCATTCTATATGCACCGTGTATGAAAAGTTGTCATGGGGGTATCCTACTTCTTCTCCCTAACTTGGTAATATCTCATCTAAAGATCCAACTTTGAGAATTATTATAGTCTTTGCAGTTGATCGATCAAGTATGCAATTTGTGGTAGAGGGTACTTGTTATTTATCATGATCTTGTTGATATTATGAAAATAAATGCAAAGGCACATTGACCCATCCTTCTCCTTGACAAAGAGTATTGGTTGACCCCATGGTGATGCACTTGGGTGTATGAACCACTTATCTGGATTATCCTATAGTTGTTTCTTTATATCCTCATGTACCAAAACATCCATTATATACATAGGATTGGATAATGGTAATTCCCCATGTATAATATCGATTTCCCCTTAGCAAGAAGGAAGAATATGGAATTCCACGGGAAACAAATCATTGTATTCCCTCATAATAGGAATTTCTTAAAGGATGGTTATTTTATTAGACTGAATCATTTTATCTATATATAATCACTCATATATAAATACTATCCATGATTGTGATGTTGGTGGTAATGAATATTCATTCTACTTCTTGCACTTGTATAGAATCAGGGATTGATTCCCAATATAGGTAGTGATTTCCATCTCATGAAAATTTATGTTGGCTCTATATATGGAAATACAAAATATGTACAAAATTGTATCAAATTCTACCCAAGTGAGTATGAAAAGGTATTCTCATATGTTTAGTCCAAAAACATTGACAAGGGAGGAGTTATATTTTTATGAAGCAATAATTTCCTCATTTTTCTGTTTTCACCGACAACTTTATTTCCATGCTCTTTGTGAGTTCTTGAATTGTTCTACTAAACATTCATTGAATTAACTAACGTGTAGAACTAGAATAAAAAACTATATGCATTATTATTGAATAAAAAACTAGTGTACCTATCATTAATTTACTATTAGGATCCACCTCAGTGGTTGAGATGGAAAAATATCTCCCTTACTACCTTGGAGTTTGATGGTTCTCTACAAAAACCATTTGTTTTGTGCATTTATTTAAAAAGATCCATGGTTCCATGTAGTTGAAACAACAAACAATGGGATAAGGGTTGACTGTATAATTCCTTTCCTTTATCACATTTTTAGGTTTCACCTATCGGAAAACATTACCTAGGTGTCCTTCCTTCCTACACTTAATACATTTCTTTGTTCCCCTTATGCAATTTATGGGGTGCTTCTTTATACACATTTGACAAGAGGGATGTCAAAAATTCTTGTCATCATTATATGTATCCATAGGATTTCAATAATAAAGCTCCAATTTCCACTTATTATCCCCATGATACCCTTGATATTCACTGGTAACTATTTCAACTTTGAGGGCATATCAAATAATTTCTCCATTACTATCAAAGTCAGAAATCACCAGGTCTTTTGGTATACTAGGTTTTAGCCGACCAGAGAAGTGGTAAACTTTAAATTTGTGGGAAATGACAAATCCAAAGGAGCATCATGAAATCTTGTGAATATTTCCTCGTAGTCCCTAAACGATTCATCATATTTCTTCTTGATGGAATGGAAATCCATTTCCATGTTCAGATAGAGATTGTGAGGAAAATCGTTATTAAAAAACATTTTCCAGAATTCATTCTACTCCATCAGTTCGATATCTTCCTCTAGATTCATATTCTTGATCAATGTCCACCACTGGTCATCTTCACCCTCCAAATGATAAACAGCCAGCAGAACCTTCTCTTTCTTAGAACATTGAAATATGGGGAAGATCTTCTCAATGGAGTTGAGCCATTGTTCCATGATTAACAGATCAGATGATCCAATAAAAGTAGGACGCCCTTGTCGCTTGATTCTCTTGATTATAACTTGTTCTCTTGTAGGTATGTTTGGGAGATCCTCCTAATATAGGTTTTTATTTAAAACTAGGATCGTCTAAGAGAGGAGAGGTATAAATTTCATGATTCCCACTCCCATCGGGTTAGGCATCTCGTTGAGGCAGTCATCACATTGCATGTGGCATTGATTCTTTATATGATTCCTCATATTAACAACAATTAGCTACAATAATTAGAAAATTAGGGATGAGTATTTTTAAACAATTAAAGACATAAACTATAATTTAATGACAATAAAGGGATAGCATATAAAGTTCATTTATTTCTTAACTTATGAATTTCAAGGTTTCAATCTATGTTATCAAATATCCATTTCATAAAAAATATTATTACGGGTATTGTTTCCCTTAATAATGATTCGTAATGATGTTATGAATTTAAAAAATCATATTTTCCAAGAGTGTCAAACTTGGTGCGTAGTAAGGAAGGTTTTCATGTACTAGGTTACAACGAGTCATACCCAGTACACCATGTCAAGGTTTCTACCTCTAGGTACATTTGTTCCATAACCACATATACTTTTTGTATCCAAATAGGATTTAATTTTATTGATAAATAACTTAATACATACTAACCAAAATTTAAGTATTTTTTCTTATAATTGGTCTATTTTATAAAGATTTCTATAGAGTTTTCTAATCTAAATCCTAAAAATAATTAAATGTTTCCTTTGATACCAACTATGATTTGTTACATAATAGTACACTTAATAAAACACTAAATATCAAGAAGTGTAGTTTATTTTAGGATTATGTAAATATCATAACATATTTAACATGGGATAATTTTTTTAAAAAAACTTCCTTAACATGATTCTAAAATTCCATAGATTTTAAAACTATATGAGATAAACTGGGGAAAAACATAAAAAGGGCAGAGATATAAATTCCAATGAAGGAATAAATATGGAAACATGTGGTGCACTTATACAATAGTAATATATATGGGGAATAAAAATAGTATTAATCATAAACATGAATAATGATACATGATATAGCATGATAATAATAACATGGGAAACAGGGAAAAACATAAAACATTGCATTATAAACATAGGTCAATGATAAACCGACAATAAATAATGGTGTAAAATTTCCCATAATGTAATGAAGGGAAATCCCTATCCCAATATGATGTCTCATGATACTTAAAATCACCCAATGCATTAGAGGTCTATATAATTTAGGGTGAAACTGTCACATTCATTTCATTATAATCCTTAAGTGTGCCACTTAGATCATACAACATTGATTCATTAATCATTTTAATTTATTCCATGGTAATGTAGTATATAATAAATATATTTAATCCCCCAATAAAAAATTATATGTACATAAATATGAATACCCTTGATAGGAAATGGGTATGTAATTCACAATACAATTGTTTTGACATTGAAAGTCATGGTAAAATTTCAGCAACATAATGATGTCACATTGAGATTCATAAAAATGTGTTGATGAGATAGATAAAGGTCTATAATTACATAGGAATCAAATGGGATTAAATATGGATATGTTAAAACATATCCCAACATTATAAATTGAAAATATAAGGTATAAGTTAATGAAGAAATTTGAATAAAGAAAAGAATCCCAACTATATTTCAGCATGGTAATGAGTGTAAAAAAGGATCATGGGACGATTAATGAGAGTGAAATGGGGATATAATAATTTATTAATTAAATTTAATTTAAGGGTGATCTATAATAATATATCCTAAAATAAGAAAATTGAATTTGAAAGATGTAAAAATAAAAAAGTGCTTGAATTGAAATGAGAAGAGAGAAATCCCATACTTGAGTGTGTGACTCCAAATGCTTTGGGGGAATTTTGAGATCTTGAGGAACCTTGTGAGGACACTAGAGAGTTAAGGGAAGAGTATGAATTTTCTCCAATGAGTTTTTCTGATGAGAAATGGGATCTTGGGTGGGTTGATATCGGAAAAGTGGTGTATTTCTTTATTATTTATGTTTTGGACTCTATAAAATAAAATAACCAAAATAAAAAACCATCCCATTTTTTATACCCATGTTTTATACCAAATTGGATTTTTTATAATTATTTTATAAGAAAATTTCTAAGAATAATAATATAATACCTTTGATTATGTGGTGGTGAGTCATACACTTAAAGAAATGGTTTTAAAACAAAAAATATATATATTAATGGTTTTAGTGGATTCGTAAGGGATTTATAAAATTTATAAAATAAACATAAAATCGCATTATTTTAAGGTTAAGACATATATTTGGTTGTGGATACCCTTTATAGTATTTATTACATCACTTTTTGTTCATTATGATGTCATAATACACAAAGTATATTTATAGGAATTTAATTTTTACACAAAACATCAATTATATCAAAAAAAGTTATGAAAAATTCACCATTGGATAATTTCAACATTAGTATTCCAAATATAAAATTCCTTTTAACTAAATAATTTTTTAAATATTTTAATTTTCACTTCTAAAATAAAATTGAAATTTAATAAAAATTCTCAGTTTTCGATATTAACATTTTTTGAACCCTTATAAAAATTACATTTTACTTCATAAAAAGACAAGATAATTTAAATTTTATAAAGAAATATTTAATAATGATATTTTATTAAAAATATTTATTTCCAAAATCAATTAATTCATTAAAATAAATTTTTCTATTGAATGTGAATATTTTGATAAATACAATTTATGTTTTATTATATCAAAATAAAATTAATTTATAAAGGAACCATAATAGAATGAAAATATATTCACTATTTTATAAAAAATAATTTACATAATCATAATTGTAGATCCTTGATACATATCCCATTAATACACCAGAAAACACCCTAAGAGTAAGGTTTGCGATAGTGAGAATTTTATGGGGTGGGTTGGTATACACAGTTTGGGAAGTGATATTGATGAGCTTGAAATTCTCATATAAATGGTTTTTCTCAGGATTCAGTTATTGGATCTCAGCTTGGGATTGGTCAAGGGAAATAACAATTATGTTATCTACCTAGGAATATCTGGCCAATGATATTTATAGGGTATGATCCTATAAGTCTAGGCCATCACTTCTTTTTCCTGTGTCAAATAGATTTGTTAAAATGATACATTTATACTAATCATGTTATCAATGTTCAACAACTATATAATCAGTAGTAATGATACATAATCGTATTTGAAATTTTATAGCATGTAATAAAACCGAATAAGTGCATGTGTTTTCTATAAACACTTTATATAATAATACATGTAAATACATCAATGGGGGAATTTTTTTTTATAATAGTTTGGGTCGTTACACAAATCATCTAAATGGAAACATGATAATTTATGACATGATAAAAACCATAGAATACATCATGATTAATATATAATCATCATATACATCAACAAGTGAATCAAACAACATCACAGAATTGTGGTATCACATCAATCTCATGCAATCAATTCATATTGTATCATGATGTACACAAACACACCCACATGTTAAAAAAAGTAACGCATGAATATAAATATTACAAAATATAAAATATAACATGGAAATATGTGTCAAAAGATCCAAAAAATACACCTCAAGTTGTCCATGAAGTCTAACACACTCATATGTGATCAAGACTCAATCATCGATGTCCATGAAACAAGCCCACACACAATTTCCAATGTGGCCCCAAGAAACATTTCAATTCATTATGCATCATTAATTTAATTAATTAAGACTCAATACTCATTAATTAATTAATCATCCTTATTATTCATGAAAAAAAATGAACTAATGGTCATTCTCCAAAAGTGGTTAACCTCATCTCGCATGAAAATAGACATTCATGAAATCCAAAGGGTAGAGATCAAGAGACCACCTACACACACCGACATGTGGTCATAACCAAAAAGGCTCGGAGCATGGGTTAAAACCCATGCTCCCCGAAATTTATTAAAAAAAAGTAATGTTTTGGTGATTACATGAGGTACAATGAGTTAGTACCACCAAGAGAAAAAAGAATAGACAAAGAAAGTGCCATGAAAAACCTATAAATCATCCTTGAGAGGGAAAAAGAGCTCAGCAAGGAATGATTCCCAACAGTTTGACATAAAAACTATAGAATTATTAAAGCATCAACCCCAATGCATGGTTCATCATTGAAATCTTCTTGAAAAATCAAATGGATTTCAATTATACTTGTGTTTGTTTGGAATATTTGATAGGAGAAACATAATTTGGCAGTGTGTAGATTCTTTATGAAAAGCTAGATCAAGAAACAATACTTCAGGCATGAATTGATGAAGGCATTAACTGCGCTTTCAAATCCTGAATTGCAGACTTAAACTGTGCACAATCTAGTTCACGTTTTCCCAATGCAGGGTTATACATTTTCCATATATTTGAGCATGCAGTAGGTAGTCTGTAATACAAGATTAAAGATCCTCATACAGCCTATTTTATTATCAAGCTTCATGAGGGGAATCCATCCACCAGAATATCAATTATTCCAAAAAATAAAATATGACATGGAAAACTGTCTAAACAAGCACTCAAGTGGTAAGTAACTTCCTACCATAAATTCATCAACTTCAAAGGTAGATCTTCCGGAGTTTTCATCAATGAAACCACGTTTTCACACTACCAAAAAAACATGAATGCATGCTAAGAATTCCTAACTTCTATTAAAAAATGTGTATTGAAATGTTTCTCATCAAGAAAAACCTAATGGCACCAACATCGCATCAATCCGATAAATGTTACATGAGATATTTAAGAGATAAGTTTTATTATAATAATAAAATAAAATAAAATGAAAATATAAGATAGAGGCATGATGGGAGGAGATAGATGTGAGGGGGAGGAAAATATTCTCTTAAGGCCTTCATAAGAACCTCTATATACCCCCTTTAAAGTATTTTTTAATTTTATTTCATTATTTCTTTCTAAAAAAATATGACATTAATTAATTAATTATTTATTTCCCTCCTTGTTTTTAACATCATATGTGACACCATATTAACACGTACACAATTTATCATAAAATTCACTATTAAACACACATTTAATTATTTACTAAATTTATATTAAAAAATACATCCATATGTGTACACATACACCTCATAAACATACATAAATATATATATATATATAAACACCCACAAAAGTATATATATATATATACTCACACACAAACAAAGATATATATATAGTCAAAATATACACATTATATATATACACCCAAAATCCCGTATATACACCCGCACATGTATATTCATATATATTTATCCCATATATATATACTATTTAATTTTCCATAAAAATAATATTATTTTCCAAAACTAATGGTAATTATTAATATTATTATTATTATTTAATATCATCAATTGTTGGAATCATTAATATTTTAAACATGACTTCCATTAAATTCCCATAATATTTAATAAATTAATATTAACAACAAATTCTCACCTATTTAACATAAGTTAAAAATATCACTATTACTATCTAACCTACCAATAAATATTCAATCATGAAGAACCAACATTCATCAATTATTTGAGATTAATTAGACACGTTATTTCTGCTTTTTCTTCAATAATAATAATAATAATTTTTTACTACATTTGTGTGAAATCTATCCAAACACCCAGTGAAAACATAGCTTATGTTGTGCATAGTTAAAACTCATATTTCGAAACATACAGTGGTATCATATTTGTCAAATGATAAACCAATTAAGTGATATTCCATAATTTTTTGAATGAAAATACAATAAAAATATTAAATAAATTATCCTCACATGTGATTTGACCAAGCTTCTGATGTGCACTAATGTTATGTCGCACCTAGGGTAAAACATGTATCCCAAACCAAAAATTGTTCTACGATTTCCAACATGAGACACCATTTATGGGATTTTTTTTATTATTTTGGAGAAATATATTGCACTCTTAATATAATATATTTAATATTTTTACTAAATAAATATCGAAGCATTGAGAGCCCCAAAATCCCACATTAACTCAGTTCCTCACTCTGAAAATATTCTATAGAATATTCCAAAGTGTTAATAAAGCTTTTACACTTACATAAAGCTTCTGAATCATTTATTAAGGTATTTTTTTGAAAGTTTACATTTTTTACATACAAATTCTCTTAAATTATTTAAAATAGTTTTTTATCCATAAAATTTTAGGATTTTAATATTCTCAATCATTACCAAGTTCTCATCCTTTAGTAGTATCTCTAATAGTCTTGTTTGAAAAATTTAGTCCACTCTATTTAAATATCAGACTTTCAATCCCATTTACTTATAACAGGAGGAACATTAGGAAAATTTGTAGTCTAAGGGATCACAAAAGGTTCTCCTAAGAGTCTACCCTCAACCCAAGGTATAAACCTCTTATCAGTAACTGTGGTCTTCATCCCAACATGATAGTAATAGTCATCATATATATACTAACACAATATCATTATGTGTTAAATTAATTAATTATAATAAAGATATATCACAACAACATGGAAACACAAATATATCATATAAATAGAAACTATCCTAATAGATATCAAAAATCAAATAATTTAATTAAATAAATACTATTAATAATAATAAGAAATATATATATGGAATTTGAACCTACACGCCTATTCATGATGTATAAACACACCAAAAATCTCATAAATCAGATATCAACATCATGTAAATTACCCATGGTTATTTTTTTAAAACCATAAAAATAAATAATAAATTTCTAAATTTTTTAAAAACATTGAGGTCCACTAAATAGTGTTGGTTAGAATCTATCATAGTTACCATGCCTATGTCCCAATCATATTATCACTTATCTAACCTTTCCCAACCCAAGTTAATGTGAAAAACATGTTAGTGAGTCATAGTCCCCATATTGAGTTTTTTAAAAGCCCCACTCGAACCACAAGGTCTGATTCAGAGTGCCACATTACCTCATATGCACCTTCCCATATGCAAGATGTTTCTAACTAGATGAAATGGTCTCAAGTGAAACCATGGGGAGACTATACCCTTCTTCAGAGTATATAAAAAAAATAACCAAATATAATATTAAAAAATATAATGAAATGATCAGACCAAGAAAATTTGGAAACTAAAGATGGAATATTAGTATATAAGGAATATCTTCCATAGTGTAATATTGTGAAAAATAATGAAAGAAGAAAAAAATAACTTTGGGGTCCTTCGGTGTATGCCCCGATTTACTCCATCCTTGTACTCCACCTGCTCATCCATCCACCATAGACCTATTACCGTTCACCTGGTATCTCATGAAATATATAATAACATAAAAATGTGTGGGTATGGTGTGAGTATAAGACTTGGTAGGACTCCACCAGTGTTTTTGTGCCCTTTGTGATAAAGTATAACAAGTTTATGTCATAATAATAATAAATATGGTAGGAGTAAACACACAATCAAAAATCAAGTGGTAGTGTTTTAACCAATCTTCCACCAAACCCTGACCATACTATCTTTGGAAACATGTTAGAATATGTACATTTTGTTAGTAAGATATTATAACTAGCCACTAGGAAACATCCATAAGGTTGTTGGTGTGTCACTCAGAAATCCACAAGGCATCGAGTGACTAACCTATCCAGAATCCACAAGGCATCGAGTAATACTCAGATATCCATAAGGAATTGAGTATCTATAGCCTCTCGGAATCCACAAGGCATCGAGGGTCAGGAACTACTTAGAAATTCACAAGGCATCGAGTTGGGGACATATTACAAGGCTATCATACAACACTTTCATCATTAATGCAACTCCATGTGCATGCCCCATATAGAGTAATCGCTCCTTGATGGTCACCTACCATGAATACACATACTAATCCTACAAAGAGAAACATGACAATTCATACCATGATAAAAATCATAGAACACATAATGAGAAATATAACACCATTATATACATATACATGTGAATCAAACATCATCATGGAATCTAGTTGTCACATTAATCTCATGGAATGGAATCATACTATATCATGGGTACCCACACACACACCCGCATGTGATGAAAAGACCATAATGAATATCATTATTCTTAAACATAAAATATAACATGGAAATATATGTAAAAAATCCAAAAAACACCCCTCAAGGTGTTCATGTAGTCTAAAGAACTCATATGTTATCAATCCTTAGCTATCGGTAGCCAAACAACAAGCCAACAAACAAGATCTAATGTGGAACTTGGAGCCTTTTCCATTTATTAAAAATTATTCAATTATTTAATTATGACTCAATCCTCATTAATTAGTTAAGAATCATTATTTTTCATGATACAACTTGAACTAAATTTTTTTCTCCCAATATGGTGAACCTCATATCTCATTCCAACAAACAAGCATAAAAAACAAAGTGTAAATAACATGAGACCACCTAAACACACCCACAAGAGATCATAATCAACATAACATATCAATTATTCAAATAAATTAAATATAAAATGTAATAATGTGTAAACAATATCCCAATAGGTAACGGAGTTTCTACATTAATTTCATGGACATAAATTTTAGGTCTTTCGAAGGTGTCCCCACCCAAACTGCATTCATAAAACAACAACAAAATATGATCACATGCTTAGGATTCCTCTCTTAATTTAGAATCAAACCTTTATTTAAATTTCGGATCGTCAAGAAGAACCCAATCAAATTGACGACACATTAATCTGATCGACATGAAATGATATATTAAAGAGAGATGTTTAATGGAAATAATAAAATGAAATGAATTTAAAAAAAAGAGAGGCATGAGGGGATGAGAGAGATGTGAGGGGGATGAAAATATTTTTATAAGGCCTCCATAGATGCCTCCCTATACCCCATTTGAACAATACTTTTAATTTTATTTAATTAATTATTTCCATAATTTATTACATAATTAATTTATTTATTTTTCCCCAATTTCATTGTAACTTCATCTGTTACACCATATTAACTCGTACACATTGTTTTTCTAAAATCACCTTTTTATCAAACATTTAATCATTTATTAAATTTATATTAAAAAGGTCATTCATATGTGTACATATACACCTCATATAAATATTAACATCAATTTATATATTTAAATATATATATACTAATTTATTTATTTATATGTATGTATTTATAGTAAAAATTTACTTGTTATATATATATATATACCTCGTTATATACACATGTGAATGTATATTCATATATATTCATCCCATATATATATACCATTAAATTTTCAGAAAAATAATATTATTTTCTAACATTAATAGTAATAATAATAAAAATTATTTTTTTTATTAATTACCTCCAGTCAATGTCATCATTAATATTTTAAACATGACTTCCATTGAATTCCCAAAATAGTTAATAATTTAATATTACCCACAAATTTTCATTTATTTAGAATAAGGAAATAATATCACCATTACCACCAAAACTCACCATAAATATTCACTCATGGTGAAATTTCAATCATAAATTAAGAAAAATTAATTACACAAGTAATTTTTCCTCAACACAAATAATAATAATATAATTATTATTACCGAAGCATGTGATTTTTTCAAACACCCAGTACAATCAAATCTTATGTCATGCCTAGAGTAAAACTTGTATTCGGGAATAAGCGGTAGTCTCAAATTTCTCATATGGTACATCATTTATAAGATTTTTTATTATTTTCATAAAAATATAATAGAAAAATTAAATAAATTCTACTCACATGGATTTGAACAAATGCTTGATGTGCACAAAATTTATTTCACACCCACGGTAAAAACAACATCCTGGATCTATGGTGGTCTCAAATTTCCCATATGAGAGACCATTCAAGAGATATTTCATTATTTTATAAAAATAAAATGAATTCCCAATTTAGTATATTTATTATTTTTATTACATATATATCAAGGCACTTCATGCCTCATAATTATACACATACTCAAGGTATAACTCTGAAAATATTCCATATAAAATTCCAATGTTTTAACAGAGATTTTTGCTTTATATAAATACTTTATTAATTTAATTTTATATAAAATTTACATTTTTTAGATAAAAATACTCATAAATTATATACAAATGAGGTTTTATTATCCTTAAAAAATGAGTATATTACAATAAAACAACTAGAAATGGTCAATAAACTAAGGAGGATCCTTACTCTCATTAATAAACCTTCACTGGCCACGATCTGGATTCGCAGTAAAAAACACATGATCTATAACATCAAACTCCAGAGGTCTCCTTCTATGATCAATACAACACTTATAATGATCCTATGTTTTCTCCATCCAATTATGAATCACCTTAACCATATATTTCCTAACCTCCACTAATTCAGGCCTAATAATTACTGACTCTATAACCCCCTTCAAGAACAATGGATAATGAAACTTTCAGCCATAAAAAACCTCAAATGATGTCATACCAATGGTGGAGTGAAATTTTTTTTTATGAAATCTCAACCAAGGGTAGGTGCCTCCTCTATGAACCACCAAAATCAATGACACATGATCAAAACATGTCTTCCAGTGTATGTATAGTCCAATCTTTTTTATCATATGTAAGTGGATGAAAAGTAGTGTTGAGGAAAAATCATGAACAAAAATCATGTTGGAGCCCTCCAAACACCATAGAGGTAAAATGAGGATCATGAATAGATTATATTATTTATATCTCCAGAGATTCTCACCACTTATCCAAATATTTTCTTGAAAAAAGCCTCTATTGATCTTGACTCCATAATCTCTATGAAGTGGGATGATTTTATCAAATCATCCAAAATGAACCATATAGAATATTAACCTCCAAAATATCAAGGTAAACCAACTATGATGTCCACTAACATGCCCTCCTACATCCATTGAGGAACAAACAATGGCTAGATAAAACCCTTGATAACAATGTTCTTAACCTTTACCTTCTGGTAGACCAAAAATCTTAACACAAACTCCATAAATGAACACTTCAACCTAGGATACCAAAACTACCCTCTTAGAAATTTATACCTAATTTTCAGGTAAATATGTACCACAAAGACTAAGATATGGAAGTCATGGCTAAATATATCACATTTATCTAAAGGGATGAAAACACACTCCTAGAACAACACCCAATGTTGTTCATCATCATACCAAACATCAAGGGAATTTCTAAAAAACAACTCGGTCTCTCTAAACCACAAATTCATAATCCCCCAAATGGGACTCCCCACCTACTGTGATAAAAATTAATATGTTTTCATATCAAAAATAAAACATCTTCCTCCAACCTCTCCCATATCAAGATGAATCATTCAGATATCTTCCATTACTATCCATAAATCATTATATTCATGTACATCATCACTACGTACATTCTTGATCAGTGTATAACCTAACATTACACTTTCTTAGTGTATATGAAAACTTGAAGTTCTAATCTGATTGAATTTAATCCATCATCACTTCCACAAGTAAAATTAATGCTAGTACCTCAGTCTCTTATAGTCGGTAAAAACTACAAAATTCTCACTGATGTTGTAATGTCACCACAACAGCAAAGTAAACATAATTGGTACAAACTCAAGATCATGTGTGGAATAGTTATGTTCATTAGGATGTAAATTTTGAGACCCATAAGAAAAAACTAATCTATACAGCATTAAAAAATAACCCAACCAAAGATCTGAGGTATCAAAGAAAACATCAAATTGAACTCTCTCTGTTGGAAAACAATAGATTGGAGTGTTGAAAAACCAATCCTTTATGTGAAATAAATAAACTGACACCAGTCAATGCACAAGATCACCAGATTCATTTTATTAAAATATATTAGATGAGTGACAACTAGATATAAATTTTACATGAACCTCTTATCATATCCTACAAGACTAAGTAAAATATGAAACTCTATGACTGTCTTGGGGGATTCCCAATAAATGACCACCTCTATATTGAAAGTATCCACAAATACTTCTTTTGGGACATGGAATTCCCATATAAATGAAATTCAGAAGCCTGGAACTCATGCTTTGTAGACTTCTAGAATATTTTATAGTGACAATGAAATCCCAAAATAGCTTGCAGATTCTCAACATGATTTTCTAAATTCATGAAGTACACAAGTATGTCGTCAATGGAAACCACCATGAATCGATCTAGGAACTATCTCAATTATGTTTTCATCAGAACCATGAACATGGGTGGACCATTCATCACCCTGAATGTAATCACAAAAATATTTTAATTCACATGATGACATTGAAAAGTGGACTTCAAAATATCCTCATTTCCCTAGTATATAATGATATCATTTCCACATATTTATCTTTAAGAACCAATTAGATCCTTTCAGCTGATCGAATAAATCATCAATCCATGGAATGTAATAGTGGTTCTTCATTATCAACTATTCCAAGTAATGATAATTGATATAAATTCAAATACTATCATAAACCTTCTATTAAAAAAATTGTTTCTCCCCATGATGACACACTCTACTAAACAGAACCTCACTATAATAGGTCATTGACCCTTACTTGAAGCACTCACAACTAAAGTGGAATCATCCGATGTGGAGACATCAATAATATAGTGACACTAGACTCTTACATATAAAATTACATGATTTTAAGAATAATTATACATCATAGTACAAGAAAAGGATCATAAAGTCTAGTGTCTTGTAAGACTATATACATAAAAATGAAAACATGGACCTAAAAAACATTTCATTAATTAATATTCCTAAATAGATCCTAAATTCCATTGAGCCCTTACATGTTCTTATGGTACCTTTGGGATCACATGAACAAAGGTATGATCTAAAAATCCCAACAAGTAAATAAACATAAGAGTAACGCTTTCACAAAAGGTTTAGAGATCATCGCATAATGATATAAAATGGAATATAGAATCATAACATATAAATATGGGATCATATAAACATGAATTTATAGTAATGTAAAGGAAACATAAATCATTACATTAGCATGATTCAAGGCTCATCGCACATACAGTATCATAAGTCATGGTTAACAACCAAGACTATTGCGCATGGAAGCATGAGTCAATGCTAATCACCAAGACCATTGCACATATCGCCTCATGAGACTAAACTTTACCCAATGAATTGGAGATCTATCTGGTAACACCCATCCACAAATTTTCTTCAATATACTTTCAACATAAATAATCATACATAATCACTCATTCATAAGCATTAGGTGACCCATGGATATAAATGGGTATCATATTCATGTCATAAAGCATAATGAATAGGTTCATCATAAAAGTGTCTATAAGAGGAAGGAATTAAAAAATAAATGGAAATTCATAAGGTAAAATATGAATATAGCATGGTAATTGATATCAAATAGAATTGAAAAAATGCAACAATAATGTTTTCAAAATTCTTGGCATTAAAACATTTTAGTGCAGTTTAAAGGAAAATACCAAAGAGAATTTAAAATCGAAAAGAAAATAATATTTATATAAAACCCTAAGTGAAACAATTAGGTTTTAATAATAAAAATTCAAATTTTATGAAAACTATGGTGTCTTAAAAAAAATGGTAGAGTTCAATTGAAATTGGGGAAAAAATTGGAATGTTCCCTTAAAACGAATGTTCTTATTGGGAAGTATCGAGGAAGAAATCACCTAAAAACATGTATATCTCCGAAATATATTGAGGTATGGATTTGAAACTTGTGTTTGGAGAATATAATAATTATGTATAAGTTTTACACAAAATGAAAAATAAAATTTCATTTGGATAAAAATAAAGATATAGCAACTCAAAAGAAAATATGTGGTATGGGAAGAATCCCTTAAAGAATATCGACATGGTATCAGGTGTACTTAGGAGGGATTAATGTGAGATAAAGGGGTTTAACATATGTTATAAATCATGAGGGTAGTATTGGGGAGGTGAAAAATCATACCCCATCCTTTGGAATTACACTTAAAAGTGTATAACATAGATAAGATTCTTGAAAAAAAGTTAAATAGAGAGGATCCCTTGCCTTAAGTCTGGTGGTGTTCTCCACTTGATACTAATGACCTGAATAATAAAAGTATGTTAATTAATTATTAATTATAGAACCTTTATACATATAAATGATATTTTATAAACTTTTTTAGTTCTTTCATAACCTTTTTGGTTGGTTATGAGGTTCAATTTCATTGTTCAAGTTCGTTTGTTTCCAGGGTTTTAATGATCAGTTCACTTATATTCATGTTCAGAAACAAAAATATGATGAAGGTAGTTGTCCAAAAATAAAGTTATATAACATTAGAGATCATATAGAAGATTACATGGTTATAAAATTCATTTGGATATATTTATTGAAGGTAAATCATTAAACAAATCAGTAATGTTAAATGCATGGATTAACTTGGTGATTTTGTTTGTAATTATCTTTTTTTGTATTGTTATTTTACAACAGGTGTGAAAAAGGATTCAAAAAAAACACATAAGATAAAATAAATTTTCAATAGTCTAGTTTAACCATAAAAAATGGTTTCCTGACCATAATAGAATATGGTAATATAAATTGACACACCATCATCCTTAAATGTGATAAATTAACACATCTCAGATGATGTTTTTGTTTCTTTCCAACAAAATAAAGGGAAATGAGAGATGATAATGAATTATCCCATTATCATAACAATATTAAAATAAATTTATGTCAATATAGTTATAAAACCATTTGGCTGAAGTGATATGATGAAAGAAAAATGAAAACAAAATAACTCGAAAGAAAATAAAATAATCAGAAAGAGGAATTTACCTTTTGATTTTATCTTCTTTAAGAACCTCTTAAGGGGGGGTAATTTTTTATTTGAGGAGATGAAGGAATGATGTACATGGTGGAAGATCTTGGGGAGATATTTTGGTAGAATTTATGGATGGCACATGGCTTGAGTGGACTGAAAAGAACAGGGAAGTGTGAGTGGTTTTTATAGTGGAGGGGATGAGGGTTTTCTTAATATTTTAATCATTAGTTTATTATTTTTTTATAAGAAAAGTATAGTAATAATTATTGTAAAGAAAACAGTAATATGTGCATGTGAGTTCAAACTAATGGGAATTTACGTCGTCTATGACTCAAGCATGATGCATAAATTCAAGGTTTTTCATTTACTGTGAATTATCGTATTTTACTATTCATAAAAAATTCAAGTATTTTAGAAAAATACCAAAAATTCACCCAAAACATTTTTTGACAATTAGAATCCATAAATGAACTCCATTTTTCAAAAAAAATATAAATATGATTAATTTAATTTTTAATTAAAATCATAAGTTTTCTTGAAAAATACATATTTTAAAACTATCACTGGTTTTATAATACTTTTGAAAATTACATAACATCTTATAAAATTATCTTAAAACCCAAAAAAATATAATTTTTAATTTATGAACACATTTTAAGAAAATATATTCTCTTTTAAATTAATTAATTAATTTTAATTAATTATTTATGACTTACAAAAAGACCAATACTTTTACTATGGTCATATTATCACTTATAAGATGCCTAAATTTTATTTATACAATAAAGGGTGAGGTTTTTATTCTTATGGATTATGTAATATTCATAAGGGTCATATTACTATTCATAAGGGTAGGTTTCTATTCATAAGGGTAGGTTATTATTCACCAAAAAATAAGTTTGTCTTATCAGACTCTAAACATCATACTGATCACAACCGTGTATGTCGCATTATCGAATTTCAAAACACAAAAGTGTAAAAATTATGTTTAATGGTCCCATAGTGCTTAATAGTTAACTGTGTTGTGATTTCAAGTGATTATATGACATATTTATAAGAAATAAATTTTCATTGATAAAACATTTGGTCATTACATTGTCCCCCCTTACAAAATTTCATCCTCTAAATTTCGTTTTACAATCTAATCCATAAATAGGTGTGGGTACTTTTCCTACATTTCATCCTCTAGTTCCCATGTTGCCTCTTCGTACATATGGTTTTGCCACATTACATTGACCAAGTGAGTATTATTTTTACGTAGAAGATTATATCTACAATCCATAATCTCCAATGGCTGCTCCTTATAAGAAAGATCATCACCCAACTGTACCACCTCTGAAGAGACTACATGTGATGGATCTGATAAGTACTTCCTTAAGAGGGAAGGAAGGAATCATGTACTTTAGACATGGTAGGTGGACTTTTGAGATGAAACTCCATAACTCTAACTCGATCAAGTATCTGGAATGGTCTGATGTACCTAATACATAGCTTTCCATTCTTCCCAAACCTCATGAACTTATTCTATGGAGATATGTGTAGAAATTCCATTTATCCATCTTTAGAATCAAGGTATTATTGATGATTGTTTGCATAAATCTTATATCGACTCCTAGATTCCTTGATGTGTTGTTAAATGGTTTTCACCTTCTACACCATCTCTTCGACCATTTCAGGTTCTAGAAGCTTACTCTCACTGACTTCATCCCAACATATTGAGGGTTCTGCACATTTTCCTGTAAAGGGTTTCGTATGGTGCCATTAAGATGCTCAATTGGATACTATTGTTGTATGATAATTCCAACAGCTGGAGATGTTGGTCCCATCCAACTTTGAAGTCCATAAAACATTATCTCAATATATATTCCAGTGTCTGAATAGTTCACTCAGATTGGCCATCAGTTTGAGGATGATAGTCCATACTAAAGTTCAGTTCAGTGCTTAGAGCATGTTGGAGACTTTTATAGATCATTTACGTGAATGTAGAATCTTTATCAGATACAATAGATATTGGTACACCATCCAGACTTACCACTTATATGATATATATCCAAGCATGTTGATACACTTTAATGTCCTCTCGAATCATGATAAAGTGAGATGTCTTTGTAAGATGATCCACAATGACCCATGTAGCATCGTTTCCTCTGGATGTACTTTTAAGTCTAGTGATAAAGTTCATGGTGATGTTCTACCACTTCTATTTTGGAATGGGAAGTATTTACATTTTCCCCTTATACTTCTATCTCTCATCCTTCACTAGTTGGCATACCAGGAAATTTGATGTATACTTAGAAATCTCCTTCTTAAAATTATCCCACCAAAAGTTCTATCAGAGATATCGATACATCATTGTGCTCCCTTGGTGGATAGAGAAGATCGAGCTATGTGCGTCATTTAGAAGATCATTCATTATCTCTGGATCATATGGTAAACATAATCGTGACTCGCATCATGTAACTCCTTCCTCATCAATCATGAACTCAGAGGATTCCTATCTTTAATGGCATCCACTCTTTACTGAATTTCCACCTGGTTTCTTTAAGTATCGTTTATTTTCCCCAAGATGGATAGTTGAGAGATCATTTTAGAAAGGATTGATGATGTTCATCCCTTAATGAAACCCATGTCCATTCTATGAAAATTTAACGAGATCAGATCCTTTTTAATTCTCATCATTGATAACGATGCAGGATCCTTTCATCAAAGAGGATCTACCACCTTGTTGGCCTTATCAGGATTGTAGTGGATTGAGCTTCCATGATCCTTTATGAGATCTATCCATCTTCACTGGTGCATATTACACTCCTTTTCTATGACTCTATATTTTAGACTCTTGTGATCATTACATATCTCACACTTCTCCTCATAGAGATAATTCAGACAGATTTTTAATGCCATGATCACAACCGCCAACTCTATATCATACGTAGGATAGTTTTTCTCATGGATTTTCATATGACTTTAGACACAAGTTATAATATTTTCATTTTTCTTCATCAAATAGCCTAAGACCTTCATTGAATCATAATTTTAAACCACAAAGAGTTCACCACTTGTTGGGAGTGTGAGTATTGGCGTAGTGATTAGCCACTTTTTCAGATCCTTAAAATAGTCTTCACATTCTTGAGTCCACAAAAACTTCACTCCCTTACAAGTAATCTTAATCATTATATTTTAAAATTGTGAAAAGTTCTTCACAAATCGTCGGTAGTACTCATCCAGACCCAGAATTCTATGGATCTCCATTATAGATGTTGGCCTGGACAACTCTTCAATTACCTTTGTCTTGGAAGGGTCCATGGATATCACTTTACTGGTGAAAATGTTCACCAAGAATGATACTTCCTCCATCTAGAACTCTCATTTAGTATACTTTTCATATAGCTTCTCCCTTCGCAATTTCATTAACATTGTACTGAAATGCTCCTCATGTTCCTCCTTGCTCTTGGAGTAAATCAGAATATTGTCAATAAAGACTACCAAATATTTTTTGAGGTAATATCTAATGAATCTTTTCATTAATTCAATAAATATTATTGGATCATCAGTGAGTCTGAAGGGAATCACTATGAACTTATTGTGTCTATAGCTCACATGAAATGTTTTCCGGGGAATATCTTGCTTCTTCGCCTTTAATTAGTGATATCCTGACCGAAGGTCCACCTTATAGAAATAACTAGCCCCCCAAATATGATCAAACAAGTCATCTATCCATAGAAGGGGATAGTTGTTCTTTATTGTGATTTTATTGAACTCACGATAATCAATGCATAGATTCAGTGATCTATCCTTCTTATTGATGAATTGGACCTGAACGCCCCATGGGGAAGCACTCAGGCATATCAAACTCTTATCCAGATTCTCCTGTAACTACTTCTTCAACTCTTTCATATCTACAGTGGCCATTCTATAAGGCTTATTTTATATAGGTAGAGGCCTTTGAATAAGTTCAATTGAGAACTCAACCACTCTATTGGGAGGAATAATATGAAAATCTTCAGTAAATGCATCATTGTAATCCCCCATGATGGGCATGTCTTCAAGCATGATTTTCTCCACTTTCTCAATAATTTAATCTTGAAATTCTTGCTCATAAAGAATTAATATCCACATATGAGACACTGATTCAAAAGAAGATTCATCTTCCTCCTTACACTTGTAAAGAATTGGAGGATGCTTGAGATTTCAAGAGTGATCTCCCTTTCCCGACAGTTGATGTTGTCTTTTCATAAAGATAGCCAATCCATTCCCAAGATAGCATCAAACTTCACTAAAGTAAGTATGATGATATTTTCTTAAAGGTTTAGTTCTCAAAATATTGCTGTGGAGGAGTTATAAACCTTGTATGAAATAATTTCCACATTTTTTGTTGTCACAGATAACATATCCTTGAAATTTTGAGGTGGTTATTGAATAGTTCTACTAATATTTCAAGATATAAAATAATGTATATAACCAAAATCAAATATTACATTTTCTATTCTTGACTGAATAACTGGAATACCTCTCACCACATCGTTTTCCTACTTCAAATCAGTAGTAGTGATATCATAAGCCCTTATTTATTGCATGGAAGGTTTCTGTTTATTGCCTTTGACAACCGTAGGATTAGGGTAATTGTTCGCATAATTCCCATGCTCCTTGTAGTTGTAACACTACACTAAAGAATGATTTTTTTATCTAAACCTTCATTTATTCTCCCACATTTGTGGGATTCCTCATATCTTGTTGGAAATTTTTAGCCAGATGTCCCAATATTCTACATTTGAATCAATTCCAAGTTCCCATTAGATAGTTCCCAATATGCTTCATTCCATAACTTTTACACATGGGATGATCAAGCTTCTTTCTTTCATGGAATGTATTTGCAGGACCACCCAAATTATATTCCATTTTCCTATTCTTATCACCAGGCCCATGATACCACTAAGAGTCTCTTATCTCCACTTCAACGTTAAGGGGACAATGAAAAATATTCTCATAACTATCAAAGTCTGGAATCACCAATGCTTTTTGTACACTCTCCTTTAGTCTTCTAAAGAAGTGATCTACCTTACTTTTGGTGTTCAAGACAAATCTAGAGGCATACCTTGAAATTCATGTGAAGTTTTCTTTATATCCCTGATGGAATCATCATTAGTCTTCATGAGTCCAAGGAACTCTCTTTCAATCTTGAGATGGAGGGTTCGAGGAAAATATTTATTTAAAAACATTCTCTTAAATTCCACCCAAACCATGGAATCATTTTCCTCATAGGGAATCATATTCTTGATCAATGACCACCAATGATCTGGTTCCCCATGAAAATGATAGACCACAATCACATATTTCTCTTCTTCTAAGCACTGAAGGATAGAGAAAATACTTTCAATTGAGTTAATCCACTATTCATTAATGGGGGGATTGGAAGATCCAATAAAAAATGGAGTCCATTTCCGCATGACGGATTCAATGGAAACTTGCTCTTTCCTTAGAGGAAAAGGGTGTTCCCCATGATTAAAGTTATTATTTATAACATTATCCATCTGATTAAGTACTATCAAGAAGTTTTGATCACCCTTTCCCATAATATAAGGCATATAACTAGGTCAATCTTTACATTCTCATTCACATTGATTGTTGACACACATTTTTCTATTTCCCTCCATTAACATAGAAAAAAACATACAATTAGAGGGATAGAATACTTAGATATTCATCACAACAAGAAAACATTGAACATGAGAGGATAAACATATAAACGAGAATTATAACATAACTTAAGATTCCCTATGTTTAAATCTAGTTTATCCTTAATCAATTTCTTAACATATATTCTTATGGGATTTTTTTCATTCCCTTAATAATGGTTTATAATCAAATTACGAATTTACCAAAGCATATCCCTTGGGAGTTTCAAACCAAGAGTACAATAATTCCCGTTTTCATGCACTAGTTCCTATTCAATTCTTGATGAAAGTGGTGTTTTCAGATTTTCCAATAGATACATCTATGAAAGAGCCACCTCTACTTTTTTGTATCTAGATAGGGATTTGTTTTCATTGTAAACCACTTAATATGTACTTACCCAAATTTTGGGGAGTTTTATTATACTTAATCTCATTGTTAATATTCTTAATATATTGAGCTATTCCTAATCTCAAAATATAACTAGACCATGCTATGATACCAATTATAGATACCCTATCCTTTTATATAAAACATTATAGGACTTTAAGAATAATTATACATCAGAGTACAAGCCAAGGATTGTAATGTCTAGTGTCTTGGAAGACTAGGTACATAAAACTGAAAAAATGGAACTAAAAAAACTTCTTTATTTAGTATTCATAAAGAGCTCCTAACATCAGTTGAGAACTTACATATGCATAAGGGTACCCTGGGGATCACATGAACATAAGAGTAAGGCTTTAGTACAAGGGTTAGAGATCATGAAATAATGATATAAAATGGAATATAGAATCATAACATATAAACATGGGATCATATAAAAATGAATTCATCTTAATGTGGAAACAACATAAAACATGACTTTATCAACAGTCAAGGATCATTGCATATAGAAGAACTCAAGTCAAGGCTAACCACTAAGACAGTTGCACATGGTAGAACGAGTCAAGGCAAACCGCCAAGACTATTTCACATTACTTCTCATGGGACTAAACATTACCCAATGCATTGGAGTGATATATGGGTCCACCCATCTAAACATGTATATGAATATATTGGCCTCATAAATAATCATACATAATCAATCATACAAAAACATAAGTGAACCCATTGAGAGAAATGTGTATCACATTCATGTCATAAATCGTAATTAATGGGCGTATCATAAAAGTGTCAATGAGAGATATGAATTAAAACATAAATGTAAATTAATAAGGTAAAATAGGCATATATCATGGTAATTCTTTTCAAACAGAATTTATAACATTTAAGAAGAGTATTTAGGAATTTATTAGCATTAAAACATTTCAGTGTGGTGTCAAATAAAATACCAAAGAGAATTTAAAATTGAAAAGGGAATAATCATTTATATAAAACCAAAAGTAAAAAAAGAATGTTTTCATAATAAAAAAAGGATTTTATAAAAGATATGGTTGCTTATAAAATGGTATATCTCACATGAAATTTGGTAAAAAATCGGAAACTTCCCTTAAAACGAGTATTCTTATTGGGATGTAATGAGGAGGGAATCACTTAAAACATGTATATCCCCTAAAGAGATTGAGGAATTAATCTTGAAACATGATTTTGGATCATATAAATAGTATGTATAATTTTTTCACACAATTAAAAGTCAACTTCATTTGGATAAAATGAACGATAGAGAAACTTGATGAAAAATAGGAGGTTCGGGTAGAATCACTTACAGAATATCAGCTTGTTATTGGGTGTACATAGGAGAGATTGATGTGATAGGAAGGGGTTTATAAAATTTTATAAATCATGAGTTATGTACAGGGAAATTGATAAATCAAACCTCATCATTAGGAATTAAACATAAAATGTCAAAACATAGAGGAGATTATTGAATAAAAGTGAAATAGAGAGGATCTATTACCTTAAGTCTGATGGTGTTCACCACTTGATATTAATAACCTGAATAATAAAATTAGGTTTATTAATTAATAATTATAGAACCTATTTTACATGTAAATGATTCATGATAACTATTTTTAGTTCATTCATAACCTTTTTGATTGGTTATGAGGTTCAATTTCATTGTTCGGTTTTGTATGTTTCCTTAGTTTTAATGATCGGTTCACTTATATTCAAGTTCAGACACACATGTATGATGAAGGTGGTTTTCCAAAATTGATGTTACATAAAATTAGTGATAATATATAATATTTAATGGTTATAAAATTCATTTGGTTATTTGGAGTGAAGGTGGATCATTATATAAAACATCAATTTTAATTGCTTTGATTAACTTGGAAATTTTGTTCGAAATTAAATTTTTTATATTATTATTTAACATAAATTGTGAAAAAGGCTTCTATAAAAACACATAAGGTAAAATACATATTTAATAGTCTGGTTCAACCATAAAAAATGGTTTCTTAACTAGAATATAATATGGTAATTGAAATTGATAAACTGTTATCCTTGAATGTGATAAATTAACACATCTCGGATGGTGTTCTCGTTTCATTCATATAAAATAATGGGAAAAGAGACATGATAATGAATTATACTATTATCATAAAAACATTAGAGTAAATTTATTTTACTGGAGTTATCATACCATTTGGATGAATGGAGGAGGGGATATAAAAAAAGAAAAAAAAAGAACTTAAAATAAAATAAAAGAATTAGAAAGGGGAACATACCTATTGAGTTTATGTCCTCTAAGAACCTCTTAACTGGACAGGATTTGGTATTTTTAGGATAAAAATGGATTTTATATATAGGGGAGGAACTTGGGGAGATAATTTGGTAGAATTTTGTGTAGGAACAAGTCTTGAGAGGAGTGATAAGAACAGGGGAGTGTGGGTGATTTTTATAGTGGAGGGAGGAGGGTTTTCTTACTATTTTAATCATTAGTTTGTTATTTCATTCCTAAGACAAGAAATGGTAATTATTCTTCTAACCAAAAATAGTAATATGTTCATGTGAGTTTGAAACAATGTCCATTTACATCATCCATGACTCAAGCATGATGTACATATTTAGGTTTCATCATTTATTGTGAATTATCATATTTTTCTATTCATAAAAAATTCAAGTATTTTAGAGAAATACAAAAAATTCACCCTAAACATTTTCCAAAATGTAGAATCCAAAAATTATATCCACTTTTTAAAAGTAATTTTAAAAATATGATTAATTTAATTTTTATTTAAAATCATAATTTACTTGAAATATACATATTTTAAAACAGTAACTTATTTTATAATACTTTCAAAAATTACATAAGGTCTTATAAAATTATCTTAAAACCAGAAGACAAAAAATTGTTAACTTGTTAAAACCTTTTACAAAAATATATTTTCTTTTAAATTATTTAATTAATTGTAATTAAATATCTATGACTTTCAAAAATACCAATACCTTTACTATGTCCATATTATCACTTATAAGATGACTAAAATTTATTTAAACAATCAAGGGTTATGTTTCTATTCTTTTTCATGAGGTACTATTCATAAGGTTCATATTGATATTCATAAGGGTAGGTTACTATTCACCAAAAAAAAAGTTTCTCTTCTCAGACTCCAAACATCATACAGATCGCATTCGTGTATGTTAGATTTTCGAAATTCAAATTAGAGAAGTGTAAAAATTATGTTTAAAGGTCACATAGTACTTAATAGTTCATGTTGTTGTGATTTCATGTGATTATATGACTTATTTATAAGAAAGAAATTTGCATTGATAAAACATTGGGTCATTACAAACAATGAAGAAATGTTTGACCATAACTCTATCACACACTCAATCTCTTGTCAATGGGGTAACATCACAACCTCCTTAGGAAAAACATCAAGGTACTCTTCCAGAACCATGGGGTACCTGATAGGATGAACCTATAACAAACTTAAAATCACCTCTTCCATAAATTAAGATAATGAAATAACATTCTTATGACCCATCCAAGGGTCTCTCCCTCCAACTAACATAAAAGAATCTCTATCATCATCATAGAAAAAAACAACCTCCTAAATCAATCCACAATTTTCTATACAAAATTCATCAAGTCTATACAGATTATGATTTTTTGGTTATATCAATAAACAATGTAAGTTTCACAAAGAGGGGTGTTTCTCAAATACTTAGTTAAATATATGACATAAATCATATTGATAAGATTAAACACAAACTGGCATAATCAAAACCCAGAGTATGGGAAGCCTCTTCATCTCAAGCCACAAATCCTGCACTGGGTAAAGTTATATGAAGAAGTGTGTAGCTACCAAGTAAAACAAGACATGAACCCATGTTGAAAAAAAGAAAAGGTAACATCAAATGACGTGAGTCTTTCATGATGCTAGAAACACTATATCATACATCTGGAGACAAACTCTATGAATCTAATGATGACCACATCCATGGTCATGATATGCCCTCTAAGGAGGAGTAGCCTCTTGGGGTGGTCCTCTTCCTACCCTATCTCCACTATGTTGATCCCATTATGGAGAATCATACTGTTTTTTCATTGTATAATACTACCTCAATGGATGAACGTAAATGGGATCACCTTGTGAATACTTCCTTCTTAGAATGGTCATGCACTCTTTCCACTAAAAACATTTGACTCCATAAGAAAGGCACTCATCTTATCCCATAGAAAATTTCTAATATGCTCCACCCATATTAGAAAAATAGGATGAGAGATGAGGCCTACCCTTGTCTATTCTAAATAAATTATTCCAAATAAACTTGAAACCCCATACCACAACTCAACTTCACAAGGAATCTAGATGACTCCCCTCTCCTGACGACCCGATTTTCTCCATTATCCTCTCAATAACTTCTTCTCTTTCCAACACCATGAGATATGTCTTCAATATATTTTTCATAACATGGAACTATATCTCTATATTAATAAACCTCATTGAAATTCCTTGACCTGAACTCCTCATTTGGGAATATGTATGAATTATATAATAGAAGGGTCTTAAAATGGATCTTGATCTTCCACATACTGGAAATACCCCGTCTAAGTGTAATATGTTTATAGAGACTGGCCACCTTTATGGTTGAAGATAGAAACTATTCTCAGAACTAGTCTCTAAAATTATCCCATGAGACCTCAGACTCTTCATGATCCTTAGGGAAAAATATCCACCACTTCATATATTCTTCATGAAGCATCATCACAACCAATGACACATAGTGATCATTTCAAGCATGAATAAAAATGAAAACTATCTTAAACATCACCAACCAATATTCTATCACTAGGTTTAAAATACATCCATCATACTTATACAATCTCTAGTGATGAAACTCTCTGATTTTCCTCCTTTAAGTTTCGTCGTTTTGACCTTTACTCTTTTTTGATCCACTGTTACATCCAGTTAAACATCCTCAAAGTGAACTTGATGGAAAATTTGACCTATATCCATTCCAACCAAAGAAAAAATGGGTTTAATCTCCAAATCCTAGAACAATATAATATTTAACATTAATTAATTATTTTATTTATTTTTATTTTTGGTTTAACCTATCTCTCTATCTACCCATTTAAAATATTTGATCAAAGAAGAATCATGTTTGATCCTTTCCAATGTATCTACTATGAAACTAGTGTCACTTCTATTAGAAATCACATCAAAATAATGTTTTTCATTTCAGATCATGGGGAGGCCTTAATACTCATGTCTTAGCTGGTCTCCCTTGTATTAATTTATTACTAAACATTATTGGAACTATTCCCAAACTAACCCATGAAATCCTCGCACATTTCTAAATACAAAAAACCATAATATCCCTCAACCTAAACCTATAATACCACTCTATAATGACCCCCTCTACCCATAGGTACACCTCCTTCACTGGTATTGAGAGAAGGTAGACACTAACCACCTAAACACCACCTCCAATAGGTCATGTGTGGGAAAAAAGCACTGAGAGTATATCATATATAAAAATGTGAGGTATTACACAATAAAAGAGAAAAGTAGTAATGACAGTTAAGAAAAGTGAATTAATAAAATAATTCTTATAAAGATAAAATAAATATCCCAATTACATGAAAGTAATGTCATCCAAAATATACACAACTACAAAGGGAAATATAAATACGAAAATATAAACCCGGAAAAAACCACGAAGCCCAAACAGATATCGAACAACCCATGACCAACTAAAATCTAGCCCAACACCTAACTTACTCAGGGTAACTTGAAACATCTTATTAATACATAATATGATCGTTATAGTTATACTTAATAGGATCCTCCTGGAATCCACTCATGAAAGAGATAAAGAAATCATATTAAAAACCTGAGAACAAAAAATGAAACTAACTCATCACCTAAATAGGTATACTATGTTACAAACCCCACCAAGAATATTTCTTAAAAAGTAAGTAATATATTTTTTTAAGAGGTACCTTGACCAAAGTATCCAAGGATAATTTATTGATGAAAAATAACAAAAAAGTCTGAAATATGAAATTTTACAAAAATATTTCATATAGAGAGTAAGGAATTCCGATGGAATATCATTCATCCAAGTAAGACTCATGCCAATTCCTTTAATAGAAAGAGAATACACAATGAAAATTACCTCCCAATAGACATTAATAATGATGTGATTGATTTCTGTGATAAAATTCTATAATTCCATCTATTTAGTTGTAAACCTCCAATAAAGTTTGAACATTCCATTTCTAACTGCTTTCACAATTGTAGTAGAGTCACTGTAAATTTGAAAATTATTCATGACTTTGGATTTAGAAAAAGATGTCATATTAATGACTCTAAGAATCTAATAATGAACACACAATTACGAACTCCATAAATCGAAAAAACATCCATGATTTTTCTTATTATGATCCTGATAAACCACGCCACAACCTAAGGGTCTACAGTTCCCTTTATATGCACCATAAAAATTATTTTTAATCCAATTATGGAATAGTGGAAACAAGAAAACTTTCAATGTTCCTTCTGTTTTTTTAATTCCCTCAAACCCCCCAAACATCTTATAACCGTGAAATTATGAATACAGTTATTACAAAAACCCGATTGAAGTGAGTTAGAGTCTATGGTTGCCAAAAATTAATTATGTAATATATGAATGAATGTTGAGGGATATTTTCCATGGAGGATTTGATTCTTTAAAGATCAAATGAGATGCAGTACATTAACCGAACCAACCTATAATAGGTTTGAGAGTTGAAGGTAAATATATCACACATCATACTACCACATTGACTCAAGAGAGTGAAGGGTTTGTAGAGGAACCTTGAAAAGATCATGAAAAATATTCCACATTCGTGAAGTTGTATACAAGTTAAAAATGAAGGATCATTGTCCTCATGATGTTGGTTACATAGTTTTCATCTAGGGAAAATAGGGATATCTCTCTACCTTAACTTCATACATCCTGATCCATCTCTCTCCGAAATAAGTCACTCAAAAGATACATGGGCTAATGTATGACAACACACATTTCATGCATGACATATTCTCATCATCCCATCCACATCCCCATATAGTAACAGCGTAGTTTTTTAGATCCAACATATCTTGTATGTTTTATATCATACATCGGGTATTATACCTCAATCCAACATGGCCCATAAACATGGTAAGATACCTCGATCCATCGCAACCTACACACTTCATACCCAGAATGATCCTTAAGATACTTTATCTAAATATAAATTTGTGTAAAATAACCATAATCTATTAGAACCCTCTATAAATATATATGGTAAAAGATAACCACCCTGAATACTAATACATAGTACTACTATAAGAATATTGTGGGGCCAAAGGGGGTAGTCAGCCATCCATCACTCACAAACCTAGATGTTGGGTAAAACACACTCCCAGAGTTTGCTCGGTTTCAGTCACCTACTAACAAGGGTGGGTTATCATATGAAATAAAAAAATATGATATAATATACATCACCACCAAAATATCGTTATTAACCTAGTATTAAGATCAATTGTAGATATCCTCTCTCAGATACCTAACATCCACTGCTAAGAGCTAGATATCCTATATGAACTCAAGAAAAAATAGAGTTTCATTAAAATTAATTTCAGTATCTTTAACCAATAACTTTTTGTCAATTAATTCATTATACATTAAATAACATTATTACATTTTACATTACGTTAACTATCAAAGTGAAGAGCATCCCCTCCTAGCATAATCCAATCAGTTCTACGTTTCCTCAAAATTATCAACATTTACATTCTATTAAGAACCCACCCCATGGGTTAAAAAATTTATTAAGCATCACTATTACATGATTCTATGTACTCTAAGAAACATCCTAAACTACCATAAAGAGATACATAAACAAGAACATTTAGTTTCCTCATGCAGTGGGGCTAGGAATGAAAATAAATAAGCCACTTGGACATTAAGCCTTTTAAAGTAGATTTAACAAGCGGTCATCTTAGCTTTAAACACAAAAATGGGTAATCCTATCTTCAACCCATTCCATCAACCTATTATTATCCATGATAGAATAATGTATATCTCCATACATTTCTCCATCATAGGAATCAACTGGTACCATAAACTACAGTCCTTCCCACCCATATCTCATGAGCCAGTAACCATCCTCTTCCCATATATCATTTCTTAGAGGGGTGCATTTTCATCAAAACATTGAAGATAGAAAACAACATACAAATTTTACAGGGAAATATACACCATAAAAACAATGAATTCTTCATTTATATGAAAATGGTATCCCTCGGGCCTAATCACAAATATTTTAGCCTTGATAAGAAAACTTTCTCACTTGGTCCAAAACATTTATCTTCATCAAACAACTAGTTTTAATTCCGTATTAAATTAACCAATTTTAATTATCACATGTTACAAATATGGGTAACCTGAAGCATCACCTATAAAAATCTAAAAATCATTTTATATATTCACTCAAGCATCCATTCTAGTTTAATTAAATATTAAGTAAGAACATCACATTAACATTAATCTTTCTTATCATCAATGAAAAGAACAACTTATTATGTTTTTTAGTCATGTACATTTAAACATGGAAGAAAAAATCTATCAAACAGGAATTTAGAATCAATTTAATTACTATAAAATTAGAAGTATCTAATGATTAATTAAACATTCCTCTTTACATTTATTTACAAAACCAGTAATTATTAGATTTGTTTTCATTAAATATTTCATCAAATTAACATGCTAACTAAATAATAAGAAACATATTAAACAAATCATAACATGGATACAAACTATCTAATAAATCAATTAGAGAACAATTATCACGTTGAAAAACACATATGATCACTAACCATACACTATTATTTCATTAATTAGGTTTATGCATTATGAGGGTCAATTCCACCACCATAAAAAAAGATAATGCATGCTTAATTTATAATTGAACATAAGTAAAAGAAGAAGCAATGAATCCCCTACCTCAAGAACGTAACATTATTCAAACAAGAACAAAACCACATCATGGATATTTGATCACCATTCTTGTAAAAAAAATCTATGAATTTCCAAGAACGATGTGCCACAAATATAATAATAATAAAATAAACTCTATTAGAAAAATAGAGATCAACCACCGTAACATGGAAATAATGATCATGAGTAAACAATATAGAATAGAGAAAAGCCTCAAGAAAAGTGATATAACTCACTTTATATCACCAAAAATCAAACATAGGAAGTAATGGATTGGATATGATAGAAAGGGGCTTCAAAATACATCAAAAATATCTATTGGGTGCCATGTGTTTTACACAAAAAAGATGGAGGAAAGTTAGTTTAGTGGTGGTTCAGAGTATTTATAGGACAACTAATAATTAATAGACCATTATGAAATCCCCTTGACCAAATCATAGAATTAGTTGTGAAAATACAAACTGCAATGCAACACAAGGGACTATGACTCACCCCTGGTCAAACCACATCTGAGAACCATATCTCCTGACATGCAGTAGATCCTATAAATGGTAAAGAGGGTATACAGAAGAGGGAAATCAACTATACCAAAGGGTTCCATATCTAAAAGGGAAACTACGCCACAACCAAATCCCCATGGCACAACTACCCTAAATTTGGTAGAATACCCCTAAAAGCTATATGGAACAACTTATCTCTCTATGCTTCAGGAATTGACAATCCAATAATATAACCCCACTCTATAACATAGTTCTCATTCATGATATGTCATAGCAGACACTCTATGATGAATCATTGATAAAAATAGACATGGATCTTAAAAACCTACCTCAAAGATCCTATATCATACTGAACACCCTTACAGTGCATCCCATGGATCCACAATACTAAAATCTCTAAATTTCCATGTCTTCTATCTATGCCTCATTTTGGATCCTCCAATACCTCAACCACATAAACAAATGACCTCCTAGATTTGGGGTATTTAATTACAAATATATAGAATGTTATAAATAACACTTGATCACTTTGTTAAATACTTTGATAAAATAGTATTTTTATGAGAAGTGCCGTAAATTTCAATTCTAGATAGTGAAAATCACCTACTTAAGGAATGTTATCATAAGTGTGGGTATATCTACAGTTCATTAAAAGACTATAGTTATTTATGAATGTTAAATACTAAAATTAGTGATAGAAATTCATATTTTCCATGGATTATCTACAACAACCCAAGATAAAAATTACTTTATTTTTCATAAATAATAAAATTTAGACATTAAATTAGAAAAAAAATCTAACATGTCTTAGTGAAGCTTTCGATTTAGTGTCTTTGAGGATTAGTTACATAGGAAACTTATTTTAGAAAACATGTGAACACTTATCTATAATCGATCTCTTATATACCCCCTTCTAGGAATATCATAATTTATTCAAATATTCAGAACCAAGGTAAGAGAAAATTATGAAAGTTGTGAGCTCAAACACTCGGTAGGGGGAAAAATTTTCAATATGATATCATGTGTTAGATCATAATCATATTAGGAAAAAGTGTAAGGATAAGTTTTTTTATTAAAAAGAACATGTAATAATAATAATTTTCCATAGATAATGTTGTAAGGAAATTTAACTTAAAAATAATAAAAATAAACTACATAGGTGATGAAAGATCAAGTATGAATACAAATTAATTTCATAGGTGATGCTTTCCAAAATGAGTAATGGGTCCTTTGGGGAAGAAAAGGGATTTTCATTTTCCTTTAAAATATAATTTAATGAGGATATTTATCTATAAAATAATAATGATTTTCAAAAACTATTCATAGTCCAAAAAATTTTATAGATGTGACACTTGTCTTGAAATAAGAAATCACAGAGTTTTCTAAAATCAGGTTTATCTAAAAGCTAGAATTTGAATTGGTATATAAAACTTATATTATCACTAAAATAAAGGTAAAGTAAACTTGATATATATATTCAAGGACCATAAATAAACAAATATATATATATATATATATATATAATATGGATTAAATAAATTAAAATATTATCATGGAAAAGGGAAGAAAAGAAAAAAGAATATGTAACTCAAAAGTAAAAAAAATGTGGTCCAGAAGATCCCTTTTATATTTTAAACAACTTTTATTGAAATCACTCATCATAAATACTAGTGATAATACATTATTTTGAGAATAGGAGACAGGATATATAAATTTTATATGATAAAAAACGAAATTAGGTTTCAAAAAATAATGGAAAAATTAGTGGGAATATAAAAATATGTTTATGGAGGAAAAACTATCATTAGAGAGAAACTAACAAGACACACAATGTCCTTACCTTTACATGAGTCTGGTGAAAAAATATTTACAACATCCTAAAACAAAAATTAGGTTTTCAGCACAAATCCCAGTAGGATTACTCCAATTAATCTATTAATGTTCTAATATAAAAAATTCATCAGTTCTAATTTTAAAGAAAATCCATTTTATAACTAATTTCCCTTAAGATAAATTTTTTTGGTAATATATTCCTTTAGATTTGATAAAGTATACCATATTAACTAAATATAGTAATATGTAAATTGGGAAATAAAATAGATAAGAAACCATGGATATACCATAAGATAAGCATGTTAAAAAATAATAATGAAATATAACAACATTAGATAAACCAATAATAAATGAAAAAACACACCATTTGGGCTCTAAACTATGGGTATATATTTTAGAAACAAAATAATATCCCCAATCTATGCCTATGGTAGATCCAACTAGCATAACCTCTAGTGTAATTTCGTAAACTTAAGTATCATATAACCTATGATGGTATCACACACAGAAATATTGAAAAGTTTATTCCTCATGCACCCCAAGGATACACAATGTGATAAGTTTGTAAAAATCCATTTCAAAACCATGATCACATTTCATAAATAAATTTCACCTGAAATCCTTACCAATTTTAGGATTCAGACCTATTTCAAAACAAAAAACACCATGTATAGCATTTAATCAAACACTTGGTGTGAGTGAATCTATTTTTAACTAAAACCAATTTAAAAACAATAATCTCAGTCAAATAAATAAAGCCAATGTAAAATTTTTAATTTTCATTGAATAAAAAAATTAATTAATAAGAAAACATAGAAATTCAATACTAACCCCCATGTATAGAGAATCCTACCTTAAGAATAAAGGAGACCTAATCTCCTTGGACAAGAGAGATTAGAAATGAGATGATAAATATCCAAAAGGCAAGGAATGTGGGAAAACTAAATTGAATTGACCATGATCACATGTCAAATATTTAACCTTTAAAACTATGGCACAAACACCACTACTAAACCAAGATAAACAAGGATAAATTGGGATAGGGAGATCGCACATACCAAAAACAAGACAACCTATAGTAATGGTGATCAACCATACAATGAAAAATGATTTTGAGGGAATGAAACACCCCAAACATGTTGGGGAGTGACCTAAGGATTAAGGGAGAATTTTGAACCATGAAACTGGAGGAAGTTCCATAAGAGGAAAATAAAACCCATTGGGCATAATGTATTTATTGTGTAAATCTTACTTTTATACCATAAATTTACCATAACTCTATTATTACTAAAAACATTTCAACACAGGATAAATTATCATGATAGATGTTTTTATGTCATAAGAATGGTTTTTATGGTGTAAAATCATTTTATGTACTAATAGGTTTTATGGCCTAATTCATTTCACTATCTTGTTCCTAGTGCTGAACATACACTATAATCCAAACATGTAGGGAATAAATATCTCCTACAGGAAGTACCAAACTCAATTCCTTGCATAAAACACTAGGCAACATCCCAATTCCTTGCATAAACCACTTGGTAACATCCCAATTCCCTTTCTACTCTCACTCCATTATCAAGCCTAAAATTTCTTAATACCATTGAACTAGTATCTGTACCCATCAATCTGGTAGTTATTTGCCTAATTATATTGGAATAGTTCTTCCTAATCTAAATATTCATTACATTTGTGACCTAATACCATCCTATGTCAATGTCTCTTATCATCCCATTTATCTTATCTGACCAAAAGAAAACCATAGTCATATAATTATCTTCAATATTATAGGAATCCAAGGAAATTTGATCAATAAATTTTTTTTCAATAGATAAAACGTCATAAATCGCAATTGAGAGGTCATCAAAAAATCCAACATTAATTAATGATCCGAATTATATGTTAACCATAGAGTCTTTAGAAATATCCTTGAACAAGTTTTGTTGAATAATTCTATAGGATTTCACTTTTAAGTTAGTACCTAGTGAATTCATGGATTTGAAAAACCCATCATCAAGGGTTATATACACATATATTTCCATTACCTCTTACACACACTACTTTGATCAAATAGAAACAACCTAAGTTAAGATCTTCATATGTGAGGGAATATGCTCTTTTTCATTACCAAGAAACCTATCATGAATGATCTTGTAAGAATTCCCTTCCTTAATCACTTTAAAAAACATCTTGGAACTAAAGTGGTGATCCTCAATAGGATATTAATGAGCCATGCTAACCCTACGAAAATGTGAGTCAATTCCAGGAAGAACAACTTTCGCATAGGTCCGCACCCCTAAAGATTGTCTCATAACCACCCTTCCAACATGATATTTCTCAATCAGTACTAGAATATAGGGTGAAAACCTCATAATATATTCATGAACACCCTCAAGCACATTGCAGTTTAAATATCCAATTGGTTCCTTCCTCATAGTATGATGGTTGGCCTGATGAAGTTGTCCCATCCTAAAGTAGAATGACAAATAATTGCACCATCACTAAAACTACACCATCTACTAACACCAAATATTATCGAATACCTCAATCCAAATATATTATACAATATTAATATAAATATCTACTTCAATGTAGTTTTTCACTTTAATATGATGACATAGAGACATAGATAAACTATCAAAACAACTGAATCTACTAATAAGATTCCTCATAACTTGAAGAATGGATAGATTTTAAAATTGAAGGTTAAAGACCGAGAAGCTTATCTAAATAGACATAGATGGTGGATTTCTATTAAAATGAAATTTTAGTACCATATAAAATAAATAAATACAAGATTCATTGATGAGACTCCATGAATGTGACCAAACAAAGGTAATATACTCCTCAACCACAAAATGAACATGGATGTGATGAGGGTTTAGAGACCCAACCATAGATTATTCATACGAACCCTTGGAATTACTGACATGTCAATCAAAATAATAAATCAACAGATGACTCCACCATAATCAAGAAACCATGGATGGGTGAGAGAGGGAGTAATCATTAGTGAACTCATAAAGAGAAATAATAATATTTAGATTCCATAAATTGAGTATAGAAGCTTTCAGAATGAGGGAAATGTTACTAAAAACAATAATTCATTCAACATCAGTGATACAAGAGAAGGTATTAACATAATTTGAAGATAATCTACCCCCTGTGGTGGGAGGGATGGAAGTATCCTCCATCTTAATCCTTAGGGTAAGAGAATCACGAGATCATATATCAATATTGTCTAGATAGAATTCATCCTATGAGAGTTTTAATGTATTCAATATTCCCCGATATGTCAAGATTAAGGGGAAGAATTTGGGAATGTCTGGTGAGAGAAAAAAACAAGTTATATTTTTTATGTATACACATAGTAGAATATGTTATTAGTTATAGCTCAAGAATCGTGGGAATATTTTTGATAAATTTGATGTGATGTAGTTGGAAAAATAAAAATATTCATGATAATCACTACCAATTAAGGATTATGTTGGAGACAAAGAATCTGGATTGTAAGAGAGTATTCAAGATTCATTATAGAATATTCATATATATCAGGTTGATTCTAAAAATTCTAAAAATGAGGAAGGATTGTAGTAAGAAGGTTTCAAGTTCTAAATATGTAAAACAAATTGGCATAAATATATACATAGAGATAGTAGCAATGGAGTAAAAACCCAAAGAATATTTATGTTTAAAAAATATACTATCTTTATTTCAAAATTTGACCCAAATAATGTTGATGAATCCTTACAACATGAGAATTAGGATTTGGATATGGAAGAATAGTTATAAAAATTGTAAATAATAAAACTTGGGGATTTGTTTTATATAATTACAACATAAACATGATCATGGAAAAGTTGGTTTTGGAAATAATCAAAATTATAAAATTGGTGTTTCATGGAATAAATTTCACCTTCTGTGAAAATGATACTATAAAATTGTGGGTAGTAATTTTGATTATGATTTTTCTCTGTGAACAAGTCTTCAAATGATCCAAAGTCATCTGGTGATTTGTTCTCAATGGTACTACAAGGTTTTCAAAATATATAAGAAGTCAAAATTCTTTAGTGGTGAACTTAATTAATAAGACTACATTGAATAAAAGTATGTGTCTATCCTTATTTATGGTGGTTCTCAAGTGTGCATACTAAAGAAGGCACTATATAGGCTCAAAAAGTCCCCAAACCATGGTATTTGAAGGTGGAAAGAATCGTAATAAGATTGAATTTAAATATATAAAAATTGGATTCAAATATTTATATTGAGGAAGATGACACAAATTATCACAATGTGATTATGTATGTCTATGAAATTATTCTTTGTTCAAAAAAATGGGAAAAGTTTGAAAAATATTATATCAAAATAATGATTCTTTTGGAAATGATACTGATAAATTAAATGACATTACTCTTGGGTTGGTGAGTTTCAAGTGTTGTAGAATTTTGATTTTTTTTCTTAAGTAAGGCATGCATGTGATTTATATAAAAAATTTGGAATAGAGGAATAGATAGAATTTTCCAATCCTATAATTCCTCTCAGTAAGACATTATTGAATACAGATTTTTTTTAATAAAATAGATTTCCAATGTCACATTATTAGATAAATATATTTTATAACATCAAGACAAGACATTGTGTTTTCAGTTATGATTTATACATAAATCCAAAGAAAACTGAAGGAGTCGTATATTATGGAAGATAAGTGGATCTTATTCTATATCAGAGTAACACTTCACTATGTTCTTCGATATTAAAAACAATACATCAATAAATATTTATAGCTATAAAAATGATGATTAGGTAGGAAATGATTATGTTATAAAGTAAACTTCTAAAGGTTCTTTCTTTATCTAGGGAATATCTAATGCATCAAACTCTAGTAAGTAGAATTACATCACACTTGGATCAATGGAAATTGGATATATTTCAACATCACAGTCCAAAACTAAATTAATATGGATAAATTCATAGATAAAATACATGAGTGTGGATATTTTATAATATTTGGTCATTGGGTGTGAGAATTAGAGTGTAATAAATCTTTCAAGGATTATGGAGCAATATTCTAGGTCGAGTCCAATTGATATCAAGTACCAATTTAGAATGTAAAAAAGTATAGCATGGTGATATTTTATTGGGATATGTTTCAACTAAAAATTTTCATGAATATCATGAAAAACATGTTTTAATAGATTCATTTATGCTCTTGAAAGTGATTTTGGGAGTGAATTATTTCCCCAACACCCTATACGGTTTCATGGTTATTTCCCTCTTTTTTCTTTTATGTTTTTTGATAAATGGTGTAAAATACTAAAGGATATCTTATTTTAAACGGGGAGACACTTGTTTCTTTTATAGGAGATCAATAATGTAGAGAGGAGTTTACAAGTCTACCGAATAATTAAATATTTAGGTATTGTCCACTAACGTTTATAAAAGTTCTAATGTTTTGATTTACATGATACATATTTCCAAAAAATACAATTAGGGGGGATTGAGGAACACTTTTAGATCTAGAAGAACCCCCAGGATGTGAATTGAAAATGGGGGAGATTATTGGATATCAATTAAGAAATGTTCAAAAAGAAGTTTATATTATATTTAGTGATGGAATTCCCTCATAATAACCATTTTATCATGTGGTGAGGCATTCAAATGAACTTTTATTTGAGGCATGTTTTAACAAGTCTTTTTAGGGAACTTGGTTATGATTTTGGACTTTTTCTTGTTTTTTTTCATTTGAAACATTATCATAGATGATTTAAGATATATTTGGAGTTGATTGGAAATTCATATAAAGGAAAGGAATGAATTTATACTACAAATGAAAATACTACAGTGTGAATGGTGTTGATCATTCCACTACTTGTTTCAATTAATCTAAAATGATAAGTGAGTGTATCTTATGTGATTCATCAATGTATTGAGTTAATATTATATAGAAATTACTTAATATTACAAGATAACAAATCATGTTTTAGATTTCCTAATCACACCATGACCATGATATTATAGGAATGAGTTGATATAACCTGGGAATCATATTCTGCAAAGTTAATATGACATGAGAAAAATTATTAAATTTTTGGATGGTATACATTTTTAGAAGTCACAAAAATAATTTTGAGTCAATGAAACCATGAAGTAGAACTTATGAGAATTATATGAATCACTGGTTTGGGAGTCAGGTGGCCTCTCTAGATGAGACAGTGGTTCATACCAAAATCTATGGTGAATTGTATAAGACTGTGATTCAATAAAAGAAGAAATTATACTACAACCTAGATGATAAAGTTTTTAGGATTTTTGAATTCTATAGATTCAAGGTGAACCTCATTGTAGTGGATTTTACTTACTATAATTAGTCTAAATATAGGAGTTCAATGTATTTTTGTTTTTGGAAAATTTAAATATGCCACACATAAAACTACCTGTCACCCTAAAAATATAGTCATAGATTTTGTAGGTTACTTAATGGTATTGGGATATAGTCTAATATATATTTCAAATATTAGGATCATATTGTATCCATAATAATCTCTTCATAATTTTGGTCAAATCTATAAATATATGGAAACCCTCTTAGAGATGTGTCTTTGTAATTAAAAGAGGATAAATTGAGAGAATAATCCAATATCCTATGATGTATTTGGAATGATATTGAGGAGATGAAAAAGATTCACACAATGTCCAAATTCTAGATACACCTGAGGTGTGAGAAGTGAATATTGTTCAACTTGTTGGCACACACTATTCATATTATAATTAGATTTCAAGATAACACAATTTCTCATTTCTTTATTCCATTTATAATAAATGTAAATGTAGGTAGTGGTATTGAAAATAATTCATACAAATTATTAGCTACCAAATAATAAGTATGATGGAACCTTATAAAAAACCTTGTGTTTATGTGTGTTATTTCTCACTCAATCTCTCAATTTTATGGTTACCATTGAGATCTATTCACAATAACTAGTGATTAGAATCACATAGTCTAAGAGTATGTGTTTTAAAAAACCACTAATTCACCCCACCCCCTCTTAGTGTTGGTATAATCTCTCCATGGACTCAAAATGAACTAGGGAAAAAATATTAAATTATATTTTACTATTTTTTGGATATATTTATGTATCATATTAACTAATTATAACTAAATTTTATAATATAATTATTGAAAAATTATCCCATTAATGAAAGATTAATTTATGATCTTAAATAAGGGAAACATAATGATTCTCTTTGAATAATATATATATATATCTTTATTTATAAAAAGGAGAGATCATGGTCAAGTATATGAAGAGGTAAAAGGGAATAATAAAATTTTCAATAAAAAGAGAGAGATAAATATGATTTTATTTCAATATAAATTCATGGAAATTCATTATGTAGATGAAGGAGTAGTTGATTTCAACACCATTATTTTTTAGATTCACATTCCCAGTTTGTGAAATATTTTAGAATCACTTATAAGAGCAGTGAAATTTTTAATTGAGGTGGGTAGTGAGTAATCTAACATTGTTTGGATTGTGATACCATAGGGTTAGTACTTCAACTCTAAATTAGTATCTAACAAGTATCTCACTTAATTAATTTTGGTATACTAATACACCACCATTGTAAGGTTCATGGACATAGTCCCATGTGGATAAACTAATTAAATTTTACTTTTGTATCTCTTTTATGTTTTATCGTTTCCATATTTTAATTATGATGAAGAGATTTATGTTTTGACTACATAGGAACAAAATCATTATAAGAATACTTTTTGAATGGCATACCATGATTCACCCCCCCCCCCATTTAGTGAATATACCTTGTGTGGGGTTAACTAGTGGTGTTGGATAAAAAAATTAATTGTAGGAGAATTATCTCTTTTGAATGCATAGAAGTGTCCATTAGTCATAAATTGAACTTGTTAATCAATATAAGAAATTTTTAGATATTATAGAATTAGGTTCAATAATATTTCTATCATTGGTCTTATATATTTATATGAATGCTATAAATGGAAAAAAATTAAACATGGGAAGCATCGATTTATCTGAAAAGATAGGAAGGAGTGGTATAGATATGTTAAATCCATCAATATATTAGGGGGATATTTTTCAAAAAAAATCTACATGAAGGTAATATCAAGTAAATCCTAATGCACAAAGTGGGAAAAAAATTAATGCCTATAAATGTGATAAAAATTTTTGTGAAGAAAAATTCTAGATTCAATTTAATAATTATAAGGAATAGTGGATACATATAAATGAATCCATTAATACAGACTTTGATTGAGTGAATGTGGTTGTAAAGGAAATGTTTGTACTTAATGAAATCTATTAACATATCATATATCATATATCAAATTTAGAGAATATTTCAACACTAATTAAATATGATCATTTTGCTATTGAAGGATAATGATATTAATATGTGACATTTTATGTACTTTAAAGTACTCTCATTACATATAGGATGAGGGAAAATAATAATTATTCTATAGAAATGGAGAAATCTCAAGAAATAGTGGTCATAATAAAAAGATATTTTCTGTTGAATATTAACCCAACAAAAAGGATTTTGAAAAATTTATTTCATTATTTTACTCAACTATAAAAATTACAAAAGGAAACTTTAAGGGGAAACATCCACTTACATCCTTCCAATGATGAATAGTCAGAAACATTATTGCTATGTGTCCAAAAAAAATTTGAGATATTAAAGGGGATAAAATTATGATGAAGGAATTATCCAAGGATATTAACGGAAAATTATTTCATAGTTTAAATTCTTCCGAAAAACAAGAGTATACTAACTTGGAAGAAATGGAAGTGGAATATATATAATGTTGTAAAGACTTCAATGAGGAAGTTCTTATAGCTATCCTAGACAAAACAAACAAATAGAGGAGCATATTGATGGAGAGGTATATAAATTTGAGGTAATATTAGACCAAAAAGTGTAGTTAGAGGCTACCCTTGATGACATAGATGTTTAGAGGGAAGAATGGAGAAAGTCAATATTGTGGTTCCTGATTATAGGATCTATATAAAATAGAAAAAAAAGAGAAATTCAATCTTAATATGGAAATTAAAAATATCAAATTTATAAATATGGAAAACATAATAAATTCTTTTAAATACAAAAAATGATGATCAATCCCATGTTATCAATTATTTATATATAACATTGAAAGATTTACTCAAGCATATTGAAGGTATCTAGGTATAAATCATCAGTGTATGTTGAATGATTTAAGATCAAGAGAGCCTCTTGAATCCTAAAGCAAAATCAATAAATTAGAATATACAGGATTTGGTAAATAAACATACAAATAATATAAATCCCACAAAAAATTTAGAATGTTATATTAATCATTAAATGTTATATATACAAGATAAAAATGTTATCGGACTTCATTAAAATAAAAAAGACAATTATGTTTGATCGTAAGCTACAAGAACCCAATCTAAAAATTTATATTGATATGGGTGGAACTCAGAAGTCCCAAAATAATATATGTGAAATAAGAAAGCTATAAAAAATACACTAAACATTGGGTTTTATTCCTTATTAAAGATAGTGTATGCACAATATGTTTGTTCCATAGCCCATAGGCTCTTCATGTAATAAGTGAGATGGAGATAGAAAAGTACAAATTTGTATAAAAAGTGGTCTTTCAATGGTTATTTCTTTTATTGTGAAGGTTATGAACCCAAAACCTTGATTTTATCGTTGATAATATTAAGGAAAGTGTTCAAATATATATATAGTGGATAATTACAATTGTTGAAGGCTTCATCAAGTAGGATGAAAAAAACTTATTTCCTCTTTACAAGATATGGATGTCTATTATACCCAATAGTGGATCAAGAAAACATACTAATAAAAGTGATGAATTTGTCTGTGTAGATCAAAATAAAAAATGTTGAAAACACAGTTTTAATATATATTAATTTGTAATAAATGAATTGAGATATAGTATGTATCCTCGATAGATGTTTAATTTCTATATAAGGGGAATGAAGGATATTTTAATGAGAATAAAATGCAATAAATAATATTTTTTATGGTTTGCTAATTATGAAGGGTTTAAGTTTGTAGGATATGGGGAATCCAAAATTTAAGTTAAGTATGTGAGGATCATAGATTACTGGGTATTTTAAGGCCTTTGTCACAATTTATTTTGAGAATGAAAATTGTGTGAATCGAGTCATACAATAAATTTAACCAAGAAGACTTGTCTCATCAAGGGATGAGATGGTGAAATTATGATAAAATGATATTACATGAAGTCAAATATTGAAATCATTATAGAGAAACATATGTAATATTTATCCAAGGTGTATGAAAAATTTTATGGTGAAAGGGTCATTATTATTTGATTTATAAATCCTTGGAAGATATAGTGTAGAATAAGTGAACAAATAATAGCCCTGAGATATCAAGTGACTATAATCACACATTAAATTCATGAAAAAAGTGAAATATAATTTAGAAAAGTTACTATAAAAAGGACATGAAGTCAACTTGTAAGTTATAGTTAATGCATGTTAATGTGTTTGAAACAATATCACCACTATATATTGATCAAAAGTGCTATTTTCATTTATTTTTTCATGATTTCAACTATATGTAATGGTTTATGGTGGTTACATAAAAAATTTAAAAGTATTAAATTTTGTTACATGATATTGGAAAATTGTGAAGATGATTATTTAACTGAAAATTCAATAAAATTGTGCCGACAATGGTATAGATTTTACCAATAGAAAAGTAAAGGATTATCTATAGAATCATGGGACAATGAATCAAGAATTGTTAGAAAGGACTCCCCAATAAAACATTATAGGTTAGAGGATGAAATAGATCATGGAAGACATGGATTGAATGATTTACACTGATAAAAACCTATAGGATATATTTTAGTAAGAAGAAGTCATAATATTATCCTATTCAAAAAGAGATATTGTTTCATCAGGTTGAAAGAAAAAATTTATATGATATATTTATTGATAAGAATCCAACATTTAAGAAAATTTTTACTTTTAAAAATGAGTTCTTAATTATAAATAAATAGAATAGACATATGAAGTTTGAATATCAAGGAAAGTTAGGTATATTTCTGGTATACTCATCTGAGAGAATGGCATATTAATATTTCAAAAAACAACTTGAAAAAATGGTTTAAATTTAAAATTAGTATAATATATAAAATGATAAATCTTTTTCAATGAACTCGTGAGAAAAAATCATGGGAATATTATGTATAAATATGAAACTATGGGTGAGTATAAGGGCCCAGTAATGGTTATTAAGAAGAAAATGATGATGAAAAAATTAAAATAAATTCACCAATGGTTATGAATTAAATTAGTAGATCTCGAATTAATGAATAAAAAATTGTTGATTAGTATAAACATATGGTTAAAAAATGAGGATGATGTCACCAAAAAAACTTCTATATTTTTTTATGTAGATTTTAAGAGTTTTGAAGAAGATTATAAGGAAGGGAGTTAAGCAATGGAAATACATGAACATATTTACTAAATCAAGAAGAATAAGACTTTGGAATTTTTTTGAGGATATAATATCATAATATTATCATAACCAAATGGTCTCCCATTAAAAAATCAATAAATAATTAAATGTGATTTTAAAAAAAGCATGACTGGTGTACAAGGGATATTTATGGTGTACATTGGGTATTCCTTAATTAAAGGAATCAATAAGGAAGAGATGCCTACTCACATGAATATGATGGAAACAATTGAATTTTTATTCAATAAAATTTTGAAAACTTGATTCAAGGTTATCTAGATTAACATAAAATCAGTATTCTGTAATGGATTCATTAAATAATAGGTTTATATAAATCAACCAGATGAAATTATTATTATCGAAGATGAAAGAAAGGTTTCTGGATTAAAAGGGAATTTTATTGCTAGAGTAAATAACCGAGAGAATGGAATTCTAGGAAATATAATAATTTTAGAAATCTTGGAATCCAAATTTAATGATTTAATCTCTGTATCTAGGTCCAGAATGATCAGAGGATGATAGTGTTTATTAATGTTAATGAAATAATCCTTAGAGAATTTAATAAATCTCAATATAAGTATTATATATAATTCATGAGGTGTAAGTTTGAAATATCAATGATTATATAGTTTTAATATTTCTAGTGTTTGAAGATTATTTAATGAATCCATGGAAAAATTTCTTCTCAATCAATATCTTCTAAGGAGGATGTGAGAAGATTTGGAATAAATAATTTCAAGGAGATGAGATTTCTAGTTTATACACAGATGAAATTTTCAATTGATGATGAAAAAAGAGTGGTTTATGTGATAGAGTATAAGAAAATAAATAAGACCCTATTATACATAATATAAAAAATATTAGAAATTTTGTTTTCCACTTTTCAAGTCACACAGAACCAAATTAATCTAATATGTATATATAGGTACTGAAGATAATACTATGGTATATCAATATAATGGTGTATTTTATTGCGTATTATGATTTACATATGTGGATTGGTATAATTCAGTGGATGACTAAAATTTGATGTTGATTTATGTACTTTATATAATAGAATTGTTTATTTATTCACTAAGAAAGAATAAAAATTACATATCATTAGGTACTATAGAGGATAAATTCATCACAGGTACTTAATAAAGTACACAATGGTTTTGGAAAGAGAAATATCTTGAAGCCATTAAATTTTATGTGAAATATACTTTTGAAATAATGTTTTATAACTTGATTGTTATTAATCTCCTAAAAATATTATTCATCGCTCAAGGTGAAAAAAAAATAGATCAAATATCACTAAATTAAGGATATGGTTTAGTAAGGATATGTTATGTTGTATTATGTGTCTACAAAAAGTCAAGTTATGGAAATCATGAAGAAGGTGCTACCCAAAGAGAGTTTTGAGATGCACTATCAAAATTTTACTATTCAATCATATTTCTATCTTAGATGTTTAGGGAATAGATCCCTATTATTCTAAGATATATTCTCACTTGGTTTTTTGAAAAAGGTAAAATAAATTCCCAAAAAAAAATTTCTGAGTAGAATCAACAAAAATAATTTTGGAAAGGGGGATATACATAATAATGAATTAAGATGTAGTAGTTCTCATTTATTCTAACAAGGGGGAGTTATCCCATAATAAAAAATGGAAGAAATAATTTATTTGAGAATTTTTTGGTGGATATTACTTGATTGTTTTTTATGTGGTGTTTATTATAGTTGATTTGGATGGGGACTAATTCTCAAATTATGTTAAGAGGTTGTAAAATTATGTATTTGTAAAACATGATTTCAAATTTCATGATGATCGATGAAGTTTTCATGATGGAATTTTTATTTTACTTCTATTTTACATATTGAGTGTGACTCATATGATATTATAGTGAAAGATTATGGAATAATTTATTATTATATCTAAGTATTTATGTTTAAAATAGTGGAGTGTAGATTGAATCCAAATATTTTTGTTTGAAGTGTGATGAATACTTTACAATAAAACAAAGGAGGTAATTGATTGAAAAATACTCTTGATAATTTCTTTATCTTTTTAAAATATTTTTTAAGATTACTTAAATGGCTCCTAACAATAATGAATATTTTTCATATGGAGTTTTAGAAACATTGGAGGATGATGAAAGTGAATCTAGTTAATGGTTTGTACTAAATAGTTTGTATATGTTGTGGTACTAGGCTGGAAATTGAATGGTAGTGACCACAATGTATAGAAATTACAATATTGTTATATTTGACCTTATGGTACTCACATTAATTCTGAAAATCAGAAAATTCGGAGGACTATTTCATGGTTAATAGGATTTTAATTTTTTGAAATGGTAGGGAAATCAGTTTTTCTTCCTATTGGGAAGATCATGGTTATTCTAGCTAAAGATAAAACATTATTTGGAGGTAAGAAATAAGGGTTTTAATTAGAGTTTACCAGTATAAAAACCCAATAAAAATGGGGAATATTAAAATTAGAATGGATCATTTCATTGATTTCTCATATATAATTGATTAAAATTGGTAGTTATTATTGTTTATGGAATGGTGAAAGGAAATTTACTAATTGGGTTTTATGGAGTTCTTATGAAATGGGAAACAAGGTGTAGAAGATAGTGTTTCATAGGGAATTTACCCAAGAAATAATTTTTGTTATTTTCATAGGTATACCAAAACATGGAAAAGTTCATATTTATTATTTTAAATAGTGATATTTATGGGGATTTTTGATATTTAACAATTTGGTGTTTCAGATTCAATTTTTTACCAAGCCTCAAAATGGGAATGGTAGAGATGTAATTTTTCTAGAAAAAGATGAAATAAATATATCTAATTATTATATCTTGTTTTTGAGAGATATTTATGTCTTATATTGATTTATTTTACAATGTTTTGGAAGAGGATTATGGATGAATTTTTCTATCATAATATAAATGAATTAAAGGTCTTAAATAAGGTAAACATGGGGATTCTCAATGATGATTATGGATATAGAATTCAATAAAAGTGGAAGAAATAATTATAGTTTAGGATTTTAATTGAGTGAATGTAATTCTAAAATTTTATGGAATGAAAAGAGATATATTCAAGAGTTTATCTCATTATAAGTTCATAGTGATTAAAAAGGTTCTTTAATGGGTAGTTTTTTACTAAACCATCATTGGTGTGATTCACATTCATGGTTTGTGGATGATAATGGTGTATCTTAGAGAAGAATTGATCTTTTAAAGTGTAGAAGTAAATGATTTTTCTAATAGTGTTATGGTTGTAAACCAAGAGGGTCAATATGTTCACTCTAAATTTGTATCGAACAAAGAATGTGATTACTGAATTTTGGTACATCATCACACCATTTTTGTATAATCCTTGTACATCTCCCAATATGGTTAAACTAAGTAAAAAATTACTTCTGTATATCTCTTAATTTTTATTTATTCTGTATTTTCATTATAAAGGATAGATTTTTTTATGACTAACGTTATGTTTAGATCCATAGAAGGGTCATTTTTAAATGTGTGTACCCTAATTCACCCCTCTCCCTTAAGGTATATTCCTTGTATGGGAGAAGTGGTAGTTCACATAGTTACTTATATTTAATTATATTTTCTATGAGAAAATAATGTTTAGTGATAATAATACTCTAATTACTCAGTATATAAAATGAAATTATACACTTGTAAATATCAATATAGGAATTACTGATATGCCCTAACTTATGACTTCATACATTTAAAATTAGGTTATTTGTGGTGAATTTACTACTATGTTCACTATATTAATCCTATAAAAAAATTGAGCATGCTTTAATACCTAATATAATGACCCAAAATTCATAAATAGACTATTACATGAAATTTTCACACAAAATCCATATAATAATACACTTATAGAATCTAAAGGTCTAATGCATTATAAGGATTAGTTACATTTCAATACATTTTTATATTAAAAACAACATAAAAACTTATTTTAATATTTATACTAAGTAACTAGATCTATATTACTTTTAAAACTTAATTTAAATCCATATGGGTATGTATAAAAGTGAGGGTGAGCTAAAATCATACTAAGGGAATAATCTGAATAAAAATGATAATTAAATATCATATGAGACTATTGGTATGATATGAAATCATGGAATGAATAGGATCATAAATAATAACATAGATACATTGAATAAAATTAATGATATCGCGGGAAATTAAAGTAATTCTTGAATCATAAGAACATGGTATAAGAATAAAACAAGTTATCGTGTATATAAGTTAAGGCTAATTTCCAAGATATCATAAGAAGATACTCTAGGTTCATAGTCTGTTAAAAATACATAGTATCTCGTGAGATTTAATAATAAACCAATTAAATAAGAGGCTTTATACTTCTAGGATCACCCATTAAATAATTATACATTGTGTATATGTGTTTCATATACAAAATAAATTATACATCAATCATAAATATGAATACACATTGTGAGTTAAATGGGTTAAAAAATAATGTCATAAAGAATTTATTGATGAATAATTATATTGAAACCAATAATAATAATTTAACAAATATTATTTCATGTATAAATATTATTATAAACAAAGAATTAAAGAAAATATTTTATAAAGAAAGGTACTAACATGACGGAAAAAATATATGAATAATATAACATTAGTTTCACAAACAAAGTGCATTCCCAAATAATAAAAAATGGATAATGGTTCATACAAAGGAAATAAAGAAATGAAAATAAATAAAAATCAAAGGTAGAATACTCATTATTTAACCAAAGAATTTGGGTTAAAAAGTTTAAAATAAATTATGTATGAGATAAGTGTGTCATGACAGAAAGATATTTTGAAACAAAATCTTATATATTATGTATTGTTTAAAATAATAATTTAGAGGATGCTATAAAAACACTAATATCATAAAATAATGTAATGTAAATTAAATAAAATAAATAAGAAATTTTCTATATATAAGATAAAATAAATATGTAGGGAAGACAGGGTGAAAGAGATCATAATCCAAAGTAAAAGTAAAAGAGTGTAAGAGCCCCCTTAACTTCAGTTCTGAATCACAAAGAATAATCTAATCTTTGAATTAACTTAATTATAAAAATTAATTCTATATTATATTACCTTATTAATGTTAATTTAATTAATTATCATTTATTTATAATATAGATGTTTAATTTTAACTAATTTTTATATTGATCATTAGGAAATAATGGTTTCATATTTCTAATGATGCATCTATATGATGATAATTAACAAAAACTACTCCAAAATTTGTATTTACAAACCTATACATGGGATACAAACTTATGTGGTAGCTAGTTGTAAGAAATAGAGACAACCTTAGGTGGTCACTACACTTATTCTCCCAAAACCCTATCCCACCCCACCCCGCCCCCCATCATCTGACTCCCTAACCCTCTATATAGCTTCATCCACCATCCCTCACCACTACACCTCTTGATCCTACTTCCAATACTCCCAAATAGAATGTTCCCCCTCCCTAAATTTCAAACTCTCTTTGACATTTCCTTAAACATCTTCCCGATTTCACATCTGCCTCTAATCACCACTACTTAGATTCAGCCACCGATCATACAAATCCCACCCACCACCCATTGTTGAACTTTCTTATGCTTACAGCTGTAATCGATCTAGGCCAATCCCACCTCTATGGAAACCACTAATTTCTTCAAGCTCTTCTTTCCCCATTTTCTCTAAGCCCAAAATTGGTATCTTTATTTAAAGATCATAATGGTAGAATGTTCCCTAGTGGTTTTTATTTTTAAACTTTGAATTTAGTTATTTCAAAACAAATTAATCACTGAAATCATTTGAAGACTATTTTCGAGAATCTAACATTTTTTAAATGTTTTTCGATTTATTTTTTATAGTTTCAAATTAAATAAATTTTGGATGTTGGAATAGTTCTGTGGGATGATATATTTTAGGGTTCCTAAATATTAATGGGTAGATTCAATAGAAAGATATTTTATTTCCGACCCTCCCCTTATATTTTTTATAATTTGGGGCCATTTATTACAAATTCACACTTACACCCATGTAAATTTTGTCAATTAAAATGGTATCATGTACTAATTCAGGGAAGATTGAAATTATTTTCAATTATATAATAATGTTTTCTTTCCTTATTATACGATTTGTAAACTATGATCTTTGTTCTTGAAAAGGTAGCATGTAGTCTATTTATATTTTATAAACTCTCTCACATATGTAGTCTACTATATAAAATTGTTTTTATAACTCATAACTGCACTATTTATAGTACTCGTGTTGTAAAATGAGTATTAAAATATCATAATTTTGATATTTATGATTTATGATTAATAGAAAATAAAACAATGCATGTTATTTTAGATATATAGAATAATGTCAGAACTCATTGCTCACACACTCTGTGTAGCCCACATTATGTATGATGATCTTCACTGGTTAGAATGAAGACTAACCATGTAGTGTCAGAAATCTAAATCTCATATAGGTTCCTAGAAACATTCTAAAAATATTAGTCTTATTTCATCCTACCTATAAATGCAACAATTACCCTTATTATTTTTCATAAATAGATAACATGCCATACAGTGATATCAATATAGAAGTAACACTTCAAACACCACTGTTAACCATTAGTTTACATTTTTAATTAGAATAATTTTTTTTAAATCATATTATCTCATAAATATGTTTTTAACAATTGATAATACTTTATTGTTGTATAAATTCTTTTTTTTCAAATAATATTAAAATCTGGAATTTGATCACCATAAGACCTTTTCATATTCTGAGTTTTTTGATTAAAATAAAAATTGAGTCAAAATCAATAATTATACCATTCAATGTTAATAATATTATTTCTAAAAAATCTAATTATATGACATTGATAGTTGAAAATATTTTTTCTCAACTAAAAACATACAAAGGGGTGTTAATTATTGATAATCATATTAGAAATTAATACTCCACCTATAAAATTAGTAGCAACCACAATATATGGTAGTGGTCAATACATCCCAACATTGACATAACATCAAAGCAAAATATTTTTTCCATTATAACTATAACTTCTTTCTTCTGTATTTTTTGAGAAATTAGAAGTCCTTATTTAATTACTTCCATAATAAAAAATATACATAATGTTCCCCTACTTAATTCACTAGGTGGAACATATTGAAATAATCTACAATCTCTTAATCTCAATTTCTAATTTTACACATACCAAGCTTCTTACATTCGGAAGATATTTCATATCAAATCAAAATATAATTTTCATTAAAAATATTCAAGGTAATCACTCCTAAAATATGAAATACTATCAAGAACATAATATTTTACTGTTCTTAGATTGCTTGTTTTAAATGGGGTCTGAAATATAGGATTCAATTTTACCAGCATGAATTTCAAATTTCTAACAGGGTAGGGTATCCAGATTTTTATGTTGCATTCACTTGTAATCCAAACTAGCTTACAATTTATATGTGCGTAAAGGGGAAAAAACCGTTTCCATGGGATTGTTCGTAAGTACTCTAAATTGTTTTCATCGTGAAGGATAAACATTTAAAGAAATATTTGTGAGGAGTATGTATCTTTGGAACCTATCATGTTGATATTTCTTTTGTGACCCCTTCTATATTTTTTTATTGTGAGAACATTTTTTAATTTATTCTTTCTTTAATTTTTTTTTCCATTCTTCCATTGTGATATAGTTATTCATATTCCAAAATCTTATAAATGATTTTTTTCACATTAACATGTACTTAATTTCTTTTATTACATACCTCATACATTATATTGATGTTTCTTATTATAGTTTGACATATTTATATATATTTTTGTACACTTATTATATTATTTTTTTGCATATACATATTCATTCCTAAATCAATTTTTCCTACATGTATAGTTTCATTCTTATGGATTTTCTTGTTTCCTATTGAATGTTTTTTACATAATTATTACACTAGTTTGATGTTTCTTATTTTAGGTTAACATGCTTTCTATAAAATCCTTTTCAAATTCTTGAAAATTTCTTTCCATCATAACTTCAGCAAGACCAATATGAGATACTACAATACTAAAATATCATTTAATCACCTTTAATTAGTTCGAAATTCATGGTACTTTATATTTAATATATAGTATCATCATTTAATTATTTTTTATGAACTTCACATTATAGTATGATTGATGTTATAGAATATGAATTTTTTTTTGTGCAGATCCCAAGACCCATGGTTTAACTTCTTTAAAAATATGCACTTTTTGAATTATATGGTGAATATTTTTTCAAATTTTAGGGATATAATGATGATAAAAATTTGATAAAAATATTTCATTTAAATATGTAATATTTTAGATCCATTTTTTAGTCATGTAAACTCCCAACACAAAAATCCCAGATATACCACAATTGAGTTCTTTCATGCCAAATTTTTTTTATTACACCTCATATTTGCACCTTACATTCTAAAATTTTAATTAATTATTTATGTATTTTTATACATAGTTGACCAATATTAATATAATTTTGTGATTTTCATTTGAAATGGTTTTAATTAAAATATTTTATATATATAAATTTAAGGTTACCCTTTAGTTACTAATTGTTTACCCTTACATAGGTACTTTATAAAAATAAATTCTCAATGCACACCATATTTCTCTAGGTTTAAAATGATCACTTATATTCAATTTGAATTTATTTTCATTTAACCCTGTTTTCAGTAAGAAAGCCTCTTTGCATCACATGTGATAGTAAAAAATTATATTTTTCTAGTATAGATTTGTTCCAGATATCTCTAGCCCAAGGATTTGATCCTTGTGTAACAATAATATTCTTACAAAAGTTGGAAAGGAAAAATAGGCTCAAACTGGTTGGTGTGAATACTTCATGTTTAGGTTCATTCACTAGTTTAATATTATGAAATAATACCTAAATTAGAAAAATATATTGTGGGGTTGATATTTGATTCTTCCTTATTGATCAACATTGGTGATCCCCACTAATATTGAAAGTGCCAAAAAATAGTGATGGCATGTGTAAAAATGGGATAAAATCATCTCACTATGGCTGATTGATTTGTACCAAAAAATCAATTATTTTTATCTCTATTATTTTGGCCACTGTAAGATAATAATAGAATTGGGCCTCAAAATATAAAAATTTTGGCGTGATGTTTTTCTATTAAATTTGACATCCTTATATAATTTTTTTAGATCCTATTAACTTTGGAGTTCATTTATAAGCGTATTTTTATGAATAATCATAAAATTATCTATTAAATTTAGATATTTTAAACGATATTTTATGTAATTTTATATGATTTGGAAAAGTTGAATTAATCCTTCTAGTTTTGGAAATAATATGATGATTATTGTTCTGGTGAAGCAAAGAAGAATTAGGGATATAGTATGAATGTTTTGTATGATTCTTGAAATGGTATTATAACAAAATTTAAACACATATAATGTAGTGATTAATTTGAATTGTAATATATATTATTTGAATGATTATATTAATGTTTAGAAAAAGATGAGGTTGAATAAGATCTCTCCGAATCTTATTACCTTAGATTCCATATTGAATAGTGTGTGTAACGCATAGAAAATGGAGGATGAAGAGAGAGTGATAGTAGATGTATAAAGGTATGGATTTTCTCTATATATATATCATGATAGAATTTTTTTTTATGGTTATTTAAGATATAATAACGCTAAAAACAAATTTGGTTTATTTTAGGATGTGGTTTTTAATTGTGTGCATATGAATACTTAGTCGGGTGGTGGTTTTTAAATGGAATATAAAAGGAATGAATGATAGATATTTATAGGTTTTTAAAATAATTTAATAAAAAATGGTATTGTTCTATTATAGTTAATCTATAACACTCTTTTCCATCATTTTCGATATGGTGATATGAAAAATACTTTTCAATAATTATGAATATGGAAACCCAAAAGTTGAAGTTAATTTAGTTTACTTTCAACTATTTGATAAAAAAGTTGTGTGAAATGAAAAACATGGTTGAATATTTTGGATGATTAAATAATATGTAAGTTAAAGGAATAACACCAGTGGTGGAGATATACAACATTCTAATTAGTGGTTATCGATAGTCATGCTATTTTAGAAGTGTTTCTAGGTTCTTGAGGATATGTAATATTTGTACAATGATCAGTAGGTTTTTATGTCATGTGGATCAGATACATGAATTTCATGGTATGATTGAAAGTGTATTTTTCCCTTATATTTGGAGTTAAGTGTCAAATAACAAGAAAAAAAGGGTCAATACACTAAGAAGATTCACTTGGATTGGCACGAAATAACGAGATAAATATCACCAAGACTTTTTTATCTGTATTAATCAATGTCACATCCATCAGATGGTCATGTCACCCAGTATATTTTAAAATAATAGTTAATGTTTTCATGTTTTATTAAAATAGAATATCTCCCATTATGTGGACAAAAAATTCAAACCACTTCTATATAAAGTGAAAATATATGAGATAATTCCTCCAATCATTTTTGATATGTTGAAAAAAAAATTTGAATCTATCTAATGCGCAGATTAATTGGCATGGCTTAATGAATTATTTTACATTATTACCATACTTTTAATAATGGGAAAATAATGTCTAAAAGGGTCAAAAAAAATCAATAAAGATCTGACTAACATGAAATCATTGGAGAATTATATTTAAGTCATTTAAAATTTATCTAAATAATCATCACATCAATTAGATACATGAATTTTTCGGTATGATTGAAAGTGTCATTTCTCTCATGGATTTGGAGTTAAGTGAAAAATCACATAGAATGGTACAATAACAATAAAACACACTTGGATTGATATTAAGTATTGGTATAATTATCCCATGGTAATTTTTGATATATAGGAATCAAAACTACATCTTTCAGATGGTTGCATTGCAAAATGTGAGGGAAAATGATGGGTAAAATTTACTAGGTTTATTAAAATGACGTATCTCTCATTTTGTGGTCAAAATGATTAAATGAATTATAATTTAGGTGAAAATATTGGAGAATATTCTTCAAATCATTTTTTTTCTTTTGGAATAAACCATGCATCAAAATGATTCCTAGATTGATCAGTTTGGCTTAAGGTTTGACTTGACATTGTATCAATTTTTTAATAATGAAAAAATCATGTGTGTAGGGGTCAAAACTGACCAAGTGATATCTGATAAAAATGAAATATTATTAAGATGATATTTAAGTCATTTTAATTATCTTGGAATAATCATTACATCAATAAGATGCCCAAATTTCACAGTATGGTTGAAAGTGGAGTTCGTCCTGTGGATTTTGAGCTTATTGAAAAGTTTCTTAAAAGTGGCCAATTCTAAGAAACTGAACTTGTATTAACATGAAATTAGGGGAGAACCATCACAATGTTTTTTAGATCTATATAAATCTATAAAATCTTGATATTTTATGTTTTTTTTCAAATTAATTTGAATTTTTTGATAGATTTCATTATATTCAACACATAGTATAGCTTAAGAAATATTCAAAAAAAAAGTTTCTTTAATATCTTATGTTATACAAAACACTAATTTAATCTTGTGATACATGAAACACATTATTATCATGTGTTAAACATGGCACTGAATTTTAAGAAAATCATAAAATAGTATAAATATAATTATTCAAACACAAATTTCATAAAATTGTTGTTAAACATAAAATTCGAATAGTAATAACAAATTTTAAAATATTTTTTTTATAATTTGTTTTATAAATAAAACATATTGATAAAAATTACTAAATTTTTAGAAAATCCATTATATGTTATGAAAATACTACTTTCCCAAATAATATTTTTTATGAATAACACTAAAAATAATTTTTGAATTTTTTTCAAAGTAAATTTTAGAAATTTTTCTTAATTTTTAGAATCTGAATATCAAAATTATTTTAGGGTGAATTTTCAGTTTTTATAAAAAGTTTCATATTTTATGAATAGTGAAAAATACAGAATTTTAATTAAAAATTCATTTTTCATTTAATTTATTTATAAATTTAAATTAAATTTTAAATTTATTTCAAAGTTAAATTAGTTAAATTATACATACATTAATCTAATTTATCTTATTGGAATCAACTTTATATTGAATTTTAATACTAAAACTTTGTAACATTTTGAACATTTTCTCTTTAAAAACTTTATTTCTCATCGCATATATGAGATTAATTTTATATTAAATAATGAAAATTACGTTAATGTAATTTGAAAAAATGGATTCCATATTTGGAATTGGAAAAATTCATATTTTATAATAATTTCAAATTAATTTTTTGACCAAAATAAATAGTGAAAACAATAAAAAAAATTGCTACGGTTAAGGAAAATATGGGTATACCGAGGGGTTAAACTAAGAAGATAAGAGTTAAAATGAATTAAAAACAAGTAAAAATATAATTTTACAGCCATATTTCATACTTATACTTCACAATTTAGAGTCTAGTGTAATTTTGAAGCTATTATCTAGTGAAGGATTTTATTATTTAGGAGTCTTTTGGGAAATTTTCAAGTAGTTTCCAAGTGGGTTCTTTTACCCCACTTATAAATGGCCACCACCACCCTTCATTTATTCATGCCTTTAAATTAATTTGGATTGACAAAAACTTACAAAATTCTCTCCCCAACATCCTTATTAACATTCAATAATCTTTCAGACCTCCCAAAAGATCATCATTAGGGTCCTTAAGAGGAGATTCCTAGGACGTTTCTCTTCGAGAAGGTAATTATTATAAAAATCTATTTGAACTTATTTCATATTTTTCCACCAAAAATTATCTATTAAAACATATAATAAAATAATACCAGTATATAACATATAATTAGATTTTATTTTTTTTATTTCATAATATTTATCCATCGCTACTTCCATCAAATGTGTTATGAAATCAGCGTTCATGTGTACTGCAGACTCTCATCCCATGAATTGATGTTATTTTTTTTCCATTAACACATCTAAATACTATAAATAATGAAGTTGTTTTATTTATATATGATATTTATAATATTATTATACTTATTTAATTATTATATCACACATACCTTCATGATTTCCATTTTTTATGGTATATGATAACATCGATTGTGTGTACGGTAGACTGCCTCCTCACGGAGCAATGGGATTCATTCCCGATTAACATGGAAGGTATTAAAGATTGTTTTAATGAAAATATGTAATATATTTTAAATAAAAAAATATTATTTGATGATAATATATATCATTTATGTTTATTTCTTTCAATCTGAAAAGTATATGAAAACACTGTTCATGCTTACATATAGCCTACCATCCCTATAAATACTATATTTCATTTAAATTCACTAAGTTTTATGGATTATCATTAGAAAATATATAATGAATATATTATATATTTATATCATCCATAAAATTCTATATATGATTAAATAATGATCCAAGTAATAGGAAAAAAATAACAAATTAAAACAAACAATAAAATCGCAGTAGTTATTGCCAGAAACGTTACATTAAAATGGAATTGTTAATAAAAGGGTAAAAAAGGTCATAATAAAATCATATATTCTATGATATATAAATATATTATTATGTATTTTATTTATAATAAACTTATATTTACCATCCACGAAGTTTTATTCAGTACAATAGAGTTCAATAATTATTGTAAGGGATTTTCATTTCACTTGTTTCTTCTGTGAGACACAGGTCGTATTAATGAACTATTTCATTTATGTGGTGTATCTACATTCCATAAATGTAATTTATGATTAATATCATTAAAATAATTTGGATTTACATATCCATATGATTATCTATCTTTCATGGGTTTTATATTTCAGTTATTAACAAATCGATAAGGGGTTTTTGTCCCAATTTGTTTTCTCTAGGACATAAGTTACGTAATGCACCTATCCTCTTCTATGAGGTGTATATAATTCCTATTTTACATGTTATATAATTAATATCTTTATTTTCAATATATTTTATGTTTAATTTAATATTATTCTTCCATGTATCTTATGATTTAATGTTACTAAAGTGGTAAGAGTTTTATGTTACAATCTCATCTTTTATCAAGATTGTTTATGATAATGCTTTTAATAATGAATTACTTTGATCTAAAAATAAATAAATAATTATTTTTATTATTTTATGATTATTTAATGAGAACACACGATTCACTTCATTTTCCTCTCTTTAAGTACTCAAGAGTACAAAATAAATTTTTTTTTGAAAAATATTATTTTCGGTCGAAAACCATTTTTCTTCCAAAAACATGTTTTATAGAAATGATTTAAGATTTTTTTATATATTTTTTAAAATATTTTATAAAATAAATTTATACCCTTTTATGAATTTTAATGAAATTTAAATGAATCATCATGTTATTTTCAAAAACAGTGGTACTTTTTCTTTTACGATAAATGTGAATAGAATATTTTTTTAACATGTTCAACATGTATGAAACTTATCATCATCTGGACCATTATTTTATTTGAAGCTAACATTATAATTTGTATAGTTCTTTTAAAGTCAAAGTATTTTTAAAAAAAATTATATTTTAAAAGGTGTTTTTAAAAGTTAAAAGGATATTGTCACACCAGACTATTTTAATTTATATTTATTTTATTAATTCTTGGCCTTGGGTTCTTGTACCAAGGTTTAGGCTGGGTCCCAGATTAATTTTTTTTCTTTTAATATTTTAACTGGGGTTTGGACCCTTTTCCAGTCACCACATGATTGGTGGTAGTGGCGTAGTCACCCCAAGTGTTGTGTGGGTTCCCAAGTGATTGGGGTTGAGGCGCACAATTTGTGCATGGTTTATTAATTCATGTGACGAGTGCGCAGTTACCCGGTTTTTTGAATAAGATAAATAAATGGGATAAGATTTAGAAATAGTGTTCGAAAATAACAATAATATTATTGGTTTTGTTTATTATTATTATTCTTATTAGTTTTATATTATTATCATTATTTATATTATTATTATTAGTTTTATTATTAAAATATTTGTTATTTTTTTAAAATGATAAAAAATTAATCCTAACCCAAGCTACCCGGTGGCTCCCCCTCCCCTAGCCATCCTCGCCTTTCCCCGGGACCCACTGCATGTTCGAGCCACCTCCCTAGTTTCCCCAGTTTCCTGGGCCGCGCCGCCCCTCACCACTCTTCTTCTCCAATCGACGGTCAATGACTTTCCTGATCCACAGCCTCACCCTAGTAGGACCTCGCCACTCCCCAGCTGACAGCCACACTCAGTGCACCCCGAACCTCTGCCTTTGGCCTCCCGACCGGCTAGCAATGCCCCGACCTTCTGCCCTCTTTTCCCAGTCACCCTGGCTTTCCCACTGTACCCCAACCTCATTCCCTGTAGGTCTGTACTCCCTCTCCTCCTCTACAACTAGCCGAGGGCCAGTAGCTCACCCACCCCCTGCTTGGCTCCACGGTACGTGCCCACTCCTGACACATCAGGCCTCCGGCCTTCTTTTTGGCCAACCACCTCGCCCCTTCGCACCTTTATCAAGGCCATGCTCTGACCCCCTCACCATTTCCCTTCTCAAGCAGCCTTGAAAAACCCTTCCCTTTTTTTCCATGCCTCACCATCCTTATTGGTTGCGCCCAAATTTACCCAAGTTATATGGTGTAAGCGGTCATTGTATAATGTCTTGGGTTATCGATACTCAGAGACAGAAGAAGTAACGTTTAGAAACATACACTCTAAGATGGTTATTTGATGATGTTGATTTAGCTATAAAGTGGGAAACTTTGGTTTGAATTGATTTAATTATTTGATATTTTTAAGATGTAATTGAATTTAATTTAAAATCAGGAGTGGATCATTGGTTATTACATGGGGTGAATTGGATGAATTTCTTTTTAAATTATTCCAATGTCTTAAGTTTGAGCATTTCCTTTAACAAAATACAAACATCCCAAATCCCTCACTGATTTAGATTTTTAACTATCCTAAGGCAAATAACCCATACACTTGGAGGATCATATTTATGATCACTCTAAGGTAGAGGATCATTTTAGCACTCAGGGTGGTTATCCTTAAAATTGGTGAGTTTAAAGGAGAACGCCAACCATTAAATGAATATCTCAAAAATAGAATTGATTATGAATTATTAAATTAAGAAATAACATCCAATTAATACTCTTTCTACTCCCATTGATCAACCCATTAGAGAATTATCCCTCCATTGATGTTATTATACCAATGGAAGTGGGATGTATACATATGGGGTGGAATTGAAGAAGAAGAAAATTATTAAAAGAACGAAAACTCCACCATTGTGTGATTGAATTCACAAGTGCTAGTGTGAATAAATTCACACCTTGATTCAACGGTATAAACGTGTGAAGAAAAGGAAAAGAATAAGTGAAAAATAATAAATTTTATTAAAATACAATATGTGAAATAAAAACATACAAGAGAAAACTTGACGATGCGATTACAAATTGAAAGCAGGAAATTACAATTGAAAGAAATACAATGGATAAAAGAAGAAATCAAATTCAAACAAAAAAATTAGTTATAATTTCCTTCACCAACATATCCTTATATAGGCATATATTGAGCCTTAGATACACCCACACCAATAAATTACATCTCCATTAATTGGGAGAGTTAAAAGGAGGGTGAGAAAAACAAAGGAATTTGACGTTTCTAAGTTGACCCGGAAATTGATCCAGATTCGTCCACCGTTTTGATGTGTGAATTTCTAATTGAAGGATGTCGAATACAGATGGATTGTAGAATAGATCTATCATATTCCATCTTTTCTCTATTATCTGTAAAACTTTTTGGTAGTTTGGTGCATCCATTTGGATGTTATGATTGAAATAGTGGGAAGAAATTATGGGTGTTCAGGTTGGACCCACTATTTAAATGTGAAATTATGACCCATAACACTCCATGAAAACATGGGAATTAGATCTAGACACAATTTAATAAAAGGATCCCCATATTTTTCTATTTCTACTATAAAAATTTGAGCTTCATTGGGCTTGGTTTGTGGGCTCCACATTTGTTTTATGGGCCTTAGGCCCATTATGTTTTCTCTAGAAAAGTTATGCATTCATACCCAAAAATATCCATCTTCCATTGGGATTCATCCATATATAATAAAAGATAAAATGTTCCAAAAAAATTATTCAATCATATCCCAAAATTCCAAATTCATAAAATAAATATAATGGTTTCCACAAACAGATGAATGATTGGGCCCAAATTTTCATTTTAAACCTAAATTGCATTTGAGATGAAAAATGAAGTTCAGTTTCTATAAAGCACTAAAATTAATGTTTATGGACTTTGGAACATATTATTATTAAGATATTGATAATAAATATTAGCCACTTTCAGTGTCTAATCATGCCCCCCAACTTGAGTTTTTCTAGTCTTTAGAAAAATATATATCAAATATGAAATTCAAATTCCTTTTTTCCAAAAATATTTTAATACACATTGCTCACCCAAAGACCTCAACCCATAAAAATAATTTAAATCAATCTGGGTCCATATGCATATCCCAAGACCAACACTATTGTTTTGTTAAAATTAATTTTCACTTTTCATCCAATTTCAATTAAGCATGATTATGTGTTGTTCATCACAAAAGACATGGGGCCCATTTTTTGTACAAGGGGGGGAAATGGAAGCATTGGTGGGAATCACATTAACTCTTAAGATGAGTATCAATTTTTATATTTGATTTTTTTTATTTTTTAAACCATAATAGATATGAAAATACTAAATCTGGGAAAGAAAACTATGGATTCACAATCTCCAAGTGTCGGAATCCACGCATATTGTCAATTCTATGATCTATAATATAGATATAATTCTTAACTCTGGGTAAAATAACTATAGAGTCACGATCCCCAAGTGTAGGATGTTACGCATTTGGAGAAAACATTTCTCTATGTGGTCAATATTATTTTTTTAATTATTTTTTTGTTTTTTTATACTCAAATTAAACTAAAAGTGACGCCAGAACCCTATGTTATGATGAAAGGGACCCAAGAAATCAAATTTATACCCAATATCTAGTAGACGTGAATTGTGGCATTTTGGTTAAGAGGGTGAAAATGTAAAGTTTGTAAAATCACATTGGAAAACCGCACATTCCAAAAAATATGCTCATGAACTTAAAATTGCATTAAAATCAAAATCAAGGAATGACAAATTATTCGATATCCAATTTTAGAGTTTGTAATATTTCGTGAGTGGGGAAGGAAGGATCCCAACTTTGAGTTCGGTTTGATTGAATTGTCCCAATGAATAATGGAAATTTGAATCAAAATTTTTTTCTTCTACAAAAAGTTTTGAAATAATTGGTTCCATTTGACAATATGATTCATCCCCAAAATTGTCCATTTGAATGTCGGGAGTGGGTATTGACTCAATATTTGTTATCTCTTCCAATGGTTCAATGAAAGGTGGTTATAAAAAATTATTATTGGAGAAATATCTCAGAAACTCAATCAGTGAAAAAACAATTCCCCTTGGGAATCCAAAAAATTAATTTCCTCTTTATTTAAATACCCTTAAATATTTTCTTGATCTTCTTTAGTTATCCCATATCCAATTTTTAGTTCTTTTTTAAATTCATGAGTTGTTTTTGGGATAAAATATTCTTCTATCGGTGATGAGGAAAGGACATCCTTAGTGGCAATGGGTTCCTTAGATGTATCAATACTTTGTATTTCTAATATTAGTTATAAAACATTTGAATTCATTTTAACCATTTTTTCACACAATTGTTCAAGAGTTTTTCTACATAAGGGTTAATAGATGTTTGTAAATCATGGAAATCTTCATTATTTATATTTTCAATCATTTTTGATAGGTATGGAAATTGATCTTTTAAATTTTCATCATTACAAATATCGTTCATGTTATCAGGTGTGGGGTATTCATTCAAAGGATGAACAAAGTAACTAAAAAATATCGGTGATTCGTAATGTGGATTTACTAATTGATTCTATCCTGAGTTTGTGAAGATATTTTTTGATTATACTCCATTGTAGGTATTTGAAAATTTTGAATCGTGATTTTCAGGAGCCAAAAGAAATAGAAAGGGGGAAAGAGAAGAGAAATGGGATGAGAAAAGAGAAATGGGGGAGAATAGAAAGATGTTCTATGGTAACTTACTTGGTCCCCGGCAACAACGCCAAAATTTGGTTATTCCCAAATTTACCCAAGTTGTATGGTCTAAGTGATAATTGTAGTACGTCTTGGGTTATCGATCCTCAGAGACCGAAGAACTAACCTTTAGAAACATGCATTCTAAGAAGGTGATTTGATGATGTTGATTTGGCTATGAAGTGTCCAACTTGGGTTTGAATTGATTGGATTATTTGATATTTTAGAGACGTAAGTGAATTTAATTTAAAAGCATGAGTTGATACTTGGTTATTTAATGGAGTTAATTGGATAAATTTATTTTTAAATTATTTAAATGTCTTAAGTTTGTGTGTTTCCTTTAACAAAATGCAAACATCCCAAATCACTCACTGATTTAGAGTTTTAACTATCCTAAGGCTAATCACCTATACACTTGGAGGATCATATTTATGAGTACTCCAAGGTAGAGGATCATTTTAGCACTTGGGATGTGTATCTTTAAAATTGATGAGTTTAAAGGAGAACGTAAATCATTGAATGAAAATATCAAAAATAGAATTTTTTAGGAATTATTAAATTAAGAAATAACATCCAATTAATCCTATTGCTACTCCCATGGATCAACCCATTAGAGGATTATCTCTCCATTTATTTTATTCTACCAATGGAAGTGGTATGTAGACTTATAGGGTTGGAATTGAAGAAGATGAAAATTATTAAAAGAACGAAAACTCCACCGATGTGTGATTGAATTCACAAGTACTGGTGTGAATAAATGCACACCTTGATTCTACGGTATCAGTGTGTGAAGAAATTGAAAATAATAAGTGAATAAGAAGAATAAATTTTATTAAAATACTATACGTGAAATAAAAACACACATGGGAAAACATGACGATGTAATTACAAATTGAAAGCGGGAAATTACAATGAAAGAAATACAATGAATGAAAGAAAAACTCAGATTCAAAGAAAAATATTAGATATAATTCCCTTAACCAATATCTCCTTATATAGTAATATTTGGAGCCTTATATACACCCCCAACAAGAAATTACATCTTCATTAATTGGGAGAGTTAAAAGGAGGGTGAGAAAATCAAGGGAATTTGATGTTTCGAAGTTGACCCAATAATTCATCCAGATTCATCCAACGGTTTGATGTGTGAATTTGTAATTGAAGGAGGCCGAATCCAGAGGGGTCGTAGAAGAAAAATATTCTCTTCCATCTGTTCTCTATTATATGTAAAAATTTCAGGCAATTTGGTGCAGCCTTTTGGATGTTATTATTGAAATGGTGGGAAACCATTATGGGTATTCAGGTCGGGCCCACCATTTAAATGTTAACTTCGGATCCATATATATCCCTGAAAACATTTGAATTAGCTCTAGAAACAGTTGAATAAAATGATCCCCATATTTTTCTCTTTCTAATGTAAATATTTCAGATTCATTGGGCTTGGTTTGTGGGCCGCACATTTGTTTGATGGGATTTATGCCCATTATGCTTTATCCAAAAAAGTTCTGCATTCATCCCAAAAAATATTTATCTTCCATTGTGATTAATCTATAGATTATAAAAGAAAAAATGTTCGAAACAAATTATTCAATCATATCCCAAAATATCAAATTCATAAAATGAATATAATGTTGTCCACAAACAGATGAATGATTGGGCACAAATTTGTATTTTAAACATTAATTGCATTTTAGATGATCAATGAAGTTCAATTTCTATAATTCACTAAAATTAATGTTTATGGACTTCTGAACATATTATTATTAAGATATTTATGATGAATATTAGCCTCTTTCAGCATCTAATCACTCATTGTTCCTCATTCATGCTTCCTCTCCCGCTCTGGCCTACAACAACCTCTTCCAATATATTTATTTATTCATTTTTTTATTTATTAAATTATTCATTTATTCATTCATTCATTTATTTATTTATTTACTCAATTTTTTATTTTATTTATTTATTTATTTATTCACTTTTTCTTTTCATCTCATCTACTATGTTTTCATTTAATTTAGGCTAAATTTTAATATCGTTGCAGGTTGTGCATCGTGTGTTTTTATTGTTGTTCAGCGTTAATGGTTAGTCCATAAGGGATTTTTCTACCTTCCATTGTAGTTTCGTCGCGTCCACGCTTGGTTTGAGTTAGGACTTTCCAATCCTTCCTTTCTAAAATGATTTATTGGCACTTGAATTTTTTCAATTACTTCTTAAAGGTTAATTTCACCTCTATTAAATCTATGGTTTGAGTTGATTAGTGTTTTTGCCTTGTTATAATTAACTAAAAATGAGTTTTCTAGGGGATTGTGTAAATTTCCCATGTTAAGATACCTTGGATGTCTATTTTAAATGTTTTTTTCTTCAAAATGGGATTGGGGTTTCCACTAAATTGTTTGGTATATTTATAGAGTATTTTATAAATTGTTTAGTCTATTTATAAAATTTCTTGGTTACTTAATAAAAGTGTTTATAAATTCATTAGATTGTTCATAGAATTTTTATAAACTAGTTGGTTTTTTTATTAAATCATTTATAAACTATTTTGTTTGTTTATTAAATTATTTACAAAATGTTTGGTCTGTTATGGTCTAAAGGAAATTTTTGTTTTGTGGAAAAAGAATCTGAGTGTCTCTTTGGATGTTTGGAGTGCCACTAGATGTTGGAACATCCATGGGTGAACAAGGTGCACACATGGATTTTCCGTCAAATGAAGGTAGTGTTTTAAATTCAAATTTCTTTGAATGTTTGGTTTTCAAAATGGTTCATTCCTTCCAGATGAGGTTGGGTCTTTGGTGTGGTTCTTAAAATGGTATTAAACGTATTCCTTAATGTTTGGTCATTTGGACTTGAAACATGATTTGGTGTGAGTTTAGAAATAACCATGTTTGTTTGGATTTATAAATTTAAAAGAGGCATTGGTAAGATGTTTTGGGTAAATGGATTTAGACATGTCGACTCAAAGGCACATTTGGCACTTTCAACTTTAGTGTAATGTTTGTGTCAACTCATTGAAATGACAACTTTCTGATTATTGTAAGTCCATTTAACAACATTAATATTTTGAAAATGGTATTAAATGGTTTTAATGATTTCATGGCATGATGGCCTGATTGGAACTTTGTTAATGATAAATGATTGGAAGTGTATTTGGGGGCGCTTCTATCTAGTGTAACCCATTATGGGTGAATTCATAGGAAGCGTTCGTGTTTGTGGAAGGAAATTGTGGTGATATTAGTCATTCATGCGATGTCCTACCTACTTACATAGTATTATTATAACCACCATGGGTTCCTAGGCGTCTTTTAGATGATCGAGTGACGTTTGCTGACCAACCTCGATTAGACAGTTTGGTACCCCCTATATTTTTTGTTTGGCCAGGTGGGATTTTCCACTCAATTGGTCAGCTTAGGGTGGCTAGTTGATTATAGACATAGGAGCTTCATCCTATGCCGATAGGGGGTTCTAAAACCGAGAACATCCAGGGGTCTTCTAGGGATGTTTAGGATCACCCATTTTTTGTCTTCACTTTTCTTGTTTACTTTAAACAATACTTGTTTTTTCAGCTTATATTATCACCTATTTCTTTTAGCACTGGCTTGTTTTCCTTGTATGTATTTGGTTTGAAAAATTGTAATTTGTTTCAGAAAAGGCATGTTATGTGCATTGGGTTTTTAAAACATGGGTAAATGATATTGTTTTATTAAAATATGGAAAACCTACTTTTATAATTGTATTTCAAACTTGTATTAATGGATTTTTTCGGAAAAGGATATGTTGGATTCGGTGGTTTATCATGGAAACCATACTGAGTATTTTATTTCTCATGTCTATTTTATCATTATAGTTGTAGGTTCCCCTTTACTCAGGTAATCTTGGCTGAGTTTCTCATTATCGGAGTAAGGTCAGCCTTTGGTTGGGTGGTGAACCAGAGGGTCACGTGGAGGTATGTCGAGATTTTTGGTTTATTTAGTTCCCACTGCTAGAGTTTCAATTTTATTTTTTTGTTTGTTATTATTTATTTATTTCTCTTTTATGGGCCAAATTCTTCCCAATTATCAGATTTTGATGCCCGACACTGGTTGTTAGCCCATGGGGATCGGGAACGCCCTTCTGACCATGTCGCGGATGGGCTCGGGTGACCGGTTTAGGGTCGACCGGAATTGGTTCCTGACAAAATGGTATCAAAGTTGACACTTGTAATTTGGGGTGTCTGGTCGATGGAAATTAGGACTTTCATGACCCAATAGGTAGGTACGGGATGGACATCATAAACCCTTGCCCGTTCCAAACCTCGAGTCATCAGGGGTAGTCCAGGAATTTAGTCCTGGTCTCGTTCTGGTTTGTTTTAAATTGAGGGATGTCAATGAAGGAAAGACTATTTTACATCATGATTTCACATTGAGTATCGTACCATGTCGAGTCTGAGTACACGGTTTAATTTCCTCTTAGTTGTTAATGCTTACATAGGGCATGGACCACTACCATGTCGCCAGGATAAGCAAGACTACTAGTCCCTCACTCTGATAGTTTGACGCAAGTTGACTGTTGTCATGGTTTTGGTTGGTGTAAGTATGCTTTTGAAAATGAGAAATGGGTTTTTAAATGAGAATGATTTATTTTAAATGGATTTAAATTCGTTAAATTGATTTTTAAAATTGAAATATCTTGGTCTAAAAATCCAGTGTTTTCATGGAACTCGTAGAGATATGGTTTGGGTGCAACCTTAGGTACTCTTTATGAATGTTTGCACATGTGATGGAATTCATGGGAAGTGTGTGTTGTTTCATATGGATGAAATCAGATGAATTCATGTGCAATGATTCATGGGATTACTGGGGTGTGTTCATGGAATTAAAGTCTTGACCTTGTTTTTCTTAAGTGATTTAAAAAAAGGGAAATGATTTTTGGAAATTGAATTTTTTTTGAAAAGTTGGTTTGGTATTTATAATGTGGAATTGAAAGAAGGTGGTTTTGAAATCTAAAATTAAAAAGGGAATTTCGTGTTGTATTTTTGTTTGTTTGGTTTTTGAGCTGATTGTTTTTGGATGAAGGCACTTTCTTTGATGTTTCTTTGGCTTGATATAGGTTTTGGTTTTGTGTTTTACATGTTGTTCAGAAAATGCTACCAAGAAAGGTCCCTATGGTTTTCTATAAGTCATTCCTAGTTTTTGGTCCTTCTCGGACATTGCCTATCCTTCATGGTGATTGATGTCTATTAGAGGTAGCATAGTGGCTTGAAGAGGTCGAATGCATCTTCAAGCTATTGGGAACTCCCAATGATGTCAGAGTGCGTGTCGTTTTGGGTTTGATCAAAGTTCTATATATATATGAATTGGAGTTGGTTTCCCCACTATCAATGCAAGTTGAGATGATTTGGGATGTCTTTAAATCTTTCTTCATCAGATGGTTTATACCTGAAGAGGTGAAGACAAAGAGATGAGAAGAGAAAATGTGAATTCAACAAGTCCAATGGAAGGTGAAAGGTTATGTTGACCATTTCAAGGAACTTGTTTCCTTTTCTCTGGAGGTATCATCACATAATTGATGAATACTTCTCTCTTAAATAGGCTTATTCGTCTAGAGATCAAGGATCTGGTCCTCCCTTCTATGGACAATCATTTTGAGAAGCTATTGGGCGAGGTTCTCTTAGATGAGTTGGTCTCCAGAGCGCAGATGGTCAGAAATCTAGCATATCCAATTGCTCTTGAAGGTTCTCCAACTGTTGAGAAGGGTGTTCCAGAGGGATCTGTTTTTAAAGAGTCATCCTCAGTGGTTCTGGATCCTAGTTCATCAGACCATCCAGTGGTGTGCAATCAATGTGGAAGTTTTGGGCACGTGAATCTGTCATGTCATATCCCTATGAAGGCATGTCGTTGTTGTGGCTATCTCAGTCACAAGGAGAAGTTTTGTAGGCATAGTTTCCTGAAGAAGATGTTGTTAATATAGGATTCTAGTGCCTAACTATGATTTAGGAGATGATTTAGCCATTAGAGCCCCAACCACAGGTCTTAGGGTGAAGTTCACACACAGTCAGGAGTTATCGGGGGTGTGAAGCCTCAGTTCAGGTTTTGTGTTTTGTGTTGGTAGTGGAATATTTAAAGTCTTTTTGTTCATTTTTTTCTATTATTAATCTTTTTATGTCATTGTATGTTCATTGTTTCATTGTGGAGTTATAACGAACATGTTCTATCGTAATCCAAACAATTTCATTTTTATGATTACAGTTTTCGGAATTGTGCATTTTTCTTAAAAAGGTGTTTGGCCACTGTATGGCCTAATCTTGGTTTTTCTATGTTCGTTTGGAGTTTTATGTGCCTATGTAAGAATCGATGTTTGTTGTTATACTCAGATTAACTGCTTGTGTTAAGTTATTCTCTGATCATTTTCTCTAGTATTCGTGGTTTTTGGTCTCGGTCGAGAGTTCTAGGTTACAGTGAAGGTGTTGTTTGCTCATGATGTAAACCTTTTTTTTGGATATGTTGGGAGTTCCTGCATCGACCCCCCTTCCTGGTGTGGTATGTTTGAGTGTTAAATTTTCTTACTAGCTGAGTTCTTATGGTGGGAAGAACCCACTCTTGTTTTCACATTCTCTTGTGTTGTGGTTTCATTTTATTTCAAGTTGTTCATGGATTCTTGTTTTTTCTATTGTTCAACTGGGTCAATTTCTAGGGGGAAGAAAGTGTTTGTGGTGGGGAAAATTATCACACCAAAATTATTTAATTTATTTTTATTTTATTATTTCTTGGCCTTTGGTTCCAGCGCAAAGGTCCGGGATGGGTCCCTGATTAAAATTATTGTTGTTTAATATTTTTACGGGGGTTCGGACCCGTGCGCAGTCACCACACAATTGGAAGTAGCCATGCAGTCTCCCCAGGTGTTGTACGGGTGCCCAAGTGATGAGGGTTGAGGCGCACAATTTTTGCGTGGTTTATTATGTTATGTGATGAGTGCGTGGTTACCCAGTTTTCGAAATAATATAAATAAATTGGATTAGATTTTGAAAGAGTGTTCTACAATAACAATAATAATATTATTTCTATTTTTTATTATTTTTTTTGGTTTTATATTATTATTATTTATATTATTATTATTTATAATAATAATAATATTATTATTATTATTAGTTTTATTATTATTATGATTTTTATTTTATTAAACTAAAAAAAAATCATAACCCCAGCTACCTGGCGACACCCCCTCCCCTGGCCATCCTCACCTTTCCTCTTGACCCACTGCCTACGTGAGATGGCACCCTGGTCTCCCTGGTTTCATGTGCAGTGATGCTACTTGCCTCTCTTCCACTCCATTCAATGCTTAGCGCTTTCACCGCTCCCCAACCTCACCCTCTACAGGACCTTTCCACTCCCCAGCTAACTGTCGCCCTCAGTGCACCCGGACCCTGGGCCTCTAACCTCCTAATCAGACAACGACGCCCCAACCTTCCTCCCTCTCACCCCAGTTGCCCCCGGCTATCCCCCCTATGCCCCGGCCTCATGCCTTGCTGGTCCACCCTCCCTCTCCTGTTTCACAACCATCCCACAGCCAGCAGCGCACTAACCCCCCTACATGGCTCCATGACGCGTGCCCACTCCCAGTGCACTAGGTCTCCAGCCTTCTCTTTGTCCATCCTCTTCACCTCACCTCACCTTCGCCTAGGCCATGATCTGACCCCCTCATCATTTCCCTTCTCCAGCAGCCCAGAAAACCCCCATCCCTCCTTGATACAGATCCCTCCAGCCTCACCACGCCTCTTTCACGCTTCCTCCCTCATTGCAGTTGGCAACAGCCTCCCCCAAAATAATTATTTATTCATTTATTCATTTATTCATTTATTCATTCATTCATTTATTCATTTATTTATTTATTTATTTATTCACTTTTTCTTTTCATATCATCTATAGTGTTTTGATTTAATTTGGCTAAATATTATTAACATTGCAGGTTTTTTATCATGTGGTTTTATCACTGTTTAGCATTCGTGGTTAGTCTATGTGGGATTGGTCTACCTTCCATTAGATTTTCCACACGTATGTGATGGGTTTGAGGTAGTTTTTTCCAATCCTTCCTTTCTAAAATGATTCATTGGAAATTATATGTTCTTAATTGCTTCTTTAAGTTTAATTCCATTTCTTTATAACTATGGTTTCATGTCATTAGTGTTTTTTTCTTGTTAGAATTTACTAAAAATGAGTTTTCTAGGGGATTGTGTAAATTTCCCATGTTAAGATACCTAGGATGTTTATTTTAAATACTATTGTTCTTCAAAGTGGGATTTGGGGTTTCCACTAAATTCTTTGGTCTATTTATAGAGTTTTCTGTAAAATGTTTTGTATCTTTATAAAATTTCTTGTTTTTTTATAAAAGTGTTTATAATTTAGTTGGATTGTTCAAAGAATTTTTATAAACTAGTTGGTTTTTCTATAAAATAATTTATAAACTTTTTGGTTTGTTTATGAAATTATTTACAAATTTTTTGGTCAATTATGGTCTCCAGGCAATTGGAATTTTGTGGAAAAATCATCTAAGTGTTTCTTTGGATGTTTGGGGTGACACTAGATGTTGGAACATCCATGGGTGCAATAGGTGCACACATGGATGCATCGTCATATGAAGGTGGTTTTTTAAATCTACATTTCCTCGAATGTTTGGATTTCTAAATGATTCAAGCCTTCCAGATGAGGTTGGGACTTTTGGGTAGTTTTTAAAATAGTTTTCAATATACTCCTTAAACATTGGTCTTTTTTCATTGAAACATGCTTTGGTGTGATTTTGGAAAGAACCATGCCCATTTGGCATTATAAATTTAAAATCGGTATTAGTAAGATGTTTTGGATAATGGATTTAGACATGTCTACTCAAAGGCCCGTTTGGCACTTTCAGCTTTTGTGTAATGTTTGTGTTGATTCATTAAAATGATGACATTCTGATTACTGTATGCTCATTTAACAACTTTAATATTTTGAAAAACTTATCAAATGGTTTTAATGATTTCATAGCATGACGGCCCGTTTAGTACTTTGTTAATGTGAAATGATGGGATGTCTATTTTGGGGTTTTCCTGCCTAGGATAACCCTTCTTTGGGTGAATTCATAGGAAGCATCTGTGTTTTGGGAAGGCAAGTGTAGTGAGATGATTCACACGTGTGAGGTTCATCCTACTTAAATAGAGTTTCTATAACCACCATGGGTTCCTAGGTATCTTTTAGATGATTGAGAGATGGTTGATGACCAACCACAATTAGACGGGTTGGTACCCCCTATATTTGTTGTTAGGTCAAGTGGGATTTACCATTGGATTGGTCAGTTTAGGGTGGTCAGTTGGTTATAGACAAAGGAGCTTCACCATACATCGGTAGGTGGTTCTGAAACCGTGTATGTCTAGGGGTCTTATAGGGAAGTTTAAGATCACCCATGTTTTCTCTTTTCTTTTCTTGTTTACTTTCATCTATAATTATTTTTTCCATCTTATAATGTCTCCTATTTTTCTCAGCACTACCTTTTTTCCTTTTCTGTCTTTTGTTTCCAAAATTTTATTTTTTTAGAAATGGTACGTGGTGTGCATTGGGTTATTAAAAAATGAGTAACTGATATTGTATTATTAAAATATGGAAAACCTAATTTTATAATTTAATTTCAAACTTGTGTAAATGTATTGTTTTGGGAAAGGGGATGTTGGATTATGTAGTTTATCTTAGCAACTCTACTGAGCATTTTAATGCTCACACCTATTTTATCTTTGCAATTGTAGGTTCCCATTTTCTCTGGTTCTCTTGGCTGAGTTGCTCATTATTGGAGCACAGTCAGCCTTTGGTTGGGTGGTGACTCAGAGGGTCACATGGAGGTATGTTGAGTTGTTCTGTTTATTTCTTTTCTGCTTCTAGAGTTTCAGTTTTTTTGTTTTTTATTCTTGTTTATTTATTTATCTTTTATGGGAAAAATCATTACCAATGATTAAATTTTGATGCCCATCACTGGTTGGCAGCCCATGGGGATCGGGAACCCCCTTTGGGACATGTCGCAGACTTGCGTGGGTGATCGGTTCAGGGTCAAACCAGGTTGGATTTTGATAGATATTTTCAAAAAGAAATTTTTGAAATTAATTTTAAATATTATATTTTATGTTTCAAATATAATTTTTAAATAAAGAGATTTATAAAATATTTAAAAAACATTTAGTTTTAAAAATTTTATTTTAAATAAATTTATCTTTTTCAGGAAACATTCCAAGTCAATTATAATTGAAAATAATTATTCACTTAAGATGAGATCCTTTGAAATAAATTATGCTTTACTATAGATATAATCCAAGGATAAATTTATTATTCATTATATGAAAGTTTTATTTTTATGATGAAATGATACTTATGAAACATTTTTCTTTCTCTATGGGTTAGGTTATGATTAAATGATGAAATGATTATGAAACTTGCTACTTTTCCATAGGTTATGATATAATGTAATGTTTATGAATCCCATTTCATTTAATATATTATGATATTATAAGTGTTTTATGATCTTGGGTCACACATATGTATAATTTTCATTATGTGATAGTGCTTATGTTATAACCAAAGAAGGTGGTTATTTTATAACCAAGGATAGTGGTTAGTTTATTACCAAATATGAGAGGGACCTCTATCTACCTCCAATTCATTGGGTAAGGATTTATAAATCTGGAGATACACAGGACTGGAATGGGGAGTGTATCCAATTTAGTGATAAAATTTATCCAATTTGATGGTATTGGGGGTAAGCCTTGAATAATATGATGGTTTATGTAGTGAACCCATTAAACTATGAGGAAATTAATTCCACTAGGGATGTTGGTGTGTCCCACCTAGGAAGTGTAGCCACCCATGGAGTTTTATGATATGTTTTGGAAAGCAGCCATGAATAATAAGAAAATGATTTTTGATTCTTATGTGTATGCCAAAATTCCATGTCTTATTCCAATTTTATTCTATAATGGAACATTTTATTTGATTTCATTCTGGTTCATGTCTTATGAATTACCAATATTTATTCCATGACTCAAGATTATGATCTTTTACATTCTGGGCATGGGTATCAAATGTAATGCTCAAGTTCTCATACACTTATACTTATGTATCTCCCTTGTTTACTCTTATTGTGCATATGTGACCACACTTTCTCCTGATTTATTTACCTATGTTTCAAAGAATGGATTTCGTTGGGACTACTAAAGGGGAAGACCTATATGGAATAAATTGAAGGTATTTCATGAATTAAGATGATTTTGTTCCTTGTTTCCTAAAGCACTAAACTATTACAGACCTTATGAGTGTGTTTGTGTAATATTAAGAATATTCATCTAAAAAGAAATAATATCCATGTATGAGAATCTTGGGACACTATAGAATCAATGATACATATAACAGATTCTCGTATAACTTGTCATAATGAAAGATAATGGCTAACATTTTCTGATTTTATTAAAAGGCATATCTCCCACCAGGTGGTCAAAATGATAAAATTACTTCTCATTGATGTGAAAATATAGGATAAAATTTAATGAATTATTTTAGATTTATTTGAATAAACTTCATGTCATGTATTAAGGTATGATTTTACATTATTTCAATTTTGTAATAATATTATACAAATCATGTGGGTAAGGGTCAAAACTGATTAAATGATCTTTGATTGACATGAAATAACAGAAAAATGATCTTTAACTAATTTTAAATATAAAATAATCATCATAACATTGACCAGAAACCATAATTTCTCAATATTATAAAAATATACATTTGTCTCTTTGATTTGTATTGAAGATAAAATCACATAAAAGGGCCCAATACAAAAAAAAAAGACACCAATATCAACCTGAAATCATAGAAGAATGATCCCAAAATTATTTTTGATCTATAGAAATCAACACTGGATCCACCAGATTCTTGTGTCACATAATATAATGGAAAATGATGGGTACAATTGTATAGTTTAATTAAAATGGTATATCCATCATTAGGGGTAAAAATCAGATAATGAATTATGATTTTCCTTAAAATCATGTAGAATATTATTCTAATAATTTTTTATTTTTTGGAATCAATCGAGCATCAATATGATTCAAAAATTTATCAGTATGGTGTTGGGTATGACTTAACATTTTTACCGTTTCTGTTATAATGGAAAAATAATGTGCATTGTGGTCAAAATACACCAATTAAGGTCTGATTGACATGAAATCATAGGAAAATGATCATAATTTTATTTATAATGTCTAGGAATCATTGGAATGTTGATCAGATACCTGAATTACTCAGTATAATCAAACATAGTGTTTGTCCCTCAAATTGAGAGTAATGTGCCAAATCATGTAAAAGGAGACAATACACAGAAAATACACTTGGATTGACATGAAATTATGGAAGAACTATCACGATTTTTTTAATCTCTAAGAATCACATTTTCATCAATCAAATGCATTTGTTACTCATTATGATAGAAAAAATGGGTAATATTTTCTAGTTTTATTAAAATGGAATATCTATCGACAAGGGGGTGGGAATGATAAAACAACTTATGATTGATGTGAAAATTTAAGAAAGAATCCATCAAATCATTTGTGATCTGTTTTAAGAAACCGTGTGTCTATATAATTCATGGATTTATTAGTATGTGGTAAACCTTGTTTTCAACTTTAATAATCACCACTCATCTAATAATTAAATAATGTAATCAAATATTTCATATTATCTTTTTGTACTTTATGTATTTATGGTGTTTTATGTTCCTAACACAATATAATATATTTGGATTATTCTTTATATATTAACTGAATAAATTATATTTTAATTTTAAACATATTAATTTTTATATTTTAATTTTTTAACTCATTTTAGTATTATATCTGTTGGTTGACTGAGAAAGAAGATTGGAAGGGTTAAAAGACGTTGGGATACTATTGTTTTATTTTTTTTCTTTTTTCTTTTTTTTTTGTTATTTGGTATGGAATTTATAATTTAGAATTTAAAAAAATTGCAATATTGAAACCACCATTGGTAGCTACTGATTTTTATTATTATTAGTGATTTTACTACCACATATAGGCCCCTTAATAGCACTTAAGTTGACTTTAATAGCACAAAAAAGTGATTTTTCCCTAGGTATTGTTAAAGGGGGATGTTTATCAACACTTAAAAAAGTTCTGATAAATGTATTCTTTTATCAATTCTAGTTTATTACAGATAAAAGAAACCATTTATCAGCACTATTCCAAGAATTGATAAAGGTATAACTTTATCATCACTTTCGTTACTGCTGATAAAGGCCCTACTACAGCAGTGTGCTATTGAAATTACAACGCAATATTAAAAATAAACATGTATGAAACCATACTTGTATGAAAATTCATCATTTAATTAAAATAAAATACACCTCACAAATACAATAAACACTATATTAAATACATTTCAAACAATGTTTTTTATAATTAAATTTTCAATTACTATCTATAAACATTTTCAACCATAAATGTTTCATTGTCTTTACCACCCATAACCCCCTCTCAAAAAATCCTGATCATGGTATAAATTACTATACAAACCACCCCAACCTAAGAAAAATAATCCACATTAATAAAAAATACTTATGTTAGTAATACTATAAGGAAATAAATTAAACATAAATTTGAATCAATACATTAATAAAATGTAATTTTTAAATAAAAGGACACACTTGGAGTCATACTAATAACACCTTTTGTCCAATTAAGGTGTGTCTGATTCCTACATGTCACAAAATACTAATTGATTTTTTTCCTAAATATCAAAACAAATCAGAATGTGTTTTCACAGTTTTGATTATATCAATTGTGTTTTTTTACTGAATTGTCATTTTTAAACTGAAAACATGCACTTTTAGTCATACCGGTCACAATATGTGTCAGTTTAACCTGAGTTTAATTCTTACATGTCCCAAATGACTTATGAATCACATTAATAAATTATCAAGAAAACAGAGCATTTTTTCTATGTTTTTAGTGAGTAAAACATGTTTGGAACTAAAATATCAATATTATACAGATAACAGACACTTTGAGTCATAATGGGAACATTATGTATCAGATTGAGGTGCAGTTAAAACCTTCACATCACAATTTATGTATACATAATTTTCCAAAATTATAAAAACAATATGAATACTTTTTATTATTTTTGAGTATTTCACTTGTGTTTTTTACTAAAATTTCAATTTTAAATAAATTTATACTTAAATTCATACTGTTCACACCATGAATTGTATTGATGTGATATTTATTCTAACACGTCTCAAGTGATTTAGGAATCATTTTCCTAAAGTATTCAAATATTCTGATTTGTTTTCTCGTTTTTGATTATGCCACGTGTGATTTTTTAATAAAATTTCAATTTTTAATAAAAAGACACACTTAGAGTCATACGGGTCACACCATGTGTTAGATAGAGGTGTGGCTAATTTTACACATAAAATATTACTTAGGGACCATTTCCTAAAAGTATCAAAACAATCCAAATGTGTCTTCTTGGATTTGAGTATGTCATTTTTATTTTTACTAAAATGACATTTTAAACTAAAAACACACACTTGGAGTCATATTGGTCACATCATGTGTCAGTTTTACATGATATTGATTCATACACATCACAAATGACTTATGAATAATTTTTTAAATTATAATGGAAAAAGGATCCTGATTTCTTGGTTTTCAATGAGTGATACACATTTTGAACTAAAGTGTCGATTTTAAATTGATAATATACAATTTGATTTTTATTGATCACATTGTGTATTAGATTGCGGTTAGGATGATTACAACACATCAAATTTGACTTATGGATTGTTTTTCTAAATAATAAAAACAATATGAATTCATTTTCTTAGTCTATAGTATGTCACTTATACTTTTTAATAAAATTAATTTAAATTTTAAACAAAAAAGGAAAACTTTGATTCTTATTGATAATATCGTGTGTTGGATTTAGGTTTGGTTGATTCCTACATTTCAATAAGAACTTAGGGATCATTTTACTAAATTATAAAAACAATATTAATATTAATTCTTGGTTTTGAGTACGCCACTTATTTTTTTACTAAAATGTTATTGTAAATAGGAAACACTCACTTTGTGTCATAATAGTAACACCATGTGTTAGTTTGAAATTAGACTGATTCCTACACACCACAAATGACTTATGAATTTTTTTCCAAAACTATGAAGTTAATAAATGTGTTTTTTCTCAATTTTTAGTGAGTGACACATGTTATAAACTAATTTTTCAATTTTAAATTGGTAACAGACACTTTGATATATTTAGAGTACCCCATGTATCTAGTTGAGGTGTAGATGATTCCTACATATCAAAAATGAATTCTTGGTCATTTTCCTAAAGTATAAAAATTGTAATTTTTTTCTTTATTTTGATTTTTTCACATGTCATTTTTACTAAAATTGATGTAAATGTTAAATAAAAATAAACAATTTTATTCATACTCGGAACACGGTTTATTAGAATGAGGTGTGTAAGATTCATAAATGTCACAAAATGACTTGTGGATCATTTTACTAATGTATAAGAATGATCTAAAAGTGCTTAATAAGCATTTGGTATGTTTTTTTACTAAAATTAATATCAATTTTAAATAAAAAACACACTTGGAGTCATAGAGATCCCATCATGCGTCAAATTGAGTTGAATCTGATTAATATATGTTAAAATGACTTAAGCATCATTTTTATATGATATAAAAACAATATTAATGTTTTTTCTTAATCATGAGTATGTCAATTTTTTACTAAAATGTCTTTTTAAACTGGAAACATGCACTTTGAGTCATACCAGTCACATCGTGTGTCAGTTTGTTGTGAGAATTATTTTTACATGTCAAAAATGACATATTAATAGTTTTATTAAATTATCAAGATAATAATATCTTTCTTTCTTGGTATTTAGTGAGTGACGCATGTTTTGAACTAAAAGGTCAATTTTAAACTGATAACATACACTTTGAGTTATACCAGTAATATAGTGTATCAAATTGTAGTGTGGATGATTCCTTTACATCACAAATGAATTGTGGATCATTTTCATAAAGTATCAAAATAATACGAATGTGTTTGATCAGTCTTGAGTGTGTCACTTGTCTATTTGACTAAAATCAATTTCACATTCAAATTTAAAGACACACTTGGAGTCACGTTAGTATCATTATGCATCAGATTGAGGTGAGGTTGATTCCTACTTGTCAAAAATGAATTATGAATCATTTTCCTAAAGTATAAGAACGATAATAAATTGTTTTATTCAATTATAGTATGAAACTTCTGTTTTTTAGTAAAATTTCATTTTAAACTGGAAACATGCACTTTGAGTCATACTGGTCATATCATGTGTTGGTTTTACATGAGACCGGTTCCTACACATAAAAAATAACTTTGGAAACATTTTCCAAAATTATAAAGTTAATAAAAGCATGTTTTCTTGGGTTTCATTAAGTGACACATTTTTTGAACTAAAATGACAATTTTAAACGGTTAACAAACACTTTGAGTTATACCTGGAACACCATGTATCATATTTAATGTGGTCGATTCCTAAACATAAAAATGACTTAATGATCATTTTTTTAAAATTATTAAAATGATATGAATGTGTTTTCTCATTTTTTTAGTATATTAATTATCTTTATTACTAAAATTAACATACAATTTAAATTAAAATAGTAATTTAGAGTCATACTGGGGAAAATGTATTAGATTGTGGTGATCATGATTCATACCCATCATAATAGACATAATGATCATTTTCCTAATGTTTCCAAACTATCTGAATATGTTTTATCATTTTTTATTATGTCACTTGTCTTTTCTACAAAAAAATAATATCAATTTTATATAGAAAGACACACTTGAAGTCATACCATTCACACCATGAATTAGATTTATGTTTGGATGATTCATATACGTCAAAAACTATCCATGGATCATTTTCCTAAAGTATCAAAAAAATCCCAATGTGTTTTCTCAATTTTATGTTTTTCATTTTTATTTTTTACTTTAATAAATAAAAATTTTAAATAAAAAAGACACACTATGATTCATACTATTAACAGTATGTGTCTGATTATTGAATATCTAATTCCTACACATCTCAAATGACTTATGGATCATTTCCCTAATGTATGAAAACCACATCAATGTGCTTTCTCAATTTTGAGTATGGGATATGTGTTTTCAACTAAAATGTAAATTATAAACTGATAGTATAAAATTTGAGTCATACCAAGCTCACTGTGTATCATATTGAGGTAAAGCTAATTGAGTATGTCATGTGTGTTTTTCTTTCAAATTTTTACAATATTCCAGAAAAACGTTTACATATTATTTCTTTTCTCGATTATTTTTTACAGTTTAAAGAAATAATATTACTTCCCAATATATCTATAAAAAACTAAATGATTTTTTTATTACAATTATAAAGAAATTAAAATTGAAAAACTATATAAAACGATGAAAAAATTAAATAAATAACTAGTAAGAATTCAGTTTTTCTTGTTGTATTGATACATTCTCTACCCATTTTCTTTTTTTGTTATCTCAGTTGCATCCTTGATGTCCAATCTATCATGATCACGAAAAGCTTCCAACAAACCACCCCAACCAAAAAACTTAATCCACCAAATTAAGAAAACAATTATTTTATTTGAAATACTATAAAGAAAAAAATTAATCATAAATAAAAAATAATATATTTATAAAATTTAAATTGAAACCCTAAAATTTGAGTCTTATTGGGTACACCTTGTATCCTACAAAGGTATGGTTGATTACATCTTATTATTTTATCTTATAGTGCATGATCATAGTGCATGACTAAATCATCATTGTAGAAAAATTCTCCCTTCATGATCTCTATGAATATTAAAAACAATAATTATCAAAAAAACATTGATGAGGATATCGACTAAAAAATAAATAAAATTATAAGAAAATCAACTAAATAAGTAATAAGAAGTCAAATATTCATAATATTTGTGTACATTCAAACTCCAGGTTTCATCCAAGTCATTTATATAAAATTTATTTCATCTTTTTAATACAGGTGCTTTTAAAAATCTTGGTATTACTAAAAAATATAAATACATAAATGATTAATTAATATTTTAATGTAAATTTTAATTATCTTCAAAAATATCACTTTAGGGAAGATATTTTATTGATGGTGTATGCAAGCTCTCATAAATTTTTAAACATAATAACCAGAGTACTTCTTATAGGTTTGTTTTAGATACTTTAGTAACACTGAGAAAAGTAAGTAATATTTTTTATATGGGTTTTCATAGTGAAATATTATTATATATAGGCTAATACATATCACCTTGGTGAATTCAACATGATCCTTGAAAGCATGGAATGTCCTCTTTCCATGATTTTGAAGATATTTAAACACAGCCATATTATAACATAATTATCATTAAAACATAATACAAAATATATATCTTGATTTTCATTTATATAACATTTGATTTATTATATTACAAATTGAAAAATGTTATCATGTGTGGTAGGTTTGATGGGTATCTATGTAGTCAATATAGATAATAAATCTTTAGAGTTTCCAAATTTACTACAATGAGTGCCCAATGTTACCTAAAAAATCAAAAAGTAATTAAAATAATGAAAATATATTTTATATGACTAAATTGTACATTTTTACCAATGTATCATTCGAAATAAGAAGAGTATGTTTTCTATAAGTTTTAATTCAAACATTGCGGCCAATTTTTCCACCATTGCAACAATTTGATCTGAATCTAATGAGGTTACTTGTGTATATGTGATGAAAGGACTAATTAATCCATATTTAGGTTCATATGTTTTTACCTAAAAATACTATTTATATAGATACCTTTATAAAAATATGTATTTTATCTAGTCATAATTTAAAAAGTAGATCAATTATTGGAAAAAAAATATTGAAAATACACCTCATATATATATTTAAAATTGAGACTCCTACACATTCATAAATGAGGATTTAATTTACATTCTCAAGAGAAATTTAGTCGATAATGGCATCTCCATACATTTTTTTATTCAAAATCAACTATGAAATTACAACAAATTTGTAACTTTGTATCTTCTAGAAACTTCAATGTTAGTAAATTCGGATATTGAGTGGGTGAGGTAAAGGTTATTTGTGAATATGGTTTCAATTTGTTGGTCGATCGATTAGATTTTTTTTATTTGACCATTCATTTCACCCCTTACTTTTTTTCATATATAATAATATTTGTCAATTCTGTAATTTTTCAAATTTTTCAAAAAAAATTCATGAAAAATATTGGAAATGAGTACCTTCTTGTCAACATGTTTTTTTTAAAGATCTGACAACCACGCTAAAAATTTCTAATAATTTTCTCAACAGCATTAATAACTGTATTATCAAGTGGAATAAGGAGCTTAACACTCCACTCATGAGATGTGATGAACCCCACCCGCACATAACCTTTTGCAAGTTTTCTTTTGTATAAAGGATATTCTTGGATATTTTACATGGTATCCCTCACAATAAGGTGATGGGTGGGTGTTAATAGATATAAATCACAATCATTTTCACCCTACAGAATATCAGTACATTAAAGGTGTAAGTGTTTTCTTGATTCACATATCACAGAAACAATTATGAGAATATTTATTACTCGTCTAAGACAACTCATTGAGAAAAATAGATTTTCTCAAAGCTGATGGGGGGGATATTCGCGTAGTGGTTTTTCTTGAGTTTTTTCTTCTTTTTTATTCCTCCCAACAAAATTTTATCAAAAACTCATAATTTCAATGAAATATTTGTTCAAAAGAATATAATTGTGTCTGCATCTCTTCCATTTATTTATCTTTCTTCCCTTATTCTTCTTTTTCTCACAACCTGATCTGTGTGTCACCCGAAAACCCGCACATCTTACGTGGCCACACAATTATGGACACTTCATGGCCACAGATAGTAGTTTCATATCTATAATAGATGAAGATGATTCTTATTTCTGAAATAAATAAAATATATATGAAAATAAGTAATAATTGTCATGCAATACAAATTTAAACAAAAAAATTTTTATGTAATACTTACACATGATTCCCACACATTTTTTTTGTTTTCATCTCTTATAATACCACATTTTTTTACATGTACCTCCTTTCATATCACATCCACTAGGATGGAGGTGGATTTGGATTTGGATTCATCAATCTGTATATAAATAGAGGAACATAATTATGTTTTTGTGTCATGACACATAAAAGTATTACATTAGATTCAAAATACATACAAATTTTTTTCAAGTGAAACATACCCCATCATTGGTTTGCATCAAGGGTATGTTATTTTTGCTTCATGTTTCTTATTTTTATCACTTAGTTTCTATTTCATAAATTAAAAATTCTTAATCAAAGTGATTAATACACATATTTTCAAAAAATGTATTATAGTATAAAATATACCTAAAATGATGTCTCCTCGTGATATCTATTAAATAAATCCCATTTTTCTTGGTATATCAGGTGTGAATACATTTGTGGTGGGTGTGGGTTTTTTTCCATTAGCATATTTGAGATGAAACTTCATTATAGTTGTGTGAAATCCTCTTTAATCCTTTCTAATTAGCATTAATAAATTTTTCCTTCTTGACTAATCTACTATAAATGAACTTTACAAGGGATAATGAAGAGTAATTAAATATTCCATTAATTTGTTTTTTAGAAAAATAAAGAAAGGCTATCCTAATTTCACCCTAATATATTCCCAAATTAGTGTATTAATTGCATTCCTAACATTGTTCATGAATTTATATCATTCGGAATGTGTTATTGAATGGTGATCCTAATGAAACTACTAAACATTTTCTTATTGGGGTTAGCAGCCTGGATGTGTGCATTCCATTCAACTTGGAATTTTATTACTTTTTTTATCTCCATAATACATTTTGCTAAAAACATCTGGCTATGATGATCCATTTTTTGGACACTAGTTCTTCATCGCCTATACTTTCATTGGGTTCAACCTCATCAATATGTTGTTCCTATGGATTGGTATCGTCGACATGTGGAGAAGGTTATTGTTCCTCTACATTGGGAGCACTAGTAGGTTAAGAAACCTATTGTTCCACAGTATTGGGAGAATCCTCATGTATAGAAGTTATTATCTACAAAATTGGTGGAATATTTAAATTATATTACATAAATGAAGCTTTGAAAAGATAACAATATTAGGTAACTCAATGCGTATTATAAAACATATATAAACTGAATATTGAACATTCCTTTCTTAAAGTGAGGAGGTATTTGACCCATTGATCGAGTGTCCAAAACCCTTAATTTTGGTGTCCTGTAACATACAAGCCATCTATTACATTAAAATTCTACTAAGTGATTGGGATGTACGAATGAAACAGTTTCCCTTAGTATATTTTTCACCTGAATATTTAGTGGTTTTGGTCAATAATAGAATAATTGACCACTTTTGGTTTGTGGGATCTTGATTATAAACTACTAGTACTTCTTTTGATGCCATATAAATTGTTCTTCCTTGTACCATTCCTTATAAAAATCCTCTTTTATAAATCCCAATTCATATATTTTAATAGCACTCATGTTATCAACCCTCTTTCATTGAAAAATCATGACTCTAGATTTTGTATAATCAAACTGCCATATTTTTTTAATGATTTCGAAGTATGGAATATTCAAATAAATTGGATTTTATCCATATTACCAATTACATGCATCACTTCAATAATATGTGTAACTCCACTATTTTTTATGGTATTGTCTTCATATTTTTTATTTATAAAAAACATATAAATATTAATTACAAAACCATTATATTATAATGCATGAACACTTGGTCCTCGAACTAGTCATCGAAGTCATTTTGAAATTTAATGCTTATTTTCATGTAACTCCTTAAAAATATGGTCTTTAAACCATCCTATAAACTACTGATTATGTGTATTTTATATCCATAATTCATACCTTGATGTATTCTAATTCCTAATAATTTCATTTTGGGTCTCAACATATGAGGAAACCACAAACTATTATGAAAAACATAATGGTAGGACTACTCCGGATCTATAGTTATTATTGTAACAAGATCTATTCTAGAAATTCCCTCACTCATAAGCCTCCCATTGTGATGATATTTTGGTATATCAATGATTTATATACCATACATGTAGTCAGTATAGAATTCAACAACTTCCTCAAAAATATATCTCTCTGTAATACAACCAACAAGACAATTTCAATTTCTAATATACCCTTTCAAAATATTTATATTCAATTCAATGGGTAATATACATATATAATTTATAGGACCACATAGTCTAATCTCCCTTATCAATTGAATGATAAAGTGAACCATCATATAAAAAATTCTGCGGGAATAACATTTCTAATTCACATAATACGACAGAAATTACTTTCACCATAGTGATAATTCTTCCCAGCTCTATAACTTTTCTACATATAGCTTTGAAAAATAAATAGATATTGTTTAAAATATGAGTTACATTCTTGGGAAAATATTAATACAAAATTATAGGCATTAGATCTTGCATCAAAATATTACAATCATTTGATTTCAGACCCTTTAAAATTAAATCGGTCATTGGAAAGATATTCTTGATATTCAATGATTATCCCTATAGAACCTTTAAATCATTAAATAAGTTAAAAAAACAAATATATCTCTTTCCTAGAAAGATTTTAAGTAACCAAAGTATAAAAATTCATTTTTCTCACCCTTCAATGGAGCCAACTCTTCTCGTATTTCCATGTCAATTATGTCCAACCTAGCCTTAATTACATCCTTTTTTACCCTCTGAATTTAGTAACATGCCAAGGAAAATATAACATACATTTTTTTCAACATGAATAACATAAAGAAAATTTTTGACATAAAAAATTTATACTATGGTAATTTAAAAAAAACTGATTTATTTTTCCAACCAGTTTTCAAGTGGTTTTTCAAAACAAAATACCAAACCAATGTCCATTTCTTTTACTTTCTCAAACATTTAATCACATTTTTTTGAAAAGGTTTTGTATATTATTCTGAAATCAAATTTAATGAAGTCATCTAAGATTTTTACTTATGTCACCATGATAGAAATCTATGATGTCCTAGAAAGATAGCCTTTAATGAATGTTTCAACATAATTGATATTGTAACTTTTTCAAAAATAGGACAACCTTTAGTTCCTTTAATCTTATATCCCAAGAATTTTCCATAAGTAGGAAATTCATTTATCATCCTATAAATCATGGTTCTCAATGTTAAATATTCATTTATGTAAGCATCATATAAAATAGCACTAGAACCCCAAAAAAATCAAATCATTGATCAATGGATTCAAATAAACATCAATATCATTACTTGATTATTTTGGTCCTAATATAATCTTAGATAGAATAATCTATTTTATTTTCTTGTATAACCATGAAAGAAGATTATTATTTACCAAAAAAAATCGTCAATGTACTGTGAGTGCTTCTTTAAATACCAAAATGATTCACTCCATCTATAGATATAAAAAAGACAATGTTTACTTGGCTCGTTTCCAAATTTATTATACTAATGATCAATTCTATTCCACTAAAGAGATTTTTCAATATGATGAAGTTTCCCATCTTTATTTATTTTATTTTTTTATCAAATTAATTAACTTGTAGAATACTCACTTTTATATAGGCACATAAACACATGAATTATTATAAAGTACTATATAAATTTCATAGGACTTGATTCATCTTTTGTGTATCTAGAAGTACCACACTTTGGGTATTATTTAAGTGATTTTTGGTCCTTTTTATATAGTATAATTTCATTTGAACATGCATGTATTTTTTCATTGATCATACCCATTGAATGTAGCATGATTTTACCATTATAGGTTCAACTATAAACCACATTATCTTCTAGGGAATAACATTTAAGAGAGAAAGTAGTTCGGTGAAACTGGAATCACTCAATCTATTCGTTTCTTTTTAATTATCTAGATTCAGTATAGTTGGCAATGTGTTTATATACTAAAACCAGTATACAATTGAATCTTTTCAAAACACTTTATCTTCTCAAAAAAATTTGGATAATCATGGATTTTATCTTCAACTTTAATTGTTATTTCTTCAATACTATCTTTATTATCATTCACACCTAAAATTGCATCATCAATATTGAAATATTTATTGTACACACCTATAATCATATCAGATGATCCATAAATTTTTTTTCTCTCAATAGAAATATGCATTCACTTTTCCCCCATGTTTATTCCAACATTTATAACTTCAAACTGTTCTATGATAGATCAAGTGTTCTCCAACTCCTCTAAACTAATTATTATTGAATAATAACAATGTAAGCATTGATAATGTATTTGAGAAAGGAAATATGCATGATATTTTGAAAACTTGATGAACCCTTTCACCCCATATTCATACGACTGACAACCATCTATTTTTGATTCATATCCATCCTATTTTATTCGGTGGTATTAATATTTAACAAAATCAGTTAATACAAAAAAAGGGGCCTTTCAAATAAGTGGATCCCAAAATTTGAACGTTTCACATAATTTCATTATTATTTGAAGGAAAAGGGTAATTGAATGTAAGAAATAAATTACTCCACTTTTAGCGGTTGTTATCCTTTTAATTCATCTAAAATGATAAACGGTACCTAGTATGGTATGACTACTACTCATGGTAGTTAAAGAAATATTTTTTCATGTCTAGAAGAGATGGGGTTGAGTCTCAAGAAAAAAATGAAATAATAACTATTTGGGAGATGAGGATGATGAGGTTGATAGTTTTATCATTAAATTTAAATTTTCTCCAGTTGGGAAATTGGATAAGCACCTGAAAAAAGTTCATAGTTTGTTGTACAAAGTTGAATAAATTAGCAGCAGCAGTTTGATCCTTACAAGGGGCTCCTTGTTTGGTATAACCATGAGAAGGCCCAAGTGGATGGTATTACATGAACTCATGTTGAGTCATCCATTGTATTTTCAACATTCAATGCAAGCCTTTGATTATTCCATGAAAAAGAAATAGCTTTTGGTTTTATGACTGAATTTTAGTAGTGCTTAGCTTACTATTAGTATAAGGTTGCGGTAGTGGGGACATGATGGATAGGATATAGATTGTGGCATTCCCTTTAAACTATGTTATTATAAACCTATATTATATAACAGGTGATATTATGTGTTCCTAAGTGGTATTTGAAAGTTTATATGATCATATAAATATAGATACATTCCTTTTCCTTAGACATGTAAGCATTTATAATTATCGATACCACTCATCCCATTGAATTTACAAATATTGATACCACTCAAATTTTTGACACATATTTTAATGAGTGTTTTAAAAGGAAAAAGAGATCAACAAGTTTAGTTTTATCCATCTAAAAACCATTGCGGTTAGTTTACATTACTAAGTCTCTATTTTCCATCATTTACTATAACTTATCATAACACTTAACTTTGAATTCATGCTTTCATAAAAATGGAATGTCCAAAAATCAAAAAATTTATTAATGTTTTCCAGTGTTTGAATATTTCATTTTTAATTAGATATATATTAACCAGCATTATATCTTCTACTATGAGAGAAACTTTATTCAAATAATATATTAAAATGGGTAAAGTGTACCACTACTTAGAGGTTAGTTTTGAATCATTTTCCTTATAGTTTTAATAATAATGACTACATTAAACTTTTAATTTTTTTTAAATATAGTTATTCATGTTTTCATTAATATTTTGATTATAAAACATTAATTATAATATATTATTTAACATTATGAATGGTTATACACAAATAGTTATTAATTTTTCTGTTGAGACTCATGAACCACTCTAATTCATGTATTTTGGTATTTTTTTTATATTTCAAGTCTTTTCATTCTAAATACAAATTTTTTTTCAATAAATACATGAAATATGAATTCTATGCCACTAATAAGAACAATTCATGTCTTATTACTCTTCCCCTTGAATTTTAGATTTAAGATTTTGTTTTTTATTAAACTTTGGAAACTCTCCTAGGCCAAATGGGTTCACAAATACATTTTTTCAATATTTTTGGGAGATTATTAATTGTTATGTTTTCATGCTTGTCATTCATTTTCAAGTGTGGGTAGTTCACAAAAATCATTAAAGATGAATTTTTAGAACTCATTACTAAGGTGGTCAATGCCAATGAGATTTACCTTTTTGGACCTATGGATCTTAATAATACTTTTTATAAATTCATTGGTAAAATTATTTCTTGTAGGCTCTCCAGTATTGTAAAAAAATGTCCCTCCAAAATAGTTTGGTTTCATAAAAGGTATAACCATTAATTATTTCTTTATTACTTCTTAATTCGTCAATATTATTCATAAATCAACTAAATGATATAATTTTTCTATCAATAATGATGTTATAAAATCCTTTTATACAATATCCAGTGGTTTCATATGTATGGTTTTAAGCAATTTTAGCTTTGATGACATCTTCATTAATTGGATTCATAATATCATGGGATTAGATCATATATTTTTTCTTATAAATGGATAACCTAAGGGTTATTTCACAAATACCATAGGTTTTAGGCTATGTGATCCTATTTCCAATATCATTTTATCCATTTCTAATGATTACTTAATAAGTATTTTTTTCCAAATGGATGTTGATAATAAACTCTAGTCCATTAGAACTTCCTAAGGACATATTGAATCTACATACTTATTTTATACTGATGACATAATTCTTTTCAAAAAAGGTGAAAAAAGAAACATCAAGAACATCAAATATTTTATCCTTTATTATGATAAAGCATCAATACATAAGATAAGTTGGAATAAGTCTTTTGTATACTTTTGAAATAATATTACATCAACTAGAAAAGTTGAAATCATTATAGATATGTTAGTTAGATAAGGTTTTTTCCATTAATTTATCTTGGGGTCTCCATGTTTTAGGTAAAACAACATTTTGGTCATTTTTCTCTAGTTGTTAGTCAGGTGAAGAACTGACTATCTTCCTAGAAGGGAAAGAAAATATCGATGGCTGGGAGGATTAGGTTTGTCAAATATTTCATTGTCTCAAATATTTTTTACTCTTTCATGGTTTATAAATGGTATATGGATCTTCTTATGAGTATCAATACCTCTATAAAATAATTTGTAGAGTGGGATCATTCTTCAGAGAAAGCTTTTGATGGTTCATTGGAATCAATGTTGCAATACAATTGATCAAGGAGGGATTGGAATTAAAAATATATCCAATTAAATGAAGTTTTGTAGGATAATTTCAAATGGATACTTATTAATGAGAAGTCCCATTCTCTTAATTTTTGAAAACTAGATCTTAGAACTGACTCAAATATGGGAATTTAAAGTATAAAGTCTTCTATTTGGATTGTTCTCAAGAATTATTTCTCCATAATATCTATTACATATCACTGATTAACAAGTATTAATTCATCCTGTAATTTTTGGTAAGATAACTAGAAAATTATTCATCTTATCAAATATTTACTCTCAATATAATTCATTCGACATAAATGTGTCAATTAATGAAAAATCGGAATTTTCCTTCAATATTATCCCTTTTGAAATAAAGTAGTTTCTTTTAAACTATGATTTCTTGAAATTTGAGGTTTCTATTTGTTGGGAACCTTTCTCAAATGGAATACTTTCATCCAAATATTATTACTGTGAGTCTATGAAGGGTAATTTCAATAGTTGGGATAAGTGTTTAAGCATAATTTTAATTATTCCATCCATATTTTCTTTTTCTTGAGACTCATGTATTACAAAAAATCTACTAAGGATTTTTTGTTGGGTGTTGGTGTTTTTATTTTAGCTATATGTGCACTAATTCATCATCCTAGAGGAGAAATTGATCATATTTTCTTGGTATCTCCTAATTCCTCTATGATATGAATCACAATTAAGTATTGTTTTGAAATTAGAATTCTCAACACAATAAGAATATGGGATCATCTTCTTTCCATAATCTCTATTCATCTTCCATAGTAATTGCACAACCTATTTATTATTTCCAGTTTGTAGGTTATTCATCATATATGGAATAGACAAAATAAAATTATTCATAGGGGCACTTCTTTCAGTGTTTAGTCAACTTTGGACTATATTCTCTCTATTGTGAAATATGTGAATGGTGGATAAATAAGATATTTTGAGTACTCAATCAATGATTTTTCTATGCTTAAGAAATTTTTAATTACATGTAATTATTTTCCCTTTTATGGGACCTTGGAATTCATGTGGGATTCTCCATTTCTGGGAAGGATCACATGACACATGGATGTTGCATCAAAAGGTAATCCTTGTTCTTTTAGTTATGGTGTGATTTTTAGAAAACAATGAGGCAAATAAGTGGGATGTTTTTATGGTCCTTGTGGAATCCCCACCTCCCTTGTTGCTAAAATGATTAGTATTATAAATGTTGTGGTTATTGAAAAGAAAATAGTATATTCCAACTTGTGTCTTAATTATGACTCCACAACCCATATTCAAGCTCTTAAGAATGGTATTATTCGTATATATTAGAAATTGACTACAAGATGGAGAAAATGAATGTTTATGATTTCATCCATGAATTATATCCTAATGAATACATATCATGAGGAAAATTATTTGTCTGATGGAATTTTTAATAATGGGATCACTGCTCTGGAATTGATATGGTGCAACAATATAACTGGCGAGATTTTATATTTTTGAAAAAATATTTTTCATAAAAAAATATCCATTCAGTCTTTTTTAATGTTTTTTTATTCAATAAATGAGACAATAAATTTAGGAAATATATCATTCTACAAAAAAACATTTTCTGATGTGATTCCATTTATGAAAAACTAATTATTTTTTAGTCCATTCTTTACAATACACATAGATTTAACTCAAGGGAAGAAAATAAACATTTTAAACCAAGTTAAAGAACACACTAGAATAATAAAATAATACTTTTATAATAATGTAATAAATATAATGATAATGAAACTAATAAAAACATAAATAAAATTTAGGTAGCAATAGTATCAACTGAAGTAGATGAAAAATGAGACAATATTGGCGGTAATAGAATCCAATAAAACAGTATAAAATTTGGAAAATATAGGTAGAAATAGTATTCTCTCAAGAATAAAAAATAACAAAATATTGGCTATGTGACCCACTAAACTAATAAAAATAAATAATATCATTTCACTAGTCATCACAACATAGTGGAATAGTAGAGAGGAGTAGTATTATCTCTCTAGTCATGAGGAAAATTAACCTTGTCAAGGGGCGTTGTATCATGTCACTAGTCAGGAAGAAAATCTAAACAAGTGGATTGGTTTGGTATCATGTTATTAGTCAAGATGGTTCACAAACCTTGTGAAGAGGTGTAATATCACATCACTAGTTAAAACAACATAATTAACTAGTTAGATTTAAAAGTAATATCTCATGAAAAATTTTATGTTACTAAAATCCAATTTTCAAAGTGACAAATTGGAATTTAGAAATGTATGTTGAAAATAAAAACACATAAAAATAAATTATAAAATCCTTTTAAAACATTAAAATATTTTCATAATGAACCGAAAAAAGATTCATAATTTTTAAAGACAATCATAAAGAGAAAATAAGGCATTTAATCAAGAAATATGAGTTTATGGTATTTAAAAACAAGTTTTATATCTTAAAAATTGAGTGGAAACCCTTTTTGTATAAAATGAAAACTCAAGAAAAAGTTTGTCATCATCGGATGCAATACACTAATTAATCATGATAGAATACATAAAACAGTATAAAAACTTATTAGAAACCATAATATTTAATGGTTTTAAATTTAGAAAGACATGCATGGAGAAACCTACCTCAAATCCATTACCTTCCCAAGATAACAAACTTAACCACAAAAAAAAGGCTAGATAAACCCTTATTATTACAATAAAAGTCATTAAATTAGAAAACTCAAGTTAAAATTAGGATAGAAAACATTATAGGTCACAAAATCCATACTAGTAAATCTAAAAAAGAAGGTAAGGAATACAATGATGAGGGGGAAGGGATTTTGTGGGTTTTATGTAGAACTCAAGTGTTGTGGAAGTTGTGATAGGTGGTGCGATGAGGTGCAGGGGTGAAGTATATAGAAAAACAGTGTATAAAAAACTGGAGCAAACTCCATCGGCAGACAAAGAAAAAATCTAGAGATGCTAACAAATAAAATTTCTAGGTACCTTAGATTGGGAGATCGATTCATCCTGAAAGTCGAGTGGCTTTGGCAGTGTCCTTTAGTGAGAGTATTGACAGTGGTCTAGTTCTGTGAGATCTTGACGAAGTGTGAAGGAGACAACTCCTGTTTGGTTTTTTTATAATAATACGTTAAGATTTTATGAGTGCTTTAAAAAGTGATCATATCATCACTAAAATAGAAAACTTTGATAAACCAACTCTTTATCAGTGTGTTTTTAATGCTAATAAAACTACCCCTTTATTGGCACTAAAAAACTGCTGATAAAATGAGTCTTTATCGCACTAAATTTCTAATTCTGATAAAGAGAAGTATTATTGGTGCTCTTATAGTGTGTAAAGGGTTCCCTTTATCTGTGCTAGAAACATCATTTATAATGATCAAATTTTGGAAATATATTTATTTATTTACAATTATAATTATAAATAAATATTTTTAAAAATATTTCAATATATTTATAAATATTTGTATATATTTGTAAATATATTCATCTAATTATATATATTTATATTATTTTATTTATTTATCCAATTGTTAATATAATAAATATATTTATGAAAAAAATATATTAATTTTAACTTTATAATTATTTAAATATTTAAATATATTTATTTATTTATTAATAATTCTAATAATAAATATAGGTATTTACAAATATTTGTATATAATTATAAATATATTTATATATTTGTATATACATTTATATAATTATATTTATTGTCAATATATAAATATATATACTTAATTTTTAAAAAAAATATAGGATTTGATTGAATATATTTATTGTAATTTGATAATAATTTAAATATATATTTATATATTTATTTATTTTTTTATAATTAAAATTATAAATAAATATATTTAAAATATTTATATATAATTATAAATATATTTATATGATTGTATATATTTATATGAATATATCAATATATATAATGATAAATATAATAATTATATTTTTTATTTAAATATATTTATTATATATTAATTATTATTTAAATATATATTTATATATTTAATTATAATTATAATTATAATGAAATATATTCAAAAAAATATTAATATATAAATATAAATATAAAATAATAAATATAATAATTATACTTTTTATTTAAATATATTTAATATAATTTTATAATAATTCAAGTATGTATTTATTTATTTATAATTATAATTAAATATAAATATATTTTGAAAAGGTATATATATATATTTATTTATTTATTGAAATAGTAATATATATATATATATATCTCTATTAATAATTTATAATAAATATAATAAATATATTTAATATTTGAATATATTTATTATAATTTTACAATTATTTAAATTTTTATTTATTTATTTATAATTCCATAAATACGGTTTAAAAATAATAATTTATTTATAATTTAATAATAATATATTTAAATTACAAAACGATTGAAATATATATTTTAATAGATTGATGATATAAATTTCAAACATATTTTTAATGTTAAAATGTAATAAATAAAAAAATAATTATTATTCATATAATTTATAATCATATTGAAAATATTGCAAGCATAGTAAAAAAAATATATTTATAAGGAGGATGGGTCTCGACGGGAGCTCCCTGCGGTGATCTTCATAGTGAACAAACCCTACTTTGCTCAATATATTTTCTGCCCGACTCTCTACTCAATATTGGGAAACTACTCGATGGAGGAAGTTGGATAAATTGATCTTGTAATGTTATTTCTCTAGAGGAAGGACAATCAGATGTGTGTCGAGAAGAAGTATATACAAGCACTCAGCCTTTCGCATATTAACATGATTCAAGCATCAGGTAGATTGTTAAGAAGGGATTTATGATCCATGTAGAAGAGAACTCCACTATAGTGTCTAAAATACTAGCAATGTGAAAGAATTCAATTGTTGGGAGACTCATTCTTCTCGTTGGAATAATATATGGTGATAAGAGGACCTAGTAAATAGGATTTCTATTGTTTGGGGTTTTTATAATTGCTATTATCCCTCATTAGGATGTGGTTTCTACCAATGCCTCTTCTCTTCTGAGATTTTTAAATAAAATTCATGGATCCTTGGATCCTTTTATTCGAAGTCAGGGCTTTTCTAGTTCCATGAGAGGTTTCATGAATTTAACATGGATAATGTCAGGAATACATTTTCATAGGTTTGGATCCAACTATATAGGATCAATTGGTTTTTCTTGCACATGAAAATTCTTCATGATATTGTTTCACCTATTGGCATCCCCATTCTCCTTGGAAAAAAGAGGGAGGTGGTGTGATTTTGGTACTACTCAAGGATTCTGGTGGAGGTTGATCTCAACTCCACCCACATAGATCAGGTATTTCTATCAATTTGTGATGATTATATTAAAATTAGAGTTGAATATGAAATGTTTACTCATCTTTGTGGGCTATATAATTCTGTGGGACACCAAAAAAACACTCGTTGTAGACTATTTGTTTATAGGAAATGAGGTACGCAAGGGAATCTGTAAAAGAATACAGGAAGCAGGGTAGTGCATCCAAAGAGCTTGTGTAGCAAACTAGAAGTTTCCTGGGGCACTTAGCTCTAGCATCGTTGGACACTAATCCTAGGGGTAGTTGCTCACATGCCACAATCTTGAAACATGGACTGGGCCTGATCCCTTCTAATAGAAGTAGTCATGGTCTATGGACAGGTGTGGAACCTAGGAACCTAGAACCCTCTAGAAAGGACAAGGTTATGCAGCAGGATGGATTTTCATTTGTTCATATGAAAAGGATCTCTCCTTGCTCCTAGGGGAATCATATAACATGGGATGATGATTTTGATGCTTCTTTAGAGGGGTGTAGAGTGGATAACCACAATCACTGAGAATTTAAAAGGTTGTTCAAGATTATATTGATTTCCAACTAGTCACTAAGAGGCACTTTCTTGACTCCGGTGTCCAGAAGGGAAAATAGAAAGTGGAAGAATCAACTACTCTTCAGAAAAATAATTCTATGAAGTATTAGATCCAATGTGCTACTCTGGAATCACTCAAAACTCTTGCTCAAACATCTAGAGAAGTTGTTAATCATGTTGCTTCCTTTCCTAACACAGATAGGGTGAAATCGACTATAATTATTGGTCATGGAAGTAGTTTAAATCCACTGAAGTACAATAAATAATGTTTTAATTTTCATTACCTCTTGAATATTTCATTTATCAATGATGTATTTTTTGTGGAATTTGGTGGTTCTCATGGAGTGATTCATGCATAGGAATAATCCCTAGAAGTGGAGAGCATTCCTCACCCCATGAAAGATCCCACCAGATCAGAAGACATTTATTCTCACCATGAGGGTGATGGGACCTGGAAATAAGACAAAATCAAAAAGATGCATGGATTGAGATTATAAAAGATAAAATTCCTTGTGAAAAAAATGGTGTTTCTCATATTGAAAAACAAGTTGAAAATACCCCTTACCGATTGGAATAATTTTCCAGTTTTTGAATCTCTAAATTATAGATAACCTGGATTTGAGGTCATCTCTATTCAAGGGTTTATCACTTTTTTTCAAGATCATATGGCCAATTAGGGAGAACCTTCAAAATTCCAACCTCTCCTTTAGTGTATCATGATCCACCTGGATAAAAATCCCCAATCTTCAGATATGGATATTCACAACTCATCTAGGACACTTTCAGTCAAAGTATCCCCCTTTCATAGGACCAATGTGAGGGTGACTCCCTTTATGGGAGGATGTTTAGGTTTAGAAGAATGATCAGGGAGATATGATGTAGCCTCTATGATCAATCCATGAACATCAAAAATAATTAAATATAGAGAAGATAGAACACAATCATCGTCTCATCACATTAGAAGCGCGCTCTGAGCGATTTGAGAAACCCAATATCTATATTTATTTATATTTTTAATTATAAATATATATATTTTTTCAATTATCATAAAATGAAAATAAATATATTTATAGTATTTATAATTACACATTTATATATATATATATTAATATATATACACATAACTACATAATTATATATAAATATATATAAATATATATAAATATGTAAATATATTTATAATTATATATAAATATTTTTTAAATATATTTATATATAGTAATTATTATAAATAATTAAATATATAATTAAATATTTATAAAATAATAATAAATATATTTATAATATTTATAATTAAATATATTAATATGTTAAGGGTCCATATTTGCTTATTGTCAACCTTTTCTAGTTTTCAAAGCATGAGGTGCTCGGAGGAGTCCCAGTTTGAGTTTGGAGGGGTACACTTGCAATAGGATAGAAGATGGGGGAATACACAGTGTGTAAAGGAGTTTCACATCCTGTATGTTCAGTTCATAGTTTTTTAAGAATGGTTCACATGGTGTTATACGATGTATATTTATTCGATGTTAAAAGGTTCAAGGTGATATATTTTTTGATGAGATCTAAAATATGACATTTAAATGATGTTTAAGGGATACACTCCATTTAATTACCATGTGTAGTGTATCTTTAAATATTATAGTATCTCAAGTTTCAATAAACCCTTTGACCTTTCTCTCATTCCATGAAATCTACCATACATCCCATTAGCATTTTGGGAATCCTTTGATGGGGATTGATCCTTGGATTATCATCTTAGATATTTGGTGATATGTAGTTATCCAAGGTGTATTCTTCCTTTTTTAAGTATTTTTTCCTTGTTCATTATTGTTTCCTCATGTTTCTCCTCACCATGTAGTGGCGGACCATCTCCCATGTTTTTTAAATGGGTTTTCTTGGTTGTTTTTTGTGCGGTTGTGGTGTGGTGTCCTTTGAGGGGTGCAGTTCTTATAAGGGAGGTGATCGATAATCATAAAATTGTTTCATTATTGTGTGAAAAGTGTCCATTCCATTAAGTTAGGGGATTCATTGGTTCTCTTATATTACTTACATGAAATCTTAAATTGGTCCTTCTTTATCCCTTCATATTGCAATGGAATTAACCTAATAATAATGAACTAGATTAAAGAAATTTTTTTCTGATCACATGTTTCTGTTCTTTATTCCTTGATAGTGGGTTACCTCTTGATTTTCTAGATACTATGATATATATTTATTCATTGATAGTATTTTATTATTCTTGTATTATCATATTGAAACTATTAAAGAGTATATTTATGTTGGTTGATAATAATAAAAGTCGTGTATTTGATAATGGTTCTTTACTAGGTACGTTGGAACCAATATAAATGCTAATAGAATGTTTTAACATTGATAGATTGATAAAGAATGATGCCTTAAGATATCTATAGTTAGATCCTGTGAATAATGAATCAGTTAATTCAAGAGGTAATAAGAACTAATTTTTTTTATATTCATAATATCTATGTTCTGAGTTTCCCATCTTCTTGAGAAATTTAATTTCCTTGAGTTTAGATCCAAGATATATCATTTATGTGTGAAGGTAGGATGACTTTTCTGAAGACCTAGATTTTCCTATTGGTTATTATTGTTTGTTACTACTATTTTTTTGATGTTCTCTAGTCGTGATATTTTTTATGTGATGAGATATGGGGTGGGGAGGCTTGAATGTTATATGAGTTGGGGATGGCTGAGCCTGGGACGGATTATGTGATATATGGGTGGGGAGTCCTAGATGATGTGGTATCAGTTGATTTCTGTGATGGAAAGATGAATCGGTATATGCATGTGTGTGTTGGGGATGGAATAGGGGATCATGAAATGTATTGAATTTGGGCTTACTCATTGATTTGATTCTAATAATTAGTATTCTCTCTTATGAATATGTTAAATGGTCGATGGTCAGGTCGCTTGTTTATGTTTTCTTTCCTTTACCCACTGCTTTCGGAAGCAGGATGTCCTTGGTAACATGTTTCCGCTTTGTGATAGATTAGGATGGTTTTACTTGAGTAAATAATTTATATAAGGATTCTAATAATGAATTAAATAATTATTAACCCACAGGGTTGGTTGATGATGGAATGAAAATGTTGAAATATTTTATTCTTGATAAACTGTAGAATCGGTTTGGATTATTCCTGGAGGGTTTGGACATTACTTTGATTAGTAATGTAATGTAATGAAATTTTTAATAATATTAATGTTTAAATATTGGTTAATGAATTAATTAACAGAAGGAAATTATTAAAATAAAATAAGTAATTAATGTTTCTCTTTTAAATCTTTCATTTCTTATAGGATATCTAGTCTTAGAAGTGGATGTCAAGAGTCCAAGTGAAGTTAGTTGAAATTGATTATAAGAATAGGTTATGCCTATAGTGTGGTTGTGATATATATTATATCATGTATATTCTGTGATTTCATACACTACCCCTCCCATGTCGGTTAGGGCGATTGAAACCTAGTAGACTCTGGGAGGGTGTTTTACCCAACAACCCGATGGGAGGATGGATGGACAGCTACCCCCTATGGCCCCACTCTCTTCTCTTGGTACTTACCTGTGTTGGTAAGAAAGGTTGTCAGTTTTCTCATATATGTGTTTTAAGGTATGTGATGGACTATGTCTATTTCATACTCAGGTATTTCCATAAATAGTATCCAAAGGATTATTATAGGTATGACTTGTATAGGTTATGGTGGCTTGAGGTGCTTGATAGGTGTATGGGATGTGATGGCATGAAGAATAATACTCGATGTATGATACATGTTATATGGGCTATGGTGGATCCAAGAAACTAGTTAGTTACTATATATGGATATTTGGGTGGGATGAGGTGATTATGTGATGCATGATGTGCATGTTATGATTCCTTGCCAAGGTGTTTTTGGGCTATCTTACTTTTGGAAAGAGGAATATCAGGACGTGTAACATTGTGGAAGAGTGGAAACTAGTGGGAAAGCAAGAGTGGGGTACCCTTGATGTTTAGATATTATATTATATACTCTCATTAATGTGATTATTTGTGAGTGTTATCCATGGTGATGCTAGGAACATAGTGTGCTCATGTAGGTGATGAGTTAGTTTCACTATTGTTTATTTCAATTTACCATAATTTCATTATATTTTGCATGATATGATCCAGGTAAGATCCTACCAAGTATACTATTAATATCACACTATTTATATATAAATAGTTTCCTGGGTCATCTAGATAAGGTTATATATTGGGATGAATATTACTAACTCTTGGTTTTTTTAGGGGCTATTTGGGATTCATGGTAATAGATATCATTAAATTTTTAGTACTTTTAATTTTACTTTCAATTTTTTTGTGTTGTATGTCATTCCATGTTTTCACTTGTGATATATATATATATATATATATATGTATATAAAATAAGGTATTGATTGGTGTATCTTCCTTATCTCTATCTTGTTAATGTTTCTCTTACAGGGTAATTCATCTCTATGTATATTTATTATATCATCGGTGTTATTCACCAACCCAAAGCCTAATAGAGGTGGGAATTAGGAAATCACTATCTTTATACCCTCATTATGGAATCTTTTTTGGGATGTTTTCATGATAGAGTTGTATCAAAGGTTCAAGTTTAGGGATATGATGATGTTTTTGTTAGTTAGGGGTGAGGTTGCATGGTTTGGTGGGAAAATGGTGTTAGCTAATATTATTATGATATATAAATGTAGGATATTGTCTAATACATGGGTGTTTAGTCCCCTGTGTAATATTATGCATTAAACATTATGTTTATTGAGCCCACTAAATTAAGTGATACTGGTTGTATGGTAGATCGTAGGAAAGGATCATGCATCATTTTTATTTGAACCTATGTTTGAAATTGGTTCACCTTAGGATAGGTTTAAAACAAAAATTAGGATTATTAATTAATTAATTAATTAATTTTAAGTATTCCATATTCTAGGTTTAGGTTATCTAAAATTTTGTTCTTTTTGAAGTAATGGATCTAAGTCGACGTCCTCATCAAGTTCACACTAAGATGTTTAGCAGGATGTGCCAGCAGATTGTCACACAGTGGAGGTCAAAGATGAAAAAACGTGGAGGAGGAATCTTGGAGAGTTTCAGCACCATAATACATAGAAGTATGAGGGATCCATTTTATATTAAGTCATTAAATACTATTCATATATGTTAGAGAGAAATTTTAGTCTGATCTTTTCTCAAAAGGATTATTGGGTTCTGTTGGATGTGATGATGATGCATGGACAAGAAAGCCACTGGTGGTATTTTTCCTCAGGGATCACGTGGAGTTGGAAGTCATGAGGGAGATTTTTAAGTCCAATATATAGAAGAGTTTATTTATTCTATTATTAAGTATGATAGTTTCTAAGAGATTATTACCCTTTTATAGTAGAGTATCAACGTACAATATTTCATGATCCATTTCTAGACCCTTCTAGGATATGCTTTAGAACTGTTTTCAGATAAGGAGGCTAGGGTGAAGAATTTTGAGGAGGCTTTATGTCCATATATCTTGTGCCATGTCAAATTTTTAAAACTAAATATGTATATTAAGTTGTAAGTTAGAGAAGAGGTTATATAGAGGATGTTGGAAATAGTGGTTCTTCAATAGAGGAAAGCCTTCAAGATTCCTCATGAAGTATAGTTGTGGTACAAGATCCCCAATTGTTAGGAACAAAGTTATTTTGGTCATCTGAGGCTAGTTCCCAACCCTAATAATCTTGTTTCTCCAAGGGTGGAGGCTCTTAGACTTATTCAATGGGATAAAATACATGTTATTCTAATAGATTCTATGTTCATCAGTGCTGAGAGTGCCCATCCTTTCTGAGCAATCAGTGTGTGCCATGTGTTCCACTTCTAGTTCCTCCATTGAGGCAGTTTCATCCAATGAAATAGTAGGGTGTGTCCTAGCCTAGGTTCAACAGAGAGGAGATGGGGAATGCAGAGTAAAACACCAAGACCCTCCATTTCCATGGATATAGGATAGTAACCATAGAGGTGGTCTTTAGCACATTCAAAGAGGTCATGGAGCATATCATGGTTAGCATTTAGCTTTATCATTACTAGTTCTAGGTGGGCTAGATTTCTTTTGAGGTACCATTTAGTTTTTTTATACATAGGTACATTATTTTTTTAATCTAATAGTGAAACCCTCCTTTATATCACCTATCCTCATCTGGGATTTTGGACTTGAGGTAGAGAGGCTTCCAGCTCTCATGGTGTTAACTACTCTTACTATAGGTCGAACTAACTGGTATGATGTATGTGGAGATTGTGATCTTGTTTTGTAGTATCACCTCTATTTGTTATACGTTTTATATTTGTGAATAAATCCATATGACATCATCCATGAAATGGAATGGTTGTATTCAGTGTAGGATATTATGGATTGCTTCAAGAGGCAAGTTGTGTTTTATGATTTTGATGGAGATTCAACAGTGTTCTATGGTGAGAGAGACCCTCCCATGGGTTAGAAGAGTGTTTTTTCGTTGTATTATTTGAAGGATAAGATGATACTAATATTTTTAGAGGTTCAACAGTCAATGTTTCCTAGGGTTGTAGAAGAGTACCCTGATGTCTATCCAAAGGAGGTTGTAGTGTTACCCCCTCAATAGAAGATTGAGTTATGGTTCCATATACAACAATGTGTTTCTTTTATCTCTATGTCTCTTTATAGGATGGTTCCTTATGAGTTTTCATATTTGTGAGTACAACTCGATGATCTATTACAGTGAGGTTTTTTTAGCCGAGTGTGTCACCTTAGGATGCACTAGTTCTTTTGTGAATAATGATGATGTTAGTTTGTGGATTTGTATCGATTATCATCACTTCAACCAAGTGATAGTCATGAAATATTATCCACTTTCAAGGATTAATGATGTACTCGTTCAGATAAAATAATAAAGTTGGTTCTCAAAAATTGAACTACAGTTAGGATATAATTAGATGAGTGTAAAGGATGTGGATATTCATAATATTTATTTTCCTTATCATCATGGACAATATGAGTTCATTGTTATGATTTTTAGTGTAATAAATTATCCATATCTTTTTATGGGGTTTATGAACGTAGTGCTCGAAGTGTTCTTGGATATGTTCATGGTGGTTTTCATCGATGAAATCCTTATGTACTCCATTTCAAAGGAGGATCATGTAGAGCATCTACGTGCCTTTTTGGGTTTTCTTCATAATGATATGTTATTCATGATGTTTTCAGCTGTGATTTTTAGGATCATGATGTTCATTTATTAGGGCATGTTGTATCCCCCTACGGAGTAGTTGTGGATCCTTTGAAGATAGAGGCATTTGTGTCTTGGGTGTACCCCGAAATAGTGGCACAGGTGTGGAGTTTCATTGGTCTTGATGGCTGTTACAAGAGGTTCATAGACAATTTATTTCGGGATGTGAATCATTGGAATGAAATTTCCCAAAATTATTAGTCATTATTATGGGCTGACTGGTGATAGGCTTATTTTTAGTACCTGAATGAGGATTTTTTCAGCCCTCAAGTCCTTTTCTTTCCTGTAGAGAGATTCCAGTTTGAGGTTTTATAATATGTTTCATGTCTTTGGTTGGGGTAAATTTTGAGGTTGTAAAGATTAGATATTTATTATTTGTCTTGACAGTTACATCCCCATAACCCCTGGTCATGAGTTGGTATATGTTGTGTTTTCTTTGAAGTGGTGGTGTCATTACATCATCATCCAATATTTTATGGTTTTTACTAACCATAAGATCCTGAGGTATGTATTCTACCAGCATTAATTAAACAAGTATCATCATTGATGGATGGAATTCATGAGGTATTATGACTTTGAGATTTCTTATATTCCAATAAAGGAAAATTTTGTAGTTTATGTGTTGAGTAGGATGTCATATAGTGATGATGTGCATGAATCTGGATATTCCTAAAGAGTGATGGAAGAAAACACAGTGATGCCTCCTGATGTGGGGGAGGATGAAGATAGAGTGTGTCTTTTCCAGATGATAGTGAAGTCTTCTTTGGTTTATTGGGTGTAGGAGTCCATGTTTGAGGATTCTAAGGTGGAGGTATTGAGAGACCGATTTTGGTGATACCCCTGATGGTTGATCTAATTATGGAAAACATTCAGTTCTCTTATAGGGAAAGATTTTAGTTCATTTTGTATTACAAAATATGGTTCTTCATGAGTTTTGTAGTTCACTATAGGTGGTACATCCTGGTGTGAAATGGATTTAACTAGCCTATAGGGGTAATTTTTTGAGGAATAGGTTGAAGAATGAAGATTTGGAGTTTATTTCTCGATGTGTGGTCTTCTAGAAGGAGAAGGTCGAGCATTGTGTTCCCGTTGGATTACTCCAACCATTAGATGTTCCCCAGTGGAAGTGGGAGGAAATATTTATGGACTTCATTACCAATTTACCTAAACCTCAAGGAGGCTATGATTCTATATGGGTGATAATGGATAATTTGATGAAATATTCCCACTTTAATGCAATTAGGGAGTCAATATCAATAGTGTTTTTTTCAAGGTATTATTTGGAGGAGGTTGTCTGATATAATGTAGTCTTGAGGATTCTCATTTTTTTTGAGAACCTTGATTTACTTCCTAATTATAGAGAGGTCCCTAGAATGTTTTTGTCCCTTGGTTATGCCTTAGCATGGATTTTCATCCACATATCGACAGTAAGATAGATTATACCATCCAGAATCCTGAAGGAATGTTGTGATCTTGTGTACTAAATTTTATAGATTCATGGATGAGGCACCTTTACTTGGTCATGTTTCCTCACAATAGTAGTTTACACTCCACCATTGGTATGATGCCATTTGAATAATGGTAAGACTAACCTTTACATTCTCCATTGTTTTGGATTGGGGCCAGATAGGCTATAATCCTCAAGCCAGAAATAGTATATATTCAAACATAGATGGTTTAGGAAATTCCTGATAGGATTGTAACATCCCGGCATAGGTTCCACATGCCAGTTCCCTAAGTTGGTCAGTTAAATGACATCAAGTTCACATCCCTATACGCCCAAGGCTACCGGCTATCAGTGAGGATCTAACATATATATATATATATATATATAACATTGGGAGACTATAATCTATTATTCAAAGCAAAACAACAGTGCAAATAACCAAGAAATAACCAATAGATAATAACCAACAACCAGAATAATACAATAATTAGATCAACCAGTGTCACTTGATAAACCAAAACCGAAAACAATATTCACAATAAAATAATAGATATGTCATTCCAAATAAGTGTAAAGTGTAAAAATGAAAACCCAAAATAAATACATGGACAACTCCCCCATGCGGTTCTTGACACCAAATCTAGTGCCCTCGTCCTTGCTCCATCTTGACTCATCCACCTAAGATAGGGACCTTTTTCTTATCCTAGACGGAAAACATGAAGTCTATTCAGGTACCGATCAGGTATCCTAAGTAGGTTGTGAGTATAACTCAGTAATCCACCACCAATGGTCTCTAAAAAACATATAGTCAATAACATTGTATATAGTTTTATATATAATAAATTATAATTCATAAATAAAATAGTTGTCTGATTTCAATATTATTTAGTTAACCACATAATTTCACTGGGTTCTCGATAACACACAACCCATCAATACCTATTTCATCATGTGTTGATGTTTTAACCTTATCACATATGTATTTACAATTCATTACCACATGGAATTTAATTGTCCATTTAATTTCAATTCATATCATGGATAATTGGAACCGTACTCCAATTCCACCAGTTGGGGCCTATAACGCAATGGCTATGACCCCGGTGGTATGTGAAGAACCAGTCAGTACCCCACAACCTGTTCATCAGAAAATAACTCAAGTGGCCTTTTGAAGAATAATTTTGTGTCCCATACTAATTATCATTCAATCACATAAGTGGTATTTTGAAGCATCAGTTTGTGTCTCATACTCATTGTCACATGCATCACACAAGTGGTTTTTTAAAGCATTAATCCATGTCCCACACTCTTTATCACATGCATGAATTTTGGGTCTAGAATGTCATGTCAAACACCACATGGATGTTTAAAGCTTCACTATGTGTCCCATGACTTGTTTATCAATCAATCACACATATATATTTTACCAATGTTAACCATCACTAATCCACTAATGAACATTTCACATCAGGTTATACCATTCCAATTACCAAAAAATCATGGTTCAACTGAAGGACCCTATAACACCCTGAGAGGGTGGGAGAATAATGGTGTCAATGTTTTCTCTTCTTTACTAGATCATGTTCCCTACATTGGTAGGAACTTGTTTAAACCTGTATGATGGATTTGTGTAGTAATTAAAACATGAAAAAGGAAAAAATATCACTTTTTAATTAGTTCACCACTAAGGGATACATCTAAGGATCATATGCCGATAGCTTTCCAGTCATACCAAATTCCAATTATCTTCAATATCTATGGATTACAAAGGTTCGGTAATAGTTACTCTATCCCAGGCACACTGAATTTACAAAAGTTCAGGAATAGCCCACCACTTCCCTCAGTTCACTTCCATTGACTCCCCTGGGCGCACTACCTTGGAGATGTCTCACTCAGTTTATCAACATGAAGGTCACTTTAACATATTGACATGAAAAGTCATTATCTCTATTAATCATGAGACACTTCCTGCATTGAAGTCCCGAACTGATGCTCTTTTATATTCAATTTTCTGTCGTCGTGCAATTTCTGAATGCACTAGAACTCCATCACTATTTATTCACTAGAATACCAAAATCCCTTTATGAGTTATTCATTTATGAAAACTATCCCTGATTCTGAGGACTATCTTTTATCATCATACCATACATGCTCTACATATCACCCCTGCGCCTTTTCTACATACCACCCCTACTCGGAATACCGTTCCTACTCTGCCTACCGCCTATGCTCCGCCTACTGCCTCTACTCCACGTGTTGCGCCTGCTCTGCGTACTGTCCCTGATCTGTGTACCTCCCCTGCTCGATGTATTATGCATGCTCCATGTATGACCCCCACTCGGCATATCGTACCTGCTCCGGGTATCACTCCTTCTCCACATAGTGTTCCTGATCTGTGTATCACACCGACTCCGCGCACTACACCTTCTCTGCATATTATGCCTATGTGTACAACCTTTGTTTACCACCTTTTCATACGACCTCTATATACTACCTCTACATACTACCTCTGTGTACCACCTTCTCCTTCCATGGAATCCTTCATCAAATTCTGTGAATTATTTCATCTCCTTCATACCCCTTTTTCTTTCGCAAAATATTTTATGGACTACTCCATTGAATTTTGAAAACCATATGGTTTTCACGTACCACTTCATCCTGCATAGAATTTCTTATCCATATAAATTTTGGACTTCTCCAAGTTCTTCCATAGTGATAATATTTTCTTATCAAATTCACTCTTTTTTAATGATGGAATCATTAATCCTTATATATGAAAATAACTCTGTAAATTTCACTAATAAATTTTAACCAAATTTTAAATGTGGGACAAACTTCACCTCATATTGAACTCCATCTGCATATAGTGATCCCCCACCAAGTACTATAATCCTCTGGTGAACTTCAATCCTTCACCTCATACCTTGTGTCTTCCGGTCCGCATACTTCATCTATTCCACCGATTATGAGCCATTCTGGGTACCACATATCCTTCCGCGAAAAACCATTTTCGGTACCGCGACTAATTCCTTGAACCATTCTCCGTACCTTTCCCGCTTACCAAATGCCTTCACTACGTATCGTCTCTACAAACCATTTTCGGTTATGCAAACTACTCCGCGTACCATTTCATCTGCCAAGTAGCCACTGCAAACCATTCTTGGAACATGGTATGCAGTCCATGCTTCGAGATACGTGGTGTAACGCCCCGACCCTAGTTACCCAGAGTCCGTGCATTATTACATAACAATGTAATGATCACAAGAAAGATCAAATCTCGAAAGACTGATTAGTTTAGTAGCCTTGGAATAACTAGATACATTCATAAAGTTTACATTACATCATAAAGTGAAAACTACAACAACATCTTCTCTCCACACTCATATCCCCTTATACTATCCCTAAAGTTCATTCATAAAATACTTCCTCACATCCTAGGAAAAATAAAATGTTGAAAGGGGTGAGATAAAATTTCTAGTAAGGATAACAATATAGCAGAAACATTCATAAATATGCATAAACATTTAAGGCAGCGTATAACTAAAACAAAATCCTTTTAAACTTGAACTTCAACATAATAGGGCAAAGGTAAAATGAAGTAATTCCATTTACTTATTCACATGGATATTCTACTAGTTGAATATTCACATGCAATATCAATAACCACTTTCATAATGATGGAATGCATAATGCCAGACTATCATAACCCCATAGTCAAGGCCTTGTGCTAAGACTACAAATAAGATTTTATCAAGGCCTTGTGCCAAGACACTAGTTTGTCTCATTAGACCTACCGATGCATCGAGGAGCTATAGCGGGCTCCACCCGTCACTTATTAAGTCCAATGCATTTCTCATATGAATAGGTTTAAACATAACATAAACATTCATATTAAAACTAGCATACAAAATGTCAATACATTCTCCATAAACCATGAATGGTATAAAACTAACACATCCATAGTCAAACATATCAAAAAACCTTCAATACAATATGGAAGTTTTGTATCATAATAAATCAACTTCCAATATGCTTAAAATCCATCAAAGGATGTTGACATAGATGAAATCAAAACTATTTGAGGGATATATCTTTTTGTTAAATCATTTAAAAGTCACATAATTATAAAAGAAAACATTTAATTTGAAAATATTCTTATAATAATTTAAGGGAAGCTTTGAATATTTTATAATAGTGGAAAATATATGCACCCACCGTATAAGTTAAAAAGACATTCTTACCTTAATTTTGTCGACAAGGTTTAAAAGGTCCTTGTTCGGAAAATGACGTAAATATTTCTTTATTAACATCTTATAAAAAGTCAAATAAGGGTATAAATGACTTTAACCCATATTCTGTAAAATAGTAAGAATGTTTTGAAATAAATTTTTAAGAAACATGGATGTGGATGTTAAATAGGTCCCAGTAGATAATTTCGTATAAACAACCTCGGAAAATGAAGAGATTGTGAAATAAACCATTAACTTTTACTTTTACTTGGTTGAGGGTAGGTTAACCTCTTGTATAATTGTGAAATAATTGTTATTAAATAATACAAGAATCATATACATTAATATGATATCATATATGATCTTTTAACATTGATTTGTTAACAATATCTTAGTATTATCATCGTTTTGGGTGTTAACTTACTCGTTTTATTTTATATGTTTTGTTACGTAAGTCGTGTTTGTTTTGGATTGGATGTATATTATTCATATACAGAATTATATCAAGTCTTTAAATATTATTTTTAATCATTAAATGACAATTATACTTGAATGGATATGATGGGGGATAAATCTCATCGCGTTCGTGGAGATGGTAGTCCGTACGTACGCATGGGTGACAATATCATTCTTTTGATATTAAAATAATATATAATTGGATGTTATATCATATATACAGAATAATTATCCTGTTATATTAATTATTTACATGAATTTAACATCATTATTATACCCATCCAAATAATAATGTATTGAATAACAATTACACCACGATATGGAGACGGTAAGCCATACGTACGCACGTATGGTGACATTTCTTTCAAAGGACGGACAGAATATTGAATATGGTTATAACATATTTATAATAACATCACAGTATATAGAAGATACTGGAGTTATTATTTTATAATGGAAATAACAAATAAAGAAGAAGTTGAAGAAGATAGGATCCTGAAAGAGGGTGGTGAAAACATTACCTCTTCTTCGGGTTCTTCCTTTTGATTTGATCAAAAGGGATCCTTAGGTTGGATTTCTGATCAAACTAAGGCCTCTATGTTGATTTGAGAGAAGTTGATAGAATATTTTGGTAGGTTTTGGTCAAACCAAAAGGCTTTTAAGGTGTTAATAATTGGTTAGAAGTGGTGCCCTTTTATAAGGGGGAGGATGGCCTCTTTAGGAAAAACATAAAGTATTAATTTATAATAAATTCATATTCGGTTTCTATAGGCTCCAAAGTAAATTATTAAAATTATAAGGTGAGTATGGGTCGAAATTCTATCAACCAATATATTTTAGACAGGTTTGGGTCACTATATTAACCTTATCTTTTAGTTTTAAATCTTAGTTAATTAGTTTGACATTTACCATGTCACTTTGTATTTTTATATTATATAGTTAATAAACATACTATATACATCTAAGTGACCCCAAGTGGTCCATTAATGATACACCTATCATGATATAAGTCCTTTGGCCGAACCTTATATTTTTATAAATTTAATATCAATTAATAATATAATATTTGTTTTAAAAAAACTCTATTATATCAATTTTGACACTATTTGGTATTTGATTTTTGTGAAAATCATAACAACGTGATTACAAAGAAAAAACATTTTTATGTCAATACTAACATGTCATATTATTCTATTAAATTATTGTAATGCATTAAAAATTCTCAAATTACATTTATGTGGATATTTATAATATCAATTATTTTAATATTTCATTAATAAGGTAATTACTGCGTCACCATTGTGTCATAAATAAATTAAATTATTTAATGTCTAAAAATTATAAATAAAATACCATTATGTAGAAAATATTTTTATACTTCTAATAAATCTTTACAATCAAATTTATCTTATGTATAACCCAATATTAAAAATGTTTTAGTAATTAACCTTGATTTTAACTCTTTTAACTCTTCTTTGAATTAAATAATAATAAATGTCCTAATCTAATCCAAGTGGAACTAAATGATAATATCTTATTCTTAAGATTGTTTTTGGTCTAGATACACTTTTCTAATAGAATTAATACATGTGTTACGGTAATATTAATATCATTTTTACCCTTAATTACCCTATTTACTTTTAACCGTGGTAAATAAAAGTAAAAAGTTACTATTCACCAAAAAATTATTTTTATATTATTGACCAAATTTTACTCCTTGATATTAATTGTGTCTCTCGTATTTTCGAAATTCCACTCACAGAAGCGGTAAAATAATGTTTTATGTGAATTTCCAAATTCTCCTAGGAGCTGGGTAAAAGACAGTGAAAAGTTCCATAAACTTTTTATATATCTAAAATTAGTATAAACTAACTCCAATGAATTAAATTTAACTTATATAGGTATTTTTTATCTATTTTGACCATAATTAAATTGAAATTAAATAAATAATTATTTAAATAAAAATTCGGTTTTAAACTATAACTCAGTGTTTTTTCAATATTCATCCAAAATTGAATGTTTTCAGAAAAATACCAAAAATTCACCCTAAGCTAATTGCAATATTCCGAATCCAAAAATTAAGTCCATTTTGAAAGATAAAATTTATAAAATTTCAAAAAGTGGGTATTAATATTCATAACGGCTAGTTTCATTGTTTGTGGTGTGTGTTAGAACTCGAAGTTGCGTACAACACACGCTACTGTATTATTCAAAGAGAAGTGTACTATGGAAGCTTGGGGTGTTACATTCTCCCCTCCATCAAATAATTTCGTCCTCTAAATTTCTAGAATACTACCACGTGAAAAGACTTGGGTGGTTCTTCATCATAAGTTTCTCAGGTTCCAACATTGCCTCTTCCATATTATGGTTTCTCCATAGAACTTGTACCAGAGGAGTCGTCCGGTTTCTCAGCACTTGTTCTCTTGTATCAAGAATCCTGATGGGCTCTTCGCAATTAGAAAGATCGGGTTCCCATTCTAATTCCTCGTATGTGAGTACAGGTGTCGGGTCAGGCATGTATTTTCACAATAATGATACGTGGAACACATCGTGAACTATGGAGAGACAAGGCAGCATTTCCAAACGGTAAGCTACAGCCCCAATTCATTCTATAATTTAAAAAATTCTGATGTACCTGGGACTCAATTTACCCTTCATAACGAAACATATAACTCCCTTCCATGGAGATACCTTCAATAAAACATGATCTCCTACCTGAAATTCCAAATCCTTCCTTCGGTTATCAGCAAACCTCTTCTACCTACTTTGAGCTGCTTTGATGTGGTTTTGGATTACCTTCGCCTTTTCCATCGTTTCCTCCACCAGTTTTAGGCCTACGAGTTTTCTTTCACCAACGTCATCCCAATAGGTTGGTGTGCGACATCTCTTTCTATACAACACTTCATATGGTGCCATATGAATACTTGAATGGAAGCTATTGTTATATGAAAATTCCACAATAGGTAAATAGTGATCCCACATACACTGAAATTTCAATGAGCATGATCTCAACATGTCTTCTAAGGTTCAAATAGTCCGTTCTGATTGTCCATCTGTTTGAGGGTGGTAGGCAGTGCTTAAACAAAGTTCAGTATCTAACGCCTTCTGAAGACTTTTCCAAAATCTTGATGTAAAACGGGGATCACGATCTGAAACAAGTGATAGGGGTACTCTATGAAGCCTCACAACTTCATTAATATATATCCTTTCTAGACATTCAAGTGGTAGATCTTCTCTTATAGCAAGAAAATGTGCTGATTTGGTAAGATGATCAACAATGACCCATATTGCATTTTTCCTTATAGGAGTCTTTGGTAGTACCATGTCAAAGTCCATTGTGATATTATCCCATTTCCACTCAGGTATGGGAATAGGTTGCATGACTCTTCCAGGCTGTTGCCATCCATCTTTCACTTGTTGACAAACCATACATCTTGAAACAAAATTAGAAATCTCCCTCTTCATGTCATCCCACCAAAAATGTTCCTTCAAATCTCTATACATTTTGGTGCTCCCAGGGTGTATAGAGAAATTGGAACTATGAGCATCGTCCAACAATTCCCTTTTTAGATCAGGTATATCAAGAACACAAAGTCTCTTCCCAAATTTCAAAATTCCATCTTCATACACAAAGTCATTCAATCTCCCATCATTCACATCTTTAATCTTCTTTTGAAACTTCTCATCATCGGTTTGAGAACTCTTTATCCTTTCTAGAAAAGATGGTTTGGAAACCATTTGAAAAATCATTAATGTTTCACCTTCCATGGTTATTCCCATATCCAAATTTACTAGATACATGAAAATAGGATCCCTCTCAATTCTCATATTGTTGAAAACTCCATGATCGTTTCTACTCAAATCATCTGCCACCTTATTTACCTTCCCCGGTTGGTTGTGTATTGTGCAATCATAATCCTTTAGTAGTTCATTCCAGCTCCTTTTCCTCATGTTGAGTTCTTTCTATGAGAAAATATACTTCAAACTCTTGTGATCAGTATAAATCTCACATTTTTCACCGTAGAGATGATGTCTCCATATCTTCAAAGAAAAGATTATAGCAGCTAACTCAAGATCATTAGTAGGATAGTTTTTCTCGTGAATTTTCAGCCATCGTGAAACATAGGCAATAACTCTATCATTCTACATAAGGACACAACCAAGTCCTTTCTTCGATGCATCACTATAAATAACGAACCTATCATTCCCTGATGGTAGAGTCAATATAGTAGCATTGACTAATCTTTTCTCTAGTTCTTCGAAACATTCTTCAAAATCTTCGGTCCAAACAAAATTAACCCCTTTACGTGTGAGGTTTGCTAATGGGTTAGCCAATCGGGCAAAATTCTATATGAAACGTCAATAATAACCTGATAAACCAATAAAACTGTGTACCTCAATTATACTTGTTGGTGATGGCCATTCATGGATTTCTCTTGTCTTAGAAGGATCAACATAGATTCCATCTTTGGAGACAATATGGCCAAGAAAAGAAATCTCCTGAAGCCAGAATTCACACTTTCTAAACTTCCCATATAATTCATGTCTTCTAAAAGTTTTCAAAATAATGCGCAATGAATTTTCATGATCTTCATAGATTTTGGAGTATACCAATATATCATCAATAAATAACACCACAAAATAATCGAGATATTCCTTGAAAACTCTGTTCATTAGGTCCATGAATACAGAGAGTGCATTAGTCACCCCAAAAGGAATTACTGTAAACTTGTAATGCCCATACCTGGTTCGAAATGATATCTTTGGAATGTATTCCTTCTTTACACACAACTGTTCGTATCCAGATCAAAGTTCAATCTTTGAAAAGTATTGAGCTCCTTGCATTTGGTCAAATAAATCATCAATGCGAGGTAGGGGATACTTGTTCTTAATTGTTATAGCATTGATTTCCCTGTAGTCGATACATAACCTCATAGATCCATCATTCTTATAAACAAAAAGGATAGGGTCTCCCCATGGAGAAACACCAGGGTGAATAAATACCTTATTACTCAATTCCTCTATTTTTTTCTATAGTTCAACTAATTCCATAGTGGCCATTCTATAAGGGTCTTCGATATGGGCCCTGAACCAGGAATTAAATCAATGGAAAACTCAACTTCTCATTCTAGAGGATGTCTAGGTAAATCTTCTAGAAACACATCAACATATTCTCTCACAATAGGTACATCTTCTATTTGAACATTACTTTCCTCGCCCATATTTATTTTATTCTCTTCTTCCTCGATAATTGAAATTTGTTGAGCAACTGGGGGTGGATCTAGATAAGAATCAGGTGGTGAAGATTCTGCTCTAAAGATAAGGTGTTCCTTATTATCATCATAAAAAATCGTAACCTCCTTGTTCATACAATATATTTTCATATCATGGTCTAAAACCCAATCCATACCAAGGATTATATCAAATTCAGTCATGGGTATGATGATGAGATTAGAAGATAAAGAACATTTATATGCCCTAATGGGAACGGATCCACATAACTTTGTAGCAATGATACTTCCCTTAGAAGTTTTAACTAAAAACTCCCTTGTTCAATCAAATTGGAAATATCTAATTTCTTAGAAAACTCGGAAGATATGAAACAATTGATGATCCATAATCAAATAAAGATTTTTGCTAAACTTGAGCAAACCATTAAATTACATACCACTACGTCTTTCGGAGCTTCTACCTCAGTAGTAGTAATAGAATAAGCTTGGCCTTGATCCCTTGGCCTTTTCTGAGGAAAGTTCCTCTGATGTTTAGGAAATTCATTTGAATAATTTCCCATCTCCCTGCAATTATAGCACTAAACATCAGTAGATTCTTTCATCCCTTTAAAATCACGATCTTGGTGGCCTTTTTCACCACACTTGTAACAGACTCCCATTCCCTTCAAGAAAGTACAAGGGTGTTTCTTCCCACATTTACTACAGGATGGATATTCAACTTTTCCCTTCTTCCCCTTATTTCCATTTTCATATTGATCAGAAGATCTCTTCTTCTCTTTCTTTACTTTAAAGTCATAGGACATAGAGAATTCTTTTTCTGTCTTGATAACACATGAAACAATATCTTCGTACAACAAGAAGGATTATGACACTAATGATCGACGAAGAAATGGTTTTAACCCATCAAATAAATGATCAATCTTAACTATTGGGTTACGTATATAATATCCATCATACCTTCGTAACCTTGTAATGTTAGCCTCATACTTTGCGACATTCCCATACTCCTTTTGTCTCAGACTCAAAAATTGTCTTTCCATATCTGCTTGATGGTAACGAGGAAAGTATTTTTCTATGAAAAGATCTTTGAACTCTCTCCATTCCATATTTGATAATTCATCGTATTAATTTGTTTTTTGTATCAATGACCACCATTGATCAGCATCAAACTGCCATGATAACTTTTTCCCTTTCACTACTCCCCAAAGCCTGAAATATTTTCCCTATGGAACGTATCCATTTCTCAGCTACTAAGGGATTTGTACTCCCACTGAATGTTGGTGGTTGTTTCCTCATGAAGTGGTCTAACATTGATCCTCCATACTACGGATCAGGGTGCTCCATACGGGTATGGTTATTATTCATAACCTGAGTGAGTTTTCCCAGTATGGTGATTAGATAATCAGCACCAGTTGCATCACCAGCTCCACTATAATTATCTTGAGTAGGAGGGTAATCACTACATGGAGTGAATGCATTGATACGGTTTCCATTTCTTCCACTTGGTTCCATTTCTAAACAATGGAATAAACTAGATTAGTTAATGAATCAAATTACATAATTCCATACTTGTAAAACACTTAACATAAATTGAACTATTTATGGATATAATCCATAATCATAAAAAATGTTTTCTTTGAGGATGTATATAATCATAAACACTTCATAATGATTTGTAAAGAAAATGAGAATTATCATAAGCATATCCCTCAAGAGTGTCATAACCAAGAGTGCAGTAAGGCCCAATGTTGTGCACCAGTTCTCGTTCAAGTCTAACTCAAAGAGGTGTTTTCAAGTTTTACCCCTAGGTACATGTGTGCCAGAGCCGCATCTACCTACTCATATCCAGACAGGTATTTATTTCTCGGAAAACTCACAAAATCTATAAAATAATAAAATTCTAGGAAATTCTTCAATACTAATCCTCAAAGTCCATCTTTGGTCTATGTGCTCTAATAAGAGTTTATCTAAATCTAGCTTCCAAGGTTTGTACTAAAATTAATCTAATACCAATTGTAACTCCCCGACCCCAGTTACCCAGAGTCGGTGCATTATTACATAACATTGGTATGATCACAAGAAAGATCAAATCACGAAAGACCGATTAGTTTAGTAGCCTTTGAATAACTAGATACATTCCTAAAGTTTACATTACATCATAAAGTGAAAACTACAACAACATCTTGTCTCCACACTCATATCCCCTTATACTATCCCTGCAAGTCATTCATAAAATACTTCTTCACATCCTGGGAAAAATAAAATGTTGAAATGGGTGAGCACAAATGCCCAATAAAGATAACAATATATCGAAAAATTTCATAAATAAGCATAAACATTTAAGGCAATGTATAACTAAAACAAAAGCCTATTAAAATTGAACTTCAGAAAAATATGGAAAAGATAAAATGAAATAATTCCATTTACTTATACACATGGATATTCTACGAGTTGAATAATCACATGCAATATCAATAACCACTTTCATAATGATGGAATGCATAATGCCAGACTGTCATAACCACATAGTCAAGGCCTTGTGCCAAGACTAAAAATAAGATTTTTTCAAGGCCTTGTGCCAAGACAGTAGTTTTTCTCATGAGACCTACTGATGCATCGAGGAGCTATAGCAGGCTCCACCCATCACTTATTAAGTCCAATGCATTCCTCATATGAATAGGTTTAAACATAACATAAACATTCGTATTAAAAATAGCATACGAAATGTCAATAATTTCTCCACAAACCATTAATGGTATAAAAATAACAAATCCATAGTCAAACATATCAGAAAACCTTCAATCCAATATGGAAGTTTTGTATCATAATAAATCAAATTCAAATAATCTTAAAATCCATCAAAGGATGTTGACATAGATGAAATCAAAACTATTTGAGAGAAATAACTATTTTTTTGAAATCATTTAAAAGTCACATAATTATAAAAGAAAACATTTACTTTGAAAATATTCTTATAATCTTGTAATGGAATATTCGAAGATTTAATAATGGTGGAAAATAGTCGCACCCACCGTATAAGTTAAAAATACATTCTTACCTTAATTCTGTCGAAAATGTTTAAAAGGTCCTTGTTTGGAAAATGACGTAAATATTCCTTTATTAACTTCTTATAAAAAGTCAAAAAAGGGTATAAATGACTTTAACCCATATTCTGTAAAATAGTAAGAATTTTTTGAAATACATTTTTATGAAATATGGATGTGGATGATAAATAGGTCCCAGTAGATAATTACGTATAAACAACCTCGGAAAATGAAGAGATTGTGAAATAAACCATTACCTTGTACTTTTCCTTGGTAGAGGGTAGGTTAACCTCTTGTATAATAGTGAAATAATTTTTATTAAATTATACAAGAATCATATACATTAATATCATATCATATATGATCTTTTAACATTGCTTTGTTAACAATATCTTAGTATTATCATCATTTCGGGTGTTAACTTACTCGTTTTATTTTATATGTTTTGTTACGTAAGCCGTTTTTGTTTTGGATAGGTTGTATATTATTCATATAAATAATGATATCAAGTCTTTAAACATTATTTTCAATCATCAAATGACAATTAGACTAGAATGGATATGATGGGGAATGAATCTCATCGCGTTCATGGAGACGGAAGTCCGTACGTATGCAGGAGCGACAATATCATTCTTTTGATATTAAAATAATATATAATTGGATGTTATATCATATATACAGAATCATTATCATGTTATATTTATTATTTACATGAATTGAATATCATTATTATACCCATCCAAATAATACTGTATTGAATAACAATTACACCACGACGTGGAGACAGTAAGCCGTACGTATGCACGTATGGTGACATGTCATTCAAAGGATGGATAGAATACTAAAAAAATTTGTACCATATTTATAATAACATCCCAGTATATATAATATACAGGAGTTATTATTTTATAATTAAAATAACAAGGAAAGAATAAGTTGAAAAAGAAAGGAACTTGAAAGAGGGTGGTGAAAACATTACCTCTTCTTCGGGTTCTTCCTTTTGATTTGATCAAAAGGGCTCCTTAGGTTGGCTTTATGATCAAACTAAGGCCTCTAGGTTGAAGTGAGGGAAATTGAGAGAATATTTTGGCAGGGTTTGGCCGAACCTAAAGGCTTTAAAGGTGTGAATAATTGGTTATAAGTGGTGTCCTTTTATATGGGGGAGGCTCTTTATGAAAAACTTAAAGTATTAATTTATAATAAATTCATATTCGATTTATAATACCTCCAAAGTGGATTATTCAAGGTATATGGTGGGGTTGGGTCGAAATACTTTCAACCAATAGATTTTAGACAGGTCTGGGTCACTATATTAACCTTATCGTTTAGTTTTAACTCTTAGTTAATTAATTTGACATTTACCATGTCACTTTGTATTTTTATATTATATAGTTAATAAAATTACTGTATACAACCAAGTGACCCCCAAGTGGTTCATTAATTATACACCTTTCATTATATAAGTCCTTTGGAAGAAACTTAGATTTTTAGGAATTTAATATCAATTAATAATATAATATTTGTTTTAGGAAACTCTATTTTGTCAATTTTGACACTATTTGGTATTTGTTTTTTGTGAAAATCATAACAAAATGATTACTTCTAAAAAACATTTTTATGTCAATACTAACATGTCATAGTATGCTATAAAATTCTTGTAATTCATTAAAAAGTCTCAAATTACATTTATTTGGATATTTATAATATCATTTTTTTAATATTTCATTAATTAGGTAATTACTGCGTCACCATTGTGTCATAAATAAATTAAATTATTTAATGTATAAAAGTTATAAATAAAATACCATTATGTAGGAAATCTGTTTATATTTCTAATTAATATTTACAATAGAATTTATCTTATGTATAACCCTATATTAAAAATGTTTTAGAAATTAACCTTGATTTTAACTCTTTTAACTCTTCTTTGAATTAAATAATAATAAATGTTCTAATTTAATCCAAGTGGACCTCAATGATAGAATTTTATTTCTAAGGTTGTTTTTGGTAGAGATACACTTGTCCAATAGAATTAGGACATGTGTTAGGGTAATTTTAATATCATTTTTTCCTTAATTACCCTATTTACTTTTAACTGTGGTAAATAAAAGTAAAAAGTTACCATTCACCAAAAGTTATTTTTATCTTATTGAACCACATTTTACTCCTTGATATTAACTGTGTCTCTCAGATTTTTGAAATTCCACTAACAAAAGCGGTAAAATTAAGTTTTATGTGAATTTCCAAATTCTCCTAGGAGGTGGGTAAAAGACGGTGAAATGTTCCATAAAATTTTTATATGTCTACAATTATTATAAACCAACTCCAATGAATTACATTTAACTTATATAGGTATTCTGTATCTATTTTGACCTTAATTAAATTTAAATAAAATAAATAATTATTTAAATAAAAATTCGGTTTTAAACTATAACTCAGTGTTTTTTCACTATTCATCAAAAATTGACTGTTTTCAGAAAAATACCAAAAATTCACCCTAAGATAATTTCGATATTAAGAATCCAAAAATGAAGTCCATTTTGAAAGATAAAATTTATAAAATTTCAAAAAGTGGGTATTACTATACATAATGGCTAGTTCGATTGGTTGTGGTGTGTGTTAGAACTCGAAGTTGTGTACAACACATGCTACTATATTATTCAAAGAGAAGTGTATCGTGGAATCTTGGGGTGTTACACATGGTTTTCTTAGTTTTTTAATTTACTTTTCCATTTTGCATATCCTTCACTCCTATGCATAAATCCTTCCATTCCCAAAAACAAAATCCCAATTTTAAGGTCCAACAAATTGGAAAACACTGGAAAAAATCACCACCTTAAATATTTACATCGACAAGAACAGCCATAATAATTCACTCTCATATTTCTTCTTCAATAATCATCCGAGTTCATCATATTTTTCAAGGGAAGGTACTGCAACTTCTCTGTCTTCCAGCGACACCAGTATTTCCAGTCAACATTGAATATGATTGGAATCATCTTCTCATTTTCTTATGATCATTCTTAAATAGTAAAATATCTAAATGATCCCTCATGAAATGATGCATGTCTCTTAAGGTAGGATATTTCATGGTCTCTTTGAACAATTATATGTTTCATGATCACTTTATAACTTCAAGTCCTTCAACACTCTCTGAGATGGTTTCATTGTTTTAGACAATGTATCCCCTTTGATACATGTACTTTAAATGTAAGATAAGTTTATCAATCGTCTGAATTATGAATCTCAATAACTTTAGAGTTATTCTTTGTCTCTTTATTTATTTTGATCTTCATTGACAACTGTAAACAAAAAATAAAACCTTATAAATAAAGTGGTCCCAACAATCTCCCCCATTGTATTTTTGTTGTAAATATCATAAATTTTCCCGAAAAATGAAAGAGTCAATATAAAAATGAGAATCTTCTCTATCCCATTACTTATTTCTCTCCTCCAAAAACTGATTTCACTTCTCTCCCACTTATTTTAAAAGAAATATAATGTTCACGGGAAAATTGTATCATTCCATACTTGAGAAATGTGCCATCAATCATTTCACTCTATTTCTATGTGAGCATTTCTTGTTGTAGAAAACAAGAGGATTTGATTTAAACCAAAAAGTTTTCAATTATCAACTTATCATGATACCTCATGAGATGATAACTCATTTACTTTTTCTTCAAGGGTTTTTCCACATTTATTCTAGGATGAATAAATTGAATGTGATAGGGAATAATCAACCTAAAACTCCTGCACTCATTTCAACAAATAGATCAAAAAAACTTTCAAGTGCAATTGGAAGGATAAGTGGCCTTAGGGTACTTCCATTCTTCTTATGTCACTAATTACTTCAGTTACTCCTCCTCTATAAAATGATATTCATTATGAGTAACCAAGGACGAGATATTAATGAAAAATGACATACCTTTTCCAATGATGTGTTCTTCAAGAAATTTTCAGAGTAATTGAATTTAATACCAAATAAAGGTGATACTGATTGAAATAATAATTCTAGAAGTTTCTTCCTTTATCTCCCCCTTAACTAAATCACTCCTCATCATCTTCATCAAGGGTGACCCTTCATCATTTTAATCATTGAATATCAATTGAAAAATCATCCAAGGATGGTAAATTCTTTAGTTTAGCTATCGAGAGTTGACAGCATTCACTACTTCTCATGTTCTCCCCCCAAGAGTATGCTTCACCTTCAATTCCTTGTGTTATCAGCACAAATACACCACAAAAATGATTAAGGTAATAAGGTGGTTCTTCCCTGCATGATCAATATGATCTATATGGTTGACATAATTTTTCTCAATCAAGTTTCTCCATTTACACCAGTCTTCATTCTTTCACATCTGAACATATTTTATGATCTGTGTTGATGTTTCATAGCTATCTTCATATTCTCTTCATGTTTTTGTAGAGAATTATTCTTCTTAACATCCATCGGGAATGATACAGTCGTACTCCTCTTAAAGGCTTCTTATTTCTCTATTATTAAGGTTATAAAACCTTTTTCAATGTGACCAGATTTCATACATCACTCACAAAAAATATCTTTAACACATGTATTTCTCTTGGTTTTAAATATCTCATTCACTTTATCTTCATCATGAAATCTTTTTCCTTTTCCTTTACCTCCAACCTTGGCCTGTTCATTTTAAAGTTTCCTCATTATTTCCAAATCTTCTATCTAGATGAACAATATTTCATTTGGAACTATTTCAGCATATTTGGATCTTCGACATGGGTTCAACTAAGTTTTATCCCTCTTAATTTCTCTTTTGGATGAATTTCCATTTAATTTCTTATTTCTAAAACCCGGTTCTTCTCAGCTTCCCTACTCAATATCTTCTTTGGGAAATGTTTGTTCATAATATTCTTCTGATTTCTTCTCAAGGTAGCTTCTTTGTAATTAGACAGCATTAGAGGTCTTTTATTCTTATCAATAGTGAATGCATGTTGAGATGGGAATGCACCTACCTTGTGACCACTACTGTTGCATACATCACAGATGTTATCAAGCATTCTAAATATGTTTGTGGTAAACAGATGATTCTGGACTTGTGGATGTTTCTTCTTCTTCTCTCGCTTTCTTCCCTTTGATATAGGCTTTCTATGTTCTTTTTCATTTAAGGGATTCTACCAACAATCCAGTGCACAATTCCCAAATCTGTTGCAGCACTAACATTGACCCACAAATCTTGTCTTATTTATATCTTCGGTATAAGGTTGTTGGGCCTTCTTCTTTATGTGTTGTGCTGCATCTGGGGAACTATCTTCCAGATTTTTCTTCCTATCACCTTATCCATGGGGGTAGGGTTTTTCTCCTCACCTTTCCTCACCCATACTTGTTTATAATTTCTCTTTCAACCTGCACTTTTTGTGGAAACATATTTAGAAACAATAGTACAGGTTGGTATGGATGGTACCTTCACTTTCTTGACTAGTTTTGATTGATCAATGAGTGAATTCATGATCTTCTTATCACATGTTGTAGGTATTTTGATAGTAAAGTCCTCCAGTGAGCATTGATTACCAGAAAAAACGGATTCATTCTTTCATGATGTCTCAATATGTGTCTTATCAGGATTGGTCAACTGAGAATCCAATTCTAAACATTAACTGTTGAGAATGACCTTATAATATTTAATCATAGTAATCTTCTCTTCACAAGACTTATTCATTTTAATAAATTCTTCCTCATTCAACATCATTTTATTCTTAATCAAAGAGTCGTGTTCCTTGATCTCCATGGATATACCTTCCAATTGTAGACCATTTACATCAATCCAATTTTTTCAATTTCCCTTCAAGAACATAGATCTTTTCTTCAAGAGACTTTATAACTCTATCTTCCTATTCAAATTCTTTGAACCATTTTGATGTATTTATTTCATGTTTACCCCTTGTTTCTTCAAAGGATTCAATCTTTCTAGAGAGTTTATAACATTGTGATATTTTCTTTACCGAGCCTTCCTCCATAGAATATTCTTTTTTTCTTATCTGGGTGATTTCCTCTTTCTTACATTTAATTATTCTAAAAATTATGAAAACTCTATCTTCGGATATATCGTAAAGGTATTTTCATAGTCTATCAATTTCATCTGAGGCTAATGATTGATCCAGGGTGCAAACACATACCTTCCGATCTCCTTTCTCTTTTCTTTCCAGAAATGAAACACCATCATTTTTCTATTGGCATAGAGAACCAGATACTACCAATTTTTTATATATGAGGAACTTATTCAACTATCTCTTTTCTTTCTTTTTCTTGTTCATCATTGTCTTGCTAGGTAAGGATTTCTGATCAAATATAACTAAAATTTCATCAAGTCTTCTCTCCATTGTTGACTCAGGAAATAAAACTCAAATCCTCTTCTGGGTAGAATTACTAAAGATTATCCAACGTACATAAAACACCCTCTGATACAAATTTAATGAACATAGACCACCCTGATGGGGGGGTGAATCAGGGTGTCAAATGTTTCTCTTCTTTACTGGATCTTGTTCCCACATTGGTAGAAACTTTTTTAAACCTGTATGATGGATATGTCTATTAATTAAAACATACATAAAGACAAAAAAACACATTATAATTGGTTCACCACTAAGGGATTCATCCAAGGATCGTATTCCAAAAGGATTCTAGTCATACCAAATTCCACTAATCTTTATTAGCTATTGATTATAATGGTTCAGGCACAGTCACTTTGGCCCAGGAATAATACCTTTACAAAGGATTAGGGATAGCTCACTACTTCCCTCAATTAAATTTCATTGAATCCCACTGGCTCACTTCCTTGGAGATGTCTCACTTAGTTTATTGACTTGAATTTCACTTCAATTAATTGACATGAAAATTATTTGTCTCTATTTATCACGACACATTGCTTTCATCAAAGTCCTTAATTGATTCTCTTTTATATTCAATTTTCAATTTTATTGCAATTGCGGAATGCACCAGAACATCTTCACTTTTTATTCTCAAGAATCACAAACTCTCATTATGATGTATTAATTTCTGCAAACTATCCCAAATTCTGTGGACTATCTCTTATATGCATATCATGCCTGCTCTGTATACCACTCCTGCATATTTTTCGTGTACAACCCATGTACGACGTACCACGCCTACTCGGCATACCGCCTCTCCTCCACCTACTGCCTCTACTCTACATATCTCTCTTCCTCTGCGTACTGTGTATGATCTATTTACCACCCCTGCTCGGTGTACTGCGCCTGCTCCGCGTAGCTCCCATGCTCAGCGTACCGTACCTCCTTTGTGTATTGTGCCTCCTCCGCGTACCACACCTCCTCTGTGTACCGTGCCTGCTCCATGTACCGCACTTGATCTGCATACCACACCTTCTTGGCGCATTGTTCCTTCTCTGTGTACCATGCCTCTGCATACATCCTTGACATACCACCTTCCTGTATATCATTTGTGTACCACTTCTTCATACTGCCTCGGCTTGCCGCCTCTACGTACCGCCTCTGCATATCGCCTCTGCGTACCTCCTCTGTGTACCGCCTTCGCCTCTTGCAGAATCCTTCTTCAAATTCTGAAAATTATTTCATCTCCTACACACCCCTTTTTCTTATGCAAAAACCTTTGTGGACTTCTCCTTCAAATTTCGTGAACCATTTTTTCTTTCGTGTACCACTTCGTCCTATACCGAATTTCTTCTATGTACCTCTTTTGGACTTAACTGAGTTCTTCCACAGCGATAATATTTTCTTTTTGAATTCACTTATTTTTTGTTTTAATGATGGTATTACCACTCTTTATATAGGAAAATAACTTTACAAATTTCTCTAATCCATTTTACCCAAATTTTCAATGATGGAAAAACTTCACCGCAAATTGAACTCCATCCGCGTACAGTGAGCCTCCACCACATACTACGACCCTCAAGCGAACTGTGAATCTTCACCAGGTGTTGTGTGTCTGCCGGTCCATGTATTGCATCTCTTCCACCAATTACAAGCCATTTCTCGTACTGAAACTCCTTTCATGGAAAACTATTTTTAGTATCATGACACAATCCACGAACCATTCCATGTACCGTTACAACATACCTCACACATTCACTGCGTACCATCACTGCAAAACGTTTTCAATTTTGTCAGCTGCTCCATGTACCATTTCTTCTGCCAGGTATGCGATCTTGATCCATTCCTATAACATGGTATGTGATCCATGATCCTATATATGTAGTTTACTTCTTTTTCTGATTTTCTTCGTCATTTCACATCTTGTTCCCTCCTATGAATAAATCCTTTCATTTCCAAAAACAAAATCTATATTTTAAGGTCCACAAATTTAGATTACTCTTGGAATTGGAACCAACTTAAATATATGCTTCATAAATAATACCCATACTAATTCACTCTCCTGTTTTTTCTTCAACAGTCATCTACAATCATCAGATTTGTCGAGGGAAAGTACTGCAACTTCTTTGTCTTCCAGTAACAACGGTCTTTCCAGTCAACACTGAATATGATTGGCATTATCTTCTCATTTTTTTAATGATCATTGTTAAATAGAGAAATCTATACATGATACCTCAAGAAATGATTCATTTCTCTTAATGTAGGCTCTTTCATGGTCTCTTTTAATAGTGATATGTTTCATGATCACTTTATAACTTCAAGACCTTCAATACTCTCTAAGATGGTTTCATTATTGAAGACAATTTATCACCTTTGATATGTGTAATTTGAACTTAAGATCAGTTCATCAATCATCTTAATTATGACTCTCAATAACTTTGGAGTTCTTCTTCATATCCTTCTTCTTTTTGATCTTCATTAACAACTTTTGACAACAAATACAATTTTATACACAAATTGGTCCCAACGTCAACAATTTAATAACATGGAATAATATTAACAATTCATCATTTAAACCATTTCTCAACATTTAATCTGATGACCCATTAAACATTAAAGGTTAATCCAAACATCGCATTATTCCTATTATTAATCAATTCCATAACTCAATAATTAAATAATCACACAAACCCATTTATTTTTTTAAATCCACAATTCCAATATCTGATCATTTCCATAATCACACCATTCCATTAATTCATTAACAAATAAATTAACCCTATTAAAGCAATTTACAATTGACCCAAATTAAACACATTCAATTATTGATTGAAAATTAAATTTAATCTTATTAAATTCTAGATGAAATTGACCAATCATGGAAATTTCAATTGTGAAATTACACACACGTAATAGAAATAAGACTAGTATTTTCAATTTATGTCACCCACCTCAAGATCGTTTATGAGTGTTTGAAAACATAATCTTCAATTGATTTGGAATTATCATGAACACAAAAAATAACAACATCTAAATCCAATACCTAAATCCAATATCAAATAAATTAGTTTTATCAAATCCTAGATATAGATCCATCACAAACGAGGGGAAATTTTCTTAAAAAGATGAGATAAATATGAGAGGGAGGGAGGAATCTAATCTAGACAAGACCTCTTACCAGGTAAGGTGATGTTCTTCACAACTAATCATTAATTTGAAAATAATGGAGTTTCTAGGAACTTAGAATCCATCCATGAGCCTCTAAAAATGTTATAAATGATTTAGGGTTGAGAAATGGTGTTTAAGGATATAATATGGGGGTTAAAAAACTTTGAAATGAATTTTCATTGGTTTAATTTTCCATGTGCATAGTTTACTATACAGAGAGAATAGTTTTCCCTAACCGTGTGCCTAACTATGAACCTCCCCCTAGGTGTTCGCATTGTTACTACTAAGAGGGTGAACTATTTTAATAACTATGTCCCAGCCATGTGAATCCCCTTTTTTGGTTTTACACTATTTTCAAGCCTAGGCACAAGGTTTGGAAAAACTATACACCAACATTACACCACCCCTCCTTCCACAATTTTCTAATTTCACATTGAAATTATCCAATTTCTTCCCAAATCCATCCAATATAAAGTCAAACCCAGTTACTAAAAAAAGGGTACAATGGTACCTAAAAACGAGCTTGATAAATTACTAGAAAAGGATAGGATCATACAATCTCTCCACCTTATAAAAACTCATCCTCGAGATGCACTCCCATGAATCTCTAAACATATATATGATTCGAAGGTAAAAATTTCAGGCCACTGAGCTTATATATCTACTTCTCTCTCAAGTTTTCACCTAAGAATGACCATGTTTCCACAATACATGACCTATCGACAAGGAGTTTCCCTGAAACACTTTATCACTATGATCCAACACAAATATTGGTTGCTCCTCAAATGAAACATTGATATGAAGCTCCATACAATCCATATCGATCACATGATAAGGGTCAGGTTTATAGCACCGAAGTTGTGACACATTAAAAATATCATGAATGAAATTATACCAATGTGGATGACACAATAGATATTCCATCAACCCAATTCTCTCCATTACAACAAATGTTCCAATAAACCTGGGTTCCAATATGCCATGTCTTATAATCCTATGGTGATACAATCTAGGTCACACCCAAATGAAAACATGATCACCCTCCCTAAAATCATGGATTCATCGGTGTTTATCATCATATTACTTTTTTCTACTCTAAGTCATATCCATATGTTTCTGAATCAATTGAACCTAATTTGATGTATCTTGTTTGAGACTCAGTCCCACCAACTCTGACTCGCTTGCCTCTATCCAACATAGAGGTGATATGTACAAATTACTATAAAGTGACTCATATAGTTCCATCTAAATTGTTTTATGGCAATTATTGTAAAAGGATAAATCAACAAGTTCTAGATGATTCTCCCAAGACACATCGATGTCTAGAACAGACACTCATAACATATCCTTAGAAACAAGAATATTATTCTTCGACTATCCATCTATTTTTGATTTGAATGTTTTACTCAGAAGAACAAAAATATTTGTACCAAGCACATTTTGTAAGACCTTCTAGAATCATGAGGTAAAACTTGGGTCATAGTATAAAAATATAATCTATTGGACCCCATATAGATGTAATATCTCCCAAATGTAAATTTTTCCCAACTGATCCAGTGAGAGATTCTCCTATATATGCAAGAAATGTGCTACTTTCGTCAGTCGATCCACAATAGCCCAAACATTGTCCTTATTCCAAGGTTTCCATGGGAGACCCGCTACAAATTACATGGTAATGACATCCCACTTCCATTAAAGAATGGGAAATTGTTATAATAAACCACCAAGTTGTTGATGCTTGGCCTATACCTGTTGGAAAGTGTAGAGTCATTTCACAAACACTAAATCATCTTTTTTCATTCGCAACCACCAATATTTTTGAGGTAGATCATTGTAAAATTTGTTTAAACCTAGATTCACACCTTATTCTGAAGCATGATATTCATGTATTAGCTCCCATTGCTTACTCATGGGAACGAAAACACAACCCTGAACATAGATGATCTCTTCATCATCTATTTTCTATTTGGAATGTGACTCCCTACCTTCAAGAATTTTCCTCAAGGCCAAACATTTTGGATCCTCATACATCCTCTCCTTGATTAGGATCAAAAGTGTAAACTCCACTGAAACTGATATAAGAGTCATATGCACCTGACCCTTCTAATCCGTGACATGCATCTTAACTAGTAAAGTCATCATCTTCCACCCATAACTAGACTCTTGAACTATCTATGAATTTTTTTCCATTACGGCATCAGTAACACTATTTCCCTTCCCAAAAAATATGTTAGATAAAAATAAAATTCCTGCATATACTCAACCTGTATCTATTGCTGAATATTTAATTTTTTATTGTGAAAATATGTCTTTAAGTTCATATGATTATTATACACAACAAACATTCCTCCCAAGAGATAATGCTACCAACAGATCAAATCATATACCATTGAAACTAATTTTAAGTCATGCGTAGGGTAATTGTATTCATGTGGAATCAAATTCCATGTCCCATACACCACCACTTGATCCCCCAACATCAAAAATACTCCAATACTGATCCTAGAAGAATCAAAAGACACCATATACTCTTCACCAAACTCTGAAAGGATAAATATTAGTGAATATGGAAAATACTTCTTCAACTCCTACAAGGAATACACACAAGCTCCAGACCACTCTAACATCACTCCCTTTGTGTTCAAGTTCAAAATTGGTGTTGCCAAGCAGAAAAGGTTTTGGTGGAACCTCTAATAGTATTTTTATAAACCCATAAAACTATAGATATTTAAGATATTATTAGGTTTCTCCAAAGAAATAACTACCCAAAACCTCTTTCTGTCCGCTGATACACCTTCCTCCGAGATGATGTTACCCAATGAGTATACCTAATAAATCCAGAATTGGAACTCAGGTAGCTTGGGGTATAAGTAATGATCTATTAGAATAATTAGTATGATTTCAAGATATTGGGTATGATCATCATGAGTCCTGTAGTACAATAGGATGTCATCCAAAAATACTACAACAAACTGATCTAGGTACAAGGGTACAATTCTATTAATCAAGGACATAAACACTACTTGTGAGTTTTCCAACCTTGATGCCATAAAAAAATCATATGGCCTTAACTACTTCTAAAATAATCCCAAGGTATATCATAATGTTTAAATATCAACTAATGATACCCCAATCTCAATTAAATCTTGAAGAAAACACAAGATCCTCTCAACTAGTCAAATATATAATCATTTGATCGAAGAGGATACTGATTCTTCATAGTCATCTAGTTCGAATTTTGTTAATCATCCCAAAACCGAAAAGTTATATTATCCTTCTTAGTAAAAATGACAGAAGAACCCCAAGGTGATGTATATATTTGGGTAAATCTTTTATCCATCTAATCTTACAACTAATACTTGAGCTCTTGAAGCTCTATTAGATCCATTATGTATGGTGGAATAGAAACTAGATCAGCACACGACATGATCTCAATCTTAACATCCACATCTATCTTAGGAGGAATACCTAATAAGTCATTAGGAAACACATCCTGGAACCTATATACAATGGGTGGAAAGGAATTATTCTTTACACCCCCATAATCAACCAATAAACAAGAAAATTGGGTGGTGATCTCCCACTGTTGATGATGAACTAGACCTAGAAGGCCCACCTAGATATCCCATTATCCATGGTGAATATAATTGTCACCCTCATGAGAAGTAAAAGTCACTATCATGCCAAAATAATATATGTATACTCGGTAATACACTAACTTGTCCATATCCATGATTACGTCAAATCCTAACATATCTATAATGTAAAGATCCTAAAGGAAAAAAATAATCCCCAACCTCAAGAGAAAAACCCCTAAAAAATATATGTCTCTCGATAGTACTCCCAATGGAGTATCTATCACCATAACCCCAGTCATGAACTCTACATCCAGACGCATTCCATTTATAATTTGTAAACAATAATGTAATGATAGGAACCATTACAAATTTGGATCTAAAAAGCATATAATATAAAAGAATAATTCCTCTAACTATCAATGGTCTAGCCTCATTGTCCAAAAATATTGGATGAACTGCATCAAATTTCTATGACCCTCTTACATGTGATGAATTCTTATCCCCATGATTTGTACCACTCTACTGATATGGGTTCTCCTTCCTTGAATCACTATGTTCATTGCCTCTACATTCATGGCCAGTAGAACTCCAACTACTAGAATAATAGTGTTGAAGATCCCCTTCCAGCACTCTGATTCTTCCTAGTTTCCCCAATCATTACCCATCTATCAGGGGTTCCTATATAACCTCTGTAGTTTTCATATCCTGTTGTAAGATCAGAACTCAACTGGTGGTCAAGGATAAGGCCTAGGAAAGAAATACGTCCTACCACACTGGTGATAGGTCACTCAGGTAAGGTCTTGTGTGATTGAACCTTCCCCCATGACACTCTTATTTTTATCACCCTAGTTGTAATTCCCATTGAGATGCTTCCTACTCTCGAAAGACATATTTCATAATAATCTAATATAAACCACCCTTTCCCTTCTAGAAGCCTCCTTCAGGTTCCCCTCAAAAATTAGATCTTGATTCACAACTTCAGAGAACTTCTACATCCTAAATATATTCACTTGGAACTTAATCTCACATTTAATCCCATCAAGAAATAATTTCTCTATGGTCACCTCATATCCTTCCAAATCTGGAGAAAAGTTCTGAAAATATGTGTAGCCAATAACATAGTCAATAATGAACAAACTCCACTGATTTAACCTCATAAAATCAGTTTCTCTCTCTATCATGAGCATGTTAGGGTAAACATGCTCCATGAACTTCTCCAAAAAGTCCCTACACTCTATATTCTCCATATGTCTAGCCCATGTCTAGATGTCCCAACAACACTTTTATTGACCACATAACATGTAAGAATCCAATATTATGATATTCAAAGTTGGAGTCTTTAAGTTGTCAAGTATCATTTGGATAGACTCAATCTTTAACTCAACTACCTCAGGTCTACACTATCTAGTATGTGTTAGTGGGTGTTGTAACTGAAACTCTCATTTTAGGTCGAACATACTCTTCACAACCCGATTAAAGTCACTCTTCAAAAATATAATGAAGAAAGAAATATTCTAATGGAACTGCTCTTCAGCTCCTTCACCCAGTACTATCAGTGCCTTAGGGTTAAATTTTGGAGAATCATTTTTAGACACAACCTCTGGTCAACATATTTTAAAACTTTTCATCGAGGAGTATATCTAAAAATCCAAAAACACACCTTAGTAAATAGTTTATAACATCAACACTTTTTACTATAGGGATTAACATAAATAAATAACAAGTCATCCAACTTTTCCTATTAGATGGTCAAAATTGAGGCATAATCACCACCCTTAACCATCATACATCATGGTCATGGTTGAAAAAGGGAAAACATATTCTTATAAACCCTACTTTTCATTAGACACCCATTTATCCATTTAAATTTACCACATTTTTCATCAATTAAAATTTTAAATTTCCAAATTAGGTACCTTTTTCTGTTAAATTACAAAAGAAAATAAAATCATTTCTATTCCAACAATATTCCTAAAAACCTATTTTTCTTGCGTGTTCATAAAACAATGCATATCAAAATTAATCCTAAGTTCCTATAATTAATAATGAAGAATAAACTCTCATTCCATACTAGTCCATGAGTCAAATATCATAAAATATCAAAAAATAATAATCACATCTCACATCAAGTGCATCAATCGAGGTGAAATAACATCCAATGGTAACAGAAAAAACAATAACAACAATTCCATCTTGGATACATGGGTTTTCCCCCATACATGGGTTATCTACTCCCATGCATGAGGTCATGTCCAAGGCCCAAATCATCTTAATATCCATTATACCTTTCCCAAATATAATGAAAAAATAAAATAAAATAAAATGCCTTTGATACAACTTTGTAACATCTCGAACTAGGTTCCACATACTGGTTCCCTGAGACAATTGATTATGTGACCTCAAGTGTGTCTCCTCATATTCTAGAGGCTTCTAACTAGGAGCAATGGTCTAATATATATAACAAGGGGAGACTATGACCTCTTTATCAAAGAATAAAAATAGCATAAATAACTAATAAATAGCCAATAGGCAATAATCAACAACCAGAATAATACAATAAAGAGATCAACCGAGTCAAGTGGAAAACCAAAACTGAAAACAGTATCCATAACTAAATAGAAGATATGTGATGCTAAAAAGTTTCATGTGCCAAAATTAAAACACAAGATAAAGACGCTGACATCTCCCCCAAGTGGATCCCAGAACAAATTTGGGTTCCCTCATCTATGCTCCATCATGAATCATCTATCTAAAATAGGTCCATTTACCTTATCATGTCCTACAAAAAAGAAGTCTATTTGGGTACTGGTTAGGAATCTCTAGTAGGGTGTAAGTGAAACTCATTAGAACACCACCAATGACATCTAAAACAATATCCAGTCAATAACAGTGTATGCATTTATATAATCTATAAGCTAAATTGAATAATGTAAATAGTTATTAGATTTTAATATTATTTAAGGAAACGCGTAATTTCCCTAGTTTAATGAGTATACGCAGCCCATAAATACCTATTTTATCCCATGCCAAAGTCTAAACCATATCACATAGGGATTTATAATCTATTATCACATGGAAATTTATTATATATTTATTTTTTATTCATATCATGTATAATTGGAATCATAGTTCAATGCCAACATTTTGGGCTTAGAATTCCATGACTAGGACCCCATGGGTTTTTGAAGAATCAGTCCATATCCCACAACCAATTCATCAAAAAACCAAAAAATTGGGATTTTGAAGCATAATTCCATGTACCAGACTCATTATAAATCAATCACACAAGTGGGCTTTTGAAGCATCAGTTTGTGTCCCACACAAATTATCACATGCATCACACAAGGGGTCTTTTGAAGTATTTGTTTGTTTCCATCACTCATTGTCTCATGCTTGATTTTTGGGTTTAAAATGTCATTTCTATCACCCCATGGGTATTTTATGCAATATTCCATGTCCCAAAAACCGTTTATCAATCAATCACATATATCACATTTAACAAGGTTAACCATCTTTATCGTACTCATAAACATTTCACATAAAGGTATTCCATTCCAATTTCCAAAACAATCATGGTTCAACAATTTAATCACATGGAATCATACGAAAAATTCATCATTTAAACAATTTTTTAATATTTAATCATATGACCCATTAACCTTTTAAGGTTAATCTAAAATTCCATTTATTCCCATTATTAATCAATTCCATAACTCTATAATTAAACAATTATACAATCCCATTTAATTCACCATATCCATAATTCCAATATCCCATCATTTTCATAATAAAATAATTTCATTAATTTATTAACCAATTAATTAGTCCAATTAAACCAATTTAAAATTTCCCCAAATTTAACCTATTCAATTATCACATGGAAATTCAATTTAATTTAATTAAATTCTACATTCCTTTTCCCAACGTTGGTAATTTAAATTTCACAAATATATATGTATAATTAAATCAAGACTATGGGATTTTAAATATTTTTTACCTACCTCTAGAACGTTGAAGAGAGTTTTCTAGCAGAGTCCCTAATTGAAGTGGAATGATCAAGAACATGGCGATGAATGAGATCTAGATTCAAAACAAATAAACAAAATAAAATGTATTAGATCAATCAAAACCTAGATCTAGATACACCACTAAGGGATAAAAACATCCCTTCAAAATATGAGTGAAGTATAAGAGGGAGGTAGTAAACCAATCAAGATGAGATCTCTTACCATTAGAGGTACATGTCTATAAAAAAGATCTTCAATTATCCATGAACGGAGCTCAAAATCCCATAAAATCTATCTGGGATCATCCAAAAATAATAGAAATAAGTTAGGGTCGATATCAGGTGTTTAGGGATATAATATGTGGGTTTAGTAATTTTTTTAAAGAATTTTCATGGGTATAATTTTCAGCACGCATAGTTTCCTATATGGGGTGCATGGTTTTCCCAAAGAATTCTCCTTAATGTACACCTCCTCCTAGGGAGGTTTCAAGGTTACTACTTAGAGGGTGTTTGGTTTTACAAACAATGTGACAACTAAATGAACCCGTTATGACTAGGTTCACACATTTTTCTGTCATGGGTGCACGGTTTGGGAAAATTGTGTGCAAAATGAGTGATGCCCTTATTCCTTCAGAAATTCCCCAATTTCACCCCAAAACTCTCCAACGTAAAACCCAACCTAGATACACTACAATAAAGGTAAACAAGTACCTAAAAATATCAATATACATCACTTAAAATGTTTGGGATCTTACTAGGATGGAGGTAGCTTAGTATGGTCATAAATTTTATGTCGATCATAAGTGCATACCTCTGGAGTTCAGCATTAAAGATTATTTGTTCTTTAAGGTGACTCCTCTTCATGGGTATTGATGTTTTTGTCATGGGATTAATCTTTTTACCAATTTTATTATTCCTTTCAAGGTGTTTTCTCATGTTGGAGTCATGGAATATTACACAGAACTTCCCCCACATATGATCCAGATATATGATATTTTTCAAGTGTTGAAAATCCATAGTTATCTTCATGATGAACTTCATGTCATCTATTATGGCGTGGTCGATGTTGAAGATGATACCTCCTTTGAGGAGAGGTATGTGGAGATCTAAGACTACCAAGAGAGGGTTTTGTGTGTGTTATATTCAATAGGTTCATGTCTTGTGTTAGCACAGTGGCATGGAGGAGAGTAATTGGGAATTTGAGTTTCAGATCCACACTCAATACCCCAAGATGTTTGATGTTTAGCACTTCAATTGTAACATTGTCCTATATAATCTTTGGTGATCCAAGTTGCATTCTTCATTTTTTTTCTAGGGGTTTCTTCTTGATCGGTCTTGTTACCTCTCATTTCTTCTTTCCATGTAGTGGAAGATCATCTCCTATTTTTCTAAATTGGTTTTCTTGGTTGTTTTTAGTGTAGTTGTAGTGCGGTGTCCTTGAGGGGATGTTGTTCTTATTAGAGAGTTTATCAAGATCTTCAATGTTATTCCATTATTGTGTGAATAATGCTGACACCATTGAGGTAGGGGATTCTTTGCATCTCCTATTTTATTTACATGTAATAATAAATTGACCATGTTTTAACCCATTGTATGGAAATATAATTAACCTAATAATATTGAACCAGATTAACTAAATATGTTATCGGTAACATGTCGATGTGATTTATACCATAATAGCGGGTTGCCTCTTGATTTTCTAGATATTTTGATATCCATGTATTCTTTGATAGAATGATCTTATTCATGGATTAGAATGTTAAAATTCATAAAGAACATAAAGTAAAAATTAATTAATAATTTCTTGGCTTAAGAATTAAAGGAGGCATTTTTGAATCTGGTGTTTGTTGTAATTTTATAATGATTAAATTGATTCTTTAATGCATGTTTAATTTAAAATTATCTTCCATGTTATTAAGGATATTTTGAATGTTCAAGAGGTGTTAGGCAGGGTGATCCTTTATCAGAAATCATTTTCTCAATTGTTGAGGATTACCATAGTAGGTTTATTTCTATCATGGATGGAAATGGAAAATTGAAAACCATTCACGCTGGAAGATGGTTAGTTGCTCCATCGCATCTTCTTTACGCTAACGACATTATCCTATTTACTCAAGGGGACAGAGGAAATATCAAGAACATCAAGATAACCCTTTTCCACTATGAGATGGTCTCAGGTCAGGAGGTTAGCTGGAGAAAGTCCTTTATTTACTTTGGATAGAATTTCTCATCCACCAAGAATAATGACATTATAAGAGATATAGGTATTCATGAAGTACCTCTTCCCTTCACCTACTTAGTTGTGCCTTTGTTTTGGGGGAGACTGAAGGCTTTCTATTTTTCTAGTATTGTTGGTTTAATTTGATGACAAATTTCCTCTTGGAAGGGTAAATCTTTATCCATGGCTAGTAGTGTGTTTCTTATGAAGTCCGTCATTATCTCATAAATTTTCTACTCATTCATGGTTTACATGTATCTACTTTCTTTAATCAAGAAAATCAATGTATCTATCAAGAACTACAATTGGGGTATAAGTATATCTGAAAATAGGCTTGAAATGATCCCATAGAATTTAGTTTGCATGTATTGTGATGATGGGGGCTTGGGTATCAAAAATTTGGGTTGTTTTAATGATTCTCTACTATAAGGATTTATATAGAGACTTGTCTACATGAAATCTGAAGCTCTATCATTTATTATAGGTAGATTTATTCATAGAATCAAACTAAGAAATATAAAATACTTTAATTCTTCTATTTGGCCTTCTTTGAAGAATATATTTTCCAAAATTGATGCAGATTCTCATTAGCTAGTTTCAAAGGAATCATCTCTTCATTTTAGGAAATGTAATTTGACTAGAATTCACTTGGAATATTTGGATCTTGGTGATAATTCTTTACTTAACTTTGATATGTCAATTAAATATCAACTTTGAGGAATGGAAGATCTTCTGAATCATGTTACCTCTATGGTTAGGAAGTATTTCTTCTCTTATAGGGGGGACTTATGGGTATGGGAGCCAGCCTCCAAGAGGATCTTCTCCTCCACAAAAATTATAGGAACATTTTTGGAAATTCCTCTGGTTTTCAATGGATAGGAAACGTGAATAAGGTATTCCTAAAACCATCTCAGGACACTTTTTCTCAGAGATTAGCGCATAGGAGGCTTCCAACGGATGGTCATATTCAAAAATGTGGGATTTCCCTCTGTTTAAGGTGTGTCATGTGTCATCAACACAGAGATGACATAGATCACCTCTTTCTCTATTTTTCAGCAACTTCAGTAATGTGGGAGACTGTTTCCAGTATTTTTGAGGTACACCTGCCAAGGATGAATTCGATAACTATATTTTTGATGTGTTGGCCTAAGATTAATCTTTCAGCACAACTTTTATCTCTTTTTCACCTTCCATGGTTATTCCCATATCCAAATTTACTAGATACATGAAAATAGGATCCCTCTAAATTCTCATATTGTTGAAAACTCCATGATCGTTTCTACTCAAATCATCTGCCACCTTATTTACCTTCCCCGGTTGGTTGTGTATTGTGCAATCATAATGCTTTAGTAGTTCATTCCAGCTCCTTTTCCTCATGTTGAGTTCTTTCTATGAGAAAATATACTTCAAACTCTTGTGATCAGTATAAATCTCACATTTTTCACCATAGAGATGATGTCTCCATATCTTCAAAGAAAAGATTATAGCAGCTAACTCAAGATCATTAGTAGGATAGTTTTTCTCGTGAATTTTCAGCCATCGTGACACATAGGCAATAACTCTATCATTCTACATAAGGACACAACCAAGTCCTTTCTTCGATGCATCACTATAAATAACGAACCTATCATTCCCCGATGGTAGAGTCAATATATGAGCATTGACTAATATTTTATCTAGTTCTTTGAAACATTCTTCAAACTCTTCGGTCCAAACAAAATTAACCCCTTTACGTGTGAGCTTTGCTAATGGGTTAGCCAATCGTGCAAAATTCTATATGAAACGTCAATAATAACCTGATAAACCAATAAAACTGTGTACCTCAATTATACTTGTTGGTGATGGCCATTAATGGATTTCTCTTGTCTTAGAAGGATCAACATAGATTCCATCTTTGGAGACAATATGGCCAAGAAAAGAAATCTCCTGAAGCCAGAATTCACACTTTCTAAACTTCCCATATAATTCATGTCTTCTAAAAGTTTTCAAAATAATGCGCAATGAATTTTCATGATCTTCATAGATTTTGGAGTATACCAATATATCATCAATAAATAACACCACAAAATAATCGAGATATTCCTTGAAAACTCTGTTCATTAGCTCCATGAATACAGAGAGTGCATTAGTCACCCCAAATGGAATTACTGTAAACTTGTAATGCCCATACCTGGTTCGAAATGATATCTTTGGAATGTATTCCTTCTTTACACACAACTGTCCGTATCCAGATCAAAGTTCAATCTTTGAAAAGTATTGAGCTCCTTGCAGTTGGTCAAATAAATCATCAATGCGAGGTAGGGGATACTTGTTATTTATTGTTATAGCATTGATTTCCCTGTAGTCGATACATAACCTCATAGATCCATCATTCTTCTAAACAAAAAGGATAGGGTCTCCCCATGGAGAAACACCAGGGTGAATAAATACCTTATTACTCAATTCCTCTATTTTTTTCTATAGTTCAACTAATTCCACAGTGGCCATTCTATAAGGGTCTTCGATATGGGCCCTGAACCAGGAATTAAATCAATGGAAAACTCAACTTCTCATTCTAGAGGATGTCTAGGTAAATCTTCTAGAAACACATCAACATATTCTCTCACAATAGGTACATATTCTATTTGAACATTACTTTCCTCGCCCATATTTATTTTATTCTCTTCTTCCTCAATAATTGAAATTTGTTGAGCAACTGGGGGTGGATCTAGATAAGAATCAGGTGGTGAAGATTCTGCTCTAAAGATATGGTGTTCCTTATTATCATCATAAAAAATCGTAACCTCCTTGTTCATACAATATATTTTCATATCATGGTCTAAAACCCAATCCATACCAAGGATTATATCAAATTCAGTCATGGGTATGATGATGAGATTAGAAGATAAAGAACATTTATATGCCCTAATGGGAACGGATCCACATAACTTTGTAGCAATGATACTTCCCTTAGGAGTTTTAACTAAAAACTCCCTTGTTCAATCAAATTGGAAATATCTAATTTCTTAGAAAACTGGGAAGATATGAAACAATTGATGATCCATAATCAAATAAAGATTTTTGCTAAACTTGAGCAAACCATTAAATTACATACCACTACGTCTTTCGGAGCTTCTACCTCAGCAGTAGTAATAGAATAAGCTTGGCCTTGATCCCTTGGCCTTTTCTGAGGAAAGTTCCTCTGATGTTTAGGAAATTCATTTGAATAATTTCCCATCTCACTGCAATTATAGCACTAAACATCAGTAGATTCTTTCATCCCTTTAAAATCACGATCTTGGTGGCCTTTTTCACCACACTTGTAATAGACTCCCATTCCCTTCAAGAAAGTACAAGGGTGTTTCTTCCCACATTTACTACAGGATGGATATTCAACTTTTCCCTTCTTCCCCTTATTTCCATTTTCATATTGATCAGAAGATCTCTTCTTCTATTTCTTTACTTTAAAGTCATAGGACATATAGAATTCTTTTTCTGTCTTGATAACACATGAAACAATATCTTCGTACGACATGAAGGATTATGACACTAATGATCGACGAAGAAATGGTTTTAACCCATCAAATAAATGATCAATCTTAACTATTGGGTTACGTATATAATATCCATCATACCTTCCTAACCTTGTAATGTTAGCCTCATACTTTGCGACATTCCCATCCTCCTTTTGTCTCAGACTCAAAAATTGTCTTTCCATATCTGTTTGATGGTAACGAGGAAAGTATTTTTCTATGAAAAGATATTTGAACTCTCTCCATTCCATATTTGATAATTCATCGTATTAATTTGTTTTTTGTATCAATGACCACCATTGATCAGCATCAAACTGCCATGATAACTTTTTCCCTTTCACTACTCCCCAAAGCCTGAAATATTTTCCCTATGGAACGTATCCATTGCTCAGCTACTATGGGATTTGTACTCCCACTGAATGTTGGTGGTTGTTTCCTCATGAAGTGGTCTATCATTGATCCTCCATACTACGGATCAGGGTGCTCCATACGGGTATGGTTATTATTCATAACCTGAGTGAGTTTTCCCAGTATGGTGATTAGATAATCAGCACCAGTTGCATCACCAGCTCCACTATAATTATCTTGAGTAGGAGGGTAATCACTACATGGAGTGCATGCATTGATACGGTTTCCATTTCTTCCACTTGGTTCCATTTCTAAACAATGTAATAAACTAGATTAGTTAATGAATCAAATTACATAATTCCATACTTGTAAAACACTTAACATAAATTGAACTATTTATGGATATAATCCATAATCATAAAAAATGTTTTCTTTGAGGATGTATATAATCATAAACACTTCATAATGATTTGTAAAGAAAATGAGAATTATCATAAGCATATCCCTCAAGAGTGTCATAACCAAGAGTGCAGCAAGGCCCAATGTTGTGCACCAGTTCTCGTTCAAGTCTATCTCAAAGAGGTGTTTTCGGGTTTTACCCCTAGGTACATGTGTGCCAGAGCCGCATCTACCTACTCATATCCAGACAGGTATTTATTTCTCGGAAAACTCACAAAATCTATAAAATAATAAAATTCTAGGAAATTCTTCAATACTAATCCTCAAAGTCCATCTTTGGTCTATGTGCTCTAATAAGAGTTTATCTAAATCTAGCTTCCAAGGTTTGTACTAAAATTCATCTAATACCAATTTTAACTCCCCGAGCCCAGTTACCCAGAGTCGGTGCATTATTACATAACATTGGCATGATCACAAGAAAGATCAAATCTCGAATGACCGATTAGTTTAGTAGCCTTTGAATAACTAGATACATTCCTAAAGTTTACATTACATCATAAAGTGAAAACTACAACAACATCTTGTCTCCACACTCATATCCCCTTATACTATCCCTGCAAGTCATTCATAAAATACTTCTTCACATCCTGGGAAAAAAAATGTTGAAATGGGTGAGCACAAATGCCCAATAAAGATAACAATATATCGAAAAATTTCATAAATAAGCATAAACATTTAAGGCAATGTATAACTAAAACAAAAGCCTATTAAAATTGAACTTCAAAAAAATATGGCAAAGATAAAATGAAATAATTCCATTTACTTATTCACATGGATATTCTACGAGTTGAATAATCACATGCAATATCAATAACCACTTTCATAATGATGGAATGCATAATGCCAGACTGTCATAACCACATAGTCAAGGCCTTGTGCCAAGACTAAAAATAAGATTTTTTCAAGGCCTTGTGCCAAGACAGTAGTTTTTCTCATGAGCCCTACTGATGAATCGAGGAGCTATAGCAGGCTCCACCCATCACTTATTAAGTCCAATGCATTCCTCATATGAATAGGTTTAAACATAACAAAAACATTCGTATTAAAAATAGCATACGAAATGTCAATACTTTATCCACAAACCATTAATGGTATAAAAATAACAAATCCATAGTCAAACATATCAGAAAACCTTCAATCCAATATGAAATTTTTGTATCATAATAAATCAACTTCAAATAATCTTAAAATCCATCAAAGGATGTTGACATAGATGAAATCAAAACTATTTGAGAGAAATAACTATTTTTTTGAAATCATTTAAAAGTCACATAATTATAAAAGAAAACATTTACTTTGAAAATATTATTATAATCTTGTAATGGAATATTCAAAGATTTAATAATGGTGGAAAATAGTCGCACCCACCTTATAAGTTAAAAATACATTCTTACCTTAATTCTGTCGAAAATGTTTAAAAGGTCCTTGTTTGGAAAATGACGTAAATATTCCTTTATTAACTTCTTATAAAAAGTCAAAAAAGGGTATAAATGACTTTAACCCATATTCTGTAAAATAGTAAGAATGTTTTGAAATAAATTTTTATGAAATATGGATGTGGATGATAAATAGGTCCCAGTAGATAATTACGTATAAACAACCTTGGAAAATGAAGAGATTGTGAAATAAACCATTACCTTGTACTTTTCCTTGGTAGAGGGTAGGTTAACCTCTTTTATAATAGTGAAATAATTTTTATTAAATTATACAAGAATCATATACATTAATATCATATCATATATGATCTTTTAACATTGCTTTGTTAACAATATCTTAGTATTATCATCGTTTCGGGTGTTAACTTACTCGTTTTATTTTATATGTTTTGTTACGTAAGCCGTTTTTGTTTTGGATAGGTTGTATATTATTCATATAAATAATGATATCAAGTCTTTAAACATTATTTTCAATCATAAAATGACAATTAGACTAGAATGGATATGATGGGGAATGAATCTCATCGAGTTCATGGAGACGGAAGTCCGTACGTATGCAGGAGCGACAATATCATTCTTTTGATATTAAAATAATATATAATTGGATGTTATATCATATATATAGAATCATTATCATGTTATATTTATTATTTACATGAATTGAACATCATTATTATACCCATCCAAATAATACTGTATTGAATAACAATTACACCACGACGTGGAGACAGTAAGCCGTACGTATGCACGTATGGTGACATGTCATTCAAAGGATGGATAGAATACTAAATAAATTTGTACCATATTTATAATAACATCCCAGTATATATAATATACTAGAGTTATTATTTTATAATTAAAATAACAAGGAATGAATAAGTTGAAGAAGAAAGGAACTTGAAAGAGGGTGGTGAAAACATTACCTCTTCTTCGGGTTCTTCCTTTTGATTTGATCAAAAGGGCTCCTTAGGTTGGCTTTATGATCAAACTAAGGCCTCTAGGTTGAAGTGAGGGAAATTGCGAGAATATTTTGGCAGGGTTTGGCCGAACCTAAAGGCTTTAAAGGTGTGAATAATTGGTTAGAAGTGGTGTCCTTTTATATGGGGGAGGCTCTTTATGAAAAACTTAAAGTATTAATTTATAATAAATTCATATTCGATTTCTAATACCTACAAAGTGGATTATTCATGGTATATGGTGGGGTTGGGTCGAAATACTTTCAACCAATAGATTTTAGACAGGTCCGGGTCACTATATTAACCTTATCGTTTAGTTTTAACTCTTAGTTAATTAATTTTACATTTACCATGTCACTTTGTATTTTTATATTATATAGTTAATAAAATTACTGTATACAACCAAGTGACCCCCAAGTGGTTCATTAATTATACACCTTTCATGATATAAGTCCTTTGGAAGAAACTTAGATTTTTAGGAATTTAATATCAATTAATAATATAATATTTGTTTTAGGAAACTCTATTTTGTCAATTTTGACACTATTTGGTATTTGTTTTTTGTGAAAATCATAAAAAAATGATTACTTCGAAAAAACATTTTTATGTCAATACTAACATGTCATAGTATGCTATAAAATTCTTGGAATTCATTAAAAAGTCTCTAATTACATTTATTTGGATATTTATAATATCATTTTTTTAATATTTCATTAATTAGGTAATTACTGCGTCACCATTGTGTCATAAATAAATTAAATTATTTAATGTATAAAAGTTAAAAATAAAATACCATTATGTAGGAAATCTATTTATATTTCTAATTAATATTTACGATAGAATTTATCTTATGTATAACCCTATATTAAAAATGTTTTAGAAATTAACCTTGATTTTAACTCTTTTAACTCTTCTTTGAATTAAATAATAATAAATGTTCTAATTTAATCCAAGTGGACCTCAATGATACTATTTTATTTCTAAGGTTGTTTTTGGTAGAGATACACTTGTCCAATAGAATTAGGACATGTGTTAGGGTAATTTTAATATCATTTTTTCCTTAATTACCCTATTTACTTTTAACTGTGGTAAATAAAAGTAAAAAGTTACCATTCACCAAAAGTTATTTTTATCTTATTGAACCACATTTTACTCCTTGATATTAACTGTGTCTCTCAGATTTTTGAAATTCCACTAACAGAAGCGGTAAAATTATGTTTTATGTGAATTTCCAAATTCTCCTAGGAGGTGGGTAAAAGACGGTGAAATGTTCCATAAAATTTTTATATGTCTACAATTATTATAAACCAACTCCAATGAATTACATTTAACTTATATAGGTATTATGTATCTATTTTGACCTTAATTAAATTTAAATAAAATAAATAATTATTTAAAAAAAAATTCGGTTTTAAACTATAACTCAGTGTTTTTTCACTATTCATCAAAAATTGACTGTTTTCAGAAAAATACCAAAAATTCACCCTAAGATAATTTCGATATTAAGAATCCAAAAATGAAGTCCATTTTGAAAGATAAAATTTATAAAATTTCAAAAAGTGGGTATTACTATACATAATGGCTAGTTCGATTGGTTGTGGTGTGTGTTAGAACTCGAAGTTGTGTACAACACATGCTACTATATTATTCAAAGAGAAGTGTATCGTGGAATCTTGGGGTGTTACACATGGTTTTCTTAGTTTTTTAATTTACTTTTCCATTTTGAATCTCCTTCACTCCTATGCATAAATCCTTCCATTCCCAAAAACAAAATCCCAATTTTAAGGTCCAACAAATTGGAAAACACTGGAAAAAATCACCACCTTAAATATTTACATCGACAAGAACACCCATACTAATTCACTCTCATATTTCTTCTTCAACAATCATCCGCGTTCATCATATTTTTCAAGGGAAGGTACTGCAACTTCTCTGTCTTCCAGCGACACCAGTATTTCCAGTCAACATTGAATATGATTGGAATCATCTTCTCATTTTCTTATGATCATTCTTAAATAGTCAAATATCTAAATGATCCCTCATGAAATGATGCATGTCTCTTAAGGTAGGATATTTCATGGTCTCTTTGAACAATTATATGTTTCATGATCACATTATAACTTCAAGTCCTTCAACACTCTCTGAGATGGTTTCATTGTTTTAGACAATGTATCCCCTTTGATACATGTACTTTAAATGTAAGATAAGTTTATCAATCGTCTGAATTCTGAATCTCAATAACTTTAGAGTTATTCTTTGTCTCTTTCTTCATTTTGATCTTCATTGACAACTGTAAACAAAAAATAAAACCTTATAAATAAAGTGGTCCCAACAATCTCCCCCATTGTATTTTTGTTGTAAATATCATAAATTTTCCCTCAAATGAAAGAGTCAATATAAAAATGAGAATCTTCTCTATCCCCTTACTTATTTCTCTCCTCCAAAAACTGATTTCACTTCTCTCCCACTTATTTTAAAAGAAATATAATGTTCACGGGAAAATTGTATCATTCCATACTTGAGAAATGTGCCATCAATCATTTCACTCTATTTCTATGTGACCATTTCTTGTTGTAGAAAACAAGAGGATTTGATTTAAACCAAAAAGTTTTCAATTATCAACTTATCATGATACCTCATGAGATGATAACTCATTTACTTTTTCTTCAAGGGTTTTTCCACATTTATTCTAGGATGAATAAATTGAATGTGATAGGGAATAATCAACCTAAAACTCCTGCACTCATTTCAACAAATAGATCAAAAAACTTTCAAGTGCAATTGGAAGGATAAGTGGCCTTAGGGCACTTCCATTATTCTTATGTCACTAATTACTTCAGTTACTCCTCCTCTATAAAATGATATTCATTATGAGTAACCAAGGACGAGATATTAATGAAAAATGACATACCTTTTCCAATGATGTGTTCTTCAAGAAATTTTCAGAGTAATTGAATTTAATACCAAATAAAGGTGATACTGATTGAAATAATAATTCTGGAAGTTTCTTCCTTTATCTCCCCCTTAACTAAATCACTCCTCATCATATTCATCAAGGGTGACCCTTCATCATTTTAATCATTGAATATCAATTGAAAAATCATCCAAGGATGGTAAATTCTTTAGTTTAGCTATCGAGAGTTGACAGCATTCACTACTTCTCGGGTTCTCCCCCCAAGAGCATGCTTCACCTTCAATTCCTTGTGTTATCAGCACAAATACAACACAAAAATGATTAAGGTAATAAGGTGGTTCTTCCCTGCATGATCAATATGATCTATATGGTTGACATACTTTTTCTCAATCAAGTTTCTCCATTTACACCAGTCTTCATTATTTCACATCTGAACATATTTTATGATCTGTGTTGATGTTTCATAGCTATCTTCATATTCTCTTCATGTTTTTGTAGAGAATTATTCTTCTTAACATCCATCAGGAATGATACATTCGTACTCCTCTTAAAGGCTTCTTATTTCTCTATTATTAAGGTTATAAAACCTTTTTCAATGTGACCAGATTTTATACATCACTCACAAAAAATATCTTTAACACATGTATTTCTCTTGGTTTTAAATATCTCATTCACTTTATCTTCATCATGAAATCTTTTTCCTTTTCCTTTACCTCCAACCTTGGCCTGTTCATTTTAAAGTTTCCTCATTATTTCCAAATCTTCTATCTAGATGAACAATATTTCATTTGGAACTATTTCAGCATATTTGGATCTTCGACATGGGTTCAACTAAGTTGTATCCCTCTTAATTTCTCTTTTGGATTAATTTCCATTTAATTTCTTGTTTCTAAAACCCGGTTCTTCTCAGCTTCCCTACTCAATATCTTCTTTGGGAAATTTTTGTTCATAATATTCTTCTGATTTCTTCTCAAGGTAGCTTCTTTGTAATTAGACAGCATTAGAGGTCTTTTATTCTTATCAATAGTGAATGCATGTTGAGATGGGAATGCACCTACCTTGTGACCACTACTGTTGCATACATCACAGATGTTATCAAGCATTCTAAATATGTTTGTGGTAAACAGATGATTCTGGACTTGTGGATGTTTCTTCTTCTTCTCTCGCTTTCTTCCCTTTGATATAGGCTTTCTATGTTCTTTTTCATTTAAGGGATTCTACCAACAATCCAGTGCACAATTCCCAAATCTGTTGCAGCACTAACATTGACCCACAAATATTGTCTTATTTATATCTTCGGTATAAGGTTGTTGGGCCTTCTTCTTTATGTGTTGTGCTGCATCTAGGGAACTATCTTCCAAATTTTTCTTCCTGTCACCTTTTCCATGGGGGTAGGGTTTTTCTCCTCACCTTTCCTCACCCATACTTGTTTATAATTTCTCTTTCAACCTGCACTTTTTGTGGAAACATATTTAGAAACAATAGTACAGGTTGGTATGGATGGTACCTTCACTTTCTTGACTAGTTTTGATTGATCAATGAGTGAATTCATGATCTTCTTATCACATGTTGTAGGTATTTTGATAGTAAAGTCCTCCAGTGAGCATTGATTACCAGAAAAAACGGATTCATTCTTTCATGATGTCTCAATATGTGTCTTATCGGGATTGGTCAACTGAGAATCCAATTCTAAACATTAACTGTTGAGAATGACCTTATAATATTTAATCATAGTAATCTTCTCTTCACAAGACTTATTCATTTTAATAAATTCTTCCTCATTCAACATCATTTTATTCTTAATCAAAGAGTCGTGTTCCTTGATCTCCATGGATATACCTTCCAATTGTAGACCATTTACATCAATCCAATTTTTTCAATTTCCCTTCAAGAACATAGATCTTTTCTTCAAGACACTTTATAACTCTATCTTCCTATTCAAATTCTTTGAACCATTTTGATGTATTTATTTCATGGTTACCCCTTGTTTCTTCAAAGGATTCAATCTTTCTAGAGAGTTTATAACATTGTGATATTTTCTTTACCGAGCCTTCCTCCATAGAATATTCTTTTTTTCTTATCTGGGTGATTTCCTCTTTCTTACATTTAATTATTCTACAAATTATGAAAACTCTATCTTCGGATATATCGTAAAGGTATTTTCATAGTCTATCAATTTCATCTGAGGCTAATTATTGATCCAGGGTGCAAACACATACCTTCCGATCTCCTTTCTCTTTTCTTTCCAGAACTGAAACACCATCATTTTTCTATTGGCATAGAGAACCAGATACTACCAATTTTTTATATATGAGGAACTTATTCAACTATCTCTTTTCTTTCTTTTTCTTGTTCATCATTATCTTTCTAGGTAAGGATTTCTGATCAAATATAACTAAAATTTCATCAAGTCTTCTCTCCATTGTTGACTCAGGAAATAAAACTCAAATCCTCTTCTGGGTAGAATTACTAAAGATTATCCAACGTACATAAAACACCCTCTGATACAAATTTAATGAACATAGACCACCCTGATGGGGGGGTGAATCAGGGTGTCAAATGTTTCTCTTCTTTACTGGATCTTGTTCCCACATTGGTAGAAACTTTTTTAAACCTGTATGATGGATATGTGTATTAATTAAAACATACATAAAGACAAAAAAACACATTATAATTGGTTCACCACTAAGGAATTCATCCAAGGATCATATTCCAAAAGGATTCTAGTCATACCAAATTCCACTAATCTTTACTAGCTATTGATTATAATGGTTCAGGCACAGTCACTTTGGCCCAGGAATAATACCTTTACAAAGGATTAGGGATAGCTCCCTACTTCCCTCAATTAAATTTCATTGAATCCCACTGGCTCACTTCCTTGGAGATGTCTCACTTAGTTTATTGACTTGAATTTCACTTCAATTAATTGACATGAAAATTATTTGTCTCTATTTATCACGACAAATTGCTTTCATCAAATTCCTTAATTGATTCTCTTTTATATTCAATTTTCAATTTTATTGCAATTGCGGATTGCACCAGAACATCTTCACTTTTTATTCTCAAGAATCACAAACTCTCATTATGATGTATTAATTTCTGCAAACTGTCCCAAATTCTGTGGACTATCTCTTATATGCATATCATGCCTGCTCTGTATACCACTCCTGCATATTTTTCGTGTACAACCCATGTACGACGTACCACGCCTACTCGGCATACCGCCTCTCCTCCACCTACTGCCTCTACTCTACATATCTCTCTTCCTCTGCGTACTGTGTATGATCTATTTACCACCCCTGCACGGTGTACTGCGCCTGCTCCGCGTAGCTCCCATGCTCAGCGTACCGTACCTCCTTTTTGTATTGTGCCTCCTCTGCGTACCACACCTCCTCTGTGTACCGTGCCTGCTCCATGTACCGCACTTGATCTGCATACCACACCTTCTTGGCGCATTGTTCCTTCTCTGTGTACCATGCCTCTGCATACATCCTTAACATACCACCTTCCTGTATATCATTTGTGTGCCACTTCTTCTTACTGCCTCAGCTTTCCGCCTCTACGTACCGCCTCTGCATATCGCCTCTGCGTACCTCCTCTGTGTACCGCCTTCGCCTCTTGCAGAATCCTTCTTCAAATTCTGAAAATTATTTCATCTCCTACACACCCCTTTTTCTTATGCAAAAACCTTTGCGGACTTCTCCTTCAAATTTCGTGAACCATTTTTTCTTTCGTGTACCACTTCGTCCTATACCGAATTTCTTCTATGTACCTCTTTTGGACTTAACTGAGTTCTTCCACAGCGATAATATTTTCTTTTTGAATTCACTTATTTTTTGTTTTAATGATGGTATTACCACTCTTTATATAGGAAAATAACTTTACAAATTTCTCTAATCCATTTTACCCAAATTTTCAATGATGGAAAAACTTCACCGCAAATTGAACTCCATCCGCGTACAGTGAGCCTCCACCACGTACTACGACCCTCAAGCGAACTGTGAATCTTCACCATGTATTGTGTGTCTGCTGGTCCATGTATTGCATCTCTTCCACCAATTACAAGCCATTTCTCGTACTGAAACTCCTTTCATGGAAAACTATTTTTAGTATCATGACACAATCCACGAACCATTCCATGTACCGTTACAACATACCTCAAACATTCACTGCGTACCATCACTGCAAAACGTTTTCAATTTTGTCAGTTGCTCCATGTACCATTTCTTCTGCCAGGTATGCGATCTTGATCCATTCCTGTAACATGGTATGTGATCCATGATCCTACATATGTAGTTTACTTCTTTTTCTGATTTTATTCATCCTTTCACATCTTGTTCCCTCCTATGAATAAATCCTTTCATTTCCAAAAACAAAATCTATATTTTAAGGTCCACAAATTTAGATTATTCTTGGAATTGGAACCAACTTAAATATATGCTTCATAAATAATACCCATACTAATTCACTCTCCTGTTTTTTCTTCAACAGTCATCTACAATCATTAGATTTGTCGAGGGAAAGTACTGCAACTTCTTTGTCTTCCAGTAACAACGGTCTTTCCAGTCAACACTGAATATGATTGGCATTATCTTCTCATTTTTTAATGATCATTGTTAAATAGAGAAATCTATACAAGATACCTCAAGAAATGATTCATTTCTCTTAATGTAGGCTCTTTCATGGTCTCTTTTAATAGTGATATGTTTCATGATCACTTTATAACTTCAAGACCTTCAATACTCTCTAAGATGGTTTCATTATTGAAGACAATTTATCACCTTTGATATGTGTAATTTGAACTTAAGATCAGTTCATCAATCATCTTAATTATGACTCTCAATAACTTTGGAGTTCTTCTTCATATCCTTCTTCTTTTTGATCTTCATTAACAACTTTTGACAACAAATACAATTTTATACACAAATTGGTCCCAACGTCAACAATTTAATAACATGGAATAATATTAACAATTCATCATTTAAACCATTTCTCAACATTTAATCTGATGACCCATTAAACATTAAAGGTTAATCCAAACATCGCATTATTCCTATTATTAATCAATTCCATAACTCAATAATTAAATAATCACACAAACCCATTTATTTTATTAAATCCACAATTCCAATATCTGATCATTTCCATAATCACACCATTCCATTAATTCATTAACAAATAAATTAACCCTATTAAACCAATTTACAATTGACCCAAATTAAACACATTCAATTATTGATTGAAAATTCAATTTAATCTTATTAAATTCTAGATGAAATTGGCCAATCATGGAAATTTCAATTGTGAAATTACACACACGTAATAGAAATAAGACTAGTATTTTCAATTTATGTCACCTACCTCAAGATCGTTTATGAGTGTTTGAAAACATAATCTTCAATTGATTTGGAATTATCATGAACACAAAAAATAACAACATCTAAATCCAATACCTAAATCCAAGATCAAATAAATTAGTTTTATCAAATCCTAGATATAGATCCATCACAAACGAGGGGAAATTTTCTTAAAAAGATGAGATAAATATGAGAGGGAGGGAGGAATCTAATCTAGACAAGACCTCTTACCAGGTAAGGTGATGTTCTTCACAACTAATCATTAATTTGAAAATAATGGAGTTTCTAGGAACTTAGAATCCATCCATGAGCCTCTAAAAATGTTATAAATGGTTTAGGGTTGAGAAATGGTGTTTAAGGATATAATATGGGGGTTCAAAAACTTTGAAATGAATTTTCATTGGTTTAATTTTCCATGTGCATAGTTTACTATACAGAGAGAATAGTTTTCCCTAACCGTGTGCCTAACTATGAACCTCCCCCTAGGTGTTCGCATTGTTACTACTAAGAGGGTGAACTATTTTATTAACTATGTCCCAGCCATGTGAATCCCCTTTTTTGGTTTTACACTATTTTCAAGCCTAGGCACAAGGTTTGGAAAAACTATACACCAACATTACACCACCCCTCCTTCCACAATTTTCTAATTTCACATTGAAATTATCCAATTTCTTCCCAAAACCATCCAATATGAAGCCAAACCCAGTTACTATAAAAAAGGGTACAATGGTACCTAAAAACGAGCTTGATAAATTACTAGAAAAGGATAGGATCATACAATCTCTCCACCTTATAAAAACTCATCCTCGAGATGCACTCCCATGAATCTCTAAACTTATATATGATTTGAAGGTAAAAATTTCAGGCCACTGAGCTTATATATCTACTTCTCTCTCAAGTTTTCACCTAAGAATGACCATGTTTCCACAATACATGACCTATCGACACGGAGTTTCCCTGAAACAATTTATCACTATGATCCAACACAAATATTGGTTGCTCCTCAAATGAAACATTGATATGAAGCTCCATACAATCCATATAGATCACATGAGAAGGGTCAGGTTTATAGCACCGAAGTTGTGACACATTAAAAATACCATGAATGAAATTATACCAATGTGGATGACACAATAGGTATGCCATCAACCCAATTCTCTCCATTACAACAAATGTTCCAATAAACCTGGGTTCCAATATGCCATGTCTTATAATCCTATGGTGATACAATCTAGGTCACACCCAAATGAAAACATGATCATCCTCCCTAAAATCATGGATTCATCGGTGTTTATCATCATATTACTTTTTTCTACTCTAAGTCATATCCATATGTTTCTGAATCAATTGAACCTAATTTGATGTATCTTGTTTGAGACTCAGTCCCACCAACTCTGACTCGCTTGCCTCTATCCAACATAGAGGTGATATGTACAAATTACTATAAAGTGACTCATATAGTTCCATCTAAATTGTTTTATGGCAATTATTGTAAAAGGATAAATCAACAAGTTCTAGATGATTCTCCCAAGACACATCGATGTCTAGAACAGACACTCATAACATATCCTTAGAAACAAGAATATTATTCTTCGACTATCCATCTATTTTTGATTTGAATGTTTTACTGAGAAGAACAAAAATATTTGTACCAAGAACATTTTGTAAGACCTTCTAGAATCATGAGGTAAAACTTGGGTCATAGTATAAAAATATAATCTATTGGACCCCATATAGATGTAATATCTTCCAAATGTAAATTTCTCCCAACTGATCCACTGAGAGATTCTCCTATATATGCAAGAAATGTGCTACTTTCGTCAGTCGATCCACAATAGCCCAAACATTGTCCTTATTCCAAGCTTTCCATGGGAGACCCGCTACAAATTACATGGTAATGACATCCCACTTCCATTCAAGAATGGGAAATTGTTATAATAAACCACCAAGTTGTTGATGCTTGGCCTATACCTGTTGAAAAGTGTAGAGTCATTTCACAAACACTAAAACATCTTTTTTCATTCGAAACCACCAATATTTTTGAGGTAGATCATTGTAAAATTTGTTTAAACCTAGATTCACACCTTATTTTGAAGCATGATATTCATGTATTAGCTCCCATTGCTTACTCATGGGAACGAAAACACAACCCTGAACATAGATGATCTCTTCATCATCTATTTTCCATTTGGAATGTGACTCCCTACCTTCAAGAATTTTCCTCAAGGCCAAACATTTTGGATCCTCATACATCCTCTCCTTGATTAGGATCAAAAGTGTAAACTCCACTGAAACTGATATGAGAGTCATATGCACCTGGCCCTTCTAATCCGTGACATGCATCTTAACTAGTAAAGTCATCATCTTCCACCCATAACTACACTCTTGAACTATCTATGAATTTTTTTCCATTACGGCATCAGTAACACTATTTCCCTTCCCAAAAAATATGTTAGATAAAAATAAAATGCCTGCATATACTCAACCTGTATCTATTGCTGAATATTTAATTTTTTATTGTGAAAATATGTCTTTAACTTCTTATGATTATTATACACAACAAACATTCCTCCCAAGAGATAATGCTTCCAACAGATCAAATCATATACCATTGAAAATAATTTTAAGTCATGCGTAGGGTAATTGTATTCATGTGGAATCAAATTCCATGTCCCATACACCACCACTTGATCCCCCAACATCAAAAATACTCCAATACTGATCCTAGAAGAATCAAAAGACACCATATACTCTTCACCAAACTCTGAAAGGATAAATATTAGTGAATATGGAAAATACTTCTTCAACTCCTACAAGGAATACACACAAGCTCCAGACCACTCTAACATCACTCCCTTTGTGTTCAAGTTCAAAATTGGTGTTGCCAAGCAGAAAAGGTTTTTGTGGAACCTCTAATAGTATTTTTATAAACCCATAAAACTATAGATATTTAAGATATTATTAGGTTTCTCCCAAGAAATAACTACCCAAAACCTCTTTCTGTCCACTGATACACCTTCCTCCGAGATGATGTTACCCAATGAGTATACCTAATAAATCCAGAATTGGAACTCAGGTAGCTTGGGGTATAAGTAATGATCTATTAGAATAATTAGTATGATGTCAAGATATTGGGTATGATCATCATGAGTCCTGTAGTACAACAGGATGTCATCCCAAAATACTACAACAAACTGATCTAGGTACAAGGGTACAATTCTATTAATCAAGGACATAAACACTACTTGTGAGTTTTCCAACCTTGATGCCATAAAAAATCATATGGCCTTAACTAATTCTAAAAGAATCCCAAGGTATATCATAATGTTTAAATATCAACTAATGATACCCCAATATCAATTAAATCTTGAAGAAAACACAAGATCCTCTCAACTAGTCAAATATATAATCATTTGATCGAAGAGGATACTGATTCTTCATAGTCATCTGGTTCGAATTTTGTTAATCATCCCAAAACCGAAAAGTTATATTATCCTTCTTAGTAAAAATGACAGAAGAACCCCAAGGTGATGTATATATTTGGGTAAATCTTTTATCCATCTAATCTTACAACTAATACTTGAGATCTTGAAGCTCTATTAGATCCATTATGTATGGTGGAATAGAAACTAGATCAGCACACGACATGATCTCAATCTTAACATCCACATCTATCTTAGGAGGAATACCTAATAAGTCATTAGGAAACACATCCTGGAACCTACATACAATGGGTGGAAAGGAATTATTCTTTACACCCCCATAATCAACCAATAAACAAGAAAATTGGGTGGTGATCTCCCACTGTTGATGATGAACTAGACCTAGAAGGCCCACCTAGATATCCCATTATCCATGGTGAATATAATTGTCACCCTCATGAGAAGTAAAAGTCACTATCATGCCAAAATAATATATGTATACTCGGTAATACACTAACTTGTCCATATCCATGATTACGTCAAATCCTAACATATCTATAATGTAAAGATCCTAAAGGAAAAAAATAATCCCCAACCTCAAGAGAAAAACCCCTAAAAAATATATGTCTCTCGATAGTACTCCCAATGGAGTATCTATCACCATAACCCCAGTCATGAACTCTACATCCAGACGCATTCCATTTATAATTTGTAAACAATAATGTAATGATAGGAACCATTACAAATTTGGATCTAAAAAGCATATAATATAAAAGAATAATTCCTCTAACTATCAATGGTCTAGCCTCATTGTCCAAAAATATTGGATGAACTGCATCAAATTTCTATGACCCTCTTACATGTGATGAATTCTTATCCCCATGATTTGTACCACTCTACTGATATGGGTTCTCCTTCCTTGAATCACTATGTTCATTGCCTCTACATTCATGGCCAGTAGAACTCCAACTACTAGAATAATAGTGTTGAAGATCCCCTTCCAGCACTCTGATTCATCCTAGTTTCCCCAATCATTACCCATCTATCAGGGGTTCCTATATAACCTCTGTAGTTTTCATATCCTGTTGTAAGATCAGAACTCAACTGGTGGTCAAGGATAAGGCCTAGGAAAGAAATACGTCCTACCACACTGGTGATAGGTCACTCAGGTAAGGTCTTGTGTGATTGAACCTTCCCCCATGACACTCTTATTTTTATCACCCTAGTTGTAATTCCCATTGAGATTCTTCCTACTCTCGAAAGACATATTTCATAATAATCTAATATAAACCACCCTTTCCCTTCTAGAAGCCTCCTTCAGGTTCCCCTCAAAAATTTGATCTTGATTCACAACTTCAGAGAACTTCTACATCCTAAATATATTCACTTGGCACTTAATCTCACATTTAATCCCATCAAGAAATAATTTCTCTATGGTCACCTCATATCCTTCCAAATCTGGAGAAAAGTTCTGAAAATATGTGTAGCCAATAACATAGTCAATAATGATCAAACTCCACTGATTCAACCTCATAAAATCAGTTTCTCTCTCTATCATGAGCATGTTAGGGTAAACTTGCTCCATGAACTTCTCCAAAAATTCCCTACACTCTATATTATCCATATGTCTAGCCCATGTCTAGATGTCCCAACAACACATTTATTGACCACATAACATGTAAGAATCCAATATGATGATATTCAAAGTTGGAGTCTTTAAGTTGTCAAGTATCATTTGGATAGACTCAATCTTGAACTCAACTACCTCAGGTCTACACTATCTAGTATGTGTTAGTGGGTGTTGTAACTGAAAATCTCATTTTAGGTCGAACATACTCTTCACAACCTGATTAAAGTCACTCTTCAAAAATATAATGAAGAAAGAAATATTCTAATGGAATTGCTCTTCAGCTCCTTCACCCAGTACTATCAGTGCCTTAGGGTTAAATTTTGGAGAATCATTTTTAGACACAACCTCTGGTCAACATATTTTAAAACTTTTCATCGAGGAGTATATCTAAAAATCCAAAAACACACCTTAGTAAATAGTTTATAACATCAACCCTTTTTACTATAGGGATTCACATAAATAAATAACAATTCATCCAACTTTTTCTATTAGATGGTCAAAATTGAGGCATAATCACCACCCTTAACCATCATACATCATGGTCATGGTTGAAAAAGGGAAAACATATTCTTATAAACCCTACTTTTCATTAGACACCCATTTATCCATTTAAATTTACCACTGTTTTCATCAATTAAAATTTTAAATTTCCAAATTAGGTACCTTTTTCTGTTAAATTACAAAAGAAAATAAAATCATTTCTATTCCAACAATATTCCTAAAAACCTATTTTTCTTGCATGTTCATAAAACGATGCATATCACAATTAATCCTAAGTTCCTGTAATTAATAATGAAGAATAAACTCTCATTCCATACTAGTCCATGAGTCAAATATCATAAAATATCAAAAAATAATAATCACATCTCACATCAAGTGCATCAATCGAGGGGAAATAACATCCAATGGTAACATAAAAAACAATAACAACAATTCCATCTTGGATACATGGGTTTTCCCCCATACATGGGTTATCTACTCCCATGCATGAGGTCATGTACAAGGCCCAAATCATCTTAATATCCATTATACCTTTCCCAAATATAATGAAAAAATAAAATAAAATAAAATTCCGTTGATACAACTTTGTAACGTCTCGAACTAGGTTCCACATACTGGTTCCCTGAGACAATTGATTATGTGACCTCAAGTGTGTCTCCTCATATTCTAGAGGCTTCTAACTAGGAGCGATGGTCTAATATATATAACAAGGGGAGACTATGACCTCTTTATCAAAGAATAAAAATAGCATAAATAACTAATAAATAGCCAATAGGCAATAATCAACAACCAGAATAATACAATAAAGAGATCAACCGAGTCAAGTGGTAAACCAAAACTGAAAACAGTATCCATAACTAAATATAAGATATGTGATGCTAAAAAGTTTCATGTGCCAAAATTAAAACACAAGATAAAGACGCTGACATCTCCCCCAAGTGGATCCCAGAACAAATTTGGGTTCCCTCATCTATGCTCCATCATGAATCATCTATCTAAAATAGGTCCATTTACCTTATCATGTCCTACAAAAAAGAAGTCTATTTGGGTACTGGTTAGGAATGTCTAGTAGGGTGTAAGTGAAACTCATTAGAACACCACCAATGACATCTAAAACAATATCCAGTCAATAACAGTGTATGCATTTATATAATCTATAAGCTAAATTGAATAATGTAAATAGTTATTAGATTTTAATATTATTTAAGGAAACGCGTAATTTCCCTAGTTTAATGAGTATACCCAGCCCATAAATACCTATTTTATCCCATGCCAAAGTCTAAACCATATCACATAGGGATTTATAATCTATCATCACATGGACATTTATTATATATTTATTTTTTATTCATATCATGTATAATTGGAATCATAGTTCAATGCCAACATTTTGGGCTTAGAATTCAATGACTAGGACCCCATGGGTTTTTGAAGAATCAGTCCATATCCCACAACCAATTCATCAAAAAACCAAAAAATTGGGATTTTGAAGCATAATTCCATATACCAGACTCATTATCAATCAATCACACAAGTGGGCTTTTGAAGCATCAGTTTGTGTCCCACACAAATTATCACATGCATCACACAAGGGGTCTTTTGAAGTATTTGTTTGTTTCCATCACTCATTGTCTCATGCCTGATTTTTGGGTTTAAAATGTCATTTCTATCACCCCATGGGTATTTTATGCAATATTCCATTTCCCAAAAACCGTTTATCAATCAATCACATATATCACATTTAACAAGGTTAACCATCTTTATCGTACTCATAAACATTTCACATAAAGGTATTCCATTCCAATTTCCAAAACAATCATGGTTCAACAATTTAATCACATGGAATCATACGAAAAATTCATCATTTAAACAATTTTTTAATATTTAATCATATGACCCATTAACCTTTTAAGGTTAATCTAAAATTCCATTTATTCCCATTATTAATCAATTCCATAACTCTATAATTAAACAATTATACAATCCCATTTAATTCACCATATCCATAATTACAATATCCCATCATTTTCATAATAAAATAATTTCATTAATTTATTAACCAATTAATTAGTCCAATTAAACCAATTTAAAATTTCCCCAAATTTAACCTATTCAATTATCACATGGAAATTCAATTTAATTTAATTAAATTCAACATTCCTTTTCCCAACGTTGGTAATTTAAATTTCACAAATATATATGTATAATTAAATCAAGACTATGGGATTTTAAATATTTTTTACCTACCTCTAGAACGTTGAAGAGCGTTTTCTAGCAGAGTCCCTAATTGAAGTGGAATGATCAAGAACATGGCGATGAATGAGATCTAGATTCAAAACAAATAAACAAAATAAAATGTATTAGATCAATCAAAACCTAGATCTAGATACACCACTAAGGGATAAAAACATCCCTTCAAAATATGAGTCAAGTATAAGAGGGAGGTAGTAAACCAATCAAGATGAGATCTCTTACCATTAGAGGTACATGTCTATAAAAAAGATCTTCAATTATCCATGAACGGAGCTCAAAATCCCATAAAATCTATCTGGGATCATCCAAAAATAATAGAAATAAGTTAGGGTCGATATCATGTGTTTAGGGATATAATATGTGGGTTTAGTAATTTTTTTAAAGAATTTTCATGGGTATAATTTTCCGCACGCATAGTTTCCTATATGGGGTGAATGGTTTTCCCAAAGAATTCTCCTTAATGTACACCTCCTCCTAGGGAGGTTTCAAGGTTACTACTTAGAGGGTGTTTGGTTTTACAAACAATGTGACAACTAAATGAACCCCTTATGACTAGGTTCACACATTTTTCTGTCATGGGTGCATGGTTTGGGAAAATTGTGTGCAAAATGAGTGATGCCCTTATTCCTTCAGAAATTCCCCAATTTCACCCCAAAACTCCCCAATGTAAAACCCAACCTAGATACACTACAATAAAGGTAAACAAGTACCTAAAAATATCAATATACATCACTTAAAATGTTTGGGATCTTACTAGGATGGAGGTAGCTTAGTATGGTCATAAATTTTATGTCGATCATAAGTGCATACCTCTGGAGTTCAGCATTAAAGATTATTTGTTCTTTAAGGTGACTCCTCTTCATGGGTATTGATGTTTTTGTCATGGGATTAATCTTTTTACCAATTTTATTATTCCTTTCAAGGTGTTTTCTCATGTTGGAGTCATGGAATATTACACAGAACTTCCCCCACATATGATCCAGATATATGATATTTTTCAAGTGTTGAAAATCCATAGTTATCTTCATGATGAACTTCATGTCATCTATTTTGGCGTGGTCGATGTTGAAGATGATACCTCCTTTGAGGAGAGGTATGTGGAGATCTAAGACTACCAAGAGAGGGTTTTGTGTGTGTTATATTCAATAGGTTCATGTCTTGTGTTAGCACAGTGGCATGGAGGAGAGTAACTGGGAATTTGAGTTTCAGATCCACACTCAATACCCCAAGATGTTTGATGTTTAGCACTTCAATTGTAACATTGTCCTATATAATCTTTGGTGATCCAAGTTGCATTCTTCCTTTTTTTTCTCGGGGTTTCTTCTTGATCGGTCTTGTTACCTCTCATTTCTTCTTTCCATGTAGTGGAAGATCATCTCCCATTTTTCTAAATAGGTTTTCTTGGTTGTTTTTAGTGTAGTTGTAGTGTGGTGTCCTTGAGGGGATGTTGTTCTTATTAGAGAGTTTATCAAGATCTGAAATGTCATTCCATTATTGTGTGAATAATGCTGACACCATTGAGGTAGGGGATTCTTTGCATCTCCTATTTTATTTACATGTAATAATAAATTGACCATGTTTTAACCCATTGTATGGAAATATAATTAACCTAATAATATTGAACCAGATTAAATAAATATGTTATCGGTAACATGTCGATGTGATTTATACCATAATAGCGGGTTGCCTCTTGATTTTCTAGATATTTTGATATCCATGTATTCTTTGATAGAATGATCTTATTCATGGATTAGAATGTTAAAATCCATAAAGAACATAAAGTAAAAATTAATTAATAATTTCTTAGCTTAAGAATTAAAGGAGGCATTTTTGAATCTGGTGTTTGTTGTAATTTTATAATGATTAAATTGATTCTTTAATGCATGTTTAATTTAAAATTATCTTCCATGTGATTAAGGATATTTTGAATGTTCAAGAGGTGTTAGGCAGGGTGATCCTTTATCAGAAATCATTTTCTCAATTGTTGAGGATTACCATAGTAGGTTTATTTCTATCATGGATGGAAATGGAAAATTGAAAACCATTCACGCTGGAAGATGGTTAGTTGCTCCATCGCATCTTCTTTACGCTGACGACATTATCCTATTTACTCAAGGGGACAGAGGAAATATCAAGAACATCAAGAGAACCCTTTTCCACTATGAGATGGTCTCAGGTCAGGAGGTTAGCTGGAGAAAGTCCTTTATTTACTTTGGATAGAATTTCTCATCCACCAAGAATAATGACATTATAAGAGATATAGGTATTCATGAAGTACCTATTCCCTTCACCTACTTAGTTGTGCCTTTGTTTTGGGGGAGACTGAAGGCTTTCTATTTTTCTAGTATTGTTGGTTTAATTTGAAGACAAATTTCCTCTTGGAAGGGTAAATCTTTATCCATGGCTAGTAGTGTGTTTCTTATGAAGTCCGTCATTATCTCATAAATTTTCTACTCATTCATGGTTTACATGTATCTACTTTCTTTAATCAAGAAAATCAATGTATCTATCAAGAACTACAATTGGGGTATAAGTATATCTGAAAATAGGCTTGAAATGATCCCATAGAATTTAGTTTGCATGTATTGTGATGATGGGGGCTTGGGTATCAAAAATTTGGGTTGTTTTAATGATTCTCTACTATAAAGATTTATATAGAGACTTGTCTACATGAAATCTTAAGCTCTATCATTTATTATAGGTAGATTTATTCATAGAATCAAACTAAGAAATATAAAATACTTTAATTCTTCTATTTGGCCTTCTTTGAAGAATATATTTTCCAAAATTGATGCAGATTCTCATTGGCTAGTTTCAAAGGAATCATCTCTTCCTTTTAGGAAATGTAATTTGACTAGAATTCACTTGGAATATTTGGATCTTGGTGATAATTCTTTACTTAACTTTGATATGTCAATTAAATATCAACTTGGAGGAATGGAAGATCTTCTGAATCAGGTTACCTCTATGGTTAGGAAGTATTTCTTATCTTATAGGGGGGACTTATGGGTATGGGAGCCAGCCTCTAAGAGGATCTTCTCCTCCCAAAAAAATTATAGGAACATTTTTGGAAATTCCTCTGGTTTTCAATGGATAGGAAACGTGAATAAGGTATTCCTAAAACCATCTCAGGACACTTTTTCTCAGAGATTAGCGCATAGGAGGCTTCCAACGGATGGTCATATTCAAAAATGTGGGATTTCCTTCTGTTTAAGGTGTGTCATGTGTCATCAACACAGAGATGACATAGATCACCTCTTTCTCTATTTTTCAGCAACTTCAGTAATGTGGGAGACTGTTTCCAGTATTTTTGAGGTACACCTGCCAAGGATGAATTCGATAACTATATTTTTGATGTGTTGGCCTAAGATAAATCTTTCAGCACAACTTTTATCTCTTTTTCTCACTGCTGCAATGGAGTTTATCTCTCTTATTTCGTATTCTAGGAATAAATTCATTCATGAACAACAGGATTTTTCTACAAGTTCAGTTATTTCTGGAATTCGAAATGCAATTTGTGAGGCTGTCATTCCAAAAGGAAAATAATGTCATAATTCCTTTCATGATCTATCTAACCTATCTAGGGTGGGTATCAAAGTATGTTTTCCTCCACCTCTTAGTACAATTGAAGTGCTATGGCAGGAACCCTTTCATGGCTAGATCAAGGTGAATTCAGATGGTGCTTCGCATGGTAATCAGGTCAATCCAGGCTTTGGGGAGATTTTTAGGGATCACAAAGGGTGTGTTATTGGTTGAATTTATGGTTCTTATGGTTTTTCCACCACTCTTCAAGAAGATATGTGTCGAGTTATTGAGGCGGTTAAACATATTGATAGAAGAGGATGTAATAATCTATGTATTGAATGTGATTCCATGCACTTACTATTAGCTCTCAAGATAGGCACTCTTCATCTATCTTGTTTTTTTTTCCAGTCAGAAGAAAAGCTTCTGTCCATTTATTAAAAATAAGGAAAAGAGTACATAAGAGTGGCAGATGAGATCAAACAAACAGAAATTCCCACAACCACTAAAAACAAGTCTAGAGATCATAATACGACAAATCATTTCCATAATCATAGTCACCAGTTGTCTCCCACTCTGATTGAGACTTATCCCGATTTAAGATTTGAAAAATATTTGTATCCACCTTCCTTGACACCTTAGACGACGATCTGGTAGACACATTTCTAGGGACATTAGAATAATCCTTGTGTGGTCTCCGCTTTACGGGAACAGAGGTGAAACACTCACCGGAAGCACCCTTTGTATTGCCACTTAAAATAGCATCCCTATAAGAGGTGTGACTGCCACTGTCCGAGACCCTAATCAGGGTACCCACATTCCGTTGTCCACCCTCAGAAACGTTCCCCCATTTGTCAGGTAATTCAGAAACTTGGAAAAGCTTCTGGATTTCCTGCTGACAATAAAAATGTTGGTGCGCATCGTTCTGCTTGGAGACATCAACCTGGAGGGTATCAGGGTCCACAACTGGAGTAACCTCTTTGACTAAAGAAGATGGAGTCATAGAGGGGCCACAATGGGCCTTCATCGGAGAAGCATCAATTTCCAACCCTTTACCAGTATCGTTGGGAACGAGCTCGCTAAGTGAATCACCATCATGAGCAGTAGATTTTGGAAACATTGAATCCTTCCCCTTTGACTTCCTACGATAGAGAGCTGCTGAATGTCCTCTCACCCCACATTCCCCACAAGAAACATTCTTATTACATAACTCCAATGAGTGTCCAACGGCCATACATTCATTACAGAAAAGAGGTTTTTTTTCATACTCAACATCAATGTGAATGTTGTCAGAAGGAGTGGAAAGGGTTACCTTGTCAATTAGAGTGGTACTGAGATCAACCTCCACCAGCATCCTAGCATAATGACCAAACCGAACATCCTCGGTCTCTTTATCATGCCGAATCGGAGTCCCAATTGCCATGCCAATATCATGCAGAATTTTTGGGTGCCAGAGGACCCAATTGAGTCCATGAAGACGAATCCATAACTGAAAAAAAGAATTTCTTGCACATGAGACATTAAAATCCAATGACCACTCATGTAAATGAATCCATCCAGGTTTGAGAAACAAGGTTCCCATGCTCCATGCTTGAAGCATCAGATCATCAGACGGAAAAAGGCAGTGGCAAAATCCTCGACCAAGCGAAACACATTTCCAAGTTGAAAAACCCCACAAAAGCGAGGTTCTACGGATCAAATCATCAAACTTCCACGGTTGCGCACCATTAGGAAGGACAATTCGTGCGATCAATGATTTTTTACCAATTGACATTTGCTCATCAAGATCTTCAGAATTTGCTTCAACATGAGCTGATGAACCCTTGCGAAGAATTTTACTAGGACCTGAGTCCTTCAACCGTGCAAATGAACATGCTCCATCCAAATTTAACCCTGCATTTGATTTTTTCATCGCATCATAAGAGGAAATAAATCCAGGAAAAACATCACCACGGGACGGAACCGAATCACGAAGCAACTCTTCCCGGGGCAGAGCCGGAAAAGCCTCAACAGCGGCTACAGCCGCATCAACCTCCTCTCGACATGATGAAGACCGCAAATCACCTCGGCTGGCATCAGTCTTCGAGATCGGATGAGATGGCTAGGAAGCTTCCGCAGATCCAGCGCGAGGCTTCAAAGCCGTATGAACATCGACCGAAGAGATCGATTTCACAACAACAGTAGGGTTTCAAGCTTCATCCAATCTCTGAGGATCGCAAGCAGACGTCAAGGATGGAGCCGCCGACGCCACTCTGCCAGGATGAGAAAGCCGATTGAAACGAGAAAGAATGGAATCGCCATGGCCAAACCAAAACCCTAAAATCCATTGAAGCAAGAGGGAGCGCCGACTCCCGCAGCCCGTAGCGCCATCCTTCTTAAAATTTCAAGTACTTCATCTCTCTTTTAAGTTGACTAATCATTGGATAAAATGTTTGGATCTGCTTTATTCAAAGGAGCATATTATTACTCATGCCTATAGAGAAGAAAATGTGTTGGTAGATGTTCTTTCTAACAATGGTTTTAGTGGCTCTGATCTTTATTGGAGAGATCAAGTTCCAAGTGATCTTCTTCTTATAATGGGGAGGGACCAATGTAAATCTTCTATTTTTAGACTGGTGTAAGATTTTTTTTTCTAAGAAATAGATATTTCTTTTCTGAGCAAGGTCCCAGTCTATCATTAAAAAATGATATTTCACCTTAGGAAATTTATTTGTATAATTCCCATTCATTCCACATTTAAATCATTCAACCATTGATAATACCTTATAAAAATCACTATTCTCAACCATTATTTTAACTAAACTATTATTTTTTCCTCATCCATAACGTTCTTTGTGTCGTAATCCACACATAAAATATCTACTCATCCCTCAGAGACATTCCCAAGAGTTCTTCTTCCTACATTATCAAAATATCGGAAAATTAGTCTTATTTCATCTATGGTCTCTATTATATGAACTATTAGTGAACTCAATCCGTATATTCTCTGTAGAATATAAGAGTGGGTTAAGGTACAAATTGTTGATCATATTCTATGATAACCGATTAGGTGGAATCACAACATCCTTTAGTCTAGTAATCATCTCATTTGGTTTCTCAATAGAAAATTTTCCATCACATTCATTGTTAACCTAGATCCTTATGGTTTCCTCCATTGATTAAAACCAAAAATCATAGTGTGAGAAACACTAATAATAGTGGAAAACAACTTAATCATGAAAAGTTTCTTATATGGTGTCTAAATAATTAATCCTTCTATTAAGTATATGACACCTTAGGCCTAACTAAGGTTATCCATGACCATTATCTATTTAAATCCTTTTTCATGGTTTGTAAAGATATTGTGACTTTTCAAATAATATCCCCTAGGATGGTCAAACTAGGTGTGCATCAAGGCCTTTTTTATGCACCACATAGCGATTGAGACTAACACAATACTCCCTTTTCAAATTTATTACTCATAAGTACATAAATTCCAGAGCCATATCCACGTATAGTGTCCAAATATAGATGTTATTTAATGGAAACCACTCACTATACCCTTTAACAAATTCAAGGACATTTTCTTATTCTTTGACTCATCTATAGACTTTTCCTTAGATATATACATAGACATATCCTTGGAAATACCCCTATAGATTTCTCTAAATTTTTCTCATCCTTATTTCCAAATAATATCTAACCCTTTCTTTTGATACCAAATATAGGGACCAATGATTCACATACATAGATACTATATATATTTAGATGAATATTCATGAATTAAACCAACACATTCTAGATAACCATAATAGTTAAATTCCATTGGAGTCTAGGAATAAAATATACTAATTTTTTGAAATATCTTCAATGCCTCAAACAAATATCTTCTCATTTAGTACTCTTCATAGACAAACCCTACATAAAACCTTTATTAATAACATGGGTAGAGGATACATAAGAAAGGGTGATATCATATGCTCAATAAGGTTAAAAATGATATATCTATATAACACGAGAATATCGTTAAGATAACACAATAATAACATATGAAAACCATACATTTAGTTTCATAGATCATAAACATGATTTATGGAATAAATATTTGTATTTTAAAAGGCATGAATAATAATAGAATCAAAGAACATGAGCCATGAGAAAATAACATTGAAATAACTCATATATTTGTGGTATACACGTCAATTTATAACATTGTGACATGTATAAATATAGAAAGGTTAACTCACGAAGTGAAGTACATGAAATTAGGCCCTCGTATAAACTTATGGACATAAATCAAGGCCCATGCATAACACTATGGAATGAAGATAGGTCCATGAATAACACTATGAGCATTTAATTAGTTTTACTCATAACATTGTGAATATGAAACCAATATCATGCGTAACATTGTTAACATGTAATCAGGTTCATGAAATACATTGTGAACATGTAATTAGGTTGATCAATAACATTGTGAACATGTAATCAGGTTCTTGAATAATAGTTAGAACATGTAATCAGGTTCATGCATTACATTTTGAAAATATAATTAGGATCACACATAACATATTTACTCATGAGTTATCCATATATACCAAATGAATTGGAGGGAGATATTGGTCCCACCAAAATCATAATGAAAATAATACATATGTGTACCATAATTTCATTAAACATTCATCATATCATAACCCATGAAATGAAATGTGTTTCATAATAATTTCATTATTTTATAACCTATGAAAAATAGATAGGTTTCATAATCATTTCATAATTCCATCACAATATAAACACTATAAAAATAAATTGGTTTCGTAATAATTTTATCAAGGTATATGTTTGGGAAGAGAAATAGTTTTCAAAAATATCTTTTCAAGATAAACCATTAATAGAATGAATAAGAATGTCATACTTAGTAAATATCATCAAAAATCATAATTTATATCAAAGTATGTAATATTATATGGATAATGATTTTGGAAGATCACTTGGAATATTTCTTGTTGAAAATAACCTTTCTTTGGAAGTCAATTTTTAAAACCAAAAAATTCCAAAAACATTTATTAAATTATTTTCTTAAAAAATTTCCTTGAAAACTTATAAATGATGATTTTAAAAATAATTTAAAACATTTATTAAGGAAATTATCACTTCATATTTTATTAATAAATTTTTAAGAAATTTTTTAAAACATTTTTTAAGAACATGGTTTTGGAAGAAAAAGAGTTTTGACCAAAAAAGATAATTTTATAAAATTGTTCTTTTTAAATTTTTAGCACCTAAAAGGAGAAAAATGAATGGGAAACATATATTTTTATTCCATAAAAATATTATAATAAAAATAATGAGTTTATTTTTGGATATAACATAATATTTCATCATTTAAATCATAATTGTAAACAATCTTCATAAACGATGAGAATGTAACATAAACCTTTTATGACTTAGGTAACATTGAATCATAAGCCCCAAGAAAGAATAATTTTAAATGAAACATAAAATATAATTAAAATAATGATATTAATTCTATAACATATAAAATTAGAATTATATACACCTCATACAAGAGGAAATGTACATAACATAACTAATGTCCTAAAGAAGGAAAATTGAGACAAAAATCCCCTATCGATTTGTTAACTTTTGAACCGAAAATCCCCTAAAATAGTGATAAAAATGTATATGTGAACACATAATTTTACTATTAATAATAATAATTTACAATATTTTTCTGTATATATACCACATAAAATAAATGAGTAGTGAATTTGGCATGTGTCTAATATAAATAAAATGTGAGATGGAAATCCATCACCTTAAGTCTTGAATTTTTTCATACATGTTCAAACCTCCTTTATAATAAAAATAATTTTATTATAAATATATTATACATCCATAAAAATATATATCACACCATATATAATTTTATTATAACATTTTATCACCTTTTTATTTAAAAAATCAATGTTAAAGTCACGTTTTGGGAAATAACTTCTTTGTTTTTCGTGTATGTTTTGGATTTTTATTTATGTTCATCTTACTATAATAATAGTTTAAAAATATCAATAATTTTAAAAATGATATAAGTATCATATATATTCATTATATATGTTTTTATACTAATCTATAAAATTTAGAAATAAAAAATGAAATGCATTATTCATGGAGACGGTATGTCATACATATGGAGGAATGTGGTTTACTTTTTCATGTTGGATTGAAATAAATAAAGGTATATGATATATTATAATTAAATTATAATTTTTATGTCAAATATATCACATATTTTCATTAAAACTATACTTATTACCTTCCATTTAAATCGTGAAGGAATCACATAAGTCACTAGGTTGTAGTTTTCAATACATATGAGCGATGTTATAGTATTTCAAAAAATATATAAATAATGAAGTTATGTTTAATATAATAATTAACAAATAATAATAATATAATAAATATCATATATGAATAATAAATTCATCTTTGTAACCATCCTTGATAGGTGGTAATGGAAAACAGAATGACATCGGGTTGCGAGGAGGTAGTCCTCCATACATATGAATGATGATTTTGTAACCCATTTGATGGAAGGGGAGATGGTTTTAGATCATTAGCCTATATTAAGAAAAATATAAGTATATTTAAGATAATTATTTCATTATATCTTCATGGTATAATAATAATTTTAGGAGTTCATGGAGGAAACAAAACCGAAGCGCTTGTTGATGAACCTTACCTCTTCTTCGGGTATCCTCTTGAGGTTTGCACCAAAAAGCTTCCTAGGTTGGATTTTATAAAACAGAAGGCGTATATTATGATATTAGGATTTTTTTGAAGATATAGTTTCAGGTATTGGTAGATAAAAAATTATTTAAAGGTGTGACTAAGTGAGGTGGGTGGGTTCCCTTTTATAATTAATGAGGGGTGAAATTTTTCTAAATACCCAAATGTATTAACTATTAGGAGGTTAATCTTACAAAATGTGACACTAAAATAGATAAATAGTTAAATTAAGGTATTTTTTTGTTGATAAATACCCACACCACACAAAATGAACACATTTTTTCATGTTATTCTTCAGTCTTTAAGTTTACCCAATTTAACCCTTTTAGTTCTTACCATGGTAATCAATGTATTTATATTTACCTAGGTAGTTTATCATTTAGGAATAAAATTAAAATGATATTTATTATATTATTTAGACCTAATTATTCTAAATATTAAATAAAACATATCAAATTAAAAACCTATGTGTGTTGAAAATTATTTTTAATATATGTGCATGCAACGTGTAAAAACATTGTTTTAGGGCTAACACAGGTTTTACTATTTTTGGGTAAAAAGAGTCAATGTAAATGAAAAATTGGCCCATTAATCGACCTTATTTTATATTTTTATACATTAAAAATAAATTCCCATAATATAATATTTTTATTAATTATTAATGATTTAATAAAATATCATTTTTTATAAAATAACATTAATGTCACTTTTGAAATTATTCATTTAATTTAAATATGAAAAATCTATTAAGAAAATTATAGAATTAGAATATATTATGTTAAAACATTTATAAAATGATATATTTATCATAAAAATTAAAGTAACATAATAATTAATTCAATTTACTATACTTTTTAAAAAATTAGTTTCACTTATTTTATTTTCCAATTAACTCAATAATTAATAATTTAGTGTTTCTTAAGTATTTAAAGTAATTATATCATCCCTAAATAATAAAAATAAATTATAAATATAAAGAAATATAATTTATCTTTCCAAAAATTATTTATAACCAAACATATGTTTTTTTACTATCCTAAATCATTATAAATATTAAAAGAAGCCAAAGTTCCTTTCTTACCTTTTTTCTTAACATAACATATTATATAGGTCACTTTCATAAAAAAGTGTCCCAAAACTCATAGAAATGAATAATATTATTATAATGGTGAAACAATTCCCATCCAATTGGATTGGGAAAAATTAGTAGGTCAATTTAACCATTATCTTCATAGTTTAACCCCCAGGTAAAACCATTTTTACCATAATCATAGTAAATAATTCTACCATTTTCACTATTCAATTTGGTCAAAAATTCGGTTTACCAAATTATATAATATAAATTATTATAATTCTAAATATATAATCTATTTTTTCAAAATTCCATTCATATAAGTGTAAATATTTAATTTAAAAAATAATCATACAGATGTGATGAGAAAGCGGGTTTCTAAAGAGAAAATGTCTAAGAGTTTATAAACTTCCTATATCTAAATTCATTAGTAATATTATTAAAATTATATAAATTGTATTAATTTATATAAATTACAAATAATTTTACTTTAAAACCAATTATTATTATAATTTAACATTATAAATTATTTAAATAAAAAGGTTGATTTCAATTAAAATTCACTATTTTTCACTATTCATAAAAAATTGAAACTTTTCAAAAAAGTAAAATAAATTCACCCAAAGACAATTTTGGTTTTTAAATTTCCAATATTTTGTTAATTATTTTAAATAATGTTTTAATATATATAAAAAATAATTTTAAATTATGTGTGAAAAGAGCGACTAAATCATCTTCTAGAAAAAAATACTTTTTTAAAACATTTCTTTTTCTTTTAAATGGTTATTATTATACTTATAATAAATATATAAACAAAATTTTCATAATTTAGTTATTTATATTCATACCTTCTATTGAAATGGATAGGTGATAACTATTATACTATATAAAAATATAATTAATAATATTTCACATTTTATTTAAACTAGAAGTTGTGTATAATACAAGATAAACTTAGTGTTATGTTTACTAAAAACATAACTTATGGTTACATGTAACAAAAATATTAAAAATATTAAATTTGGTTGAAAAAAATAACAATATATCTAGGTGTTACATTATGTATCTATTATACTTCCTATATATACCACTTAATTTCTTAATTATTCATTCACATAGTTTTCTCTTAATTTTTTCATATTTAATTTATAAATTATATATCTTATTTATAGTGTTTTTATTTATTTGTATAGTATTTTCAATAGATATAGTATTTCAACAAATATCTAACCCATCAGATTCCTATCTTTTAATAATGTTATTTTATTTAATTTATTTTTCCATTATACTTATATTAATCTTATAGAATGTATTCATCCTTTATTTGTAATGTTGTGTTATAAAATAAAATTATGTTTAATTTTTCATAACATATTATGTTATACAATGTTCCCTATATATATAACACATCATTCCTAATTATATATCTCTTTTTAAGGCATAAATTTTAATTATAATATATTGGGAATGGCAATCTAATATAGTCTTACTCATACATCTCGATTATCTGAATGAGTACTAAATATATTGAAGGACTAAATAATAGTTTATTCACAAAAACATATTAGTACATCACCTAGAACTCACTTATATAGATAATTACAACTCATGTCACTTATCTAGGTATAGTCATCCAATTCCTCACTATTATACAATCGATATCCTAAATGTCATTCCCGTAATACATTAGAAAAAACTCATCTGTTTAAAAAACTAATATCACGTGATAATTTGTATATCTAGCCACCCCATAATTATCTATATTTCGATACTGACATAATAAAGGTATCAATGTGTGTAGGTTCACTTAATATCTCACTTAACCTCATGTAACGGTGATTACTATAAAACATCAACCCCTAATATACTAATGAAATATTGACATTCCATATGGCATACATAGTGGGTTAATCTAGAACACATATCACATTTTTTACCTCATGAGTGAACTATGTATCTTTATGCAATCCACTATTTTCATTGATCTAGAAATTTTATAACAACTCATTTATTTCTAAGATAATAATTGATCTAGGATAAGATATTTAAATATATGGGGTCAATTATCATTATACTATTATGATATATACAATACACATGAATGAATAATGAATTGAAATTTACTCCTCATGAAATGATATATTAACATAATATTAAATAACTTTTTATAAAAATATTAAAAAAACAATATACATTTGTTTCAATCTCAACACATCCCTATATGTAAAGAGGTCAAAGGCCTTGTGTGTTTACAATTTAATTATTTTATCAAAAAATGTTACATCATTATGTTACACGTATTTGATCACTGTGTGACATATGTAACATCACCATGTAGTCATATTAAAAATTTTCCAACAAAACATTTTATAGGGATCATATCTTTGAAGAAAGTCTATTTGGATTATAGTGAGATTCTCATTTTTAATACACAAGTTCAAAACATTGAATAATATGTATAAATGAATATACATTAAATATATAATATAATGATGTATTTATCATTTTATTGTTAAAATATCTAACATTTGTAACTCTTAAAAATATAAACGTCGTCTGATATCATTGGTAATATGTATTAATTTAACTCTTTACATTAAATTCTCTATTTTACTATTCATATTCCAAATACTACACCCATTACATAGAATTTTTTTAGTCATTTTCACTTTGTATTAGACTACTATATTATAAACCACTAATTCTATAATCAGTATTTAGAGAAAAATCATATCTCATGTAAAATGTAGTTAGTATTTAAAAACATGAAAATAAAATTACAGTATGACACATTTTCACATTTTATAATTTGCATAAAATATTTTTTCAAAATTTAATTATTGATACTTTCATGAATATATTATTAATATATTATAGAGTGGATAAAAATAACTCTCATGTTTCCATAAAAAAATTATTTCATTATAACAACCTTCTTATCACATTAAATTTACTTTTCCTATCAAAAAGTGGTTAATGAAATAAAAATAAAACAATTCTATCCAACTTTATCTGATAAGATAAATCAATATCACTTCTCTTGAAATAAAACCATTTATTTATCTCTATACATCAATATCAAGCTTCATAAATCAAACCTTCCTAAATTTTTAACTTGTATATAAATTTACAATAATTATATGATGTTTTTTTCATATCAAATTAAATTTTTAATAAAAATATTATTTATATAACATTAAAACATGGTGTGGACTCTTCATGATATTTATTATTTTGTTTTATATATTACATGTATTTTTGTCTCTAAAATCCAATTTTAATAAATAAAAGTAATATCTTTCCTTCTTGATACCTCCCATAGGATTCAATGGCTTATACAAACTATTATAAAATCCAATATATTTAATTTTCATTTGGATTTTAACCTTATCATTTTGTACAATTATCACTAAAATTTATCTTGGACCTCTCATTTCATGTTCATCCACCCTCAATATATTAACAAGATCGAGTAAGGATTTTATAATAAGTCATGTTATTTTTCAAATTAAATTATTCATAACTTTACAAAAATTATTATAGAATGATATTTTTAGCTAATTGTAGTTGTAGATAAGTTCTCATCTATTAAAACCACTCCCAAACCCTGTTATTTTGAGGTTAAGTGTAGAGAATAATGATCATTCAGTCTTTTGAAATCTAAATAATTCCCATGAAACCACATGCCTCTCATAAATTTGTTTCTCTAGATATATTTTTATAAGGAAATATATAATTTTTTATGCAATCATGTTCACATATTTCTTTTATAACTTTTGTTATATAGAATTAATCACGAGTGTGAAAGCATTTAAAGATTTATTCTTTTGATTCTTACAAGAATCTAATTGTATTATTGAATCAAATTATTTGTTTGTTTTTTATGATGCGTTTGTTCTAATAAAAAAACATCGTATTTCTTGAGAATTATTCTCATGTTTTATGCCATTTCCAGAACTTTAATCTATTAAACATTTATTTTTATAAAACTGATCCCAATAAAAAGTTTGGTGATGATTCAATTTAATATACAATAGAAAATTTTAATATAATAATTCTATGGCCTACTATGTTTAATAGGACTTCAATTAAATATGATCCCATTGAAATGACAAAACTTTTTCGTATCAAATCTATTATTGGTTAAATATCTATATTTTACTATTCTTTGGTTTGGTTTAATCATTTCTCCAATTATAGAGATATTTTGAAACAACATTATTATAAAAAACTAGGTTTTCAAATATGAAAAATTATCCTCTCTATTATAAGTGAAATATAAATAATATACATGAAAAACATTATTTTATCTCATAAATATAAAATAATAAAAGTTAATTATGAAAATACCCCATATACCTAAAAATAGTACAATGTGATAATAAACATAAGTAAATAATAAAACAAGAACATCATATTCTAGTCTGTCATGGTCCCCAAAAATTATCACAAACATGAAAAAATATATAAAAAAACTTTTAGGAATAAGAATTTAATTTATAAATTTTAAATAACTTGGACAGAAAAAATACTGGAAAAGAGGTATTTATAAGAAGTATATTGGCTATTGGAATAGTATATTATATTTGGGAATAACAACTAATCATTGAAATTATAATTGACTGGATGAGAATAGTATAATGTCAAAAAATTATTATTTAACATTGTAAAAAATTAATAAAATATAAATATTATAATTTTACAAATTGATTTCTAAAATAATATAACTTAAAATAAAAATAAATGTAAATTTTAATAATGTATGTTTTAAGATATCTAAAAAATATTAATTTTTTTAAAATTCTTTAATTATTTTATTTAAAAAATAATTACATAAATTATATAAGTAATTATATATCATATAATAATCAATTAATTAATAATAAATAATAATGTGATCACTTATAGAAAATGAAAAAACATTTATTCGAAATAAAATTATTTTCCCATGTAATATATCCCTTTATTTAGATGTTAAATTTATAATAATTTTAATGTTAATTTTATAAAATAGAATAATTATTTTAAATAATCATGTTGAAATTGACTTGTGTTGAATGTTTTGGATTTTTCGGAAAAAGTGGATTTTTAGTGATTTTTAAAAAATATATTTTTTACAAATACCGTTTTTTTATGACGACATCATTATATAAATATGACTTCAATAATTTATAAAATCTTTTTCTAGACATAAAATGTATTTAAGGATTTAAATATTTTATTTAAAAATAATAAGTGGAATTTAAAAACCTATATTTGAAATTTTAAAGCATAAGTTATATTTTATTCTAATAAATAATTATTTTTTAATATTTACCTCTTGAAACATATGTATATTATGTCATTAAATTTTAGGTTGATTTTATTTTCAAATAAACCTCATATTTAAAAAATACACTAATAAAATTAATAGAAATTGATATTATTAATTTTATTTTTTCTAAATATTAAAATAATCAATACTTTGTTCTACACTACCCCTCCCTCTTGGTTATATAAACACCCCTCCTCCACTCCATTATACTCACATAAAAAAATAATTTCTCTTCAAAAGTTCTTTCAAAATAACACTATACAAACGCCTATGAATTTCCCTAATACCTTGGAGAAACCAAAATTCCCTCCTCTGAAGGCTTTAGGATCAATCAAAAGGTTGTGACTCAATGTGCGAGGTGAGGGTTTCAAAACTCAGGTTTCCAATTCAATTATCCTCTTAACCATTGTATAAAATAAATTAATATTTAAAAGTCACTTTAAAACACATTATTTAATATAATTTTTCTATAAAATATTAATATCATATATTTTACTTCTTCTTTTTAAAACTCTCTTAAAAACATTGTTTCACCCACGGTAGTTTTACACATCCCATGTGAACAATGATATTTTATTTTTCACTTATTAATCTCAAGGATATTTTTAAAATTTGATTTAATTATTTGATGTAATTTATAATTAAAGAAAATCATTTTTATAATTATGTAAAGAAAAATTAATCCTAGTATTAATGATATTAAATAAAAATAATTATAGTTATTTTTAACCAATAGGAATATTCTTACCAATTAAGATTTCATAAATTGTAACTATATCCTAATATGTTAAAATCCATCACATATATAATAATATAAACGATATTCCTTGAACATTTCATAGCTTATGGAACTATTCTATAGTCACTATGAACTCTTACCTCCACATCGAAGTAGATTTTGAACAATGAACCAAACAATATCAAAATGAACAATGTGGTCAATATAAATTTAATAAATGTATAAAACATGATAAAACTGTAATATATGAGGTGAATTAAATATTAAAAATCTTTGGTATCCAGAAATTAATGACTTAATATTTACATTTCTTGAATTTATTGGATTATTTGATACAAGCCAAGACTCCTGGTAAGGGTTCATTTCCCATTCTTTCCCACACTTTCTCATTTTGGTTGATATGTTATCTATTATTGTCTATCTCTATATCTTCCTATTTGTAAATTTATAATATGATAAATTTATTCCTTTTATGATTCATATTATTTCATTTTTCCAATGATATACATCCTATCATGTTTTTCTTTTTATTTTTCCCTTAAGTCAAACCTTATAAATATTGTAATGGAATATCTTCTAGTTTCTCTCTCCTTTTCCCTTATTATTTTATTATAATTATTATATTATAATTATTATTTTCTCTTTTTTATTTTCAAAAAAATAATTTTAAATATAAAATATGTTTGTTTTTGTTTTGGTTTTATCGAATCTCTATACTCTTATACATTTTAAAGATGATTTTCTCTTTTTAAAGAGATTATTAAAAGTGCATGATTTCATGACTTTTTTCATATTTTCTTATGATTATTTCATCACTTTGAGGTGTATTATCATGAAAAATGATCCTTTATTTCATGATTAATTTCTAATATACCTCAATCCATTATTTTCATGGGTTTTTAAATGATACCTTGATGGTTAAATATTTACATACATATTATGTTACCCATTCTTCATCATTGGTTTATTTATTGTTAATGATTTATATATGTTTCTATTTTGTGTGGAATATATATTCAAGATGTATTATGATATGATATTGTGGGTCTGAAATTATATATCCCCTTAATTTATTGGATAATTCTTTATATCTCATGAGATCATTATGCATGGGCTACGTGTAGTTAGCCTCATATATAATGTTATCATAGGTCAAAGAGTAGTTAGCCTTGTACATAATGTTATTATGTCTTGGAGGTAATCTATATCCTATGTTTACATTGAAATACCCTAGGTTTGTGTCATATATTATGATTCTCATATTTACTATGCATAAATTATATTTCAATCATATGCCATGTATTTATGTGATGGTTTATGGTCCTTATTTTTTTATTCCATGCTATGATTATTGAATCCCATGAAATATAACCCCATACATATACTTTTTATCCCCTTACTAGGTTTTATGGATCACCACCTCTTTATGTAAGTCTCGACATTATCCCATGAAATAATGAGAGTGCAATGGAATCTATGAGAAAGTTTCAAAGAAGGTAATACATGATTATTTTATCAATTTAGAGACGTTTTATGATGTTACTAGTGAATTAAAGATACTATACATTTATATTTTTAGGTTCTTATTTGGGGTAATTAGGTTGTGAATGATTTAATTTTATGTTAATGGAATGTGGGGCATTATATATGAAATTAGTGTAAGGTAATTTTATTTTTGGAGATTAAGTTAGAGAACCTAATATGAAATACTCCATAAATAACCAATATTGAACTTAGAGAGTCGTAAAATTGGATTTACAAGTGATTTATAATTTATTCATGAAAAGTTTATAATTTCCCTTTTGTATGATTAATAATATGAGTATTCTCATATATAAATTTATTTTTTTAGTAAATGTTTATAACCAAAATAAAATAGATAATTGTATATTTTTTGTCCAGTTATGAACTTATATTACCTTATTTGACTTGTGTTCTAGAATTGTTTTCATATCATGAATGTTCTTTAGTATTATTCAAATTCTACCTCAAGACATGGAGGATGATATATCAGTTAAAACACTAAGAAGTTCAACAATTAGATCTAATATATATAACTATTACCCAATTAATGTTTGTAGAATTAATCTTCCTTAAATCATAGTTATATTACCATTAGTAGAATTTTTTGTGATATTTATAATGGATTGTTTATTCATATAAAGAAAACATGTCAACTATTGAGAGATGGAAATCACTTTCCTTATCACTAAAAATCCAATGGTTTAATATAAATGAAATGAGAATTGTGTAACTATTTTGGAAACTAATTATCAATTATGTATATTATTTCCTTAAAAAGAATAATTTCTAACTCAAATGATTTAGGAACATGAAATGATTTTACTTGATTCCTCGACTATTATAAGGAAATATGAAAATGTATTCCCTAAAGAGTCTCATAGTATTGTACTTGATAGAGAGTTTTATTTATTTATAGAACTCATTCTCAAATCTTTTCCCGTGTCATAAATTCCCTACAAAATTCCCCCATTAATCTTGAAAAGTTAAATAGGAAACAACAAGAACATTTGAAAAAGGTTTTTATAGAACCTAGGACTTCCACACGGGTTTATCTAGTCCTCTCTATAAAGATTAAGGATATTTCAATACGTCTATGATTGATTATTATGATCATAAAAAACATGATAAATAAAAGGAATCATTTCCATGGATTGATGACTAATTGGATAAATTAAATAAGGATCAATAATTCTATAAGGTATATCATAAATAAAAGATAAAAAATATATTCTCAATATTACCTTCTATATTAGATATGGAAATGATGAGTTCATATAATTCCATTTTGACTCACTAATGCACTGAAAATATTTATAGAATTAATGAATAGAATCTTTATAGATTACCTTGATAAATGTTTTGTGGTATTAATAGTTGATATTATCATATATTCTATATCATGGCCCTCTTTCCACATTTGTACCCTTTCTGGCCTAGAAATAATAGAAGGGAGATAATGATCACCCAAAGCCTTCCTCCAATAGGCAACAAGTTGGTGACAATTAATTATGGTATATCATACATAGAAATGGGATGAATTTCCCTCTAAAATAGAAAATTGGGAATGAGAGATAAAAACAAGTACATAATTCAACACCTTCTCTTAAATATAAAGGGAATATCCCAATTACATGAATGTAATATCATAAAAAACTAATACAACTAAAAAGGAATCTATAAGTACCAAAATATAATCTCAATGGTGATTATGTAGTCCAAATATCTATTTAACAACTCGTGATCTAGTAATATTCATCCATGTCTCCAATATAATCCTACATACCTGATATATATATATATTGGGTTATTATAATATTTATACTCAGTGGGATCCTCCCTAGAGCCTCTCATGTAAAAGATAAAAAAATCATATTTAATCCCAATAAATAAAAAATGAAAACAACTCTTCACCAAAACTCTTATAATATGTTCCTAGAATCACCATGGTCATCTCTCACCAAGTAAATAATACAATAGATCATATATTATTATAATAAAATAAGGGTTCCCCACTACTTCTTCATGACTGATATTCAGCTCTACCCCAACGTCATGCATCATATTCCATCTCTCTATATAAAAAGACATCATGAATAAACTTGGTATAAGTTATCATCACTTGAATATCAAGAATCACATCATCTAATCATCCCATCCACATATACAGATATTAACTGAGTAATTTCTTGGAGCTTCCACAGACCATATGTTGTGTATCAAATTTCAAGTAGTATACCTCAATCCATTACATCTCATACACCAAGTGGTGTACCTCAAGCCACTATAGCCCATGCACATCATACAAATAATGATCTATAAGATACATTATCTGGAGATACATGTGAGTGAAATAACGTAAAACCATTACATACCTATACACACATATATGGTAAAATTTAACCACCACACATACCGTCAAATGATACTACCAGGGGATGAGAGAAGGGCTAGAGGGGGTAGTTAGACATATGTCCCTATCCATTTTAGATGTTGGGGAAACACCCTTCCAGTGTCCACTATGTATCAGTCTCCCTAATGACATGGGTTGGAAGCATATGAAATCACAAAACATAGGATATAATATAGCTTACAATCATACTATGGGATTTATCTTAGTCTCAATCTTAACTATATTTATTATCTCTTAGACACCCGGTTTCTACTTTTAAGAGATATATATCTTAAAATAAATCATACAGACAAGAAGTTTCATTAAAATAAATTCCTTCCACTTTAACCATTCACTTTTTGTTAATTAATTCATTAGCTTCTAAATAACATAATTCCAAATTAAATTACATTAACCATAAAAGTGAAGTATGATCCCTAAAATAATAATCCAACTAAGTCTAGGGTTCCTTAATATTATCAAAATTTTAATTATATAAATCACCAACCCCATGGATTAAGTTATTTTTTAAGAATCTCCATTCCATAATTCTCTATACTCTAGGAAACATCCTAAACTACTATCAGAAGATTCATAACTAATAACATCAATATGCCCCAAGTAGTGTGAAAAGGAATGAAAAAAACAAGAAACTCATCTGTATATCCATTTAATAATATTTAACAGGAAATATTAACATATTTAAGAACAAAAAAAGGTAATCATAGTTTCACCCATTTTATTAACCTAACGTCATCCCCAACACCAATATGCATATCTCCATGCATCTCTCCATTACGGGCATCAACTTCTTCCACAAACATTGGCCCTTCCACCCATATCAAATTAGACATCATCCATACAAGTCTCATATCACATCACATTGAAAAAATAATGTATAGAGAAATAAGTAAGGTAGAAAACAACAAGTTTAATAGGGAAATATAGGCCCTAAAAACAAGTCATTCAACATTTACATGAAAATGGGATCACTTGGCCCTAAAAATAATGAATTCATGTTGGGACCAAGTTGGATGGAAAATGAACTATGAAGTGTTCTGTTTTTAGGTGTTTTCTTTTGTTGTCAAAGATGTCTAAGAAGAAAGAAAATCATTTCACTTTGTATAAGTGGTTGATAGAAGACATAGAATTTACAATACCTTCCATGGTAAATATGAAAATGCTTTGTTGGTCTGTATTTCACAAAGATCATAAATACTTTAGAGAAATTTTGATGGAATATTTATGAATGAAAGGTGAAGAAAATATATTGTCAATCAGCATGGTTGGTCTTGCATAAGTAGGTGTCTAAAATGGCATAGTTTTCTTGTGTTTGACAAAATTTTTGGGTCCAAATTTTGGAGTTTGGATAGCATTGTAAAAAGAGGATATCCATGAAAATATCCTGAAAATATGGAAGGGGAATGAGTTTCTCCAATATAGGCTTTATGAAGAGTGTTTCGTAGAGGAATAAAGAATGTTGACAGTGTTCTCTATGACTGTGACGAGTTTTGAGAATGGAAGAGGTGAAGATCTTTGCAATTGAGCATTGTAGTGGTGAAGTGCATTGCGAGCAAAGAATTTCAGTGGTACAAAATAATAAAGAACATCGCAGTGGTGCAAATAATTTTACAGAACACTTCACTATTATGATGAGCTTTGTGAATTCGGAAAATATCCACAGTTCTTCGTAAAACATAGTGTTTTTCAGCTAAAATTTCAAAGCTCAACAATTTGGTGATGATGTGGCACTGAAGTGGCTGGAAGGTTCTGGAGTCTGTAGGAAATGCCTATAAATAGGTCCCTTCCCCTTGAGAAAAATATAGAGACTCAATGATCATTTTTAGAACTCTAAAATTACGAAGAATGTTTGTGATGGTAGTGAACTCTGCAAAGGTAGTAAGATTTGAAAAGGAAATGTGATTCGCAGTGGGCCATTGAGCTTTGTGAAGGAAGTGAACTTTGCAAAGAACATTTTATGCTATGTGAAATAGTGATCTTATCAAACTAGTGAGCTCTGTGAACTAGTTATCTTTGTGAACTAGAGTGCTCGGTGATGTTTGGAGCTTCATAAAGGAGCTCTATGAAGGAGCTTTACAAGGTGAATATTTTAGCACCCAATTTAAGTGGGAAGTTCTTTCTAAGTGTGTCATGAAATTAATGGGGTATAAGACTAAGTATAATTGAAAAGACTAGTAATTTTCTACCCACTTATGGGAAGTAAATAGAATAATTGTTTTATTAGATCATATTTTTGAAAGTTTTTTAAGAAGAACAAAAAAATTAAATTGTCCAATTTGTGCTAAGAGGGTTCACACGTGCTTGCAGATTGTTTACCAAGTGATATATGAGTGAAATTTTATATCCTAATCAATGTATTCCACGTCAAATGATTATTTTCTCGTGGATTGTGTGCTACATGATTGTTTCCATACCATACCAAAGACGTAGAAACTCTTGTTGAGTATTGAACCCTGTAAACCTTGTGTTCCTATGGATGTGTGTTTTGATTGTGTTTATCAAGGAAAGAACTCTTTAATAGGAGGCAAAGGTTGTTTCAAAAAGGAAGGAAACATATAAGAAAAATATATCACAGATTCACCCCCTCCCTCCATCAGTGATACTTAGTTCTTGACTGGGTATCATCAATTCATCCTTTAGAAGAAAATAAAATCACTCCACCCCAAACCATTATATTTATCAAAAAAATATTTTTATTTTATATGGAGTTAATATATACATTTATCATCGGTTACAATTACATGTAACCTAAGGCATTAACTAAAAAATATATAAAACTCTTTAAAAATTATCTCTATAATCTATTAAAGTTTCATTAATATTTATGGAATAAAATATCATTTACATTCTTTTTTATTATCATCAATGAAATGAACTATCGCTTCATGTTCTATAGTAAATACCATTATCACATAAAAGAAAAAATAGTCAAACATGCATGTAGAATCAATATGATTACCATAAAATTACAAAAACTAAAGATTCATTAAAAATTCCTCCTAAAATTTACTTTGTCAAAAATTACCATATTTACATTCCTTAATAATTTCATCAAATGAACATTCTAACCCCAGCATTAAAAAACATGTTAAAAAAATCCTAACATGCATAGGATAATATCTAGTATTTCAAGAGGAAATTAGTTTTAATGGTGAAAAATATAAGTGATCACTACCCATAAACCATTATTTTATTAATCCAGATTGTCCTTTAAGGATAATTCCACTACTACCCAAAAAAGCTAATGAATGATCAATTTATGATTGAAAATAATTAAAAAAGATAAGCAATGAATCTGCTACCTGGAAATTTCAACGTTATTAAAATGAGAATAGAACCACAAAGCATATATTTGATCACCTATACTTTGTGGAAATCTATGAATATTCGAGAATACCATGCTAAAACCATGCCAAAAAAGTAAACTTTATTAAAATATTTGAGATCAACCTCCATAGCATGGAAAGGAGGAATGGGAGGAAATGAGATATAACAGAGAATAAACTTCTAGAAAATTGGTAAAACTCACCTAAGATCTTCATGGATGAAAAAAGGAAGTTGGGGATCTAATTTAATCAAAAGTCGATTAAAAGGACTACATAAATATCTCTTGGATGCGTAGGTTTTGAGATAAAATAATGGGAGGAAAGTGGGTTTAAATGTGGTCCAGGGTTTTTATAAGAAAACTAAAAATTAGACGACCTAGTGTAGACCCCTTGACCATTCCACAAAATAGACAACATTAGGATAAAAAAGGTATAGTGAAAATACTACACCATATCCATCATACTAAAACCTCATTGAAGAACCATGGATCCCTACATGTTGAATATGATATAAAAGGGGAATAAGGACTATGATACATGGTAACCCACTACACCACATAGTTCTATCACCAAAGGGGAGGTTACACTATAGAATAATTGTCATGGCGTAGGTACCCCGAATTTAGTAAAAGTCCCCTCAAACTCAATGACATTTCTTATCGCTCCATGTTGTAGGATTCAACTAGTCTACACAACATCCCCTCTCTATGACATATATTTCATCTTGGATCTTCCGCAGTTTACCATCTAGAGTGCATCCATGCCTAAAATGGAAATGGCTCTAAAACTCACACATCTAAACTTCTATACCATAACTAACCCCACTATTCCATAATGACCATCCTTACCACATAGCCCATGGATCCATGTTGTATAAAGATTTGAACTCTCATGTCTTCTGTTCAAGCCTCCTCTAATCACCTCTAAAACCTCAACCATGAAAGGGAAATGGCTACTAGGATATGGGGACTTATGTCAAATACCTCTAAAAATTTATCATAATCAAAAATTTAAAACAAAATACTAATTGAAATGAAGTAAAAAATGGTTTTTTTGAAAAACCACCCCCATGTTACCTCTCAATAAACTTTCCATCACAAGTGATCAAACACCCCACTCATAAGAAACATGTTAAAATCCTTGAAAAAACAACCAAAGACTCATAAACACTCTCTTAGTGGAGATACCTATCAAAGGAGGGAAAGGTTACTAACATATCATTGAGAGGAATGTTTCTCATAAAATAGAAAAGGTCAAAACCAAAAAACAAGCAATGTCGTAAGAGAAGAGATAAATAAAAAACACCCCAAGGTGTTGGACCCATATCTACAACTCAGATTATTATTTTCTCTCCTCCATGCCAACATTACACCAAAATACATAAACCAAAGGAATACAAAACCAATGAAACACCTTCTAATGTTATTCCTAGATCTCCACAAGGCCCTCCTTAAAGGTTACATCATCGTCAATGTTAATATCTCTCTTCTCAATGATGTGGGATTTATCATAATGATATTGATGTATCTACAAATATAGAATACATCATGTATTTAAATAATCTATGGAGGAAGTTATATTAGATATTCCACAGATCCAATGCGATCCAACTCCTTTAAATTCCCAATAAACTAAGGAGTAATCTTACTTCTGTGACTAAACCATCAGTGACCATGTTGAGGATTTTCCTCCAAAATCATAAGATCTCTAATGTTGAACTCTAGAGGTCACCTTCTATGAACAACATAAGACTTATAATGATAATTTGATTCCTTCATCATATTTTAAATTGAATGAACCATATATTTCATGTTCTTCACTAATTATAGCCTAATAATTTATTCCTCTCTGAACCTTGTCTAGAACAATAGGGAATAGTAAATTGTATTATACAACACCTCAAATGATTCCATACCAATGGTAGAGTGAAATATATTATTGTAATAAACATAACCAAGTTAAAGTTCATCATCCACAAACCTAAAAAATCCATGAAACAAAATAGAAATATGTCTTCAAGAGCCTATATATTACACTCTTTATAACTATATGTCATTATATGAAAAGCAGTTTTTAGGGAAAATGTGAAAAAAAATATATTATATCCCTCTCCACATGCCAGAGGTAAAATAAGGATTAAAAATAGAGATGATATTCCTTAGAAATCCTTGGAGTCTCAACACTTCCTATAGACACTTCCTTGATAAACTTAAACAAAGCTCGAATACTTTATCTCTATGAAGTGGGATGATTTCATACAATGATCCATAATCACCCTTATAGAATCCTAACATTCCTGTAATTGAGGTAAAATAGTAATAAAGGCCATTGATATGTCCTCAAAATTTCATTTAAGAGCTTCCAATGGATGGAGAAAATTATTTAGAACATGGTGAATGGACTTCACATTATGGTAGACCTAACTTCAAGACACAAACTCTAAAACGTCATTCTTTATCCTCTGCCACCAAAACTACCTTCTTATAACTCGGTATATCTTTTTCATATATAGATGTACCACCAAGGGTATGTTATGTAACTCATGGAGAATCATCCCACACATGTCTAAAGGGATGAAAAACCTCCCATGGAACAACACCTGATGTTGGTCATCTTCAAGCAAACCATCAGAGGAATTTCTAAAAAAACATAGTCTCTCTAGACCTATAACTCATAATTCCATAGCTGGGACTCCTCCACTTACTAGATGAATTATTACTACATTTTCATCTCGAAAAGACAACCTCTTCCTATAAAATCTCCCTAAAACCTCTCCCATATCAAGATGAATTACTAAGAAATCTTACATTACTATCCATCAATCTCCATATTCATGCGAAACATCACTACATGACATCCAAAAAAATGTATCACCTACGACATTACACTTGCTGGGTGTATATGAAATCACAATGTTATAATCTGGAAGAGTTTAATCCACTATCACTACCCCAATTTCAAGTCACACTAGGAGAATATACACAAAATTTTCTTATGATTAGTAAAAACAATGAAATGATCTCAAACTAGGTAATGTATCTACAATTTCATAGAAAATACAACTACAATCAAATCAAGATCATGGGTTGAATAGTAACATTCATGGGGATGTAACTTTTGAGACCCATAAGAAACAAAAAATCTCTATTACATAAAAACAAAACCCAAACCAAGATGTGAAGCATCATAAAAAACCGAAAACTGAACTCCCTCTACTAGAAAATAAATAATTAAAGTGATAACCAACTTCTTCTTTGGGTAACTCGATGTAAAGTTCTTCCCATCAATGTGTAGATTAGTAGCATTTGAAAAATCAATGGATTAGTGTGTCATCGGATCTAGTTATCCAATGCTAGGTCCTTCCATGAAAATAGTGGGCCTGTCGTGAAACTCACCAGAAATTGGGGTAGTTGAATGTTAGACATCCCAGTCTATGACATTATCATCATGGATTCTTCTTACCAACCATGGAAGATGAAATAGAATTGGTGAATTGGATGTAAATTTCCTTCCTTCAGCACTAATGCTTAAATCTTCCAACTTTGTAGGACCCAAGTATCTATGATAGGAAATCGATCACACCCACTGATGCAGGGACAGGGGAAATGTCAATGCGGCAATCCTGCATGGCCCCATCTCTCCCATGGTAGCCTCTACATCCACGGCTGAGGGGTTCCCACATCCCATATCCCCATCTGAATTCATTCATAGAAGGGTGATTAACAACCTTGTTTGGTGATACGAGGAAGAGGGGATTATCCCAACCCGAGATATGGCCTACAATGACTTAGAGAATTTTGTGCCTCACCATTGTTGTCGCCCCCAAGGGCCACGTAGGGAGACACTACTCACCACTATGACCTATAATCATTTCTAGATCCTCTCCCTGGAACGCTTCTATGACTCCGTCTCCTACACCAATGAGGTGATGGATGTTTGGGCTAGCCCAGTTGTAGTCACATCCCATGGGGCACTAAGGAGGGCTCCCACCTGGTCGTGCCGGCGCTGCCACCTGGCCCAACAGACTAAGAAACAGGTGAGTTATGCACCTGCACCACTAGCCCCTGTGTGGTTAACCCGACACTAGCGTCGGGTGCAAGATAAAGAGGATGCCCACTAGGGGGCGTCATCATCAATGTATCTCATGTCCCGTTCCATCACCAATGCATACCATAAATCTCCCATTCATACTAGGAAGGGGCATCTATATGGTCAGCCTAGATTAAGGACCCAACTACCCCACCAGTAGGTTGGGACGACTATCCTAGTTTCCGAAACAGGTAGCGTCCATTGTGGGCTGACTCACGGCATCGACATCCAGTATGATGGTCCTCCCCAAGCCACCACCAATGAGAGCACAGGTTTATCATGTTCCCATGATCAGCATGGAGGTCCTCCCCATGCTACCATCAATCCAAGAAAAGGTCGTCGATGTAATGATGCTACTTGTCTTGTAAACCATCAGTGTGGGGGGTCTTCCCCATGTTCTTACATCATCCAATGATAGTCCTCCTCATCTTGAAAATCAAAGTGAAGGTCTTCCTAACTTTATTGGCACCCAACACGGAGGTCCTACCCGTGTTTAGCTCGAATATTATGAGGATGCTCATTGTGCCGATTCTACCAAAGGAAACAATAATGGAGTCCTTACCCATGTTCATACCAGCTCCAGCAGAGGTCCTACCTGCTCCATAACTTCCAACAGAGATTCCCTCTGCACGTCATTCAATGGATATAGAGGTTCCCCATGTGTTCTCTTTGACCTTTTTATAGAAGCTCCCTGGACCCCATCTCACCTAGGAGGATTTCCTCTCCACACTAGACTCAATTAATCTGAAGCTCCACCTCGAGGAAAAAATATAACCTATCCCAAAGATCCACCCTAGGGAAAGAGGGTGGGTCGCCAACACCATAAGAAGAATACTAAGATATTTCAGAACATGATTAATCTTGTCTACTTCTCATATTCTGAGGCGTAATGTCATTAGGAAATATAAACCTCACCTCGATCCTTTGTGTTGAGGGTTTGGTTAGGAATGAGGCATATCAGCCTCATCCTTCTAGAATGTGAGGTCCATCGAATTCCCACCTCTCTCCATAGATACATCTTGTAGGAATATCTAGCCTCTTTCCAAGGCCTGGTCATGCAATCCTCCCTATCATAAATAGGTCATTCTCAACCTCCACTAGGGATCCTGGAGAGTCATTATGGGGACCGATAGTGGATGAACAATAGCCTGACCCCCCATCAAAAACTGAAGCCCCTATGCAGGAAACTGTGGTTTCCAGTTCATCTTATCGGGTTGTGGTGGCACATTTATTTCATTTGTCGCAAGACAACCCATGATGTAGTGGCTTTCCATCATGTTCATTGTATTCTTCACCGGCCAGTCTATAATCTCCTTGGTTTGCTTCATTTCCATTATCGATCCCACAGCTACCCCCAGTTGATGAATGGGAAAACCAATGGCTTGATCCAAAGTATGATACAAGGATCTTGTGGTACATCCTTACTGCAGATCATTTCCCAAAGATGATCTAGCCAATTGTAACCACAAACTTCAGTAAGTCGGAATCGCTTATCCTAGAGGAAGTCGCATGTTTTCTCTAAACCATATGGGATACATACATATATCTCCATTATTAGTGAATGGATTACCCCAAAATCCTGACCCACTTTGATGATATTGATCATCAATTCCGTATGGTCAACGTTTTTATGCTCCTTATGGCTCAGCGCCCTGAGTCTCCTGGTTTCCATCTGAACCTCTAGCAACGATGCGTTCATAGTTTTAAAGTACCCCAAAGTATTTATCAAGGTGGATTTCCCCCATGTTTAGGTATGTGGTTGGGGGAAGTATGTTGACCTCTACTTCAGTTTTATCCAGCACCATCACGACTTTCCAGGTGATATTAAGGATATACCCCCGGTAGAGTCATGGTTATCATGGCTGACCAATCATAGGAAGATAATAAAACAAAACTACTTGGAGGGAACATACCCCTTGGAGGATTTCCACACTTATTGGATCCACTGGGAGGGTTTAATCGCTAGTAGATAAATCTTCTAGGACTTCTCATTCCCACTAAGTCATTAGTCCTCAGTTGAAATTCCAATAAGGGAAAAGAGCATCCTGGGGCCGTCAAATCCTCTAACCCATCTCGCTCAGTGCAGAAGATTGAAGATGATCCCAAAAAGTCCGTGCTACATCAATAGCTTCCATATAATAAGAAGATGATAGATGACCTCCTTGCAGAAAGTGTTGTGGATTGGCAACTAGACTATGGTGACCATTGGTCGGGGCAGCAGCGGAAGGTGCAACTTCCCCTGGTGAGTTGCTTCTAGGTAACCCTGACCATCCTTCCTACAAAGAGAGGGTAGAAGCTGGAACTTCTGGAAAAAGAGTGCAGTATGTATCACCAAATCTATCGAAGCATCATGATAACCTTCGGGACCTAACTCAGGTTCCCCAATACTCTAGACAGGTTGTTCCCCCAGCAGCTCTGTAGGTCATCCAACCAGCCGCTCCATGAGTCGTTAGGCCTTCTTAACATGTTTAATGACATGCCAATGCACTGGTAGTTAGGGATACTCGTATGGATAATAACTCTCACCCAGTTTATCAAATATTGGTGCTCATTTCCTTCCTCTAGGCTTTATAAAACTAAGAGGTGGAAATTCTGCTTGATGGAAATCCATATCCGGCATGGGTGGATGACATGCCAGCACCTCCTGATTTCAAAAATCATAAATTTTCAAACTTTAATGGGATAGGTGACCCTCTACTACATCTTTCCCACATCATCTCAAGGTGTGGACCCCTGATTGGAACTCCAACACATCAATAGGCCTCCAAACTCTGGTGTTTCGTACAGACATTGGAAGGGCCTGCGTTTTTCTAATACAACCTGCTACCCATTGGGTTGGTCTCCGGCTGGAAATATCTACATTGATATTTCCTTTACCATTTCAACACTACCAATCAGAAGACGAGTATTTAAGAACTCTTCAAATTCATACAGAGGCTAAAAGAGCACATCGTGGACTTTGTCTCCCAGTGGAAAGGTCACACCAACTCCCTGGATATGTTGTTGACTCAAGAGAAGTTTTTGACAATGTGTGTGGGGAATGTAAAAACTGAACTAGTCCCCTCTCTCGTTACTTAGAATTACCCTGGGGGATTCCAGTATTTCTCTGATGAGTCCCAACATCTAGAGGAAGCCTTGTAGTAGGCCAAAGAGGCACATTAGTTGCCTCCCGCAATTCCCATGAGAAGATCTGCTAAGGCTGAGCCCGTAGTAGTAGCACAGAATAAATCCACCAAGCAACTGGAGTTGTTACTAGTGGAGCCACCTCCATAGCCTTGCAGAATCCCACCACATCAGGTGTAGCCTCTAGTCCATCAATTCCCACTTCAGAATTGGTAGGCGCCTCCATGTAACACGCCACCACTGCCTAGGAGAGATAACTAGTCTCTACCTCCTTGGTAGGCTCCTCCATCCACTCGTCAGGTCCACGCTATCAGATCTCCCTTACCAAACAAGAGAAATGAGGCCTACTCATTCAATAGGGATCAGGTCCCCAATTATTTCTGATGTGCCTTGGAACATGGAATACTGCGGTTTCCCGAATGCAGGAGGCCTAAAAAAGAGAATCTCGCTAATCGCCCCAACTACTTCCCCCATCACCATATCCTAGGGAACACCCTCAAAAATTGTTATGAGTTTGAAGACTAGCTTCAAGATCTGGTTGATAACAACATAGTTAAGTTAGGCCTAGCTCCGGCATAAGTGTCATGTGTATTCATAAAGCTAGACAACAGTTGTAACAATGAAGGTGAGTGGCATAATGCTCCTAACAGTGGGTCCCAAAAGTATGATGAATGGATCACTCGTAAGGCAGTCACATGTTCCCATGGAATTATCCATTAACATTTGAATTGACTTTGGCCTTCAGAAGTCCATGCGTCATCCGCACCTACTACTTCTGTGTCGGCATCTCAACCTTCCCCCTCTCAGAAGGGCCATCATCAGTAGTGAAAGGGAAAACAAAGCCCCCCACTGATTCCATCATCATCCTATAATATATGTTACTTACTACCCCTGGAGATGGGAATTACCCGCAGGATCTATTCAGTGGGGGAGGATTCTTCTATTTATGATCAACAAAATGCTTCAGTTAACACTTTGGAGCTAGTAAACCCCTATATGGTTGATGGTGATGTGGAGTACTAGGTGGATCCTCCCAATGTCTCCAGTCGTTGCCAGACTCAATGGATCCATGGTTATATGAGTAATTGGGAGGCCTTGGTCAATACTCCCAGATTGGTTGTGCATTCCACTGAAACCAAACAACATGCTCAGCTTAGAGCTCATCTTGACAACCTTCTCATCTGGTATCATCAGGTCCGCCTTCGCCACCATTTGTGCTACTTGATTAGGTTGAGACACCATGACCTTGCCAAAAACTTCCATGTTCTGCTACGAACCGGCCTTATTAATATGGCCCTCACCTGTTAGTTTCTCAATGAGTTTTTACTAGCAATCATTGGGACATTCCCAGCACCAGTTAGTCATCGGTTCAGATGGCAGGCTCCTCCATACCTCCATCCACAGAGAGACCTCCTGTCAGTAGATGTTCACACTTGGCACAGAAGTATGATATAATTAATCATCTTTTCAGCATTCCTATGAGGCTCCCTGTCCTCAAGGCTCTCTTAATATTAGTGGATACCCATGAAGACATCACTTATGGTTTAAGAAGACCCCACCAGTTTGAGATAGAGGTATCAGCCACATAAGCCTTCCATGATGAGGTAGTCGAGCATGATAAATGTAAGGCCATTATCTCTTTCTCTAAAGAACATGAAGGCTCTCCCATATAGGTTCATATCTTCCGACTATACATCACTGACCACTTCAATATTGTGGAGGTTCTTCGCTGTCTTGTCGACACGGGCTTTGAGATCAACCTAATCCTGACCTAGACACTTCAAAAAATGGGGTTGTCCGAAGATGATCTGAGTCCCTCTAACTAAAAATTCATGGTTATGATAGGATAGAACAGACACTGGTCATCCAGATCTTCCTAAAGACCCAATTTGGTGGCCTTTTATCAAGAACTGATTTGATGGTTGTCTCTAAGGACACTGCCTACAATGCATTGATGGGTAGGCCATGGATTCACCTACATGCGGAGGTCCCTTCCTCATATCACCATGGCCTTATATAATTTCTTAATGGTATAGTGGGAGAACTCCAAGTTGATGCATATCCCTTTTCCTCTTTTGAAGCACTATATCTAGATACCTACTATTACAAGAGAAAGGACAATAAGATTCAGGCTAACGAGGTTTAACATTCTACGGCTACGACCGACTTGTGGACAGACCAGGATGATGCATACATTTTTTCGATCCACCTATTGGAGGCTATGACCCCAGATCATGGGAAATGATTTTTTGTTTCTAAAATGAGGTGGAAGTAAATTCCCAAGTCTAGGGGACGCCGAAAGATTGCCTTGTATACATATACAAATCAATCTCGGGTGATCCAGGAACCCCCTACTCCCATAAGGTATCAGGATGTCCGCCCCATGGAAATGACAATATGTCATACATGATTGTTTTGTCAGGCTGGGATAAACTGGCTCAAGTTGATGCGCCACTATTGATGTGATATCATCAAGTGTGGCCCCTTAGGCCTAAGGAAAGAAGGGATCGGGTTGATAGCTTTCATTGCTATGGTTTTTTTAGTACAGGAGTCCCCCGATGCAGTGTCCATCACCACTCAAGCTGGCACCAGTGCCCCATATAGATCTGTCCACTTAGGAGAATCACCTATTGTTGAGGATCCCTCCTTCATGAATGAAGAATATGATTTGGAGGACACTCCTCTCGTTTTCTAAGAGGGTGTCTCTACCAAAATTGATGAATCGGTATAAGTTAATCTTAGTAATGAGACGGAGCTGAGACCCATATTGATTAGTATATCTCTACCAGTGGAAAAGAAACAATAGTACGTTGAATTCTTGAATTAGCATCGTGATTTATTTTCATGGAGTTATAAAGAGATTCTAAGACTATATCATTAGGTCATCCTCCACCTCCTTGGTCTAACAGCAAATCATTGTGGGTTCAAACAGCCTCCCAAAAAGATGCATCCTTCTCATGGTACCATTTTTGAGGTTGAGGTTGTTAATCTCATCAGATCCAATTTCATAAAGGAGGCCCAGTACCCCAAATGGTTAGATAACATTGTGACCGTTAGAAAAAAGAACGGAAAGATCAGAGTCTGTATCAACTTTTGGGATCTCAACCATCACTGTCTAAAGGATGATTTTCCATTTCCTGTGAAGAAACTGTTGATTAATGCCACCACTGGGTTTTATGTTCTCTCTTTCATGGATGGGTATTCTGGGTATAACTAAATTTGTATGTCCCCCGAGCATGAAGATTCTACAACCTTAAGGGCACCACAAGCTACTTTCTGCTACCAGGTAATGCTCTTCAGTCTAAATAATGCAGTTTCAACCTATTAGTGTTCCATGCATCACATATTTAATCTGATCCTCAGGGCATTGGAGGAATTATACGTGGACGATGTGGTGGTAAAATCTCACCAAAGATAATATCATCTTAAAGACCTTGATAAAGTATTCGACTTCCTCTGTTCTCACTATCTAATGATGAACCCATTGAAGTGTGCCTTTGGGGTCACCTCTAGAAATATTCTCGGATTTTTCATCAGATATATAGACATCATGTTTGATCTAGAGGAGATTAAGGCCAACAGTTAGATGTCTCCTTGGAGAAACATTCGAGAGCTTTGTGGATTTCAAGGCCACTTGGACTACATACAACAATTCATTACGAATTTTTCCAGAAAGTGTAATACCTTTTCTCTACTCATGAAGAAACTAAATGTGTATCAGTGGGACGAGGAATGTCATCTTTGGTATGATCTTCCTCATTCGAGTAATCTAAACTAACTCTAGTCTTATCATCTAATCATATCTCTATCTAGAAAACATATCTGGCATGAACTATATAACACTTCCACATCTTTATCATATGTGAAAAGTTTTAAGGAAAAAATATACTATGCTCTGTATCTATAGGTGACCCAGAATAGGAAATTAAGGAAACTAAAATGTTTTTCCCGCTCACTAAAATTTGTATATCTCTAAATTTCACCCACATTTGAACTGCGTCTTTGAAAATTTCAACTCTTCTCAACACTTCTTATGTCTTCTTGAAACTTTTCAAATCTTCAAAAATCTTCTCAAAATCTCAACAAAAGATCAGAAATTATTATCTGTAAAATTGAATTAATTAGAACCTTTTATTCTGATTAGACTTTATTCCTTATCATTGTTCATTGGAACTTCCATATCTCAATCCATTGAAAATTCCTCAGCTTAGTCTGATGGAACTTCCTTTGTTAAGTCAATTGACTTTCTTACTCACCTCATTCGGATGAAACTTCCTCAACTCATACTGATGGAAATTCCTCAGTTTGATCCAACATAACCTCATCATATCAACCCAATGGAACTTTCTCATCTCAGTCTGATTGACTTTCTTCATCAACTTAGTCAGATGGAACTTCCTCAGCTTATACTGATGGTACTTCCTCCGTTTAGTCTAATTGACATTCTTCCTCATCCTAGTCTGATGGAACTTCCTCAGATCAGTCTTATATAACTTCCTCAGATCAATCTGATTGACTTTCTTCCTCATCTCAACCCAATGGAACATCCTCATATTTGACCAATGGAACTTCCTTAGCTCGGTCCAATGGAACTGCCTTAACTCAAAATAGTTGAACTTTTTCCTCAACTCAATTTGATGGATCTTACCCAACTCATTCTGGTAAAACTTCCTCAAACCAGTCTGATGGAACTTCTTCATCGTAGTCTGATTGAATTTCTTTTTGAAACAAAGTTTGATTTATAGGTTTCAACATCCTTCTGATGTACCAGTTTTCTCAACTCCTTCTTTTAATGTTTGCTTTTATAATGACTTCTTGATAATATTTGAGAAAATTCAAAGAATATAAAATCTTTTCTATATTTACTTTGTAAAATTTAAAAATTCCCAACATTATTAACTATAAAACTTTAAAAAATTCTTCTTTCTCAAAAACTCAAAAACTTCTATATCTATAACGAAAAAATTGATGGAAGATATTTAACTTTATATAAAAGGATCATTTAAAAAACACATTTTCAAAACATCAGCCTCAGAGATTTTCACAGAAACTAATTCAGATAGTATTATTTTGAAGCTCTATATTTGATCACTAAAACATTACAAAGAACTTTCTTCATTCATATTCACATACAGTTCTCATAAAAACCAGCTATAAATTTTTTGCAACACATATTTCACCAGATTTATAAAATCATTCATTTTAAAAAATAAGTTTTAAAAAAACATTATAAAAACAAAAACATCACAAATTATCTTCAAACATTCCCTTTGGATTTCTTGGAAGCTCTAATTAACATATTTTTAAACTCTCTATTTTTAAACACTCATGTTTTTTAATAAATCATATTTGTAAATAACTCTTATTTTTTGAATTTTACTAAAACACATCATTTATCAAAAGTCAGTATTTAACACCAGACTACTGGATGAAGTAAAAAAAAATTAAGGAATTTCATCCCATGGGGACAATAATATTTTATAACTATGTAAAGATAAACCCCCCCCCCCTAACTTCTAACTTTTCCTTTGACTTTTCTTTTTATATCCCTCATTTTTTGACACCCACAACTTCAGAATCATTTAAGAAATAAAAGTACTTATATTTCCATTAAAGGATAAATTTCTACATATTATCCCCCTTTTTCATCACAATATAATGTATTGTAGGGTATTTTCTTATTATATTTAGGAAATTGATGGTGGATGATGGACATGAAGTTCCAACCTCAATTCCACAAATTTCTATTTTGGCATTTCTTTTATTAAGACATTAGCAATTTTATATTTTATTGAAATGTTTTAAAATAGAACTTATACACCAAAAAGATTTTATTTTATTAATTGAAACATGATATCAATATATTTGGATCTTGAATATTTTATAGTATTTTTAGAAATATCAATTACATCCTAATTATCACAAAGTTTCTTCAATGGTTTAAAAAAATCCACTTTCAATTCTTCAAGCTAAATTTTTATCCACAAAATCTAAGGACAAACCTGAGTGGTTAAAATATATTTTGATTCCACTATGCCCAATTTTACAAAACTCAATTTCATACTATTACAAATAACAGAACACTCAATTAAGAAAAATTTTCCACCAAAAGTTGAATTTATGTCATTTAAATCACTAGCCCAATCAGCATTAGTATAACCATGAAAGTTAATTTCACATATTTTTTTGTATAAAATCCCATGTTAAGTTATTACTTTGACATAACTTATAATTATCTTTACTTACAACAAATGATATTCTTTTGGATCACTTTTATATCCCTCACAAAAATTTATAGTATAAACAATATCAGATATTGTTGCTATGACATAAACAAAACTTCTTATCAGCTTCTGAAAAGCATTCTGATTCACAAGTTTTATAGATTTATCTTTACTCATATTCATCCCAAATGAAATAGGAGAAGATAGATATTTTTATTCTTCAATACCAAAATTTTTTAATAATTCCCTGACATACTTTTCTTGAGAGATAAAAATGTATTTTTTTTCCTTTTTTGAACATGTAAATGAAAGAAGAAAGTTAATTCTCCCAACATTCACATATCAAAGTTCTCCATACTTTCTTCAGAAAATTTTTTCCAAACTTATTCTCAATCGTTGAAAAAAAATATCATCCATAGAGAGAATTAAAATCAAGTTAATGGTGTTACCATCTTTCTCATATACTTTTCTGTCAGCTTTTCCTTTAAATAGAATCAACATTCTAAAAAAATTGTCAATTTTTGAATACCAAGAACATGGGGCTTACATAAATACATATAAATACTTCTTTAATTTATACTCTTTTCTTTAATCTTTATCAATTAAAAACCCACAAGGTTTCTCAATGTAAACTTCTTCTTCAATTTCACCATTAGAAAAGCTGACTTTATGTCCATATGATAAACTTCATAATTTTCATGTGAAGCCACTACTAGAAATATTCTTGCAGTTTAAAATATTGCAATGGGGGAAACAATTTCGAAATCTAAACCTTCCACCTGTTCATATCCTTTAAAAACAATTCTTTCTTAATTTCTTGAAACTTATTGATACTCATTTAAATTTTTTCTGTACACCCATTTTTTCCCAATGACATTTTTATTTTCTGGATGGGGAACAAGTTCCAAAGTAATATTTTTATCAATTGGATCCCACTCTTTATTCAGCGCATCAACAAATTATTTGTGTTCCACTCCATATAAATACTATTTTTTGTTCAATTTGTGAAATGAGTGATACCTGATTTTTAATATCATCATTCTTCTTATCTGATCTAGAGCCTTCTAATTCCCAAATATAATTTTGGTCATAAAGTGTTTTTTAAAGTACAAAATTTCACAATTTAGCTAATAGATTCACTTTCCTTGCAACATAATTATTATGAATCTTGATAAGTCTATTTTGACTCACTTTTATTTTCATTAGAAAACTTTAGATTTTCATCCTCGATATTCTTAACAAATGTTTTTAAGGAGTTTTTATTTTCAATAAATTTTATAAAATTTGAATCCACCAACTTTTTTAAATGCTTATTCCAACATTTATAACTTATTCTATTAGGTGAGTATCCCACGAAAATTTATTATTATTCTTTCTCATCAAATTTTCTAGGAATTAGATTTTGTATTTTTAGTAATCAAGGAATTCCAAAAACGATGAAGTGCTTAAATAAATTTTTTTTGATATACCACATTTTATAAGAATTCATTTAGATTCAGGCCTCAGAAAACATCTTCTATAAACATGTACTACTATAATGATAGCTTCTCTCTAGTAGATCTCTGTAAGTTTTTATTCTGCTAACATTCTTCTACCCATTTCCGCCAAACTTCTATTTCTAATTTCTACTACTCCATTATATTGTGGAGTGTATGGATCATTATAATGATGTTTGATGAAATTATTTTTTAGATAAGATCCAAAAATAATTACATGTGAACTCTGTTCCATTATTTTTTCTCAACTTCTCTATATCAACCCCTATTTCTCTCTCAAATTCTATTCTAAAACTCTAAACATCTATACTACCTCTAACTTGGGACTCATAAACATAATGATGGTTATCAGGGTGAAATCATCATTAAATATGATAAAGTAAAAATCTATTTTTGTTTATGTACCATCATCACATATAAATTGTAATGAATATGTTCAACTGGTCTGGTGGACTTAATCTCAACTTTATTTTGACTTTTATTAGTCATTTTTACTTTCTAAAAAGTTATGAAAACATCTTGTTCTATTCTTTTGAATTATAGAAAATTTCATACATCAAAAAAATTATAAATATTGTTCATATTTTTTTTCTAAGATTCCCAAGTCATCAGAGCCATAAAATTTTTCAACTTCATTAGTCAATTAATAAGAGTTGTAAAGTTATTCTATTCGAAAGATATCTCCACATGTTCTTTCTACTCTTGTAACAACTTTCCATCATCCACAATTCTAATGATACCTGATTCTTTTCTAAGAATAACTTCTTTTCCAACATCACAAAGTTGACTTATACAAAGTAATTTATTTTTTAGCTCGTCGACAAATAGAACTTCTATAGTGAAAATTTTTTCCCCCTTTATTGATTTCATCATCAAAGTTACTTTTTTATAAAGAAAGAAACAAGACATCCCATACAAGAAACCAAATCCAAGAAGTACAAGGAGGTATGTAGTGGTGAAGGCCAAGGGAATCCCCTCTAATCAGATTGACCCCTTCGGGTTAAAAAAGATAGAATAACATGTAGTCAAACTAGATCATTACCAGGGACTTCCAATGATGCCAGGTAATCACCAGTTTGTTACCCTCAGGCCAGGAATGCATAACATTGATGTCGTTGTTGATCATGCCTTTTCACTTTTGGGTAATATAGATGATAGACCATAGAGGAGGAAAAATATTATTCAGGATGTCATGGAGAATCTTTGAGTCTGTTTCAAATTCTGACAAGGTTAAGCCCTTCTGGTGAAAAATATTGATACCCATGAGTGTAGCCTTGGCTTCGGCCTGAAGAGAAAAACAAAATAGACTAAGAAGGAGGAGAAATCCAAGAGGACCGATACTCTGGAGTCTCAGACATCCCCACCCTCGTGCAATACTCCCATCCTACAAGAACCATCAATGTTGAGTTTTAGGCCCCTCGAGGGAGGATTCCAACACACCCAAAGTTCTAGGGAGCTATTGTGAACGGCCTAGACATCATATGGACAAGAGTTCATCCACCGTAAGGAGGGGGAATCCCTCTAGTTTCCAGTGAGCTGGGCTAATTAATGGAGGGTGTTATTTGTCCTAATGATGATATACCTTCTAGTATAATAGACCCCCCCATGTCGAAACATATTTCTAGCTTTCCAAATAGACTAGAACCCCACTAGAAGGATCACTACACATTCCATCTTCTCTGGTCCCCTATCTCCCGACCCATAAAACCACATGTCCAAGAATGGTCACTCCACCAAATTAATTTCATGAAGGCTTGTGAAATCCCCAAAGGCGAGCCACACATGACTTTCCCATTCACCCAGTAAGAACAAGTGATCAGCACTTTCCTCTTTTAAATATTTGCAGCAGGGACATCAATAAGCAATAGGGATTCCACAACATATGATATTTTCTTCTGTGGTGATAGCTCGATACATGATCCTCGATAACATAAAGTAGTATTTAGACAGAACCACTTTGGGCCAAAGGATTTCATTCCATTAATCTAGCTTCTCTATGATGACCTGAGACAGAAGATAATCCTGAGTGGTGAAATCCCCCGAGGATGATGGAGTGAAGACACAACGATCAAGTTCCTATGACAAATCAATGAGATTGGAGAAATCATATTGCTCCTTATACATCACATCCTTAATTAAGGTTGGGTGTATACTATCCTCCCTGAATGAAATTTTGGGAGCAGGGTACCCTAGGAAACCTTGCATATCCCCATCCCAATTGAGGTGCCAGAAAGAAATCCCCCCCCCCCCTCCCGATGATCCACTGAGAGTGAAGATGGGGCTCCAAAAATAGGATAGAAAATGCATACCATAATTAAGAAATGCGTACCTCCATCGGGTAGTGATTACTAAATAGATGATGCATAGTTTTTCACCACAACATACTCTATTCCATCCCTTCCCAAGACAACCTTATGTGCATGAAACTGAGTGTGTCATTCAAGTTGTGTACATTAATGTCACCCTTCCTAACAGGCCTCAGAACCTTACCCTGGGATTCCCTGGGTTTTTTCTTTTCTGGAAGAGTATCGCAGATAAAACAGGCTAGGATATTCTCAATACAGGAAATGACACCCTTCGGTGCCTTGATGGTAGATAGATCATAGATTGGAGTTGCCAACATAACACTATTTATGAGAGTAATGAGACCTCCAAAATACAGAAACTTTTTCTTACAATTGTGGGTGAGGTCTGCAATCTTTTTGGAATGAAATTTAATGTATCAAATCTGCAGTCTGCTAGAGGTGATAGGTTCCCCAAGGTATTTCATGGTAAAATATCCCCTTTTCATGGCAAGGGTGAGTTGAAACTCAAAATACTTTCTGGGGGAGGAGGTTTTGGGCATGAAGTTGAGGATCTTCTCTTTATTGATAAGTTGGCCACTCCAGTGGCAGTAATCCTTCAAAAGGTTATTCAGGCCTTAGATATATTTTTCCCCCATTAATAAATACCAGGGTGTCATTCATGAACATTAAGTGAGATATTATCGTGGCCCTCATTCCCCTAAGATAGGGAAGAATATCTTCATTATTGATGCTCCTATGAATGAGCTGACTGAGTACATATTTTGTTATGATGAAAATACGGGGGGGGGGGTCACACTATCTTAGCCCACGAATGGATTTGAACAACCCAAATGACTTCCCTAGGAATGTGACGGCCATCCACATGGAGCTAAAACATCTGAAAACAAGGTCAATTGACTGGGAAGGAAAACCCATACCTTAAATCACGTTGATGATGAAATCCCATTCCACCCGATCATAATATTTATTCATGTCCTACTTGAGAGCCACAATGGAGTCGTGGGTTTTGAAGTACATATCTCTAATCATATCTTAGGCAAGAGAAATAACACCTCGGATGGACCGACCCCTCACAAAACCATGATGCTCCATGGAGATCCACCTTGGAAGATGTATAGATATCCTGGAATTAATAACACTTGAAAGAACTCTTTAAGGAATGTTTCACATAAACACTAGTCTATAGTGCCTGATAGATGAGGGGTTCTTGTTTTTGGGGATGAGAATCATAGTAGTGGCGCATACAATCCGTGGAAAACTACTACCCCTAAATAAGCCCTGGATGGCGAAAATAATGTTCCCTTCACCACATCCCATGATGCTCTATAGAATGATCCCAGGAACCCATTCGATCCCAGGGAACTATTCGGGTGAAGATTCGTCATGGCATTATAAATCTCCTTTTCCTGTGGAAGTGATCTCAACCCTTCATTGTACTGGTTTGAGACACAATGTGGAATAACCTTGAAAATACCTTTATCATTTCATGTATAACCAGTGGGCATGCGACTGTTTGGACCAGGCTGAAAATCATTGAAATAGAAGTGGGCCATACCTCCCACAGTATCCTTATTGTCCGTGTAAGAGCCATCATCTAGTAGAATGTTCGGTTTGATAGGTATTTTCCTATATTTAATACATTAATAAAAAAACATGTGTTTCTATCACCCTCTCAGAGCCATATGATTATCAAAGAGTCTCGGGCCAAATGCTCCTAAGATAAGATCATAATAGCTAGTACTTCCTTTCTGATAGTAAGCTGCTCAAAATAATGGTCGTCCCACTCCTCTTCCATCCGAGCTTTGAGCCTCTCAACCTTCTTCATGGCATCATTTATCTCACTTTAAACCAGAGGGAGGTCTTTCACCCATGACTGTAGTCAATATTTGAGGTGACACAATTTATCATGAATGGAAACCCATTGGCCACTCTGTCCAAAAAAATTCCAAATACCACAAACCACATCATGATATCCCAGTTTTCTGACCCTTTGTTAGAGGAACTGGAACCTATCCCAATGATCCAACTCGGGAAAAAACAAAACTAGCTGAGGTGAGTGATCAGATATGCCACGAACCAAGTGAGTCACCATATTGTTAGAGAGCATGCAGATTGCTTCCATATTGGCTAGACATCTATCCAAACTGCACCACGAATGGTGATGGCCCCTTCGGTTGTTGCACCATGTAAAGCAGTCTCCTAAGAACCCCAAATCAATGAGGCCACTCCCAGCCATATACAATTTAAACTCCATATTGTCCCTCCTCTGAAACTTCCCACACCCCTTCCATTCTTATAGATTGGAGACTATATTAAAAACATCACCAACAAAACATGGTTGATTTCTTGGGAGAAAATTATTAAGATCACTCCAAAGAATAGTTTGTTGGAGGTGATCACACCTCCCATACACAAAGGTCATGAAATTGGAGACATCTTATATACTCACTTTATTAGTGATGAATTGGTCACCTTCTTGGATAAGCTCCATAACGGTACTATTCTTCCATAAAATCTAGATATGGATGTTACAAGGTTTATAATACAAGGATCTGTGCATCTTAAACGTTCAATTGAATTCTCGAATTCTGGAAGGGTATTGCTTATGATCGATGATGGAAATAATAGCAGCTTTGTGTGTTCTTAAGATAGAGGAGATGAAATTTGATTTAACTCAGGCACCAAGACCACAAGCATTCTAGATGAGTGTTGAAATCATTGGAAGGATATGTCTCTAGCATTGTCCCCATAGTTAGAAGCCACCTTGAAATGGGAGAGTAATCCCTCCCTACAGTTCCTTGTTTCTGATTGAGTGAAAACTCCCTCCTAAATAGTCACATTTCTACCAGATGAATAACTGAGCTCTGCAGTGCAGATATTAGATGATCCTCGAGCTTTCAAGATAGGTGGGGGTGTGCTCTCTAAATCTGGGTGGATAGAAAACTAGGGTAAAATATGCAACTCTTGACAAAACCCAGTGGGGATGGACTAGGATATACATCATTAATGGAAAGAATCATTTCAGAGGAGACACCCTGAGGCTTGGGGGAGAACTCCATCAGCCTAGAGGGCGGGAGAGGTAGGTCCAGAAGGTCTAAAGAGAAGGTCCTTAGCCTATAAAAACATGATTCTAAGCACACATACCTTAGAAAAGATGAAAGGAGTGGGGGAAAGGCCATGCCATCCTAGAGATTAGGGGCACCATTACACACTAAAGGAACTACCACATTGCACTGCACCGATCCTTCTTTGAGAAAGGAGACTGAAGACAAAACTGGACCCAAATCTTGAGAGGTATAATCCTACACTAGAAGGTCCATAGAGGCCAGGGGTTCCCATGGAAGAACCTCATTGGGGGATTTTATGGTAGAAGCCAACAGCTTTCCCCTGCTGGATGAGGCCTTGGGAGGATAGCTCCCTACTCCTTGTCGTCGTCTTCGACATACCTGGAGGGAGTTCCCCTGTATGAGGTAATGAGAGAAGAAATAGGGAAACACATGGTAGAGAAACTCCAAGTTCCAAGAAAAATCATCCTGCACACAAATAGATAACTTTTTTGGTGGGGAATATAACTATTCATCTCCACACAAATACGTGGTATCAAAACATCATCCCCGCTTGAAGTCCTGACATTTGAGCACAGAAAGCCACCCAGAGCATTTCCAATCACCTTCAGAAAACATCAAAGACCTAAAATGTTATAAAAATTAGATGAAACATTTTTTTTGGTGGGTGATGATTTCACTTGATTCTTGTTTTGAGACTTCTCACAAACTTTAGAAGTCTCATCTTTTACTTCCAATGCTTTACTGTAGTTTTTATTCATCTTTCTTAAAGTAATTTCTACCTCAATAAGTGTTTATTGAGACTTGTTAACATCCTATTCCTTATCTTAAAACTTCTCAAAGATATATTCATCTATCTTTCCATTTTCTTCAATTATAATTTTGTAATTTAAGATCTCATAGTTGTACTATTATACTTTCCTAACAATATCTTTTTCACCTTTAACAAAGTTTCCACTATCTTTCTTTATAATTTTGTTTTCTTTCTTAAGAGATATTTTTATCAATATATTTTAAAAGTTATTGAGATGATACTCTCTATAAGATTCTTCACCTCCTTCTTCTCCACTATTTCAGGAGTATTCTATTTTCTTAGGTTCTGAAATGAATTTTCTAACCATTTTTTGTACTTTCATCTTTTGAAGAATTGTTTTCAGTTTAGTCTGATTCATATTTATTACTCAGAATACTTTTCTTATAGTTTACTTCTTATTATATTTTTTGGATGAATTATCTTATTTAGAAATTTTATTACACTTCTTTCATCAAAGATTTTCATAAGATCTATCTCAATATTCTCCAAAATTATTCTTGTCGAAATTCATAGAAAAGTGTTCAATTCCACCACACTCAAAACATCTTAAAAGAATTTTTCCTCCACACTTTCAACTTTAGGTTTGACAGTTCTAGGATATAAGAGACATGATTTTATCATTAAACTCATCATCCTATTTATCTTTGGAATCACAAGTATCCACATCATCAACATATTGAATTTTCATTTTTTACATCATTCATATTATTTGTAAATATTGGAGATTTTCTCATTTCTTACATAATAAGAAAGTTATGAAATTCATCAAGAGACAAATCAATGTTATCTTCTAAAGAGGAAATTTTAGAATCACACCTATCTAGTTTCTCATGATTTTCTTTAAATTTGTATAATCTTATAGGATATCACCAAAACATATGATGTTGCAAAAAAATCATTTACTCTTGTGAAATATTCATCAATAGTTTCTTCATCTCTCATTATTATTTCTTCACACTTACTATTCTAAATTTTTATCTTTTTTCATTCAATTTAGTATTCTATTCAAAAATACTTTCCATCTTTTCCCACATACTCTTAGAAGTTTTTAGACCCCTCAACTTTATATAAACATCTTCTGATAGATACGTAAGGATATAATTTATAATATCTCCATCAATATTAATATTTCTCTTACCAAGAAATGTCATATGAGTATCTTTCTCAATAGGTGGGAAAAGAATTATAGTAACATCAATAACTTCCAGACTAAGCTATAAAAGAGATTTAATCATCATTTTTTTCAACTATAATAATGTTTTCCATAAAATTTAGGTATTCCTCTACATTTGATAGAATTAATATTATCCATGATAATAATTCAATATGGGAACCTTTGGCTCTAATACCAGTTGAAGTTCCAAAGGATCAAATAAAATTGGGAAGGGGGTTAAATAATTTGTTTTATGATTTATAAGTTTAAAAAATTTATAAACATATCCCTTATAACTGATTAAATTTCATTACCTTATCATATTTTAGTAAAAATTCATGCATGAAATAGTAGGAAACCAAGTAAAAAACATGAGATTTAAAATTTTAGACCTTAGTGTGATAACCTATATCCTTGTTATATCCACTCCTATGGGTCTATGTAAATTAACTATAATGAATAAGTGAATAAAACATATGTCAAATCCTATTAGACACCTTCTATCTCCCAGTATAAATGATTATAATGACCCACATTAGTTTATAAATTTTTTCTTGCAAAAATGAGCCACAACAAACATATAAATATTATGTTCAATCAGCTTCAAAAGAAGTCACTGGGTCTGATACCCTTGAGTTTGATGGCCCTCATTAAGATAAAATAAGTCTGATATACTTGTTCTAATAAAAATACTCCAATTCAACTGTTCTCAATCTATGCCTGAAGAAATATTCTATTCTTTAAATAGAAAAACTTGTGCCTTACAAACTCTACTCAACTACTTGGACCAGTCATCTTCATTCCAATATTCCTCTGTTTGCTAATTTGAAATAACTCAATTCCAATAATCAAATAAGATCTCTATCCTAAAAACACTTATGATATGAACTCTTCATCACTTACACCATTTTTTCACATGTAAAAAGTTATAAATAATGAATGTACTATGCTCACTAATTTTATGCATCCCAAAATAGAAAATATGGGAAGCTAAAATGTTTTCCCTGCTTAATAATATTTTTATGTGTTTAGATTTAAATCACATTGCATCTTCATATTTAATTGTTTCAACACTTCTCAACTATCATAGTTTCTTATAAAAACATATAGAATCTTCAAAACTCTTCTCAAATTATCAAGAAAATATTTTAAATTATATTCGATAAAAAGTATTTCATTATAACATTCCAGTTGGATTTGATTTTCTTTCTCAAATCAGTCTAATGGAACATTCTTATCTCAGTACATTGGTAATTCCTCAACTCAATCCTATAGAAATTCCTCAACTCAGTATAAAGGAACTTCTTTAGCTCATTATTATTAACTTTCTTCATCAACTCAGCCTAATGAACTTTCTCATCTCAGTTTTATGGTACTTCTTCAGCTTATTAAAATGGAACTTATTTAGATCAGAATAATTTAACTTCTTCCTCATCTTGGTTTGATCCAAATTCCTCTGCTTTATCCAATGGAACTTCCTCAGCTTAGTCTGATTGACTTTCCTCCTCAGTTTAGTCAGATGGAACTTCATTAGATTATTCCCATGGAACATCCTCAGCTCAGTCTAATGGAACTTCCTTACCTTAGTTTGGTTAACTTTATTCCTCATATCAGTATAACAGAACTTCCTCAACTTAGTTTTACAGAACAACCTCATCTCATTTTGACAAAACTTCCTCACCTAAGTTAAATTAACTTTATTACTCAGCTCAGTAACATTAAACTTCCCCAACTAAATCTCATGGAACTCCTTTATCCTAATCTGATAGAATTTCCTCAGCTCAGTCTGATGGAACATATTCAACTAGGTATAATTAATTTTCTTCCTTACCTCATTCCAATGGAACTTCCTCATTTTAGTTTGATTTACATTCTTTCGAAAACTGAATCTGGCATGTCGGTTTCAATATTCTTCTGATGTAAAAGTTTATCCAACTCATTTTACTAACTTGTGTTTCTATCAAGAAGTTTTATTGATATTTCAAAGACTTGAAAGAATAGAAAAACCTAATCAGATTTATTTTGGAATGATTAAAACATCCCAACTTTCTTAACTCTATTTTTTTATAACATTTTTATTTCTCAAAAACTCAGAAACTTTTTAATATCTAACAAATATAGTTTTTGATGATATTTAACTTCATATCAATGGATCTTCTGAAAAACACTTTTTCAAAACATCTACAACTTAGTTATTTGAAAACACTGAATCTGATAGTCTGATTTATAATCTCTATGTCCGATCACCAAAAAATTTCAATGAAATTTATTTATTTGGATTCAAATATACTTAGATGAAAAATAAGTTATATAATTTCTAAAACACATCTTTCACATAATGTAAAAAACATTCTTTTACAACAATACTAGTTTTCAACAAATAAAAAACAATGTAAAAACAAAAAAATCACCCAGGATCTTCAATAAAAACTGAATTAAACCAAATGTGAAGCATGACTAATTACTAAGATACTAGAATTTCTAATGTAACCAAATCCTATTGAGGAAAATCAAGGGGTCATGAACATGTATAAATTGAATACTAATCACATCAAAGGATTCAACTACTCTACACTCTATGAACTCTATTTTCAAGGATTTCCCTTATTTGGGATTGAAACATGTAAACTTTTCTTGAACTTTAATTTATTTTTTACATTACTACATTTAGTGAGAATGTGTCTTTTTACTTGAATAGATCATAACATTAATAATTTGAAGAGGTTAACTTCATGTAAAAGAATTTTTAAAAAATTGAACCACAGATTCAACCTCCCCTTCTAAGTGGATCAACCCTTTCTCAAATATCATAAAAACAATATATTGTAACCAACATAAATTCATAGTTTTCCCAACACTCAGCCAATATTTCACATGAAAATATATTCAAAATAAATGTCCCATCACAAAGTCCACGTCACAAAAAATAATAACCATGAATAATTCTTTAGGAACAACCATTTCTAATGGAAGTCACCTAGGTCACATGGTATGAACATAGTTTTTTGAACCAAATACAAGTACTATATTCCCCATATTTCCTCTCTATTTACATTAAAAGTCATAAATCCTCAATAAAAATCATTAAAACTAAGATAATTATAGAAAACATTCTTGGAAACAATTATGAAACCAACATGAGTATGTGACACACAACCCTAAAAACTAAGGTATCATCTTGAAAGGTTATGATCATGAACCTACTCATGATTTACGTACTGATTCAGGATGATCATAACTCAAATCTAATATACTTTCCAAATAAAAATCGGCATCTAATATTAATTTTTCACAAACCAACCTATGTAATCTATGAACCGAGTACCCAATCTGGTCCATGGAAAGTTCTTAAGGGATTTCCTTACCCCCATGGGTTACTGATAATAATATGGTCATGAAACATACCCAATATGGGAATTATTTCTCCAAATAAAGTATAAATAATATTAAATTAGTAGGTGAATAATAAATAACGTCTAATATAATGAATATAAACAATTATTACCGTAAAATATTAGAAAATAAAACGCAAGGAAAGCATAAGTGGATGAAGTAGTTAAGACAACAAGATAAAAAAAATCAAACCACTGCTACCATGTCTCCATATGAAAGTTTGGTAAACCCACTTTCACCTCTTTCAATCCATCTTAAGAGATCCAAGGATATCCTCTATATCTAGGAAACCTATTAAACCTATAATAATATAAGCAAGAGCTAAGCTATATTGTAGGCGACCACAAGCTCAACTAATGCATAACACTTTAAATGTAAATATATTTCGTGATAATTATAAAATAAAGATATAAAAACGGTTTTACTTTTAAATAAATACAAGTATCATGTGATTTACTTTAAAAACTTACCAATTTTCAAAAACCTATATTTACATTAAAACAATAATTTATATTCATTTAATGAAATTACTCATAAATTGTTGTTAAATTTTATTTATGGAAAAAAATGAAATAAACTAGAATACAATTTGATAATTTAAAAATTTTACATAATATGGAAAAGTATGTATAACATCTTCATAGAATCCAAGGTGTTCAAAGGGATAAACCGGGACTGTGTTAACATGGTCTGTTATAAAAAAATCCATGAACCAAAAATAAAATGACATATCAAGTGATCCACCCAAACACCAAGTATTTTCTTTCCTAGCCTAGTCAAGGGGAAACATCCCATAAGTTGACCTAAGTCCAAACCCAGGTCCCCTAACTAGATATTGATTATAAACTATTGTTCGATGTGTACCTAGACTTCCCACTAAGATAAAAAAAATTCCCCATGACATATAATTGGAGGTATTAATTTAAAAGTAATAAATATATGACATAATCATATCAAGAAAACAACATTCAATCTAACCCTCACATCCAAATACCTATCATAATAACATCCCCTTTATCCAACTATAATAAAATAATTTAACTTCTCTCTATAGTGATCATTGTCACTTAACATCAATATAAAAATTAATTCCTATCATATTTAATTGGGAATATCCTATGGGTTTTGATTTTTAAATAAACCAATAAAGTTCATGTGGGGATTTATAATGATCAACTTATACCTTTGGGTATATCAAAAAAATTAAAATCCATTTATTAAACAATTATTAAAACATTGTAATTTTCTCATCATCTTAGAAATATACATTCTCCATAATTTCAAAGTCAAGTCAAAAATATATAACTAGGAATATTCATATATAAATAATGTTTTGAAGAATTAAAAAATTATCAATTAAGGAATATGAAAAAAATATTTTCATATTTGTTTAAAACTCAATAAAACAGTCATCCTTTGATATAGATATTGATTATAATTTGAATAATTAAAATACATCAAACCCCCATGATAAAAATAGAATAAATCAATAATTTAATTCTAAATATTAATGAATGGTATGCCTAGCTTGAATTACTTGGCCTCTATCAAATGTTGTAGGAAATAAAATAGCATAGGAAGATTAGTATTTACAAGGTATTTCCTTAAAAGTACACTCATAATTATTATTGGTTATTTTACAAAATTATAGATTATATATTATAATCCCAAGTGGTTTTAATAGGGACCTTTCCAATCACATCAGTATAGAGTCCCACTATAGTCTTCTTTCAAGAGCCCCACTAGAAATCTATAGCTTCTCAACACCAACTATAAAAGTTTTCTTAAACAATAATAAATAACTATAGTTTTCTACTTGTTTCTTTTACACTAAAAGAAATTTATCTTTATCATTAAACATTCTTTATCAATAGTTTAGTTCATGATACTTATTCAATAAGTTTAGTATACAATGATTATATTTTTTTTTATTTTTCTTGCTCTCAATTTCCAGATCTTCAAGGATTTTGTTGGACTCCTCATGTTTTAATCATGTTTTAATGATAAAAATCTTGTAAATACTATAAATCCTATGATTTATATAAATCTGGTTAGTCATATTTAATCTATCTCAAATCATGTGTATGGATGGACGGTTTCTTTATTCATTAAACAAACATCCACTAAATCCATTTTGATTATTGTATACTTTATTTAACTTTGTTCTATAATGATTTATTATATGAATGATTAAGTATAATTCATTTTATAAACATTACTTCTTAATATTGTTTATAGATATTTGTCTAAGTCTAAGAAACTGTGAGTCTGGCACCGGTTTTAGTTTTCTAGCAAAGGACCCAGACACCATGACCTAGACATTGTGACCCAAACATCATGATGCAGACACTGTGACCCAGACACTGTGACCCAGACACCGTAACTAGTTTTAGATCTCATGGAGTATGTGACCCCAGTTCCTTGATACCATCACTAAGACATCTTTTGATGTTTAGAAAAGCACAAGACACTGTGATTATAACACGACATCTATGATATCAGTTCCTGATATCAATACAACTATGCCATCATGACTGTCTCATTGCTTAATATAAAAGAAGAAGACATTGTTTCGTGGTGACCCTGTTTCCAAGTGACATCATTTCTTGAAATATTGTGACACTATTATTTATTTTATTTTTTCATTTTCAATTTAATTTCTAATGGTCATATTTGAGTCATTTAAATGCACTGACGTAATTAATATTTATTTTATAGACATTTCACTTCATAGTACAAGGAATGAGGTGTAGAATACATGAATACTATCAGTTCTAACATGTGCATTGGAAATTAAAAAGGAAGATAAGTTGGGAAACAAAAAAACAAAAAAACGAGAAGTAGAGCAGCAGACGTACGAGTACTTCGCAAAGATAATTGATACATGATACAAGAAACAATTGAAGAACACATGATGTACTCTCGATTCCAAAGGCTGTAATAATATAGATAAGAATCAAAATTATCTTCACAGTGAAGACTCAATGAAGAACACAAGCTTGATCTAACTAAAAACCAGATCACCAGACTTGCAATACTCTATTTTTCACAAGATGACTCGATACTTGAATCTTCCTCATCCAACAAGTCCACAACATCATAGAATAACACTCAGAGAACTTCTAAGCTTATATCATCATCTTTTCTCCTTTATGTACTATTTTTAGCTTTCAAATAGTTTTTGTATATCCATATTAAAACACACATTATCTCTTGTAATAAACTAAAGGATAAAATATATCATTCCTATCACATCTTTTTGCATTTTTTTACTCCCATAGATAAGTATGGAAGATCTTCTTTGTGTGACCTGGTAGGTTATACAAACGAAGAACGGTGGAAGAGGTCGTGTGACCTAGATAGTCTTGTGCACATTTTTTTACCCCAATCAATGGTGTGAATCAAGTTTATTAATATAAACGTTTTGGTTGCAGGTGATTTCCAAGTGGAGTGGATTAGGTCGTGGCTTGATACTGAACCACTTATTTTATCCGATGTGTTATTTAATTTAGTTTTTCTCTGATTTATTGTATATTTTAGAAAACACTAAATTTTACTTTGATACTTAGTCTTTGATAAAAGTTATAATTGTTTTGTCTTATTATAATAACTTAAAAAGTAGTATCAATAAATTATATTGATATTACTGAGAATTAATCAATCACTTGATAGGTTATTTGAATTGTCAATATTTTATAACTGTATTACCTTGATTAACTAGGCTATATTCATTTTTTATTGGAGAAGTTTTTTTAAGAAAACAATTTAACATAAATTTGAATAGATACTCAATTTACTCCCCTCTTGAGTACTCTAATCTGACCAACATTTGGTATCAAAAGATATTATTCCTATTAAGACTTTTTTTATCTATTCAACTGTGATTTTAGAGTTACTTTAAAGATCTATAAATTTCTGTTAATTATAAATTTCTAGTTATTTGAGAGTGTTTCTTTAAAATGGATAATATACTAGAAGGTGATACAATAAAAAGACCACCATTATTTAATAGAACTAATTATTCCTAATGGAAAATTAAAATGAAAATGAATTTAAAAAGTATAAGCTTTGAAACTTGGTCTTCCATTATAGATAAGTATAAGATTCCTGCTACTTATAGAATTACATGGGATGAACCAACCAAGAATTTTTACAATAAAAATTTCAAATCCATGAATTCTTTATATTTCTATTTAGGAGAGGAGAAATTTAATAGAATATCTGCATGTAAAACTACCCATGAAATTTGGGATACCTTGTCTGTTTCACATGATGAAACATCTAGTGTGAAAGAAATGAGTCTTAATACTTATACTATTAAATATGATATCTTTTAAATGAAACATAATGAGCCTATTTCTGACATGTATCTCAGGTTCAGTGAAATTTTCAATACAATGATTTCTCTTGGAAGAGAGTTCAATACCAAGGAAAAAATTATGAGGATTCTCATATGCCTACTTGATAGATGGAGATGAACCTCTATCTCTATTAGAGAGTCATATGACATTATAAAATTACTTATCAAATAAATCATTGGGAAAATAATGATTCATTAAGAGGAGCATAAAGTCAACAAGGAAGATGAAGATGAACCCAAAAGAAAATATATGGAATTCAAGACCACCACCTCTAAACACAACGAAAAGGAGAGACTACAAGTTTCTATAAAAAGTTCCAAAAGTGAACAATCATCACCTGATAGTGATGAAGAGATGGCTCAATTAGCTAGAAGATTTAATAAATGTTACAAAAGGAAGAAAATATTTCTGAAATACTACCTTCAAAGGTAGATATGATCCAAAGAGAAGCTGGAAGAAAGATTGGAAAATACATGAGAAGTCTGGTGAGATAGTATGTGGTGAATGTAAGATAATGGGACATGTAAAGGATTATTGTCCCAAACTCAAGTATAAAATGAAATATGAGTAAAAATATTGAAAATATAAAAAGTAAATGAATGCAACTTGGAGTGATTCTAAGGACAGTTCAAGTGACTCAGAGTCTTCACATGATGAATAGGATAACAAAGACAATATGTGTTTTATGACAAACACATCTGATCATACACTGGAATCTCCTGTAAAAAAATCCAATTATTCTAGAGATGAAAGTGATTCTGAAAATATCTCTAAATAAGAAATGTTTGAGTATTTCAATATGCTTGAAGATACATGTAATCAACTAAAAGATAAATACAAGTCTTTAAATAAACATTATGCTCTTACCTTAACTAATAAATCTAAACTAAATGTATAAAGAGAGAAAAATGTTTAATTACTCAAATAAAACAATGAATTAAATCTATCTAATGGGAAATTAAAAAAGTAACTTGAACGTTTTGCTAATGGTAAAGATAACTTGGTACAAATTATATGTAAATATATTTCCCCTTCATACACTATCGGTATTGGCTATCAACCTAGTAAAATAAATTTTGGAAAAACCAATTTTGTTTCAAAATCTAGAACATATAGATTTACTCCTAGTTCAAGAAAACATTTTTCAAGTTCAAAATATGATACACAATTTACTATTTCAAGATTTTATGGACTAAATAGTGTTTATTTTTCAAGTAGTTTACATAATTCTTATTGGAATCCTATGAGGAAGAGGTGGGTTCCTAAAGCACTATTTACTAATATTAGTGGACCTAAACAAATATAGGTACCAAAGTCTATTTTTGTTTGACTATTTTTTAGGAAATTGGTCAAATAGATCTTTTAAATGATTATGATTCTTGGATGGTGGGTGTTCAAGACCCATGACAGGAGACTATTCATGCTTCAAGAATGTAATAAAAATTGATGGTGGACATGTCACCTTTGGTGACAATGCCAAAGGAAAATCATTGGACTTGGCCAAATCGGTAACTCTAGCCTGGTCTTAATTTCCAAAGTACTTTTTGTTGATGGACTGAAATATAATCTTCTTAGTATTTCACAAATATTTGATTATGGATTTCATGTTAAAGTTTAAAATGATTCTTTCAATGTTTTTAATTCTAAAAATTAATTATTATTTTCAACATTGAGAAATGAAAATATATATTATGTTAACATAGATTATTGAATTTCTCAAAATGATTCATGTTTAAGTGTATTTCAAAAAAAAGTCCTAACATTGGAATAGAATGCTAAGACACTGCAATATTCAATCCCTTAAAAAGTTAACTCGAAAAATTTTAGTCAATGATATACCCAAACATGAGTTTTCAAATGATAAATTGTGTAATCCTTATCAAAAGGGAATACAACAGAAAATTTCCTTCACCCCAAAGAATGAAGTGTCAACTTCTAAACCTCTTGAGTTGGTTCACATGGATTTTCTTGGACCATATAGAGTATCTAGTTTAAATGGGAAGCACTATGTTTATGTTCTTGTAGATTATTTTTCTAGATATACTTGGACATTATTTTTTGGTCACAAAAGTGAAGCTTGCTCTCATTTCCCAAAATATGCTATAATTGTAGAAAATATTAGTGGAATTAGAATTAAATAATTAAAAATTGATCATGGTTGTGAGTTTGAAAATCAAGAGTTTGAATCCTTTTTCTCACAAAATTGCTATAGTCTAATTTCTCTTCCCCTAGAACACCTTATTAAAATGGATTTGTATAAAGAATAAATAGGACCTTGCAATAAATTTCTAGAACCATGCTTAGTGAATATGACTTACCTAATTTTTTTTGGGCTAAAGTTATAAATATAGCATGTTATAACATTAATAGGGTATTGATTAGACCTGTTCATAAAATAACTCCATATGAGTTGTGGAACCATCAAAAAACCAAAGTAAGTTGGTTAAAAGTCTTTGGTTGGAAAGTCTATATCCTTAATACTAAAGACAATCTTGACAAGTTTTCATCCCAGAGTGATTAAATAATTTTTCTATGATATTCAATCTCTAGTAAATCCTATAGAGTGTTTAACGAAAGAACTAAGTGTCTGGAGGAATATGTTTATGTCAAGTTTGATGAGACAAACTCATATGACCCTAAAACCTCTCTAGAGAACCTGGAGGATAATATTTCAAATTTGGACATAAATGCTAAATGCTCTAACCATCCAGTGAAGGAATCTGTGAAAACTCCCTATTCTAGAAATTCTACAGATTCAAGTCACAATGAACTGAAACCTATTGAAGAACCTAAAATCACTAGCCCCTCTATTTTTAGAGCTGTTAGAAGCCTTAAGAACCGTCCTTTAGATGTTTTTGTAGGACATTTAGATAAAAAAAACTCAAACTAGAGCTTATATTAGAAATCAGGTTGTACATCAAGTTTTCTTATCACAATATGAACCTAAAAAAATAAATGATGCTATTAATGATGAATTTTCGGTTATGGCTATGCAAGAAGAGCTAAATTAGTTTGAAAATAAAATGTTTGGAAAGTTTTTGATAGTTCCAATAACATATTTACCATAGGAAATAAGTGGGTTTTTATAAATAAGGTAGATGAAGTTGGTAATATAGTTATAAACAATTCTTGATTAGTTGTACAAGTCTATAGTCAAGAGGAAGGAATTGGCTATGAGGAGACCTTTGCACCAGTACCTATACTTGAAGCCATCAGAATCATTCTTTCTTATGTTGAACATTTGAATTTCAAACTATATCAAATGGATGTCAAGAGTGCATTCCCAAATGGGTATATAGATGATGATTTTTTTGAACAACCCCCTATTTTCAAAAATTATCACTTTCCAAATCATGTTTTGAAATTATCAAAATCTTTATATGGTTTAAAGCAAGCTCCAAGATATTTCTATGATAGATTATGTACTTTTATTATTTAAAAAGGTTTTACAAAAGGTATATATGATACTAAACTTTTTATAAAATGAATTTCCAATGATGTTTTAATAGTTCAAATTTATGTAAATGATATTATTTTTGGATATTCAAAAAATTATTTATGTGTTAAAGTTTCTAAAATGATGCAAAATGAATTTGAAATGAGTTTAATTGGTGTACTAAAATTCATTCTTGGATTTCAAATCCTTCAAAATAAATATGTTATTTTTTAAAATCAAATAAAATATAATAAAGATCTTGTGAAACGTTTTGGCTTAGATAACACTAAAAGTAGTGATACTCTAATGAGTACTACCTGTATGTTGGATCTTGATGAAGATGGAAAATATGTTGATCAAACCAATTATAGAGAAATAAGTGGAAGCTTACTCTTCTTAACTGTTATCTAACCTGAAATTATTTTTAGTGTATGTATGTGTGGTCGTTTTCAAGAAAACCCTATGGAATCTCATTTAAATACTATTAAAAGGATTTTAAATACCTCAAAAATACACCCAATATAAGACTATTCTATCCTAGAGAAAAATAATTTTAGTTATTTAGATATTCAGATGTTAATTTTAGTGGTTATAAGTTAGATAAAAAAAGAACCTCTGTAACATGTCACCATTTAGGAAAAGTCTCTAGTATCATGGTGTAGTAAGAAACAAAACTCTGTTGCATTATCTACTACCGAAGATGAATACATATCTATTCATAGTTTTTGTGCACAAGTTTTGTGGATAAAACATAGATTTCTAGATTATGGATATCAATTTAGATATGTATCTATAAATTGTGACAATAAAAGTTCTATTAACATCTCAAAAAAAATCAGATTTCACACTCTAAGACAAAACATATTGATGTAATACCTCACTTTTTGAGAGACCATTATCAAAAAGGTGATATCACTTTGGAGTTAATTGAAAGTGAATATCAACTTGATGATATATTCACCAAACCATTAAATTTTGAATGGATAGATTACATCATATATGAATCGGGAATGATAAATCTCAAGTAGAAATTAAACTGTTTTAAAAAACATATTGACTCACAGCTTACTGTTTCACAGTTTACTGTTTCATGATTTACGATTTCACAAGTCACTCTCTTAGAATTACTATCTCACTCTCACAGTTCTGCAAGTTACTATCTTGAAGTAGTTGGTTCATGTTTACAGTCTCACAATTACTATCTCTCAGTTACTTTTTTCACTTACTGTCTCAAATAATACAGTTACACTGTGTGGAGACTCGCTGTAAGGATGACACCATGAAAACCTGTTCCGGTCTCACCGTGACAAACTGTTCCATTCTCAAAGTAATGACTTGTTTTAGTTTTATTTTTATTTTTATTTTATTAATCGTATTTTTGTGTTGATTATTTTATTATATTTATCCCGTTCTTTTTAATTTCGATGCTTGAAATCCCTAAATGATAAAAATGATATATTTTTCACTCCTTTCTTCACTCGGGCACTCTTCTCTCTAACTGTATGGCGTCCTTCAATCCTTCATCTTTATCTCTGTTGAACCCTTTTTGATGGCCCAGAATGAAGCACCCATATTCATAAACTCTTGAGAAGTGTCTATCTAAGAAAAAATTGAAAACATCACCTAAGATAGCTCCCGAAGGACCATTAAACCCAAATCTTGTTGATAGAGTAGTGGTACCAAAAAAGGAAATCTTCCCCAAGTTGTTGTTTTCAAGAACGTTTTCAGTTTTAAAAGTACAAAAATAATATGTATGGTTCGATTGGTTCACAAAAGAGAAAAGGTCAATTTATCCCATGCTTGTTGCTCAGTTTTATTAGTTTTTTTCAATTTTCTTACAATAATGAAGATGGTTTTGTTGTGTGAAACTTAATTAATGTCCAAATATTCACCTCTTCCTTGGGGTTATGGGATACTTACCTAGGGATACCCCGTGAGGGAATTTTTGAGGACTACCAGAGAGGTCCTCCTCCTCCTAGTGATATTTTTGTTTTAGAAGATGCCTTGTGAAGCTAGACTAGAAATAAAAAGAAGAGGAGAGCTATTGTGGCTGAATTATATGGTGAAACTAGATTGATGTTTAAGTTCATTAAGAATCTATTTAGTCTAATTAAAGGTGAATTTTTCTACCCTCAAATATTAATATTTATTCTTGATACATATTATGAAGAATGGAAACAAGATTAACCTATGCAAATATGTTATAGTTCATATGTGTGAGTTGATTAAGACAACCTCAAATTCTATCTTCTTGTTTTACTCATGGTTAATCTCTAATATGTTGTATGCTAAAGGAATGGTTAGACTAAATGAAGAAGTCATCAAGGACTATGAATTTTATATCTCAAAGGTTACAGTCAAAAGTTTGAAAATTAGTTGTAATCCATGGAAAAAGTCTTGGGTGGAGGATAAGGAAAGGATTTATGAAAATTTTAATATGTTTGAGAATCCTTAAAGGCCTAAGAACATATCTAATCTTGTTTTGAAATAAAATAAATTTTTGACTATCCTGTTGAAGGGGAACAAGAGGCAGTTATTGCACCTATAGTAGAAACTATCTTGGATAAGGAAGAAAGCAATCCACATGTTCCACAAAACATGGTTGAGAAGGAAGCACCTATTAATGAATGAAGTATTGATTTAGAAGAAGAACCTACTTCTGGAAAATAATTTGTTCTTAATGTAAGAGAAAAGGTTGTTCCTAAGGAGAATTTAGAAGAAGAACTTTATCTTTAGAAAGAAGCTACAGTTGAAGAACATTAAGAGGAACTGAAAATACTGATGTTATCCTATCTACTAAGGAAATAATAGAACAAGCATTCAAACTTGCTAGAAAAGAAATTAGTGAGAGTATTAGAGATGATATTTTAGAACCTAATCATGGAATTGAATCTCTTAGTTTAATGTGAGATGCACCTGTTGAAGGGGAGAAACTCCTTAGTCTATAAAGTTTTGAAGTACGTAATCCTGCTGATCAAAGCACTTTGGATACCTGGCATAAGTTCAATAGATTCTTTGATGTGGATGATACCCTGGAAGCTTCGGTTAATGTAATAGACCTTTCAAAAAGGTTTCAATTGAAATTGTTCTCTACTCTAGAGGTAATCTCTACAAAGGAGAATGAGACTGTATCAGCTCCTATCCCTAAACCATCATAAGAACCTCCTACTTTTGTAAGTCAAAGTGATTTTAAAGGCTTCAAAGCTACTTTATTAAATGGAGTTGAAAATCTAATGAACACACAAACCCCTCCTATAAAAAATCTAAGTGAAAGAGACATTGCCTTGCTGTTAGAGAAGATCATATGGCAGATTCATACAAAAATGATTCATGAAATTCCAGAGGCTAGAATTGAGAACAAATAGTTGAGTGATGAAGTTAAGTCTCTCTGAGCTATGGTTGATGATATGAAATAAAAAATATTACAGTAAGGATAAGATTCAATTACTCATTCTATTGAGGATGCTAGTGGTCAGATTATATAGCAAGTTTCCTCTCTGATTCAACCGAACTTGACTTCATTAGATGACAAAGTGGTTGAGAGAAACAAGAAGATAGTCCAAGATATACATGAGCTTGTTATTGGTCTCAATAAACTGATTGATGAGTATAAGTGATGTCTATAGAAAGTTATTAATCAGATTAGGTCCCTCACTTCAGTTATTGCATCCTCTAGTGTCTCTAGATAGTCATCGAAATCTATTAATAGTGATATTCTTAGAACTGTGGTTAAGGAGGAACATCATTCAGTGTCCAGTGGTTTTGACAAGGAGCTTCTATCTACGGTTGTCAAGAATAGTGAAAGTGTACTCAATTTTGTGAGGATTAATTCAAAGATTGAAAGTGATGCTCATGAATAAATTACTAAGAAAGTGGATTTCTACTTTAATAGGATTTTATCTAAGAATGATATGACCAATCATTTCAAATATCTTGTAGATAATTTTAAAACATCTCCTACCACTCAAGCCTTTAAGAATAAATTTCAAAAGATGACATATTTCACTCCTCTATTAGAAAAAATAATGGAGAATAGTAAAGATTTTGAGAAATCAATGTAGTATGGTGGTGAGATCATTACTGAGTTCATTCAGTTGTTGAAGCCTTATCTTGATGAGCAGAGCATTGCTATTGTGGCTCTTGCAGCTACACCTTTTCATCTTGGTTTACCTCCTTCCTCTTCCACTACCTTTACCTCAACATCAATGTATGTATCTCAGGCTCTGAGCCATATTAGGCATGTTATCCTTGATCAAAAATTTCCTCATTCTTCTACCAAACCCACCTTGGCACCTTATTTTTGAAGGAATTACAATTCCTTCTCTGATAGTTGGGTCACTCCCTTCTTCTACTTCTACTTATACTCCTATGGCTCCTTCTGATGTTTCTTCCAAGGGAAAAGAGAAGATAGATAGTGCTGATGATAAGTTAAAATTGTATCTCAATAGGGATGTTTTGTATTTTTTCTTAGTGATTATAATGCCACATCTTTTTTCATCTAATGCAATGTGAACTATTGTTGTCTATTCTCTTATTTACATTCTTTATTTCTTTTTCTTGTACTCTTTTTGATAAAACCAAAAGAAAGAGAATATCACACTAAGGCCCTAAGGGAGAGAAAGCACACTAAGAGTATATATCTAATTCATATGATTTTTGATCATCAAAAATGGAGATATTTTTGGACTCCTCATGTTTTTATCATGTTTTAATGATCAAAAATCTTGTAAACCGTGTAAATCCTGTGAATCTTGTTAATCTTGTTTAATATATCTCAAATAATGTGTAGATGTGGTTTATTTCTTTATGATTTAAATAAACATCCACAAAATCCTGTTTGATTATTGTAAACTATATTTAACTTTGTTCTATAATGATTTTTTATATGAATTATTAAGACTAATTCATTCTATGAACATTACTGATTAAGACTATTTAATGATATTTGGATAAGTATATGAAACTGTGAGCCTTCCATCGGTTCAGGTTTTCTGGGAAAGGACCCACACACCGTGATCTAGACACTGTGACCCAAACACCCTGACCTAGACATCATGACCCAGACATCATGACCCAGACATCATAACCATTTTTATATCTCATGAAGCCTTTGACACCAGTTCCTTTCTACCATCACTTATATATCATTAAAAGTTTGGAAAAGCACCAAATAGCATGATTCTAACACTGCATCTATGCTAATGGTTCTTGATCTCAATAAAACTATGCCATTATGACAGTCTCACCTCTGAATGGAAAAGAAGAATATATTCTTTCTTGGTGACACTGTTTCCAAGTGACACCATTTCTAGATAGACTGTGACACCATTATTTAATTTGTTTTTTCATTTTAAATTTTTTTTCTAATAATAAAATTTGAGACATTTAAATGCACTGACATAATTAATATTTATTTTGTAGACATGTCACCTGACAGTATGAGGTAGGAGGTGTACAATACATTCATCTTGTCAATTCCAACATGTGCACCCACAATTAAAAAGGAAGATAAGTTGGGCTGCAAAAAACACACAAACGAGAAGTAAAGAAGTCGGTGTACAAGAACCTTGAAAATAGAACTCATAAAAGAAACAAGAAACAACTTAAGAACACACGAAGAACTATCAATTCTAAGGGTTGGACTACTGTATTTTAGAATCAAAATCATCTTCGCAGTACCAACTCCATGAATAACACGAACTCGATCTAAATGGAATCTTGAGAACCATACTTTCAATAATTTATTTTTCACAATAGGACTTGATACTTGCATCTGTCTCATCCAAGATGTCTCGAGTTTCTTATAATAACACTCATAGCACTTAGAACCTTATCTCCCAATACTTTCTCTGTTATAACTATTTTAGCTTTTAAGAAGTGTGTGTATGTCCATATTAAAACTCACGCTATTTATTATACTAAACTGAAGGATACAATATTTCCCTCCTCTCTCATATTTTTACATTTTATTACTCCCAATGATAAGTATAGAAGAGTTCCTTGTGTGACCTTGTAGGTTATACAGATGAAGAATAGTGGAAGTGGTTGTGTGACCTGGACAGTCCTGTGCACTGTTGTTTACCCCGATCTAGGGTGTGGATCAAGTTTATTAATATAAACTTCTTGGTGAAAGGTGATCACCAAGTGGATTGGATTAGGTATCTACTAGATACTGACCACTAGTTTTATCCTCTAGGTTATTTAATTTAGTTTTGCTCTTCTTTCTTGTATATTTCAGAAAACACAAGATTATACTTTGATAGTTATTCTTGTATTGAAGTTATAATTGTTTTTTCTTATTAGAATAGTTTCAAAAGTATTATCAATAACTCATATTGATATTACAGAGAATTAATAAATCTTCTGAGAGGTTATTTGAATAGTCAAACTTTTATAAGCATATTACCTTGATTAACTGGGTTGTATTCATTTTTTATTGGGGAAGTTTTTTAAGAAAATATTTTAACAAAAATTTGAATAGATACTCAATTAAACCCCCCCCCCCCCTCTTGAGTACTCTACTCCAAACAATATATTTTATTCTCTCTGAACTCCATGAATACATGAGAACTACAAGAATCTATCTTTTAGAAAGAAAACTCCAATCTTAGGTCTCTTCAATTTAACTTTTTGATATAGTGGTGTATTGAGTTCTCATAATTTTTTCATGAACCCCGCATTTTCTTCTTCTTCCTGTAATTTTATATTCAAAGTATTTCATGTGAGTTTTTTTAATATTAGTTCCATATATGAGTTATGTAAATAATCCATGATTCTTAAAATTTTAATCTTCATTTGGTTTAAATCAGTCAATAATATTCGTGATTAAGTTCTCTTATACAAATTTATTTATATCCTTGATCAATTTTCTTAAAACATTTAGGATTTTTCATTCCATTAAATATCTTGGAAATCCATAACATTAAACTCCTTTAAATATCCCATATATATGTGCAAGAATCCTATCATTTTTTATATAGAAACATAAATCACAATCTGGAACTCATTTATTCACCATCTTCGATAAAAAAATAAATTCAAATAATATGTGAAACATAATTTTTTGAAGCTTGTCGCACTTTCATAATCATATTTAAATCACCATTTATCATTATATTAAATTGTAATATTTCTTCTTAAATTTCATACTGAAATCCTAATTTTTATCATCTCATAGGGTGCCTCAAAAATGTATCTAATGAATTATTGGTTGGTACCTTATTAATCCTATTATTTTATTTTCATTATCTTCATAGGGTATAATAAATTCTTTGATTATTTATATAGTTTATTTATACCTTATAAAGATTTAGTTCCTTATGAAATCTATGTACACTATGAATTCCTTATACCCTATGAAGTCTTAAACATAAGGTTTATGTACCCTATAAATTTGACCTATGCATTATAAAAATATAAATTTATTATAATTTTACAAAGGTTTATAACTTATAAATTCTATTTTATACCCAATGAATATACCTTTTGAAGTTGATCTATACCCTAAAAAGTCCGACATAGGGTTTGTTTCCTTTATTTTTTTCATTTATTTTTCTCAGAATGTACCTTACTAAGTCATAGAGTTGTTCCCTATGAATATTACAATATACCATATGAAGTTCATAGGGTTCATGCTTCTCACATTTCATACATTAGTATATAAAATGAAGAATTTTCTCAAATAATATCTAACCATTTTTAACTTATCTTAAGTCCTTCAGAGTCACTTAAAATCAAATCAAATACCTTTTCCGAATTTCTAAACACTTCAAGGATGTATAATAATAATTTTTTCTCCCACTAAAATTGTCATTGGATTCCAATTTCCATTAGGATAAACATCCAATTTTAGTAAAATACTCCATCATTCCAGTCATCTTTTCAGACTACCCTTAATCTGGCTGCTCAATATTCTCTTGAAAAACTATTATAGATAGTACCACTTCACATCAATCAGTATTATCCATTTATCATGAATATCACCTCACTAATAATCATAACTTCTAATTTATGCAACATTAAGGTTTCATTCCCATGGTCTTTAAGTAACATCACAAATTATCCTTTTTTAATACTATTAATAGCTCACACATTTCATTATCCCACTTTATATTTAATTCTAAATAATTGTTGACAACAAGTACAACCCAACTCCATGAATCCATTTATGTACTCCAATGAAATGATTTTATTTAAATGTTAAATTGATAATATTTGGAATTTTAATTTGATAAAGCATAATTTAATTTGAGATTCATCACATTGAAATTTTCTTAGGGTGAATCTTTAGAATTTTTTTAAAAAACATGATGTTTTGGTGAATATTAAAAAATATATCTTTTATGAACATCATAAGTTTTATGACAACAACATGCTATAATATGACTTAAAATTTTGAACAACTTTTTTATTGACAAAAAGTGCATTTAATGAATAAAATAATTCATTTATAAATAATAATTTAAATTTATAAACCTATATTCTAAATTTTAAATTCTAAGTTATACTATATTCTAATAAATATAATTTTTTATTAATTACTTTTAATAAAGTATTCACATGACTCCATTCAGTTTTGGGTGGTTATGAATGTTAAATAAATATTTTTTTATTAATAAATTAATAAAATTCATAGTAATAAATATTATTCATAGTCTTCATCCTAAATAAGATAATAATAAAGACATTATTTTAAAATTCCCCTTCCCCTTAGTTATATAAATTGTCCTTTTCCACTCCTTAATCATTTCTTAAAAATACATTATTTGAAAAATGTATAAAAAATAGTTTTGCACACTCCCTTGTAAATTTCTTTAAACCCCCAGTGGGGCCGAAAATATCTCCTCTAAAGGATTTTGGATCAATCTAAAAGTGGTGACTCAAGTTGTGATCTAAGGGTTTTTAAACCCATGTTTTCATTTCAGTTCTCCTCTTACCCGCTTTAAAACATGAATTAATAAATAAAAGAAAATTTAATGTAGAGGATTTAATATAATTTAATGTTTTTATTAAACTATAATATCAACTATTTTACATATTATTATTGAATTTCTCTTCAAATTTTTTTTTAAAATATGGTAGTTTTACTCTACCAAAGTGAGAAATGATATTTTATTTATCACTTATAGTCATCTTTAACCATATAAACAATATTTCTAAGTAATATTACATGAATTATTACTATATTCTAATATATTAAAATATTAATATTTTTTAATGATATTAAAAATAATACATAATAATTATATATCTTGTAGAACCATTTTATAGTGACATTAAAAGTTTACCTCTATATTAAATTACTTTTGGAACCAAGAATCGAACAACATCAAAGTAGTCTACATGAACAATATAAATTTAATTATTGAATAAAACATGATAAAAAGGTAATATGAAAGATGAAATAAATATTAAAAAGGTTCTAAATAAATAAATTTATGAATGAAACATTACCATTACTAAAATTAGTGTATTGTACTATGTATGTTAGGACATAAGGTAAGTCTTAATTTCATGTTCTTTCCCACTCAGTCTCATTTTGTAAGATGTGTTCTATATCACTCTATATCTCTCTTTCTTCCTTTTATTAACTTTATTAAATGAAAAATTTAAGTATTTTATACTACCTTTTTATTCCTTTTTTCTATATATAATCATTCCATTACTTTTTCATTTTTATTTTTTCCCTTAAGTAACTTTTGAAAGAAACTCTTCCAATTTCACTCTTTTTCTTGAATTTTGTTTCTGTTTCTCCTATCTTTTAATGATTATTTTATATATCATTTTCAAAAACCCTTTCTTCTTTTAATATGAAATATTTATTTATTTCTATTTTATAGGAACATTATACACTTATCCCTTGTAAGGTTTATTTTTTCCATTTTATAAAACATTAGTAAACGTGCTTGATTTCATGAATTTTTTCTTCATCTCTAATTATGATTTTACCTCTAATTTGAGATATATTTTCATTAATGATGATAATTTTTTAAATTATGAATTTCCAAGATTCCCTAATCACTTATTCTCATGAAATCATATATGATACCTAAAAGGTTAAAAATTTATGGACTTATTATGTTGCTTGTTTTTTTATCAGTGGTTTATTTCATATTTATTCTTGATGTATGTTTCTTTTCAATGTGGTGCACATAAAACTGGGGTATTATAATGAAATGGGTGGGACTGAAATTATATATCCCCCCAATTAATTGGGTAATTATTTATATCTCATGAGATCAATATGCATAAGTCAGGTTTAGTTAGCCTCATATGTAATGTTATTGTGTTCTAGGTGAAATTTTCCTCTTACATAATGTAATGTGTGGGATAGGTGTAGTTAGATCCATCAAAAAATTTATGATATCTTTTCAATTATCATTTAATTATTCTTTTCATGATATACCCTATGTTTGGGAAACATTTTATGAGTCTCATGTTTAAGATGATCTAATGGTATTTGACTCTTATGGCATGATTTTATGTGGTTTTTTATGTTCCAATATTATTTCATACTACTATTATTAACTCCCATGACGTCTCATCCCATTATTACCCTTTTAACACCCATATTGGTATTCATATATCAACCCTTCTTTTATTTATATTCCCATTTTATCCCATACAATAACTAGAGTAGAGTGATCTCTAAGATAATTTCATGAAAATGGAAATAAAATACTTTGTTATCAATTTATTTATGTTTTAGGATGTACCAAACATCCCAAAAGAACTGGACCTATAGATTTCTAGTTTTTCATGGATAATTATGTTAATAATAATGTAATTTTATGTGTTTTTAATTTAGGTTATTATAATCATGTCGATTATTTCAAATATAACTCTTGGATAGTTGTGTGGACTACTGATTTTCTAAATCCATCATAGATATTATCCCCAATTTATTGATCTACTTACCTAACATTTAGATTTACTTTTCTAACTTAAACCTAAATCTCCTAATAATATATGGTTATCAATAAATTAGGGTTTTCTATATCTCTCATTCATTGAAAATGATAATCCTTCGGTTCGTAACTTTTAAGGATACCCTTACTAAATGATTGAGGTCTTGATATGTGTTTGATTTGGAAGTACTTTAATAGTTAGTATTTTGAGCGGTTTTAATTTCATTTCACCATATTATATGTATTTCCTATATATATGTATTTAATATAATTATTTGACTTTGTATCTTATACCTCTAGCCAAATTAATATTATCCAAGAATATTAATCAATAAAACTTTATATAACTAATAATTTATGTTGTTGTCCTATAATAAAAGTTAATCATATTCACACATATGAAAATATATCTCATCCATAAAGTATATAAAACTATTTCATATAAATTTTTTAAAATTATACAAAACTATAATCTTACTTATGAGAAATTATGGTGTGATATATGTTTATTTAATCACCTTTTAGATAGAAATAAAGTCCATAGGATAGTATACAATGAAACAAAGTATAAATATCTATATATGAATACTCTATAGGGATCTCAATTCATACAAAATCTCAACAAAAAATATATATAAATAATAATTAAACATTATTATTAAATTTATAACTAAAAAAATCATAGTTCTGGTTTAAGGAAACTAAATCTTATTTCATACCTAATATGTAACTATAGAATGGATTATATGAAAATTATATTAAGTAATTTAAAATTTTTAAATTAAATCATACCATCATTTATAATATAAAAATTTATATATATGAATAATAAATAGGTATTAAATACTTAATCAATTATAATATTTAGACATGAGATAAAAATATATTAAAATTTTATTAATTAATTAATTATAAATCAAACATGGTTTTTTATATTTTATAACATATTAAAATAAGAACTTCACATTTATATTCCCAAATTAATTCTTCATATTAAATATTTCATGGTATTTTATGAAGACCTTTATAATAATAAAAATATATAATTATTTAAAAAATATAAACTTCTTGTTTTTTATTAATATATGAACATTTCATATTAACCATGTAAAAAAATTACCTAATTATATATTTTAATGCCATGTAAAACCACTGTAACCCTATATATCATTAACAAAAACAAATTTTTTATGATATTAAATCTCCTTTAGTTTCAAATATGACCCTATGTAAAGTGTTTATTTATAATTTTTCTATAATTTTGGAACTCTATAAAAATGTTATTCTAGATTTTTTCCCTATGATACATGAAAGGAGTTATCTCGTATAATTTGTTCTGTTCACATAACATGAAATTTTATATTCCTAATTTTTCATGTTGTATTTCAAAAATAAGGTATTGTATTTATTTTTTAAAAATAATTGTAATAAAAAATCTAAATAATTAAAATGCATTGTTTCTTGGGAAAATGAAATAAACATGTAACAAAAACCATTATCTCATAACATTGTCTTTAATGTTTTGATGTGTGGCCAAGATTTTTTCTCATCATCTATCAAGTTGACATAGATTGTGATATCTCTATAATAATGTCTATATAAATTATATCCTTTATATTTTTATTAAATTTTTAATTCAAACCCAAAAATCATTGATGTGTATATGATACCATTTTGGTTTTTTAGGGAATATTAATTTCCCATTGGAAGTAGAAATAACTTCCAAATTTGTTACCACTTGATCCAACAATGGTATATATGAATTGGATGCATAAAATTAAAAGAAATTTCCTCAATATTTTAATGAAGATTCAAATTGCCTTCTCATGTGATTTAGGGAGATCCGAAAATGGTATCCAATATACCCCCACCTAGGATGGTATCTATAATAAGGTGAACCATCTAGAACCCTATTATATAATATTATCCATAATATAAATGGTTTGATAAAAAAATTATAAAATGTGAAAGAAGAAACAATACAAATTTGGATATATATCATAATTGAAACATATATTAGTCCCCTTAATTTGGTATTTTTTATATAGTAATCCCTTTGGGTTCTTCAAAAGTGTAATTAATGATTAATTTACATTATAAAATTGGTAACATATGATATTGATTCCCTGAATGAAGTATTATATTTTTAACGCCATAAAAATTTATTTTGATCCCATGAATTTCATTAAATGATAATATTTGATCATTTAATAAAATTTTGTATATAATAATAGAGACATAATATAAGATATATATGTACCACATATATATCATAAATAATGATATATATCCAATAATATCTGCAATAAGTACAATAAAATATTACATATGGTAACATAACATAACCAGTGATATAAACATATCACTACTAGAATTATAGTCTTAAGTATACAGTCCCATTATAACATATATCTATCAATATACATATCAATTATGTAAACTAAAAAATTAAAAAATATAATAACATTTAATATAATCTCTATTTGAACTATTTTTTATAAATTCACTCATATTATTCAAAAATATTAATATGTTTTATTAGAAATTCCCTTAAATTATGTTTTCAATAAATTTTATTCTTTGCATTTGAAATATAAATAAAACTATACTTTATGCTATAAATTATCCTATACCAATTCAAGAATAAATTTATCCTGATTGTGGTATTATCAAATTTTTCATTTTCTATAAAACATTAAAAAATATCACTAATTTTAATTATTTATAGTATTAACTATAATTTATATTTATATTCATGTTTTTTTCATGATAATTAAAACCTTTTACTAAAAATTCCAAATTATTTTATTTATCTATTCAAAATTATAATTTATGTCATCAATTATTTTTATTTTTTCTTCCAATATCAACTAAAATAAAAAAATTATTATATTTGGTTATTTTTCTAATTTTTTATCTTTTAGGGATTATTTTAGAATGTGTTTACTACCTCAATATCATTAATATAGATTATAAATTCTCTTAAAATTTAATTTTCCTTATTGTATTTATAACTTTGGATTTCAATCCTCTATAGAGAAATTTTTCATTATAAAATTAGATAAAAAAATATAAAGATAAAATTATTTAATACAAGGATTTACATGGTTAGTGCCCTACATCCTTGAAGGGGTGTAATAATTTAAGTATTTATTGAAATAATTACAAGTATTTATTCAAGTAAATTGAAAAATATTAATTTAAAATATCTCATGTTGAAATTAAAAGAAAAAAATCCCACACCTAATAAATTTTCTGGGAAAAATATTTTCCCCATGAAATTAATTTTTCAATGTGTTAATGTACACATCAATATTTATTTTTAATTTTATTCCTCAGGGTGAACTCCATATGAAATTTATTTCATTAACTCTATTTGAACCAAACATAAAACTATTTTTTTGACTTTTTGTTCAATGTGAACACCACATGAAATTTTCTCCATAAACTTGAAATTATACATTAAATCTGTGTAATTATCTTAATAACATTTAGGGGCCTCTAGCCTTATACCTTTTTCTCAAGGAGTAACTACCCACTACATGCCCTTATAATCTCAAAATCATGGTCATTTAGTGAATATTATTGTATTTTTGTACATTCTAATAAACATAAAATATAGATCCATGAATATATCAATATTTTTAACTCTACCTTCCTATAAACCATATATTATTATATAAGTTATTCAATAAAAACAATTTTTCGAGTCACATTTTTCTCTTAAATAACATAAATATAATATTAATCATGTTATACTTATTTATTTCGATATCCAATAGTTTCATTTGTTGTTCCTTTAACTAAATAAAAAAAATCGATTCCATGTACATGGTTATATTTTTGGATATTTTTATCCTCCTGATAATATTGTTTTGTTCATGCTAGGGGATGAATTTAAATACATAGTCATGTGGTGATTTTTTATTTATTTTAAATAATTAATTTAATTAGGAATTTAATTAACTATATTTAATAGATGACACACTAAGAATTTCAAATATAGGATTTTATGGATAAAACATTATATTTTGAAGGTTTTTTCTATGGTGTTGGGTTTAATAATAAGTTTTAGAAGGCATGTAATTATCCTATATGATCAATATAGAATAGTAAAATATTAACTAAATTTTATTAATATGATAGATATGTATTGTGATCATATGAATAATGTTGTACCGCGATATTTTTTATTTACAATTCATTTCCTATCCTGATTTTTTTATGGATTGAATAGTCCGTAGATGAAGGAACCAGTTTGGAGAAAATTTAAAGATGAAATAAGATGAAATTATGATGAATATCCAAAACACGTTATATATGAGGCTGTTTCATTTATCATTGTTTCAAGTGGGACCATGCATGGATAAAAATAATTGTTTGGTATTAAAAAAAATTTAATAATGGAAAATTACATTTTGTTTTATTAAAATACATTGGGGTTTATAACAAACAAAGCTATGAAACTGAATCACCAAATCTAAATCAAAGTGACACATGATAAAAAAAAGCATGCTCCCTTGAAATCATGGGGATATGAACTAGTGTTTAGGGTTAATATAATCCATTGGGCAATGATTTTCCCACAATATATACATAAAAAAGACTAAAAATGCATATGATATATAAAAACCAATTTACTAAAAACCTTTTTAATTTGTACTGGAAAGAAAAAAAGGTTTTAAAATTTAAATACCAAGGTATAATAATGTTGAAGTGTCTCCTTCAATCACTTTTTAATTTCATTTTTTTATAATTTAAAATTTAATCATGTATTCCATATAATATGAGTCAAATAAATTGTTTTATGCTTGTGCTATTTATAAAATAACTATTGTTGTTGATAATGATATTTTTTCTATTTTAATTTTTTTATGTACTTCATGAACATATTTTGTAGAAAAATCCATCACCATATTGATTGGTATCTCTAATAATTATAACTTTATTGTTAGATATTTGTGTAAAATATTCTTAAGTATTGAATCGATCATAAATTTCAAATGACCATGAAGAATGTATAATGACTAACCATGAGGAAAAAATAAATCTTCAGAATGAGAAATAAATCTATTGCATGAAGAGTCTAATGCTTCAATTAACCACATGAGAAAAAGGATCATCTCTAATCCTATCAACTGTGTAATATAAGAATTTTTTTTCTATGTGTTAAATTGACTACATGTTCATTTTGACAGACTGTATGAGTAATGGATTGGCCTAGTGAGTAAGGATCAACCACATAAGTAAGGATCAACTACATGAGTAAGGATTCACTATATGAGTAAAGTAATTACAATAAGGATTCAATAATTATACAGTTAACCGACCATAAAGGATCAACAATATAAGTAAGTGACTGTGTGAAAATGTCTCTATAATTTTTAAATTTCTATATTTTTAGTATTTTTTAGCATTCATATATATTTATATTTAATTAATTTTTTAAAATATTTTCATTGATTTAATAAATTTTTAATTAAATGGTATTTATTTGGTTACTATAGGGATTTTTATAAAAATTATTTTATAAAATTATAAATAATCATTACATGATATAAACACTTACACTATTTTCATCGATAATCATGGGTTTAAAATTTTAACCTTTCCAAATTTATAGAGTTTTTCTAGAATTATATCAGGGAGTATTCCAATGAATTGATTTTTTATTATTATGGGTCTATTTTAATGTGGTTTCCATTTTTTATTAACTACTCCTTCTAAAACCTAGTCATATGGGAATATATTTTTCATGTACATTAATAATGAAACTACATCGAGTATTTTATGGGAAATATTCACCAAATATTCAGACACATGCTACTTTGAAAAAGTTAAATATAATTGGTTTCATTTTTTGAATTTATTATGCATAAATATAAAGAGTTTGGGAGGTCAATTTTGAATCACTGATGTTGAGGATATTTTCATGTTATACTATGTGACACAATTTTGTTATTATCGCTACAATAAACTCTACTTGACTACATTCTTCGTTCTTTTTCATCTAGAGAGAACATTATAAGTTAGAAACATTAGATTCAATGTCTCATCTATCTTCATTGGTTATTACTTTTTTATTACTTTCTATGTGTTCAATTGTATTGGGTTTTACTATGCATAAAAGTTAGGTTATTAAGGTTATACTATCCAAAAAAGGAACATGTGGGTTGTGTAAATAGGTAAAATCCAAGGGGATCTGGTTGTGCCTTGGTTCGGTTAAAGGTAGTTTATGTCTCTTCCACCACCTCAAAAAGAAACCTAGTTGAGTTGTGGATCTTGGTTAGAAAAAATCAATCTGTGGTTTTGTCTCTAGGGTTTAAATAGGTATTGTAAATGGTTATGACACCCCACAAAAATTCATAGATTCCATTATAATGGGTGTCATTTCCCTTAGTGTTTGAGATAAGTGAAGATTAGACATTTGATCAATTAGATCTAGAATACTATAAAAATATATGTGTCCATCACATTATTATTTATGTTGTCAAAATTATATTAACTTTTATAAATTTTTAAATTTTGTTTAAATGGTAAATCTATACCCTCTTCTCTATTCATACATCTTTATATTAGGACCCAATAATTAGTATCAAATATTAAATGCTATCTTTTTCATATTTATATTTATTTTTTTAATCAAAACCTAATTTTATCGTAAATTTGAAATGATTTTTTCAGATGGTAGGAAAGAGTTTAAATGATTCTTGAACACCATTAGGAAATTAAATTTTTAATGTAACTGACTATGGATATTGGATGTCTCACATGGAATCTTTTCTTAAGTACCTACACATTGACCGCTGGTCTGCCTTGGTAAAATCATACAAACTACCTAAAATTTATCACAACTCATTAGTTAGTAATTATGTAGAACAATATGTGTTAAATTACAAGTTTATTAATATTTTATATTTTTTTAATTAAAGTAAATGTATGTAGACATATATCTACATTCAAAAAATCACACTATATTTAGAAAATATTCCAATCCACTCATCCCTCTTTGGATAAATTGGTAAGAACTATTTTAGGCATATTAAATATTCGGTATCAAGAATTTAAAATAGGGGAATAATAATATATAAATAAAATTTTTATAGATTTAATATTATACTAAATGGACTGAGTTAATTGCGGGAAACGTTATATAATTTTGTTTGGTTCAAAGATTATTAAGAGAATTAACCATCAAGTGGTTTGAAAAATAATTATAAATTGATGAATTCATTAATTGTAAGGAATATAATTTAGATGATACTATTGGATCTTTTTTACAATATGAGTTATAATATAAAAATATTTCTCAAGAAGAGATTTCTTAAAAGAGAGGAATTGCTTTTAAATCAAATTTCAACACTTACTCTTGTAACATGAATATATAGTCTAGTGAAATAGATAGTGGTTCATGTGTAGAAAAGGTAGGATATAGAATGAATAATAAATTCTCTATAATATTTAGAAAGGATCATCAAAAAAATTATTACAAGGAGAATATGGTAGGTATTGATATTTATAATGGTTGTTCTAAAATTATTTTTTATAAGTAAAGAAAAAAGTGGACACATAATCCCAAATTTCATGAGACTCAACAATGAAAATAAAAATAAAAAATATTGAAAAACGGGAAGAATGAAATGGTATCTGGTTGGAGTTACACTTTATAATCAAATCCTAGAAATGAATCGGATATTGAAAAGGATACAGAAAACCTATATTGAATGGAATCATCAAAATAGGTAAGTGAATATGAATGATTTTCCTATTATAATATTTATTATGATCCCAATAAAGATAAGTTTTATAAAATTTGTGATATACTTAATCATAATATTAAAAATATTAGTGTACTGTTTAAAAAAATAAATGAAAAATATAAATAAGATCTTAAATAAAATGAAAATTTGAGAAATACTTCTTCGAGCTCAAATGATAAATTATGCATTGATCTGGAAACTTTTCATCGTGAAAATATAAAACATAAGGATTATAAATATAAATGAGAATAATATCAAATAATAACTTTTGATTATATATAAAATTATAAGATTATAAATGAATTTGATCGTTTTACAATAGATTTGTTTTTTCACAACACAGCCCACTAGGTCCCTTATAGCTGACGGCAAGCCGAGTGTGAAATCTCCATGCCCACCTCCAATAGGCTAGTGGCTAGCATCAAGAGTCGAATAGGCATATCACACATTATGGAGGCCTTATCTAAAGGTATATTTAAACATAAACATATCTCCACATACCCATACAATTCTAGAAGGAAAATACAAATGATACCAAATACATACATATATATAAATCCGACAATCAGAGTATTAAAATAATATTAAAAGGAATAAGTTACAAATACAATCCCACTAAATTATTAAAGAAGTCCAACTATTTATAATAAAGTTATATTAGTAAAATTTGACTCTTGGTATGAACCATGGTTATTCTATCCCAATATAAGCTCTGTATACTTCAGTTCTACCAATAAATTTATTGAATAATCTTTCATCTACATAAGATATGACTTCTGAAGGTAGAACCCATGTAGAGGTGAGTATAACGATACTCAGTTAGACTCCTCGAAATCACCAATCATAAAACATCAAGATAGTAGTCATCTCATTATAGGGATATGTCAATTGTAATATAATACATATAAAAAAATTCTATATATACTGAAAATAGAAACTAATTCTCAATGTATAGTCACAAAATCATTTCCATCTTAAAAACATACTTGAGATTTCATAGCAACACTCACCTATGATAAGTCACTCCATGAATCTTATAGAATTTATAGTATCTAACTAATATATTTTTCTTCATTAGGTATCTCCATGAGTAATTACATATTAGAACTTATAATATATTTTTTTATAGATGGGGGATCACTCCCATGTATGTGGTGTATACCGATAACCTAATCTAGAATAAACTACTAAGTAGGGGATTGATGCCCATGTATGTTGGTCACACTAATTCCTGGAACCCCACTTTGGGTATAAGATAGTAGAGGATCCCAGATCAAGCCTCTAGGGGTATTCCAAAAATTCTATCAGAGACTATTAACTTATATGGGATCACAATTCTATGTTCAATGTTTAATTCCACATTATAGCCTTAATGAAATAGACTGAGGGAACACTCCCTAAGGAAACTGGTCCGTACTAAAGATAATAGGGGCCTCAAACCTCCCTGGATGAAGTACATGTCATGTACTATAGGGTAAATGTCATTATTTTCTTCCTATGGGTCTTTCAATGTCCTCTCCATCTCATGTGGCATGTTTCTCAAAATATAAGTCTTGTCCCATGGGGTACATGACATGTAGAGGTCTACCATCTCATTCTCAAGTATTCCTAGTTGTCCTCATGTACTTCATTAAGGGATCATGTACACCGGTATGTGACCATGTACCCTCTATGGCATGCACTGATCCACTAAGAAATTTTCACATGATGTGTGACATGTGTCATAAAGAATGTGATATTTTATTTTCTATGTAGACCCTAGCTCCACAGTTAGGGTTATCACATGATGTTTATCTCTGTATTACATCACATGTAATGTGTTATTTGAAAAAATATGTAACTCCTTGATGTGTATTCCCTCACGACCACTGCCTATAGATCTACCTCAATTCCCATTCATGGATTTTATATCTCATACATCAATGACTTATCATTAATGGAATCTAATTCTATCCATCCAAACCGATTAGAAAACCATCATCATCTTTCATGTCATTATCATGCATCAAACGGGAAGGAATGGGAATCATGAGCTCAATATGATTTACCTCCTTTGATCCTTCGTCATTTTTCAACATCAATTGAATCATATATTTTTAACCACGCCCATTTTATTTATCTATTACACCAATGAATGGTCATGTAATGAATGAATATCAGGTATTCATCAAACCATGGGACAAAGAAATTTCCTACAATGAATGTGTAAAGAAACGGGTGAGAAATCTAATAAAAAAAGAGAGGAAGTAAGATAAATCATCGTTTGGGTTGGACTCAATCCATTTTCATTATAATTATGGATTAATTAACCAATAATAATCAATTTGACATTCAAAAAATCAACCATTAATGCGTGAATCAATTATTATTAGTATAATTGATCTTTATTCGATATTGGATATCAAAATGGGATTAATATACCTAAATCAAACATCATACCTCAATATTGGATTTATCATTGGTGAATAATTGACTTAGGATGTTATATTTTATGAGATCCATTTGTTTTGGTGCCGCCTCTGATCGCAGAAGCCTGATTGGATTTTGATCATCCATGAAATATCCCACATCATCTCCTCTCCAAATCTCTAGTTTTATGAGGCTAACCTAAGTGTTTTATTATAATCATATATTTTTAGAGTATTCTAGGTCATTTCATCAAACTGTTATTAAATAATTAATTAATTTAATTTACTTTATTATTTGTGGTTGTGAAAAGAATTTAATAAATGCACAACACTAAAAAAAATTATTTCTTTCCAATGGTAAAACTCATGTTTTAGGCTCAATGGTGGTCTCATATTTCTAATATAATACTCTATTAATGATTTAACCCAATATTTTAGGAAAACTACATGTGTGTGATATAATTATATTTATTATTTTCAAAATATCGTTTTCAGGATCACAAGACCTTGGAATCTAATGTCGTCTTAGATATTAAATCCAAAAATAGTACATAGATATATTAAAAATAATTACATGAAAAAATAGATATGTTACATTCTCTCTACCATGGGGTTTCCTTCCCAAGAAAGTGAAAAAAAAGTTAACTTAAAAAAATTTAGATACAGATCTTGTATCTCAGTCTCCCTCTCCCAAGTGATATCTTGAAGATTTATGTGCGACCACCAGATATTAACTAGGGGTATTTCTCTCAAAACGAGGATCTTCTCCTATTGATGCTTAATATATATTAGGTATTATATAAAGGTATTTCCATACTTGATGTCCAACTAGCCCCAGTTGATAACATGTGATGTGTCATGAACATACCTCCTCTACTGCGACATGTGGAAAACATCATGTACCCAGTCTAACTATGGCAGGAGATCCAACTGGACACCACCTCACAATCTCTTCATAGTATCTAGAAAGGTTCGATGAGTCTTGGAGAAAACTTCAAACCCCATCCAATTCTCCATAAACCACTTAAATTTTATACCTTTAGGAACCCATGGTCTCCCTACAAGAACTCCAAAGGCCTTCTTCATCAATACTCATAAGACTTATGAAGGTTATATGAATTCTTCCTTCTCATGGATGATTTGAACCTTCTCTATCATATCTCACACCAAATGTGTGCCCATGAGTTTTGACTCTCCTGGATTAATCCAATATATTTTTCACCTATAGGGTCATCTATACAAGGCCTTGAATGGTTTCATACCGATTGTGCAATGGTAGAAATTATTTTATGAAAAGTCCACCAAGGGTAAGAGATCCTCCTAACTATTTCCAAAGTCCAACATGAAATCTCATAGAATTTCCCCCATGATATGAATGGTCCACTTAGTCTACCTATTATTTTGGGGGTGAAACTCTATGCTCAATCATAATAGATTCCAAAAGGCCTCCAATAATCCTCTCTATAAAAAAAATTTGAAGCATGAATCTTGGTCTAAAATTATCATTGAGGGAACTCTATGGAGATAAACAATCTCTTATGCATAAAGTAATCTCAAGACCTCGACTAAGCTCTGCTCTTGAATAGCTAGGAAGTGGGCCAACTTGGTGATTCAGTCTATGATCACCCAGATATATTCAAGTTTTATAGAAGTTTATGGAAGAACCATCATGATGTACATAGATAACCCATCCCACTATAACTCTCTGACTTAAAGGGGTTGGGAAAAACACACTGTAATCTGGTGCTCAACCTTCACCAACTAACAAGTGAGGCACTAAGATGCAACCTCTATAACACCTTTATTCATTCATAGACATTAAACCTGACATCAAAGGTCCTGTTACATCTTTCCCACACCAATATGTACCACCAAAGGGGGTGTATGAAACTCCCTCATTACCACATCATGAAACGTCACTATCACCATTGTTCATCCTCTGAAAATGATGGTATGCTCCCCAAAATCATAAAATCTATTAGAGGCCCATCCAATATATACCTTTTTAGGAATGGTATCACAATCAATATGTCAACAATGATCCACCATAAAATTCTATAAAGGTTGTGGGGTAAAAACCATATACTATAGATATAATGAACCATCCTTTCCCACTAAGGAAAAATAAAACAATTCTAACTCCTCTAAATCCTCAGTAAATAACTACAAGCAGGATCTGAAACTAAGAGAGTCTTATATAACATTTCACTTACCATAAGTCTATACTATCTCAAATTCATAATCGTGTAAGAACTATATCCATCACCTAGATCTCAAGTTAAAGTACTTATGATATAAGATGTACATGAGAATATTTGGGTCATTTTTTATGATAAACTGCTCACCCATAAGATAGTGTCTCTACATATTCACTATAAATACCACTGCTACCAACTATAGATCATGTGTCACATTCATTTTCTCATAAGTGAAGGTTCCGGGCGCAGTGTAAGCGCGTGGGTGGATGTGACCACTTGGCTTTTTATCATTAACAATGATCAATCCGGGACAAATACGATGATAAACTACAGTCTCCACGGATCAAATCCTAGAAATAGACAAAGAAAAGAAAAGTTGTGGAACCACAAAGTAGGATCGTTATAGGTTGATTATAATTAATTTAATCAATTGAAAAGAAATACCTTTTGGGTGTTATTTCTTTGTTTATGTTCTTGATCATGTTCCAATGTGTTTCATCGTTGCATCGCAGAAGCCTAGTGTAGACTACCTCTAGCGGTGATCCACACGTGTACCTGATATCTCGGGACGTTGCCAAAGGAGTCTCTGAGTGCTTGCGTAGAGAAACCTTTTCTTGATTTATCTTCCTTAGATCGTCTTGATCCGATGGAAGAGGATCTCTTTTATTCTTGAGAGTGTTCTTGGAGGAAGAGGTTCTTTCAGCCTTAAAAGAATTATCCAGAATTGTTGTACAAAATGATTCTCTTATGTTAGGAAAAGAGTTGGGGTTATGAGGATATTTATAATCGAGTTTGAGGTTATAGAGTTATGACAATAAATAAAAATGTTATGAATTTTATTAATTTCAATAACTACCCTTTGAAAACCCCATTTCGATTCATTAATTTCTTGACATGCTCCCACACTGATTATAATAAATATCATTTAATAAAACAATATTTCCTCAAAATACCGACTGGAAAAACTACACGGAGTGTATTAATAAATACATGGTGTGTACTTGTTTTTCATTGAAAACTACACGGCGTGTACATTCAATGTACACGATGTGTATATCTGGTTTTCATTTATTCATTACCTTTCCAAAATAAAAACTACATAGTGTGTAAATTCAATAATACACAGTGTGTACTTGTTTTCAAAATAAAACTACACGGCGTGTAATCATTGATACACGACATGTACTTGTTTTATTTTATTCTTCCTCCAATATTAAAATAATTTTGGCTTCCTTGAATAATTATTAAACCACATATAGGAATAATATTTATTCTACTTGAGATACCTGAATACACTTAGTGTGTGACCCTCTAGGCCTCTTTCTCATTGGCATTAGGTGGGCTTGCCTAAGGTCCAATATTATTGTCTAGCAACGGGTTATGGCACCCAATAGAAAGAAGTTGACGCCGCATTGACGTATCACCTCATACGAACGCTTACTGTGAAATTTAATCCCTTTGTCTCAATATCTCATCAAGCAGGTTTCATGGTAGTGTCATAAACCTATATGCTTGATATGTCGTTCTTTGACTACCTGAAATAAACTCGTCGTTTACACCATGACCATGAAATTTCATGTGACAGTTCTATTTCAATCAAAGGGCCGAGATATCAACTTCCATAAATGGAAGGGACAAATCCTTCCTCGACTTATCCATTAACAACATGCCACTCTTGACGCACCCAATGTACCCTACTTCCCACCAACTCTCTGCGTGATGGTTTTCGTCAGGAAATATAAGTGCGCGAGTCATGACATGAGTTAATGATAATCTTCTAGTCTAAGGACCATTACACACACTCGTAGATAGAAATTTTCGATGACACCAAGACATGAGGAATTTCTATTGGTGGGTTTGTTCTCATAATCTCCCATCTTGGAGATTACCAAGTGCGAACTCCATGAGAGAGAGTCTCATCTTCTTACGAGTACTCGCACATGACGGTATGTATACTATGTGTCCTATAATACTATTCCATCCAATCGTAGAACTTTATTTAAGAATATTGTTATATAATTTCAAGGTTCTCATCATAGTGGGGATTTTCCATGACCTTATTAATGCAACAAATATTCCAGGACATTATTATATTATAGTCATGTAGAAGAGTGAACAATATATAATAAGTGAACATTTATTTAATCAAAGAACAAAACAGTTGGTTCTTAGGACACCAACCCTTAAAAACTCCCTCTTGGACTAGAGGAAACTGCCTATGACTTTTAGTCCGCTAGACCACACATGATGATCATGTTTCTGCTGATTCAAGGCTTTAGTCAAGGGGTCTGCCATGTTGTCTTCCGTGGAAATACTGCTTACTGCAACTTCACCTCTATGAGAAAAAACCCTCAAGAGATGATACTTCTGAAGTATGTGCTTTGTCCACTGATGTGACCTTGGCTCTTTTGCAAGTGCCACCGCTACAGTATTATCACAATAGAGTGTGATAGTATCTTTACTGCTTAGTACTACATCCATCTCTTGGACGAAGCGTTGCATCCATACTGCTTCTTTAGCTGCTTCAAAAGCTATGATATACTCAAACTCTGGTGTAGAATCTTCCACCACACTTTTCTTTGAGATCTTCCAGCTCATTGTACCTCCATTAAAACTGAAGATGTATCCAGTCTGTGACTTCATGTCATCTTGATCAGTCTGGAAACTAGCATCTACATGTCCTCTGATGAATAGTTCCTCATCTCCTCCATAAACCAGGAACATATCCTTAGTACACCTCAAATACTTAAGGATAGTCTTGACTTCCATCCAATGGAGGTATCCTGGATCAGCTTGATATCTGTCTACTGCACTTAATGTGTAAGCAACATCTATCCTCGTACATAGCATAGCATACATCACTGACCCAATCGCAGATGCGTAAGGAATCCTTTCCATTTTCTTTCTTTCCTCGTGTGTCTGAAGACACATTTTCTTGGAAAGATGAATGACATGTGACAATGGGAACAATAACCTCTTGGCTTGTTCCATATTGAACTCTTTAGTATCTTTTCAATGTATGTACTTTGACTCAGGCCCAGCATTCTCTTGGATCTATCATGATAGATGTTGATCCCAAGAATATATAATTCCTCACCCATGTCTTTCATGGAGAAGAATTTATGCAACCATTCCTTAACTGACTATAAGACGGGTACTTCGTTTCCAATTAGTAATATGTCATCAACATATACTATTAGAAAAATGAATGCACTTTCACTAAACCTCTTGTAGACACAAGGCTCATATTCGTTCATAACAAAGCCAAATTCCATTACAGCTTCATCAAAACGAATGTTTCATGACCTTGATGCTTACTTTAATCCATAAATGGATTTCTACAACTTGCATAACTTGTTAGAATCCTTTAGAGTAACAAACCCTACAGGTTGTGTCATGTAGACATCTTCCTGGAGGTTCCCATTAAGTAATGTCATTTTGAAATCCATTTGCAAAATTTCAAAGTCATGGTAAGCAGCAATGGACAATAGGATTCTGATGGATTTTATCATCGCAACCGGTGAAAAGGTTTCATCATAGTCAATTCCTTGATTCTGTCAAAAACCTTTTGCAAACAGGCGTTTCTTATAGGTGCTGACTTTCCCCGCCATGTCCAGTTTCTTCTTGAATACCCATTTATTACCAATAGGCTTTACATCAAATGGAGGATCTACCAAAATCCAGACTTGGTTTTTGGTACATGGAATCCATTTTAGAATTCATGGCTTCTTGCCACTTAGAAACGTTTGTGCCTTCAACTACTTCCTTGTAGGTAAGAGGATCATCACTGTCAACCAATAATGAGTCACCATCCTTAGTGACAAGAAAACCATATCATTCTGGTTCTCTCACCTCTCTCATGATCCTACATAGTTCTTGTGTCTCTGGAACAGATTGATCTTCCACGGGACTTTGTGGAATCTGTTCTTGTACCAACTCTTGTGTATCTTGAGCCTCGACTTCATCGAAGTCTATCTCTCTCCCACTATCTCTTTTGGAGATGTGATCCCTCTCAAGGAATATGTCATGTATTTCCATTTTAAACTTTTTGTCTGAGGGGTTTTGTAGGTAATATCCCCTTTTTCCTTGGGATATCCTATAAAGATACCCTTTGTGCCTCAGGGTGCAAGTTTGTAACCCGAAGAGGCCTTAACAAATGCTTCGCTACCCCACACATGTAAATTCGATAACATGGCTTTACGTCCACTTCATAAATCATATGGAATACCATTTATCGATTTAGTTGGTACTTGGTTTAGTATGTGTGCGGTTGTTTGTAATGCATATCCCCAAAAGGATAAGGGAAAACTCACATGACTCATCATTGATCTCACCATTTCCAAAAGAGTGTGGTTCCTCCTTTCACTTACACCATTAAACTGAGGTGTGTAAAGTGGAGTGAGTTGAGATAGAATCCCAAACTCTCGTAAGAAATCAATGAAGTCCTAATTAAGATATTCTCCTCCTCTGTCTAAGTAGAGTTTCTTAATCTTCTTTCCAAGCTGGTTCTCAACCTCATTCTTGTATTCTTTGAACCGATCAAAATAATCTGACTTATACCTCATTAAGTAGATATATACATATCTACTAAAATCATCAGAAAAAGTTATGAACTACGAGAACCCACCCCTTGCTTCAATTTGAAATGGTCCACACACATCTGTGTGAATTAATTCTAGAATCTCTTTAGCTCTTTCACCTTTCTCACTAAATGGGGCTTTGGTCATTTTGCCTTGTAGACACGCATGATATAAACCAAGTGGTTTTAGTTAGAAAGAATCTAAATACCCATCTTGATGTAATTTTGTCAAACATTTCTCATTGACATGACCTAGCCGGTGATGCCAAAATTGGGTGTGGTATGATTCATGTGAATTTACTTTGTCATCGATTTCCATTACTTGGTTTGTGTAGTCTAACACATAAAGGTCATTATATAAATGTGCCCTACCAAAATAAATGATATCATTATAAAATTAGCAACATCCACTTCCAAACATGAAGATGAATCCATCAATATCTAATCTGGATAATGAAATAATGTTTTTGGTTACAGAAGGAACATAATAACAACCTTTTAACACCAAGATCATTCTAGTTGAAAATGTGAGGTGGTAGTCCCTGATAGCTACAGCAGCAAGTCTGGCTCCATTGGCTGCTCGTAGATCTACTTCCCCTCAATCAATCTTCTTGAATCTACTTGGTTCCTGTATTTGGATACATATGTCAGCACCAAAAGCTGTATCTAATACCCAATTTGTAGAAATAGATAGATTGTATTCAATGAAAAATGCACCTGAAGCTTCCCCTTTCTTCCTTGGCTGGGTGCAGTTTTTCTTCTAGTGGCCCTTCTTGCCACATGCGAAACAAACAACATCCTGTTCCCTTGCCTCCACTTTGATCTTTGTTTTCTTGGAAGGCCTTGAAGAAGCTTTGGGCTTAAAGCTCTTTGCCTTCACTTTCCTTTTATTCACCATAAGGACAAAAGGTTTTTCACGCTTCATGTCATTATCCACTTGGAGAATGGGGATAAGAAGATCAGACAGAGACTTCTCAATGTTTTTCATGTTTAAGTTCACAACAAAGTTTGAGAAGCTCTGGGGAAGTGATGCAAGAATAGGATCGGTACCCAGTTCTTCGGGGAGTTTAAACCCTAGAACCTCCAAGCGCTCAATGTAGCCAATGTTCTTGACTACATGAGGCCCAGCTGGGTCACCCTCTCCAAGCTTTCTCTAAAATAGAGCCTTGGAGATCTCAAACCTTTCCTATCTTTCTCTCTCCAGGTATAGACCACGAAGGTGCTCGAGCATGCTGTAGGCATCCATGTCTTCATGAGACTTCATGAGCTCACAATATATTGATGATAGCATCAAACATTTAACATCGAGTGCATCGCTCAATTGTTGATCATAGACCAGGAAATCTTCATCACTCGCCCCTTGGGCGGGCAGATCAGGAAGTGAGGACTCCAGCACATAAAACTTTCGTTCTTGGCGTAGTATAACCCGAAGGTGCCTAAACCATTCCTGAAAGTTACTTCCGGTGAGGATATTGTCTTTATCTAGAGTTGATCATAGAGAAAATGTGATTGATGAGTTTTTCCTTTCGATTATACAAATTAAAAGAGCAGACTTATTAGTACTTTCTTGATTACATTTTTAAGGGAAATAATAAATGAATTTATTAATTCTCCCACTATTTTATCAATTCCCAATGGACTTCTCCATTGAACTCGTAATGTCCAGTTTCTTTGACATTCTAGAGGCAAGGATCCATATTCCTCTTAGCATAACCCCACCAAGGGTTGGTCAAGCTATTTGAAGGTATTTAGGTAGGCAGGTCTTTTCCAACTATGAGCTTATAGTTCCTGGACCTGTTGAGTGGACTCACCAATCCTGAAATCCTGACTTGGATTTTCTCAACTCTTCCCTCCAATATTACATCAAGTCTATCAAGGGCTACTTCTATTGATGTAATATGGTTAAGTAAACCCGAAACCTTTCATAAGGGATTCCTTTATAAAAGTAAGTGTCCCAATAAGGGTTAGTCAAACACATAGTTTTATTGAGTCTTGACCTTAATCAAGTAATGGAAGGCTTGGTCTGACTTAATATGGTATTTGTGGGATTTTATTCTTTATGTGTATTTTTTCATTATCACATGCTTGTTAATATTAAGTGATGCTTGCTTAAGTGATTAACCATGATCTGATAATGTTTACGCATAGTCCGGTTTTTATTTTATTCCATCTTTGCATGCTTATTCATTTTATTAATTATGTGATCATGACAACACATACATAATAAATAAACCATGCAATCAGATAGAAATAAAATAATATGGAATGATCATGAGCTTCTCTTGGTTAGCTTATCTAGCAGTTTTGATAAGCTTACCCTGACCTAGGGAAAACACCTTGAACCTGATGGTTCATGTTTTGAAGCTCTCACCTGTCCACATTTGTATCTTCTTGGGTTGGTTTCGCCTCAGCATCAGATTTTGAATCGTCTCCTCTAGCTTGGGAGATCCTCTATTAAATGGCGTTTACATTAAAGAAACCATGGGCATGCAGGCCCTACATTTTATTGGAAGAAGGATCATAAGCCAACGAATTTAAATTAAACAAATTTAAATGAAACCATACACACATACAATGGGTCTTTTTTCCATCTCATGATCATCCATAGCATGCAAAGACATTTACGCGTATTTTGAATTTAAATTCTTTTAATAGTTCTTTCATTTAAGATAAGTCATTCTTGAATTCAATTAATTATGATCTTATAATTAATCAATTCTTTGTCTTAAATTCCTTTCTGAATTTCCTTAAGATTCTTCTCATCCATATTCCTTGTATATGTCTTTGTGCTTTTGGAGGAAACCTGGTGAAATTTCTGGAAAGTACATGACGTGTAGTTTATATTTACACGGTGTGTATTTCTTTTCACCCCTTATCCAAAGTATATGTCGGGGCTTTGGCGTGTTTTCTATACTTTGGAAATTTTGGAGTACACGGTGTGTAGATAAATCATACATGGCGTGTACTTCCTTGTTATGCGGTAACCGGCACGGTGATCCCATGTACATGGTACGCAGCTTCTCCTTTGTACACAGTTTCACTTGGGCCGGATCGGACTACACGGCGTGTTTCTCCAACATACACGCCGTGTATTTTGGTTCCCACGCACCATTTAATTCTGTTCAACACAGGGTGTTAAAATCTTAGGTGTAATCAATTCACATGGTGTGGTTTGGAAGACTAGTACCGGTTCTTTGAACCTAAGTACACAACGTGTAGTTTTCATTACACGCCGTATATTCTCGTGTTGTACAGACAGAAATAGCGGCTCTTCTGGATGAGATACTTGTATTTATTTTAATCAAAATTAAAATTAAAAGGTCATTTCTGTGATATGAATCGAGAAACGAAGGAGGAAGAACAGATCTTGATTATTTAGATTTATAGAACGATTTATTTCGAATTGAATCAAATATAAATGCGTAAATTATCAATGAAAATTAAATAACTATAATCAACGTTGTAACCTTGCTCCGATACCAATTGAAGGTTCCAGTAACAGCGGAAGTGCATGGTTGGATGTGCCCACTTGGCTTTATTTTATTAAAAATGATCAATCTGGGATCAATACGACGATAAACGCCAGTCTCCACGGATCAAATCACAGAAATAGACAAAGAAAATAAAACTCTTGGAACCACAAATTAGGATCATTACAGGTTGATTATAATTAATTTAATCAACTGAAAAGAAATACCTTTTTGGTGTTCTTTCTTCATTGATGTTCTTGATCACGTTCTGATGTGATTCGTCGTTGTGTTGCAGAAGCCAAGTGTAGACTTCCTCTAGCATTGATCCATACATGTACCTCGTATCTTGATACATCACCAAAGGAGTCTCCGGGTGCTAGCGTAGAGAAACCTTTGCCTGCGTTGTCCACCTTAGACCATATTGATCTGATGGAAGAGGATATCTCTCGGTCTTTAGAGCATTCTTGGAGGAAGAGGTTCTTCCAGCCTTGAAAGAATTCTCCAAAATTGTTGTGCACAATGATTCTCCTGTGTTAGGAAAAGAGTTAGGGTTGTGAAGAAATTTATAATCGGGTTTGAGGTTGTAGAGTTATGATAATAAATAAACATGTTACGCATTTTATTTATTTCATTAACTCCATTTTGAAAACCCCATGTCGAGTCATTAATTCCTAAATAAACATGTTATGCGTTTTATTTATTTCATTAACTCCATTTTGAAAACCCCATGTCGAGTCATTTATTCCTTGACATGTTCCCACACTGATTATAATAAATATTATTTTATAAAACAATATTTCCTCAAAATCCCGACTAGAAAAACTATACATCTTGTATTAATAAATACACGACATGTACTTGTTTTTCATTGAAAATTACATAGTGTGTACATTCAATGTACACGATGTGTATATCTTGTTTTCATTTATTCGTTTCCTTTCCAAAATGAAACCTACATGGTGTGTACATTTAATAATACACAACATTTACTTGTTTTCAAAATAAAACTACACTGTGTGTAATCATTGATACATGGAATGTACTTGTTTTATTTTATTCTTCCTCCAACATTATAATGATTTAGGCATCCTTGAATAATTATGAAACCACGTACAGGAATAATAGTTATTCTACTTGAGATACTTGAATACAGTTAGTGTGTGACCCTCTAGGCCTCTTTCTCGTTGGCATTAGGTGGGCTTGCCTAAAGTCCAAGATTACTGTCTAGAAACAGGTCAAGGAACCCAAGAGAAAGAAGTTGGCACCGCATTGACGTATCACCTCATACGAACTCTTACTGTGTAATTTAATACTTTTTTCTCAATATATCATCAATCAGGTTTCATGGTAGTGTCATAAACCTATATGCTTTATTCATCGTTCTTTGAATACCTGAAATAAATTAATCGTTTAAACCATGGACATGGAATTTCATGCGACAGTTCTATTTCAATCAAAGGGCCAATATATCAACTTCCATAAATGGAAGGGACAAATCCTTCCTCTACTTATCCATTAACAACATGTCACTAGTGACGCACCCAACATACCCTACTTCCCTCCAACTGTCTGCGTGATGGTTTTCGTCAGTAAATCTAACTGTGTGAGTCATGACATGAGTTAATGATAATCTTCCAGTCTAAGGACCATTATACATGCTCGTAGATATCAATTTCTGATGACACCAAGACATGCGGAATTTCTATTGGTGGATCTGTTCTCATAATCTCTCATCTTGGAGATTACCAAGTGCGAACTTTATGAGAGAGAGTCTCATCTTCTTACGAGTACTCGTACATGACGGTCTGTATACTTTGTGTCCTGTCATAGTATGTCATCCAACCGTATAACTTTATTTAAGAATATTGTTATTGCATTTCAAGGTTCTCATCATAGCGGTGATCTTCTATGACCTTATTAATGAAACAAATATTACAGGACATTATTATATTATAGTCATGTAGAACAATGAACAATATATAATAAGTGAACATTCAGGTAATCAAAGTAAAAAACGGTTGGTTCTCAGGACACCAACCCTTACATTATGTTCTTAGCTACTTGGACCCACAAAAATTTACCACCTATATCTACATCAAAACATGACCAATTCTGGTCATGGAGGCATTAAATAATACTATGTACTCGACCCCCCCCCCCTTGGAAACCTCGAGATGGGTTCTCTCAACAACCTCAACCTCAACTCCAAAAAATCATGATGGTACATTTCTATCTAAATGAAATGATATCCTTTCTAAGTCAAATCAATAAAATTATTTGGTGTCTTGGCGAAATTATGCATGAATATCCTATAGTATCATGTTAAGACAAGAAATATTCTCACCTCTATCACACTCTTGGTGGATCCAAAGTTAATACTACCTCAAAGTTCACTAGGTCAACTACATTACCCTTTACTGATATGAAATTTCTCAAAAAGTTGGACTCCTGAATCAATGACTAACATTTATAGAGATTCAAAAAAATCAGGTTCTCTAAGATTATTTCCATTACCATCCTCAAGTTTCTTGCATGCTCCTCCTCAGACACTGAGTACACTAAGATGTCATATATGAGGACCACCACAAACCAGTCTAATATAATATGAACTATATATTACATGTGTCCCATGAAAACTAATATAGAATTAATAATGACAAGAGGCATCCCTAAGTACTCATATTGACCATATTGACATCTGGGTTCCATCTCCAGTATATCCTCATCCCATACTCGTATTTTTTGATGCTCTGATATAAGGTCAATCTTTGAGAAACATATCACCCCTATCAACTAATCTAAAAGATCATCAATCCTTGTTAATAGATACTTATTATTTATGGACACTTGGTTTAGGTGATGGTAATCTACACACAACCTCAATCTCTCATCCTCCATCTGGATGAACAACACTGGGGATACCTAGTGGGAAACACTAAGTATTACAAATCACTTCCTCTATATGTCCTCCAACTGCACCATTGGCTTTAAAAGATCTATGGGATACATTTGATATTCTTTAATGTATATTAGGGGAATACCTGGGGGTAAGGCAGTGTATAATTCTATCTATCAGTGAGGATTTAATCCCAAAATATCCTTAAGAAAGACATCCTCATACTCAGCCACCACCATAGAGAAATTGTAACCCATAAAAATACTGAACCAAGAGTTATTCTAGAAAACTAGTGGGTAATCAGTTGTACTCTCCTATGTTTTGGTCCATCCTATTCCACCTGTCCCATTCTCACCCCAAATTAAAACCTCATCCCATCTATTCAAACTCATTGTATCCTCCTCCTAAAATATTCAATCTATGTAAGAACTTTTTATAGCCAACACATGTCTAAGATCATTTCATAATGCCTCATATTTATTATAAAAAGATCCCATGAGAAAAAATCTCTTCAAATCTTAAAATTATATAGTTAAAATAAGTGTCTGATCATAGATTTATCTCTGGTAGGAGTCTCGAAACATAAATGTCGAGCCAATGGCTCTACCAGAATCTCTAGGTCTCAAACTAGGGATGGATCAAGAAAAATGTGGCTCACACCCTTGTTTATAAAAAAATATAACAAAGGATATCAAACCTTTAATAATCCCTATAGCCTCTAGGTTATAGGGCTTCAATTCACGTGGCTTCCCTCACCCCTGTCCACCAACTCCTTGGGCTTGTTAGGGAACACCTGTGAGTGGTGGTGGAAATAATTCAAACTTTCTTCCACATCTGGATACTCTACCTACTCTTTTTTATATCCACCACCCTACAGACCTAACTTCCTCTTCTGATGCCTCTACCTAGGTATCCCATCCACTTTATCTCAGTTATCTAAGTGACAGGTTGGGAAATCTCATGCGTGATGCCTCCGTCTGTTACTATAGTAAGAATTTCTCTCCTTATACTGACTAGAGCTATACTATGAGACCTAAACTGTGGAACCTTTGTCCTGTAATTTCCTCCCATTAAATTTCTCACATCCATATCCCTACATCTTACATAGACTACCCGATACTGAAATCTTAGCTCCCATGTGTCCATTACTTTCACCAACAACTGGTGTTTTCTCAGTAAAAAATCTATCTACTACCAAAGCACACTCCAACACCCAAATATAGGTAGAAATTTTAGAGGTATCACACTGGCCTTAATTTATTTCATAGTCCTTTTTTAAAGGTTTTATCCAAGAAGAACTTATCACATAAAATATACAATGATTATCGTGAGATATTGGTAAACCTCAATGAATACTCATCCACAGTCATGTTATACTGCTAAAGCCATTGATGTTGTTGGATGAGGACAGCCTACAACATAGTTGTAGAAAAATTCTCTTTAAAAAGAACTAAAACTATATACATGAATGATACACACTATCATATGATAGAAAAACTAGGATCCACCATCTCCCCACAAATCCATGAATAAGGCCTTCCACCAGGACCACTATCTGGTATACATGGGTCCTAATGAGTAGAAAGCCTAATGTGACTATCTCGAGCCAATACTCTGCTTCCAAGGGGTATGGATCACCCATGAACATAAGGAGTCACTAATATTGAAGAGTGTGAATTTTGTTCATCTTCCACACCTCATGCGCTAGTATTTCTGGTACCATATGATGTTCGATGGGTGGAGGTATGGTTGGAAATCAACCTATAGGTAACACCTACTAAACAGATCCTTATATCAAAGCCTTATCAATAAGGGGATTATCCTCATGACCTAAAAACTAAATCATAGATGAAAATAATTGTGGATACATCTTGGAATAGGCAAGATGTATCATATTGAATGTTAAAATTTGGGGAGCTAACATAAGAAGGACATAGGAACCATAACCTAATTCTATGTGATGGATGTACCAAATTTTTCCTGGAAACCAATTCCTATATATACCAAGTAAGAAAGTAGGTAGTTTGAGTCCTTTGTATTAATACATTGACTTCTTCACCAAAATTGGATTCCCTATCCTAAAATTCAAACTCAAGAAAACTTAACGTTTTTTCCATAAAACCCAATCCAAACTCAAAACTAGAAAAACCACCATACTCTGATCCTAGGATGAACCCCACTATTACTACTTTTCCCTTATCTAAGACACAAGGTCCCATATATCCAATGGTAAGATGAGTGTGTCAACCCCAATCCAAACTCCAATAATCCAGGGAATGGCATCAAATTTTTATTAGGTATATCACATACATGGGAGGCCTTATCCTATGGTACATGTATGCATGCACACATCTCTAAATACCCATCCAATATTAGAAGGAAAATACAATTTATATCAAATTCATGCATACATATAAATCCCATAATTAGAGTATGAATAAAACAACTAAGGTTCAAATACAAGACCATAAAAACTATAAAGAAGTATAACCTATTAAAATGAGGGGATTGTAGTCAAATGTGACTCTTGGAAAAAAAACGTGGTCTATCAATCCCAATATAAGCTCTGTATAATTATAATCCACCAAGAACCCATTCAATTGGTCTATCACATGTATAAGACATGAAATGTGTGGGAAGATCCCATTTAGGGTTAAGTATAACAATACTTAGTAAGACACCATGAAATCACCAAACATAAAGCATCAAGATAATAGTCATGTCATCAAAGGGATATTTAAATAAAAATATGATACATATAAAAACATATATATAAATATATATATAATCATAATATACACAAAGTCTCAAGGTAAGGTCACAGTTTCATTTCCAACCTAAGATCCTATATGAGAGTTCATTGAAACACTCATCTGGGAGAACTCACTCTATGAGTCTGATAACACTAATGGCATCCATCTAGGATTTTTTGCTTGTTGGATTTCACCATGAGTAAGTACACACTAAAATATTGAAGAGATCAATGCATAAATTGTGAATTACACCTAGGTCCATGGGGTATATTGACAACCTAATATGGAATCACACATTAATTAAGGGATTTATACCTATATGTATTGATCAAACTGATTCCTAAAACCCCACTTAGGAAAGAATATGATAGAATATCACACGCTGAGACTCTGGGGGGATTTCTAGAACTCTATCTAAGTGTAATTAATTATAAGATATCATAATACTATGTTCAAGATGTAATTTCACACTATAACCTTATAGGAATGGACTGATGGAATTTTCCCTAAGGAAATTGGTCCATACTAAGTATAACTAGGGACTAAAACCTCCAAATAGGAAGTAACAACATGTATTTTTTGGTACATAGCGTGTAATTATTCCCCATGGTCTACCATGTCCATTAAATATCACATGAAATGTTCCTTGAAATACATGTTGTGTCTATGGGGTATATGATATGTTGATGTCCACAAGATCATGCTCGTGTACACCTTGACATTCTAGTTTACTTTGGGTTGTTTCTTTGTACCCCTGGTCATGCCCATGTAACCTCCATGATACATGTTGATCCTCTAGGTAAGGGTCACATGGCATGTGACATATGTCACATTGCGTGTGATATTTAATTTTCCACAAAAAACCTGGCATCGAATATAGGGTTCCCACACCGTGTGTATCTATAGATTACATGGTATGTAACATGGGATTTATAAAAACTAATATCTCCTTAACATGTACCCCGATTATTTTTATACCTCTAAATTTACCACCAATCTTGATTAGGGATATCAAATATCATACAGATGATCCATACTATTGCGGAAGATCTGTTTTCGACCATCTAAATAGATTGGGAAACCATCGTTATCATACATTCCATCTTCACGCATAAAACTGGGGAGAATATAAATTAACTGATCAATCAAATCCTCCTTTGATATTCCTCTATCATCATTTCACCTCGATCACATCATTTATTGTGAATGACACTCCCAATATTGATATATTACACCAAAGAAAATTCATGCAATGAATGAATAAATGGTATTCATGAAACCACTAGGAAAATAAATTTCCCACGATGAATGTGTAAAGAAATGGGGGATAAATACAAGTTAATAATGAACCGTGAAATTTTTTTGGGTTGGCCTCCATCCAATTTCATTAGAATAATGAATGAATTATCAAATAATAATAAAATTAACCTTAAAATAAATCATGTGTTAATGTGTGGATCAATTATTTTTTTTGGAATTGATCTGCATTTGACATGATATATCCAAACAGGATAAACCCAAAAATTTAAAATCTCCCACCTCAAGATTGGATCAATCATGGATGAAGATAATTCTAGGTCCATTTCCATTGAGGATATCCACTAGTTTTATTGGTTCTATGATCATTGAATCATGTTCTAATGATGATCTTCCATGGGATCTCCTCCATCGGATCCTCTCTCAATTTCTAGGGTTATTCAGATAACCATAGGAATTTTTTATGACTATAAATTCATATAGGATTCTAGGTCTTTACATAAAAACATACTAAATTAATAAATTATTTTATTTTATTTTATTATTTTCTCCTACAGCAACTTTTTACCAAACATTTGATGCTAAAAAATATTATATCATGCCTTCGGTAAAACCCATGTTCTAGACTCAAAGGTGGTATCTAATTTCTAATTATATAATCTGTTCAAGAATTATTAAATTATTTCAAGAAAACTGTACATGTATGATATCTATATGTTTAATATTTTTAAAATATCATTTCTTGGCACACCAGACCTCAAAATCTCTCACCGTATGAGGTCCTAGAACTAAAAATATTACTATATGTATTCCAAATATTTTCATGTAAAATAGAGATATTACATGTTCAATTTTATTCAAATAAGAAAAACATATGATAAAATGATGATTTTGAATAAGATGAAAAAAAAGAAAACTATTCTTGGTTATGATAATATTTTACCTAAAATGTATAATAACTTCTTTCATAAAGGTTGAAGTTGAAATTTATTGAGTGTTACATTACTTATATGACACATTAAAGGCCATTATTCAAATAATTTTTACCATATATTTCCACAGTCCCTTATTTACACTAAATCTTTTATATCTAAGTAATTTTCTTATATATTACATATAAAAGCCTTATTGAGATTGGTTTAATCTCCCAAGAACTCCTTTGAACCTAATTAGACCCATGTTTTCATGGTTAAAAATGATCTTGAATCTATTTTGTAGGATGTATGTCTTAGAAGTTTCCAAAAGTACACATGGTGCATGGATAGTGGGTTATCTCAACATATTATTGGTGATATCTCTAAATTATTATCTTTTAATAAATGTGATGGTGGTAGTGTTGCATTTAGTGATAAATCAAAATGAAAATTTAATGGTTTTATAAAAGTTAGAATTTAAAATAGGGTTATTATTTCAATGGTTTTATTTATTAAACCTCAAAAAATATTTTTATTAGTATCTTATTGATATGTGATGATAATAAGAAAGTGAATATGGAATATGAAAAGTGTGTTTTTTTTAAATATTAATATGTCCTATTTTATACAATTAAAAAATATAACATTTATTCAAAAAAATCTTGAATTAAATGATCAAAATGTTAAATTTTTTAATATTTTTATATCTTAAAATTTCATATAGTATATAAAATTAGGTCATGGAAAATTCATGTTGTGTTGAAAGATATCTAAAAATAAAAAGTTATTAGATATTCCTGAGTTAAATCTCAACAGAGCCTATGTAAGTGACTCATTCTTAAAAGGTAAGTAATATAAGGAGCCTTTTAAATAACTTCAGGAGGTATGACCTTTCAGACCACTTCATATTTTACACCTGTATTTATTTTTCCACTTGAAAATTTTTAGTCAAGGAGGGAAAATATATGTATTAGTTTTTATAGATGACTATATCATATTCACGTAGACTTATTTTATTATATATAAATCTGAAATTTTTTATAAATTTATTATTTATTGTAAATTTGATCAAAATGATAAAATAAATATAATTTTATCAATTATAAGTAATCGATTTAAGACGTTTTAAAATCTATAATTTGATGAGTTATATGAAGATAATGGATATAATCATACTTTTTAAGCTCTTGGGACACCACAAAAAATGATGTGGTGGAAAGGATAAATAAAACCTTACAATAAATGGATTAGATAATCTTAAATGATTATATTTCACCAAATTACATCTAAGAAGAAACTATTAATATTTATTTTGATGTTTCAAATTAAATAATTCTTATACCACTTTTAAGGAAAACACCTTATGGAATTTAAAATATAAGTAATCCAAAAATTGGATACTTTTGAGTATTAGGTTACAAATTATAAATTCTTAATACAAAAAACACAATGGAAAATTTGATTCAAAAACTTATAAAGATATTTTTTTAGGATATTAAAATTCAAGAAAATCTTATAGAGTTTATAATAAAAGGACATTTTTTGTTGAAAAATCCATCCATGTTGACTTTTAAAAAAAATAAAGAAATAAAATATGTGTTAGGGCTCCTTGAGGAACAAAATAGATATTTTAACTTTTTAGAAACAAAAAATTTATATTTGGATACATAAATTGATGTGTACAATTTCTCATAGGTAAAATATTTAAAATTACATAAAGATCGTCTGGTTAACCAGGTAATTGGTGATATATCTACTAGTGTTAAAACCAAAAAAATCCTTAATAAATGTATGTTCTTATCAGGATTGTATTCCTAATTTTTTACTTCAATATATATATTTATGAATCTTTATTTTATTTAAAATTGTTTATAAAAATACATTAATATTTAACCCAATTTGACTGAAATAATTATGGACCTTAGTTGAACCCCCTAAGTATCAAAATATTATTCGAACAAGTGGATATTTATAAATAAGATAGATGAATCTAGTCAAATAATTAGGAAAAAGACTGCATTGGTGGATTAATTTTGAAATAAATAAGAAGGAATTGGTTTTTTTAGAATACTTTTCCAGAGTTATAAGATTATAATCTATAATAATTCTTTTGGAATATATTTCTCGTTTTACAATCAAGCTTTTTTAGATGGATGAAAAAATTATGTTTTTAAATTGATATATTTTAAAAAATGTTTTTTGTAAAACAACCATAGTTTTTGAGAATTAATCTAAAACTAATCATGTTTAAAATACTTTGAAAGAATGTTATGGCTTGAAATAATATTGTTGAGCTTAGTGTGAATGGTTTTCTATATTTTGTTTTAAAAACTGGTTTTCAAAAGAGTAATATTTATCTAACTTTGTTTATTAAAAATAAAAATAAAGATATTTTAATTTTCTAAATATATTTTTATTAAATTATTTTTGGAAAATATTCTGAAATTTTTTTTAATGAATTTTAGGAATTTATGAAAAATGAATTTGAAATGAATTTAAAGGGAGAACATAAATTCTTTCTAGGTCATGAAAATTTTAAAACGAATGATGGTATTTTTTATGTAAATCCATGAATGATAAAGAGTTAGTTAGAATATTTAGTTTATAATCTTATAAAATTAGTGATATACTAATTTATACTTCATATAAACTTGTTATGTGTGATTATTTAAAATATATTGATATTAAAACTTTTAGAGGTGTGATTGGCAGCTTATTGTACTTAACTTATTCTAGTCTTGGTTTATTTTTTAGTGTTTTCATGTGTTCCATGTTTCCAATTAACCCTAAATAAAGTAATTTATAGGTTGTTAAAATTATTATAAAATATGTTAAAGGATATTTGTATATTGTTCTTTTCCCTACTAAAACTTATTTTGATTTAATTATTTATAGTGGTTATAATTTTGTTGGTTCTAAGATTGATATAAAAAATAACATTAGGGTATTTTTCTCTTTATTAGTAGATTTTTAGTTTCATGTATTTCTAAGAAATAAAATGTAGTAGAATTATCAAATGATGAATGTTATCATTTTTTTGTTACATCTTATTATTCAAAATATTTATAGATTAAACAAACTCTTTAATATTTTGGTTTTAATTTTGAAAGGATATCTATTTATTGTGATAATACCTCTAAAATTATATTTCTTAAAAACTCTTAAAAAATAAAATAACTAAACATATTTATGTAATATTTCACTTTCATAAAGATTGGTTTTAAGAAGTAAATATAAATTTGGAATTTGTTTCTATATAAAATCAACTTTATAATATTTTTATTAAACCTATGTATTTTTCTAAGTTTTATAAAATTAAACTTGAACTTAGTATGATGAAAATTTAAAAGTACATGTTTTAGGGGAGTTTAATTCAATTTTTTAAATAATTATTTAAAAATGTTTTTTATTTCTATACAATGTGTAACTTACCTATTTTATATGGTTTAATTGTATATTTTTTCGTAGTTGGTTACTATTAGAAATCATTGTTAATGATTCTTTGAACATTTTGACTTTTTTCATTGTCTCTTTGATCCTGATAAAGTGTTTTTCAAAAGGATTATATGTCATTGTATATGATTAAAATTTTAAATATTTACACATTGTCTTAAAGATCTTGTTGTTTCAACCAATGTACAAGCATCTTTAAAGAGGGATTATTCATTAATTCTATATTCTTTATCTCTAATTTACTAATTTTTAGATGATCAACTGATTAAATGCATGAATTTATGGGGGGTTAATTATTTGAAAACATGTTCAATACTTACATTAGAAGGGTTAGCCTCTTTCCTAGTAATCATTATGGGGTTTTCCATATTCACTATTAATAGTATAAGGGTTAGTGTTTTTCCCATTAATGATTCCCTATCTTAGGAGAGTCATGTTTTTCCATCAATTATTGAAACATAATATTTTTTAATTATTAAAACAAGGAAAAAAATTAAATTGATATTTTTTTCATTTATTATCAAAAAGGGGAATAAATTTTAAGTTCATCCTTGAATAAATTTATATATTATGTTTTGATAATTAAAATTTTAAATATGTATTCCCTCTAGTGTGATTTATGTAAAAAAATTACTCTTGTACTGTTTATAAAATAAATAACAATTTTTATATTTTAATTATTGTTTATTATCACTTATGATGTTAGTATACTGTTAGTTATTTCTTTAAAATCTATATAATTATTGCATCAACCGCGATTATGAGGTGACTGTGAACCATGTATTCCAATCAACCATGAAAAAATAATGCATCGATCACTTGAATAATACATCAACCACATAAATAATCTAAGTGATAAATTTTCCACAAGATAAAAAGGATTGATCATATTCCAATCATCCATGTCGATCAAGAAAAAAAATTATTATATTTGAATTGACCTTACATTTATTTCAATTGACCGCATGAGTGATTGATAAACTATATGAGTATGGATCAACCACATAAGTAAAGATCAACTATATGTGTAAGGATCGACCACATGAGTAAATTAATTACTGTAATGATTAAACCATAAGGTATCTAATCAACTATAATAGATCAGCCTTATGATCAAGTGACTATGTAAGAAATTTCTCCATAATTTTTACAATACTCCATTTTTTATATTTTTTATATTCTTAGGTATTTAGATTTAGTGAATGTTTTTACTAACTATTTTTGTTAATTTAATTTTTTATTATTTATGTGTTAATTATTTTTATACAAAGTAAATTTGTTTAAAACTATTTATTTTAGGATTAAATTATCTTCGTAGGGTATAAATACTCATATTTCTTTTTTGAAAAATTGCATGTTTCAAATTTGAATCTTTTAGAATTTTTGGAGTTTGTCTTGCGTGATATTAAGGAGTATTCATTTAGATTTATTGTTCATTATTATGGGTCTATTTTAATATTTTATATAATAATTTATAACTATTCACTTTACAACTAACTCATAAGTTAATTTGTTTTGTGTGTGAATTATTGAAGTGTAGTGTCCCTCTCTAAGTGCCACGCAATAGTGCCCCAAGACGGTTGGATAAAGGACCTAAATTTTGTATCCCTAAATTCTGGATGTTGTTAACTAGAAGAGAGGTCCTAGGTTGTGTCTACGGTGAGACTATACTCTCATAGATCGAGTATGCACAATGATAACAATAATAGTAAATAGCAGAAGCAATTAGATATAACAAACAGCAGTGGAAGTAAGGAAGTAAGACATTATATATAATTAAGAAAGTAGAGGAAGTGGAATAATACATAATAAATAAAAAATGATGATGATTTCATGTCCTGAGTCTATAAAAAATTTCAGTATTGTGGATCAGGGGTACAAGCAAACACTGCGTGCCAAAAAACTACAAAATAGAAAAAAATTTCAGCAAGATCATCTAGATCATACGCTCGGTCCTATAACCCTAACTCCATACTAAGCAATAATAAAATCAACCATATAAATAATCATGCTTCCATTTCTCCAAACCTGTGATCATAAAGTCTACTCAGGTACCAAACGGTGACCGAGCAAGGTATGAGATATAAATCTCAGTAGGACAACACCCATGATGTATAGACCTTTCCATTTTGTTCTATAAATAAGTACAGTGTTAAATGCATAATAAAAACTAAGTAGTTGTATAATTAAAACATTAATACCTTGGTCTAGGTTCCAAAATGGACATCCGTCCTATACCACCTACTTCATCCAAAGACAAAATTCTAGATGAGACCATTTGAAAGCATAATATGTATAGAAGGCCCAATAGTAAACAAGGATACTAACAAAACATACCCCCAAGATTATGCACTAACTTTGGATATCATTCCATGTCATCACTCAAGTACTATTAAGTATGAAAGAATCATCACAAGTGAAAAAGAAATCTCACAATAATGATAATAAAGGATGCTTCATTTTTTATCAAAGAATATATCAATTTTGTCAAATCTAGTGGTGGAGTCCTGATCCCTTCAAAGGAAATATAAAATAATTACAAGTATCTCTACAGGAACATATGATACAATCCAATGCCACTAAGTCCATTTAGGGTAATCCAAAAGAATCCCAAGTATCACTCGAGGCATGGTGACCCTAAGTCCATCCCAGGTATCACACATTAAGGACCTAGTATCACCCATGGAATTCTGCATCTATCTTTCTAATGGGTTCATCCATAGTTTCTCCCCTATGGAACTAGTATCACTCAAGATCATAAAAAAAATCCTGAGCATCCCTATCCTATCAAGATAAATCATCTCCTCCGTCATGTCGATTCGTAACCAAATAAGCACGGTGAGTCCATCACTAAATTCTTAATACGGAACCTGTGTTCTCTCCTGACCCACATCATGTGAGCCATCACAATCAAAGTACATATCAAGGAAAGTCATTTATAATTGCAAGACATAAAACAAAAATAAAATTCCAAAATATATCAAGCTATAAAAGCTATTAAATTTATCAAAATAAAATGTCACAATTAATATAGCATGGCATAAAGCATTAAAAGAGAACAAGGCTTGAGAAAGAACCATTAATTAAAAGGAATAATATTTAAGAAATTAAATGAAACCATTATCTCATGGCATCGAAAAAAATCTAAACATATGCCCTCAATGACATCATAATAATTCAATCTATCAAGCTTGACCACGATTTACATTTCAATTCAATCTGTTAACCCATAGTATAAAGAAGCAAGTTTAGGAAGTTGCATAAAGAATGATGCACTTATCATTATATAAAATAAAGCATTAGAATATAAAAAAACAAGGAGTTCAATACATGTATTATAAATTAATTATATTCAATAATTTAATCAAAATAAATTTTCTTATTTAGTTGTTAACCATTTTAAGAGGAAACATCCAATGGGTTCCAAAGTTAAGGTGAACACTATAATGACAAGAAATTTTTGAATAATATTTTGTTTCCTAAAAATGTATGTTTTCCTCTGTCATAATAAATAAAACTATATAAGTATAATTGAAATATAACCATAGGGTTTTTAACATTATATGATTGTTGGTTAATATGACCGTTAGAAACCATAATAATTTTAATGTTATAATTATAGTTTGTAAATAGAAATGATAATGGAAAATTAATACAGAAGGAAGAGTTGATGGCCTCTACCGGTATAACCATGCCATACGAAGCCCATTTTTTAGATCTTGAGAAGGAGGTAGCATCAATGGGCTTTACTCTGGACCAATCCAAATTCGAGATTTTACATGTTAATTTTGAATGAAATTGCATACGGTAGAAGTTCAATTTGATAGAAATCACCACTCGGGCGATGTTATCTGAGGAACCCCAAGAGTATATCGACATTGCACTTCTTACCCATAGGTCACATGCATGTGTTATAAGGGGTTATGTAATGAAGCCTTAGTTACTTTGTATAATCTATTTGTATAACTAAAATTTTTATTACGGTAAAATAAACATCATTTTTGAATTTCAAATGTAAAAATTAATTTAGGATTAATTTTTACTAATTTTATAATAATTTTCATTTTATTGATGAGTACTGAAAAAAAAATTATTTTAAAATATTTTTTATATTTTAAAAAATTGATGCTGTGAAATGAATTTTGAAAAAAGACATACACGGTTGTTATTAGAAAGAAATTTAGAGTCTGATAAGATCAACATAATTTTTTGGTGAATAGTAACTTATGAATAGTAATATTACCCTTATGAATAGTAATATGACCAATATAATAGTAACCTCACCTAAGGAAGTATAGATATAATTTAGGTATCTTGAATGGTAATGTGATATAATAGTATAAGTAAATAACTGTTTTAGAAATTATAACTTAACTATTAGTATTTTTCGAGTAAATAGTGATTTTACTTAAAAACTAAATTTATCATATTTAGAAAAAAATTCATAAAATAGAGTTTATTTTTTAAATCAGAACATTGATATTAGGTTGTGGTGAATTTATGAGATTTTTATAATTTTTTTTGTTTTTCGGTGAATTGTAAAAATACAATTTTTGAGTTTTCAGTGTGTTTAATGACATCCTAATGATGTAATATGTAATTTAAAATTCTGGTCGACTTGTGTGGATTAAAATATGAAATCATATGTCCCAATAGGTGAAAAATATAGTCAAATACCATGGGAAATACCATGGTTTTTCAATTACCATTGATGAGGTTCCCTTAGAAATTATATAAAAATTTACATCTCTTTTACTATAAATACCAAGACATTCCTTTGTTTCCATTCATTATAAAATAATTTCACTAGAATATTGGATAGTATTACCTCCCAATGAGTCCTCTAAGGTGTTGTCAAGCCCTTATGGTCATGATCATAGAGATTTATAAGTTACTCTTCAAGGTAATGGAATTCTCAACATCTCATTTTCTTTCAAGTTCTTTTTTATGTGGTATTTCTTTAAAATTTAAATACCATGTTCACGTTTAAATTTTATTATCTCCATATAATTTTTTATTTGTCTTTTTATGAATGGGTTACTCCTTTCCTCTCTCATTTTAATATTTTATAAAACTATTATTCGTACCCATTATGTTGTAGGATTTTCATCTCAAAATATCTCTTTTTCTTAAGACATTCATTTATTTTATTTATTTTAATACCATAATAACTTTAATTTCTAGGGGTATTCATCAAGACACAAAAATCATTTATTTTATTTTGTAACTGACATACATTAAACCCTCATTCCCTTTATATGGGCTATAAATGACATAATGATCATGTTTTTAAGCACTTTTTAAAATGTTGTGATTTTGATATGAAACCCATTTATTTTATTCTATATGGGTTATTTAATAAATGTTCGATTATTACATATGTGTCTCAAATGAAAATAAATACATACTAAGGGTGTGACCTGATATTTCTTTAGTGCATTGGGTAAAGAAATTAATCTCTAGAGATGAAATTTTTTAGGATACCTAAGTGAATAACCTTGGTAATTTTTATGACACCTTAGGGATGGGCCTTGGTGATATGATTCTGAATGTCTAAATTAAATTTTTTAGCGACATTTTCAAGTTATTTTTCAATTTATTATTTTTATTATATTCCTCTTTCTCATTCCTTTACAAAATTCCTCATATTTTTATTGATATCTCTCAAGACCTCGTCTAAACTATTTTCCCTTAGTGGGAATTATGCTCACCCTTTCCTTTGATGTATGTCCCCAGGTTATGAGATGCAATAATTGTTCTTAGGATGAACATTTAAATAATCATTTCAAGAGTATTAAATGAATATTTTATGTTTTCATGTATTGTGTACTTTATTTCCAAGACATAAAACATTAAAGATCCTCTATTTGTAAAATGTAATGAAAAGTTTTGTAATAAAATGGATGGATTCCATAGTTGGTATCAAATGATAGTTTAGTTATTTTGGGAAATTAGGACTTTAAAATATTAGGAAGAACCAAAAGGAAAATATTATATATAGGAAAACATCCTAGTATTTTGGTGAAATATTATGTAAATTTTTTTCTAACAAATAGATCTTTGTCTGGATACAAAAAAGTGGATGTGGCTCAAGCACAGATGTATCTAGGGGTAAAACCTGAAAACACCACTTTGTGCTAGACTCAAATGGGAATTGGTGTACAAAAATGGCCTTTCATCAGTCATAGTTTGACACTCCTGGGGGATATGTTTGGTTGATCATAAGATTTTTATGAATCATTATGAAGAATTTATAGAGAAATGTAATTGTTGTTAAAGAATAATATTTTAAGCATAATGTTTTAAGACATAAAAATAATTTATAGTTAAAACATTCATAAATGACATAAGTTTCTCCGTAAGGTTTTATTATTTTATAAAATGGTGTGAAATATGAGAAATTGTACAAATGGTCACCATAAATGACCATGCACTGAAATCCCTACGATGAAAGGTGTAATATAAACTTTCATAAGAATGATGAATCAACTAACTCAAGTTATGGTAAATAACTTGAATCAAGATAAGAGACCAATTTCACCATGAAGGGAAAAAAATTGATTCCTTTATGTGCCAACAACCACCAACATTCATTGGATCTACTAACCCGCTAAATAACTGAGTAGTGGATCAGCTTTATCGAAATGATATTTTCTATACTCTACTATTCATAACGAGATAAGGTCACCCATGTTATTTACTACTTTAAAAAGTATTTCCCTTATTCGATGAGAACAAAAATAGAGAACAAATTTCTTGAGCTGAAGTAGAAGGAGAATGAATCTATTGGAACATATGAGATAAACATCACATGTTGTTCTTGTTACACCTCAGGCTTTGTCATGGATCATAATGGGAAGGTTGATAGATTCTTTAGTTGACTAAGACCTCTTCTTTAGAATAATATAGCCAATCGAGTCATTGATAGCTATGAGGAGATCAAATGGAGTCCTATGAAAGTCGAACTAGAGTTCGGTGAGATGCAGTTGTCTCACCAATCCAATTAAAAGAAGATATGTATGGATCCAATAATGGGTAGTAGACTTGATCAGGGAAGAGTTGGAAGTTAAGTTAAACTTCCCATGTTCAATAAATGTGGGAAAAATCATTCTGGTAAATGCTTTCTCAGGAGCGGTAAATGTTACAAGTGTAGAAGAGATGTCCATATCGCTCGGAATTTTCGTAGTGAGGTGAATCCTCAACTTCCCAACGCTAATGAAAAAGGGAAGATGGTGCAGACCCTACCTAAAGAAAAATGCTTCACATTTGGAAATCTAGGACACTTTTCCAATCATTATACAACTCTGAGGTTAGTGGAGGGGAATCACCATCAGCCTCAGTAAAATCTAAGGGAGAAAGGTCGTGATTTTTATATCATGACAGTTGAAGTTGAAGCTCCAAATGATGTAGTGGTAGATACTCATGTTTTTTTCTCAAAGATAGCAAGTTCTTTGTTTGATTCTAGTTCTATGCATTCCTTTATTTCCTCCAAGTTTGAAAAGAATATAGAATCAATCCTTGAACTGTTAAAAGTAGATTTGTAAATCAAGACTACTAGAGGGATTATCCAAGCATCAACAGTGTTTAGAAACTCTAGTATTTACATCAGTGAGAACAATCTTATCACAAATCTAGTAATAATTCCCATGTTGGAATTCAACATTATACAAGGAATAGACTATCTATCAATGCATACTGTTAAGATTAAATTCAGATGTAAGTAAATATCAGTAGTCTTGAATGGAAGACCTACAGTTATCTTCCAATGGGAGATATCTCGACCCAATCTTTGTCTAGAAGCACCTCCTATATCCTTCTTTAGGGAGTTGATCGGTGAAGAAGAATAAGGAATTGAGATTATAAGAATAGTTAGTGTACCTATAGTTTAGGAATACATTGAAGTACTTCCTGAGGAGCTACATGTACTTCCCACAGAAAGATAGGTAGAGTTCTCCATTGAACTCATTTTTGGTTCAAAGACGATTTCAAAAACCCCATATAGAATGGACAATGTGGGCTAGAGGAATTAAAGAATCAAATCCAATATATTTTGGAGAAGGGGTTTATCCAATCGAGTCTTTCTCTATGGGGAGAACATGATATCTTTGTGAGGAAGAATTATGGATCAATGTAGCTATGCATTGATTATAGATAACTGAACATGATCATAGTGAAGAAAAAACTCTCTTCCAAGAATTGATGACTTTTTTGACTAGATTTGTGGAGCTTAATTATCCTCTAAGATTGATCCTTGATCTGATTGTCATTAATTGAGGTTAAAGAAATAATATATTACAAAAACCACCTTTCGATCAAGATATGGGAATTATAAGTTTGTTGTTATGACCTTCGGTTTGACTAATGCACCTACTATATTTATGGATTTTATGAATAATGTCTTTAAGGACTGCATTGATAATTTTTTAGTAGTTTTTACTGATGATATTTTGAAATATTGTAAATGTGACGAGGAGCATGAGTATCATATAAGGGTTAATTTTTATCCTCTACAGAATGAAAGGATTTTTGGAATGTTTAGTAAGTGTGAGTTTTGGTTACAATAAGTTTCTTTCTTAGGGCACATTTTAACCAATTAAGGAATATTATTTGACCCTAAAAGAGAAAGGTTGTAGAGGACTGGCCTCATCATATAATAGTAATTTATATTCATAGTTTCCTTAGTTTAGCAAGATATCATAGGAGGTTTGTGAAAAACTTTTCATGGATTTTCAATCCACTACCCAAGTTAACTCGAAAAGGGTTCAAGTTCATCTATATAATGGAGTGTGAAGATAGTTTCCAAGATATGAAGAAGATATTTGTTACTACACACATGTTAACTCTTCCCACTTTCAGAGAAGGATTTGTGAATTTTTTTTTATGTATCTCTAAAAGGTCTTGGTTGTGTCCTCATGAAAAATGAAAAGGTAATTTCTTATTCATCTCGACAGTTGAAGCCTCCTAAGAAGAATAATTCTATGCATGATCTTGATATGGTTGTAGTTGTTTTTTCTCTAAAGATATAGAAGAATTGTGTTTATGAGGAGAAATGTGACATATACATAGACCATCAAATTTTGAAGTATATTTTCACTCAAAAGGAATTGAACATGAGACATAGGAGATGGTTGGAACTCTTTAAAGACTATGATTATTCAATTAATTGTTACCCTGGAAGAGAAACAATAGTCACTGATGAATTAATTCTAAAAGACCCTATAGTTATAACAATGATGTGGTTTCAAGGAGATCCCTTGATCAATGATCTAGTAAAATTGAACACGGGAATTGTAAGGGAAGGGACATCATAAACCCTATCCGAAATTATTTATCAACCGTCATTACTAGATAAGATCAAAAAAGATAAAAAAAAATAATATACTTTGTTATAGAAGAAGTTTGAGGCTTTAAAGGATGGATAGTTTTCTCAGTTCTACATTGATCAATAAGGTGTGCTAAAATTTTATACAAGACTATGTGTTCCATCTATTCCAAAAATAAATAATGACATGATGGATAGAGATCATGCCTCTACATTCTCTATAAATCCTAGAATCATTAAACTATATATGGACCATTGTGGTCACTATTGGTGGGATAACATGAAAATGGAGATTGTCTACTATACTAAAAGGTGCATGGTGTGTCAGCAAGTGAAGGCAGAGTGGAAAATTATTAATAGGGTATTACAACCACAACCACTACATATACTAGCATGGAAGTGGTGAAATATCACTGTGGACTTTGTCATTGGTCTCACGAATACTTCCAAGGGAAACAATGCGATATGGGTTATAGTGGACCATCTCACCAAGACTACCCATTTTATCTCTATTTTGGAATATTTATCTCTTGATCAACATGCCAGGATTTAAAATAAGGAAGTGGTAAGGCTGTATGGAATTCCACTTTCTATCATATTTGATCATGATCCAAGGTTCACATCAAAATTATAGAGAAGTATTCAGCATGATCTGTGTACCAAATTGAATTTCAGTACATCCTATCACCCCCAAACGGATTCCCAATCTGAAAGGATTATTCAGAGACTCCAGGATATGATAAGAACATGCTCAATGGAATTTAATGGTGGATGGGATCAACATCTCCCACTAGTTGAGTTATCTTACAACAATATCTTTCATTTAAGTATTCAAATGGAACTGTATGCATATATATATAGGAAGTGATTTATAACTATTACTTTTTTGGATGAAGATGGTGAGAGAATGCTTCTTGGGCCTGATCTTCTACAAGATATGATAGTAAAGGTTCATGTAAACCTGCAACACATTAAGGCTTCTTGGATTCAGTAGAACAGTTATGCCGAAAACCATAAAAGGGACTTGGATGTTGATTTTTTTCACAAGGTCTTACTTCAAATATCTCCATGGAAGAGAGTCATGTAGTTTTGAAATAAAGGGAAGCTCATCCACAGGTACATTGGCCCTTAAAAATCCTTAATCACATAGGAATAGCGGCCTATCAACTTGAAATTACTCCAAATATAGCTCAAGTTCATGAAGTATTCCATGAATCCCTCTTCAGAAAGCACATACCTGACCCTTCACATGTATTGAGTCCTGATTTGATACAACTAGAACATGACCTCTCTTATGAGGATGAATCATTGGAGATCTTGGACTGTAGAGAAATTATTATACACAGTAAGACTAACCATCTTGTTAAAGTATTTTGGAGAAACCACAAATATGAAGAATCCATGTGGGAGCTAGAGGAGACAATGAGGAAGAAGTACCCACACCTTTTCACTTCTGCGAGTATGAGTTGAAATTTCAAGGATGAAATTTATTAAGGGGGGGAAGAATGTAATGACCCAAACTTTTTGAATAATATTTTGTTTCTTGAAAATGTAAGTTATATTGTTTCATAATCAATAAAACTATATAAGTATAATTGAAATATAACTATAGGGTTTTGAACTTTAAATTACCATTGGTTAATATGACCATTGGAAACCATAACAATTTTAATGTTACAATTAATGTTTATAAATAGAAATGAAAATGGAAAATTATTGCAGAAAGAAGAGTCGAAGACCTATACTAGTAGAATTGTGACATATGAAGCCCATTTTTCAAATCTTAGCAAGGAGGTAGAGTCACTGGGCTTTTCTTGGGACCAAGCCCAAGTCGAGATTCAACATGCAAAGCATAAATGAAATCACCTATTAGAGAAGTTCAAATTGATAGAAATCACCACTCCGGTGATATTATTCAAGCCGCCACAAGAGCCTATCACCATTTCACACCTAACCCTTAGGTCATATGTGGGTGTTATAAGGGGTTATGTAATGAGGCCTTATTTACTTTGTATAATCCATTTATTTAACTAAAATTTATATTAGGTTAAAATAAACATCATTTTTGAATTCCATATATCAAAATTAGTTTGGGGTGAATTTTTAGTATTTTTCTAAGAAGTTTCATATTATTGATGAATATTAAAAAAAAGAGTATTTTAAAATATTTTTTATACTTTGAATAATGGATACTATGAAATGAATTTCAAAAAAAGGACATATATGGTTGTGATGAGTAAGAAATTTGAAGTATGATAAGATCAAATTAATTTTGGTGAATAGTATCTTATGAATAGTTATATTACCCTTATGAATAGTAATATGACCAATAGAATAGTAACCTTTCCCAAGGAAGTATAAATATAATTTAGGTATCTTGAATATTAATGTGATATTATAGTATAAGTAAATATCTATTTTAGAAATTATTAATTAACTATTAGTATTTTTTGAGAAAATATTGACTTTACTTAAAAATTAAATTTCACATATTTAGAAAACTATTTTCATAAAATGGAGTTCATTTTTGTATTCAGAACATTAATATTAAGTTATGGTAAATTAATGATATTTGTATAAATTTTTTTGTTTTTTGGTGAATAGTTAAAATATAGTTTTTGAGATTTCGTGCGTTTAATGAGATCATAATGATTTAATGTATAATTTAAAATTATAGTAAAATCATTAGGATTAAAATATGATATGAGGTGTCCCAATTGGCCAAAATAATGTGTAAATACCATGGTAAATCCCATGGTTTTTCAATTACCAGTGATGAGGTGTCCTCGAAGATTAATAAATAAACTCCCTCTCTTTTACTATAAATACCAAGACATTAGTTAGTTTCTATTAATTCCAAAATAATTTCCCTAGAATGTATGATATTAATACCTCCCAAGGAGTCCTTATATGGTTTCCTCAAGCCCTCAAGGTCCCGATATTATAGTTTTATAAGTAACTCTTCAAGGTAAGGTAATTCTCAACTTCTCTTTTGGTTTTGAGTTCTATTTTATGTAATATGTCTTTAAAATTTTCATAACATGTTATTATTTACATTTTATTATGTCCCTATAATGTATTATGAGTATTTTATTAATGTTTTAAACCTTTCCCCCCTTTTTTATGTTTTATAAAACCATGTTTCATACCCACTTTGTTGTAGAATTTTCATCTCAAAATTATTTTGTTTTCTTTATCTGAATACCATAACCACTTTAATTTATAGTGGTATTCCTTAAGACACAAAAAAATATTTATTTGATTCGGTAATTGACATACATAAAACCCTCATTCCTTTTTTGTGCGTTATAAATGACATAATGATCATGTTTTTATGCACTTTTTAAAACACTATGATTTTGATATGAAACCCATTTATTTTATTCTCTATGGGAAATTTATGAAATGTTTTATTATTATATATGTGGATAAAATTAAAATAAAAATATATTAAGGGTTAAACCTGATAGTTATCAAATACATTGGGTAAATAAACTAATCTCTAGAGATGACAAGTTTTAAGATACCTTGGTGAATAACCATTTTATTTTTTATGAAACCTTAGGGATGGACCTTGGTGATATTCTTATGAATGTCTAACTTAAATTTTGTAGCCACATTTTCATGCTATGATTCAAGTTCATATTTTTTATGATATGCATCTTTCTCATTCCTTTATGAAATTCCTCATGTTCTTATTGATATCTCTCAAGATATCATGTAAACTATTTTCCATATTTTTCTTTACTAGGTTTTATGATCACCCTTTACTTTGATGTATGTCCCCAGTTTATGAGATACAGTAATTGTTCTTTGGATAAACATTTCAAGAATCCATTCAAGTGGATTAAAATAAGGTTTTATGTTTTCATGTATTATGTACCTTATTTCCAAGACATTAACCATTAAAGATCCTATGTTTGTAAAATGTAATGAAAATTTATGTAATAAAAAGGTGTGATTAAATAAAAAACATATGAATGGGTTTTTTTGTATGATAGAGTCACAACAGACTCAAAAAACCGAGTTGATTTAATATGTGGGAACAGGCATTGCTGGAAGAGTCTGTCTAGAAGCTCAATGTAACAACACATAAAAAGTGATGAAATAATTGGAAAAATATGTAGACACCCTACCTCATAGATTTATTACTACACACAACTGGTAAAACCCTTGATTCAACCAAAATGGAATAAATCAAATGATTTAGGAAAACCCTAAAAATAGAGGGAAAATATTTTGCATCAAAATAGCACAACGAATCATGGAGAAACTTACAAATATAAGGTTTTAGATGATAGAGCGTACCGAGATGAGTATGTATCTTACAGTGGTAAAGTAAATAGATTACGATCAAAGGAGATATCACAAAACTCTAAAGGACATGAGGAGGGGAGTTTTGGCACCTAGAGGAGAGTAAATCCTGACTGGGAGATAGGTTAGAGGAATAAATTGGGTTAAAACCCTCATTAATGGAAAAAACTAATTTCATCCACACTTTTCACTACACATAGTTTGGATTCATGGTTGGTCAAACCTTGCACCAACCATGCGCATGGTTCTGCTTCACTGGGGCCCATCATATGAGCTACTGCATGGTTTGACTAACCATGTTCAAACTTTGTAATAACTCACTATCCAAAACCTGCAATCCAACAAAGGACCATGTGCCTAGATCACACGATTGTTGATAGACCATGAGACCCTTTTTACCCTACTCTCTTCTACTGCATGGTTTTGGGAAACCATGAAAGCTAAGTGGCACGGTTTCCTCTAACCGTGTGGTCAAGTCTAATTTCTCTATTTTTTTAGGATCTGGGATTCGAATAAGCCTTGTATGCACTTAATACCTCCTCCAACCCTTTCAGTAACATTATTAGGACCATTTCAAAGAATTTAAACCCAAAATTAAATCGTTCGTACCATTGGATATGGTCGGGATGTTTCAACCTTCCCTCCTTAAAACAAATCATCCCCAAGTTTCCCATCTAAGGGTGGCATGACATCATCTGAAAATCGTTTTGGCCACTGTGCACGTACATCGACCTATCACTCCTAGGACTCATCTTGAACACGTATGTGCTTCCATAGGACTAGGACTAAAGTAACTGTCCTTCCTCAAGAACCTTTGTTTTATGATCAACAATACAAATTGGATGCTCCTAAAAGGATTCATCCACCTCCAGCTTGATATCTCCAAGATCAAATGAATGAGATGGGTATGGATGATACTTTCGAAGCTGAGATTTCTGGAAAATTTCATGTGGGGTAGGGTACCTATGAGGTAACAACAACTGATAGGATACCAGCCTTACTCACTCCACTATCTCAAAAAATCCTAATATATCTCGATGAAAACTTTCTTTGTCTCTTGATTTGTTTATATACCAATTGACGTGATACACGTAGAAAAACCCAATATCCTACCTTGGACTTTAGAGGCCTATGGAAACAATTAGTATACAACTTATTCCTTAACTAATCTTTAGTCATGTGCTTCTGAATCTTTTAAACTTTCTCCGAAGTCTACTACAGAAGATGAGGACCCATTAGAGATACCCCCCCTCCCTGCCCCCATGCCTCTAGATAGCATAGAGGTAAACAAAATGGTATGTAATAGAGATCCTCTCATGGAGCTGACTAAATTGTTTCCTAAAATTTTTTATTATTGGAAAGCTAAACCAAAGGAAAATTATTCTCCCAGGAACCTCCAAAATCAAGGATATAGTCTCATAGCATATCTTGTAATACTCGAATCATCCACTCAGACTTCCCATCATTATAAGGGTGATATGAAATACCCAATAGCACCTATGAACATAGTTCCCTCTATAACCCTTTCTAGAATTGTGATTTGTACCATGAATCTCTGTCCAAAATGATAGAATGGGAGACACCATGAAGTCACACTACCACCCGATCATAAATCCTACCTAACTCATCAATATATTAGGTTTCATAGATCATAAATAAGTGATAAACCATGACCAAACTATCAATGATCACTCATACTACATTTCTTCCTCAAGGAGATAACGACAAGCTGGTCCAAAAATCTATAGTGACATCATTCCATTTCCACATAGGGAAGGATGGAGGCTGTAAAAGTCTATTAGGTTGTTGGTGCTCTACCTTGACCTACTGAATGGTGGAGCACTGAGTGATGAAAAGTTTTATCTTCTTCCTTATACCTAGTCATTATTAATAATGATGAATATCCCAATACATCTTTGTAAGCCCAGGATGGACTACCCAAAAAAAGTCATGTTATTCCCTCATCAGCTCTTCTTATATATCATAATTCACCCAAACACAACCACAATAGAGAAGGGTCTCACTACTATCAACAGCACAACTAGGAGGTGGTTTCTCTCTTATGATACTCTCCCTCAAAATGAGGCCCTCATAATCTGATATTTGATGAATTTGTACTCATTATAGAAGAAAGGATGTCATTTCCAAAGCTGAAAAAATTGAGTTCCCATGAAATTCCTCAACCTCCAGATGAAACTCAAAAAACCTATCAATAATCTACCACTCATTGTCGGTATTCCACCCACCTGTATTGCCTTAAATTCTAGTCTCTCTTTGTGGAGATATATTTTATGATTTTTTGATGCATCTAAATAATGAATCACTCACCCAAAAGATAATCCATCCAATAACACTGACCATGAACCATAATTTCTAAATTGAGGTTGTCTGTAGGATAGTTTCTCTATTAAGGCCTCGGCTAGAGAGATCCATACACAAAGAATCGATCACTTTGTATCATAATTTCACCCAACCCAATCAATGAAGCATAATAGTAGACTGTATAACTTCTTCCTGGCTTAGAAAGAATCAGAATCAGAGCTAAAGTGAGTATTCCCTTTAACTCTTGAAAATATTTCTCATAAGATTCATACCATAGGAACAACATACCCTTATTATTTAGGTCCATAATAGGTGTTTCAAAGTGGTAGAAGTCCTAGATAAAATTCATGTAATACCTAGTAATCCCTAAGAAGTTTCATATATCAAACACATTCTTGGGCTGCTCCCCGGAAACCATGCTTCTCACCTTCTCTGGGTTAATAGATATGCCATAATCTAATATAATATGACCCACAAATTGAACCTTACTAATCTAAAAGTTTCATTTACTAAGATTTTCATACAACCAGTCCTCTCTTAGTGTACTCGATGTGATCTCAAGATGGGTTGCATGGTCGTGTGTGGTAAGTGAGTGAACCAAGATGTCCTCTACGAAGACTACCATAAAGGAATCTAGATATGGGAAGACAACTTGATTAATCAAATACATAAGTACTATTGGAACATTCTTCAGACCGAACATCATAACCAAGTACTCGTACAATCTATTCCTACACTAGAATATTTTACATGGTATATCTGATGGTCTCACATGAACCTAATGATATCCCAACCTCATATAGATCTTGAAGAAAATAGTTTCCCCTAAAAGATGGTCAAATAAGTCATTGATAAAAGGTAAAGGATAATTTATTTTCGCTATAATCTGGTTCAACCATCTATAATCCACACACAATCATAGTGTATCATCCAACTTCTTATAAAAAATAACCAATGAACCCCATGGTGATGTTATGGGAGAGATAAAACCATTATCCTCCAGATCTTCAATATACTTTTTGAGTTCTTGGATAAGTTTCATTGATATACTATATGAAGTAATGGACACTAATGTTGCACCAAGAACTAGATCTATGGTGAAGTCGACCTCTCTTTCATGAGGTAAACTAGAGAAATCTCTAGGAAAAACATCCCTGAATTGTTTAAAAGTAGGAGTTAACTTTACTAAATCCATTCCTAAGTCACTCATAAAGATACTTGCTGACAGATTTGTGACACAACCAAGTCAATATCGCTTGGGTATAGCTTTATCTTACTAGATATCCCATTCTCCCTTGTATACTTACGTGTTTCCATATGGAAATGTAAAAGGCACTGGGTGGTGATAGAGATCTGCTTGGGAATGATAAAGCACAAGACAGTTCACACTGAGAATTACCTCGAAGTCAGTCATCTTGAGAAATAAGAAATTCTAAAAGAAATGGTACCCACCTATCTCAAGGGGTCACTCCTGACACTAACGTATCACCTATGTTATAACCCCCAGTGGAGTGTCAAGAGACATAACACCACATAATTAATCTATATCTAGACTAAGACTTTCCACACACACAACATATATGAAAGAGTGTGATGAAAATGTATCTAAAAGTGAAGAAACTAAAGTAGTGGTCACCTTAATAATACTTATAACTATAGATGGCCCTAGAATATTCTCCTCTGGTGTTAACTGCACTACATACATATGTCCTGAACTGTGACCCTATGTTACTACCAAACTAGCCTAAGAATATCCACTCTATTGACATTGATGATCTGGCCCCTGATTACCTAGGCCATAGATAATACAGCCTTGTCCTGATCATCCAGTAGATGAATATATCCCAAACAGATGTGAAATTGTAGATTATATACCTAATAGGGGTGCTGGTATGGATTCTCTACTATAGGATGATGGAGGAAAATAATGGCATAAGTATTGGAGATGAACCCGCATGTTTCAAGATCCACATTCCATCGTGTTCCTCATGAACTAAGACTTTTAATGGCCTGTTATACCACACTGGTGAAATACCATAGCACTTTCAATACTTGTCACATGGGTTGAACAACCCCCATATTCACCCTCGAATCAGCACTTCCTACTACTAGAAGAACCATCACCATGTCATGAAACTAAACTACCTTGAATTATAGGACCAACTTCTCTATGATTTCAATATGTAATTAGGTCCTGGTTAACTATCTATGTCGTAGTAGTAAAATAGAAGACTATCACCTGAGAGAAGACAGCATACACAAGCTCATCCTTAAAACTCCTCGTAGTAGTCAACTCATCACCCATCATAGATAGATAAAAACACTATAGCTCGGTGAAATGATTAGAATAATCGATCACTGACATAGATCCTTGATAAATATTTATAAAATTTTGGGACTGATCCACTCTCAAAGTATTATGAAATAAGTGATCGAAGAAACATATCATGAATTCCATCCAGATCATATCTCAGTAATGATCTGACTGAGAAACGACATCCCACCAACACTTGGTAGAGTCACAAACTACGTAGGTAGAAATCTTAACCCTCCTATCTAGAGGCTTCCCAAGATAGTTTATGATAGAAACCATCGCCTCTAACTATGATTGTATAGCAAGAGGTCTTCTATCCCCAGAAAAAGTGGAAGGATGTTATTATGAGAAGTCCCATGTAAGATATTCTATAGTCGGAATATGCTAGGGGCACCTTAAATTGGATGTCTAATCGTGAGAAAACTATTCTTCAATTAAGCATCAATTCCTAGTGGTAGATCAGAAGGAGATGCCTCAAGTGGCACTCTAGGAGGTATCATGAGTAGCTCATGGCCGACCACCTCTAGAGTGTGCTTGTCGTTATTCTATTAGTGTGAAACACAAGGATATATCAGTGTAATTTCTCTAAAATTTCCAAATTCATTCCTCAAGAAAGATTTATAATATATTAAATAGTAGATAAAGAAACTGGTAAAAAGGATAGGTGCAAAGCCCACCTCCGAGCATATAACAACTGACAGCGTCCTCCTAGATTCTAGTCTAGATAAGAAGATAAGACCTTATAAGATCACTATAAACATGGACTACATCCCATTTCCAAGGTATGTTCAAAGTCTCAAATTTCCTTATAAGGCATCCATTTTATTTTAACAGGTCCTTTTCATTTTGATTCATTTAAGGATTTAATTACCCTTTTCATTTGGATGAGTTAGTTGGATCACCATCCCAATTCATAAGATCCAATATACCTCATGAGTTGAAATTTTCATCCACTTAACCCAAACTATTATATATCCTTGCAAAATAGAATTTCACACTTCTATAATTAGTAAAAAAATAGGCACTTAAATAATCACATTAAATACAAAATTCATTCTTAAAAGTAAATTTGTTATGTCGTAATGCATGAAATTTCAATTCTATAGTGCCTAATATGATGTATACAATGAAATTACCTCATTTAATCAGACTTAAGTAGTATAAATCATCATTTAAATCACACAAATCTTAATAGAATCATAGAGTGAGTGTGTCACCCAATGGTGAAGTCATATCGATGGTAAATGGAACAATAAATAACTACATTTCCCAACCTAATAAATTTGGGTTTTCCCTATTCATGGGTAAGCTATATCCAATCACAGCTTCATATACAAATCCCAATGTCTTGGTCTCTTTTCTAATCTCAAGTAGTAATAAAAATTAAAATAAATTGTGTACAACACTTTGTATCATCCCACCCTAAGCTCCACTCAATAGTTCCTTGAGATGGTGGGCTACATGACCTCAAGTGCATCTCCCTAAATACCAGATGTTGTCAAATAGCAGCAAGGGGGGGAAATGATAGTTAAATAATATTATAAGGGATGATATATAATAGAAATAAATTATAGTTAACAATAATAGATTGAGGATGCACAGTGGTAACAATAATAGTTAGTAGCAAAAGTGATGAGATATAACATATAACAGTTGAAGAAAGGAATAAAGCCGTGTTAGATATTTAAGAAACTAGCGAAAGTAAAATAATCAATAATATATAAAAATTATAATGATGTCATGTCATTATTCTATATAAATATGATAGTACTTTGGATCAGGGGTAAAAGCATACACTACATGATAACAAAACAACAAAAGATCCAAAAACTACTATAATAGTATCTCGAGCATACGCTCAGTCCTCTTCCCCCAACTCGAACCTAAGCATTAATAAAATCAAGAATCATAAGTATCATGATTCCATTTATCCATACTTATGATCATAAAGTCAACTCAGGTACCAAATAGTGTCCGGGTAGGGTGTGAGATATAAATCACAGTAGGTTGGAACCCATGTTGTATAGACCTTTCCATTTCATGTTATAAATAAGGATAGTGTGCTATACCTAATAAAAACTATAGATTTTTATAATTAAATCATTAATAACCTTGTTCAGGTTCCTAAATGGACACCCATCACATACCACCTACTTCGACTTGGGATAAAAGTATGACTGAGAACCTGTGCAAGCATAATATGTATATAAGGCTTAATAGTAAACAAGCCTACTAACAAAACATAATCCCAATATTTCTCTCTAACTTGGAGTCTCATTCCATGTCATCATTAAAGTGCTATTATGCGGGATATAAGCACCACATGTGCTAAGTCATGCTCACAATAATGATAATAAAGAATGCCTAATTTTTTATCAAAGAATCAATCAATCCCACAAAATACAATGGTGCAGTACTAAGCCTATCTGAGGTGATCTAAAATAATCCCATGTTTCTCTATGAGAATATCCGATAAAATACAATACCACTAAGTCTATAAATGGTGATCCTAAACAATCCCAAGTATCACTCAAGGAAAGGTGACTCAATGTATATCCCATGAATCACACATAGGGGACCAAATGTCACCCATAGAATGGCATAGCCATCTTGGTAATGGGTATGTCCGCAGTTTCTCCCCTAGGGAACTGGTATCACTCAAGAGTATAATAAACCAATTGGTTATCCCTCTATTGGAAAGCCAAAGTGTCACCATTGATGTGTGGAGTTGTAACCAGAAAAGCAGGGTGAGTCCATCAATGGATCCTTAAAATATAACCCATGTTCTCTCCTGGCCTGTATCATGTGAGGCATTATAATAAAGGCACATATCAAGGCAATTCAATTATAATTACAATCCGTCAAACTACAATGTCATACCAAAAGTTATCAATAAATACAAGATATTTTATTAATGTCAATAAAATTGAATCCTTCATATAGAATAGAATGAATCATTAAAATAGAAAAAGTCATGAGTAAGATATATTAATTACAATAAATAAGCTTTGTGTAGTTTAATGAAACCATTAGCACCTGGAATCAACTTGCCTCTATCCATATGTCATCAATGACATCACAATAATATAAGATATCAAGCCAGACCATGCTTTACATTTCAATTCAATTGATTCACCCATATCCCAAAGAAACAAGATTAAGAAGTGGCATAAATCGCAATACAATTATCATAATATAAAACCTAGCATTTTCATATAACATAAACAAGGAGTTCAATACTTGCATTAGCAATTAATTATATTCAATCATTTAATCAAAATGAATTTTATCATTTTTTTATTAACCACTTTAAACATGGTAACATGTCCATTTTAATAGGACACGCCCATTAGGTGGACAAAGACAAGGAGAAAACATAATTAATGGGTTTCTTCGTATTCTAGAGTTACAACGGACTAATCAAACCAAGGATTAATATTCGATAATGGGCCTCGCCAAAAGAGTCCGTCTAGCACCTCAATAGGACAACACTTATAAATTGAAAACAAGAAATGGAAGAAAGGTTTAAACACCCAACCTCATAGATTTAGTACTACACACATCTGGACACAACCCTTGATTCAACCTAAAACAGAAAAAATTATAATATTTAGCAAAACCCAAAAAATGGGGAAAAATATATTGCAGCGAAATAAAATAATGGATCTTGGAGAAACTTATTAATGTAGGTGTGTGTATGATATAGATTACTGAAAAAACTCTGTAGATTGTAATGGTTAATGAAATAGATCATTATGGAAGGAGATATCACAAAACCCCAAAGGAGATGAGGAGGGGATTTTGGGTGCTTGTAGGATAGGAAAATCCCAAGTGGGAGAGAGGTGGGAGGAATAAATTGGGTTAAAACTCTCATTAAGTGAAAAATGTAATTTCACCTAAACTTTTCACTATGCATGGTTCGGACACATGGTTGGCCAAACTGTGTGCCAGTTGTGTGCATGGTTCTACTTCATTATGGAATATTACACGGGCTACCGCACAGTTTGACTAAGCTTGTGAAAATCATGTGGTAAATCACTAACTGAAACCTACAATAGACCATAGATTCATGCACCTAGATCACATGGTTGCAAAAAGACTATGAAACCCTCTACACTCCACTATTTGCAACCATATAGTTTTGGTAAATCATGAGAGTTGGGCTTTAATGTTTCCTCTAATTTTGGGAGTGATTTTCTTCCTCTATTTTCGAGGCTCCGAGCTCAGAAGAAACCTCAAACACACTTGATACCTCCTCCAACACTTTAAGAAACATTATTAAGGTTGTTTTAAGTTATTTAATCCAAAAATTATACGGTTCATACCTTTGGATAAATCTAGTGCATTCCATAAGGAAACTAAGTAGATCATTTAATTGGAAAGATTCCTCAAAGATTTATGCTCATGCTACTTTGGGAAAGATGAAATATAATGGGTTTCATATATTGAATCTATTGTGCATAAAATAAATAAATATGAAGATTTTTATAGATCCAATTTAAATCATTGAGGTTCGGTATATTTTCACATTATACTGTGTGACACACTTTTGCAATTATCACTAGAAAACTCTCAACTGGACTACATCCTTTGATACTTTACTACTGGATAGAGGTATACTACCTCGATAATTAATATTAACTAACTCATTTTATTTATATTTTTCTTACATATTTCTATTATTTTCTCTATACATAATTTCATTGGGTTATACTACCCATAAAAGGTTGGATTTCAGGTTATACTACACCAATAAAATGCTATGTGCGGGTTGTACCTAACAGGTAAAAGGAAGGGGATATATCTGTATCATATTCTAGTTAGTGGAAGGTGTGGTTTCTTCCACCACCTCAAAATAAATATTGTGGGGTTGTGTGTGACAACTATATCCTTTGATAATTTACTACTGGATAGAGGTATACTACCTCGATAATTAATATTAACTAACTCATTTTATTTATATGTTTCTTACATATTTCTATTATTTTCTCTATGCATAATTTCATTGGGTTATACTACCCATAAAAGGTTGGATTTCAGGTTATACTACACCAAAAAAAATGCTATGTGCGGGTCGTACCTAATAGGTAAAAGGAAGGGGATATATCTGTATCATATTCTAGTTAGTGGAAGGTGTGGTTTCTTCCACCACTTCAAAATAAATATTGTGGGGTTGTGTGTGACAACTGGGTCCCAATGACAGCACAACCACCCCACCGTAACATGGCAGTCGGGTCCTATCCCACCAGGTACCACCAGTTGCCCCGCAGACACATGGGGCCCACACCAAGGTCCACCCACATGCCTGAACGGGTCATCTGACTAATGACAGTCCCCACAGGCCAACACATGTCCTTTCCAGTGTACTTTTTCCTCACTCACACACACCCTAGGAAACTTCTCAGAAGGTCACTCATCCTGATCACTTACTCTAGGCCAAGCATGCTTAACTGTGGAGTTCTAATCATACAGGCTCCAGAAAAGGAAGGTGCGCCTTGTTGACATGAGTTATATCATTTAGTCATTTAAACTTTTATCATTTGGGGATGTTACAATCACCCCCTTTTAAAGCACAACACCCTCGTTGTGGGCCCTACATATTAACTCATGTAGTGCACCGCACTTAAGGCTGGGTACCACCTCTGATACCAAATGTGACAACTAGGTCCCGATGATATCACAACCACCCCGCCTTAACATGATCGTCAGGTCCTAGCCCACCAGGTACCACCAGTTGCCCCGCAGACACGTGGGGCCCACACCAAGGTCCACCCACATGCCTGAATGGGTCATCTGACTAATGACAGTCCCCACAGGCCAACACATGTCCTTTCCAGTGTGCTTTGTCCTCACTCACACACACCCTGGGAAAATTCCCAAAAGGTCACCCATCCTGATCACTACTCCCAGCCAAGCACGCTTAACTATGGAGTTCTAATCAGACAAGCTCCCAAAAAGGATGGTGCTCCTTGTTGACATGAGTCTTATCATTTATTCATTTAACCTTTTATCATTTGGGGATGTTACATTGTGACTCTATGTTTGAAAAGGTTGGTATGGGTTTTTCTTTTAGGGTTTAAACAAGTGGTATAAAAGGTTGTGACTACCCATCAAAAGTTAGAGATGCCTTTATAGTGGGTGTCATTTATATTTATGCATGATAGGAGTGAATTGTATGTGTAGGTTTAATTTGATCAAAACAATAATAAAAATATTTCCATTCATTTCATTTTTATTTTCACTATAAAAAATATATTAACTTTCAAAAAAAAATTAAATTTAATTAAAAAGGTCAATTCACCCCCACCTCTCAAGATTATTTGGTTATCCTCATATTGGGAACAAAACAAATAACACATGATAACACCAATAAAATAAAATGTGGATCATATTTAGTATAGAGAATATGTATCCACATGTCATGTCTCATTAGTGGATCTACAACTATCCACTAAAAAAGTATGAGGCCTATCATTTACCTATATCATGACTAATCATGTTTATATTTTCAACGAAGTCTACATGTATGTGGTGATTATAAACTCAGTATAATTTCCCCAATGACTCTCAAAAAAATCAATGCATGAGACAATTCGACAATTATAAGAATAACCATAAATGATAAATCAAAACAAATTTACCCAAAAATTATTTCAAAATAAAGATATCAATACAATTTATCCAAAACCCACATTTTTAGAAAAATAAGAAACAATTTCATATTAATGAAATAGATCATATACCAATTTTTCTCCTAAAAACAACATTTTATAAAAAATTATATGTTTTCTCATTTTAATTGAAAAACTCCCCATTCATAAATATCACCAAAAACTCTATGTCTCTTAAAAATCCACCTATTCGATAGTGTAAAAGAGAATAATTAAAATGAATTAATTAATCAATAGATAAATTTATCATGTGTGAACTAGTATTCATGTGTTCCCATATTTAACTTCAGACCCTCTACTCTAATATGACAAGGACTGAGTTTTCTCCATTCAGTCATTTTCCACCTTAACAGACTCTCTCTGAGTTCCCTACTTTACTATGGCACAAGATTAGAAGATTTAAAAATATATCTCATCAAAAACATATTCACACAAGAGATCACACCATAAAACAATTGATAAATTGTATTAAAATGTTTAATAAAACCAACCCTTTATTGGGGTATTTCACAAAATAAGTTTTCTATAATTTTACAATTTCACTACTACAAATATTATTTTCCATGTCATGTTTTTAATGTCGATTATCTATAACTGACATAAAAAATTAAACCACAAGATATTTCACATTGGTTATTCAATAACTGACATGAAATATCTTATTTTATATGATGGTTATTGGATAACAAAGGTAAAATATCTTTCATGTTAATTTTTCACCTCAGTTATTATATAGCCAATGTGGAAAATGATATTTTTGATGTCAGTTATTAATTAACTGATGTAAAATATTAAACCAGCATGATAATTCACATTAGTTATCTAATAATATATGTTAAAAAGCTCAATTTATGCATCATTTATGGGATAACCAATGTTAAATATCTACTTTTATGCATCGGTTATTCAATAACCAATGTGAAAATTCTTTATAATTTTATTCACGATAGGGGAGCTTAATTTTATTATCTTTCTTTCATGAAACAGATCACTTTTTTATCTTATGAGGGGAACCCTTACCCAAAAAATCATTGATTTGTGCATTAAAATATCTTCATTATTCGATCTATGACACTAAATTTCTTATTTATTTGATCCTTTTCTTTTAATATATTCTATTTGGTATCCATCACCACCATCCATGGTCACTAGTCGGTCGAATGTTTCTCTCACCTGGTGTCTCGCAACCTGGTTTCAATTTAAATCTATAGTTAGTGTTTATTATTTTTATATTTTATGAATTCAAGATATTTATATTTGTGGTTTAATTTTTTTTAGTTAATTTTGGTTTATCTTTTAGTTGTAATATACCACTATTATCCACGATCACCCATCATAGACTGCCACTCTGGCTTATTCTTGTTGGTTTTTCTTTTCCTAGTTATGATTCCAATCTATGGTTAGTTTTTTTTGTTTCTATTTTCTATTCATTCTATCTATTTGTATTAATGGTTTTAATTATTATATTATGTTTCTATATATTATAATTTTTATCTACCATAGTAATCCATCATCTGATTTTTGTGAATTATTCCCATTAATTTCTTATTATCAATTGTCCCGAATATGATATCAATTTTTGGTTTTTATTTTATCTTTATATCTTTTGTTTATATAGGATATTTTCATTTATATTTTTATTTTAAGTTAAAATTTTATATTAATTTCATTTTTTATTTTAGTCACCATCCACTGCTACCCATCGTCAGCCACTATTTACTCCTTCTTACAATTGGTTTTGGATTCTCAATCACCCTGGTTCAAATATCAATTTATGGTTTGTGTTTATTGATTTTATTTTATATGCTTACAAGGTATTTTTATTTTCATATTACATTGTTCATACATCTTAGATATTTTTTAAATTATGAGAGACTGATTTCAGATTAATTTTTAAATATTTTTATTAAAGAATAGTAATTTAATATTTTGAAAATTATATTTTTTTTCATCACATATGTTTTAATTATTTTTTTGAGAAATACATTATGGTATTTTTTATAGATATTTATAAAATTAAATTTGAAATAAACTATTAAAATATGTTAATTATTTTAAATTTTTGATATTTTTTATAGATAATTATGAGTTGAAGTTAGATTACTTCACTTTGAATATGTGATGAATATAAGGAAGGTGTTGATGTTTTTTTTTGAATTTTCTAAATGAAATCTTCAAAACAATGACTTGTTTTCTTTCCATGCCTAAAATGATTAAATATGAAGAGGTTGTAAGGTATAGAGATCAAATATAATTTAATTTTTCATGGTTTTAATCTGAGTTACAGCCCTCATATTTGGCATGGTGAAACTGGGTAGAATTTCATATCTATTGATGAAGTTTCTTTGCTAGCTGGTAATACTGATCAAACTAAAGAAATGATTCATGATATTAGAGTAGAAGCAATTAAGAAAGAACTGACAATTGAGCATCTATATGGTGATATTGAAAACCCATTATATCTGGCTTTTATGGATTTTATGGTCTTATCAACACTTATAATATTAATTAAATTGATGGAATAAAATGGATGGAGTGATAAGAGTTTTACAGAGTTTCTACAATCATTGAAATAAATTCTTCCAAAAGATAGTGATCTTCTAAATTCACATTATAAATAAAAGAAAATATTATTCTTGTTATGATTATGGTACAACAAAAACATGAATTCCCAAATGGATATGTACTATATATGAAAGAATAAAAATTTCTATCATGGTGTCCTAAATGTTGGAGGTCATGGTAAAATTTGAATGAAAAATGACTTGCTGATTTAGAAATTACAGAGACCCATGCTGAGGATTTTTGTTCCTTCCTATAACTTCTCATTTGAAATGTTTATTTGAAAGTTCAAATGATGAGAAAAAATTTAGATTTTATTTATATGAGTAAATATGTGATGTATAATTATGGTATCTAGCTGATTTTCTATAGTGGAAGAAAATCGATCAATCATTTTCTCCATTCAGAAATGAAGTTAGAAATCTCAGATATGGACTGTTCACAAATAGAATGAATCCATATCAAAGCCTTAGTAGAACACATAGTTCATGACCTATTTTATTTGAAATTTACAACTTATATCCTAAATTTTGTATAAAGTGAAATTATTTCATATTGATTTTAATGATATATGGACCAAAAACTAGAAAATGATATAAATTTTTCTTTTCACCATTAATTGATGATTTGAAAATATTATGATAGGAAGTTATTGATGTGTTTGATTCTTATAAAATAAAACATTTTTAACTGCATGAAATGATTATGTTCACTATAAATGACTTCCCAACATATTAAAATTTTTCTAGATACAGTATTAAGGGGAATTATGCTTGTCCAATTTTTGAATAAAAAACATCATATTATCAACAACAACATGGGAAAAAAATAGTATAAATGGTATATCAATTTTTTTTTAAATGGGTCACTCTAATAAAATTTTTAAAAATTAATTCAATAGATCACAAGAATTTTGTATTTCTCTAAAATCTTTTTCCACTTATGAATATTTTGAGGGTGTTGAAAACATTGATGTAAAATTTTAAAAGAAACAAAAATATGGTAAAAATATAAATATTTGGAAGAAATGGTAAATATTTTTTAGGAAAACATATTGGAGATATCATGAGGTAAACATAAAATTAACGACATGCACATGTACAAGAATATATATGATAGAAATATTGGAACATTGTTAGATATTAAAGTAAATAATAAAGATGGGTTGAATGAAAAATTGGACTTACTCTCAATGGGATTACATTTAGAGTTATCTCCCATTCCTTATGGAAGGAAAAAATTCTTACCCCCAACTTGTTATAAATTATCCCAGAGGGATAAAATTATCTTTTGTCATTTTATTCATGATATAAAAGGGCTGCAGGGTTTTTATTCAAACGTAAAAAAAATATGTATTAAAACGATTTGAATTTGATAGGTATGAAATCGGATGATTTTTACATCATTATGACATAGTTCCTACCTATTTCATTGTGTGTAATATTTCCCATACATTTTAGAATGACTATTATGAATTTGTGTTATTATTTCAATTAAATATTTATAAGGTGGTTGATTTCAATGCTCTAAACAATTTGAAAAATGAATCAGTTTCTATACATTTCTAATTGGAAATGTATTTTCCTCCATTATTGTTTGATATCATGATGCATTTAATGGTTTATTTGGGGTGATAAATAAAGATTTGCAGACCTCTATATCTATGTTAGATGTATACTTTTCAAAATAATATGAAGATATTGAAGGGGTGTGTTAAGAATCCATGTTATCTTGTAGCCTCTATTGTTTATAATTATATTTCTATAGAGGTTTCAGAGTTTTTTACAAGCTACTTTTCTACAGTGGAGCACATCGATTTTTGAATATATCACCATGAACGATTCAATCAAGGGGGAAAGAGGATATATGGATTTAAAGTAAAATTGTTGATAGTTGAACAAATAAAGAAGGTAAATTTATGTATATTGAATAACATAGATAATACTCATCCATATATAACATTGAATATTAATTAGTTTAAATAATGTCATCAAAAAATGAAAGATATATGGATTTTTAATGATCATAAAAAACTTTTTCCATTGTTTAAAGTTTTCATTCTTGGTAGATGAAATACATCAGAAACATTGATATGGGTAGTTGTTGGTCCATGTTTAAATTTGATAACATGATCCAGGTATGACATTAATGTCTATACATTTCATACAAAAGATCAGAATAACATAAGTATAGTTTAGAATAGTGGTGTATTGGTGTTTGCAGAAGCAATGAATTTTTTGGGTTCCGAAGACAAAAACACAATCTTCACATCAAGATAATATTTTGGTTTCATTAATGAAATATAAGAGGTGAATTATATTAAATTTAATGTTCAAATTTTCAACTACAAATGGTTTATCTATATCAATAGTCTCATACATGATGAATTTGGAATGACACTACTTAATATAAATAGATTGGAATATAAAACTGATACTTTTATCATGGAAACACCTAAAAACAAAATTTCATATGAGCTTGATTAATCTGGTATTACATGATCTATTATTTTACAAGTGAAAAATAGTATGTTGGTGATAATAAACTTGATGAAGATGATGATTTAAGTGAGATACCAACTTCCCTTGAAAGATTAACAGATAATATTTATGAGGACATCATTGACATGGTTTATGCTAGATGGAACGATCCTGATAAAATAATTTTTTAAAACAATCATTTTGTACATTATTAATATTATAGGTAACATATTTTTATTTTTGGTTTAATTTTTTAAATTTAATAAAAATTTAGATATTCTAGTTTTGTTTTATTTATTAAAACACATATTATAACTTATAATTTAAATTGTTTTTTATATTATTTTAGTTTTGTTTAATGTTTACCCTTACATAACATATATATTAATAATTTTTTTAAAAATAATTATTTCAAATCTAATATTTTAAATAAAAACAAAAATATTGTATAAAAGATTATATTCAAAAAATGTACTATTTGGTGTAAAAAAGATTTATTATTTTGTATTATTTTTATTATTCACACACCTTTTTTGATTTGTTTTCATTTTTTTAGTCTTTTCATCTCCCATTATTGTTTTTATAATTTAAGTAAACTAAACTAAAAAATATGAATAAAAAAGTAGTCAGATTAGTTTACTTTTTATTATATCATTTTTTATATATTTCAAAAATATTATTTTCGATGGAAAGAATGGTGTTAGATGTTGGAGGTTTCTTACTATTCACATTCCATTTTTGGATTTTTTCCATTTATTTATTCCATTTTATCTCTCATTAATGTTGTGAGAATTTAGGAAAACTATTAAAAATATGAATAAGAATTTTTTTAGTTTAGTATAATTTTTTTTTCATAATTTTTCATTTTTTATTTACGTTTGTATATAATTGTTGGATTTGTATATTTTTGTACTAATGATTTGTAGGATAATGACAGACCAATCATCTGGTCCACAATATAATTCTGGATTGGTTCATACACATACCTATAGGGAGGAATGTACACATTCTTCTATTGATGAGCCTACTTGTTCTCCTTTATAAGATACATCTACCTCCATGGGGGGGAAGATTTTGAGGATTGGTAAACTTGGTAGCACACATTTACCAAAATTATCAGTTACTCATAGCCAATACCAAAGGATACCAATAGACTTTGATGATAATGATATTCCAAGAGGTCCAAATTCAAAAAAAAAATAGGAATTTTATTATAGTTCATGATAAATAAAAATTTATTATTTTAATTGAAGATTGGATAAGTGTTGACAAAATGAAAATATATCGCTTATGGGAAACTATTTTTATAATATCATTTGAAATTATTTTACTTATCAAGAAATGTTATATAAATATATTTTTCCCCTTCTTATTAGATGGAATATTATATAAATGATACTTGAGGAGTCAAGAGGAAATATTTATTATTGGTTGATAGGAGATGTAGGGATTATAAATCAACCCTCACATCAGATTTCATTTTAGGGAATAGAAAAAATCATAATCCATGTGATATATATCAATTTATAGATGTAGATACATGGAGAAAATTTCTTGAAAGTAGATGTTGAGAAGATTTTTTGGTAATTTAAATATTACCTTTTATATTTTTTATATTAATGATCTCTTTATTTTTAATTTTAAAAAATCAAGGATATCTCATCAAAAGATCCAATCTAGAAACATATACCCTCATACATTATCTCAAATAGGTTATACATTATTGGAAGTAGAAATGATAGCTGAAAATATTAAAAAACTAAGAGGTGGGTATTTGGGCTCTATGAATCTTGACCCCCCCCCCATAGACATGAACAATAGAATAGGAATTAGAAAAGAAAAAAAATGAGAATATCTTGTGAAAGAGTCAAGGGTTATAACTGAGAGGATTGTATGATGTTTGATTGATTTAATTATTTAAGATAAAACAATAATTTATATATTGTGATTCAATGTGGATTTTTTCAAACATTTTATATAATAGTATCTTGAGGATAATATCACACAAGGGGTCTTCATAGCTGAGGGTAATATGGATATTTTAGTTACATCATTGGAAAATCCTGAAAACTCGAGTCATGTATGAGGATACCGGACAGGTGTATCTATAAAAAAATAGTGTTCTAATTTATTAATATTATGCAATGGATTATGTTTATAAAAAAAATAGAATCTTTAGAAGCTAAATATCATGATACTCATGTGATGATGGTGGATATGTCTAGATATTTAGTGTAAATGATGTTTGCAGACATATAGAAATAGTTTCATCCTACTGATCTTAGTCTTCCACCTCTGCCTACAGATGCCACTCCCACTACAAATCCTACTCCAACTCTTCCTATTGAACCCACTCCTCCTACTTATACTACTCATACTCCCCCTGCTCTTCAACTTCCCATTTACTATGAGTTATATTTTAATGATCCCCAACATCATATTATTGAATACGGGATGATATATTATACTGGTGATACCATTCATCATCAACATATAGATATAGATAATCATAGGGCTGTTGTATAGGATATTATATATAGATCTACAAGAATATATTTCTTAGATATGATGTCAGTATAGTTAGACAATGTATTGACACTATTTTATTTTATCTATATAGACATGTCTGAAAAATTACCATAGGTGTATATGTATATTATATCATTTATTTCATTTTTATGTTAAATTTGTTTTATCTTTATAATTTTTATATATTTATCTATTTTTTTACAAGAATATTTTAAAGGTATGTAAATATTATATAGAAAACAAAAAATAAAAATCTTTATGACTTTAGATACAACTTATACTAATCTTGATAGATTTTCAACATAATCAAATTTTTTGTTGGATGTTTATGATATTCAAATAGAAGATGAGATTTATTAGTACGGAATGACTATAAAAATTTCTAAAAAATATTAATTGATCTTGTTACTAGATAAGAGTTGGTAATCAAAACGATGCAAGTTTTCTCCATGTAATTCAATTGACATAAATCATTCTGTTATTTTTAATTTATTGAAAATTTATGTTTATGATTGTTTTGTATTAGGTATATTTATAAAAATTTTACACAACATGAAACGAGATAAGTATATGTATTTATGGTCCCACAATTTATTTCACCTTTATCAAAGAGAATGACTGATATAGAATGAACGATTTATATTGTTAAAATATTTTAGAAGAATGTAATTATTTTGTTCTGTATTCTTCTTTATCTTCAATATTATAAACTATATATCTCATAACGTGTTATATATCTCTTAACAGAATAACCAATCACATTAAATTTTATTATGTATAAGTCACCATTAGATTTTTGGTGTTTTTTATTCAGGGGAGAAGAAACAATATTGGCTATGCTCAATCCATGGTAAAGTGAGAGAAAATTTTAAGATTGTGTTTAACATGTAAGTTTGAATATTTTAATACTTGTTTATATTATAATGAAATTTAAATTTATTTTATTCCTATTATTTTTAAATAGGGTATGGTATTCATTTAGAGAGACAACCAAAAATAAGAGTTCTAAGATCAAGTATTTAAAATAATAGTTTAATTTTCATTTATAATTACTCAATTTCTTATATAGTATTTAAAAACATTATTTTGAATTTAAAAATTATTTTAAATAGAAGTGCCGTAAAAAAGAAGGTATAATTGAATATGGATAATATTTTTTAATATTTTTGCATGAAATAATTTCAACCAAGATAGTTTTGAGGTTCTATAAGGTAATATTTTTTATAAACATTTCCTTTAATTATTCAATATTTTATTTAGAATATATGTTAAATGATTTCTTTATATATTTTACCTTTTTGATGGCCCTTTAAATTATAATAGAAAAGATATTAGATACTTGAAAATCGAATGGTAAATCTTTTTCAGAGGTTTTATTGGAATTTAGTTTATTCTTAATATACATTGTAAATTTGAATACTGATATTGTAAATGTTTATATTTCTAGTTAGTTTCTGGTATTTTTTTATTAAATTCTACTGTTTTTCTATTTTATCTGTTGTTATATAGTTGGTAGTGGAATAAATATTTCTATTTTATTTAGAAAAATTATTTTTCATATCGTTTATTTTATAACCTATGTGAAAATTTAAAAAAGAACATCTACTACATCGATAATTCTAAAAAACTGACATGGAATGCCCTTTTCATGTCGGTTATGAATTAACTGATATAAAAATAATCCCATATTTTATTTTTTCAAGATTATTATATGAAAAATGATGTGAAAAATAAAATATGGATGACTCTTTCATGTCAATTATGAATTAGCCAATGTGGAAGTCCCTTTTCATGTCACTTAATTCATAACACATGGGTAAAATTCTAGAATGCTTGATTTTTCATGATGATTTTCATATAACATACATGAAAAATCAAATACAGGATACTTTTTCTCATAATTTACGAATTAATCAACATGAAAAATGGGTTTCCATATTCATTATTCTAAAAAATTGAAGTGATAAATCATTTTTCACATTGTTTATGAAATAAATGGTGTGAAAAACTTCAATAAAACAAATTTATAACATCCTTTTTTTAGATGATGATAAAAACATATTTACAATGTAAATTTAAATAAAATTTCCTATGAACTAATGTTAAAATCCTATTTTTTACTATTTTTTAAAAAAACATGGTCACTCCTAAAACCTTCATAATCAAATCATTTCATTGTCTTGATCAATTAAAAAATACTAAATGAAATGTATAATCTCATTGATTGAGTCAAATCCAACTAAAAATTTTATATTACCAAAATTCTCAAACTGATGATCCTTCCAAAGAAACCCACTAAGTCTTATCAGTAAAATTACTCATAATTTTCAATTCATGAACTAAAATGATTTCTTACAGATATATTTTTCTCTAATCCCATATATATTCTTCATAAAAACAATATGTGCATTGATAAATTTGAATTAAATCACCACAAACTCCAATTTCCAATACCAAAATTGAAAATTCATTTTTGGTATATATTAATCCTTAATCCTTGTCTAATTATATAAAAGTCATAAATTGACATTAGAAAACAAAATATATGCATTCGGCTAATTAAAAAAATTATCTATCCTTAGAAGAGGATAAATATTGTTCAATATTACTTAATTAAACCATCATTATTCTAGACACAATGTTAAGATCATATCTTCTTTATTTACATACAAGATTAACAAAACCACTAGTGACATAATATATTAAATAAACCCTCGTTAAAATAGCTTGTGAATAATAATTCTAAATTTTCTAATATCCACAATATATATTAAATAGTATTCCCTATAAATATGGTAGTTTTTTGGATGCTTCTTAATCTCCAACTCAATCTATCAACTTAGATGTAAACACACACACTCCTATGAAAAGACATCCATTATTCTTGGTGTTAGAAACCATTTTCTAGCAAATTAATTAATTTTCAAAATAGTAGTAGCTTATAAAACCTGTTACTATGTATTGGATTCAACGCAGCTAATAAACCTTCTTGAGTCAAGTGTTTCATTTGTTTTCAATGATGTGTAAATATGTGTTAGGTGACTTGGGATGAGGTGATAATTCTTGAAGAATTGTTATGGATCCATTTAATGGAATTATATGTCATACTTGAGAAATTATCCTTGTGTACATGAGAAATACTTAAGAGATAAAGTGGTGGTACATTGAGAATTGTTATGGATTCATTTAATAGTGTTATATTTCATGATTAATTAATTCTCCTTGAAGATGTAATTTTTTTATAAAATATTTATAGTTTAAGACATATGCCAAAGTAATTATAAGAAGTTAAAAATATTTATAAAAATTGAAACAATACTTTAATTGGGTGAACAATATTTCAAGAAGTTCACGCAAATATTTATTGGATAAGGGGATCAATTGAATACTCTAAAAAATAAATTAATTTCACGAGGAATGAAGTTTGTCATGCATGTATTTTAAATAGGATCTCATAAATTATAAATGAATAGTAAAATATATTTCTCATGTCACATTTAATTAAGGCTTCCATTTTTATTAGTTTTTATATTAATTATATTTTTGGGGATTTCTTAAACAAATTTCCAACAATTGATTGGATAATCAATCCACCTAAACCATGCTCTTGTGGGTGACGTGATCAACCACGCATGGTAACCATCTAGGTCATCCATCCATAGTGTCATGGGTTAGGGTAAGTTCCTACATAGGCAGAAATGTGTGTGTGGGTGTACGGAGTACACAAGGTGGGCACTGGGGGTGTGCAAGGAGGTTAATGGGTCAACCAACCCCACATGTGTGTGTGGAGGGTTTTGGGTGCTGACCCCAGGTCCATCTAGAGTAGTGAGTGGAAAATGATCTATTATAAGGGATCACTTGATAGAATATAAGTCCAATATGGTACTCTTGAATGCTCATACTATTCATCCATCTTAAAATATACAGTCATAACACACACCGCCTAATTAAAAACTTCTTAGTAATCTGATTTGACAAGCACTTTACATGGTTTATCAAACTATGGATCCATATGGTCAATCAAACCGAGAACATGAATGAAATTTTTTTCTTACATTCCTACCATCAGTTTAATAAAATTGATTTGTCCAAGGACAATCAAATTTTTGCATGAGTTCATTATTTAAAACCATTGCAAGAATAATTGATGGTTCCATGAAGCTCCAAGGTGTTGAATAATCAACTGAATAAATCATTTGATCACATGATTCCACCTCATGAAGAAGACATAACTTTACATATTGTGAAGATTATATTATTTAAAACTTTCACCATACGAATATTTGGTGATTTTATATCAATTGTCCATTATGTAATCACAAGGTGGTGAATATGGTCACACAAAGTATTTCGGTGTCGAAAGATCATGTGAAGTGATCATAAGAATCGTGTATCCTCTCTGGTGGATCATAAATTATAAGTCATTAATATTTTCAGAAATCAATGTCATCCCAATAACATTAGGAATCCTTGAATCACCTTAAAAATCAGAACATAGGAGGTGTGAACTAACATATATATATAGAGAGGAAGAGTAAAAAAATTAGTTTATATTGTTTTCAATATTGAGCGAGTGTTTTCATTTCTAAAAAAATAGGGAATCTACATGATTCAATCATGCGAAGGAAGAGATGTTTGTGTTACCCATTCATGTGACGGAGTATCTCGTAATCATGGCCTAGTTATATAAAGGAATGATAAGACACTTATGGGAAACCCATGTCCCAAAAAGTGAGAATGAGGTACCATGTATTCATATACCCATTATTTGAAGGTGCTTTTCATAGGTAAAGAAGATAGAAGGTTCACATGATTCATTCATGAGATGCCTATACCTGAAGGAGGACCAAGACATCACATAGCCACTAGAATATGAGAAAAACCTATTGTGATCCTATAATATATTTCCTTTTATGTGAATTCCTTTCATAAAGAACACTTGGTATCATGAAAAGCCATTACATAATGACATAGTAAACTCAAAGTATACACTATGAACGTTCCATGCAACACATTCATGTCATGAATTGTACGTATAACCATTTAAATACATCAATATTTTATAAGTAAAAAAATAGTTTAAGATTAATGGTTCTTGAGACATTGAGATATCAAATATATTATCATTGAATATCTTTGATATTAAATAATTGAATTGAGAAGGAACATAAAATATTGGGAATTTTCATTGGTTGTGTGAAATTTTCATACAATATGCATTATTTCATGCATGACTGAATTAAGTTGAGAACACAAAGACTAATTGTTCTTGGTTTTTCAATTCCAATCATAAATAATATAATATTGAAGAATTTGTGTGCATCTCTTTCACATGGTTTTTAAAGTCGCAACTTCATCAGAAGAAGGAATAATTCTTTCCTGATTGAGGAATATCTGATCATTCACTAAAGATTATATTTTAAAGAGACTAAAGACAAAATAAACTTATATGATAAGTATGCCGAGTATGAGTATTCATTAAACTCAAAATTAAAATATTATTCAATATCTGGGGAAAAAATTTTCCAAGACCAACAATCTTATTCTTAGAAGTTATTAAAGACACTAAAGTTTCACAAGAGTGAAACAGGTGTAGTAAACACATGTAGGAACATATAATTCCTTTTTTACTAAATCAACTAGGAGCTGATAGGGTTCTTACTATTTATGGATCAACAACATTGAGAATAATTAAGATCTTGTGACTAGGACATCTAACTAGTTACTAAAGAGGCTCAAGAATGGGGTGTTTAACTAGTCTAGAAAAGGAGAAGGGAATAGGTTTTAGGTATATAACCCAATGAGGAAGAAGAGTTTGTTTCTAGAGTATATAACAAATATAAACTACTGGATTAAATACTGGGGAATATTACCATTTTAGTCCTTATCAGTTGTAATCAATGATAATATTATAGTGGAGAATCCATGTTGGAGGGTATAACCAACATAGAAATGAGTAATTCTTTATAGTGAACCCTATGAATACCATGTTTTATGCTCAATGTTATGATTTCTACATAATAATTGAGACTATAAGATATCATTGAGTAGATTTAGAACCTTAATAAGTTAAAGAGGTTTAATTCAAAAGAAAAAAAATCAAAAGTTTTCCACTGAATCGTACCCCCCCCCCCCCACTCAATGCTCAATCTATAGTGGGGTTATAAAAATATAATATTTGGGATCATAGATAGTAGTAATGGTAAATATAGTTAATGTGGGTAGATAAAATAGAGTAAGTTTTTTGTAATCTTGGAGCCAATACAAGTTCATAAGGATGGAAATGAATTTTCAAAATGTCTTTATTGTTGACCCATATGATTCAATTCTAATGATATATAAAATTAAACATATGAGAGTTTTTGGGAGAACACACTAATAATCAAAATAAACTATTTAAGTGGTGGTTTCCTTTGATAAATTTTAGGTAATCCCATAATGATTGGATCATATTTGAATTCTCCCCATGTATTTTTTGGGGGAAGAACTAGAATTGCCATAAGTTGTGTATTAAAAAATAATAGTGATGTTTATTAGTATTGGATTCTATGACCTAGATCCAACCACTGTATACATTATATTTCATAAATATTAAAATTATTTAATATTAATAAAAACTTTATCACATATAGATTTTAATTCTATATAAAATTGATTTTAAATGCCATAGAGTATCACTCATATTGAAATGTCAGGGAAGTTCCCTGCTATGATGAGAACCTCGTAGTGTTATGATGACATTCTAAAACTTATATCCTGTTATCAGGATGAAATTCTATAATGGGTAATATATTATATTTAATTATTAAGTGCTTGATTCTTTTAAATGGATGAATCTTTATCTCGTGAATTTTTCACCTGGTAATCTGAAGGATGGGAGATTATGAGGAAATACCTTCTTATAAGAAATGTACATATTTAAATGTCATTGTGCATTCCTATTTATGAATGTGTGTAAGGATTATTAAACTTGATATTATTATTAATTCATATCATAAGTTATATAATTTGATTTATTTCCAAAACCATAAAAAATAATGCTCACGGTGAAGTAGGATATGTTGGATGCATCACGAGTGATATTTCATTAATGAATAAATAGTGGATTTTTCCCTTCCATTTATGGATTTTGATATATTAGGACCTTTTATTGGGATGAAAATATAAAAATATATTCCATGTCCATGGTGTATAGAATCTTTCATTTCAAGAAGTTAAAGAAAGATAAATCAAGAACATAGGTTTATGGAAGACGAATATAACCGGATTGATTATGAGGTATCAAGACAATGGGATTATATTACACATTGAGTATTTGTATGTGGTTTTCATCATTATGAAATTAGATTCTTCTTATATGGGTTCCTTTACATGTTATTAGATGTTTATATTAGACTTTTGGAAATCCCACCCAATGCCACTCTGGAATAATCCTGGAGGTCACACACTTAGTGTTTCCATGATCTCATTTAAAATTTATTGGAATTTAACAGTTGGAATAAATCATATTCTTTTGAGTGGGGAATAATATTAATTCTTGATTTTACTAATCTAAAATATTTGGTCAGTAGTTATATAATAATTAGAATTTATATGTGTGACTTATATGGTTATTCAAAAGGTAATAAATAATATTTTTTTACTAAATAAATATTTTTTTAGTAATGAAAAAAATAAAATAAGTATTTATTCAAAAATATTATGATAAGAATATTTATTTATCTCTTTTATTATTTATAAGATAATAAATAATATTTTTTTATTAAAATAAATATTTATTTATTTATGTGTATATTAACATAAATACTTATTCACAAGAATGAGAAAATAATATTTATTTATTTATCAAATGAATAATATTTATTTTTTAAATATTTATTATTAAATATATGGTAAATGCTAAGGAGGATAGTCAGTTCAAATAAAGTTATTGATATTGATAATTATATAATAATTAAATATAATTAAAAAATCATTTATTTATTTGATAAAATGGTATTTAAAAAATATTCGGGTTAGTGTATGTTATATTATATAAAAATATTATTATTATTATTATTATTATTAATACTATTATTATTACTATTATTATTATTATTATTACTATTATTATTATTATTATTTAAATGGGGTATATGTTAAGTTTATTATTTTATTAAGGGTCTTTTTGTAATTAAAAATAATAAAATATATCTCTATATAAACCCAGTTATATAACGTTAGATTCCTATGGATAATAATTTGGTTGTGCATATCATTTCTCCTCTCTATAATTTGCTCCACCAATAATGTCACTAAGGTTTCTCTCTTCATAGAGATATATTCTACCACTTCCTCCCCACTCTCAAGACCAATATAATAAGAGACATGATCATCAATATCAAAGGATTGCTTATTATGATCAATATTAAGGATGGAAGGTGATATATTTATCCATGCTAGCACCCATAGATTCATTAATGATGTTATAAGATCAAGTTCCATTTTTGGGTCACCAATATAAGTATTTTACTTAGGATACTCACAGTACAATGATGATACATCAAAAATAGGGTTTTAACTATCAATATCTTATTCAGAGAAAAAATTACAACATTATGGTAAATCTTATTGTTAAATTAATTGGAAATTTATTATGAAAGATACTCTCCATGGTTCGAAAATTATTTCACCCTATTCATAAATTATTATCATGATACATTTTATTGTTTTTCATGTTATTATGATCTATTCATTGGAAAAAATGAAAACCCTTAATTTGATATAGACCTCACCATCTTCTGATGTGCCCAAGACCTTCAAGTTGTATTGAAGCAGTTATGATTAAATTTATAATTACTTAGTTATTGTTATTTGTTATCACCCTTATTTTATTAGTTTTTTATTATGGTATTTATTATTTAATTATGAATTAAATATACCATGTTCCTTCACCTATATATGAGATAGATAATAAATGAATAAAATTTTAATATCCTAACTAGAGGTGTTAGATATTTTGTCCATACAATATGGGATTACACAACAATTGATCTAGAGGTACACATCGTGTATCCAGGTTCACCATAACAGGATGATTCATGCTAAATGTGACTAATTTTTTGGATATCATAAAATTCCATGACATGACTGAGTGTTGATCAGGACTAGATGGAATGCAGTTTTATGGATTACATATTGTGTAATTTACTTATACTCTATGTAGTAATATATTGTTTTCTCCTCAAATTTCTTGGAAAGAGTGTGGTAAAATACACAGAGTATTAATTACATTCCTTAAAAGTTTGTAAATACAAAAAAATGGTCTATGGATAAAATCAGGGTATGTTGATATTGTATACATCATGTAACCAATAGGTATCATGTGACGATTACATGCAGAATCCCTAGGTTTTATAACATAGGATAAACATAAATTTATTACATGTAGTATATCTGGTATACATGTCGTGTAACATGAACCCATTTATATGGAGTACTCATCAAGCTGGTTTGTACACCGCATAATATTAATTACATGAAATAAAAATTAATTATTGCTGGTTTACACATCATGAGATGTTAATTAAATAATATTAAATTCCTAATTAATTATTTTGTAAAATTTATAAATACATATCATGTGGTCATTTTATACAATGTGTACGTTCCACAAAATTTAAAGTAATACACGCTGCATGAGATAAATTAATTTTATGTGTCAAGACCCACCAACCTAACTACTTGGCTTGACAATAGGAACTACATGTCTTGTTACTATATAACACATTATGTACACTCTATATTTTGTAAATATACAACACACAACAATAGATAGTTCTGGATATTTCAGGTAGGTACATGCCATGTTGAATCCAAGTACACACCATGTACATAAGTAATTTTGAATAGAATTAAGTTATTTCATTTATTGAAAAAATTATAGTGTATATGAATGTTATGTAACTACAGGTATTCTTAGATAAATAATTAAGATAAAGACTTAATTAATTAATTAAACCATTAATTATTAATTCAAAAAAAATTATCTTAATTAAATAATATTATTTAAAATTAAATATATAATGTATTAATGTGATGTTTTGGCATATGAGGGACTGATCATGAGCTTGACCAACCAATATATGTGTCTAGATTATATTTAATTTAATATTATTAAATGGTTTTCAAAATCTAATAAACTTATACAAAATTAAATATGATTTCATGTGGTTCATCCCTCCCACCTTTTCTATATAGGACCTACATATCCATGGTGTATTTTACATATCACATAAACCTACTTACCATCACCTTCATATGAGTAAAAACATGTAATGTGTGGATATCCAAGGAGAAGAAGTGGTTCAAAACCCAAGCCATGGTGAAACCAACGAATAAGATACATAGGTTGACATTGTAAATGTTGTAACTTGAGACAAGACTAGATCAAGGAGTTTTTTACTCTAAGGTCAAAGATTAGTTTATCATTAACTCAATAAATCATTGATTATAAATCTCATGATCAAATATATTTATTTATTTTAATTTTTCAAATTCATGGTTATCTATTTTATGTGATGCATTCTTAAACGAAGTTTAATGTGATCACATAAATTAAATAAGATAATGATACATGAAAAAATAAAATAGAATAAATATATTATGCATAAATTATTTTATAAAATTCTTGGAAAATGAATTATGTAAAATACACATAGTATTAATAATATATATAAAAGATTAAATAAATAAATTTACATATAAATAAAAAAATACCTCATGGAAATATTAGTTCATAAAGCCTTTAATTATGTGAGTTAAGATGGAACCATATATAAAGTGTCGGTAAGGCAATAGTCTGAGGAACTTTAATTATCAGGTAATCATAATAAAGTTTATAGGTCAACTTAACCAAGATTATATTGAATTTAACAATAATATTTTGTTCAATAAAAATTTTGAGGAAAGTGTTGAGTAAATTGAAGTTAGTATTTTAGGATTGGGGATTCACACAATGGATCTAAAAGATGAAAGTTTTCAATAGGAATGACCACAAATCTAAAAACGTTTTTATGATTTTCATGGTCATAGTTTGGGTTATGAGAAGGGAGATATGGATCCTAGAAAGTAGATTTTCCATGACATATGGCACTCTATGTCCAATAATGAGGGATTTTTGGCACATTATAAAATTGTGGGAGACTAATAAGATAATAAAATTTATTATTTCTCAGATATTTTGGTAATCTAAAAATAGTACTTGATAATCGTCTATAATTATTATATAAAATGGAAAGTTCATCGACCATGATATCACTACAATCATTTTTATACAATGTCCATGTTTTCACTGGTACAAATTTGAAATCTTGGTATAGTAATTTATTTGATACACTACTTTCATAATCTTTATACTATGTATTGGATTCCCTTATTCCTAATCATACACCTCTCCAATAAATAAAAGGTGAAAAAGAATCTTACTATATATTTATAAAGTTTTCTTATTATATTCATTACATCTTGATATTAACTATGTTTAGAGAGATGATGATGAAACATAATGGAATGGATTCTTATACTATATTATCTCATCCTCTATCACTTGAGAAGAAGAAGGAAAATCATAAGATAAATGGGATTAGTACTGCACTATATTAGTGTAAACTGTAAGAGGAGTTCTTAGCCCATAATAATGCATTCAAACTGCTAAATTACAATGATCAATTAGAAAATTTAAAATTCATTTAAAAAAATATCCATTAATATAATATTATCCTCCTTACTACTAAGGTTATATGTATTCATTTAGAATTATCGGTGGAATGGTATGGATATATTGATCAGGAATATTTTTACAATACTTCATCAAGTAGATAATGATTGGTGGGAGCATGTTTCCTCACCCATTATAGTGAATATAGTGAAAAAAAAGTTGAAACTTTCATGGTAAATTTAAAGATAATTGTGTATTTACAACATCCTTCCAAGAGAAAAATGATTCTAGGGGAGATCAATGAGAAATATTCTATTTTCTTTTCATGTGTATAGAAATCTCAATGGAAGAAAAATTACAATGAATTGAAGAGGGAGAAATCAATTTCACCAAATTCAGATATATTCATCATTGTATTTATGTTCTAATTATTTGGTATTAAAATAAAATATTCATATTCATATATTAGAATTCAAATAAAGGGACAAAAAGTGTACATAAATATTATATAAAGTAATATACATTCTAAAAGGAGATAAATAATGGTGATTCCAACATCATTATAGGGGATTCCATGACTTCATGATTTCCTAATGGATCAAAGTTAAATTATTATTTTGTATTGATTACTACCAAAACATTTATCTCAATGTTTATTTTAGATATGATGAGACATTATTTAATATTTGGAATGAATTTTGTTTTGGTACTTAATAATTAATTAATAGTTCATTAATTCTTGAATCACATGTCTAAAATCATCAATTAATAAAGAATATAAATATATGACTAGGATTACCTAATTGTTTCAAGATAATTATTTTTCGAAAAAAAATGATAATAATTGAAGATTTTATATATATATATATATTGGTTTTCGTCTCTCTTTTGAGATAAGATAATAGGTATACTAACAAAATATATTATCATGTATTAGGTGAGGAGACGTTTTGAAATAAATGTATTCCATACAGATTTTTGAGTTAGTTCTGCAATACCAAGTGAATTATTAAAAGGTGCAGATATAGGTAAATTCATATACTTTATGAGGTTCATTTAATACTACTACAAATTGAGCCTTCAATTGTTCCAAGTTTTATCAGTGATGATAAACTCTCCCTTTATTAGTTCTAGATAAAGCACTGGTAAAGGGGGCCTTTTTCAATGCTAAAAAAAGGACTACTAAAGGGGGTCTTTATCAGTGCTAAAAAAGTACTAATAAAGGGGAAACTTAATCATTACTAATAAAAAAGTGCTAATAAAGGGAGTTCCTTTATCAGTGATAATAAGGAAATCACTAATAAATTAGGTCATTTATCAATGATAGAAAAAAATAATTTATAAAGGGGGCATTTATCTGGATTAGTAAAAAACACAAATAAATGGGGTCCTTTAGCAGTGCTTTTTTACTAACACTGATAAAGGCCCCCCTTTATCAATTATTTTTTCTAGTTCTGATAAAGGGTATATTTCATGAAAAAATATATTTATATTGATATAAAAGTAATATATATTTTTAAATATGATTTAGATAAATCTAAATACACATTTACACTTAATATATAATATATTTAGTGAAAAAAATTATAAAAAATTATAAAATAATATTAATTAGTAATTTGATAACTATTATTGATTAATAGTTATTTAATGACAATTAGATGACATAAAAATTTATTGAATTAATGAAAGGTCTAAGATAAGTTGAAAACAAGACTTGAAATTCAAACGACCATAACTTCTGATATAGGGTCTATTTGGGCTCTAAAACATATCAAATAAAATCCTATGAATATATCTATGATATAATGACCAAGGAACCCCCAGTTACTAATTTTGTGATGTCCAAAAAGTCTCAGAAGTTCTCTTAAACTCTGTTTTGAGTTGGGATACCCTATTTTTTTAATATTTGATATTATTTCAGCTTGGTTTAAGAGATTATTTTTATACTTTTCAATATATAATAAATTTAATACTAAGACATAAATTCATATATATATATTGTTTTTAAAATTTTATCATTTTTCATCATTTAGTTTTATTTATAATTAAATATTTGCATATTTTCTTATATTTACTTATAATAAATTAATTGTATAAACACATATTTAAACATATTTAAATAAAAATGTACATTATAATATAAAAACCAAATGGAATTGAATATTTATTATTCATTTTATTTAAATTTAAAAAATTATCTATTTTATTTAACTTATAAAAATGCATTAACATGTATATTTTTATATATTCCTATATAAGTAATGTTTATTTATAAACATGTTTGTGTCAATAAAAAGAATATATTTATAAACATATTATAATATATGTAAATAAATACATATATTTGTAAATATATTTATGTGTATGTGATAAATATAAATGTGTATGTGTGTGTAAATACGTGTGTATGTGTACATGTGTCAATATTGTGTATATACATCATATATAAATGTATTTTTATAGATATATCATTATCATTAAATTTCGTATATGAATATATTTATATAGAATATTTATAAATACATTATAAAAAATTGTATCTAAATGAACAATTAAATGTTAATATGTATAAATATATATTTAAATATGTAGATATATAAATATATATTTCATGTATACATTTATATCTCAATATATGGACATATTTTAAAAAAATTAAAAAAAATTATATAAATCATTTGAAATTAATTATTATCCATTTTATTTAAAACAATGTCTTACAATTTTTCATACATTATAAAAATATTAATATATATACTAATAAAAATTTATATATAAAGTTTATATATACATATGTGTGTGTATTAATAAACATATATATATATATATTCTTATATATAAAAATGAATATTAATATATAATATATTTAAATAAATATAAGTGTGTATATATGTAAAACATATTTCTAAATATATATGAATAAATATAAATATTGTAAAATATAAAACTAAATATGATTTGAAGAGTGGTTAAGGGCATTAAAATGTATAACGGAGGTCACAAGATCAATTCCTAACATGAGTAGGTATTTGGGGGATCCATTTTAACACTGACGAAGGGTGAGTGGGTGTCCGTGAGTGATGGTATAGTGGTTGGGGTGCAAGATGTTGGGTTGGGGAGTGGAAATAGTTGAGAAAGGGTGTCGTGAGCACTGAGAAATGGGGTGTTGGGGTATGTGAAAAAAAATATTTCTTTTTCAAATCTTTATCAGCACTAAAAAATCACTGATAAAGGGTGCATTTATAAACACTTTACACTAGTGTTAATAAAGGCCATCTTTTAACATTGATCTAGTAGTCATTACATTCTTAGAACTGATTTAGACTATTTTTAGCACTGTTAAAGTCTAAATCTTTAGTAGTGTAACAAATATTAGGAATGCTCAATAGGGTAATGAATTCATTTAGTAAAGAATATATGTTCCTCAAGGTGGGATTGTAAAAGTATAACTTAACCATGTATCCATTGATAATTTATATATAGAGTGATGGCATTCCCAAACTCAAATTTACATATAAATCATAGTACTAATGGTAGTAAAAAGGATAGATAAAATGTCTTATATTTATTGAAAATATTCCCTGATTTTTTCCATGGCATGTTTTTTGTAAATTGCAATGCATCAACTTACCAATACTTTAACTAAAGATGTAAATTGTATTCTATATGAATTTTGGAATAAAAAAAAGTTAATTTTTTCATATATACATATATATATATATATAATTTTAGGGTTGTGAATAATTTTTTAAGGCTATCTATGGCAACAAAACAACACCCCAAGGCACTAAATGTATCCTTATAGGATACCCTATAGAAACTGAAGGTTATAAATTATAAAACCACTCTAGTAAAAGAATCAGGGTTTATAGAAGACCCACTTTTCCTAAGATGGGGAACATATCCAAAAGTGATAGTGGGACCAAGATAGATTTTATTTAATTTGAGTATCAAGATACACAAGATTTGGAATAGAAATACTAGAATTTATTGTATCTTAGTAAGAGGAATTGTTCCTGAGATATATACTATATATGAGAGTTGAAACCAAAAATATGATTTCCATATTCACTATGGTGGGTGATATATTATTCTAAAAATTAGTAAATCCAAAAATGATGTAGTAATTGGAAATAAGCTAAAATTGAAATTTTTATTTTAATTTAATAATGTATTCCATGTTTAAAAATTCAAGGATTTTGTATTTTAGTGCTTTTATTAATTTGATATCATTGTTGGGTATTAAAGTGGATAATAATACAATGTTGTTCAATATTTTACCAATGAAATTTGATTTATTATTGAATAGTTTATCAAGTGTTTAGACATGGTATATGAAAAAACCTTTATACCAATCATCATTTTACTTCTCATAACAATATTATTTGATTATTATATTGGGAAATTGGATTCCAATTCATGTTGACTTAATGAAAACCCCATAGTAGATATATATAGTGCAATAAAAATGATTTGTAACACCACTTAATTAAAATAATAAATGAAGATTTAAAAATACATTAATGGATAACAGAAATCATAGTGATCGTAGAATATTCATTTTGAATGATCAAGTGTTATGTATCATAAATTGTACATAGTAATTTTATAGTTTTCCAAGATATATATGTTTATTACATATAGAAAATGGTTACTTAGTCATACCTATTTCAATGAATAACGAATTTATTTCTCCACATTATATGTAAATTTGCAACCAAAGTTCTAAGGGACAAGATATATGGAGATAAATAAATGGTTTTCTAAATCAATTCACAGTACATATTCTCACATGGTATTAACAAAACAATATATGAAACAATTATTAGTCAAATTCTTTTTGTGTCACATTGAATGTAATCTCTTTTAAAGGGATAGGATTATGAATATAATTTCACAAGACTAAACAATACTAAGTGCTCAGAATCTATCTTATACTCCATGATATGTATGTATGTTTGATATTTCATATGTATAAAGAATAATAGGAAGATATAAAACATGAATATATTAACTTCATAGACGTTTAGTAAAAACTATTCAATAGAAATTGAGATAGAATAATGGGATATGTTTTTGGTAAATATAAAAAGTGGAAAACTAGTAATAAAGGGGATATATAACTGGTCTTTTTGCTGACCAATTTTATGTAGGATCATTTTAAGTATATGGTAGAATATAATAAGAACTTATTATAGTAGATAGTTACCATATCTATAATAAATGAGTATGTTGTTTCTTTTTATGCGTCTTGAGAATCGGTTTAGAAATAACATATTCAAATTTTGTGTTATACCTATAGTAAGAGTATTATCATTATTATGATAAGATTTTAATATGGTATTAGTAAAGATATCCGATTTCTGACAAGGGGGAAAATTGAAAACTTAGGGTTTACATCTATTGAGGGATTTTTCTTAGAGAGGTGAAGTTTTAGAAGGTAGAGTTTCTATGGTGGGGAACATGGTGGACTTATTGACTAAAGCATTATCTTATCAAAATAATGGAAATCATGTGAGAACTAGTGGACTAAAAGAAATTAGAATTTGGCTCTAGTCTAAGTGGGAGTCTTTCGGAGTTGGTTCCCTAGAACAAACAATTTTGTAATTTATATTGCATATATATTCATAGTCTGGAATATTAATATATAACATATCACATATTGATTTTTCATCAATGTAATATTAATTTGATAACATCCTGGAGAATTAGTATCATTGAAATGATATAATAGTTTCTACTTATGATGAGAACCTTTAGGTTCTATGATGATATTCTTAAACTTATTTCATATAGTCAAGGTTACATTTATGATGGGCCACATAATATTTGTTACATTCAAGTGCTTGATTCTCGTAAGCATATGAGGTTTCCTCTCCTGAAATTCACATATAGAAATCTTAAGGATGATAGATTATATGGACAAACTTGACAATAATAATTTCATATGTTTATATGTCAATAGATATTTCTCTCTGTGAATTTTTTTAATGATCATTGGACATGATATTATTATTAATACATATCATGATTCAAGTATTATGATATATTTCTCAAAAACATAACAACCTATCTCATAGTGAAGTAGGATACGTTGGGTACATCATGATTGATATATCATTAATGAATAAGTCAATAGAGGATTTTAATATTCTATTTAAGGATGTTTATATCTCAATTCATTTTATTGGGGTCAAATTTTCAAACTAAATTCTATGTCCATGGTCTATAAAAGGGTTTATTTTAAGAAGTTAAGGAAATATAAATCAAGAAAATAGTTTGATGAAAAATGTATACTACCTTCTTGATTATGATATATTGAGATTAAGGGATTATATTATACATTGAGAATTTATATGAGGTTGTCATCATTTCAAAATTAACTTCTTCTTATTTGGGTTCCTTTATATGTAGCTTATTTCTGATATTGGACTTTAGGAAAGCATACTTAATGCCACTAAGGAAGAGGCCTTGAGGGTCAAACAATTAGTGTTTCCATGATCTCGGTTAAGTTCTATTTTGAATTTAACAGTTGGTATAAATAAAATTATAATTAATAAAGAATAATATTTTTTTAATATTTTTTTGATTGTAAATATTTATTCAACAGTTATATTAGAATTAGAATATATATGTCAGTTGAATACTTATTCGTAAAGTAATAAATAATAATTACTTATTTATTAAATAAATTTTTATTTAGTTACATGAATATTAAAAATAAATGTTTATCCACATATCTGATGTATATAATTTTTATTTATATATTTTTTTATTTGCAGGGAAATAAATAATATTTATTCAATTATGTGAATATTAAAATAAATATTTATTCACAATAGAGTAAAATTAGTATTTTCATTTATCAAATGAATAATATTTATTTATTAATTAGTTATTATTCATTGTTAGATAAATATATAGGTGGTGGTTGAGTCATCAAATTCTGAGTATCAAGAATGATATAAACATTAAATATCATTAAAAAATATTCATTTATTTATTAAATAAAATGATATTTAACAAATGTGTGGGTTAGTGCATTCCATGTGATATAATAATATTATTATTATTGGAAAGGGTTATGTGTTAGGTTTATTATTTGATTAATTTTATTTTTTAAATTAATAATAATAATCCTAGATCTATATATACATTGTTATATCATTTTGGAGGATTGGGCAGAATCATTTGGTTATGGAAAAAAATTATCCTCACTAAGGAATTCACTCAACCATGGCATCTCTAAGGTTCTCTCTAGAGTGAGGGATCTTCCACCACTTCATCCTCACTCTCACAAGACTGATAGAACAAAAATAATGATCAAATATATCAAATTATCATTGATCATGATCAATACAAATGATGAAAGGTGATTTATTCCTCTTTTCTAGCACCTAAAGACTTTTTGGTGGTTTTCAGATATTAAGAAGCATGAGTGGATCACTACTAGATGGATTCTACATTTGGTCCTCATACCTCAATAAAGATACACCTTGAATGGGGTTTGAATGATCAAAATATTTATTAAATAATTAATTTCAAGACTAAGGTAATTATTAGTATTGAATTAAATATAAATTTATCATGAAAGATATTCTATTTGATTGTGAGATTCTTACACCATGTAACTCAATTATGATCCTGATACATTTCATTTTTTTTATTTTATTATTGTTTATTCATTAGAAATAAAAAAAATCCATCATTGGTAACAGATCCAAACATCTTTTTCTATGTCTGGAACCTTCCATTTGTACTTATAATGGCTTTGATAAACCTTAAGGTAATGTTAACTTGTGATTTAGAGTTTATTATTTTCAATTTAAACCCTTGTTTATTGATTTAGTAAAAATTTTGTTTCTATTGGATTAGAAAATCACCTAAACCACATAAATCAATGTGTTACTTTATTTTGTGAATTATTTATGTTCATTACATGTTTCTTTTTGGTTGTATGTTATGAGTCTCTCGGAGTGTCGGCGATCTGTTGCTATATAAAGTCCTAGCCCGGATTCCACTAAATAGGTTCCCCGAGTCAGACTACCACATAAACTCAAGTGTGCATACTTGTAATAAAAATTCTACCAACTAGTCGTGAGGATCTAGATAGAATTATGAGGGGACTAAAATCTCATATCATAGTGCACAACCATAGTTAAATAACCAAATATCATACGCATTAGAGTAAGCAGAAAGAATAAATAGACTGAAACATTATATAATAAAATGAAATGAAATGAAGGCCTGAACATCCATGTCATAAATTAAACCAACCACCCACTAGGCCAGTTATATAACATATCTAAATAAAATAACAAAAAATGATTCACAACCTCACCAAGATAAACCCATCCAGTCATTTAATACCACTCAAGAAATCCTAATTTACCAGATAGTACTCACACAAGACTCTTCCCAAACCTGTGCCTACAATAAACATGTGAGAGCTACTTAGATACCCAAGTGAAATAGTGGCCTAAGAAGGGTGTGATTAAAACTCAGTAGGACACCACCAATTTTTCCTAAATAAAATTCCAGACTATATAATAATTCATGTAGAAAAATGGTTGAATAAATAATTAAAAGATAAATACAAGCCAAGGAACATGTCAGCTCATCTACTAACCATTGTCCCAAGGGTTCTAAGGTATCACCCTGTCCAACCCACATGTAAAAATGTAAACTAGTCCTCTAATTTGTAACATAGGCGGTACATACTATAAATTTCTAGGAAGGGTGTTCACTTTTCATTCAACTCAGGGAAGTATAAAACCTCCATCCATAGTATCTGTCTAATATACTCAAACCATCAATGACTAGAATGTCATTATAGATTCTAAATCACATATCAACATCAATATAAAACATGGATGGAACCTCTGTATAGAATCTAACCACATACTAAACTATGAGTGATAATACTAAACAATGGGTCAGCAAACCCATCATAAAACATAACAGTAGTGCCTGAAACCTCAGTCCAACATTTATCTATACATAACATCAGTGGTTCCTTGAGCATCATTCTGGCCAAGCCCAAGGAGGAGGAACATCATTATGAAATCATATTCCATATAGTATACTATCATCACTAAAAGTATTAGTATATAACTTTAACCATGAATTATGCTATCAATTTTCATAGCCTTACTCTAACCCCTTATTTTTAGTATACTACATATTCCAGGAGCATCAGTCTAATACCTAAACCATTCCATTATTTCTGAGATGCTAATATCAACATCATGGAAATCAAAAACATTCATGAAAAATAAAATGTACATTTTTAAACCATTAATTCGTACTAATGTCCATATCAGCGTTCAAAACCAAAACATTCCTGAATAAAGACCAACCCTTTTTCACATTCCAAAAGAAACTAAAACAAACACACTCATTAAAAATTTCAAAACCACACCTTCTAAAACATGGATATTTCTATTTGAAAACAAAATAGGGCCCAATGTATACCATTTCCATGAAAAACATTTTAAGTAATCATCAATATATTTTCAGAAAAGAGGTCAATATACACCCATTACAAATCATAATTTTAAATCCATTTAAACCCCATTTTATAAACCACTTGGAGGTCAACACCGCATTTCAAAACAATTTCAATTTCAAAACATAGATTTCCCCCTTTGATAAAAAAAATGTATCAATGCCTAATGTATATATTTAAAACCATCTCAAAAGCCTCATAGGCATTTTTGTAAAATCATAAAACCAAAATATCATTCCAAACCAACCCTTTAAAACTCTACTTTAAATTTTTCATGAAATTAATCACCCCATGGGAGACCATAGGTTTGGTATTATAGAAACCCATGGATCCAACAGGATTTGTGGAAGGTCTATAGTGTTGATTTGAGGCCCAAAACCAAAATAATTAAGCCAGGAAAGCAAGATCACAACACATGTCATTAAATAACATGCTAAATTTACATGAAAAACAATTAAAAAGACTATGGGTAAATATCTTTGACTACATACCTCATTAATGAATCTTTCTAAAAATTTCCAAATCTATAATTCCTTTTCAATTCCCTTCCAAGCCTCACCCCAACTCATCGACACCAAACTAAACTAATCATGATCACCCTTTCCCTAGTAATACACCAAAAAAACAACAATTAATTAATTATAACAATTATAATTAATTAATTAACTGAAACCCAACTTGGAATAATGCGGGAAAACTCACTGGGATATCATGATGCACTGGAACTGAAGCCAACCACTCACTAAAGACCCTCAGCTTAACCCTAAAAAAATTTTGGGTTGAATCCCCAAGATGGAATACCAATTTGAAAAATAATTAAATTAAATCATTAGGGCAAACATAAGAAAAATCACTATAGTGACAGACCTTGATGAAATTCCATGAAATGACATGCAGAATCTATCTCGAGATCTCCTCTTTACTAGCTGACCAAAATCCCCTTGAGAAATGGATGATTCAACATGATTTAGTGGTAACAGAAACAAAACATAATCTAAGGATCCCAAAAATTAGTGATAGGGAAAGGGAGGGGGGAAATAATCTACTAAAGGATGATTCTTAACCCAAAGTACCGAAAAATCACCACTAAAATAACACCATGGTGATTCTTGAAGAATGAGGGGAAGGAGGGGAAGAACTCATCTTGTTCATATGTGAATGTTGGATGAAAAGGGGAGGCATGAATTATAAGAAAGGAAGAGAAAATTATAAAAATGCTGTTTAAATTTGATTTTGGGTAGCCACGTGGTTTGGCTTCATGTTTTTATAAACCATGCACCAACCTTGTGCACCTCACCGATCCTCTCTACTGTAGGGTGCATGGTTTTTCTGAAACTATGCATAGACCATGCACCCTTCCTCAGACCCTCCTTATTATTATATGGTTTACCCTTGGGCCACTCAAATATTTTTCCTAACCATGAAACCCAACCGTTATTATTTCAAAATGAACTAAAAATATCATGAGCATCAAGGTGTCACATAGGTTCTACTAAACCATTTACCCTAACAAAAAACTCCAAACATAATCTGAAGCCACTAAAGCTCATCCAAACACTCAAGAAAACACTCAAGAATCATTTATCATCTAAAAACACTTTTTTGATACATTAAAACTCTTATATTTTCATATTGAGTGTCAAATCAAAATTTAACCCATTTGAAAATGAAAATTCCAATTCCTTCTGAATTTTCAACTCATCTGAACATGGTATCTTACAAATTCCCCACCATAACTCTTCCCATCCATGATAATCCTTGGTGGTAATATATATGCACAACCCAATATTCATCGGTCACTAAATTTATCAAATGGTCACTATTACATTTTGATAGCCTGAAACAGTATCCAGGCACAACCTCTAACTCAAGGACATCAAGTGGCCAAAACTCAAATCAAATTCTCATAGAAAAAATAAAAACTCCATGAATATTATTAACAAATCCCATACAATTGAAACATTTATTATAACATCACCCAATAAATCATCAGTATATGGTTCTCCCTTCCATAATCTCCATCTTATTACCACCAAATTTTGATACTTAACACTCTTGCCACCATGAAATCCCATTATAACCTGAACTCATGCTCCCACAAAGAGATCGGAATAGTTCTCAGCTCACCATTCCACAAAATGAACAAGAATTAAAATCATTCCCAAAACCCAACCTCATCATCCAAATAATTTAGAGTGGGTATGTATCTTCCACCCATGCACAAATGGATAACAAAATAGCTTTTTTCTCAAAATCCTGTTTCAAATATGAAACATACGCATCCTTCCTAAATGAAACAACATATGTATCTTGCAACATTCAAGACCCAAATTGTGTTTTAACCCTATTTGGAATATCCTTAGCCATCTCATCTAAAAACACCAAGCTCCAACTATTAGTTTGTCACTATATCATCCTATCACTATGCCCTCACACTCAAAGGAATTCCACAACCACCAAAACATACCGACTAGAATCCACACCCGAACACTTTTTTGAATAACCTAGAGCATGAATCATAATTATCAACTTGATCATTCACCAAAATTGATTTCCCATATCATTCCCTATGGTATTTAAGCATGAAACTCAATAGTGTTTTACCTAGATTTACAATTCCACTATGTCCAATACACATACAATTCCACACCCCTGAATCCCTTCTAACATGAGGGTCATATATCTACAACTGGAACACCACTCCCCATCATAGGAGTGTCGTTTTCATTTCCTCGCTCAAGATTATCCAACCACCACAACCTAAGTTCCATTTTCTACCAACATAGGATTTATATGTTTCCATCACACTCTCATGAGAGAAACAAAAAAATGTCAACTATCACTCAACACTAACTTTTGAGGATGTCCCCCATGGTATTTAGAAAAATACAGACCACTACAAGGACCTTAATCACCATTTTCTATTGGTTCACTTCCCATCATACAGCTCTACTTACACTACTCTATGAGCACATCTCCAAGGAAACCATCATCAAAACAGAAAAATATATTTATGTAGCTTAGTGTATATCCATTTATCTCTTAGTTTACCCAAAAAAATTTCAAGATATTGGGCATGATCGTCATTAAATAATAGTGTTCCAAGATTTTATCAATGAATACCACCACAACCCATCAACTCTCAATGTCATCTCTCGTTATAGGGACATAAAAACTCATCCAAAGGCCTTAGGCCTCCCTTCAAACAAGTGTCTCATCACATAAACATCAATCCTCATCCTACTCATATTTTCACACATAACCCTATAACCTTGGGAGTATGATCTGTAACATCTGATCCATAAACTAAATGACAGATCTCATCACCAACCATTCATTCCCCCTCCCCCAGGATTATATTAACACTCAACAATCACACACACTCTTGTGTGACCCCATCATAGAACTAAATTTCAAATCTAATGAGTCAAAATTTATGAAACCCTATCCCAAAAGACCTATCCATCATCCATGCCTTCCCCACAATCTTATCTCACCCATTGTATATCACCCTTGGTGATTTCCAAAACCAAAATTAGTTAACGAAAAAAACCACCTACATAGCCACTCAAAACTTGAGCATCATTCAAAAGTTCCACTAAGTTAATCTAATCTCTCACTGAATTCCTTGGGATGCATCACAAGTGACCTGGGTTTGGAACCTAACTAGTCTTACCCTCAAGAATGACATGCCCTTCTAAAAAAATAATACTCGCAGTTTTTTCCACCCCAAGGTAAACCATACACCTTCGTGTTTCTCAAGCGAAAATCATGCCAATTATACATCACCTATATGGTCATCACCCAAAGTGATCATTCACTTTTTTTCTAGATCAAATCCTCTAGACACAACCTTCCTACGCAACTATCACCCAAGTAAGGCACCCAAAAAAGACTACCCCTACAGAAACCAACCACAACAATAATAATAGAACTCAAGTGCTCTTTCTCAAAACAAAACTCATTAAATTATAATAAACCTCCTACTAGGTTTCACCCCTCATGAACCACTATCAAAATTCCCAAAACATCCACTTGTTCCTCATGCATCTAAAGGAACTTGCAATTTATCCAACCCCTCTCATGGTTCATCCAAAAAAAGCCACATCAAACTACCTCCCTGAACTAGAATCACATTAATAAGTTCACTGGGATCTACCACCTAGCCCCACTAGTAAATTATCACAACAAGTAACTAGGTACAACCACCCAAGGTCTATTCCAAATCATAGAAGGTCCCATCTCACGAGGCATCAACATGCACATATCTTATTGGAACCAAGGTTTTTCACAATTTGAAATGGATTATTTTGTGTTTTTTGTCAATCCACACTAGGTTGATCAATGATTTTGTAAGATAATTGATCTTATAGTTTATGTTCCTTTAGTGTTGATGGTGTAATCATTTCTCTAATTGCCAAATTTTTGGATCTCGAAATCCGGAGAAAGGAGAAAGCTTCATGAAAGGTAGTTTTCCAAGACTGAATCTTTAGAAATATGGAAAATGAATAGGTTTGATGAAGATTGAAGTTTTTTAAATATGTGGATATTTTTGAACAAATCTAGTTTAAAAATGTTTTGAAGCATCATGAAAGATGTATTTTTAAGAATGAGACATTAAAACGATGGAAATGGCATGGTTTTTTTAAAGACTGTTGTTTTGAGAATCTGTTAATATTCACCAATAAACCTAGTTTCATAAATGTTTAAAGTTTCATAAAATAGTTTTCATGAATAATGGATTAGATATGATGGAAATATGGTAATCTACGTGACTATGAAATGATTCATGGGTGAAAAAATTTACTAAATATTAGCGAAGAAACGGAGCTTCATGCAAATGAATGAAGAGGTTCTATAAAAGGTCATGGTGAGATTGAAGGCTTCGTGAAGCGGGGATGTCTATCAATAGGTGATTTCCCATCATTTTAAGTGAGTGATATAATTTAGAAAAAAGGTTAAATTCTATGATTTTATGAAGATATTACAAGAAATTAATTCTTCATGAATCAGGAACTCTTCATGAGAATAATCATCACAAAAATGATGGTTAAGAAATAATAAGCAACTATTAATTTCATAAAATGGAGTTTCATGAATACTAAGAGTTTTGAGATAGTTTGGAGTTCTATGAATGTAGTGTGATTCATGAAGGCTAGGAATTATTTGAATCCTATGATATTTTCAAAGGCTATGAGTTACATGAAGGTTGTGAGCTTTGAAAAGGCTAGAAGATTCATAAAATTATTTAGGTTTTTGAAGGCTAAAACACCCTTGACAGAAAAAGGGGGTTTTAACAAGGACAATGTTTCGTGAAGGGTCCTTAGGAAAATAGCTAGTTTTGAACTCTGGTTTGAGTGAATAATACATCCAAGTACATCAATTCAAGAATATAGTGCTATAAGAGTCTCATGTTAATTAGGAAAAAATACTTATGTTCTCAATCTAATTCGGATACCTTATATTAAATAAACTAAGTAAGACTTCTCCCAAGGAAGTGAAAAAGGGGGATTCAATGAAAGTTATCTCAGTTAGGTAATTTGAAATCCCTAAAATTCTTATAAAGGTAGAGAAATTGGAATAGAGTAAATGTGTATAGTCTTTTTTAATACAAAATATCTAGTTGATATTTTTGGACTCAAGTATCACTGACACATTGTCATCATAAGATATTTAGACTATCCCTTAGTGGTGAAACAAGTAAAACTATTGTGTCATATTTCTATCTATGCATACGAGTGTCTAGTATCATCACAATTCCATCAGATGGGATTGAAAAGTTCCTAAACATTTAGGGGAAATATCCAACTCATTTAATGAAATGGTTGACACCCTAATTCACCCCTCCCCTATCATGGTGTTTTAGGGTCCTTCAACTGGTATCAGAGCATACAGGTTACTGGGAGAAAATCTTTTCTATGGATTTTTTTATGTAGAGTTCATTGAATATTTGGGGAGTTCCCATTTTTGATAGAACCAAATTCCATAATTTGAATAATAGAAAGATATATCATATGTGATCACTTGGGATTGAATTTATACTTTCCATATTTTAAGGGATTTAATTCAGTGATAAAGAAGGTCTTCCAATGATTGAAACTGATAGGAAAATGATTAATGGAAACTCTAAATCTAAAAATGATCTTAGTGTAGAACTATATAATAAAATATATTTGAAGGTGATGTTTTTCACTACATCCAAGTCCATGTGTGAGAAATTGGAAAATATATAAAAAGGTGATAACAAAGTGAAGAAGTACAAACTTCATGTTTTTCACAATCAGTTCAATGTTTTGAAAATAAATCCAGATGAAAATAAATATAGTTTATCTAATATAATTAATTAATTTTTGGGTTCTATTCAAGGTCATGGGGAAGAAATCAATGATATTGACATTTTGAAGAAAATATTGAGAAGTTACCCACCTCTATACAATCCCAAAGTGTTATCACTTGAGTAAAGAGATATTTCTAATCTTTCTTGAGATGATCTTCTAAGAATTATAGTGGCCTATGAAATGATATTCAAACCATAAGATACAAAAATATGTGTAAGTAAATGGAATTAAAATACATAGAAATTTTAAAATTTGAAAAGTTAGTGATGATGGAGATAATGTGGAAGATGAAATTATTTCTCTTTTTTTCAAAACAAAATCAGGAGAGGAAAAGGGAGATTTGATGGAAAAATTTCATTGTCTTGTTTTTTTGTGGTAAAGTAGGTCACATTACTGCTCAATGCTCACGAATATTCAATGATGTTGAAATTGATGAATAAATCATGCATAGGCCCTATAATAGATTCCCATAAAAGGGATACTTCAAATCATGAAAGAAATAATAGATAAAGAGAACCATCTGGAAAGAGAAAGAAGATAATAATGACTTTTTGGACGATGTAGAACCAAAGTCTAAATATAATTTTGGAGATTCTATTATGGTTATAGTTAAAAATTAATATCCTATGAAGGATAAATAAAATCAATCATATGGTTTTGCAGATCTTGAGGTGTAACTTAAAAGTTATCTTGATGAGATTGAAATTCACGAAAATATAAATAAAAATATGAGATCTATGTTAAAAGATTCATTAGAGTATTTATATCATCCTTAAGTAAAGATTTATTGACAACAAAGATAAGCAGAAGAAAATTTTACAACTCATAAAAGCCCAGAATAGGTTGTGTAGTTTAAACTCTAGATTTAATAAAAGTAAAAAATATATCAATGACATTACATCGATATTGGAGTAAAATTATAAGATATTTGATGTCCTTGAAGAATAATTTTTTTCCTTAAGGAGAAAACAAGAAATTGAGTCAAAATCAAGGAAAATAAATAAGAAATTATATTTTGGAAGGTTTTCAGATATAGATATTTTCGAAAGAGTTAAAAATGGTTCCAAAGGATTAGAGAAATACTTGCATAAACAAGGATGTAAATTTTAGGGAATAGGTGTAATTTTATGTGATTTAGAAACATCAAATTATGGAAACAGGATGTTCCCAAGTAAAGTGATGCAGAAAGTTAGACATATCACAAAGGCACCTGATGTCCTAAGACTTGTAGCTTTAAACCAAACAAAGAAGGAAGATGAAAACAATCATCAATTATCCATAGAGGATCACCAGTCAAAAAACTATAAAAAATAAGGGGACATGTTGAGGAATGAAAGTGGGAATATATTTCCTCTTATAAAATGTAAATTATGTGGATATCAGGGCCATACTATGTCTTACTATGAAGAGGCAAGGAGCTATTCGGATGGGGAAGGACATGGAAGTTAAAAAAGGATACTGATACAATATCATTAATCATAGAGAAGAAATAAATTATATAGATATTATTTTCACTATTCTAAATTTGGATATATATCTATTTATTGTAAGTAGAGAAAAGGTGGGAACAATAACTACATAACTTTGAGATAGTTCAATATCGGTCGGCCAAGAATAATTACCCATAAAAATAGGTATTATCCTATAGAAGAACAATATGATTATGATTGAACCATGCATGTTTAAAATATATTAGAGAGGATATATTTTCATCCACTCAATATTGTATCTCGTTGAAGTAAATGAAGAAGATCGAGAAATCCAACCTAGTAAGAATTCGCTCTCTATGGAAAAAAAAGAACAATAGCACCTAGATTATTGATTATGGATGCTTATCCCATATGGTAGGAAATGAAAATTTGTTGAGAAATGTTAATAAAATGTTTGATAGAATAGTGATATTTTGTAATGACGGTTCCTTGAAGATCAAAGGTAGTGAAATCAAAGCATTAGAAAATGATGAGATAATGAAAATAGAATTACTCCATGTGGAAAGTTTTCATCATAATATTCTAAGTGTGAGTAAACATTATGAATCGGGACTGGTAGTGACATTAAATAAGAATGGGTTCACCATGAAATGTAATACATGTAATTATCTCATGAAATTCTACAAGGAAAATTGTAATTAATACCAGGTAGATAGTAAAGAAAACCCATGTTTCTTAACAACTAAAGAGAAAAACATCTTATGACACCATAGGACGTGTCACATTAATCAATAGATCATAGAAAACATATCCAAGATGAGGTTTTTGTTTAAATTCCCAATCTAAATCATTATAGAAAAAATAAATGTGATTCTTGCATATGAGGAAAGATGGTTTATAATTATTATCAGCTAAGGAACAAAAGGGCGCTGAATATGCTTGATCTTGTCCACACATATTTGTGTGGTCCAATGAATGCAGTTTCAATATATGGAGACATATAGTTCATTATTTTTATTAATTATTATAGTATAATTTCATGTGTGGTGTTTATGAAATGGAAATGGAAAGTGATTTATTTTATGAAAAAATATCTCTAAAGAGTTAAGAATGAGACTGGACATACCATCAATATATTATGATATTAAAATGGAACAAAATTCACAACCATTGAATTTGAAGATTGCCTCAAAAAAACATGATATCAATTATGAGGTCTTATTAGTGAAAAAACCTAAAAAAAACGGGGTAATTGAATGCATAAATCAAAAGGTGAATAATATGGCCAAAACCATGTTGATTGAGAGTTTTTTTCTCATAATTGCTGGAAAGAGTCTATTCAATTTGTGTTGTACACTCAAAACTGAACAAGGATATTTATAGGAGAGGACAGTACACCATATGAGATGTGGAATCGAATAAATACCTTACTAAATTATTTTCATGTTTTTTGGAGTAAATGATTCATTTGAAATAGGGAAGGAAATCACATAAAGTGTGGTGATTTTGTAGATGAGGGAATATTCCTTGGACACTTAATGAAGAGTAATGCACAAAAATTCTATAATAATCATCTTAGAAAGATTATGGAAATTATTGATGTCAAGATCATTGATGATAAAACAATTAAAAACTTGAGGATCTTGTATTTTTATATGATTGAAGATGATGAAGAAAATAGAAGAGGGATAGATTCCAATAAATAAATTGGGGAAGGCTTACCTAACATTTAGGGTTCTAAAAATGATGATGATTCTGAATAATGACCTGAAGAGGAAATTATTATTGAAGAAACTCTATCAGAACCTCATAAGAGAAATAGAAGAGAAAATTTTGATCAATCCAACATCATTGGGGATTGGATCACACATACACAGATAAGGATAATTAGGAATTAATCACATTATTATCTATTATAAATTATGGAACCAGTCTCTTTTGAAGAAGTAGTTAAGGATTAATTATATTTTAAGGCCATGAATGATGAATTGGATCAAATTGAAAAACAAAACCAAAACTGGGATATTTTCAAGAGACCATAAAATAAAAAGGTGATTATAACAAAGTTGATCTTCAAAAAAATTCAATAAGGTGGGAAATGAGATCATAAAAAGTCATGAATGATGTGTAAAGACTAAACATAAATTAAATTCATTTATTTTGAAGAAACCTTTTTTCTTATTTCTCAATTGGAGTCAAGTAGGCTCTTCCTAACCATGTAAATTCAAATATAATAAAAATTTTATCAGATACATGTCAAAAAAACATTCTTAAATGGAATCCTTTTAGAATAAGTATATATTGAACAACCAGTGGTATCTATAATTGTAAATGATTAAACTATAAGGTTTTTAGATTAAAAAGGATCTTTATGGTCTAAATTTGGTTCCATGAGCATGGTATTACTCACGGGATGCTTATCTAACTAAAATAAATTTTAATATAGAAGGTTTTGATCATAATCTCTATGAGAATAATTCTCAAGGAGATCAATTTATGTTTATTGTGTATGTGTATAATATTATATTTATAGGAATAATACATGGATTAGTGGATGAGTTTTATAATATCATGAAATTAGAATTTGAAATGTTTATGATTGGTGAACTCAAGTTATTTTTAGGGATGAAGGTGATTCAAAATGACTACACCTTCATTTCTCAAGAAAAGTATCCAAGAGTGATTCTAAAGAAATTCAACATGCATGACTCAAAAACAATATCAACTCTGATTGAAGTGGGAGATGAACTTGAAAAGGATGAGGATAGGAAATCTATGGTGTAATGTCTCGGTTCCAGGAGCCACCCGGAGGTGCCCCATACCTGTTTGGTCACATGGCCTCAAGCACATTTCCAGAAATGCCAGAGGCTGTCAACTAGCAGCGAGGGCCTTGGGTGTGATAGTGGGGAAATTATTCCCTCATTGGCAGAGTAACGTAGTATAAATAAATTGATAACAATAGTGGAAACAGTAATAACATGCAAGAAGTAAACAAAAGAAGTAATAAACAACTGGAGCATGCATATATAAATGATGCATGATACATATGCCTAGGAAATAAGACAAACAAGTCACAATGGTGGAATACCATAATAAACCAAGGTAAAAGGAAAATTGATAGACTCTGGTTTTATCTCAAGCCTCAGCTTGGTCGCATGCTCACCAGCTCCACAACAATAAAGTACATGAAGTAGAAGGGTGATTTCCCTTATCTAGACCTTCAACAATATAATCTATTTGGGCCCAAAAGCGTTACCCAAATAGTGTGTGAGACAAATGAAGTAGTAAACAAGGAATTACTCAAAAGTAAACAATCCTACAATTTCAATTACATCCATTTTCATTTATCAAGTAAATAGCTAAACAAAAAAAGTAACCCTATGGGAAGTAATCATAGCATAACCCCTCTGGTTCAACCAAACAAACACAAGAAACCCTTCGGGATGTACTCATAGTCTAACCCCTCTAGTTCAGCTTTAGAAAAGACACTCTAATGAAGCACTCGCTGTCAATTCCCCCTGTGGTCTCCTATCGGTAACTATTGACACTCTGGGGAAGCACTCAACGTCCAATTACCCCTGTGGTCTCGTAACGAGAAAACTACATACACTCTGAGGGAGAACATACATCCATCTCTCCTATGGTCTTGCAACGTAATGAAAATAGACACTCTAAAGAATCCCTTCAGGGTCCATTCTCTCTATGGTCTACTACACAAGGTTCCCACAGCCCTATGTAATCAAACATGCTCAAATGGTATATAGAAGCCAATGTAAACCTAAAGAACAATTTTTCTAAACACTCTATAGCATATCACAGAATGTTAGATAAAATCACTCCATCCTAAAAGTACTAGTCATGGAAAATAAAATAGCCTAATAGGAAAAGCTAGACCAAGCAGTCAGAAACAAGAAAGCATGGAAAAACGCATCCATATCAAGGAAAAATAACCCTATTTACAAGAAATTAACCTCTCTCCAAATAAACAAGTCACAGTAGGAAATAACAGGGCTAAAAACCATAAACACGCAATACCATGTTCTACGGTATTGGGCACTTTTGCACATAGAATTCAAAGACAATCTATGAAAAGGAACAAACCACCTACCATTGTGTTTTACGGTCAATATACATGAGCCTCAGACCTTGAATCACCCTATAACATCATAGATATACAAAAACACTAAAAACATTCAACTAAAGATAACTCAAAAAATAGGAAATCAGGAAACAAGGCTCTAGAATAAGGAAGAGCTTACCGTAGAGATTCCAATGCAATCGACGGTGGTCAAATCAGAGAACAAATAACGAGTCAGGGGCTTGGAGAAGATTCTGTGGCCACAAATGCTCCTAGATGAGATAGGTCAAGAAGAAGGAGGTTCTTTCAATTAGATGCAACCCCGGTCCATTTAATGAAAAAAAAGTACATGGTGTGTTCATCAAAAGTAAAAATCATTTACTTTCCTTAACCATATTCAGTTTTAGGCGATCTCTAGGTCACCCCACACAGCCATGTGTTCGGCCATTACACAACCAGCACACAGCTACCCACGGAAACTGAGTACATGGTGTGTACTTAAAAGTACACAGCGTATACTCCTTAAATTTCTAGAAACTCCTCTTTTTCCAAAAACAACCATAAAATAAGATTCATACCTAAAAAGAAGATTCGGGTTCTTAAAAGCTTCCCCCCTTAAAAAAATTTGTCCCTGAATTTCCCTAGCAAGGCGGCGCAGAAGAAATATCTCAAAAATCTCTAGCCACTACGATCGTACATCGACCTCCCTCTCCCAAGTCTCATCTTGTACTCGCCCATACTGTCATAGCACTCATACTAGAGGAACATACCGACCAAGGATAACCTTCACATTATGATCAAATGTTCATATAGAGTGATCTTCGAATGATGTGTCCACCTCTAGCTCAACATCCTCGTGTTGAAAGACATGGAACGGGTTTGAGAAGTAACGTCTGAGCTGAGAAACATGGAAGACATTGTGCATAGATCGGTACCTATTAGGTAACTAGAACCAATAGGTAACTGACCCAACCCTTTCCAAAACCTCAAATGGTCCAACATATCTCGACAAAATCTTACCCTGTCTCCTAATCCTCCTGTGTCCCAACCTTGGTGTGACATGTAGAAAAACCTGATCTCTGGCCTGGAACTCTAGGGGTCATCTCCATCAATCAGCATAAGACTTCTTTCGTGATTGTCTAGTATCCATCCTCTTCTGAATCAACTCTATATGCTCTATTGTCTCTTGGACAAGACGAGGTCCCACCATAGCTGCATCTCCTGCCTTTATCCAACGTAAGGGTGATCAGCATGGCCTAACGTACAAATCATCATAAGGTTCGATATAAATAGTTTCCCGAAAACTATTATTGTAGGAAAACTCCACAAGAGGTATGCGCTTCTCCCAAGAATCTCCAAAATCTTGGACTCATGCTCGAAGCATGTCCTCCAGCACCTGAATCATACGCTCGGACTGGATGTCTGTCTGGATGTGGTAAGCCATACTCAGAAGTACTTGTGTACCCAAAGCCATCTGTAATATCTGCCAGACCTGAGAAATAAACATGTGTCCCTATCTGAAACAATGGAGTGTATAACCCCATGTATACATACAATCTCCTGGATGTATAGCCTTCCCAACTCGTCAACACTAAAGGTCTCCTTGATCAGTAAGAAGTGAGAAACCTTCATGAGTCTGTCAATGACAAACTAGACTACATCATTCCCTCAAGGAGGCCTCGGAAAACCTATCAAAAATTCCATCATGACATCATTCCACTTTCAATCAAGTATGGATAACTACTGTAAAATCCCTGCTGGTCGCTGATGATCCACCTTCACTTGCTGAAAAGTGGAACACCTCATGAAAAAACCAGAAACATCCCTCTTCATACTTGGCCACCAATACTAATGGTGTAGATCATGATACATCTTGGTGACACCAGGATGAACTTCCCAAACCGAGGAATGGAAGTCCCGCATCAGCTCCTCACGCAAGTTTGCTGACACCCATATGCATACATGAAAACGTAAGATCTCATCCTCTCCTACTGTCCATCCAGGAAAACGGTCCTCTCCTAACACACTATCATATAGAACTAGGCCTTCATAGTCTGATAGCTATCTCATTTGCACTCAATCAAGTAGAGTAGAGGTAATATCCAGATAAGAAAGAAACTCCTCCCCGTGTCTGTCATGAACCTCCAAATGCATCCCAGAAAACATATCCATAAGCTACCACTCACTACTGGCTCCCTGAACTGCTTGTATCTGAGTCCTCCCGCTCAATGTATCAACCACTGCATTACCTTTCCCAGGTGTGTAGACAATCTCAAAGTCAAAATACTGAAGGTACTCAACCCACATTCATTGTCAAAAATTCAGATCACATTGCGTAAAGATATACTTGAGACTTTTTTGGTTGATAAAAACCACAAAATTCTCTCCCAACAAATAATGTCTCCAACCATGTAAATCATGAACAATAATAGCCAACTCAAGATCATGCGTCGGTTAATTCCTCTCATGTGGCCTCAGCTGCCGAGACCCATACACAATGATTCCTTCTCCCTACTTAAGCATTAATCTCAGCTCGATACCTGATGCATCATAGTAAATAGTATAACTCTTGACCATCTCTGAAAATATTAGTATCAGTGTGAAAGTTAACCTCCCTTTAATCTCCTGAAAGGCTGACTCACAAGAATCTAACCATAAGTACTTCGCACCCTTCTTAGTCAAACCCATCAGTGGTGATGCTAAGCATGAGAAGTCCTATATGAAACGTCTGTAGTAACTAGACAGACCTAGAAAAATCTACACCTCAATGAAGTTCTTAGGATGCTCCTAGGAAACTACTGCTCTCACTTTATCTGGGTCTACTGATACTCCTGTCTATGAGATAACATGACCCAAGAAGTGAATTTGGTCCATCCAAAAGTGGCATTTTGAGATCTTAAAAAATAACTGATGCTCTATCAGTATACTCATAATGATATCAAGATTTTTTGCACAGTCGTGTCGAGTTTGAGATTACACCAAGATATCATCTATGAAGACCACCATGAATGAATCCAAGTATAGATGGAACACTTGGTTCATCAGATCCATGAAAATTACAGGCACATTCATGAGACTGAATGGAATAACCACATATTCGTATAGACCATACCTGCTCTGGAAGGATTTAAGAGGTATATCATATGGTCTAATGTGAAAATAATGGTAACTGGATCTCAAGTAAATCTTCAAGAACACCCAGGCTCCTCGAAGCTGATCAAAGAGATCATTAATCCTCGGCAAGGGATATCTGTTCTTGAATGTCTACTGTTTTAGCTTCTGATAATCTACACAATCTCTGAGGGTATCGTCCACCTTCTTTTCAAACTGGATAGGTGAACCCCAAGGAGAAGTATTGGGTCAGATTAAACCCTTTTCCTAAAACTCCTCCAACTACTTCTTGAGCTCTTGTAACTCTGGTGTATCCATCCTGTAAAGAGGAATAGACACCAGTGTCGCCCCTGTCATTAACTCAATATAAAATTCTACCTCTTGCTCCAAAGTAAAACCTAAAAATTCCTCTATAAAGAGATCTCCAAAATGATCCACCACTAGAGAAAAGTCTAACTATGAAGTCCCCTAGTCATCTAGATATAGACTAGCAATCTGATCTGTAACTCCTCCTAACCCATGATGCTCGGGTCCTGCTCTTCTCACCTGGATATCCCATTCTCCCTTATGAAGAAATGATCTTCCCTATGGTGATGTGAAACTCACCCTACATTGATAACAATCGACGAATTTCTAGAAGGAAACTAACTATTCCATTATAAGAATTACATCATAGCCTATCATATGTAAGACATAACGGTCCTAAAAGAAGTGACACCCACCGACCTCGAGAGGGAACTCTTTGTATTGATGTACACTAGATGTTCTTGTCCTAAATGAAGTGTCCAATGTCAAGTCATCATAAGAAGTAAAGATACATAGCCTAATTCTCTCCAAAATATCCATAGATATGAAACTATATGAATCCCATGTATCAAAAAGTGCAGAAGCCAAAATGGAGGCAACTAGAATCGTACCTTGAACTGTAGAGGGTTTGGGATCCTACTCTTACCAAGTCTACTCCACTGAAAAAGCATGGCATGTACCATGGCCCTGTGACCCTTCTTGACCACCCTGAGTTGATCCACTCTATTGTCGCCAGAAGCCATACAACTAGCTACCACGGCGGTGACCCCCACCTTGGACTGGACGGCCGAAATAACTATAATTCCCAGACTGATGAGAAACTAGTGGTGTTGTTTCTGAATGTTGGGTCATAGAAGAACTCTTATCACCATCTGCTGGTGAGAAAAACTGACAGAACCGCTGAAGATGGCCCATCTTTCCACAAGATCGGCACTCGAATGGGTCTCTTGGGCAATGTGGCCTCATATGACCGCTCTTCTCGCACTGGTAGCACACCACTTGGCCACCAGAAGAAGTATCTCGTCTATTACTATCTTCACGTGTAGACTCCCTACGGTGCTTCCTACTATCATCAAGAGGGTTACTAACTCCAGAAGTTGAACCGCCCTGCCTCACAGCTCCAGAATCCCTCAAATTGTGCTCCATGATCAGCGCCTGGTTGACTATAGAAGTAATAGAAGTCAACCTGAAGATATTCACCTGAGATTGGATGTCGTGCCTGAGACCATCCTAAACCATTATCACCAGAAATAACTCATCACCTCCTGGGATGGGTGTAAATCATTCTAGATCTGTGAATCAAGAAGAATACTCCATAACTGAAAGAGTACCCTACTTCAGAATCATGAAATCTCGGGTTCAATCTGCCCCCAAAGTATCCAGGTAGAAGTAGTCATAGAAGGCATGCTGGAACTCGTCCCACACCATAACATATTGGCATCTTGCCAGTGAGATCACATACCACCATATCTTGGAGGATTCCTAAAGCATATAAGTATCAAGTTTCACCCTCCTATTTAGAGTTGTCTCCATATGCTAGAAAATGGATAGCATGGATTCTAACCATGACTCTGCAGCCTGAGGTCCTCCTTCCACTGTGAATGTGGGAGGATTCTACTACTGGAAAACCCACGTCAATTCTACCATTGAAGGGGAAAGATTTGGTACTCCTCGGAAGGTTTGCATGAACCTCATGAATCCCTCTCAGAACTATGCATCGGCACCTTTATCCAGAAAAATGGCTGGTGCCAAGACTGGAATTACAGGAGGATCTACTTGTAGTCCCTGATCATCCATGTCTGGTGTTTGATTACTACCTTGTATTTGGCTTACAACCAGAGGACGCCTCAGAGACATGACTCTACAAGGTCAAGTGCACACCTTAGGATCAAGATTATCAAGTAATGAAACTAATAAGTGTAAGAAATGAACCAAAAAAGGAAAGCAATCAAGATTTTCAAAACATAGATAAATGGCATGTTCCTTTAAGCCTTCACATGGGCATGTACTTCATCCCAAAATGGTCATGTAACACCCCATATACACGGTGTGTTTCTCCAAGTCACGACGTGTACTTGAATCATGTTTCCCTTCCCATGTTCATCTACATGACTAGCCCACACAGTTCTCCTAGGACAGGACTACATGGTGTGTTTGTCCTAGACACAGTGTGTACCGCTTAGGTTTCAACTGCCCATGTTGTTAGTAATGTGGTTGGACACACGGCTGACTCTACATGGCGTGTTTATTCCAGACACGACATGTAACAGCCCGAGATTTTATGAAAAATATTCTTTTTATTTCACTAATGTCTTGTGTTGTACGCTACACCAAAAGGAGCTTGCACAACACGCATCCTTGACTTGCCTTGCATTACACGCAATCGCGACCTTCCTCGATAGCATGTGTAGTACGCAATAACGAGTTTCACTAAACAGCGATATGCTATTAAAATGTTATTAAAACTAGCCGTTATGAATAGTAATAACCACTTTTTGAAATTTTGTAAATTTTATTTTTCAAAATGGATTTCATTTTTGGATTCGGAGTATCGAATTTAGCCTAAGGTGAAATTTTGGTACATTTCGGATAACTTTCATATTCTGATGAATAGTGAAAATTACTAAATTTTAATTAAAAACAAATTTTTTAATCGAAATTATTAATAGTGATAAATTATTAATTTGAGTGGTTTTAAAGTATATTTAGAATATATTTTTACAATTTAATACAATGTTGGTCATTGGTTGTAATTTCACATTTAAACCAGACATAATCAAGTGTCAATCTTTTGATAGATATTGTTTCTTAAAAACACGCTATTTGTTTTAACAGCGGGATTTAATTATAAAATTAATTAATGAAACTTTTGTGTTATGAATTTGGTAAAATAGACTTCATTTTTGAATTCGGAATATGAAATATAGCTTAGGATGAAATTTTGGCATTGTTCTGAAAAACATCAATTTTTGATGAATAGTGAAACTACTAAGTGGTAGGTTAAAAACTGAATTTTGCATAAAACTTAATTTTACCGCTTCTGTGAATGGAATTTCGAAAATCCGAGAGACACGGTTAATATCAAGGACTAAAATGTGGTTCAATGAGATGAAAATAATTTTTTGGTGAATAGTAACTTTTTACTTTTTTTACCGCGGTTAATAGTAAATAGGGTAACTAAGGGTAAATATGATATCAATATTACCCTAACACATGTCCTAATTCTATTGGACAAGTTTAATTCGACCAAAAACAATCTTAGGAATAAAATATGACCATTTAGGCCCACTTGGATTAGATTAGGACATTTATTATTAATTTATTTAAAGAAGGGTTAAAATAGTTAAAATCAAAGTTTAATAAGTAAATCATTTATAATATGGGGTAATACATAAGATAAATTCGATTGTAAATATTCATTAGAAAGCTAAAAAGATTTCCTACATGATGGTATTTTATTTGTAATTTTTAGACATCAAATAATTTAACTTATTTATGACACAAAGATGATGCAGTAAGTAATCTTATTAATGAAATATTGACATAATTGATAATATAAATAACAAAATAAATGTAATTTAAGACTTTTTATGAATTCCACTAATTTTATAGGTTACTATGATATATTAATGTTGATTTAAGCAACTTGGTTCGAACATATAATTCTTTTATGACTTTCACAAAAATCATATATCAAATAGTGTCAAAATTGACACAAAATAGTTTTTAAATCAAATATTATATTATTAATTGTTATTTTATTCCTAAAAATCTAAGGTTCGGCCAAATGACTTAGATAAGGATATATTTATTAATAATATACAATTTGGGGTTCTTTTGGCATGTTATAGTAAGTTTATTAACCATATAGTGAAAGAAAACAAAAAGACATGGTAAAAGTTAAATTATTTAACTTAGAGTTAAATCTAATTGATAAGGTTAAAATAATACCCTAAACTTGTCTAAATCCTATTGGTTGATAAGATTTCGACCCATCCCCACCTTAGCTTCTAAATAAGACCCTTTGTAACCATTATAAACCGATTTTGACTTTAATATAAAATAATATTTTGAGATATTCCTAAGGTGCCCCTCTCCTCCCTTATGAAAGGACACCTCCTCCCCCTCCTCCTCACACCAATTTGAGCACTCAAGCTCGGCCAACCCCTGCCAAAATATCTTCTCCACTTCCCTAGAAACATCCTAGAGGTTCTGGTCTTCCTCAAAGACCAATTTTAGTTCCCTAAGAGGAGGTCTCCAAAAGGCGCTTCAAAGAAGAGGTAATTACCGTTACCAATTCTTTCATCTTTATTTCTTCTTCCACTTCTTCTTCTTAGGTTGTTTCATTATGAAGTAATAACATCAGTATCACTCATATACTGATATGTTATTATAAGTATGAAACAACCCTATTTCACCATCTATCCATCCTACGGAAAAAGAAATCACCGCGCGTGCGTACGTACGGAATACCGTCTCCACGCCGTGGTGTAATCTATTTTCCACCACCACCTTACATGGATGGGTATAATAGTGTAAAGAATAACTATACAAAGTTATTACAACATCATATTGATTCTGATATATTGTATAATCCACTCCAATTCAATTCAATATTTATATAAATGATATCATCGCTCGTGCGTACGTACGGAATACCGTCTCCACGACGCGATGAGATTCATTCTCCATGTTAACCATTTAAGAATGATTATAAAGTATATATAAGAAATAATAATGAAATATATGACATTATAAATCTACTGGATTTATGTATATATATACATATGTATGTCATCTACTTACTTCCATTTCAAGACAATAAAGAAAGGAAAACAGCGTTCATGCGTACGTACGGACTACCGTCTCCATGAACGGTGTTTTTCATTTTATTTATCTACCTATTATATATATATATATACTGAATATATATGATATATAAATCATATTTTATATTCTGGAAGTAAGTAAATCATGATATAAGTAATGATGATGTCAAGAACAACAAGTCAAAACACCTACGATAAATGAAACGATTTTACCCAAAACGCTTCTTTAACATGGAATTTACAAAAGAACGGGTAATATAATGTCATAAGTGAACCATATCTGATATCATAACAATGAATATGATTCTGTAATAAGTCAATAACATGATTTAAATCATTATACAGGAGGTTCGGACACTTACAAAGCAAGTCGGACCTAAGGTAAGGGAAAATATCACAATCTCACTTTTATCCGAGATTGTTTTTACTTTGGTAATTACTGGGGTGTATTTTATCATCCACATCCATGTTCCCTCGATATGTAATATTATTTCCTTCCTTCTACAATAGTTTATATCCAATTTTACCCTTCGGTAAGTTTTTAGTAAAAGAAGTGAAAGGAATCTTTTGTCGTTTTCCGTACGAGGTACTTTTTGACTTTTCCGACAAAAGTACGAAGAATGTTTTTTTAACTTATACGGCATGAATGGATTTTTAAAACATTATTTCCAAGAAGCTTCCTTTACAAGTTTTCAAGTTTATTTTTAATCAACTTCTTTTATTTTAAAGTTGTATGACATGTTATGAAAGGAAAAATGTTTTTGAAGAAGAAAGGATATTTTCCTCAAGAATGGAGTTCAAGTGTTTTATCAAAATTATTTTCCATCTAAGATAATAAAGGGTTCTGTTTTATCCCTGTTATTAAATTGATTTGATCATGTTGTGATGGAATTATTTTTATGAATTCCTTTATCTTATATGAATTGATTTATGATGTCATGAGGTTTCAAGAATCCCATTTTTGTTACATGTGTTATACGATGATGTATGATTTATGATTATGTGGCACACATAAGAAAGGATTTATTATAAGATGGGTGGGACCTATATCTCCCTCCAATGCATTGGGTAAAGACTTTATATCTCATGAGATAGACATGGCTGGAACGGAAGGTTATTTCGGTTCAGTGATACAGGACTGAAACGAGGAGTGAACTCGGTTCAGAAAGGGACTTTGTCCACTAAGATAGTCTTGGCAATGAGTCATGACTAACAAGAAATGATTTTCCATGATTATGTGTGCATGCCACAAAGTTTCAAGTTTTATGTTATGATTATGGTGATCTCATTTTCACTTCTATGATTTATTCCATGTTAAGATATTATGATCTCTTTTGCAGGTTTTGATTTTCATAAAGATATGATATGATTTTTATTTCCTTTATTTGCCCTTGCTGAGCATTTGAGCTCACCCTTTTATGTTTTCTTTTCCCCAGGATATAAAGAAAGGTTTTAGGTATAAAAAAGGAAGATCTTTATGGGAGATATTGAAGATATTTCACCACGATTAGAAGATTACGTTCCGAGTTTCCAAAGACACTAAACTATTACGATCCTTGTGTGTGTGTTTTTGTAATGTACTAAGTATTCCGCAAAAGTAATGTAATGTCAATGTACGTCAGGATACGGGTCTCTACAGTTGGTATCAGAGGAAAGGTTTAGTCAACCTTTGGAAACTAGGATGCGAAAACGTTAGTGAGATCCCTAGAGATATTTCTAAGGTATGTCTAGGGATGTCCCTAAGGTTAAGTATACGTATAGGTTATAGTACTAGAACTACGCTAACGATCATAGAATTAAACCTAAGATGTTAGATGTTCAAGGTACTCCCCCTTTATTATGTTGTTTTCCCTAGCATGATTTTTGCCTCTCACGCTATTCTTTTTGGGCTTTAGAAAATGGCTGGAAACAAGGTGATTCACGATAATGGAGGAAATGATGGACAATGGAATGATATTCTTTATGAGAAACCAAATGAAATGGGATTTGGAAGTCCAAACATCATTATTATGCCAAATCATCAATCTCATAATATGATCAATAAAGTAAAATTTGGTAAGTTTCCTGACTCGGCTAATAAGAGAAAGATGGAGTTTCATGATGATCATAGAGGAAAGAAAGTTCAATTTCCCCTATGTAAATCATGTGGGAAGAGGAATCAAGGATAATGTTTCAAAGGAACTGGAAGATTCTTTGGGTGTGGAAAAGAAGGACACAAAGCAAGTAAATGCAAAGGAAAAGGTTCAGTTAACAACATGGATGAGGATAATGGTATTGCTACGACATCAACAATAGTTAAATGTTTTAAATGTGGAATGTACGGGCATTATGCAAACCAATGCCCTAAGGGAAAGTCTCATGAAGATGATCAGTATGGTCGTATGGGAAGTATTTATGTGGATGATGATGAAGAGACTACAAATGATATGTGAGATGAAAGAATTGTTGAAGCTCGGTCAATGGTTTAATAATGTAGTGGAATGATTACATGTTTATCATGTGTAATGTTGTATAAGTAATATCATGGTACTATGGAATAAAGAGACATGTAAGGATTGTAACATTGTTGTCTGATTAATGTTACCAGTATCCATGAAAGGTTATTCAGATATTTTTGGAATGAAGATGATATGCGCATAATGAAGGGATAAGGGGAAAATGGAATGTTTGACAGTATTCATGAGCTCATGATTGATATAAGGACTAAGTGATATCATGGTTTGAGTAGATAGAATTTTGAGGATTTCGGTATGTGAAAAGTGTTAACTTTTAACTGCATTCAAGTTTTCACTAAGGTTCAATGGGTATTCAAGAGAGTACAAGATTAAGGCCTTTGAATGTGACCAACAAGATATATCTTATGATATATGGGGATCAACGATGGTATTAAATCTCTGGTAACCGTTTTCACTATGTTATGAGAATGGACTGCAGTATTATGAGCCTAATGATTGGAATGAATTATGTTGGACATAAGTTAGTATTGTTTAAGGATAGAAGTTTTTTTTCGATATTATTGATGGGATGTTATAGTAATATAGTTTTATAAAAAGGACAACCTGCAGGACGGGCGACAGCCCATCGCTTCGGACAAGGCTGTGGAAATCGAACCCACAACCGAAGTGCGACTGGCCTTTATCGCCTACCACTGACCTACAGGAAGTCCCTGTTTAGTAGAAACTAGTTTTATTATATTAAGCAGTATGATATATGAAGTATAAGTCCATTTTAGAAACCATATGTGATTAATCTCACTATAGATCGACTTATGTATATAATTTTTACTAACCTTTTGTTTGAGACAGATGGAATGACTCGTCATTCTATCACATGATCTGCTAACACTTCACGAATAAAAAATTCAACTTCATTTATTTAAGAGATGAAGTGGAAATTGTTCAAGGCACGAACAATAGTGAGATTGTACCAAAATAAAGTAAGTATTTATTCTAAATCAAATTTTCAACTTTAGGGAAATGATCTTGAAAACCAAAAATGTTGTCCTAGTGATCTTATACCTGATGAATCAGATGGTACCTTATATCATCACAAATCTATGGATTTGTGATTATTGGCTTTTCCATAGCCATGTTCTCTACCACTCTCCATCAGAACATGATGGTTAGATTTCTCTTCCATATCCATATTTTCACCTATGTGGAAACCCAATGATTTGTTTATTTGGGTAACCGTTACGTTTCATACTTTTGTTTTTAAAGATTAGTTTTGATATTCCTTTTTACGATGTGGGTTTCAATTAAAGAAACTTTCGAATAGTAAACCATTTATAACCCCGACGAATTTCGAGGGCGAAATTCATTTTAAGGGGGGTAGAATGTAACAGCCCGAGATTTTATGAAAAATATTCTTTTTATTTCACTAATGTCTTGTGTTGTACGCTACACCAAAAGGAGTTTGCACAACACGCATCCTTGACTTGCCTTGCATTACACGCAATCGCGACCTTCCTCGATAGCGTGTGTAGTACGCAATAACGAGTTTCACTAAACAGCGATATGCTATTAAAATGTTATTAAAACTAGCCGTTATGAATAGTAATAACCACTTTTTGAAATTTTGTAAATTTTATTTTTCAAAATGGATTTCATTTTTGGATTCGGAGTATCGAATTTAGCCTAAGGTGAAATTTTGGTACATTTCGGATAACTTTCATATTCTGATGAATAGTGAAAATTACTAAATTTTAATTAAAAACAAATTTTTTAATCGAAATTATTAATAGTGATAAATTATTAATTTGAGTGGTTTTAAAGTATATTTAGAATATATTTTTACAATTTAATACAATGTTGGTCATTGGTTGTAATTTCACATTTAAACCAGACATAATCAAGTGTCAATCTTTTGATAGATATTGTTTCTTAAAAACACGCTATTTGTTTTAACAGCGGGATTTAATTATAAAATTAATTAATGAAACTTTTGTGTTATGAATTTGGTAAAATAGACTTCATTTTTGAATTCGGAATATGAAATATAGCTTAGGATGAAATTTTGGCATTGTTCTGAAAAACATCAATTTTTGATGAATAGTGAAACTACTAAGTGGTAGGTTAAAAACTGAATTTTGCATAAAACTTAATTTTACCGCTTCTGTGAATGGAATTTCGAAAATCCGAGAGACACGGTTAATATCAAGGACTAAAATGTGGTTCAATGAGATGAAAATAATTTTTTGGTGAATAGTAACTTTTTACTTTTTTTACCGCGGTTAATAGTAAATAGGGTAACTAAGGGTAAATATGATATCAATATTACCCTAACACATGTCCTAATTCTATTGGACAAGTTTAATTCGACCCAAAACAATCTTAGGAATAAAATATGACCATTTAGGCCCACTTGGATTAGATTAGGACATTTATTATTAATTTATTTAAAGAAGGGTTAAAATAGTTAAAATCAAAGTTTAATAAGTAAATAATTTATAATATGGGGTTATACATAAGATAAATTCAATTGTAAATATTCATTAGAAATCTAAAGAGATTTCCTACATGATGGTATTTTATTTGTAATTTTTAGACATCAAATAATTTAATTTATTTATGACACAAAGATGATGCAGTAAGTAATCTTATTAATGAAATATTGACATAATTGATAATATAAATAACAAAATAAATGTAATTTAAGACTTTTTATGAATTCCACTAATTTTATAGGTTACTATGATATATTAATGTTGATTTAAGCAACTTGGTTAGAACATATAATTCTTTTATGACTTTCACAAAAATCATATATCAAATAGTGTCAAAATTGACACAAAATAGTTTTTAAATCAAATATTATATTATTAATTGTTATTTTATTCCTAAAAATCTAAGGTTCGGCCAAATGACTTAGATAAGGATATATTTATTAATAATATACAATTTGGGGTTCTTTTGGCATGTTATAGTAAGTTTATTAACCATATAGTGAAAGAAAACAAAAAGACATGGTAAAAGTTAAATTATTTAACTTAGAGTTAAATCTAATTGATAAGGTTAAAATAATACCCTAAACTTGTCTAAATCCTATTGGTTGATAAGATTTCGACCCATCCCCACCTTATCTTCTAAATAAGACCCTTTGTAACCATTATAAACCGATTTTGACTTTAATATAAAATAATATTTTGAGATATTCCTAAGGTGCCCCTCTCCTCCCTTATAAAAGGACACCTCCTCCCCCTCCTCCTCACACCAATTTGAGCACTCAAGCTCGGCCCACCCCTGCCAAAATATCTTCTCCACTTCCCTAGCAACATCCTAGAGGTTCTGGTCTTCCTCAAAGACCAATTTTAGTTCCCTAAGAGGAGGTCTCCAAAAGGCGCTTCAAAGAAGAGGTAATTACCGTTACCAATTCTTTCATCTTTATTTCTTCTTCCACTTCTTCTTCTTAGGTTGTTTCATTATGAAGTAATAACATCAGTATCACTCATATACTGATATGTTATTATAAGTATGAAACAACCCTATTTCACCATCTATCCATCCTACGGAAAAAGAAATCACCGCGCGTGTGTACGTACGGAATACCGTCTCCACGCCGTGGTGTAATCTATTTTCCACCACCACCTTACATGGATGGGTATAATAGTGTAAAGAATAACTATAAAAAGTTATTACAACATCATATTGATTCTGATATATTGTATAATCCACTCCAATTCAATTCAATATTTATAGAAATGATATCATCGCTCGTGCGTACGTACGGAATACCGTCTCCACGACGCGATGAGATTCATTCTCCATGTTAACCATTTAAGAATGATTATAAAGTATATATAAGAAATAATAATGAAATATATGAAATTATAAAGCTACTGGATTTATGTATATATATACATATGTATGTCATCTACTTACTTCCATTTCAAGACAATAAAGAAAGGAAAACAGCGTTCATGCGTACGTACGGACTACCGTCTCCATGAACGGTGTTTTTCATTTTATTTATCTACCTATTATATATATATATACTGAATATATATGATATATAAATCATATTTTATATTCTGGAAGTAAGTAAATCATGATATAAGTAATGATGATGTCAAGAACAACAAGTCAAAACACCTACGATAAATGAAACGATTTTACCCAAAACGCTTCTTTAACATGGAATTTACAAAAGAACGGGTAATATAATGTCATAAGTGAACCATATATGATATCATAACAATGAATATGATTCTGTAATAAGTCAATAACATGATTTAAATCATTATACAGGAGGTTCGGACACTTACAAAGCAAGTCGGACCTAAGGTAAGGGAAAATATCAAAATCTCACTTTTATCCGAGATTGTTTTTACTTTGGTAATTACTGGGGTGTATTTTATCATCCACATCCATGTTCCCTCGATATGTAATATTATTTCCTTCCTTCTACAATAGTTTATATCCAATTTTACCCTTCGTTAAGTTTTTAGTAAAAGAAGTGAAAGGAATCTTTTGTCGTTTTCCGTACGAGGTACTTTTTGACTTTTCCGACAAAAGTATGAAGAATGTTTTTTTAACTTATACGGCATGAATGGATTTTTAAAACATTATTTCCAAGAAGCTTCCTTTACAAGTTTTCAAGTTTATTTTTAATCAACTTCTTTTATTTTAAAGTTGTATGACATGTTATGAAAGGAAAAATGTTTTTGAAGAAGAAAGGATATTTTCCTCAAGAATGGAGTTCAAGTGTTTTATCAAAATTATTTTCCATCTAAGATAATAAAGGGTTCTGTTTTATCCCTGTTATTAAATTGATTTGATCATGTTGTGATGGAATTATTTTTATGAATTCCTTTATCTTATATGAATTGATTTATGATGTCATGAGGTTTCAAGAATCCCATTTTTGTTACATGTGTTATACGATGATGTATGATTTATGATTATGTGGCACACATAAGAAAGGATTTATTATAAGATGGGTGGGACCTATATCTCCCTCCAATGCATTGGGTAAAGACTTTATATCTCATGAGATAGACATGGCTGGAACGGAAGGTTATTTCGGTTCAGTGATACAGGACTGAAACGAGGAGTGAACTCGGTTCAGAAAGGGACTTTGTCCACTAAGATAGTCTTGGCAATGAGTCATGACTAACAAGAAATGATTTTCCATGATTATGTGTGCATGCCACAAAGTTTCAAGTTTTATGTTATGATTATGGTGATCTCATTTTCACTTCTATGATTTATTCCATGTTAAGATATTATGATCTCTTTTGCAGGTTTTGATTTTCATAAAGATATGATATGATTTTTATTTCCTTTATTTGCCCTTGCTGAGCATTTGAGCTCACCCTTTTATGTTTTCTTTTCCCCAGGATATAAAGAAAGGTTTTAGGTATAAAAAAAGGAAGATCTTTATGGTAGATATTGAAGATCTTTCACCACGATTAGAAGATTACGTTCCGAGTTTCCAAAGACACTAAACTATTACGATCCTTGTGTGTGTGTTTTTGTAATGTACTAAGTATTCCGCAAAAGTAATGTAATGTCAATGTACGTCAGGATACGGGTCTCTACACGACATGTACTAGAAGGATTTATGCCACCCTGTGTTGTTCGGTACATGGCCGAATTCAAGGGTTATACTACACTGCGTGTTCAAGCTTGAAACGGTTTGTAAAAAATAAGTTCTATTCATCTGTGTTGTTAGTCACATGGGTGAAAACATGGTCCACACAACCCAGCGTGTACATCCAATACACGGCATCTCCCACCAAAGAATTCCCAACCTTGTGCCTCTGCCCACACAGCCAGTGACACGGTTTGAGACTACACGGCGTGTACATATAGTACACAATGTGTACTTAATAAAATCATTTCCTTCCCAAACAGAAGGATATGTGGCATTTATTTTTAATTACACGCCTTCTATTCTGGGTTTTTCCGAACAGTAAGCCTCAGAAACTACTTAGGAACCCAAAAAAATACTGAAACAACATTAAAGTTCCAAATTCCAATCCATGAGGGCCCATACTCCCCGTGAATCAAAACTTGGCATCTTATACAAGTCATATACTAGAATAAAAAAGTGTTGATCCACCAAATTATGATATATGAGGGCCCATAACACCTCAAGAACCAAATTTTGGAATTCATTCAAACTAACCCTTACAAAATTCAATATCCTATAAAAAATTAGATATTTTATCAAGGCATCTATCACAACAGCATGCATATCTAACACAATATCTATCACAACGACATGAAATCTCTAATTCACCCTAAATGGAATGAAAAAAATGCATGAACTGTGATTTGTAGCAAGTGCCTATATGATTCATGAGATGGAATACCCTCATTTCATCGGGTTACAATAGAAATAAAACCTCATTAATATCAACTGTAACAACACAAAACATGTGAATCACCCAACGGTGAAATCAAATCAACTGTAATAATTGAAAAACCAGAAAATAGCAATATACGAGGTAAATAGGATTTTCACTATACACGGGTTAGCTACTCCTAGACATAGCTTATTACAAATTACCTTTTCTATCATATCCCTGACTATAGGTTCCAAACATTAAGTCAAGAAGAAAATAATCCCCTATGATACCACTTTGTAACGTCCTGGTTCTAGGAGCTGCGTAGAGGTTCCCCGTACCCATTTGGTCACATGGCCTCAAGTGAATTTCCCCAAATGCCAGAGGCTGGAAACTAGTAGTGAGGGACTTGGTGTGATAGTGGAGAAACTATAACCTCATTGGTAGAGTAACGCATCATAAAAAATAGATAAAAATAGAAAAAGTAGTGATAACATGAAAGAAGTAAACATAAGAAGTAATAAACAACTGGAGCATGTATATATAAATGATGCATGATACATATGTCAAGGAAAGCATCCAAACAAGTCACAATTCTGGAATATAGTACTAAACCAAAGTACAAGGAAAATAGATACACTCCAGCATCATCGCAAGCCTCATCTTGGTCTCATGATCTCCAGCTCCATAGAAATCGAGTACCAGAAGTAAAAGGGCGCTTTCCCTTATCTAGACCTGTAACAATATAATTTTTTTGGGCCCAAAATCATGACCCAAAAAGGGTGTGAGATGAATCCTAGTAGGCAACAACCCAAAGATCTATACCTAATAGTCAGTGAATATATATATGGATGGAAATTAGCAAAATGATGCAGTAAACAAGGAATTACTCAAAAGTAAACAATCCTACAATTTCAATTACATCCATTTTAATTTATCTAGTAAATAGCTAAACAAAACAAGTAAAATTATGGGAAGTACTCACAGCCTAACCCCTCTGGTTCAGCTTTAGTGAAGACACTCTGAGGAAACACTCACCGTCAATTCCCTATATGGTCTTGTATCGGTAAGTATAAAAACTCTAGGGAAGCACTTAATGTTCAATTCCCCCTATGGTATTGTTACGAGGAAACTATAGATACTCTAAAGTAGCACTTGCCTTTATCCCCCCTATGGTCTCGCAATGTAAAGTAAACAGACACTCTAGAGAAGCCCTTAGTTTCATTTCTCCCTATGGTCTACTACACCAGGTTCCCATAGCCCTATGTAAACTAACATGTACAAACGGTATATGAAAGCCAAAGTAAACCTCAAGAACTACGTGGGTAAATAGTCTATAGCATATCACAGCATGTTAGATAAAATCACTCCATCCTAACAGTACTAGGCATGTAAAACAAAACAGCCTAATAGGCAAAGCTAGACCAAATGGTCAGAAACAAGAAAGTGTGGTAAAACACATCCATAGAATAGAAAAATAACCCTATTTATAAATAATTAAACTCTATCAAAATAAAAAAGGCATAGCAGGAAATAACAAGGCTAAAACCCATAAACAAACAATACCCCGTTCTAGGTTATTGGGCACTTTTGCACATAGAATTAAAATACTATCTATAGAAAGGAACAAACCACCTACCATAGCAATGTACGGTCGATATATTTGATCCTCGGGCCTTGAATCACCCTAGAACTCCGTAGATATACAAAAATTCTAAAAACTTTCAATCGAAGTTAACTCGTGAAAGAGGATAAATCAATAAACGAGGTTCTAGAAGAAGGAAGAGCTTACCATGGCCATTCCAACTCAATCAACAGAGGTCAAATTAGAGAACAGATGGAGATTTGGAGGCTCAGAGAAGATTTGGCATCCATGGATGCTCCTGGACAAGGCGGGTCAAGAAGGATGAGGTTTTGTCGATTAGATGCAACCCCAGTCCATTTAATGAAAAAAAAAGTTCATGGTGTGTTCTTTAAAAGTGCACGGTGTGTTATTTAAAAGTGCATGGTGAGTACTTTCCTTAACCAGACTTCGCTTTAGGCAGTCTTCAGGTCACCCCACACGGCCATGTTTCATCCATTACACAGCCATGTGTTTTTTCATTACATGGCCATGTGCTTGGCCGTGACATGGCTAGCACATGGCTACCTGCAGCAACCGAGTACACAGCGTGTACTTATAAGTCATGACGTGTACTCCTGAAATTTCCAGAAACTCCACTTTTTCAAAAAACAACCAGAAAACAAGATTCATACCTAAAAATAATTTTTGGTTCTTACATATGGATCTCACCTTATATAGGAGGAACATTGCAAGATTTTTATACTTGACTGCAAGACATCTACATATCATCTTTGTAACATGTTTAGTAGCTATCTTACCAAGTAATCTGGAGGAAGAGAATTTTGTAGTTGTCAAAATAAGCATAAGATATATTCAAGGTACTATAAAATGTTTCTTATACTTTAAAGAAGAAATAAATAATAAATTATAATCATTTTATGATACTGACTGCATGAGATAGGTGGTGCATAAAAATTCAACAATTTTGGGGTTCATTCTTCATTGGAAACAAATGTGTGGTATTGTTAAGAAAGAAATAAGAAATCACTTATCTTAGTACGGTTGAAGAATAGTATATATATGTGAAAAATTCATGCACTGGGCTATTATGGATAAAGAAAAAAATTACTGATATTGGTGATGAGGTGAAATAGCCTATGGTGACACACTATGACAACAATATCATGATTGATCTTATGAAAAATCAGGTTCAACACTCTCTAACTGAACATATTGAGAACATATATCACTTTATCAAAGAAAAATTTGAACAACCTATGATTATAATGGATAATGTTGGAATTGGTGATCAAGTGGCTGACATCCTAACTATGCCTTTGGTAACACTAATGTTTGAGAAACATCGTTTGAACCTTGGTGTTCAGACACCTTCCATTGCATGAGGAGGTTACACTTTATCACCTCTCCCCATTTTTTTAATAGTTTTAATATATTCATGGTTTTTATGCAGTTCTATAGGGGAGATATGGTCCAGGGGGAGTTTTTTCATTCATTATAAGGTCCCTTTATAGGTTCTTTGGATTTAATTCCAAAGGGAGAGAATTAAATTTAATGAATTTCAAGTTTATAGGATAGGTGGGTAGGTTGGTGGTATATTAAGGCATGAAAATCTATTTTTCGACTCTTGTTTTCTACACTAAGATTTAATAATGTATACTTAGAGTGGTGGATGAATTATTTCATTCCTATCGGGTTTTTTATCAAGTTTGGTTCTTTATTAATTTTATTTGAAGATTGCAAACAAACCCAAAGGGAGAGATTTCTGGAACCAAGGCTTTTCATAGCAAGAAATAGATTGTTTTGTGTTTTTTCAATCCAAACAAGGTTAATCAAGGAGTTTTCAAGCTAAGTGATCTCATGGTTCAGGTGGAAAAGACATGGTTTTCATGAATATTGATGTTTCACAAATATTTGGAGCTTTATGAAGGAATCTGGTTTCATAATGTCTTGAAGATTCACAAGGTATGGATTTTAGGGAATGACACTTTACAAATATATTAAAAGAATTAAGTTTCATAAAGATGTTGAGATTCAAAAAGGAATCTATTTTCACAAAACTTTTAAGGATCATGAATAATATTTCATGAATAATGGATGAGGCATGATGTAAATATGGTAATCTATGAGACTAATAGAATCTTTGCAAATGGAAAATTTCGCTAAATATTTACAAAGAAAAGCAGCTTCATGAACATGAATACAAACATTTGTGAAAAGGGCATGGTGAGCTTGAAAGATTCATGAAGAGGTGATTTTTTTTAAATAGGAAACCACCCATCATTTGAGATGAGTGAGAGAATTTCGAAAAATGGTTAAATTCTATGATTTCATAAAGCTCTTACAAGAAGGTAATTCTTAGCGAATTAGGAAATCTTCATGATAAGAAGCATCATGAAAAGAATGGTTAAGAACAAATTGAAACTTAGGAGTTTCCAAAAAGGGAGTTTCAGGAAGACTAATAGTTTTATGATAGTATGGAGTTCCATAAAGTCTATGAGATTAACAAAGGCTATGAGATTCGTGAAGGCTAGAAGTTCCACAAAGTCTGTCATCTTTTCTAAGGCTTGGAGTTCTTTGAAGGGTGGGAGCTTTGTGGATGATGCGAACATCATGAAAGTATGTAAGTTTGCAAAGGCAGAAACATCTTTGAAACAAAATGGGGGTTTCTTGAAGGAGTCATTTTCATGAAGGTTACTTTTGTGAATATCTAGTTTTGAGCATCTGGTTTGAGTGAACAGTTCATTAAAGTTCATAACATAAGGACTATGGAGAAAGAAAATTCGTGTTCTAATTGGGGGAATGTTTTTGTGACCAATTAGTTAACATTACCTCCAATTCAATAAACTATATAAGACTTCACCCAAGTCACTGAATATGGTGGATTCAATGTATGTGGTCTAAGGAAGGTAGTTTTCTATACCTAAAATTCTTGTAAAGTCAATGATTCTAGCATGGAGTAACCATGTCTTATCTTTTATAATCCATAATATCTAGTGAACCTTAATTGATTTAAGTATGACTGATACAATTTCAGTATATGCTCCTTGGACTAGCCCTCAATGGTGAACCAAGTAAAAATATTGTGTTATTTTTCTATCTCTACATATGGGTGTTTAATATCTACATGATTCCACAAAACAATTTTAACAAGTTCCTACCAACATGGTGACATGATCCAACTAATTGAAAGAAACATTTAACACCCTGATTCACACCTCCCCTCTCATGGTATTATAGGTTCCTTCACATATCATCATCAAACAATAAGAGTAAGTCAAAACACCCTCCTCTATGGTCCACACCATAAAGGTGTCATATACAAACCAACTACCCACAACTAGGTTACCCATTCACTTCAAACATCTTAACATAAGACTTCTCTCCAGAATACTCATACATACAACTAATCCTGAAAAATAATTATCCACAAGAGGTCCAATAGACCTACACTTATACCATAATGACCCACCAGGTCCACTACACCAATCGTACAAGAGGACCATTCCAGTGTCCTCATCAAGCATCTCACTGTAGATCTAGATAACCCAATATCAAAAGGAAATCCATAAAATCACACACTAGAAGGCCTATAATATGTGGATCCTATTTTCCTGACAAGATGCATGAGATGACTCTTACCTTTATAGTACAAGAGTTAAAATCAAATCATAGAATTCTTTCAAATATTACAAGAGACAAAAATCCATCATAAGTCATCAAAACAGAAAAAAAAATGTGCATTTCTCAAAGAGAAAATCATATAAAACCATAACATTGAAAATCTATAACATCAATCTCAGCCCCTAGTAACCTGGACATCCTACCGAAATAGGTGTTCATGATGTGCCAGCCTAGTATCCATCCTAAGATATGACACATTTCTGTATCCCTTTTCTACCAAAAGCCAGATAGTGAAATAGTAGGAAAGTAATTCTTATGATACCACTTTGTAACATCCCAACCAGGATAACACTAAACGGGTTCCCCTGGACGGACAACCACATGACCTCAAGCGTGCCTCTTCATACACCAAATCTTTTTGACTAAGAGTAGGAGTCTAAATATAACTGTTTGGAGACTATATCACCATATTAAATTGAACAACCAAATGTAAATAACCAAATATCATACACATTAGAGTAAGAATAAAGTATAAATAGATTAAAACATGATAAAATAAAATTAAATACAATAAAGGCATGAACGACCATGTCATACATACAACCAACTTCCCACTAGTCCGGTTACATAAAATACCAAAATAAAATAAGTATAGAAAGGCTCCATAGAATAACAAATAAAAACCCATCTATTAATCTGACACCACTTGTGCAATCCTTCTTGACCAAACAAAACTCAAAGGGGTGTCTGCCCAAAACTGTGCTTATAATGAACATGTGAGAGTAGCTTGGGTACCCAGGTGAAATGGGGAATCTATCAGGGTGTGAGTAAAACTCAGTAGGCCACCACCAGTGGTGTCTAAATCAAATATCAATAAGTAAAATAGTTTATTCTAATAAATGGTGGAATAAATAAATAATATGGAAAATAAATACAAGCTAAGGAGAACATCATCACATGTAGTACCCACTAGCCCAAGGGTTCTAAGGTGTCACTGGACCAACCAAAATGTATTGATCTAAACTAGCCCTCTAAAGTGAGACTTAAGAGGTATGTGCTATTAATATCTAGGAAGGGTGTTCACTTTTCATTCAACTCAAGGAAGCATAAAACCTTCATCCATGGTATCTATCTAATGAAATCAAACTACCAGTTCCTAGAATGTCATCCTAATATCTAAATCCCATATCAACATAAATATCCAACATATATGGAACCTAAATCTAGTATCTAAGAATATAATAAACTATAGGTATGGATACTAGACAATGGTTCTATCAAACCCATCACAAAACATAATAGTAGTGATAGAAACCTAAGTCTCGAATCTTGTTATATCTAGCATCGGTGGTTCCTATAGCATCAGTCTTAGATATCCTAAAGTGGATTATCATTATTCTACCATCCTATTCCAGATGGCGTAACATCATCTCCCAAATAATTGGTCTATCACTTTAACCATAAAGTATAATATCACTGTCCAAATCCTTGGTATGACACCTTATCAATTTTATACTAAATATTCTCGTAGAATTATTCCATCACCTAAATCGTTCCATGATTTCCTAAATTATAATCTCAATATCAGGACCATGCAAATTTTTCAGTAAAAATACAGAAACCCTTTTTAAACCATTAATTATTACTAAGGTCCCTACGGGCCCTCAAAAACAAAACAAACCTCAACAAAGCCCAACACTTTTTCACATTCCAAAAAAACCTAATCTAAACAACCAAGTTAAACATTCAAAAACCACCCTTTTAAAAAATGTATATTTATAGTTAAATGAAAAATAATTCATAAAATATACCTTTTCCATGAAACCATTTTTAATAGTCATCAAGACATTTTTAGTGAAGAGGTAACCACTCACCCATTTCAAATAAATAGTTTAAATCCATTTAAAACCCTTTTATATGCTATGTGGAGGTCAACAATGCATTTCAAAAAAAGGTTCATTTTAAAACATAGCTTTCCCCTCTTAACTCCCAAAACTAGGTCAAAGGCCAATTCACATATTTAAAACCATATCAAAAACCTCATAGCAATTTCTTAAAAGCTTAACACCTAAAAAACAATCCAAACCAACCCCTCACAACTCCACTTTACCCTTTCTGTGAAATGAGTCAGCCCATGGGAGACTATAGGTTTGGTATTATGGATGACCACAGAACCAATGGGATCCATGGAAGGTATATAGTGTTAATCCAAGTCCCAAAACAAAATTATTTAATCCAATAAATAAAGAACAAAACACATGGATTTAAGGCACATACTACATACACATGAAAATCAATTAGAAAGACAATGGGTAAAGATATTAGAACACCTACGTCATTAATAAATCTTTCCAAAAATTTACAAAGAATAGAAGTTATATCAAATCCCTTACAAGACTCTCCCCAACTCCTCATCTCCCTATCAAGCTTGTCGCGAACACCCTCACTCTAGTATTATAACAAAAAATAAACAATTAATTAATTATAACAATTATAATTAATTAATTAACCAAAAAACTAATTGGAATAATGTTGGATGACTCACCAAGTTATTATTCCACACCAAAACGAAAAACTAACCACTCACTTAAGACCCTAGGTATAACCCCAACCACATTCTGGTCCAAATACTTAATAGTAAATACCAATTTGACAACTAAAAAATTAATTCATTAGGAAAATCCTAATAAAATTCACCATGGTCGCATAAATTAATGAAATACCATGAAATGATGTATAAAATCCATATTTTTATCTTCTCTATGAAAGAAGAACAAAATCCACATGATAAATGGATGATTCCACCATGCTTCGGTTGAATAATCAATAAAACCTAAGCTGAAGATCCCCAAAATTATATATAAGGAAGGGGATAAGGAAAAAATCCACTAAAGGTTGAATCTTACCCCAAAGCACCAAAGAATAACCATAAAAAATACATCCTTAGTTATTCTTGGAGAAGGAAGTAAGAAAGGGTAATCCCTCCTCAGATTTGTGTGCATATGGTGGAAGAAAAGTGAATGGGTATCCTAAAATACCATAAGGGAAATGGTAAAAACACCATTTAAATGGGATTCTGGGTAGCATCACGGTTTGGTTACATGGTTTCCCAAACTGTGCACCAACCATGTGGTTGGCTCTGTCCAAGTCCAACCCACTTGCAGGGTTTGGTCACATGGTTGGCCAAACCATGTGCCAATTGTGTGCACCTTTCAAGTTCTCTCTATAGTAGAGTGTACAGTTTTACTGAAACCATGTGCAGTCCATCCACTTTACCTCATAACCTCCATGTTCTTTCACGGTTTCCCCTAGGGACACAAAATGTTTTTCCCTAAAAATGTAGTAACTGTGAAACCTAACCATTTTTAGTTCAAAATGAAAAGAAAACATCCTGGTCATAAGGTGTCGGACGATTTCTCCTAAATTGTGCACATCAAACAGTGAACCCTTGCCAGAAAACTCCAAAACTCAAAAACTCCAAAGACTTAAACAGAAGCCTAGAAAACTCATATAAGAACCCAAGATACCTCCCAATCATAATTTATCATCTTAAAAAACCTTTTTGAGATATTAAAACCCTCATATTTTCATCCCAAGTCTTGATTCAAAATCTAACCCATTCGACTATGAAAATTCAAATTCCATATGAATTTTCAACCCATCCGAATGTGGTATATTATATGATATATTGTTTGGATTATTAGTTATGGATACATATTTATATGAAACATATATATTTTATACCTTGTATTTACCTTGTTCTTCACATAAGGTCAAGAGTTTGTGTTCTTCAGAAGATACAACATCGGGCACAAAACATGGTATCAAAACTATGTTTAAATTTATGAAAGAGTTATTAAATAGTGACTTTCAAAAAATATGAGTGACTTGCCCTTTGATATTTTATGATTTAGTTGAAATTTATTATTTTGGAATAGAGAATCTAAAAAGGGCCAAATGTGACTAGATAAATTTAATGGAACATAATTTGGATTCTAGGATATGTAGGTGGATAATTACTTCTTACCAAAGGATCTAGATCTTCCATTGATCATGATGAATCTAGAAGAAGTGTAAAAGGGTGTGGTAAATAATTTATTGAAAGGAAAAAAGGTGTTTCATGAAAATTTGGGCATAGAACATATCCTTCAACATTCGTGAGGTGAATACAACTGTTAAGTTAATGGTATCCCAAAGAACATGTATGTAAATCCTTTCATAATGAATAAAGAGTTCATATTGTGGTGGGTTTTTGACATGAGAATATAATAATTAAGGTCACTGGATGATCATATGAATTATTTTTTTGTGATATAGATTCAATCATAGTTTGTTAGTGTGGTATTTACTAAATATGCATGGTCCTTGATTCTTTTATCATCGCTTTTGAAAATAAGGGATTCAATGTTGAACACTATGAGTAATTCTAAAAGAAAGAATAATATAGACTTCAGAAATATTTTTAGTTTCATATTGTATGAAGAGATCATGTTGAAGGTGGTACCAGGTGATATTTTACTATGTTTGGCATGGAAGTAAAGGGCACTCAAACCAAATAATTCAGTGGAAGAAATGACAAAATATAAGATATGGAATCCAAGGGAAGTTGGTTGGTATTGGAAACTCTACGTATTTAAAATATGGAATGAGAGGAAATATATATAAGGATATCCAACATAGATAAGTAAATTCTTGAAACCATGATTTCATATAATCCACAAATTCCACAACTAAAAGTGAGTATAGATACTTTGGTTTTAAGTTTAAATAGTTTTATGGATTCATGGGTTCTTAATTTGAGAGCTTTATTCTATTAAAAGTTTGAAATAGGGTTAAAGTTAAAGTATGTGTTCATAAGACTCAACAAGGTTTATCTTATAGAGAAAGAGGCTCTACAGGTTTTTGGTAAAGAATATGTGATCATTTGAATGAGGAATTTTTTTTGAAACTTTTACAAGGTTTCTAACACATAACATGTTTTTGAAATGTAAAAACCTCAATTTCCTAATTTGATGATTATAGATTTTTTACTATTTTGTGGGTAGTTTGTAAAAAATCACACAAGGTTTCATGGTAGTTTCCCAAGGATTAAAGGATAGAACTTTATACTTGTTTGGTGTTTCATAAGGTATCATGCATAATGGATAAATAACTTTCGAAAAAAATAAGATTCCACACATTGTTGATAAAGGTTTATATACTATAGATGAAAATTATTTTTAAAAATAAATCATGTGGAATAAAAAAATTTTAATGGTTTTATCAAAGTAAAGTAGTGAAAGGTGTCATTCAATTTGAATATAATGAAACCAAATAATAATATTATCAAGCTAGTTCCTAAGAATGTATATGTATCAACTATAGTTCAATATCACATGGTTACTCTATATTATCTAACCTCTATTAATGATTCTACATAGAAGGTTTAGGTTGTTTTTCTCAAACAGAAGTTTTATTTGTCTTAAAAATTCATTTTATGGAGATCTAAGGTTGAATTTGAGACCATTATGAAGTTGAAATGCCTTTAGTCAAATAATATATGTGGGTATGGATAAAGAGAGTTTTGGAAATTTTGTTGGATGAATGGAATCTAGATATAGAGTACTATTCTTAGAAAACCTTAGAAAAATAGTTTTGTGGAATGTATGAATAAAATGATGAATGGGAGATCCCAAATAATGATGTTAAGTTTTGTTTTTATAAAGGATTTCTAGGAAAAATTATTTACTTTTGAATATTATCTCAGGAATTATAGTCCTTTTAAACATTTGGAACAAAAAAAATTAAAGGAACATTGGTTTGTAAGGAAGGTATACTTAACTTACCTAAAATGTTTTGGTTATATCATATATTCCCATATAAATTTCAAGGATATGGATAAGCTGTAAGGTAAGTACCAAACTTGTTTCTTTTTTGGATAGAGCAATGAAAACTTTAGTTTTAGACTATGGGATAATAGTTAGTGAAAAGTTACCAAAGTCTAAGAAATCCTCTTCATTGAGGGTATCTTTTGGAAATATTATAAATCGGTGGAAGATGGTCATGGGAGAAAGGTAAAAATAGTGCAAGTTTAGGTTGGGATAAATAGATGTCGGGTGGTTTTGAGCTACTTAGGGAACATGTGAGATATATTTTGAGAGGTATATCCATATTTTAAGAATATATATCAATTATAATGATCTATAAGTACCAAGGTACGATGTACTAGAATTATTAAGAATAATGGAAGATTGGGGTAGAGTTTCAGAAGATATATTTCCAAAATGAGATAAATATTAGGACTTGAGGTGGTCTACCAGGTTTATGAGGATAGTATATAGGTTTTATTTAGAGATACACTTTTTACTTATCATGGAAGAAGGTTTACCCAAAATCCTTGGTTTGGTGAGAATTATAAGTGATTCAATACATTGGAAGTTAGAAATAAAGGAATAGTGAGATTCCTTATATGTTTTTGATAGATGGGGGATAAAAAACTTATAAAAGGGGAGAGGGAACTTGAAAAAACATATAGGTTTATATTCTAAAGGAGGAATAATATGGTAGATTGTGGTATATAAAGGAGTTGGTTGTAGTGGGGTTACAATAATCATAAGCATTATAATTCAGTGATATTTTTCTCCTATTGTGAAACACACAACTATTTTGATGTTGCTCGTCCTAGTTTCAATGGAAGTTTTGTTTCTTGAATAACTATATATTAAGAAAACATTCCTTAATGGGGATTTAAAGGAATAAATAGACCTGTAACAACTAAAATTATTCATACCATAATGGAGTATGGTCTTGGTGTGTAAACTCAAGTGAAGTCTGTATGGGATTGAGTAGCTTCTAAGGAAAACAAAACTTTGATAACTTCATCATGTAATAGAATTTGTTCTAATGCATTATGGATCATTATTATTAATGAAATGTATATGATGATTTCATTTCCATCCTTAAAATTTACTGTGTTTAGAACTTAGTCTTGGATATACCTGTAATGGATAAACTAGAATAGTTGAAGTATTAATTATATAAAAGTTCCCAGATGAAAAATATTTGTTCTTCTAAGTGGATATTGGGTATGAGAATCAAAAGAGAAATGAGAATTCGAACTATTTTCTTTTCAAAGTTAGATTAAATTTGAAAAGTAATAAAAATATTCAAGATGAGTGATTTAATGAATTTTATTACTCCTTTGGTCGAATGCTTCAAAATATAATTGTATAAAATATTTATAAAAGATAATTAAAATAAGCACATAGAAAATATTTATTTTCATTAACTGTAGGAATTTTTAGGTATTCTATGGTGAGTATAATGTATGATATATCTCATATAGTAGCTTTACATTATGTATTCATAAATAATCTGAGAAAGGAACACTCGAAGGATGTTAAGTGTATCTTCAATTATCTCAAGGGAATATAAGATCTTACACAGTATTTTGAAATAGATGATCATTTACAATTGTTTAAGAATATTGAATTTGGAGGAGATATATATTCATAAAATAGGATCACTATTTACTGTTTACATTCAGAGTTACGGTCATGATCTAGAATTCAGGATTACAACTGATTGTTTTCCTATCAACCATAGAATATAATTATGTTGAAATTATGGAAGAAATAAAGTATTTGTTGTGGCTAAAGATTATTCTAAATTAAATTGAATTATGGAAAGAAGTCTGAATGTTTTACTCTGATAGAAAAAGAACAGTTCACTTGGAATAAAATGTGGAATTTCAGTCTTAGATGAAGAACATTCAACTAAAACATGACTTTATCTAGAATCTTTTTGAATATGGGGTGTCAAAACTATATATGGTTAAAGATAATTATAATCCAACCAATATAATAACAAAATATATATATTAACAAATTATTAAGTATTGTCATACTTAGGTGGGTATTAGATAAATTGAAGGTATTAGGATCTCAAAATCTATAATGGACTAACTTAAGTAAAATGATAAGATATTTATAGAACTTTGTACCTATAACTAGGAAGACTTGATGAAGAAGCCATAAAATTATTCTCTGGTGGGATATTTTTAGGCTTGGTGAGAAAATCCATTTTTTGACCAAGTGATAAAGTTTCTAGAAAGTGGTATATTTTGAAAATTGGTACTAAGTAATGAATTAAAGTTTATTGAATAACCTAATGTCCATAATTGATTTTAGTGGTTATGGTGAATTTGATTGATGCAAGCACATAATATGAACTTTTAGTTCTTGGAGGTTGGCACTGATGTAGTTTCATGAAGAAATAAAGCACTTTAATAAAATTATTTATTGTTTATATGTACTATTAATTTCTAATGACACATAAAATTAAACTTTTGAAATTATAACAACCTGAGATTTTCAATGAATATAATTCTATGTGATAGTTTGTACGACATGAAAAACAAAGCATAAACGAACCATGAAACATTATTATTTAAATATGATCATTATAGTATAGCCATTGAATTTTTGGGTTTGATTAGGAATAAAAATATTATTAAATATATATATATATAAAGGTATTACACAATAATAATTTTTGTATTAATTCTTAGGAAATAAGCACTAAATTTCTTATAGTAATTATATTTTTCAGAAAAAGGTTTTCTCCAAAAATTATTTTTTATTGATTTTTCTGAGAAAATATTATAATTAATTTTTATAAAATTTAGAAACATTATTTGATAAAATTAAATTCATTTTTCAAATAATCATATAAAAAATATATTATGGTAAATTCTTTGTATTTTTCTAAAAAATTTATTTTCTAGTGAATACTGTAAAATAAAATTTTTTATTGAAAAACATATTATTGTTACAATAATTTACATAGTACCATTTTTATAAAAATATTCAAAGAAAAGTTAATTATATTAAATTATTATTAACCCAAATAAGTTCATTTTAATAAATTTTATGTTTGAATTTGTTATAAAACCTTTTTATGATTAAAAATCATTTTTCTAAAAAAGTTTTTTTTCATTTCATTTTGTATTTTCAACTTAAAATTAATTTATAAAAATTATAAGAATTGAATATTTAAAAAAATATCACATATTTTTAATCAAGAGTTTTAAATTTTTTAGATAGTTCCCTTTTATTTTAATCAAAATTAATAGTAACCATAATAAATTTGTGCCACCTTGATAAGGGTAAAACCAGGTTAAAAATTTGGGACAAGGCTCTAAATTTTTTATAAAACTTAACTCTATCCCATTATACGGGTGGATTTTATCCATTTCCCTGAAATTTTTGAATATATGTACACTTGGTGTTATATTTCATTGATTCTAGCCTTTATATTAATTAAAGTAAAGATAAAGTCAAAAATGTCACACTTTTGACTTTAATATATCTAATATTTTATCATAAGGAAAAATGAGGTTATGTGGTGTTATAAATGTTTATTTTAAAATAAGGTTTAATTTTATTTATCATATTAATTTATTTTTAATTTTTATGAATTGAATAATTAACCTAAATGCTTACATAACACTAACAAAACATTTTTCAATTTATAGAAAAATAAAATAAATGATTTTGAAAATATTAAAAGTAATGTAATTTGGATGAATAATTGTGTTCCATGGATTTTTAGATAAATTATACATATTAGGTATGTTTTAAAGGATTATATTTTAATTACAACTTTGTCATATTTTATTTAAAGTCAAATTAAATGAATATTGTAAAACATGGTATGATGAAATTTTATGAGAATAATATTTTATTAAATTTTATAAAAATCATAAAAATATTGAAATAGGATAATTTGGATCATATATGTTCTAAATTTTAATCCATTTTCCATTTATGAACCAATTTTTACCTTATAATAAAAATGATAACCCTTCAGGAGTGAAAACGATGTTACTACGGTTAAGGTTGAAATAGATTAATCAAGGCGTTAAACTATAAGATAGAGTTTAAAAAACCACATAAACCTATCAAAATTTTATTGGTTGATGTTATTTCAACAAAATACCACCTTATCATAGAATATATTTCCATTTGGAATCATTTTTCTTGAGAATTACGTTATTATATTTAAATATTTTAAGAAATTCCAAGAGTTTCCCTGCTTATAAATGGGAATCTATTCGTTCTCTTATTTAAAAAACATTGAGCCTTATAGATTGAAAAAAATTAAAAAATTATCTTATAAAAATATTTAGAAACATTATATAGGTTCATTTATTCCCAAAAGACTAACCCAAGGATCTGTAAGTGGAGATTTAAAGGGGTTCTTTCAAAGAATAGGTAATTTCCTTAACCGATAACTTTCTTTATACTTCATTTTTTACCACATATAAATATGTTTTATTTATCATAAAATAATAAATTCAGTATACTAAATATATTAAAGGTTTATTATGATTATGAACCCACCATTATCCACCCTCTTTCCCATCAAATAAGAACTAAAAGTATCGCTCGTGCGTGCGTACGACTTACTACCACCACATAATGATATAATTCGTTATCCATAACTATATTTCATGGATGGTTATTATGAAATGTTTTTTGTTTATATATTATATTTATAAAATTATTTTTATTTTTTAATAATATAACACATCTACCCTCTTACCTTCCAATCCATTAGAAAATGAAAATGTTCCTCATACATACGTGTACCACCTCCATGAAGCGATGTGATTAATTTTTTGTTTCCAAATTACATGGATAATAATAACGATTCATTTTATGAATATATATGATTTATATGATATTATAATTATTATTTAATGGTGAATTATTATTTACCTTTCTTTCTTTCCATCCATTGAAAAGGTGAAAACAACGTTCATGCGTCTGTACGGCCTATCGTCTCTTTGAACGGTTTAATTCATTTTCCAGTATCTGACTTTTATATATGACACTAAATATCTATATAATTATTATATATGATATTTATATCATGATTAAAAAAATTATATGATGTAACCATGATCAATGTACAAGTACTGAGATTGCCAAACTGAAACATGCATGAAAAATGAAGAAATTATCACATCGAATAGTGATTTTAATAATAAATTGTTAATAAATAGATGATAAGATATCATGAGTAAATCCTAATTGTAATGATATATATGATTATAGTTATTATAAAAATTTATAATAAAAATATATTTATTATATATGATGTTTAAACACGTATGAAGAAAGATGAGACTCGATTTAATGGGTTTTCATCTCACTTTTATTCCTATGAGACACATGTCATAGTCACCACTTACTTATTTTATGTGGTGTATAAACATAACATGAATTAATTTTATGATTTTAATAATTATAATTATGGGTATATAAACATCCATATTGGTTTTTCTCTTTCATTAGGCTTCGATTCAAATTTTTCCAAAGTAGTAAGGGATTTATGTTTGAATCCTATTTTAATCAGAGTTGTTTGTTCTTAAAATTCCTTTGAGACAGTTATATGATACTTATATGATAATTTAATTTAAATTTTATTCTAATAATTTATTTATAGAATAACCTATGGAAAATAGACACATTTCATAAACAACTCATAATCGTAATCAAAACCCATCTAGAGAAAGAATAAGGATGGTATCATTGGATAATATCCCTAGTAAAACAGTAATGATGGCTGGTCTGTTATGATTTAGGAAATATGTTTTGATACCTGATTCACTATAATTTGATGGTCTCGGTATTTAACCTTGACATATGAATTGTGTTATATACTTTTTATTATGCTATACTTTTATGACATGAACTTTTGTTTCATGATGGATTTATTATGATTTATCACTCTTGTGATTCATGTATTTTAAAATGATAAAGTTTTATGCCATGAAAAATATTTATGATCCATGATAGATTGGGTATGAACTTTTTAAGTTGTTTTCATGATATTATGACCTTATTATTATCTTATTCTTTCATATGATCATCATTTGATATCTTCCATGTTTACACTTACTAATCATCTAAGCTCACCATTTCTTATGTTTCCTTTCCATAGGTTATGAATAAAGGTTTTAAGTATGATATGTATAAGAATGGTGGAAATAATAAATAACTTAGTGGGATATTATATAGATATCTTATGAAACATTTATTTATGTTTCCAAGATTACAAATACATTAAACCTATATGATTCTAGTGTGGATCTTGAGGTTATGTATTGAGTATTCATCTAATAAGAAGTAATATTTAGGTACAAAAAGTTTGGGTTGATACAGTAACTACTGGAAAACGAACCTATAACCACAGTTTTAAAAAATCTATGGGTATATCCCAACCTATACCCACGGTTTTCAGAGAACCATGGGTATATGTTTCATGGAAAACAAATTTCAGAAATACCTATACCCACAGTTCTTAAAAACAATGGATATAGGTTGGGCTATATACATGGTTTTTGAAAACTATGGCAATGGGTTTCACATGGAAAAAAATCAACCTATACCCATGGTTTGACCTAACCATGGGTATAGGATGACCAATTATTTTTTCATAAAAATCAAAATAATAAGAAATATTTTAAAATAAATATTTATATTTATATATATATATATTGTATATAATAACATAAAAGTTTTGATAGAGTAGTGGTAAAGTAGATAGATTGTAAGGGAAAGGTGTTGGGATCAAATCACAACGGGTAGTTTTTTTAATAAATGACTTATACCCATGATTTTACAAATCATGGGTATAGGTATGAACATAAAAAATTCCTATACCAATGGTTTAAAAACTAAAATTTTATGCCTTATATACCCATGGTTTGTCCAAACCATGGGTATAGGTCTATACTTCCATCTTGGTTTCTAACGGTTCATAGAACCGTGGGTATAGCCTATACCCATAGTTTTGAACTGTATGTATAGGTAAAAATTCTAGTATTGAGTTGGTATTAGAGGAAGGTTTAGTGAACCTTTAGAAACTAGGATAATAAAACAGTAGTAATGACCCTTAAGATAACACTATATATAGGATAACATCATAAGTTAAGGTAAAAAAAGAGTATATATTTCCTAGAAAAACATATTTATCTATATACTTCAAGTCGAAATGGTTTTATAATAGATACCTCTAGGGGTATAACCCCAAAAATATTTTTTTGAGTATATCTCATCCATCATTCTGTTACATGGTATTTTTTCCTTTAATGTGCCACTATTTTGACACTCCAAAGATATTTTATTATGTTAACTCATATTTTCCTTATAAATCATTTAGAATGATTTTAATAGATGATAAATATGAATAGGCTATGTTAAACCTTAGGTCTTATAGAATAAAAATCATTTTTACTAATTTAGACATATTATAAATGATTTTTATTTATTATGTAGCTTCCTTCTATGATTATGGTTACTCACATTAAAGTTTTTGTTTTAGTTATTTGTAGTAACCAAGATAAATTATGTTAACGATGAATGTAAAAGATAATGGAATGATTGTACTTATAGGAAACTAAGTAAAAAATGAGCTGGAATGTGAAACCTTTTGATTTCCCCTAATCAGTAATCTTGTAAAATGAGTAACAATATCAACTTTAGTGAGTTTATCAATGCCCAAAACAAGATAAAAATGTATTTTTATGAAGATCTTATAGAATACATATGGATCCTAATTCTCTAGGATCTCTCTTGTGGTTCCCTGTTCGCTAAGGTAGTGGTGGCTCTCCTCAAGTGGTAGCCCTCCTCAGGTATTGGTGGCCCTCTCCTCTTCAACATTAAATATTCTCCATTTCCTTTCAATTCTTATTTTCCTATGTCTATCTTCATATGGATTTCATTTTAAGGGTCAGTTTCAGTTTCAACTAGTTGTGGATTTAGGGATTCAGCCTCGTTCACCTCCTAGTTATTTATTTCACGTTGTTCCTCCTTCATCAATTTTTGAGATTACTTACATCTCTTGTTTTACTTCTCATTTTTCCTTCCCTCACATCATTACCTTCTCATATCTATCCTTGAGCTTCTGATTTTAGTTCTTCCTTGATGCTTGTTCCTATACAAATCCTAGCCCAGAGCGGCATTTCAATTTCTAGGTCAGCCATATTCCCTTTGATCAATAATTATTCATGGTCTCATTGGTATTATTCCAGCCTAGAGTGGCATTTACATACCTTTGGTACCTTTTAGGTATCGAAAATTATGATTTGATCTTTGGTTCAACTATGGTTTTGGATGTTATTAGTATAAGGGTTTCATAGGAAGTGGTTCCTAGTGTCTATTCTAACTTCTTTGAATCTCTCCTATGGTGGTTCCCTCAGAACTCGGTGTTATCATCATTTTAACTTTCCTATTTATATAGAATGTTATTCTTATGTGATTGGTTTATAGGTGTATTATTTTTTTGTTTTTGGGAGTATTTTTTGGATTTTTCATCAACTATCATGGTTTTGACTTCTCATAGAGGTTTTTCTTGGGGTTTTGGTGATGCTCGAAAGTGGTTCTGTTATTTTGAAATAAGGGTTTTGGTGCTTTGGATCCAGCTACATTTCTATGGTTATTGTCACTCACTTGAAACAATTGTTTCTAGTGTGATTTTATATGATGATGATCGAATAAATTTGTGGTGGGATCCTGGAATTTCTACTGGTGGATTTGAGGTTTGTATTTCAACTTCAGTGCTAACTGTAGGTATTTTACTAATTTTTTGAAGTGATGGTTTGATAATGATTTTTTCTATGCGATTAAAAGTATTGTCCTCATCATGGATCATTGTGGAGGTCATTTAAACTCTTATGCTTCTCTGGCTTCTAGGTCCATTGCTCCTTTCCAGGTCGGTTGTGTGAGATGGTTTCTAAAGAGGTTTTGCGATGTTTTTGGGTGAGCGGTAGGGTGTTTAATGAGGCATGTAATGTGGTGTCATTCTCCCTATTCTATATTTTAAATTTAAATCTTATAAGGTGGTATGTGGTTTAATTTTGAATTTTGTATTTGTGCTGGTTTTTTTTTGTGATTTTCCTCTGGGTTGGGTCCTATCAATTGAGGCATTATTATTGTGAGGTTCCCACTCAACCAAAAATTGATTTATTTAGAAAATGAAAAAATGTATTTGGAGGAGGAAGATCATTTATGTTAATAGATTCAATTTCCAAAATATCAATTATACTGGAAGAAGCACCCAAGTAAATGTCTCAAAGGAATGGGAAGATGTTTTGGGTGTGTAAAAGAAAAAAATGGAACAACTATTTGTTGAAGAAAAATGAAATTTTTTTTTACACAATGGATGAGAATAATGGTTTCTCTAAGGCATCATCAATGGTTGAACGTTTTGAATGTGTAACATATGGAAATTATACAAATAAATATCCTAAGGGTAAAACTCAAAAAAGGATCTACAATGTTTCATGAGTAATGTTTTTAATGTTGGTGATGAAGATGCTATGAATGACATATAATCTGAAGGTGTCATTAATGAATAAGACAACAAAGCTTGGTTAATGGTTAATCAAGTAAGTGTAATGATTGAAGTTTTTATATAATGGAATTTTATATTTGTGTTATAGAAAAAAAATTTATCAATGGTATTATGGCTATAAGGATCATAAAACATTTAAGTATTTTGTTGCAGTAGTTTTTCTTAAAGGATTTGAAAGAATATATTGAATGGTACTCATAACCTAGAAAATTGTTTTAATGTTAAGGTGTTATATTTTTTAAAAACATGTGGTTGAAGGAAACATTTCCCTTAATGTGTTCCTTGTGTTGAAATAATAATACTTACTTGTGATAAATAGACTATTGATAAGGTAAATTGGATAGTATTTATGACATTGGAAGTGATTATTACTTTGACGAAAAAGTGGTTTATGTTATCTTTAATGGAGTTTATAGAATTTTTTATTTATGTAATATATTCAATAATTTATTATTTTATTTAACTAATGATGAGAGAGTCAGTTTTTTTAATAATTTATGTTTTCATTGAGGTTTTATGATAATTCAAGTTATTACCATGTTTCAGGTGAATATATTATCAATGTATTCAAATATATGGTATGTGACATTTATATCTATTTATGTTTCTTTGGGGACTAATGTTAAGATGATTTTATAAATCTAGTTGGGCTATTTTAAATTTTCAGATCTTTAATTTTCTTCAACATATTTTGGATGGGTTTTAAGGATAACTACTTATGGAATGGTTTAAGTTGAACTTAGATATTATTGTTTGATATTTGTAAGAATCCTGGATTTTGTATGAGACATGGATCCTTTTATTTTTATTTTAAATGCATAATTTAGGCCTAGTGTGAGTAGCCTTCCTGATCCTGATTGTTTTGGGGGTGACTGGGGCTTGTTAAGAGCCTAGATCCAACATTTTGGGAGAAAAATACATGGCTCACAATTAGTAGAAACCGTGCGGGGTAGGATGCACGGTTAAAAAACCATGCGATTTGGGGTTCATGACCATGCATTCATGTATATAGTTTTTTAAAAGTGGTTGAGAAATAGTTTTTACATGGTTCGTTAAACCATGCACACTAACCTTGTGGGGTTTCCCTTTCCTAGAGAAAGGGCACAGTGATGGCGCACGGTTTGGCCAACCATGCATCTAAATAGTGTAACCCAGGGATTTTTGGGAAATTATAATTTTCCCTTAAAATTTCTTTAAACCAAAACCTAATTTCTATTTATGTTCATCTTTTGGTTGGAGAACATTTGAGATCTCGTCCTTCAAGCTAAAATGTGTTTCTTGATATCATTCCTCCATCTGATCTCATATTTAAGCATCAAACGCCTTGTTGGGATTACATCGGTGAGTAATTTATTCCTTTTATCCATTCTACATTCTTCTTGGTATCAGATATGTTATATAGGTGCAATCTAATATGCTCTAATTTCAAGTTCTTAATTTTTTTCTTCAATTTTCTTATGATATGAGTCAAATCAAGAGTTTATACTAGATGATAACTCTACCACTGAGCTACAGTAGGCATTCTATACTTTTCCTCTTTGGTTTTGTACTTTATAAAGCTATCTAACATTATGCCTCCTTCCATACTTTCTGACGCATCCCTAAAATTGAATTGGTTTTTTTAATTAAATGAAATGAGTCTGAATAGGGATTCCCTTAATTCCTTTGAGATGAGTTGGTGGTTTTTCCCCTATCAAGGCCACCCATGAGGTGTGCCATGTATTTTACCTTCCCATTTGACCTTTGTTGAACCACCCAAGGGCTATGTTTTAGGCTTTCCTAGTTATAGGAATCCCAATTATAATTTAATATAATTGAATTCCTTGAATAAGAGAAGTTTTTCATCCTTCGAAATGCGTTAAAATATTATGGATTTATTGATTGATGAAATGTATTATATTAATTATGTTATATGAGTGGGTATACTCAATGGTATATTTTTAATGTGAATGGTGGAATCAGTGGGTATACACATTGGATAAATTAAATGTGAATTGGTGGATGGAATGTGATGAGATATGAAATGGTAGTGGATTCCTTTGTTGGTATACCAAGGTCCTTGATTCCATTTATATTCCATGGTGGATTCACCCATAGATATTTTTTATGGTAGAAGAAGTATTGTACTTTTATGCTCCTTGAATATTAATTCCATAGGATTATAAGGGAATTTCCACCTCTTGGATCTAGTTTTCTAGAATCCTTTTGGACATGATCTGTTGAGATGGTCCTTAGACTCCACCAGTGTTGTTACTGAGTTTCCATTGATATTCTCTTGGGACTCGATGAGGATGTCATGGTATTTTATACCTTCTATCCCACCCCTAGGGGTATAACACTTTTTTTATACGAAAAGGCCATGGTAATTTGATCATCTTTGTTACATGGCTCAGTCATGGTTGTTGTGGCACTCCAAGTTATATGGAAAGGTCTTGGTTAACATGTTATGTATAGATGTACGGTGAGGTTACGGTATTTATTTTTCATTGATTGTAGATGCCTTGTTATTGTATATTGATCATCTTTTGAAGGGGGCCTCATTGGGTTGTTCCATATCACTTTTTTAGTAGTAGATGTGCCATGGTCACTTTACTTTTATTTACTACTTACCATATTTACATTGCATTACTCTTAAGCTTATATTTCACTATCTAGATTGATATAGATATTTGGATGGTTACCTACTGATATTGTTTCCCACACCCTGTTTGGGCCACCGTTGGGTACCCGAACAGATTGTACAGATGTGGGTAGGGATAGGAGAAATAACCCACAGTTCCATGGTTGATTTTGTTCTACACTTAGGAGAATGGGATCACAGGACCAATCTAAGACTCATTATTCTATTCATAGATAGAAATTTTTTGTATTTTCGTATTTTGATCCACGTATTGTATTGTGCTACTGAGCACCTATTTTGGAAACTTTGTAAAGACATGTATCATCATATAATGTATGTGAGATCATTTTTATCATAGTTTTATATTACTGACTTGTTTATTACTATCATCTATTTGATTGTAATATTTTCTTCCTCTGTTGACTGTTATTGATGTTCCATTGTGCTACACTCTGGTAATGAGGAAATAGTCTCCCCACAGGCACACCCAAGTCCTTCACTACTAGTTAAAAACCTTTAGAATTTGGATAGATTCACTTGAGGCCATGTAACCAGCCAAGATCGGAGCACTGTTGAGTGACATCAGGGTTCGAGATATTACAAAGTGGCATCAGAGGGATTTTATTCTCTATTTTATTATTTTGTGATAATAGATAGTTATAGGATGGAATTAGAATTTGGTAATGAGTTTTTCCTTGGAGTAGCTAACAAGCATATAGGAAAAAGAAGATTTACCATGAATGAAATGTTTATTTTCTTGATTTTAACTATTACAGTTAATTTGATTCTATTGTTGTGTGATTCACTTTATTTGTGCTGTTATTATTAATATGATGGTGGGTTCTATTTTGTTTTATCCTAATTAGATGACGATATTTCATCTCATGCATCGTTTTTTGAACTTTAAAGGAATCACAAACCATGCAATTATTCCATGCCATATAGAATTTGTGGATTTTTTACATGATGTTGTTATAGATTTTGTAATATTTATACCTATTATATTGATCGAATTATGTATACTGATTTGAGAAAAGTGGTTGGTACTCAGAGTTCATGTCATAACCTAAGAAACATTTTCTTAATTTGGCTACAGCAGACATACTTTGAATCCAATTATGGCATGTTGAGTCATGGACCATGATTCACATGGACTGGAACGTGTTATGGTATGAATTAGGTGGATTCCATTATTTCGTTAATAGATATTATGGGACCTTATGGATCATAAATTGGTGGATCATTTGGTTTAATGATTTTAAAGTGATGTGAAATGGATATGAATTAAAATGAAAACTTGAAATGGTAAATAGAGACATCAAACTAGACCTAGATTCTAAGTGGGAAAGAGGTAGAGTCTTTAGTGAATTTTTGTTTTTTATTTTTACAATCCATGATTTAGTAGTAGTCTATGTGGTATGACCTATTATATTAAGGTTTTGACCTATCCTATGATTTTGAGCTGTGAACTTTGATATTACTCTTTTCTGTGGCATGTGTTTGGAATTGTAGAGGAATACCACCACAACGACCTCCAATCGTACACCAGGAGGGTGGAGATGGCCATGCTCTAGAGGTGGTGCACCAAAGTCTACTAGTGGATCATCCTTTAGTTCCATCTATAGAACCATCTACTTTTTCAAACATAGGTGATGAGTCATAGTTTTGAAAGGGGTATTATCACTTCATGAAAACTTTATAGGGAGCACCGTAGACTACCTTGTCTATGGTTGAGCTGACGTGGGTGTTACAGTAGTAGTATCCACCCACTTTTTTTCAGGATGGCGGTCCATAGGCTGGTGATCTATGGATAGAGACTATACATTAAATTTTCAAGCATCTAGAGACACCTTATGAGAGGAGAGTGAAGCTCGCAACTTATATGATTGGGGAGTAGTAAAGCGCTAGTGGGATATTCTGAACTCGGTTGATGCACTACATGATATGGTTTAGTAGGATTTCTAGACTAGGTTCTTTGACTACTTCTTCCTCGATACGCTGAGGGTAGATTGGGCTAGCTAGTTCATGTGTTTGGAGTAGCATGCTATGATAGTTATGGAGTTCTCAGAATGCTTTACTGATCTGCAGCATTTTGTACCAATGTACCATACCAATGAGTTATTGAGGGTGAGATACTTAGAGTAAGGTCTAAAAACACTATTAGATCTCAATAAAACATGTTCATATTTACCTCTATTACTGAAATGGTAAATCAAGTGTTGATTATAGAACGAAACATGAGGGAAGCTAGGGGCGCAAACTATAGAAGTGCAGTCTATTGAGCCAGTGGTTCAACACCTTCAAATAGGAAGAACTATTTTGAGTCTTCCCATGAGAAGAGTACCAGTCAGGAAGTGAGTACAGGTCGTTTAGTTTCCTTTCATCAGTGTGGTAGACATGGTTATATGAGGAATTAGTGAGATCGTGATCCAGTCGAGTGGCGAGCTTGTGGTGGGATGATTCACATGCAATGTTTTTTAGGACCTTCCTTCCATAAGTGAGTGGTAGGGGGTGAAATCCAATTTCAGGTTCAAGATATGGTTTCTTATATCTACGTAAATTAGTATGATGGAACAATACCGGTTGATCAAGATGAGGTGGTCATAGTTGTTGTCAGGGAATCCAAAAACAAGTTACACCAAGACATCAGAGTGGACCTAATCTGGGCAGTGTGTCTGTGTCAAAGGGCCACAATTCTGGATACATATATTCTATATATCTTACCCCTAAAGATAAGGTCATTGAACTATCTATGGTGAGAGGTATTATCTTAGTATCCTCAACTCTTGCATCTGATATTTTTTACGCAAGTGCATCGTAATGTTTAATATATTTGCCTATTGTAGAAATAATTTGGATCATTATACTATTTTATGAGGGCGTCATGAAACTTTATACTCCATTTTGTATAAAAAAGGATAGTATACACCATTAAAGGGAGTTTACTTTTGAGGTTGGTGGATGTCACTTTATTTGGAATCTGTACACCCTTGAGATGATTGTGTTTGGTGTCACACTCAGAATGCAATGGATAGTGTCTTATTGATCCTACATTGATTTATATTTATGGAGGGTGACTTTTACATCACCATAGGGAACATTATATAATAAAAAAGGAGAGTGAGATGTCAAGGAGAACCTAACTAGACTATAACATCATGGTCTGGAAAAGATGACAACCCAGATTGCTAGTTTTTATCTGGATGGTCAGGTAGCACATCAAGCATACATTCTTCTAGTAGTTGATAATTTTAGGAACGTTTTCTAGAAACCTTTTCAGGTTTCCTCTTTAGAGATAGGTTTATTTTCCCATAGATCTAGTTCCATGAGTTTCAATGGTATCCATTTCTCTTTATAGGATGGCTACAAAGGAGTTGCAAGAGCTCAAGAGGAAGTTAGAGTATTTAGAGGAAAAGAGGTTTTTTCAACCTAGTATTTCTTCATGGGGTTCGCATATCATTTTGGTGAAAAAATTGGATATTACCCTGATGATATGTGTAGATTATCAGAAATTGAACAATATGAAGATTAATAATCAATATCCTTTTTCATGGATAGATTACTTGATCAGTTAGCTTTTAGGACCTTGGGTGTTCTATAAAATTGATTTGATGTTAGGATATCAATAGGTATGATTTCAAACTATATAAATACTTCATATAGATTTTCATATCATTTATGGTCTATATGAGTATCTAATTATGTAATTCGATCTCAAGAATGTGCTAGCCGTTTTCATGGAGCCGATGAACTGATTTTTCCATCCTTATGTGGATTCATTTATAGTGGTTTTAATGGAAGATATCTTGGTGTATTCTCATAATCTAAACAATCATGCTAAAAATATTAATTTAATTTTGGATACACTGAGAGATAATCAGTTTTATGATATGATCAAAAAGTGCCACATATATATGAATAAAATTCACATTCTGGGTCATATTATATTAGAGAAAAGAGTATAAGTAGACCCAGATAAGGTGAGAGCTATAGTTTCTTGGGAGTATCCTAAGAACATCTTTGATAAAAAAAAGTTTTTTAGGGATAGCTGGATATTACAGGTGTTTCATACCAAACTTATCATGATTAACATTTCCATTTATGGGATTGACTAAGAATGGGGTGAATTTGGTATGGTTAGATAACTATGAGACAGCCTTTCAAAAGCTGAAAGGGATAATAAATTCAACACCAGTCTTGATACTCATAGAGTGTGGAAGGAGATAAATTGTGTATTATGATACATCAGGTATAAAGATACAAGAAGTTATTATGTAGGGGGTTGAGTCATGATATACGAGTCTCAATAGTTGAGGAAACACAAGAGGAATTACCTAATGTAGTATCTTGAGTTAGTTGTAGTTGGTTATGTGTTGCACTATTGGAGACATTGCTTATTTGGAGAGAGTTTTATGGTGAACAAGGACAAAAAAAGGATCAAGTAAATATTTACCTAGCATGATCTTAATCTAAAGTAGTGTAGGTGGGTTGAGTACCTATAGTATTTTAACTTAGAGCTTTCCTACACTCCTGCTAAGGGAAATAAAATGGTTAATTCAATGAGCAAGAGGACTCAGATACAAGAAGTTCAGTAGGCCAGTAGAGATTGAAAGATTATGGTTTTTCTCTATGAAATACACTTTGAGGTGAAGTAATTTCAATGGTAGACTTTTCTATCATAGTTAGTTGTAATCTATACCCTAATGGATTGATTAAGAATAAGGCAGCTATCAGATACCGAGGGCCTAGTCCTATGGAAGAGTGTAGTAGGTAAGGACCCACCTCCTGGTTAGACGGTGGAAAAGGATGAGATCATGTGTATCAATGGCCACGTATGGGTTCTAGGGGATATATGTGAGGAGATGATGTTGTAGTTTCATGCCTCATCTTGGAAAATGCAACCCAGTGTTACAAAAAGGTATCATTACTTACAACGTCAATACTGGTGGTTGAGGATGAAAATTGAGTTAGAAAATTTTATTATGAGGTATTCCACCTATCAGTGGGTGAAGGTGGAACAGCAGTTACCATCCATACTTTTTTAGTAGTTACATATACTTGATTAGAAATGATATAATTCTGTAATTGATTTCGTGACCAGTTTTTTGAGGTCACCTTGAGGTAGTGATGTTGTGTGGGTTATTATTGATAGGCTCATGAAGGTTGCACATATCTTTATAATCAAATATACCTTCAGTGTTGATGAGATTAGAAGGTTTCATATCCATGAGTTATTAATCCTTCATGGGGTCCCACACACTATCATTTCAGATAGGGATTCCCAGTATATGTCTTGTTTCTAGTAGAGTTTATAGAGGGTGTTGGGTACATAGGTACTTATGAGTACAGCATACCACCCTCAACTTATGATTAGTAAACGTGTATGATATAAGTTCTTGAGGGCATTCTTTGAGCATGCATCCAAGATTTTGGGGGCCCATGGGAGAGGCATATACCCATGGTTAAATTCACATACAATAATAGTTATCAAGTAACTATAAAAATGTAACCTTATGAATCTTTGTATGGTAGGCCATTCCAATCAACCCTGTTATAGTTATAGGTAGGTGAGGAGAATTTATTGGGACCACAACTCATGCAAGAGAGTTCTGAGTAGGTCCAGTTGATTCAGAAGTGGAGGGATATGATAAAGTCTCAACAGAAATCTTATGTCGATTACTGCAGATGACCTCTAGAGTTCGAGGTTGGGGATTGGGTATTTTTAAATATTTCACTGAGGCGATGAAAGATATGGATAAAGAGACAGGGGAATATTTCAATAAAATATGTTGTGGTGTTCGAGATTCTAGAGATATTTGGGTCGGTAGACTATCGGTTGCAGTTACCTCAAAGGTACCAAGCCATACATGATGTCTTCCACGTATCTCAATTATTCCGTTATCATTTATAACTATCTTTTTCTTTTCAACCTGAGGAGGTTGAGTTAGAGGTAGATGTGTCCTTTTATAATAATTTTTTTTGTATCATTGATTGGATAAAGAAGTTTGTTTGAGAAAAGTCAGTTCCACTATTATGGATGTTATGGAGACATGGTCGTTTATAAGATGAGACTTGGGAGTGAGATTCCAACGTACATGCTCAGTGGATGGAGTAATTATCAAATGAATCTTGACCACCATTGAGATGAAAATTCATGGATGAATTTCTTTAAGGGGGTAATATTGTAGGAACTTGGGTTTTCATATAAAGTACGAATTAATTTTTTTTTAATTTAAATGCTTAATTGTAGAATAGTCTGAGTACCCTTTTTGATCAAGGTGTTTTGGCGGTGTTTGGGGCTAATTCGGAACTCAGAACTAAATATTTTATAGAAGGCATGTCACATAGTTAGTAGAAACTGTTCAAGATAGGATAAATGGTTAAACAAACCACATGATTTGGGGCACACAGCCATACAATTATGTCTGAAGTTTTTTAATAGTGGTTCAGTGTGGTTTGCGCATAGTTAGTCAAACCATTTTCACTAACCATGGGGGTTTCCCCTTTTCTTCAACAAAGGATGCATGGTTTGTCCATCCGTACGGCCAAACTGTGCGACCTAATGATTTTGGGAAATTACAATTTTTCCCTTAAAATTTCATTAAACGTAATCTTAATTTTGATTTTCCTTCATCCATTGGAAGCATCAAATTTTAGAGCACCCCTATGGAGCTAAAAAGTAGTTTTTGATCCCATTCCTCCGTTTAATCTCATATTTGAGCATCGAACACCTCATTGGATCTATATTGGTGATTAATCAATTCCATTTTAGTCGTTCATCGTTCTTCTTGCTATAGGTAGTGCTATTTAGGTGCAAGCTAATATGCCCTAATTTTAGGTTCTTCATCTTTTCTTCAATTTTATTCTGATCTGAGTCAAATCATGAGTTGATACTAGATTATCACTCTACCACTGAGCTATGGTATGTGGTCTATAATTTTATTCTTTTGTTTTGTACTTTTAGATCTAGTTTCCATTGTGTCTCCCTCTATAATTTCTGACACGACCCCAAAATTCAATTGGTTATTTGAATTAAATGAAATGAGACTACATCGGGATTCCCTTTATTCATTTGAGATGAGTTGGTGTTTTTTCCCATCCAAGGCCAGCCAAGGGGTGTTCCATGTATTTTTCATTTGCCTTTGAACTTTTTTAAACCACCCAAGGAGTGTGTTTTAGGCTTTCCTAGTTAGAGGAAGCCTAATTATAATTAAATGGGGTTGAATTTCTTAACTATAAGATGTTTTTCCTACCTTTCCATGTGTTGACATGTAATACCTTTATTGATTGATGAAATGGATTATATGAATTATGTTATGTGAGTGGATATACTCAATGGTTTCTTTTGAATGTGAATGGTGTAATGAGTGGGTGTACTCATTGGATTAATTGAATGTGAATTGGTGAATAGAATGAGATGTGATATTAAATGGTAGTGGATGTCTTGGTTGGTATACCAAGGGTCTTTATTCTATTTAGATGCTATGGTTGCTTCACCAATGGATCTTTTGTTATGGTAGAAGATTCCTTGGACCTGTATGCTCCTAGGATCTTGATTTCCTAGGATTACAAGGGAATTTCCAACTCTTGGATATGGTTTGTTGGACTCGCTCTGGATATGCTCTATTGATATAATACATAGACTCCACCAGTTCCATAACATAGTTTCCATCAATATTCTCCAAGGACACTATAAGGTTTCCATAGTCTTATATACCTTAGATATGGCCCAGAGGGGTATGGAACATCATTTATATGGAAAGGACATTGGAATTTGATCATCTTGGTTGTACGGTTCAGTCATGGTTATTATGGAACTCTTATTTATATTGCAAGGTCATGGTTGACATGTTATGTCTGGATGTATGGTGAGGCCATTATCTTTATTTTGTGTTTTTTGTAGTTTCCTTGTTATAGGATCATGACCATATTTTTTAGGGAGCCTCGTTGGGCTATACCGGATCACTTTATTGCTCGTAGATGTGCCATGGGAACATTACTTTTATTAACTACTTACCTGATTTACTTTTCATGTTGTTATATATTATATTGAAAAGCTTGGATTGATATAAATCATTGGGTGGTTACCTACTACGATTGTATCTCACACCTTGTTTGGGCTGCCATTGGGTACCCAGATACATTATATGGATGAAGGTTGGGACAGGGGAAATCACCCATATTTCCATGGTTAATTTGGTGACTTGCCAAGGATTAAGGGAGTATGGGACTGAGTTGAGGCTTTTGATGCTATTCGAAGATAGCACTTTTTGTATTTTTGGTATTTTGATCTATGTATTATATTATGCTATTGAGAGCCTATTTTGGATGCTTCGTAGATACATTTATTAAAATATGTTGTATATGAGATCATTTTTTAAATTCTTGTATATTCCTATCTTGGATATTATTATCTCTTGTTTGATTATTATATTTGCTTCTTCTATTGACTTTTATTTATATTCTAATGTGTTACACTCTATTAATGAGGGAATAGTCTCCATAAAAACACACCCAAGGTCCTGAATACTAGTCAGTAGCCTCTAGTATTTGCGGAGATATTCTTGAGGCCATTTATCCAACCAACCTTGGGGCATTATTGAGTGGAATCTGGGTCTAGGATGTTACAAAGTGGTATCAGAGATATTTTTTTATAGTTTTTTATTTTAAAACAATATATAGGTATATGAAAGAATTATAATTTTTTAATGAGGTGTGTTAGGGCATAGTTAACCCACATACAGTAAAAAAGAAAAATTACCTCGAATGAAATGGTTATTTTTTGGATTTTGTCTATTATAGTTGATTTTATTCCACCATTGGGGTATTTACTTGAATTGTGATGTTATTAGTGATACTATTTTGGGTTTTATTTTGTTTCAATATAATGAGATGAGGGTATTCCATCTCATGCATAATTTTTTGCACTTTATTGGAATCAAATTCCATGAATTATTTCATACCATATAGGATGAATTTCTTGTTTTCATGGTGGTGTGATAGGTTTCATGATAGTTTTACCTGCTATTGTGATGGAATTTTATACAGTTATTTGAGAAACATGGTTTTTACCCAGAGTTCCTACCATAACCTGTGCTAATAATTTTAGTTTTGGTAAACATCTAGAGATAATGGGAATGACTTATCATCATTTTATATATATTATTATCCATTAAAAGTTAATTTTTGTGCTTCAAGTATAAAAAACCATCTTGAATATTCATTTCTTAGAGTAAGAGATGATGTGTAAATTAATTGAAGCACAACCAAAGGATAAAATTATGATTATGATATGTAAATAAATCAAGTATATTTTCTCATGTTCTCTACCATGATAATAAAATAATCCCTCAACTTTAAGAAATGGATCTTGAAATAACATTTTATACTTTTACCTTCATTTATAATGAATCAATTGTCATTTCACCCATCCTAGAGTTATGGTTTTGTATTTGTTAACTTTCTCCTAACCATGTTTTGTATCACTCCCTATTAGTCCTTGGGGTTATTTTTCTATTCTATGTCCATATTTTCACTTCCCACTAATGTTATTCTATTTGGAAACCTGATGTCCTATTATTCTTAATGACCTTCATATTTCCCTTTCCCTCTTTTTAAGAGGAAGTTTAACTAACACTTTTTTACAATGTGATTTTTCCATAAATGAACTTTCAAATGTCAAACCCTTGATTACCAAGAATAATTTAAAATTGTGAGGATGAAATTTATTAAAGGGGGTGAATGTAACACTTATAAATTTTCAAATAATATTATTATGTTTGATAGTATGTATTACAAAAAACACCAAACTTAAACTAACCATGAAACATTTTTATTTAAATATTCTCATTATAAACTAATCATTTAACTAGAGGATATAAATATAAATAACAAAATAATTAATTTTATATATATATATATATATTTCCTACTCAATACAAATGTGTTTATTAATGATTAGTAAAAAAAGTACTCCATTTTTTAAAGTCATTTTATTCTTCAAAAAATGTTTTTGCTTTTTTTTGTTAGAAAATATTATAATTAATTTCCAAAACAATAGAAAATTTTTTGATAAAATGAAATTCATTTTTTAAATAATAATATGAAAATTATCTTTAGATTAATGTTTGGTATTTTTATGAAAATATTGACAAAATAGTGAATAGTATTAAATACTATTTTTTATTGAAAACTGTATTTTTGTTTAAAGCATTTAAAAAGTAAAATTTTTTTTTAAAATAGTTTAAAATAAAAAATAATTGTATTATATTATCATAAACAAAATTTATTTAATTTCATAAATTTTATGGTTTCATTTGGATTAAAAACATTTTAATACTTAAAACGCATTTTATGAAAATAATTATTTTTCGTTACATTTTTCATTTTCAACTTAAATTAATTTATGAAACTTATATGAAATGAATATTTAAAAATGGATCCCATATTTTGAAAAAATATATTTAAATTTTTATTATTGACCCATTTTATTTTTAATCAAAATGAATAGTAATGATCAAAAAAATTTGTCACCTTAGTAAGGGTAAAACTGGTAAAATATGGTTAGAACTTTGGGACAAGGATTTAAAATTTCTCTAAAACTTTCCTTTAACATATTATATGGTTTTAGTTCTATAATTTACATAAAACTATCAAATATATGGAAACTTCATGCCATATTGCACTGATTATGACCTTTATATTAAGTTAAGTAAAGATAAAGTCAAAAATGTCACACTCTTGACTTTATTATCACTAATATTTTATTATAAGAGTGAAAAGAGGTTATTTAAGTTATAAATGATTATTCAAAATATAAATTAATTTATTTTATCATATTAATTTATTTTAAATTTTTTGGGATTGGATAATTACCCTAAATGACTGTAGAACTTCGACACAGTATTTATCCAATTAATAGAAAAATAAAATAAATGATTTTCAAAATATTTATAGTAATATAATTTGGATGAATTATTGTTTTTCACGGATTTTTTAGATAAATATCATATATTATATATTTTTTAAATTATTAAATTATAATTTCATCATTTTATTGTTTTCTTTTAAAACAAATTGAATAAATAGTGTGAAAAATGACATTAATGATATTTTATGAAAATAATATATTATTAAATAATTTAAAATCATAAAAATATTGAAATTTTAAAAGGGGGATAATTTATGGTCTAAATTAGTATACCTTATCCATTTATGAATCAATTTTTACCTGATAACAAAAACTATATCCCTTTAAGAGTGAAAATGATGCTACCACATTTTAGGTTAATATAGATTAATTTAGGGGTTAAAACAAAAAATAAGGCTTAAATAACCACTTAATTATATCCAAATTTTGTTGTTTTATGGTAATTAGATCAAATACTACCTTATATTTGAATATACGTCCATTTTTAATCATTTTTCTTGATATTTATTTTGTTATATTTTAATCTTTTAATAAATTCCAAGAGTTCCCCTCCCCTCACTTATACAAGGAAACCTCTCCTTTATATTATTTACACCACTTTGAGCCTTATATATCAACTAAAACCCAAAATATTATCTTTTAAATATCCTTATAAAAATTTTAGAGTTTTTTTTCATCCTAAAATTCCAACCCTAGGATCCTTATGAGTATATCTAAAGGAGTTATTTCAATGAAGAGGTCATCACATTGACCAATCACTTTCTTTTTACCTATTATTTTACCTAATCTAAATCAGTGATATTTGCCATAAAATAATAATGTAAGTATCCTAAATATACTTATATTTTATTATGATTTTGAAACAACCATTATCCACCCTCTTTCTTATCAAATGGTAAGTGAAAGTATCCCATATGCATAAGTACAGTTTATCGCCACCACGTAGCGATGCAACTCATTTTCCATCACCATCTTTCATGGATTGTTATTATGATGGGTTTAATGTTTTTAAATTATATTTTTGAAATTATTATTCTTTTTTAATGATAATACCATATCTACCCTCTTATCTTTGAATTAATTCAAAAACGATAATGTCACTCTTAAATATGTGTGGACTACCACCTCTATGTAGCGATATGATTCATTTTTCATTTTCGCTTTACATGGATAGTGATAATGATAGAGTTGATAAATATATATGATTTATATTATATAAAAATTATTCTATAAATGTTAATTATTATTTATCTTTCTTTCATTCCATCCATCAAAATGTGAAATCATTGTCCATGCATAAGTATTGCCCACCATCTCCATGCACAGTGTAATTCATTTTTCTATCTCTACCTTTTATGGATAACTCTATATATATATAATGAATATATATGATATATATATCATGATTAAAATTATAGAGACTATTTAACAATGATCAATGTACAATTACTGAGACTGTTGTACCAAAATATGTACGAAAACGACTCAGTTATCACCCAAAATAGCTATTTTAATAAAAAAAATGTTAACAAATGGGTGATATGATTTCATAATTAAATCATAAATGATATGATAGATATGATACTATTTATAGAATAAATATATAATAAATTTATATTAATTATATATGAGTTTTGAATGTTTATATAGAAATATGAAACTTTAGGTAAGGGATTTTCGTGTCACTTTTATTTCTTTGAAACACATGTCCAATTCACCACTTATTTTTTTCTGTGGTATATAAACTTACCAAAAATTAATTTTATTATTTTTATCATTAAAATTACTGGATATATATATATCCATTTAATTTTTCTCTTTCATGAGTTTTTTATTCAAAAATTACCAATGTCGAATGGGATTTATGTTTCAAAATTATATTAATTGGGATTATTTTTTATTGAATTTTTATTGAGAAAATTATATGATCTATATATGATAAATACCTTTAATTTTTATTCTAATTTTTCTATTTTGTAATAGTACATGTTTCCATTTAATGTTTCACTTTTGAATTGGTCAAGTGACTGAAAGAACATTTTTAAGAAAAAAACCACTTAATTTCGCTCTTTGATCAAAAATAATTTTTCTTCCATATCCATGTTTTCTAAAAAAAATCAATAATGTTTTTAAAATTATCATATTATTTTTTAAATTAATTTTACCAATTAATTAATTTTTATAAAAAAAATAAAAAAAATATAACTAATCTTCTTTTCACTTTCGGAATAAGGTGCATTTTGACTTTTTTACAAAAGTCTTAAAGGAATGTTTTATTTTAACTTTTATGGAATTAATAGAATTGCCCACCATCATGATAGATCAAAACTTTAAATCATACTTTACAAGTTCTAAATGTTATTTTCAATTAAAAGTTTTTCATTAATATTTGGGAAATTTTAAATTTTAAATAAGTTATTTCAAAATAAAAAGGATATTTTCGTTAGGAAATATGTCATTGACTATTTTAAAAGAATTTTTATCTATGAAACATAATTTGATATTAATTATGTTTTAATAGGTATATTATCTAATGATACTATCCATATACTTTATCTATATAGATTATTATTATGATAATGAGATTTTTAGGAAACTAATTTATTTTATATGGGATATGATATGATAAAATGATGAAACGTTTATGAAACTCATCTTATTTCCATTAGTAATGGTTTTATGATATGATGAATGTTTATGATATTTTAGCACATATATTTATGGTTTTAATTATGTGATTTGTAGGCCTAGAATTATATTTCCCTCTAATGCATTGGGAAAATTTTTATATCTCATAAGATAACTATGGAAAAAAATTCGATGTGCTTGATCCGTTAGGGGAAACAAGTCGAAGTGCTTGAACCAATATATGAAACAAGTTAATGTTATTCATCCACTATGGGAAATAATTTTATGTGATTAATCCACTATGTTAAATAGGTAATGATGTATGATAGGTGATGATATCAGAAACATGTGTTGATATCTGCTCCACTATGTTTGTATGGTCTCAGTAATTAACCTTAACATATGATATTTTTTTGATACTTATGATGGTACCACACTTTTATGAAATTAACTTATTATTTAGGATTAATTTATATGGATTTATAAAAAAATTCATGTATTTTAAAATGGTAATGTTTTATTCCATGAATCATATTTAAAAACCATGATAGATTGGTTGTGGGCTTTGTAAGTTGTGTTCATAATATCATAACCTTATGCTTATATTATAATTTCATATGACCATTATTTGATATCTTCTATGTTTATCCTTACTGAGTATATGATATCACAATTTCTTATGTTTATTTTCCCCAGTTTATTAAGAATGGTTTCAAGTTTGATATGTCTAAGAAGGGTGCATGTTATGAAGAAATTAGTGGGAGATAATGTAGATCTCTTACAAACCATTTGTTTATATATCCAAGTTCCCAATGACATAATAACTATAAGATTATAATTTTTATATTTAGGTTAAAAAATTAATATTCATCTAATAGTTTTAATATTTGTGTATGGAAATTTTGGGTTACTATAGAGAGTTTCTAGAAGCATGCATGGTTCACTAGAAGAACCTGTTGAGGCAGTGACTAATTTTGACTAAGTTGAGGGATGCTTGTTAAGATTGGATCTTAGTAACTTTTTCCCATAGATTTAAAATTAATATAGAACTATAATTACTAAAATTTGGATACTATAAATTAATAGTGTATTTCATTTATAATTAGTACAATTTTGATCAAGCCTAAGCTTATTTTAGTCCATTATTTGGAGTTTATTATTTCCTTTTAAATAACTTATTTAATCTTCTAGTGAAGTTTTTATTTCCCACAAATTATGGAATCATCTGAACCATGTTAATACCTGTGTCCCTTTTTTATGTTCTTGAATTTCATTCATTATATGTTCCATTTTGGTTTTCTGGTGTGAGTGCATGAGAGCGTTGGAAGGTGCAAGGAAGAGGTTTGTGGATGTGTTTCCTATATTAATAGTTCCAAACACACCTTTTCATGGCATGTAAACCTTCTGAACATTACGATAAACTTATTTTATATTTGAGGTATAGATATTGGTTTTTTTAAAATATGAAACATCTTGTGTAGTAATATCAGTATACTCCCTCAAAACTTGAGGAAGATCCTCCATCTTTATATTAGTTTCACAAATCATTATTATTTCCAACTGAGATGTAACATTCCAAGGATCGACACAATTTTGTATGAAATACAACTATTTCATTCTAAGAATAAAATCATAAGGTTATATCCAAAATAATATTAGGTTCCAAGATAATAGATCTCAATCCAAAATAAACTCACAACTACACACCTCATCCAACCTCATCAAATATCTCACTAGAGTATTCAAATATAATTTCCTATGAATCTTCTCTATAGAAATATCTGATATATAAACTAGGGAAGTGGTAAAGAAATAATGAGAATCTACAGTATGAACCAGAAAAAAGTAAGAGTGGTGTAAATAAACAAACATGCCTCAAAACACTTATAGTACCTATACTTCTTGTACTTCCATATCCTAAAGTTTACCTCTTATAAATACTCCTCATTTTATAGGTTTCCTTCCTCTACATTCTCTCAAATCATCACTCTTCTAAGATCCTCTATAATTTGGTTTTCTAACACCACCTTGTTTTGGTCACCCCAATGTTTATTTATTCTACTACTACTACTACTATATAAAAAAAATTGAGTAGGTTAATGAACCTAGTGTGTTGCTCCATTAATTATAAAATTAAACTTATAACTCCTATGAATACCTTCAAAATATGGGAACATGTCTTAGAGATATCCCATATTACCATAAGAGAAAAATTGAAATTCATGGGTTACTTTAGATGCATATGTACTACCCACACCAAAGAAATGAGATTACACTAGTAGGTGACTCCCATGGCTAACCTTGATTGCTTTGAAAATAAAAAACTTATACCTATAAATCTACTTTTCACAACAACCAATAGGGTAATACTAAAAAAATATCCCATATTCATAAATAAATTATCTCCCATATTAGAATTTTATAATATAATTATAAAGAACTCAGATAAAAGATTCCAAACTTCCATTTAATCTCATAAATCAAATTTATTTGAAAAATGGATATCTTCTAACTTTAGATCAAACATATAATCCGAAGAATAACATATCAACTCTATAAATCATACACAAAATTCCCAAACTAATATCCACATTATTATTCACTATACAAATCATTTACCACTAACATTCTAAGCCTCACAAAAAATCACCACAAAAGGAACATAGTTCTCATCTTCCATATGGATTGGCTAAAAATTTATCTCAATATCCTTCAAAAACCCCTCAATTTTATGACTACAAATAAGCCCCTCATACTTTAGTAACTTATTCTTTTGGAACACACTCAAGTATATCTTCTAATCCTGGACAGATTCTAGTTCCACTCTTTGATGCATATACTCAAGTACTTATTTCACCTCCTATTGGTAAATTAAATGAAACATCCCTATTAGAACCCATCTTAGTCTAATACTAAATCTGACTGTGTCCTCCAAAGTCCTCATCTAATAGGTCACTTGTTGAAGATAAAATCAAGGTTCTAAAACACACATATGGGTGGTATCTCCCTCATAAATTCTTGAAGCATAAGATAAAAACTACTAATCAAATCCATAATAATAATATAAAACAAAACAAAAATACCATAACTTATATAATTTAATACATAAAATAAGGTCTCTAAATGAATATCTAAAATGAGAAAATCCCATGGTAGTGAATCCACATCAAACGATAACCACAAGCTATTAATGTATAACAAAGTCACCATATCCCTCTTGTAAATATATAAAAATAGTATATATATATATATATATATGTGGGAGGAATTATAATAAAACTACACTCTATAAGATCCTCCCTAAAGAAAAATATGAAAATGTGAAAAAACATACTAATGTCTCAGTGAGTAAATAGAAAAACCAACTTATTACCTAAACTAGGACATCTATTAACCATCATCACTAATGATCAATCACTGAATACCATACAAAATTATACTAATAAAATATCAAGAAAATATATAATGAGAAGGTAAACCACATCTACTTTTCCACTGAACTAATCCCCTCATTTCCCAATAGCATACATCCTCATTCTACCATCCCTTCAATATACACATAACCATATATCACAACCATAACCATATGTCCATATCCATATATGGTATACCAAAATCACATCACTACTACATATTTATACCACATCATTTAAGGGAACATATCATGAAGTACATCAACCTAATGCCCTCCTCCTCCCATTAATTTCTCCATCGCACACCCACATCATAACCATATCACCTCCTAGAATATCCTATGGGTATAATAACATATACTATTTCTAAAAGGAAAGGCGGAGATGGGGGAGTAGTTATAAATATACATCATCCCTATCCTAGATATTGGGGGAATACCTAGAACCCAAAACCTCAAATACGAGTCGGACACATAACTCAACTCGGGTGATGGTGTGTAATAAATAAAAAACTATAATGAATATATAATATCATAAAATACAAATATAAGGATCCATTACCTAACACAATTACACTATTATTGTAGCTATCACCACCACATACCAACATTACTCTCACCACTATCCAAAAATATAAATAAAATCCACCACTACACCATATCACTACTATATTCTACATTGATCACAATAATCCACCACAACAATGAAATAAATTCCACCCCATTATCAACCAAAAGAAAGAAAAAAATTACTAAGTATACCCTAACTATATCAAGAATAAATATAATCATAAGAGTAAAAAACAAAAAAATTCCATACCTAATCAAATTTTAGTCAATGTTAAAAAATTATACATAAACTACACCAAATATTAATTCCATATCTCAATATCTTCTTTACATTACCATCTTTAATTTACTTAATCAATTCAAAAATGTTATAGATAAAATAAAATTGATAATAAAATAAATCTTATCAAATAACCTATGCAATAATACATAAGGATTAATATAAAAACTAAATAAAGCACATATGAGTCACTTCTCCCCCATAAATTTAAATAATTTATTTCATTTTATTCATTATATTATTTATAATTACTTATTGGAAATAAAATGATAATTAAACACTCAATACATAATAAAAAATAGATTTTGAATCCCTACCTTGATTGAAGATTTGATAATCATTATAAACAATGGAAAGATAGGAAAGTATATACATCACCAATGATCAAATAAAAATCCTCAAAAACCTATAAAATATCATCTAATATCAAAACCTTGACCAAAAACCAAAAAAAATAATCTAAAACACCTACCATAGACTTATGAGAAGGAATAATAGATGAAGAATAAAGGAAAGGGGAAAATAAGTGGGAGATAAATGAAGAAAGAGAACCTTGGATCGATAAATAATTATCATGAAAAATGGAAGGGTTTAGATCTTCCATGGGAATCAAAAAACACTAAAACTAAGACTCAATGATATCTAGGGTTCAAGGATAACCAAAGTGATCAAGATAAAGAAAATGAAAGGTTGTATTTAAATTAAAATATGAATAACCTCTCTATGATGTGGTGAAGGATTCACCATAGCTATAATGTTTATGAACTTCAAAAAATAAAATATCCCTTAAATTTTACCAATAATTTTACCAAAGCATATATATTTGACCAGTTTCATGCAATAGGGAATACCAACATGTTATAACACCTTCATCCCCTGACATAATCCATGAACCACCATAACATAGTGAATAATTCTCTCTCTAATTGTCACCCTATCTCTATGGAACCATAATGGAATAGAATTCTCCTAGATGCAGTGTAATGAACTATGATATAGTAAACACATATTTTATCCTTCCCTATAGATCATAGGGATTCCACCAATTCTCAGTAGCCACCAAAATGACCACCTCCACACCGCATATGACTACCACAACATAAACCACCTCAAAATGATTGTTTCACACCTCAGATCCATAAACCTAGTAAAACAACCAACCATCCATGACCATAATTAAACTATGACCATCCTTAACTCCATCATGGAATAAGAGAGAACCATTATACTCATATTGGACCTCAAAATCCAAATGTATAACTTTATACCACTAAACCAGCAATGAAATCCAATCCAACACCACCAATACTCCCAAAACACTAAGTATATGCCTGAGGAAAATCAAGTCCTCTGTATTATATACAAATAAAATAATTATCATCCATAAGAATCAAAGAAAAACCTAGAAGATAAAAAAACCTCAATTTTAAATACATCATGAGATACCTCTTAAATATGAATATCATCCTCACAATAGCACTACGTAGCATAGGGGAGGGAAGAGAAATTAAATTAATTTATTATAAAATCAATCTCAACATATCAATAAAAATCAAAATGATTGAAAAAATAAGAATATTGATCACACGTATTTAAATCATGTTCCCACATACACTCCCTTAAACCTAAGTGTCATCATAAGAAATTAATCAAATAAATAACATGCCCACACAAAAACTTATACTGATAGTTTTGAACCTCAATAATTTTCACCATGAATATTAAATCCTTGTCAATATTAAACTCACCCAAACCAATGGCCTTACAGTCATCATGATGATACCAATGAAGTTGTGACAAGTATAAACATTCATAAAACCAGTCCATCTATTTAGGAAGATCTAATCGATATGCTAACTTTCCAACATTCTATAACACCTAAAAAGTACCGATAAACCAAGAATAAATATTACTACCTTGAATAAACCTCTTTTACCCGTAATGAGGAGAAACTATAAAAAACACACTATCACCAACTTTAAACTATAGAGGTATCCTCCACTAATCATAGAAAGACTTTTATTATTCTTGATGAACTTTCATCAACTAGTGAATTATATATACCTTCTTTATTATGTTCGGCACTAAATTTGTCCCAACAATCCCTAACTCTCTAACCTTTTTCTAGCATAATGGAGATCTTTATGGTGTTTTATATAGTTCTTAAAATGGATGCATATAAATGGATGAGTGATATTTATTATTATAACAAAGCTAAACTGAAGGAAAATGAATCACTAAAGAACCTCAAAAATCCAGAACACATGCATGCAACATTTCTTCTAGAATCTATAATATTTTACCTATATAATTATCTATATGAGGATAAAAATCTGTTTTGAGGAATAAATGAGATAAAAATCATTTTAAATACTCTTATACACTCATGATCTAAAATAATAATCTTGATGAGATACGATTTTACTTAGAACCCCATGAATTTTCCCTACCTTTCATATATACATCATTACAAAACAATCCACCACACATGACTCCTTAATTGTTAATAAATGATATTATTTCATTAACCATTACACAATCACATAAATTGTATCACCTCCCCCCCCCAAGATCATGAAAAAATAGTAATTAAATCCATAAAAAACTTCCTCATATTTCCACAGAGGAGCATTAAAAAGCTACAGAAAACCAACAGTAAAACGATACTCATATTTCATCAACTAACACACCAAACACTAAGACATAAACTCACATATCTACCATTTCGTCCATGTCCACCAAAACCGACTCATCTGAGAATGATACATCTTAGTAATACTAAGACTACCAATGGTGAGCTATGAAGCAACTACATAAACAAATCTAACATCACTAATGAAACAAAGATCCACCCCTAATACAACATGAAATTTTTATCATACTATAACCATTACTCAGGATAATATTTATAAATGAAATTATATCTCCCCACCCACATCTTATGATCTACCAACTAATAATTTTTTAACTACTACAATAAGTTAGAATGCACTATAATCTAATACAAGAAAACTCTATATCTATCTTCCTCTATATTGAGATAAAAACTTGAAATCTCCTCTATAATTCTCCATAAATATCCTAAATATTAAGAAACAGTTATACATTATTTCTTTCTTAGTACATCTGCTACCATTTTAACTTTTTCAGTGTATAGGATATATCGATGTTGAAATACTATAATAACTCCTTCCACTAACATTTAATCATATGAAAATAATGTTTAAATAAGATATATTATAGGCTATTGTAATCTATAAAGTGTAAAAATGATCTTAAATAAGATATATCTGCCACAAATTCAGAGAAAACATAGCACATAGAAGCTTAAAATCATGGGTAGAATAGTTATGATAATAACGATGAAACTATTTAGACCCATAGGAGATCACCACCCTCTACTACATTAAAACACAATCTATATTGTGATGAAAATAATCATAGAAGAATAAGAGTAGTGTTCACTTTATCATTCTGGTACTCAAACACCACCTAACAATGATATAATCAAATAAAGGCCAAGTCATTCCTATTAAATATTATCAAGAGATCTATGATCTAATAGAAATCATATATGAACCTCCTATAATAGCTTTTTTATGCAAGGAAACTATGAAGTTCTATAATATTCTTAAGATCCACCCAATAAAAAGATACCTTAATCATTGAAGGATATATTTCCACACCTTAGTAAGATATAACATTCCTAATGAAGTGAAACTCCCTTATCGATATCTTCCACATGGATATATTTTCATATAGTGGATATCATCAAATAACTGCCAAAACATCCCTTAAAATATCCACATGGCCCTACTCTAACCTCGAACTCACAAAAATTTCATCCATGTAAACTTCCAAAAATAGGTTTCAAAACTGATAAAAATTTGATTTCATCGGTCTCATGATAAAATTTAGATCATTTTCGACACTAAAAAAATAACCACGTACTCAAAGTGTCTATGATGACACTTGAAAGAAATATTTAGGATATATTCCTCTTTCACCTTTATTTAATGATATCTAAACCACTGATTGATCTTAAAGAACCAACTACTGCCCTTTAATTAATCATATAAATAATCAATACTCAATAGGGAATAGTGGTTATTCAATATCACTTGATCCAAGAAATGGTAATTGATTCACAAACACAAACAACCATCTTATATATTCATTAATAATACTAGAGAAGCTTATGGAAACACACTATACTGGGTAAAACCCATCTACAATATATCATTGATCTAAATTCACAAATCCCAAAAATCAGAGGGAACCATCCTATTCGCGGTGGTTTTCAAAACCGTCGCAGAATGTTTCGCGGCAGTTTTTTAGCGGTGGTTTTTTAATTTTTTATTTTTTTTATTTTTTTTAATTTATTTTATTTATTTTACTTATTTTACTTATTTTACTTATTTTACTTATTTTACTTATTTTACTTATTTTACTTATTTTACTTATTTTACTTATTTTACTTATTTTACTTATTTTACTTATTTTACTTATTTAACTTATTTTACTTATTTTACTTATTTTACTTATTTTACTTATTTTACTTATTTTACTTATTTTACTTATTTTACTTATTTTACTTATTTTACTTATTTTACTTATTTTACTTATTTTACTTATTTATTTTATTTATTTTATTTATTTATTTTATTTATTTTATTTATTTTATTTATTTTATTTATTTTATTTATTTATTTTATGCGTTTGGTGAGATTTGAACCCCTAACCTCTTGCATATTTTTCAAAGACTTTACCCCTCCAGCAAACTCGTCATGTGGTTAATAAACAGAATTTAATATACTTATCTATATTAATTGAAAAAACAAATAATACATAAATAATAGATATAAACTCAATAATAATAAATAATGAATAATGAATAATATATAATATATAATATATAATATATAATATATAATATATAATATATAATATATAATATATAATATATAATATATAATATATAATAAATAATAAATAATAAGTAATAAATAATAAATAATAAATAATAAATAGTAGATAATAAATCATAAATAATAAATAATAAATAAATATAAATAATAAATAATAAATAATAAATAATAAATAAAAAATAAAAAATAAAAGGTAAATATTAAATATTAAATATTAAATATTAAATAATAGATAATAAATAATAAATAAATAATTAATAATAAATATAAATAATTAATAAATATAAATAATTAATAATTAATAAATATAAATAATAAATAATAAATAATGACTAATAACTAATAAGTAATAAATAATAAATAATAAATAATAAATAATAAATAATAAATAAATATAAATAATAAATAATAAATAAATATAAATAATACATAATACATAAATATAAATAATTAATAAATATAAATAATAAATAATAAATAATAAATAATAAATAATAGATAATAGATAATAAAACATAAATAATAAATAATAAATAATAAATAAATATAAATAATAAATAAATATAAATATTAAATATTAAATATTAAATATTAAATATTAAATATTAAATATTAAATATTAAATATTAAATATTAAATATTAAATATTAAATAATAAATAATAAATAAATATAAATATAAATAATAAATAATAAATATAAATAATTAATAAATATATATAATTAATAATTAATAAACATAAATAATAAATAATAAATAATAAATAATAAGTAACAAATAATAAATAATAAATAATAAATAAATATAGATAATAAATAAATATAAATAATAAATAATAAATAATAAATAATAAATAATAAAAAATAAAAAATAAATCATAAATCATAAATCATAAATCATAAATCATAAATCATAAATCATAAATCATAAATCATAAATCATAAATAATAAATAATAAATAATAAATAATAAATAATAAATAATAAATAATAAATAATAAATAATAAATAATAAATAAATATAAACAATAAATCATAAATAATAAATAAATATAAATAATAAATAATAAATAAATATAAATAACAAATAATAAATAAATATAAATAATAAATAATAAATAATAAATAATAAATAATAAATAATAAATAATAAATAAATAATAAATAATAAATAATAAATAATAAATAATAAATAATAAATAATAAATAAGATATAAATATAAATAATAAATAATAAATAAATATAAATAATTAATAGTAAATAATAAATAAATATAAATATAAATAATAAATAATAAATAATAAATAATAAATAAATATAAATAACAAATAATAAGTAAATATAAATAATAAATAATAAATAATAAATAATAAATAATAAATAAAAAAATATAAACAATAAAAAAATATAAATAATAAATAGTAAATAATAAATAATAAATAATAAATAATAAATATAAATAATTAATAATTAATAATTAATAAATATAAATAATAAATAATAAATATAAATAAATTTAAATAATAAATAAATTTAAATAATAAATAAGAAATAAATATATAATTAATAAATAATAAGTAAATATAAATAATAAATAATAAATAATAAATAATAAATAATTAATAAATATAAATAATAAATAATTAATAAATATAAATAATTAATAAATATAAATAATTAATAAATAAATATAAATAATATAAATAATAAATAAATAATAATAAATAAATATAAATAATAAATAATAAATAAATATAAATAATTAATAAATATAAATAATTAATAAATATAAATAATTAATAAATATAAATAATAATTAATAATTAATAATTAATAAATATAAATAATAAATATAAATAATAAGTAATAAATAAATATAAATAATAAATAATAAATAATAAATAAATATAAATAATAAATAATAATAAATAATAAATAATAAATATAAATAATAAATAATAAATAATAAATAAATATAAATAATAAATATAAATAATATATAATATATAATATAAAATATATAATATATAATATATAATAAATAATAAATAATAAATAACCAGTAACAAATATTATTATTATTATTAATATTTTATTATTAGTACTAATAAATAATTAAAAATAAATAATAAATAATAAATAATAAGTAAATATAAATAATAATTAAATAATAAATAATAAATAATAAAGGTAACACATGAAAAAGTATGAAAAGACGTGGTAAGGGATGAAAAATCATGAAAACGCATGAAAACGGATGGAGAAGCATATGAAGAATGAGGCATTCGAAAGAATGAGAACGCATGAAAACTCATGACAACTCTGGAAAACCCCTTAATAATTAAACATAATCATCATAATAACCCACAAAAAACCATTGATAAAGATAACAAGTCATGGAAACCCAAATAAACAGTAATAAATGGAGAAACCGTTAAAACCCGTCAAAATGGTCATAAAGAGACAAAAACATTAGACTCACATTAACGGAGATAAATTATGATCCGAGAGTCTGTTTTAGATCCAAGACCTGTCAAATCAAAGATCCTGAAACGATCTTCGACCTGATAGGTGAAAGAGTCTGAATGGACAGGCGGATCGAAAGTTATGACCATTTAAAAAAAAGCTGACGGGGAACGGGTGCTAGAAATGAGGCATCAAAAAACATAACAAACCCGATACCCACTAAAAAGGCCATAACATATGATCCAGGAGTGCATGTGGGCGCCGCGACTAGTCAAACTAAAGCTCATGGAACGAGCTATGATCTGGAAGGTGGAGGTGTTCGAACTGACACGCGGATCGAAAGTTAGGTCCGTTTGAAGACAAGTTCGACGGGACACCGGTGACAGAAACGGGGTTTTGGAGGCCTTTGGAGGGGTTTTGGGTTCAAAAAACACAACAGAACCTAGCTTCTATTGTTTTAGTGCATAGCTTTCTTCGCTGGCTTCGATTTGATATGTGGTAGAGCCCAAAAGAAACACCTGGAGCGAAAGTTATGGCCGTTTGAAGTTAGAGAACTTTTTTCAACATTCTTATAACTCTTATATCTTCTGCACCTTGGATCGTCTCATGGTTTTGATTATATGTGCTTCTAGATCTCTTCATTATCTTCGATTTTACTATTCCTGGCACTCCAATGGACACCCAGATCAAAAGTTATGGTCGTTTTAGTGATTTCGAGGTTTCTCGTGTTTTTTTATTTTTTCCTTTCATTTCGCGGCGGTTTTACTGAAACTGCCGCTATTTCGCGGCATTTTTTTAAAAAGTTGCCGCTAATCCTCAAAAAAAATTTAAAAAAAATAAAAATAAAAATAAAAAAAAGTATGGCATTTCGCAGCGGTTTAAAAAACACAGCGAAACGGCGGCCCGAAACGCGTTTAGCGGCGGTTTTAAAAACCGCCGCTAAACGGCAGTTTTCTTGTAGTGAAAACATTAGAGAACTCTTCCATAAGTCTTGGAAACACCATCACCTAAACTTCTATTAATCCCAATATCAACTCTACCAATTAAGAAGAAAGTTACTTTAGATACCTACACTTCATCTGATACTCTCACTCACCAATGATCTCTAAATTCTCACCTTACATATCAAATAAATATGCTCTACTATAGAAGAAGTCAATAATATTTTACACTGAATATAAAAAATCCATGCTAAGAATAATATTATATAGTTGTATCCATTGTAAGAAAAGATCATTGATTGACTAATGCTTCCCCATTATCATGAACCAACCTGAATACCTTGGTACCCTGATACCTGAGCCATAACTGACATGGATTGAAGGGAATTCATAATCCCCATGGGTTGGAAACTAGCAGCTAGAATAATATAATATAAAATAGGGAACTATTTTTTTAAAAAAATAGTGGAAGATAAAGAAACAAGTCGGTATGATCAAAACTTCATAGGGAGAAAGTACCAAAAACCAAATTGGTATATCAAAACCCCAAAAACATAACATCATCAATGTACTTAGTAGAAATAAAAGCATCCCATTGGAAACATCACTCCATTCCTCAAAAGATCAAGAACATCCACCACCTCCAAGTGGCACTTTACATTTTCTTAGACTTGGAAGAAAGAAATATACAAATGGCTTAAGGAAAAGGTAGGATGTAAGCTATAAATCCCATTAGGGTCTCACCAAGTGTTCCCTAAAAAGATTCTATAATAATAAACCAAATAATGAATTCAATTTTAATAAATCAGTTCATGGTAGTACATTTTCATATATAAAAAAAACATTACTTCATTTCAAAAGACGGAAAACATTTCAAACATGTATTAAATAAAAACTTTAAATAAAATAGTTTATATAAATTAGATAGCACAAATAAATTAGTTCTATATTAGTGTAATATATATCAAAAACTCATAATAAGAATTATGGTTATCTACCCTGTGGTATGATTTTTATATTTATTGGATCCTCAAACATCTCATATCAATGATCATGGAAATATGTGTACATAATTTTTTTAGGATCAAAATTAATAAGACTCATCAATATCCCATTGAGGGTAAGAACAGACTAACTAGATTTTTTTTAGAGTTATTATAATCAATCTATTTTTTGGGAATAATCATCATAGAGTTATTGTCCCAAATATTCAACTAAATAACCAGTATCACATGTTCCCAATCAATAATTCAATTGAAAAAGGTAAAATCATTTCATTTCAAATCAATCATCATTCACAATTCAACTTCCCACTTTTCCTTTTCAAAATTGGAATTCACTTTCAAAATCAAAACATGGGGTTTTCATATTTTTATTACTTTTCAATACAAAACTAATCATATGTTTTAATCATTTCAATTTAATCTGTTTTGATCAAAACAATTCTCAAATAAATTCATAAATTCCATTAATTTAAAAATACATGGCCCAAATTCAAATTACATTGTAATTAGAGGTTTTACCCAAAATTCTAAGACAATTAAATTCACTATTATAATTCATCTCAAATAGGGTTTTCATAAATCCATTGAAATAAATTTAAATCAAATCAAGAAAATCAAGGTTTAATTATATGGTGAAAGTCAAACAAAACCACCTACCTTTAATCATGGAAACAAATTTCAACACCTATAGCAGGATCCACCAATGAAGAAAAATAACGACGGAGATCATGAAACCAACCCTATAATCATGATCCATTTAAAAAAAGTTTATATAACACAAAAACAAAAAGATCTAACATTTTTAAGGAGGAAAGAAAGAAAGATCATGATAATACACACATGTAGAGAATCACTTACCTTAAAGAGATCAAATGAGATCCACTACACTTAGGTCCACCAAGGAATGGGTTTTTAAGAGACAAAATTGGTTCTTGAGAACCTCCAAGACCTAGGAAATCAATTTAGGTCTAGTTAGTGTTGAGTGGGATTATAAAAAAAGGTTTAGGAATTTTTTTATGAATTTTTTAAATTAAAATATCTCATGTGCACCGTTAGCTGGGCAGGGTTTCACTGTTAGACAAACCATGCTCCCAAATTATGCACCTCTATACTAGGGTTCATGGTTTCTAATAGTTGGGTGCATGGTTTTTCAAACCATGTGCTAACCGTAAAAACCCCCATTGTCCAAGTTTTATTGTTAATACTAGGAGGGAACATAGTTTTTGAAAATTGTGTGCTAACCTTGTATAGTCCAAAGAGCCTCTAAAATTTTCCATAATTCACCTGAAGTACCCATAAATAGGACCCAACCAAAGCATGATAAAAAAAGAAGGGTTCAAGAGTACCTAAAAGCTAGTAACAGGATATTACAACCTCCCCATCATGGAAACTTTCTATCCCCAAAAAGCATGTCAATAAGTTTCCATATTGAAGAATGATACCACTTCCCTCTCATTAGTGGATCGTGATCCCAAGTCTCATGTGAATCAGAAACATACTACCATAGCACACTAACCAAAGGTTTCATCCTCCCATGAAGTACCTTTTTCTCTAAATCAACAATCCTGACTCGATTATCAATCACACACAAATCAAGCTTAACATAGAGATCCTCCCAGTTCAAGACATGAGATGGATCTGAAATGTAATTTCCTAGCTAAGATACTTAAAACAAATTATAAATTGATTTCAATTATGGAGGAAGTGATAACTGGTAAGACACATTCCTAACCTTCTCAATAACCTTAAAAGGTCCCACAAAATAAGGATAATTATTTCCTTACCTCCCAAGACATCTATGTACTAAACATGGTGAAACTTTCAAGAACACCTGGTCACTATTGAAATAGTGGTTTCCCTAGACCCAATTATATAGTTATTTTGATCACCGCATAATGTATATTTAACTGTACACATGATATGGAAATCAAAAGGATTGTATAGTTGGGTCTTGGTAACCCACTATTTTAAATCCCTCACTTGCACTAGAGACAACATTCTAACCAAACCTATTAGTTATCACATGATTAAGATAATGTTTTTGCTGATTCATGGCTACAGTTGTTCGGCCTACCATGATTCCTCCGCATGGAAATTCTACTATATGATACCTCATCTCCTTGAGTAAAATTTCTTAAGAGATGGTAACCCCAAGAATATCACTTTTTTACACTGTCATAACATGACATCTTGGATAGTAAGAAAATCATAATTTACATTATAATGATACTTTACTTACTAGGTGACATTCCAAGAACTAGAAAAAATCATTGTATATATATTCTTCTTAGCTTCCTCGGAAGCTTCAACGTACTCGGTCTTTGTAGGTATGGCTGCCACTAGATTATATGATCTTTTCTTACTCATCACCTTATCCTAACTAAGATATAAGATCTCGTGGATCTAGGTAAGAATAGTTTCTTTCCCCTGAAAAACGGTATCATTTATTCTCTACTTACCAGGTAAATATCTTATGTACTTACTGAAGTACAAATAGATAGTTCTGACTGTTTTAGTTGAAGTTCTCCTAGATATTAATGATATCAGCCTAATATATAAGTATATCTCGACAATATCAGTTCTTGTACATATCATGGAACACGTGATTAATCCTTTGCTTTAGTGTATGTTATCCAACTTACCACATTAATCTCCTCCTAGGCCATGAACATGTCTACCTGGAGATATAATTCCATGTGACATTGGAAACAATTCCTCTCTTGAATTATTACATCTTGTGTTTTTTCAATACTATGTCACTATATGTATGATTGACTAGGTATAATAAAACTTTAGATATACCTTAGTATATCTTGTTCCCTAAAACTTAGGTTATATCTTTAATTCAATATCTGGAGAATATATTCTTACATTATTATCTTAACCATCTTGAAGACCAATATCAATTTTCCATATGTTGTTGAACATATTTTACTTGTAAAACATGGTAACTCCCACTAACCTATTGTAGCCACATGGAAAACATTCATAAAAAATGAATATTCTATTATCCTATTGCTTACATCAATCATAAACTGGACTTTAGTAACATTCAACATTTGTTAGCATTCTGTGATGTTTCCATCCTCCTATGGTTTCCTCATATAAACACTTTACATGATTGATGGTCATGACATCCAATGCTTAATAATATTATTATAGAAATTAGCTATGATAAGTAAAATTGTAATGAATTTAGGTATACCAACTTGGTATAACCAATCGAGCCTTATTTGTACTAACCTTGTACCATCCATGTATCATCTCACTTGAATACCCACTATAGTATTCAAAATTATAGGCCCCTTTTCATTATGATACACGGAATTCATTATTGAATTTTAATTGGTCTTTTCAATCGCAACACATTTCCATAAACTTCTTTCATGTAGGAAATATTATTTTTAATGAATAATAGATCACCGACCACAGTGAATAAAAAAATAATCACCATGGTTTTATTATCCCTACGTAGTATGTGTCTCTGGAACATACTTGTTCCACATGCACTTGTGGAACTAGTTATTATGATAACTACATATTCATATATAGAATTGACTTAACCTAAGTCAATTCGGCACCCACTATCTTTAATAGATAAGTGCACCTTTTTATATAAATTTATTCTATCACTTGAATACAACTTTTCATAGGGATTTATGTAATATTCTAAGCAACTGTGAGGATAATTACAATAGATGCATGATGTGATTGTTTTTAAGGAAAGTTTTTTATGTCCTAACAAACTATTTTCATCTAAACACATGCCTTATGACATAATGGATTTTTATCATAATCTAACTTATATGATATCCATTTTTCATGATAGTTATCATATGGTTACGATACATCACCATTATTTTCAAATCATTTCATGAAATATAAAAGAAGTTGCAGAAATTTTCAACATTGATTCTCCATACATCATAAGTCTGATGTATAAAATTTGTGTTTAGGAATTTCTCCCTGCAACATTTTTTTATCAATGTTAACATGTAAGAATTTATCATCGATTCTTATAAAAATTAATGTCATGATGTAGATAAAGAAATTTCATTTTAGTAATTAATCCACACAACATTATATTGATCGATGATTGCGTGGTCAAGATATTCTTTGGCATGTCGGCCCAAAGAACCTCATATCTTATGACCATGCATATATGATAATTCATTTTACCATTCCTTAATTAATTATATGAATATTATGAAGTATATTTACCACTAGATTATCCTTGGAATAGTTTACACTCCCTATCTGAACTAATTCCAAAAGCTTTGTGGCATACCTTTTTTTATAAAGGTTTCTTTTCCAAAACTAAATACGTCAATAATACCAAATTGTTTTAGATTCATCTAGCCTAAATACCAAACCTGGTATATCCTTGATTTCCACTTTTAGTCTTACTTGAAAATACTTATCATTACACAAATGGGTATATCAGTCTTACATTTTATATTCATCAGGTATTTCCTATGATTCATGCATTACTAAACTATTAGTTGGCTATGAAATATCATAAACAACATTAATTAATAAGCTTGGAATAATGTTTCTTCATGTCCAATGGGCATGTGAGATAAATTTGTTGATATTAATCAATAATAGTTCTATAAGAATCATTCACTTGGCAATAAATAAATCATTTACTTCTCACCACTGGCCTGGGTATTACCCTTTCTCAACCACATGGAGAATACACCTAACTTCTAGTAATATTTCTATAATTACTTGGTTATTGTATATTAATACAAATACGTGATAATCATATTGTATTTAATATCCAAGAAGTAAAACCAAAACATTACATTGATGAATATTCCTAAAGAAAAATCGGTAAATTTCTTCATTAATTTAGTTTATTGTGATTAAACTTCCATAGTTTTATTTCATAATATGAAATAAAAATAACCTCATGTTCTTACCTCTTTCATTGAAGGACATTGAAAATATGATTTTGGTATTACTTGAAATTGGAATTTTCTCCTTTCCTTTTAATTTTTTCACCATAATAATTAAAGATTAATATGTTTTTTAAATTCATATTTACATGGAAAACCTTACCTAAATAGGTAATGAAGCATTTACTCAATGTTTATTCATTTTTTTAACTTAAAATTAAACTTGAGTAAATGGGTGAAAATGATATGATAAGTGATCCATTGAAATATCTGGATCCATATTTCAATATAGACATGTCGGTGTAACCATTTCCTAATCCATATCTTTCTTCACTTTCTCCTCATAGACTTCTCAAAGATGTGACTACATGTTTTATCATCCATTTCCTGATGTAGAGACTGCAAATAGAATTGGAATTTGATGATATAATAATAACATAACCATTGTATTCTATATATATGAGTCTCTAGTAAGATATTTTTCACTCTCGCTTCTTGAGGTAGCTGAATAGGTATTGGGGACACTGGCACATTGAATTTATTACTTTGTCCATTATTTATCATAGTTATTTCTCATCGTATCACTTTCCATTTTCTAAAAAACAAATTTTAGTAGATTAGTACTCTTTATTTTATTACCATTTTAGAAATTTTGATTAATTAATTAAATTTCCCCTGCTATTTTATCGAATTCTAGGAACCCTCTGTGCTAGAATCAGAATATTATGCCACTTGAGTATTCCAGTGGAAAGGATCCTTAAATATCCTCTCATAGTCTAAAATATTTGTCTATGCCACTACTTGGAAGGTTAAAGGTAGTTTTTTAGCTGTCCAACCATGAAATTGATATTCCTTCATATATTAAGTGAAGTCCCATATTATAAAATCATAACTTGATTTGCTCAATACTTGCCTCTAAAATTACAATAAGCTAGATTTGGTTACTTCTTTGCTGCAACTTTAGTTAAGTAAACTAATCATTCTTATAAGAATGTCTCGATAGTAAAAGGTACCCTTATATTTGTCATGACGAGCACCCTGTACACTCGGTTTTTTCCAAATTTGAATGATGAAAGGAGAATACAACTTAATATTTCTTTGAGGGTTTTATTATTTTTGAAGTGATGAAAGAAATAATTTTATATTTCATAAACATTTACAATGTTATTGTACTCACAATAGATCATGTAATTGAAAAAAATACATCACACATTCATACATTTCATCTTGTTTATTATTTTATATGATAATGCAATAATTGTACACTTACATAAAATAAAAAACAATGCATAAAATAAATTAATCTATCTAACTAGTCTTGAGAATATAATAATTATTAATCCATAAAGGATCAATCTTAACCTTAGGGGTTCTATATCTAAGTTGACTCCTCACTCATATCACAGTTATCCCCATTGCAATATAATCATTTCTCTTCTAGATTACCGCCTTGACTTGGTAGGGTCTGCATCTTGGAATGACTTCATCTTTGTAAATATATACTCACACATAGGTGAGGGGATCTAGGGGTGTAATTTACAATAGGTTTGTTGGATTCACATTCCCTTATACATATTTGAAAAATAATATGATTCATAGACCATAAATTAACTACTTAATTATTACAATCATCGCATATAATAAATAATTAATTAATTAAATAAATCCAGACATGCACGGGTCGGTCACTAGATCAAGACCAGTTGGTATAAAATTTCTTGCAATAAAATTAAATTATGATAAATTTAAATAGTACAAGGGTGTTTTAATAAATTAATTTAATTTAAATATATTGGGAAAAAATCCCTCAAGATATCATTGAATCAATTTTGAGGTGATTGTGTTTGTTGACAAATTGGGCCTCCATGATTTGTTTATTGACAAAGCAGACCACGATGTTCAATTTGTCGACAAAGGGGGTTTATATGGTGAGTTTTTGAGTTCAATAGATGTTGTTAATAATAATTTATTGGAATAAGACCCTAGAAAAAGGAATGGATGATCTGGAGGTGTTACAAAAAGTGCAAACACAAGGTGGAGCCATTTTCCAGTGTTCGCCAAATTTTTGGGCCTCAAAATTGACAAATGGAGAAAAGTGTTTTTGGAAAAGGGGCTTGTTTTCCAGTTTATTGGAGTTCTATAAAGTTTTTCACCATATTGTTTTCAATATTATAACATAAAAATATGTAAAAGGAAAGAGAGGCACCGGAGTTTTGGTTTGTGCATGCAAGGTGACTAGGGCGATAGAGGCTAAGGCAGCTGGACTTGCGCACTAGGAGGAGACTTATGTGTAGTGCTCAGGGTTCCCAAAATTCCTATAAAAATAGGGATAACCCTCCTCATTCATGAATAATCTCAACACTAAGATAATCTTTGAGCTTCAGTCATGAAGGTGGTTTGGGTGCTCAAGTGGTGGTTTGGGTGAGCAAGTGTAAAGATATACATAAGTTGCGCGCCAATATTGGTTTGGGAATAAAAGAGTGTGAGTCACCCAAGTTTTGAGTTGAAGAAGGGAGTGTCACACAAGTGGTTTGGTGACACTTCCGCACCTATCTTGTAGAAGTACACCAATCATTTTAGGTTTTCGCGAATGTTGGAATATTTCCCAATACACCTAAGGTAATGGGGTGTTCATTGGTGAATGAAAGTGAAACTTCAACAGAGCACCTACATAAATAAGAAGATTCGTTCATTTGTGATAATGAAGGTGACTACAAGTCTTTAAATTGTGAGTGGATCTTCTGAAGAAGCAGTGAGACCACTTCAATAGAGAGAACATTGATCTTTCAAATTGTGAGTGGTTGTAAACTAGGTGGGACAGTGAGTCTTCTCCAAACTTTGTAAACAGCAGTGTGATTTTAGTAGATTTGGTACATCAGTACATCACTGGTGTATTATCCTTGGATGTAGCCCAGTAAGGGTGAACCAAGTAAAAATGTTGTGTCCTTTTCATGATTTAATTTCTATTTACACTATGTTATAGGAAAGAGAGAGAAGAGAGTTTTTCTTAACTGAGAAACAAGATCAATAGGGGCATTTGTTTTAATCTGTCATACCCCAATCCCCCCCCCCTATCAGGGTATCTAACCTAGTAGACCTAAAAATTAGTATCAAAGGGAAAGGTTTCTATCATTGTTTTCTCTCTCAAATTGAGTTCACCAATCATAAAGGGATTCCGATCTTTGATGGGAACAATTTTCAGCTATGGAAGAACCAGATGAAACACTACTTCTGATCTTTCGGAATGGATGTGTTTATAGTAGAAATGCATGGTATAACTACCAATATTAACAGTGGTGCACTATCAAAAGCTAAACAAAGAGAATTGGATGTTGACGCCAAGGGAATAAATGCTTTATGGGGAGCTCTATCCAATTCTATATATATAAAGGTGATGTCATGAAAAGAATCACATGCTATGTGGGAAAAGTTATTGAACATATATGTAGGAGATTCAAATGTCAAAGAGGCAAAGTTTCAAGTGTTTTGGAACAAGTATTAAGATCTGAGAATGAACCTGAATGAGTCTGTTGATGAATTCTTTGATAGGGTAAATGTTGTAGTGGATGTCATGCGGGGTCTTGGTGAATTTATTGAAGACATAAAGATTGTAAAGCACATCCTGAGGAAATTTCCACCTTTCTTCAATCCAAAGGTTTCATTATTGGAAGACAAAGATCTGAAGGAGCTGACACTAGATAATATGCATAGTACCCTTGTTTAATATGAAATGTGAAATGATGATAATGATGTTGTGTAAAAGGGGAAATCCAAAGAGGTGAAAATCAAAGCTATGAAGAAGAACACTATTGAAGATTCTTAGGAAGAAGAAGAGACAGATGAGGTGATGTCATTACTTTCCTCAAACCTTCAAAGAGGAAAATGAAATTTTAAAGGGAAACTTCCACTTGCTTGCTTTAGATGTGGAAAGTTTGGTCATCTTATAGCAAGGTTCCTCAAAAAGTTCCAAGAAGATAATGATGATGATTATGTTGAAATTTAGAAGAATAAGTCTTCATCCTATATGAAATGAAAGAAACAGTTCAAGAAAAATTTCTTCAAGAAGAAGAATCTCCTTTCACAAGAATATAATAGTTCGGATGAGTCTGAGGTTGAGGAGATTTAATAGATAGAGAACTACAAAGATAATGGAGAAAATGATATGGTGGAAGTTGTCGGTAGATCTTAGAAAAAGGATGAAACTGACACTGATGATGAAGAAGAAGAAGTTGAAGGAAGAGTGGACATGTAAGTTGAATTAGAAGTAGCTCTTGAAGAGATAGATGTTTAGAGAGAAAATATAAAGAAATACAACAAGGTGGTACGTGATTCCAAACTCTACATGGAATAATAGGAAGAAGAGAAGTATGTGCTGGTAAAATAAATTGAAAAACTTAAGTCTTCCAGGCTAGATAGATCAAAAACGGTTGAGGGGAATAAGCTTAAGGTTGAAAAAAAAAGGGAGATCAATGGATTGAATAACAAAGTGAAAGATCAAATCAAGCATATCGAAGAACTTGAAGAAGAATTTGTTGGACTATGATGAAAAGTTAAGGATCAAGGAAAAATCCTGACTCCCAATATGACATCGGTAAATCAGATCACTAAAAAGATAGACAAATTAGAAGTGAATAATAGTGGTCTAGCTGAAAAAAAAGCAACAATAATGTTCAGATGTTAAAACTGGTGTGGGGATTGACCAAAAACAGAAAGCTGTGAAAGTTGAAGTCAGATCGCAAGCACCCATTCCAATATTTAATGTTGATTTGGGCACAAATAAGAATCAAAATATTCAGAGATCCCAAGGGGAAACTAGCAGTGCAGAAGTTACACAAAAGTGTGAACCCTATATCATGTGTTATTATTGTGGAAATATGGGACATTCATAGTATGTGTGTTCCATATCCAAGAGATATCGAAGGGCATTATAACAATAGTGGTTTCCAAACTGGGATCGATATTTTACAACATCATTTTAGGGTCATTGTTTTTGGTGTGGAGAATTAGGTCACATGACCATATATTGTACATCAACTATGAAGAGGAATGTTCCAAGGTAGAACCAAAATAGTCGCAAGTAGAAAATAAAAAAACTAATATGTGAGCTGAAAATTAAAAATCGATTTACAGCTCTATAGGATGAAGTTGGGCCAACACAATCTGAGTAAGATAAATATTTTCAAACTACACCGAGTGTGAGGTCAAAGACTTGGATAAAAAATAAAATGGATGAGAAGGTAGTGGTGGCATAAATTTCCCTTAAATCATCAGACTATTATGGTGTATGGATCCTTGAAAGCGGTTACAAATCTCACATGACTAGAAATAAGGATCTTGTCACTGGTATAAATAATGACAAAGAAGGAGTTTTCATGTTTGGAAATTATGAATGCATAAAGATTATTGGCTCAGAAGAGGCCAGGTTTAGGGGAAAAGAGATGAGACATGCTGATGTCTTAGAGGCTTGGAAAGTTGTGCTCTATATGTTTTTCAAGATTAGAACATCAAAATATGGAAAAAGAAAGATGGGAACCCAATTTTTGTTTTGGGCGTGCAAGGTGACTAGGGAAACAGAGGCTAAGGAGGTTGGACTTACACACTTGGATGAGACTTGCGTGTTGGTGCTCAGGGTGTCCAAAATTCCAATAAATAGAGGGCTACCCCTCCTCATTTTTAGAGAAACTCAAAACATAGAGAAAATTCGAGCTCCCGTCGTGCAGGTGGTTTGGGTGTGCAAGTGGTGGTTTGGTCACACAAATATAAATATATTCAGAAGTTGTGTTCCAGTTGATAGTTGCGTGCCAATATTGGTTTGGGCATAAAATGGTGTGACTCTCCCAAGTTCAGAGTTGGAGAAGGGAGTGTAGTGAAAGTGGTTAGGTGACACTTCTTCACCGGCTTGTAGAAGAGTTCCAGTTGTTAGTTGCGTTCCAATATTGATTTGAGCGTAAAAGGGTCACAGTTTCCCAAGTTTGGAGTTTTAGAAGGGAGTGCCATGCAAGTGGTTAGGTTACACTTATGAACAATTCTTACAGAAGCACTCTGAATAATAAAGAAGTGTGCCAGACCTTAGAGAAGCGTGTTAAGCATAGAGAAGCACGCCAGTCATTATAGGGTTGTGCGAATGTTGGAGGATTGCCCAATACACCTACGCTAAATTTTTATTCATCAGTGGATGTAATTTGGACGTCAACAGAGCATCTACATATAGAGAAATATACATTCATTTGTGATAATGAAGGGACCTACAAGTCTTTAAACTTTAAGTGTATCTTCTAAAGAATTAGTGACCACACTTCAGTTGAGAGAGCAGTGAGCTTTCAAATTTTCAATGGTTTTAAACCAAGATGGATAGTGAGTCTACTCTAAACATTGTAAAAAATAGTGTGCTTTTATTGGATTTGATACATCATGACATCATTAGTTTATGATCCTTGGATATAGACCAGTGAGGGTGAACCAAGTAAAATTGTTTTTTCTTGTTGTCTCTTTAAGTTTTGTTCATACTCTACAATGGTAAGGAAAGAGAAGAGAGTTGTTTCTAACAATGAAATAAGATAAATAAGGGTAGTTGTTTTAATCTATCATACCCTGATTCACCCCCCCCCCCTCAGGGTATCTAACCTAGTAGATCTGACAATTGGTATCAAATGGAAAGGTTAATATCAGTGGTTCTACCTCAAATGGAGGTCACTAATCATAAATGGATTCCAATATTTGACGGGAACAACTTTCAGCTATGGAAGAATCGGATGCAACACTACCTCTGTTCTTTGGGAATGGTTGTGTTCATAGTACTAATGCATGATATAATAGCTGATATTAATAGTGGTTCATTATCGGATGTCGAGGGAAGAGAATAGGATGTTGACACCAAGGGAATCAATGCTTTAGGGGGATCTATATCCAATGATATATATACAAAGGTGATTTCATGAAAAACATCACATGCTATGTGGGAAAAACTTTAGAACATATATGAAGGAGATACAAACGTCAGAGAAGCAAAGTTTCAAGTGTTGTGGAACAAGTATGAAGATCTTAGAATAAACCCGAAGGAGTCTGTTGATTCATTATTTTATAGGGTAAATATTGTAGTGGAAGTCATGTTAGGTCTTGTTGAAGTCATTTAATACATAAAGATTGTGTAGCACATCTTAAGGAAACTTCCACTTTGCTTCAATCCAAAGGTTTTAGTATTAGAAGACAAGGATCTCAAAGAGATGACACTGGATAACTTGCACCGTACCCTTATAGCATATGAAATGATAAATGATGACAATGATGTTGTGGAAAAGGGGAAATCCAAAGAGGTGGCATTCAAAGACATGAAGAATATCACTATTGAAGTCTCTTAGGTAGAAGAAGAGACAGATGAGGTGATTTCATTCCTCTCCTCAAACCTTCAAATAGGAAAAGAAAAGTTTAAATGGAAACTTCAATTTTCTTGTTTTCGATGTGGAAAGGTTTTAAATCTTGCAGTAAGGTTACCCAAAAAGTTACAAGAAGATGATGACGTTGATGAAGCTAAAATACCCAATAACAAGTCTCTATCCTATATTAATGGCAAGATATAGTTCAAGAGAAATTACATTAAGAAGAAGAAACTTCTTTCAAAAGAATGTGATAGTTTAGATGAGTTTGAGTTTGAGGAGGTTGAATAGATAGAGAAATGTAGAGATCATGGAGAAAATTCTATAGTGGTAGTCATCGGTTGTTCTTATAAACATGATTAAATCGAAGCAGATTAATAAGAAGAAGAATTCGAAGGAAGAATCGACATGGAGGCTGAATTAGAAGCAACTCTTGAAAGATACATGTTTGGAGAGAAAAAAAATAAATCCAACAATTTGGTACATGATTCCAAACTCTACATGGAAAAAAACAAAGAAGATAAGTATGAGATCGTAAAATAAATTGAAAACCTTAAGTCTTCCAAGCCAGATATCTCAAAAAAGGTTGATAGACAAAATCTTAATATTGAAGAATAGAAAAAGGAGATCGATTGCTTGAATATAAAAGTGAATGATAAAGTCAATCATATTAAAGAAATTGAAGAAGAAGTTATCAATATATGAAGAAAAATGAAGGATCAAGAAAAAATATTGACCCCCAATGTGACATCGGGAAAGAAGATCATTCAAAAGACTGAAAAGATGAAAGAGAATACTAGTAGTTCAGAAGGAAAGAAGAAGCAATTGAGCTTAGATGTTAAGGCCGATTTTGGGCTTCATCAGAAATAGAAAGAAGTTAGGGTTGAAGTCTGACCACAAGTGCCCATTTTGAAAATTAAAATTGAAATGGTTATAAATAAGAATCAGAAAATTCAAAGAACCCAAGAAACAACTAGCTATACAGAAGTGACATGTAGGAATACACCTTTTATGAGGTGTTATTGTTGTGGAAAGATGGTACACTCACAAAATGTGTGTTCTATATCCATAAGATACCTAAGGGCACAAGAACAAAGCTGGAATCAAAATAGAGAATGGTTCTCTAGAACATATTTCGAAGGACACTGATTTTTGTGTGGATGATTTGGGTACATGGATAGATACTGCACATCAACCATATAGAGAAATGTGCCAAATAAGAATCAAAATGTTTGCAAGCATCATATCAATGATCCAACAGGTGAGTTAAAAATGAAAAATAGATTTGCAGCTTTACGAGATGAAGTCAGTCCATCATACTATGAGAAATATTAGAAGTCTCAATCTATACCGAGTGTGAAGACAAAAATATGTAACAAGAAGAACTGAGTATAGAAGGTAGTGGTTGCTGAAATTTCCCTTCAAGCATCATACCATTCTGTTGTATAGATCATTGACAGTGGTTACACATCTAACATAACAGGAAATAAGGATCTGGTTATAGGCATAAAATATGATAAAGAAGAATTTTTCAAGTTTGGGAATGATAAAGGATTAAATATAATTGGAATGAGAAAGGATAGGTTTGGGGGGAAAGAAATAAGACAAGCAGATGTCTTGGTTGTAGAAGGTCACAGTCACAATTTGCTCAGCGTCAGTCAACTGTGTGACTTAAGTAATTCTATAAGATTTACCAAGAAGATGTTTTTTGTAAAGGGAAGAGATGGTACAATGATCATACAGGGAAAAAAAGGGAAATTTGTACCTGGTAAGTTGAGGAGAAGATGTGTGCTTTCTATCCAGAGAGGAAGAAAACAAGCTATGGCATAAATGACTTGGCCATCCATGCCAACCATCCCTGTAAGATCTAGTGAAATGTGATGTAGCTAGATACCTTCTTAATCTATCCTGTGATTGTACACATACGTTCGATTCTTTTTAACAAGGGAAGATCATCAGAAATATGTACAAAGAAAAGGAAACAATTCAACAATAGTGCTTTAATTGGTGTATGCTAATGTCTGTGGACCCATCTCAATAAGATCCATTGACGGGAAGAGGTATTAAATTATTTTCATTGATTATTATAGAAGAATGGAATAGGTATCCATCATTTACCAAAAGTAAGATGTGTTTAGTTGCCTAAAATAGTATAGGAGGGAATCTGAAAGGATGATTGGGTAGAAAATTCTAATGTTTTGTAATGAAAATGGTACGAAATTCAAAAATAGTCAGATGGAAGAATATCTTGAGAAACATGGGATAAGGCATCAGGTTTCTTCAGAGATAGCTCCCCAATAGAATGGAGTGGTTGAAAGTAAAAATTGGATCATAAAAAACATGGTGAGAATGATGCTCATTAAAAAGGACCTACCAAAGAAATTTTGGAAGGAAGCAGTTTTGACATTGGTCTAAATTTCTAATAGGGCTCTATTTGTGTCAGAATAAAGGAAAGACTTCGTACGAGATGTGGTATTGAAAGAATCCAACAGTGAAATAATTTCGAATCTTTGGAAGTAATTTATTCATTTTCAACAAAGAAAAACATAGGAAATTTGAGTCCCATGGAGATGGGGGAATATTACTTGGATACTCAGGAAAAAGAAAAGAATAAAAATACTCCAACAAGTGGCTAGGAAAAGTAGTTGAGATAAATGATGTCACTATTTTATAAAATTAAGATAATACTCAATAGCATAGTGAAAAGGTTCTTGATGAAAGTTATGAATCGAAAAGTAACACAGGGGGAGTAAAAGTAGTAGAAGATGACTCAGAAGAAGATATTGATGATGAGAAAGAAGAAGTCAAGTCTATATCTAAAAAAATCCAAAGAGTCTAGCTTAAATTGATCGGAATAATATCATTGGTGATCAGAAAGAAACAGTTAAAACAAGAAGAATGAAGTCACTGCATCATACATCTCTTTTATCTCAAGTTGAAACTAAATGTTTTGTTGATGAAGCTAAAGATAAAAACTAGGTTCATGCAATGAATGAAAAACTAGAGCAGATTGAGAAGAATCAGACTTGGGAGATTGTTTCGAGGCTATCAGATAATAATTTCATCATAACTAAATGGGTATTTCTCAACAAGATGAATGAATATGGAAGAGTTATTCAAAACAAAGAACAACTAGTGTGAAAAGGATACTCCTAGATAGACGGTATAGATGTTGATGAGACATTTTCAACAATTGCAAGGTTAGATACAATCAGATTATTCCTAGCCATTATAGTGCAATGGAAGTTCAAAGAGTTGCAGATGGATTCCAAATCTGCATTCTGGAATGGGGTTTTGGAGGAAGAAGTGTATATCGAGCAACCAAATGGTTTTCTCATTCATGAGGATGAGAACGAGGTTTTTCAGTTAAATAAGGAATTATATGGGATGAAACAAGCACCAAGAGCATGGTACTTATGGTTTGATTAGTATTTGAAGAATTTTAGTTTCCAGCGTGGTGGAGTTGATTACAATATCTATTTCAACAATGACAGTAATCAAAGGGTGGTGGTGATAGTTTATGTCTATGAAATAATATTTGTTGGATCAGATAAATCTCAGTGCATATAGTTTACCGAATTCATGAAAAGTGAGTTCAAAATGTCAATGATTGGAGAGATGAAATTTATCCTTGGTTTACAGGTTTCACAAGGAATTAATAGTACTTTCATTTTTCAATACAAATATTCTAAGGAGGATATGAGGAGATTTGGGATGGAAAATTCCAAGGAAATAAAGTCTATGGTTGCTACCCAGATGAAACTATAAAAATATGATAAAGGTAAGGCAGTTAATATCACATAATATAGGAAAATTATTGGAAGCTTACTATACTTGATAGCAACAAGGCCCAGTATTGTATTCACCACATGAAAAGTATTGAGATATCAAAGTAATCCCAAGGAAAGCCACATGTTTGTTGTGAAAATAATACTTCGGTATATCAAGGGCACGATGGACTTTGGCTTGATATATAATGACAAATCTCAGTCAGAGTTATTGGGATATACTGATGCATATTGGGCCAGTTCAACGGATGATAGGAAATCAACATTAGGATGTTCATTCTATCTTGGTGGATTGTGTATTGCTTGGTTAAGAAATAATAAAGATTTCATTTCATTAATCACTGTGGAAGTTGAGTATATTTTGGCCACTCAAGCATGCACGTAGTTATTGTGGATGAAGCAGTAAATTGACGATATGGGCATTGAAGTGAAGTATCCTCTTAGAATCCAATGTGATAACTCATGTTCTATAAATCTTATAAAAAATCCAGTCCATCACTCAAGGACAAAGCACATTGAGATAAAATATCATTTTATCAAGGAGAAGGTTGAGAAGGGAATCATGAATTTGGAGTATATGCCTATAGAACTACAGGTTGTAGACATTATGACAAAGGTCTTACCCAAGTAATCTTTTGAGAGGCATCGACTAGCGCTGGGAGTTCAGTCAACTACCCACACTTGAATAAGTGTGGATGTGGAGACCCCATCTCCTCAAGGTATGGTGTGTTTTCCTTACTATACTAAATTTTATTCTCTACTCTATTGCAAACCATGAAGGAGTGACCTTTGGGTTCATTGAAAAAGGGGTAGAAAGAGTGAATCTTAAAGGGGGAGAAACTATGGCTCAAGAATAGAGGCAATGTCTTTTTCAAAGACATTGGGAGAAGATGATAAGTGGAGAAGTGAGATAGGGGGAGTTTATCATGACATGTGAAGACACTGGTATAGGGAGAACCATGATGAGAGTATGTGGTGTTCAAAGTGATCAGCCAAAGCTTATCTTGTACAACACAATAACCCAATAAGTGAAGAAATAGAGTATTAAATCTGACATTGCTAGAAGTGATCGATCAAAGAAATAGATATCACGGTAGTTGAGGATCGTGATAAAATTAGAGTAGTGGCATTGGAATGGTGTCAGAAGGTTTTCAGTGATTAAAAATTAGTATCAGTTTGGTATCAACAGTTGATGTAAGAAATGAAGTAATTCATTGATAAACTTTTTATTTACTCTTGTTTCTCACACCAAGCATTGCTCATGTGGGCTTAGTGTACCTATTGAGTGAATCCTTGATTGCTATCAGAATCACAATAGGTGAATGGTCGATAAAGAGTTAATGTAGTATCATTTTATGAAAGAGTTGTCAAAAAACCAAAAGGGGGATATGTTTGGGAAAAAATCCCTCAAGATATCATTGAATCATTTTTGAGGTGATTGTGTTTATTGAAAAAGTGGGCCTCCATGATGTGTTTGTTGAAAAAGCAGACCATGATGTTCAATTTGTTTACAAAGGGGGTTTATATGGTGTGTTTTCGATTTCAAGAGATGTTGTTGACAATACTTTATTGGCAGAAGAACCTTGACAAAGGAATGAATGATCTGGAGGTGGTACAAAAAGAGCGATTACAAGGTGGTGCCATTGTCCAGTGTTTTCCAAATTTTGGGGCCACAAAATCGGCAAATGGAGAAAAGTGTTTTTGGAAAAGGGACTTGTGCACCAGTGTATTGGAGTCTTGGAAAGTTTTGAAACATATTTTTTTCAATACCAGAACATCAAAATATGGAAAAGGGAAGAGGGGCACCTGAGTTTTGTTTTGGGCGCACAAGGTGACTAGGGCGGCAAAGGCTAAGGTGGATAGACTTGTGCATCAGGAGGATACTTGTGTGTCGGTGCTCAGGGTGCCCAAAATACATATAAATAGAGGGCTACCCCTCCTCATTTTTAGAGAATCTCAACACTTAGAGAAAAACCAATCTCTAGTCGTAGAGGTGGTTTGGGCGCACAAGTGGTGGTTTGGCCGCTCAAATATAAAGATATTCAGAATTTGTGCACCAGTTGATAGTTGTGCACCAATATTGGTTTGGGCATAAAAGGGTGTGAGTCACCCAAGTTCAGAGTTGGAGAAGGTAGTGTCATGCAAGTGGTTAGGTGACACTTTCACGCCAATCATGTAGAAGAGCGTCTATTGATAGTTGTGCACCAATATTGATTTGGGCGTAAAAGGGTGAGAGTCACCCAAGTTTGGAGTTGGAGAAGGGAGTTTCATGCAAGTGGTTAGGTGAAACTTGAATTATAGACTTGGAGAAGCGCAATAAATAATAAAGAAGAAGACAAATCATTGGAGAAGTGCGCCAACCATAGAGAAGTATGCCAATCATTCTAGGGCTACATGAAAGTTGGTGGATTGCCCAGTACACCTGAAGTAAAGTTGTATTCATATGTGGATGAAAGTTAGACATCGATAGAGCATCAACATACAAAGAAATATGCATTCAATTGTGATAATGAAGGGACCTACAAGTCTTTACACTATGAGTGGATCTTTTTAAGAAGCAGTGAGCACACTTCAGTTGAGAGAGAAGTGAGATTTCAAATTGTGAATGGTTGTATACCAGGAGGGATAGTGAGTCTGCAATGAACATTGTAAACCGTAGTATTCTTTTAGTGTATTTGGTACATCGTCACATCACTGGTGTATACTCCTTGGACGTAGCCCATTGAGGTTGAACCAAGTAAAATTTTTTGTGTCTTGTGCTTCCTTTAATTTTTTTCCATACTCTACAATGAGAAGGAGAGAGAAGAGATTTTTATCTAACAACAAACAAAGATCAATATGGGAAGTTGTTTTAATCTGTCATACCATAATTCACACCCCCTCTTAGGGTATCTAACCTAGTGGACATAACAAAATAAATTCAAATAATTTATTTATCAGTTCCAACTTTAATTTAATTTTTAATCCAAAAATTAAATTAAAACCATTAATTTAATTAAATGCTCAAATTAAATTAATATTTCAGATTTTTATATTTTAATATAAAACTAATTTTAATTAATTCAATTTAAAAATAAATTTCATTAATCAAATTAATTTATTTTAAACTTTAATATCAATCGGGCCCGATATCCCCACCACAGACCATAGCAAATTGGTTCATAGCCCCACCATCCCATTTGGGCCTAGAAAACACCATGTAGGGGTATCCTAGCCCAAGAAAGCATGTCCAGACCCACTACGGGTTGTGAAGATTTTCCCCAACTCTTTAGTGGGGAAAATATGGTTCGGTGGGACCCGTGTAACCAGCGGCAGTGGTTACCACGCTCATAGGAGGCGTCCAATTGGGCTATGGATGGAGGCAGGGCTGGGCATGGTGGATGGAGGGGTTTTGGGCTTCGAGATCGTAGCAGCATGAGATATAGACCGCAGCAGGGATCCAAGTGGAGGAGGCAGTTTATGATGGAAGTTCCTATCCATTTCGCGGTAGGATATAGCTCCTAGCTACTTGGGTGGTGCGGTCCTACAACAGCGGTACTCAGCCGGACCAGTGATGTCTTGTGGTGGAACTCACAGGAGAGGGAAGGGTCTACCAAGCTAGGGTTCGCCATGGAGGTGCTGCTTGTATCTCACAAGGGATAAGGGGTTAGCTCCGATGACCTGAGAGGCTGGATCTCAGGACAGAATCGTGGCCAGTAGCACATGAAGTCAGTGGCAACACAGGATGCGGCGAATAGTAGGTCGACACCTAGTTCAGCCATAGGGGAGGGGTGCGGTAGGCAGGTGTCCACAGGAGAAGATATCTATGTGACCTAGTATTTTGATAGTGAGGATAGACCCACTAATATGAACACCACATGTTTTGGGTGTCTTTGTTTTTTTCTATATACGGACATGTGTATTTGCCTCCTAACTTGAGATCATTTCCAGTGTGTTCCATTTGATAGCGTACTTTGATACAAGGAAAATCCCATGATAGTGAAATCATGGTGAGTTATCAACTTTTGGGTGTGTCATTGGTGGTATGGAATTGGTTTAATGGTCAAGAAAGGATTTTTTTCATATATTAATTATCATATCAAAAGGTTATAGCAGATCTCATGCTATAATATGAACCTCAAGATACTATGACATTAATATTAAATATATGTCATATGGTCTATATGAATCTTACTCAATAGACATAGTGGATTTTTTACTATCAGGTATTGGGGTCTCATAAGAATTGATACTTCTTCTCATGAATTTCTTACTTGTTGATCTTTAGTAATGAGATCATGATGACTGGACCGCTAATAGGAACACCACGTGTTTTGGGTGTCATTGGATGTTCATATCTATGGACATGCGTAATGGTCTTATGACTTGAGATCATTGCCAATGTGTTCCATTTGATCACATAATTTGATGAAAGGAAAAAACCATGATAATGAAATTTTGGAGAGGTATCTTGTATTGGGTGTGTCATTGGTGTTATGGTATTGGTTGAATGGTAAAGAAAGGATTTTCCACTTCCAAGTTAAGGAAGTTTTATATCTTGGGCCTTATTGATCAGGATGGTAGTACCTTCATAAGACCATAGACATGGAAGTAGAGGGTAAGTATGTCCAATTAAACCAACAAATAATAAAGTAAGAAAAGGATGATGAAATGGGTATGCACCCTACTTTATGAGATATTAAAGATAAAGATATTATATTACACAATGGGTGTTCATATGAAGGTAGTAATTTCTTTGACTTTTCTTTATCTATATAGGGGCCTTGATGGGTTTCTAAACTCAAATCTTAATATGTGAATATTATTCATTACTATTGAGATAAGGTCCAGAGGGTCACACACAATGGAGGATTCAATAATCTACCCTATTTAGTTGAATAGGAATATAAGACTTAGTGGGCCCCACCACGGGGTCTGGTGTAATCCAAGTTCTATCGATCACCAATGAATAAATAAATTCATTATTATTAAAGTAAATAATAATTGGAATGAATTTATTTATTACATGTATTTACAAGTGATTAAGTAAATACAATGATTAATATAATACAAACGAATATTAATATAATATTTTGGGTTCATTTAATATTATCCAAAGATGCGAGTCAAGTTAATAGATCAAGATTATCATGTAATACATTTAATATATATTAAAGTTAAGTGATAAAATATAAATAATATTTATAGTGCATTTTATTTCGTTATAAACAATTATATATAATACTTATTTAGTTGATGCTTATAACACGAGGGGCCAGGAACCCAAACCGGGTATTATAGATATCCACTATATAATTGGAGAGAAGCTCTTCCTTTAAGGACTATTCATTCAGTTTAGATTGAGAGATTCTCTCTCCTATTAATTCTAATAGAGATAATCTCTTAATCAAGTGACCTATCTAAGGTCGTCTTCATGGATCGAAGTTAGAAGATCATGGTGATCATCATTGTATCGAAGTGATTGTCAGAGATCCGCACTAGCACCTAGAATCTAACAAATGTTGTGCACACAGATTAGAAAATCATGTGTAGATGATCAAAAGGGATTTCACATCAGATCCTTCAAGAAACGAATACCAGCAACCTACGATGGGTGTGCATGCTTCGAATTAGAATGAGGTATTCATTTGTTTTATTTTTGTACTATGATTAAATCATGTGTGATCCTCAGACTGTATTGGGACCAGGTCACCGGAGTGGATGATCTTTTTTCTTTCTGGTGATGCAATTTTTTTTAAAATTCCCAACCCATTGGATTCCACTAAACATCTTGGTACCTTTAGTCACAAACTCAAAACTCCAATGGTATGTGACAATGATAAGTATAAGATTTGTACTGGCTCAGTGCCATAAAAATTATATAATGAATTAACTAGATCTTTGGTAATGTATCCTAGACCATGCTCGATCAAACCAAAGAACTTTCATTGATCTCTAACTAATACAACCATGATTAATAGGGTCAACCATACAAGGTCTCAAAAGGGCCCATTATGATCATGGACTCGTAATTATTTTTTTTAGAAAAACTCAACTAGTCCATAATGGTTATCCCAATATCCACCCAAATCAAGGACATGGGCATGAAGAAATTCCTCAAGAATCTATGTAGACCTATTTATCTAGACATCCACCTATGGATTATATGTCATACTCAAACAAACATGATATCCCAGTTTATCCTGGAAACATCTCCAAAATAATTAAGTGAAATAGGGATATCTTTTAGAGACTATAACAGATGGGACTCTGTGAAAATGAAAAATATCTTTCACATAGAGATTTCTCAGTTCCTAAACTATGGTTGTACAAATGGGTATAAAGAGATCCACTTTGGTCATCCTATCGATCAAAACCCATATCTCATTCTTATTCATTGAGGTACATAGATTCCAAACCAAAAAGTCCATAGAGATCTCATCCCACTTCTAAGTCATCCCTAGAAGTGGTTGAAGAAAACCTGAAGCTCTCTGATGCTCGACCTTGGCATATTGGAGAGTATAGCAGTGCGAACCAAATTCAGCGATGTATTATCTTATACCTGGCCACCAAAATCATTGCCACATATGATAAAACATATTTTTGGTTCCTAGGTGAACAACCCACTTGTAATTAGGGAAATCACCCATCAAAACTTTCCTCATAGAAAAAGGTTTAACATACCAGTTCTAAAATCATAGGATACCCTCCATGGAGAATGAACACTCAGTAATAGTCTCCCCACCATAAAGATATTTCCTAATGCTATGGAATTCATCATCAAATGGTTGTTCCTAAATAATCATCTCAAGAAGAGTGGAGTTCAACTAAACACTTCCCAAGAAAACATTGCACCCTATTTCCCAAACTCTTATATGAAACTATAAAAAAAATAACCATCAAGTTCCACTCTTTTGATGATTCTTTCAAGTCCTAGATTATAATTTTCCTGCTCAAGGAATCAGCAACAAAATTCCCCTTCTTTGGGGTATAGGAAATTTAAAATTAAAAAATATTGCAGGTACTCCTCCCAATGCCTCTATAGGATATTCAAATCATTTGGATAGAAGATATAACTCACCACTTATGGTTGTAATACATGGTAAACCTTTATCCTAAATGGAAATGCTGCCAACTCTTAATCACATGAATCACGTCTATGCTTTTGAGATCATAGGTCAGATAATTCTTTTCATGTGGCCTAAGAATCTGTGATCCATAGGCTTCCACATTATCACTCTACATAATAAAATATCCCAATCTAGAACTTGATTTTTCATAAAAGACCACATAGCCCTTACCGACCTCTGGAAGAGTCAACACTGACATAGAAGTCAAAAAAAAGTTTTATCTCAAAAAAATAACTCTTACATTTATCATCCCAATAAAACTTAACTACATTTCAAATGAGAGTGTCCATTAGAGAATACAACTTTGATAAATACTTTAAAAACTATTTATAATACCCTAATAAACCTAAGAATATCTAAATCTAGAAAACAATTCAGTGATTTCTCCCATGTCATGATAGATTTTACTTTCTCATGATCAACTAGGATACCATGTTTTGAGACCACATTTCCTAATAACTTCACTTCCTACATCTAGGAATTAAATTTAAATATCTTGACATAAATTCAGTGATTTCTCAAAAAATCCAAAACTTCTCTCAAATGAAACACATGATCCTTCTCAAACATAGATTAAACCAATATGTAATCCACAAAGACCATCATGAACATATCAAGATACTCCTAGAAGATTCTATCCATCTAGTTCATAAAGACTGTAGGAGAATTGGTTAGACCAAAAGGCAACACAAGTTACTAATAATATCCATACCTACTTCGGAAGTCATTTTTCTGAATGTTAGATTATTTTATTTTCAACTGGTAATAACTAAACTGAATATCGAATATAAAGAACCACTTATCCCCTTTTAACTGGTGAAATAGATCATCAATATGGGGAAGTGGATAATTGTTCTTTATAGTAACTCGGTTTAGTTTCTATTAATCAACACATAGGTGAATTTTTTCATCTTAGTTCTTATAAAATAGAATAGGAACCACCCAATGTGACACACTCAGGCGTATAAATACTTTCTCTAACCAATATTCCAATTGATTGCTCAAATCATTCATTTAATTTGGTTCTATGTGGTAAAATGGGATAGATATTGATTGAGTAAGAGGTGAAAAATCAATAGAAAACTATGCCTCCCTTATCGGTGGAAAACCAAAGAAGTCAAGAGGAAACATTTCTGGAAATGTAATGAAAATGGAAGTTAGATCATCACTCAATGAATCCTTCTCCAGATCAAAAGAAAACATAAATATTACTTTCTTTAAATCTGGATAAAAAGGTCCAGCTCTACTCGAACTTGGGTCCCATTCTCCTTGAAAGATACAGCACACCCCATCGATTGTAATAAAGTATACCCAATGAAGATAGTAGTAAATTAGGGCTTATTAGAAATGATTCAATCCTTTGTGAAAATGAAATCCAGAGTTTTCATGTTGAGAACCAAAAAAATACAAGAAAGTTTAATTTATGATAAAAAGAAAACACAAGTAGGGAAATGGATAATTTTCCCTCTCTTTACTCTAAGGGGTGTAGTAATATACATCACATAAGATAAAATCTCCATAAAAATATTTAAAATTTTCAAAATAGGAGTTGAAATAAATGAAATATATGAACCAATATCAAATAAATGATTCACTAGAGATGAATATATATTGATGGTACCTCTCACAGTCTCTGGACTTATATCAGCTTCCTATAGAGACTCTTTCATTGTGTGATGAAGTTTCATTCTGAATGCTTGTGGCCAAAACCTCTAATATCATGAAGTATATGAATGAATCACAATAATTTTTTGTGATTATGATATTGTTCCACTATGTGGGACAAAAAATATATAGAATAACTTTTGAAATTGATCGGAGCATCCATAAGAATAGAAAATCTTGGGTACCTCAATGCAAACCCATTTCGAATGACCAATCCTTCCATACTAGAAGCAAGTAAAGGGGTATATTCCAAGTAATATAGGAGGTCTGGAAGAACCTTTTTGTTTATATCCACCATGATACGCATCATGGTTTCTCTTACCTTTATCGGAACTCACAAAACCTACACTAGGAGAAAACAGAAGTCCCATCAACCCTGAAATACCAGCTAGATCAATATCAACCATCAACACCTTATCTAGAACATCAGTATAAGAAGTGAGAATCAGTAAGAAAAAATGAGAAAAAAATATCAAATCAAAGACCCATATAGAACCATAGAGTCTTTATCTTATCATTAAATGTAATCTTAGTTGAAAACTTCACAATCTAGACAAATTGATTCACATACACCATCACAGTCCTAACAGTCTGCTCGAGTTTAAAAAACTTCATAGCCTTAGACTACACCATAGAATCTAAATAGAATTGTTTAGTGAAAATAAATTTTAAGTCCATCCACTCTAAACTCTCCGGACTCTTCACCATCACCATTGATTCCCACCATATCCTTCTAGGTCCTTACAACTTGAAAGTAGAATATAGCATCCCGCCTTTTTATAACATAAACTTTCATTACATTACATAAAACTAAGGATCTTTAAGGTTTAGTGTCTTGGAAACCAGGAACATAATACATGAAAACAACATAAAACATTCATCTTAAACACTTTAAAGGCTTATCCTTAAGTTCATCCTAGGTTCATTACTTCATCTCATAACCTGGGGACATACATCAAAAGAAAGGGTGAGCAGAAGGCCCAGTAAGGGAACAAGAGAACCATTTGACATGTGAACTTGAGATACATCAACTATGTCATGAAAAAGAACTTTAAGGCATGAGAAAGAAATCATGTGGCATATCATAATAAAAATAAAATTTTTCATAACTTTAAGATGTGGCTACATCATTTAACATAGGAAATCATGAACATATCACCAAGGTCCATCCCCAAGGTGTCATTTGAAAATTACCAAGGTTATTCACCAAGATATTGTGAAAATTGTAATCTCTAGTGGTTACATCATTACCCAATGCATTGGAGCGCTATCAGGGCGCACCCTTAAATTTGCCTTTATTATCATGTTATCCACATATATCATCATAAAACATTTCATAAATAACCCATATAGAATAAAATAAATGGGTTTCATTTCATAATCATAACTTTTTTAGAAAAAAAACTGTTTTAAAGACATGATCTTTACGTCACTTTAAACCCATGGAAGGGGAGAGAGGGTATCATTTATGTAAATCCCAAAATTTAAAATAGAACATTTTGATATATATGTGAATACCTCTGTAGAAATAAGACATTTGAGTATTCACTTTATAACATAAAATAATTTTGAGAAAAGAGAGAGAGGCATTTTGAGACGAAAATTCTGCAGCATAACGGCTATGTTTCAGGTTTTTAGAAAACATTGAAAGGAGAGGGGACATGGGTAAAACATTCATAAATGACCCATAAAAAGTAGAGGGACAGAATATAAGGATATATAAACATGGTAATGAAATTTTAAGGACATACCATTTGAAATGAAAAACATGTAAGGAAGACAAAAATTAGATTTCTCTTATGAAAGTTCGGCAGCCTAACGGCGTTACTTAAACTTCAAAAAAATGATTTCAAAAGATCAAATAGGGTCTCTCATCATGTGAACATAAGAGTTCAGTATGATAGATATAGATATTATACCCCAACATAATTAAAAGGAACTTGAAAGACTTGACATTAAATTAGAACTTTGAAAAGAATGAGAAGGGTGAAAGAATCAATTAAAAATTCAGCAGCCTAACGGCGTCACTTAAACTTCAACAAAAATGAATTGACGAGATCAAATAGGGTCTCTCATCATATGAACATAAAAGTTCAGTATGATAGATATAGAGATCATACCCCAACATAGTAAAAAGTAACTTGAAAGACTTGACATGAAAGTAGAACTTTGAAAAAAATGAGAAAGGTGAAAGAATCCCTTAAAAATTCGGCAGCCTAACGGCGCCACATAAACATTCATAAAACGAAATGATGAGAGTAAGAGGGGGTCTCTAATCATATTAACATAAACAGTAAAGTATAATGAAGATAAAATAACATCCTCCAACATAAGAACATGGATCATAAAAGAAATTACATAAAAGAGATTACTTGAAAAGAAAGAGAGAGGTCAGATCCCTTACCTTAAAACGTAACTCTTAAAACTCAAAGGTTAGGACCTTGAGGGATTGGGGGCACCTTGGGAGGACTACTTGGGAGGTAAGGAGACCAGAACATCGTTGAGAATGATTTTGGAGTCCAAAGGATGAGATAATGTCTTGGTATTTATAGGGAAAGTGAGAGGACAAGGCATTAATGGCCAAGGGACACCTCATAAGTGGGTTTCTCAAAACCATGTGCTCTCCCAAGATATTTCCCATGAAGTTAGGCCACATGGGGCCCCCAATACAATAATTCATCACCTTTGGTCGGCCAACCCATAAAATATCTCATGACATCATCATGACATAGTTATGATGTCATTAAACATACTGGAACCCTAAAACTGTATTTTTACTATTCACTGAAAATTCAACTTTCTTAGAAAAATCCCAAAATTTCACCTTAACCAAATATCGATGATCTGATTACAAAAATGTACTCCATTTTATAAAAATAATTTTCTAAATATTTTTAATTTAATTTTTAAATAAATAACTATTCACCGAAAATTCATTTTTTTCAGAAACAATCCCCAAAAATTACCATAACATAATATCGACGCTCTGTGTTCAAAAATGAAATCCATTTTATAAAAATAATTTTCTAAATATTTTTAATTAAATTTTTAATTAAAAAACACTATTCACCCAAAAAAACTAATACTTGAATAATAATATATGAAACCGTTATTTAACCATTTTATTGAATCACATTACTTAATCAAGGTGCCTAGATTATATTAATACTTTCTTTAAGTGAGATTACTAATCCATTTTGTCACATTACTAATCCTAAGCATAAAATCACTATTCATAATTTACTATTCATCAAAAATGAAGTTGATATTATTAGACTCTAAATTTCGTACTGAACATAATTGTAGAAGACCATTTTTTGAAAATCATTACAAATTTTTAATTATTTAAGGTTTACATAAACATTTTTTAAAATATCCTTTTTCTAAAATTCATCAAAAATATGCATACTATATTTATCCGGTCATTTAAAAATTCATAAATGTCATCATAAGAAGAAATCAAAAAATTTATTTAAAACAAAGGATTACACAAGGCAGTTACGGTCTCCTTACATAGCCCCTTATCACACCAGCATAGGACCTAAGTTTAAGGTGTGCTAAGGTGAGAGAATCCGAGGGAGGCTCGGCCAACATCGCACGAGTAGTAATTTCTATCAGTTTGAACTTCTCGTGAAGGAGATTCCATTCTAACTTCACACGATGAATTTCGGATTGGGTTTCGTCTAGAGCAAAGCCCAGTGTTGCTACCTCCTTCCCAAGTTCTGTTAGATGGGCTTCAATTAGTCCAATACTATTGGGTGAGGCCATTGAATCTTCTTTCTATATTAATTAACCAAGATTACTTGTATTTCAAAATGTTTAGTTTCCAGCGGTCATATTGACCAATGGTCATATAATAGTCAAAAAACCAACGATATCATTTTAATTATACTCATGTTATCAAATGAAACATTTTTGTTGAGTATAAAAAAAATAAAATAACACACAAAATTAGGAAACAAGATTTATTCAAAATTTCGGGTCGTTACAATCTTCCCCCCTTAAGAAATTGCGTCCTCTCAATTTTTAAAATTGGGTTTTGAAATTTCATTGAATGTCTCACATCGGAAAAGGAGTTAGTAAAACTATTACTTTGAAAGAAAGAAAGGGAAGTACAAAGGTCACCCGAGTTAACCCACACTAGGATTCCATGTAGGAAAACATGGACATGGAGGAGAAAACAAAGGGTCAAGTTCTGAGGGAGAGTGATAGAGAACATGATTTATAGAAAGTTAACCATAAGAAAATCCCAAACTTATGATGTGTGTAAATGGTCTTTGATTACCTAGTAGGAAACGTAAACTAACAACATTTTTGTTTTACGTTTCTTTTAATAATTTTGAGGAATTCATTTACTATATAGAACAAAAATATAAGGAAATATAACTACCTTCATGTAGAGTTTCATCCTTTAATAAGTTTCTACCAAAACTAATCTTTTCTCCAAATGATGAGCATTCAAAACTACTTCGTCTCATCAAAACACAAGAATAATCTTCTAGAGAATCATGTATTCCACAAAAGAAAAACTATCTATCTTTAAACATTTATCCCAAAAACAGAAAGGGTAAGATAAAACAACTCTTCAAAAAGAAAGATTCCCATAGGAAGGGAAACTACTTTTAAATCTTCAATGTTCCACGGTACTACCCAGAGTTCATCATAGACCATTCCATAAGTAACTGTCCTTAAAATTCCTCAAAATAACCCAAACTAAGATTGAAACCCAAATACAAGAAGGACTTGATAACATAGTCTTCCAAGATAAACTTTATCATTCATCTCCAAACAACATCATCCACTCCTAACATCTTATAACCAAAGTAACTAACCTAAACATATTTTCCCAAGATAGGTCAATAATTTCCATAAGTAACCTATAATACCATATGTTCACCTTAAATTCGTTGATTCTTCAAAATATAATTCAACATTTACTCCTCAAAGAAAATACTATAGTAATCTATTTACCTTGATCAAATAGGGTTCCCAAAATACTGAACATCTTCCAAAATAATAATCATATTTTAATCCCCTAATCATCTCTGTCATATTAATATGTAAATTGTCGCATTTCCTATCACATTGGTTGTTGGGACATGTTCTTCCATTTCCCACCATTAACTAAGAAGAGAAAGTATAATTAGGGGCTTAAATACTTAGCCAATAATCATGAAAAGGAACTTAAATAATATAAGGATAACTTGTAGAAGAATAGTATACCCTAACTTGTGATCCCCTAGGTTCCAATCTAGGTTATCCATGATCATATCTTCTTATGTGAATCTTTATTTTATTTTATCTTTGTTCCTTTAATAATGGTTCATACTAAGCTTATGAATTTACCAAAGCATATCCACCGGGAGTGTCGTAACCAAGATTGCAGTAAGGCCCGTTGTCGTGTACCAGTTCTCGTTCAAGTCTAGCTCAAAGCGGTATTTTCAGGTTTTACCCCTATGTACATCTGTGCCAGAGCCGCCTCTACATGCTCGTATCCAGACAGGGATGTATTTGCTTGGCAACCCCTTACTCAATACTCACCAAAATACCCAGATGATTTCTTATATTCAAACTTTTCTATAGGGTTCTTCCTAAAGTTTTCATATCCTAATTTCCACAAATAACTGAACAATCCTTTCATACCAAATATATCATCCTGGCTTTTTATAACATAAACTTTCATTACATTACACAAAACTGAGGATCTTTAAGGTTTAGTGTCTTGGAAACCAGGAACATAATAGATGAAAACAACATAAAACATTCTTCTTAAACACTTGAAAGGATTATCCTTAAGTTCATCCTAGGTTCATTACTGCATCTCATAACCTGGGGACATACATCAAAAGAAATGGTGAGCAGAAGGCCTAGTAAGGGAACAAGAGAAACATTTGACATGTGAACTTGAGATACATCAACTATGTCATAAAAAATAACTTTAAGGCATGAGAAAGAAATCATGTGGCATATCATAATAAAAATAAAATTTTTCATAACTTTAAGATGTGGCTACATCATTTAACATAGAAAATCATGAACATATCACTAAGGTCCATCCCCAAGGTGTCATTTGAAAATTACCAAGGTTATTCACCAAGATATCATGAAAATTGTAATCTCTAGTGGTTACATCATTACCCAATGCATTGGAGCACTTTCAGGGTGAACCCTTAAATTTTCCTTTATTATCATGTGAGCCACATATATCATCATAAAACATTTAATAAATAACCCATATAGCATAAAATAAATGGGTTTCATTTCATAATCATAACTTTTTTAGAAAAAAAACTGTTTTAAAGACATGATCTTTACGTCACTTTAAACCCACGGAAGGGGAGAGCGGGTCTCATGTATGTAAATCCCAGAATTTAAAATAAAACATTTTGATATATATGTGAATACCCCTGTAGAAATAAGAGCTTTGAGTATTCACTTTATAACATAAAATAATTTTGAGAAAAGAGAGAGAGGCATTTTGAGATGAAAATTCTGCAGCATAACGGCTATGTTTCGGGTTTTTAGAAAACATTGAAAGGAGAGGGGACATGGGTCAAACATTCATAAATGACCCATAAAACAGTAGAGGGACAAAATAATAAGGATATATGCACATGGTAATGAAATTTTAAGGACATACCATTCGAAATGAAAAACATGGAAGGAAGACAAAGATTAGATTTCTCTTATGAAAGTTCGTCAGCCTAACAACGTTACTTAAACTTCAACAAAAATGATTTGAAAAGATCAAATAGGGTCTCTCATCATGTGAAAATAAGAGTTAAATATGAAAGATATAGAGATCATACTTGAACATAATTAAAAGGAACTTGAAAGACTTGACATTAAAGTAGAAATTTGAAAATAATGAGAAGGGTAAAGACTCCCTTAAAAATTCGGCAGCCTAACGGCATCACATAAACTTCAACAAAAATGAATTGATGAGATCAAATAGGGTATCTCATCATATGAACATAAAAGTTTAGTATGATAGATATATAGATCATACCCCAACATAGTAAAAAGGAACTTTAAAGACTTGATATGAAAGTAGAACTTTGAAAAAATGAGAAAGGTGAAAGAATCCCTTAAAAATTCGGCAGCCTAACGGTGCCACATAAACATTCATAAAACGAAATGATGAGAGTAAGAGGGGGTATCTCATCATATGAACATAAAAAGGAAAGTATAATGAAGATAAAAGAACATCCTCCAACATAAGAACATGGAGCATAAAAGAAATGACATAAAAGAGATTACTTGAAAAGAAAGAGAGAGGTCGGATCCCTTACCTTAAAACGCAACTCTTAAAACTCAAAGGTGTGGACCTTGAGGGCTTGGGGTCACCTTGGGAGTACTCCTTGGGAGGTAAGGAGACCATAACTTCATTGAGAATGATTTTGGAGCCCAAAGGATGAGAGAATGGCATGGTATTTATAGGGAAAGTGAGGAGACAAGGCATTAATGGCCAAGGGACACCTCATAAGTGGGTTTCTCAAAACCATGTGCTCTCCCAAGATATTTCCCATGAATTTAGGCCACATAGGGCCCCCAATACATTAATTCATCACCTTTGGTCGGCCAACCCATAAAATATCTCATGACATCATCATGACACAGTTATGATGTCATTAAACATACCGAAACCATAAAACTGTATTTTTACTATTCACTGAAAATTCAACTTTCTCAGAAAAATCCCAAAATTTCAACTTAACCAAATATCAATGCTCTGATTACAAAAATGAACTCCATTTTATAAAAATAATTTTCTAAACATTTTTAATTTAATTTTTAAATAAATACACTATTCACCAAAAATTCATTTTTTCAGAAAAATCCCCAAAAAATTACCATAACATAATATCGACACTCTGAGTTCAAAAATGAAATCCATTTTATAAAAATAATTTTCTAAATATTTTTAATTAAATTTTTAATTAAAAAACACTATTCACCTGAAATAACTAATACTTGAATAATATTATATGAAACCGTTATTTAACCATTTTATTAAATCACATTACTTAATCAAGGTGCCTAGATTATATTAATACTTTATTTAAGTGAGATTACTAATCCATTTGGTCACATTACTAATACTAAGCATAAAATCACTATTCACAATTTACTATTCATCAAAAATTAAGTTGATATTATTAGACTCTAAATTTCGTACTGAACATAATTGTAGAAGACTATTTTTCGAAAATCATTACACATTTTTAATTATTTAAGGTTTACATAAAAAAATTTTAAAATATCATTTTTCTAAAATTCATCAAAAATATGCATACTATATTTATCCGGTCATTTGAAAATTCATAAATGTCATCATAAGAAGAAATCAAAATTTTTATTTAAAACAAAGGATTACACAAGGCAGTTACGGTCTCCTTACGTAGCCCCTTATCACATCAGCATAGGACCTAAGTGTAAGGTGTGCTAAGGTGAGAGAATCTGAGGGAGGCTCGGCCAACATCGCAGGAGTAGTAATTTCTATCAGTTTGAACTTCTCGCGAAGGAGATTCCATTCTAACTTCACATGATGAAGTTCGGCTTGGGTTTGGTCCAGAGCAAAGCCCAGTGCTGCTACCTCCTTCCCAAGTTCTGTTAGATGGTCTTCAATTGGTCCAAGACTACTGGGTGAGGCCATTGAATCTTCTTTCTATATTAATTAACCAAGATTACTTGTATTTAGAGACAATAATCAAAATGTTTAGTTTCCAGCAGTCATATTGACCAATGGTTATATAACAGTGAAAAACCCAACGGTATCATTTTAATTATACTCATTTTATCAAATGAAACATTTTTTTTGAGTAGAAAAAAAATAAAATAACACACAAAATTAGGAAACAAGATTTATTCAAAATTTTGGGTTGTTACATGGAACATTTCACTTTAATTGAATAAGATGTTTCTAAGAAGTCAATAAAATTATAGATATTCATAAACCAATACTTATCCTCTTGAGGATCATTTGAACCTTGGAACATTGGTTAATTCTAGTGAAGTAAATCCTAACCATGATTCCAAGATTTATCCCTCTTAGGTTCTACAGCTTTATCCTGAACAGGAGTGAGTTTAGGTGCCTATCTCAGAGATTGTATAGAATGCATAATAATCTCAATGAGATTCATTACATGGGAGGATTTGATCATTTTTTATCACTATAAACTCCCTCTTGAATACTGTTAACACTTCATCTTATAGGAATGATGCTACACAACATCATAAAATAACATTGAAGATATCATAAGGTGACTCAGATCAACAACTCAATCAAGAGAAATTGGGAAATTAATCCCATACAATAAGAAAACAAGATTTAGATTACAACCTATCCAAATAAAAAGGTGAGGAAAGAATATAATTATTCCCCAATATGCCTTTCCCAAACCACCCATAGTGACTTAAGGTTCATTATGATGAGATATTTCTATTCACTAACTCGTAACTACCTCTTAAGTCCTGAAAAGATATTCCAAACTGCATAATAACATCAAAGAAATATTATTAACCTACACATATGATGTCACTTTGTCACAAAAAATCTTGGATAGCCTGATACCAGAGCTAAAAATAACATGTCTTGAATAAAATTCTCAATCCCCATGGGTTGGCAACTAGCACCTGGAATCACACATTTTAAAATGGGGAATTATTTTTCCACAAAAATAATAGAAGATTGAGAAAAAATAAGTATGATCAAAACCATTGAAGCCTCACCCAACCATGTGACTATTATGCTGAGGGACATAAAGTGTTTATATTATTCTTTCTTCATATCCTCTCTACTAGAAAAAATCCTAGGGACCTTACTGCTTTTGATAAATACTTATAGGAAACTACTATAAAAGTTTCACTTAAATCATATTTTCATATCTCCACTAACCTTCAAGGATGGTCAAATGCTAAAAATTATTATGGACATGATGTATACAAGAAAAATAAATCAATAAATAACATATGATATATATTTAAGTACTTATAACTCTGGGGAAGAATATAGAGGAAAGCTAAGATTAATTCCATAATGGTTAGTACCTCTATTTTGAAATTGCTTGAGAATATTTATCCACAACTCTAATCTTTAGGAAATTATGATTACTTTCCCCTTGATATTAATAGGTTCTTGATACCATAATATTTATTAACACTATATTTTATAACAATTTAATGTATTTTAAAAACATAAATGGGTGACCTAGAACTATATCTCTGAATGCACCACCTTCTAAGAATTCTATTCCCTAGCCACCTCATTAAGAAAAAGATTGAGAGCATAATGAAAAACAACCTTGAACAAAATTCCATGATCCAACACAATCAAAATCCCCACTAAATATATATTGACTCATGTAGTTACACTTCCTTAATTTTTGAGGAAAGTAATTTAAATAAAATCTAACAACATTTATTCTCCCATAATATCAATTACTCCCCCTGATCATCAAGAAATAAGACCCACCACTGATGAGAAGTTCCCCTCAAAAAGTTAATGGGAAATGGAATCCAATGCTCATTATTAGAACATATTAGACTCAAAAAAATTATATAACTCCTCAGAACATCTCTCTATCTTCTAATTAGAATCAAACACCTCATACTTTAGTAATCTTTGATGCTGAAACTCATTTAGATACATTATCTAAAAATCATCATCCCTAGGGTCAACCTTCCTATGGTCAACCAAATAATCTTTTTTCTCCTCACCAAACTATAACACATATAGACACATTGAATTATAATTATTTATAATAGGAATAAGAACTTATAATCTTGATAATAAAGATTATGTCCTTTCACATTCTTTTTAATTTCCCCAAAATTTTCCCTAGTTCAAAAAAAGGCACAAAAAACATTATGCATATACCACACCTAGGTTTCTACCCTGAAATTATAACCATATCAATTTATAATGTTTTGTAAGATAAATTATTATATATCATATCATGTAGGGGCTTAATAAATCTCTCATTCCTACATAACATACCTTATTATATCATTTTTTGTACAACCAACCCAATGTAGTCTTATCGAGTTCAAAACTCTAAAATTCATCCTAACTCTCAACTGTAACTCTGATACCACTCTTTCATGGAAATTATCTACAAAAAAGCCATAATGTGCTAGTTTTAAAACATATTCTAAACCTAAATCCTATCTTCAATAGTTCATGGGTTGGGAACTAGCATTAAGGATATAAAACACACATATGGTAAAAATTACCCTCATAAATTCTACGAATATTAAATAAAAAACCCAACGATAAAATCTAATATAATAATATAAAATTCAACCAATATCTCACAATTCATGTAATATCAAATATAAATAAATGAATCTAAATGAATACCAATATTATAATCTCCCAAAAAAATTAAATCCACCTCTAATTATAACCATGACCATGTAATGTCCTTTATAATCACCAAATCCCTCTTTTGAATCTATAAAAATGGAATATATATATATATATATTATGGTGAGTATAAAATTATACTCAATAAGATCCTCTATAAAACATATTATACAAATATTAAATAAGTAAATAGTGAATCCAACTTATTACTTATTCGAGGTTATTTATGACCCATCCTCACCAGGTTAACTCATCAAAAATCACACATAATATATTGATATAATATCAATAAAATATATATTGAGAAGGTATCTCACACATGATTTCACACTAAACTATTTTCCCACACACCTCAAGGGAATATGTCCAATTACTATTATTCATTATATATCCACATAACAACATATCACAACCATAACCACATATTCATAGAAACATATAACATACCATAGGCACACCACTACCACATTCATATACCACAACATGGTAGATAATGTATCATGAAAGAAATAAATGTCATTAACTCCTACTCCCTTGTACATTTCCACTGTTCACCCACATCATAACTACATAACCTCGTAATATAACCTCATCCCATCATGTCCTATATATTATCTAGAAGAAAGGGGGGATATGGAGTAATCATCTATCTTTATGAACTCAATCCTGGATATTGGTGAAACACCAAGAACCCAAAACCTCATATGGTAATTGGTAACATTACATGACTTTGGTGATGATGTGTAAGAAATAAAAAAACTACAATAGATATATAATATCACACAAGAACAATATAAGTATCTACTACCTAATACAAGGAAACTCTCACCAGATCTTTCACCATCGCATATCAACATCACTTATATCATTATCCAATAAACAAACCAACTCTACCACTATATCACATCGCTACTCCATTACACATCAGTCATGATATGATATTGGGACACATAAAATACATTATAACCTATTCTTAAAACAAAAATCCAACCATATTAAGACTAATCTAACTACAACAATAATAACCAAAATAATAGCAGCAAAAAACAATAACTATTATACCTAATCATGATTTACCTAATTCTAAATAATTTATTTATGAACAAAACCAAATATTAATTCTATATTTCAACATCTTCTATATATTACCTTTTTTAAGATACTTAACCAATTTCAACATATTATAGCACAAAAATAATAATTAATCATAGTAGTATTCCTATCAATCAAATTAAGAAATAATACATAAAAAATAACATAAAATCTATATAAAGCACATGTAATTAATTTCTCCCTTTTCAGTTGAATTAATCAATTTCATTATCCTTAATTAGTCAATTTTAATTACTTACTCATTGAAAAAAATAATCATAATTCCATATTCAATCCATAATAAAATAGAGATTTCGAATCCATCACCTTGATTGAATATTTAATAATTTTTTTACATGGATGAGAAGGGAAATATTGTCGTAACAATAAGGATACAAGAAAAATACTTGACAACCTATAATAGATCATTATTAAAATAGACCAAAAAACTAATAAAAATAATACATATCACCTAACATGACATTAAAATAAATAAGAAAATAATAAAAATAAAGGAAAGATAAAAAGGATAAGATTTAAATAAATAAAGATCACCATAGTTTAAAAGGGATTGATCATATAAGAAAAAATTCCTTAGATCTTCAATGAGAACTAAAAACACCAAATCTAGGACTCAAGGATCTATAAATCTAATGGAAATCCAAAAATTACATGAAAAATAAAGAGGAGTTTTAAATTTATATTAAAATTTTGATAACGTCACCATGGTGTGGTGATTTCCAATAGAACGATATCCAATGTTTAAAACCTTAAAAATAGACACATCTATTTTTCAATAGGATGAATCTTTCATCATACCCATAGTATAGGAAACCCCGCTATTATATGGTTTGTGCCTTCATCCATTAATGTGATCCCTTGAACCACTATGGAATTTTTCCTATTACCCTCATCATTTTAACCCTATATTCACATCACCACCATGGAATAGAATTTACATAGAAACTATATAATGCACCATGATATATGGAACTCTCATTTCATCCTTCTCGGTGGATCAAAGGGATTCCAACAAATCACCATGCCTATAAAAATGGCCACATCCATGTCATGGATTAGTTTTGTAGTATAAACCACCCTAAAAACCATTTCACACCTCAAATCCACAAATCAAGAAAAATGACCAAACCATCATTCCCATATCCAAAACATGACTAGCATTGACTTCACCATGACATAAGGGACAACTACCTTGCCTACAGTGACCCTCAAAAAACATAAAAAAAACTTTCCACCATTGAACTCCACTTCAACACCTCTAATACTCCTAAAACACTATTTTTAGGTCTAGGGGAAATCTAGGCATGTACACTAAACCTAAAATTGGAATTATATAACCAAAAAAACTTAAAAAATAAACCCACCTTTCTCTAAGAATATATATTCAAGGAATGTTTAACCATACCATCGCATCATCACCCATAATGACAATCACCCCAAGCATGGTACAAAAACAATCATCATAATGTAGAACTACTTGATGAATTAATACACACCAATAATGATACCTTTTAGTTGGTATATTATCCCATAATAATTGATTAATTAGTTATAAAATCATTCCTTAGATCACAGGGTCCTCTTTTCATCAAGATGGTTTCTTGGGTCTACTTCACATAATAGGTTCAATTAGAATTATAGACTTATCACTCATGAAATAATCATAGGTGCCAAATCTATACTAAATAATCCCATAAAACTTAATTTGATATCATTCTCTACCTAATATAGAAATAGGTCTGAGTGTGACCCCAAAATCTCTCCATTAATAGGCCATGGGTTGGTGATTAGAACTAAGTGTATAGAATCGCACATATATGGAATTCATTTCCCTTTATAAATGAAAATTTGTTTTAACCATGAATAATAATATAAAATACTAACCACAATACATTAATAATGTATATAAATTCATTCCATATTATAAAAAATCCAAACCAAAAATGGAAAACAACCATAATGTTTATTAACTCCTCTATACATTAATCATGGTATAATGCAATCCACCTCCACCAACAAGTATCATGTGTCTAGAGCTAAGGTAACCTAAAACCATCACCAAATCAATAAATATAATATGATAAATATTATATATATATATAGTAGGGGTAAGTATATAAATATACTATGTAGGTTATTCTTTAGAACTCTCATGTGTTCTTATGAAAGAATCATGCTAATTCACCCATGTGTGGAATAAATAAAACAAAAAAATTAATAAATAATCACCACTTTAGAGTTAAATAATCAAAATTTTCTATACCTTACCACATAACCATCACTTTATATATCATATCATATACATTACCAAACAACTACTTCTAATCTATGTTTGTAACCAATCATTTTTTAACCTATAGGGTCCTCGCAATTATATATACAAGTAGTCTTGAACCCATTGGGACCTCACTATTTAAGTACCTCTATAGAGAAGTAATATACCCATAGAGAACTCATTATACCCTCATCATTAATAAGTAGCTTCCCACCCTTAAAGAATAATGACCCCCAAGTAGGTATTCACTTATTGAAGAAGAATTATCAAAACATAATCCATTGGTTGGATCTTTGTACACCCATGTAAAATCTCATAATTTTTCTAGGTGTCCACCCTCAGGTACTATCCCCACCACAACCAACATAGATTGTGTATCTTAACACCCTCAAGGACTCTCATTGTATTACTAGGATTCCAATCTCAGGGATTCTCCCCTCCTCAACATGTGTTATCACTAACACACATTATTCATCCATTATATATGGCCATATCATATACTTTATCATCATGTTCATCTTCATAATAATTATTACTGTGCACTACCACAAACTAGTCTTAGATTCCATAGCACTATCACATTCACAAATTGATTCAGAGAACCACTATCCATTTATTCATCCATCTAGGTTAAAACACATACCATGGTCCAAGGGAATATAATCACCCCATATAAACACACCATACTCCCACCTATGTAACGAACCAAAGTTTCATTAATGGAGATCCCTCTTGATCTAGTTAAATGTCTACTTATGTAAAACATTTATATAAAATGTCAAATTCTTTGGTTTTATATAAATAATTGTGACTGTTACTTTTATAGTCATTGAACAGTGATCACATGATTAGTATAAATATAGGGCTTTAACAAATCCAATTTACTCAGACAAAAGAAGCGATGGCCTCATCTAGTAGAATTGATCCCTATGAAGCCCATTTTTCGGTGCTCGGAAAAGAGGTGGCATACTTGGGATTATCTCTTGACCAATCCCAATCTGAGCTTCATCATGTCAAGCTCAAATAGTACCGTCTACAGGAAAAATGTAAGTTGATAGAGATTACCACTCGAGCGATGTTATCTGAGCCACCCCAAGAGTCTGTCACCATCGCACACCTTACCCTTAGGTCTTATGTGGCTGTTTTAATGGGTTATGTAAAAAATATATAGTACTATGTTCATGTATATTATTTTTGTATATAATAATTAATATACTTTCTTGTCATTATTGATACATTGTAAACAGTTTTTAAAGTACAAATAGTGTTTTTAGTTATTATTTAATTAAGAAATCTATTTTATTAAATTAAGGGATTTTTGAATTAAATAATATTTTAATAAAATATTATTATTATTATTAAATTAATTTTATTATATATAAATGATAATATAATTTTATGAATGTAATTATAATTTTTATTAAGGTTTTAAATCCATTTCTGTCAAAACCCGTGAATTTTCGATAAATGTCGGTTTTTATTTTAAAAGTGAAAATTATCATATTTATAAAATTATTTAGATAAAATAAATGATATTTCTAGAATCAGGACATCGAAATTATCCAACAGTGTATTTTTCATAATTTTCTGAGACAGTCAAATTTTTGGGTAAAAACTAAATACCGTTAAAATATATAATGTGTTTTATGACATCATAATGACCCAATAGTGATGTAATAAAATACTATAAGCTTTATGTTAGGCCAATATATGTTTTAACATTAAAATAATGTGATTTTGGGTTTGTTTGACTTACTTTTCAAAGCATTAATGGACCCCTCAAGACTTATTAAAAATCTTGTCTTTTTAAATTATTTTCCATGGGAGTGTGACTCACCTCCACATAAGCAACCCCATTATTTTAAGAATTTAGGACTTTGGACTTATAAAATATTGTTTTCCTATTCCATTTTACAAAAACCATGGGCAAAAACCATTATCTGATTTGTGGTTTGGATTAGTTTAATGTAAGGGGTCCCAAACCTAAATAATAAAGAATTCACTCACCTTTCCTATATAAACCCACCCAATATCCCACTTCCTCCCCACTCAAAGCCTTTGTATTTCGTCCAACCTCTGACCTACTCTCTCTATAATCCTCCCAAGGTGTCCCAATCTCCCAAGAAGCCTCTCTCAATCCTCTCTCAAGCCTTTGGAAGCACACTTCCAAGTAAGGATTTTTTCTTCCTTTCACAATTTTGTCCAATTTTCTTTAAGTTGTTTTGCCCATTTAATTTCAATTATGAATGTTGGGGTTTGGTTTCGCACCTCCCTCATATTTCCCTATTTATTTTTTAATGATTGGAGACCCCTTTCTCTCCCATTAAATTCCTCCCATGTACACCCGTTACTATGCCAAAATTCCGAAAGGAACTTCTCTCTCCTCATTTACATTCAAGAAATACTTTTGTATCATGAATCTAAATTCCATTAAAATTGTTGGTACATGTATCTATATGACCTCCTTACTTTAAATTACATGTAAATATGATGAGGAACCCCTTTCTCTCTCATCAACCATTTTTATGAATTCTTATGTCACGCCATTACGCTGGCGAAATCGCACCGATTTTTTAAGCCAATGCCACTGTATAGTGAATACCATGCCCATTTCTCCATCAAGGGTATTCACCTTTATGCACATTTAATTATTTACTATAAAGTTTCATGTATTAATTCCACATTCCTTTATCATGGAATAAATGATTATGTTTTATGAATTCATGTTTTATGATCCATGTGGCACACTTATGCATGAAATGAAATGTTTAAGAAGGGTGCGCCCTTATAGCGCTCCAATGCATTGGGTAAAGTATAGTATCATGATACGTCATGTGCAATGAGTATTGACTCATGATAATTCATGTGCAATGAGGTTTTACTCATGCTTCATGTGCAATGATTATTTACTTATGCTCCATGTGCAATGAGTCTCGGCTCATGCTAATTCCATGTTAAGTGTTGTTGCCACATTTCCATGTTATGATTATCATGCTTTATCAAGAATTTATGTTAATGTTTCTCTTGTGATATATTGATATTCCTATTGTCTAAAATGTATTTTACTCCTCATTTATTAAATGTTTATTCCCTTACTGGGCTTTATATCTCACCCCTTTTCTTATGCATGTCCTCAGGTTATCCCATGCAATGCTAAGTACGAGGGAATGTAGTGGTCAAGTAAAGTAAGTTTTCAATAAAGATGTTGTATTTCGTGTTTTAAGTAGTTATGTAATGATCCTAATCCCCAAAGACACTAGACCTCTCGATCTTTCATGTTGTATCAAGTGAATAGTTTATGTAATAAATCACGTTTAAGTTTGTAATAAAAGCATGGTTGTCATAGTTGGTATCAAAGTATAGGTTTAGTTATTTTTGATATTAGGATTAGAAACCCCTAGTAAAGCCTTAGAGACAAGACTATGTATAATAAAAACAGCCCTAAATTTTGGTAAGTACTAAGTAAGTGGTTAATCAAGAAAATACATACCTGTCTGGATACGAGCAGGTAGAGGTGGCTCTGGCACAGATGTATCCTAGGGGTAAAACCCAAAAACACCGCTTTAAGCTAGTCTTGAACGGGAAATGGTGCACGACAACTGGCCTTGATGCACTCTTGGTTACGAAAATCCTGAGGTATATGTTTTGATAAATTCACAAGCTTAGTATGAACCCTTATTAAGGGAATTAAAAAAATTCCCCTGAGAATATATGTTAGAAATTAGATCATGAAAAACCAATATTAAAGCCTATAGACTCATGAGTTAAGGAAATAAAAGTTTATTTATAAGTCATAAACTTTTTTCTTTCGATTACCCTTTATGTGTTACCCCCTAACTTTCCTTTTATTCCAACCAATGGCTAGTAATAGGAGGACTCGGGCTAACAATCGATGTGAAGATCAGTGTGATGAATGTACTAATGAGATGCCCAGTCCAATGGGAGCAGGAATCATGAACTTTGACACGCTTCCCTCTCAGCTAACTCAAGCTTTGAATAGAAACATGGGTCAAGAGGAAAGTTCAACCCCCCCCCCCCAAGAAAGAACAAGTCGCTAACGAGAGCTTCATGAGACAAAGGCCTCCTACTTTTAGTGGATCATCCGATCCCACGGTCATTGAACAATGGATCAACTACATTGAAAAGATCTTCTCCATCCTTCAATGTTCTGAATAAGAGAAGGTTCTCATGGAGGCTTATTGTATGGAGGGTGAAGCTGATCAATGGTGGACGTTGATCAAAAATACGAAGCCTGAGGAGGATATCGAGGTGTTGGAATGGAAGGATTTCCAGAAGATGTTTTTCGATAAATATTTTACGTGCCCCCTCCGGCTTAAGATGGAAAGGGACTTCCTTTCCCTCAAGCAAAAGGATTAAGAATCTATTGGAGCGTACAAGGAAAACTTAAAAAGTATTTCATGATACACTTTAGGCTTTGTTGTTACCCCCGAATTCAAGGTTTACCGCTTCTTTGGTGGGCTGAAGCGTAGCCTGTGGAAAGCATTAGTGATCCATGACTTCGACAGCTATGAGAAAATTGTCTGATGTGCCCTCAAGGTCGAAATGGATATCGGGGAATCATAGGGGTATCATGGGGATAAGAATAGTAAGGTGGACTTTAATGCTGGTGGTCCGATGGATAAATCCAACGGTGCTAAGAAGATCCAGCACCCCACTTGTCAAAAGTGCGGAAATAAGCACCCTGGAAATTGCCTCAAGGGGATGAGGAAATGCTTTAGGTGTGGAAGAGAAGGGAACCTAGCTATAAACTGTCGGCAAGAAAGACCCGCGGCTGCGACAGAGGATAGGAATACTCCATTCAAACATCAACGTGTTGTTCATTGCTACAAATGAAAATAACTGAGGCATTTTTCAAATCGGTGCCCTAAACCAAGGGTTTTTAGAGGCAACCAACAACCTCCAAGGCAGCAAGGAAATGCTTTTTCCATCACTTCTGCCAAAGCGAACCCCGACAACAAAGTGGCAACAGGTACGTTAGTTATTCATTCAATAATAGAGAACGTACTTTTTTATTCAGGTTCTACGCATTCTTTTATATCTCAAAAGTTTAGTAGAACAATCCTAGCACCACTACAAATCATGGAAGTGAAGATTTCGGTGAGTACAGAAAATGGGGCAATCATTGCATCCCATGAATATAAGTCCTCCCCTATTATAGTCTGTGGATTGAATTACCCAGTGAACCTCGTCGTACTCCCTTTAGTGGAATTTGATGCAATTCTTAGCATGGATTGGGTTTCCTTATATAGAGCCAACATAAATTGTCGGGAGAGGTAAATCACACTCCATATGGAGAATCGACCCCCGATTATTTACAAGTGTAAGGAGGAAGATGAATCTCCTTTAGATCCATCATATCAAGCATGGATATTACTACCCTATGAGAATGCGTATCTGGCTTAGATGATTGAGTCCAAGGAAGAAACCATCCTTGAAGAAATTCCTATTGGGAGGTAATTCGCTAAAGTGTTTCTCGAGGAACTGCCTGGTCTTCCTCCTAGAAGAGATGTTGAATTCTCAATTGAACTTATACTAGGGGAGCTACCAATATCCAAGAATTCATATAGAATGGCTGTCATGGAGCTTGAAGAGCTGAAGAAACAACTACAGGAGAATCTGGATAAAGGGTTTATACGCCCAAGTGCTTTACCATGGGGTGCACTAGTCCTCTTCGTCAAGAATAAGGATGGGTCAATGCGGCTTTGAATTGATTATCGTGAACTTAACAAAATCATGATAAAGAACAAGTATGCTCTACCATGGATCGATGACTTGTTTGATCAGTTGCATGGAGCACAATACTTCTCCAAGGTAGATTTGCAGTCAGGATATTATCAAGTAAGGGTGAAGAAGGAAGATGTCCCCAAGAGTGCTTTTCGTACAAGATACAGGCACTATGAATTCATATTAATGCCTTTTGGACTCACTAATGCTCCAACAATATTCATGGAATTTATGAATAGATTATTTAGAGATTACCTTGAAAAATTTGTGGTAGTCTTTATATATGATATTCTAATATACTCCAAAACCAAGGAGGATCATGAGGATCATTTAAGAATTGTACTAGAGACTTTGTGCAAGGATAAGCTCTATGCAAAGTAAAACAAGTGTGAGTTTTGGTTGAAGGAGGTATCATTCTTGGGCCATATCATCACAACCAATGGGATATCTGTGGATCCCTCCAAAACAGATGCAATTTAGGGATGGATGAGGCCAACATCGGTAATGGATATCCGTAGCTTCTTGGGGTTAGCTGGATGTTATCGATGATTTGTGAGAAATTTATCATGATTGTCCAACCCTCTTACCAAGCTAACTCGAAAGGGAGTAAATTTTTCATGTATTAATGAATGAGAATAAAGCTTCAAGGAGTTGAAAAATAGGCTTATCACTGCACTCATGCTCACTTTACCCACAAGTGGGGAAATTTTTGTGGTATTCAATGATTCTTCGAAGAAGGGATTAGGTTGTGTGCTGATGTAGAATGATAAAGTGATATCCTATGCCTCAAGGCAATTGAAATTCCATGAGTGAAACTATCCAACGCATGATCTGGAGTTGGTAGTGGTGATCTTTTCCTTGAAAATCTGGCGGCATTATCTCTATGGGGAGAAATGTGAGATATATACTGACCACATGAGTCTTAAATATATATTCACACAGAAAGAGCTTAATATGCACCAGAGAAGATGGGTAGAGCTCATCAAGGATTATGACTGTTCAATACATTACCACCCTAGGAAAGCGAACAAGGTGGCATATGCCCTAAGTAGAAAGGACCCAGCGACTCTATCAATGATGAGAATTGAGAGGGGTCCAATCTTCTTAGACATGATGAAGATGTATATAGGAATCATAAATAAGGGAACATCATCAATCCTTTCACAAATGATTTCTCAAACGTATCTTTTGGAAAGGTTAAAGGATGCTCAAAATGATGATGTGGGAATTCAGGAAAAAGTGGAAGCTATCAAAAAGGGGAAATCCTCAAAGTTTAATGTTATTGAAGAAGGAATTGTTTGATTTGGGAAAAGACTATGCGTTCCATCAAGTCTGGAGCTGAAGAAGGAACTTTTGGATGATGCACATAGTTCAAATTTCTCTATTCACCCAGGGAGCACAAAGATGTATCAAGATCTCCAAGAAAAATTTTGGTGGGATAATATAAAAAAGGAGATCGTTGAATATACATCAAAGTGTCTGGTGTGACAGAAAGTGAAGGCAGAGAGGAAGAAGTCTAAGGGGATGATGAAACCATTTCCCATACCAGAATGGAAATGGGAGAACATCACCATGGACTTTGTCACCAGACTTATGAGGACATCCAAAGTCAACAATGCAATCTAGGTTGTTTTGGATCATCTTACAAAGACTGCACACTTCAATGCTATTTGAGAGGATTTCTCATTAGATCAACTGGAATGGATATATATCAGGGAAGTCGTAAGGCTGCATGGAGTGCCACTATCTATTTTGTCTGAACGAGATCAAAGATTCACCTCTATGTTTTGGAAGAGTCCTCAACATGCTCTGAATACTAAACTGAACTTTAGTACAACCTATCATCCTCAAACCGATGGCCAATCCGAGCGGACTATCCAAACACTTGAGGAAATGTTGAGAGCATGCTCAATGGAATTTAAATGAGGATGGGATCAACATCTTCCTCTGGTTGAGTTCTCTTATATTAATAGTTTCCACTCAAGAATCTAAATAGCACCATTTGAATCCCTTTATGGGAAAAGGTGCAGAACACCGGCGTGTTGGGATGAGGTCGGTGAACGTAAGCTACTTGGACCAGAAATGGTTGAGGAAATGGTGGAGAAGGTGAAAACCATTCAACAGCATATCAAGGGAGCCCAAAGTTTACAGAAGAGTTATGCAGATAATCGTCGATGAGACCTTGAGTTTAAATTTGGAGACATGGTTTTTCTACGCAGATCTCCATGGAATAAGGTCATGAGGTTTTGAATGAAAAGGGAAGTTAAGTTCAAGGTACATCAGCCCCTTCGAGATTCTTGATCGTTTCGGGGATGTGTCCTATCGACTAGAACGTCCACCAACCATAGCCAAAGTACATGATGTCTTTCATGTATCCATCTTAAGAAAGTACATACCATACCCTTCACATGCACTCTCTTCTGAGGTGGTATAGTTGGAGGATGATCTTTCTTATTAGGAGTAACCAGTGAAGATCTTAGATCATAGAGAAAAACTTCTACGAAATAAGACTATACCCGTTGTCAAGGTATTGTGGCGAAACCACAAGTTTGAAGAAGAGACTTGAGAATCAGAGGAAATGATGAAGCTGAGTTACCCACACCTGTTTTAGTGTGAGAAAACGGAAATTTCGAGGGTGAAATTTCTTAAGGGGGGAATATTGTAACGACCCAAAGTTTCATTAATGGAAATCCCTCTTGATCTAGTTAAATGTCACCTTATGTAAAACATTTATATAAAATGTCAACTTATTTGGTTTTATGTTAAGAATTGTGATCATTACTTTTATAGCTGTTGAATAGTGATCACATGATTAGTATAAATATAGGGCTTTAACAAATCCAATTTACTCAGACAAAAGAAGCGATGGTCTCATCTAGTAGAATTTCTCCATACGAAGCCCATTTGTCAGAGCTCGGAAAAGAGGTGGAGTCCTTGGACTTTTCTCTTGACCAAGCCCAAGTTGAGCTTCATCATGTCAATCTCGAATGGGACCGTCTATGGGAAAAGTGTAATTTGATAGAGATTACCACTCGAGCGATGTTATCTGATCCACCCCAAGATTCTGTCACCATCACACACCTTACCCTTAGGTCTTATGTGGCTGTTTTAAGGGGTTATGTAACAAATCGCAAGTACTATGTTCATGTACATTATTTTTGTATATAATAATGAATATACTTTCTTGTTATTATTGATACATTGTAAATAGTTTTTAAAGTAAAAATAGTGTTTTTAGTTATTATTTAATTAAGAAATATATTTTATTAAATTAAGGGATTTTTGAATTAAATAATATTTTAATAAAATATTATTATTATTATTAAATTAATTTTATTATATATAAATGATCATATAATTTTATGAATGTAATTATAATTTTTATTAAGGTTTTAAAGCCATTTCTGTCAAAACCCATGAATTTTCGATAAATATCGGTTTTTATTTTAAAAGTGAAAATTGTCATATTTAGAAAATTATTTAGATTAAATAAATGATATTTCTGGAATAAGGACATCAAAATTATCCAATGGTGTATTTTTCATAATTTTCTGAGACAGACAAATTTTTGGGTAAAAATTAAATACCGATTAAATATATAACGTGTTTTAGGACATCATAATGACCCAATAGTGATGTAATAAAATACTATAAGATTTATGTTTGGAAAATATATTTTTTACCATTAAAATAATGTGATTTTGGGTTTGTTTGACTTACTTTTCAAAGCATTAATGGACCCCTCCAGACTTATTAAACATATTGTCTTTTTAAATTATTTTCCATGGGAGTGCGACTCACCTCCACATAATAAACCCCATTATTTTAAAAATTTCTTACTTTGGACTTATTAAATATTTTTTTCCTCTTCCCTTTTCCAAAAACCATGGGCAAAAACCATTAGATGATTTGTGGTTTGGATTAGTTTAATGTAAGGGGTCCCAAACCTAAATAATAAAGAATTTACTCACCTTTCTTATATAAACCCACCCAATATCCCACTTCCTCCTCACTCAAAGCCTTTGGAGTTTGTCCAACCTCTGACCTACTCTATCCATAATCCTCTCAAGGTTCCCTAAGCTCCAAATAAGCCTCTCTCAAGCCTCTCTCAAGCCTTTGGAAGCACACTTCCAAGTAATGATTTTTTCTTCCTTTCTCATTTTTGTCCAATTTTCTTTAAGTTGTTTTCCCCATTTAATTTCAGTTATGAATGTTAGGGTATGGTTTCTCACCTCCCTCATACTTCCCTCTTTAAGTTTGAATGATGGGATACCCCTTTCTCTCTCATTAAATTCCTCCCATGTACACCCGTTACTACGCTGAAATTCCGAAAGGAACTTCTCTCTCCTCATTTACATTCAAGAAATAATTTTGTATCATGAATCTAAATTCCATTACAATTGTTGGAACATGTGTATATATGACCTCATTACTGTAAATTACATGTAAATATGATTAGGAACCCCTTTCTCTCTCATCAACCGTTTTTATGAATTCTTATGTCACGCCGTTACGCTGCCGAAATCGCACCGATTTTCTAAGCCAATGCCATTGTGTAGTGAATACACTGCCCATTTCTCCATCAAGGGTATTCACCTTTATGTACATTTAATTGTTGACTATAAAGTTTTATGTATGAATTCCACATTCCTTTATTGTGGAATAAATTATTATGTTTTATGAATCCAAGTTTTATGATCCATGTGGCACACTTATGCATGAAATGAAATGTTTAAGAAGGGTGTGCCCTTACAGCGCTCTAATGCATTGGGTAAAGTATAGTATCATGATACGTCATGTGCAATGAGTATTGAATCATTATAATTCAAGTGCAACGACTTTTTACTCGTTCTTCATGTCTAATGAGGATTTACTCATGCTCCATGTGCAATGATCCTTGTCTCATGCTAATTCCATGTTAAGTGTTGTTGCCACATTTCCATGTTATGATTATCATGCTTTATCATGACTTTATGTTCATGTTTCTCTTTTTCTCTATTGATATTCCTATTGTCTAACATGTATTTTACTCCTCATGTATTCCATATTTATTCCCTTACTGGGCTTTATACCTCACCCCTTTTCTTATTCATGTCCTCAGGTTATCCCATGCAATGCTAAGTACGAGGGAATGTAGTGGTTATGTAAAGGAATCTTTCAATAAAGATGTTTTATTTCATGTTTTAATTTGTTATGTAATGATCCTAAGACCCAAAGACACTAGAACTCTCAATCTTTCATGTTGTATCAAGTGAATATTTTGTGTAATAAATCATGCTTAAGTTTGTAATAAAAGTAGGGTTGTCATAACCTAGTTCTAAAAGAATTTAAATCTTATAGGGGAATTCACCATATCAAAAACATTCCTCATAACTTGAGCATACACAAGTTTTATAAACACTTCTATAGAAAATTAAAATTGATAATTCTCCACATGTAGTCTCTATAAGAATCACCTTCTTCCATATATATAATTATCCTATCACATAAAATAGTTTTTTTATTTTCATATATTTTTACATCCCCTATGATAATATGACACAAAACACATTCCCCTTAATACACCTCTACTGATAAAATATCATCGGTAGAAATTTTATAGAATGTGGTGCAACTTCGTGACCTTTTGTCACACCCCCATGTTGATTTGAAACCACACTTACATAGTTTAAATGTAAGTATTAGGAATTTTTTAACATAACTTTAAAAAATGTTGCATGAAACCTTGCTAAATGGGAAACCCTTGTGCCAATTTTAAAAAAAACAACCACTCAACTATTTTTAATTTTCCATTAAATTGTCATTATTCCTTGTTAAAAATAATTACCAAATCACTTTAAAATATTAATATATCAATCATAACCAATTTACATCACCAATTACACTAAAATCATATTTCATTTTATTTTCCTCTTTCATAAAAAATTCCTCAGTTATCTATAAATAAATATAATCATCAATATCAATCATCAAAAAATTATCAAATAATTTATTATTAACATATTTAATAATTATGACCAATTTTTCAGTTTCATATTCACCATATCAATTCTAATTTTCCACTATAATTTGACTTTAATATTTAGTAATTCAAAATTTGTTATCATAGAGTTATATTTTCATTCATTTTCTCATTTTTTTTCTTCCATCACTTATAAATTTATTAATAATAATCTGATATGAAATAATATTTATTCATAAAGAATATTATTTCAAATATTTATCCCACCAATTCCTCATTAATTTATATATTATAATTTATATTCACTATATATTCATCATTCTAAAATATTATGAATAATTTATCTAATATAAAGAATAAGATAATGATGGATTCACATAAATTAATTAATTAATGAGAATTTTATGTTACAAAAATTGATTTCAAAATGAATGTTATCATTCAATATTTTGATGATCACCACCAACCATTAAATTAATTTAATTATTTTTTCTCTTCTATATCAGTCTATCATGACACACCACACAAATTTTTCTATCTCCATAGAAAATCTATAGGATTTAAGTATTTTCCAATTAAATTTACAAGGATTATAATGAATATAATAGTAATAAAATTCCTTTAACTTATTTCCCATCAATTACAAACATAACTACACATCTAAGATTCAGTCACCCTAAATTAAATCCTCTTATAAAAATCATGTAATTCTATTTCCTTGAATTCCCATATGTTAATCAAGTCACATCTCCACAACACCTCAAATTCACCTCTTGATCACCATAGGCTGGCGTGAATGTTAGTGAATGAATAGTGTATCTATGGGAGTTTTTCCACTATATGGTAATTTAAAAAAGTGTTAATGGTTTATTCACATGATTTTTATGATTTATAACTGCACTAGTGATACTAAAATGAATACTCAATAAACCAGTAGAAGAAGGTAAGTGAGGTAACCATTCAAAATTAAATAAATTTTATGAACATGAAATATCATACACCAAAAAATATCTAATCATGAAAACAATCATAAAAAACTATGTAAATAATAAAAATTTTAATATATACAAAGTTTTATAAGAAAATAGGTTCTAAAGGACCAAAAGATTAGTTTATCAAGGAGAAATTTTCGAACAGTCACCTATAGATAGACCCAGGATATCCCTAATACTATCCCATATAAAAATATCAAAAAACTCATCCTAAAGTTCATACTCCCTATATTTACACCACATGATATCTATAAATTTATGTTTCCCTAGGTTATATGCAAAATCTTATACATTCATCCCATTAAGACCCATGCTGGGTGTGAGAATATCATACCAAGTAAGCGATCACCACCTGCACCTTAACCACATATCAAAAGCTAAATTTTATGCAGCAGTAGAAAAATAAAAAATAAAAAAAATTATACCATATAAAACAAGCTTTAAAAACCCTATTTCATTTAAATTAAAAAAAACTCTCTATAAAAGGAGGATCCATTCCTATAATACCTACTTTGGGATTAACCTAGAATCTGATATGATCAATATGAATCAGTCAAGGTGAATCACCTATCACATTCATGGGGAAAGGGAATCTTGTATATATAGTTGGGATGACCAAGATTCCCATTCTAATCTCGAATAAGGGAATGATTATACAAGATTTAGGGAATTTTGAGAACATTATATAACATGAACCTATACTTCAATAATATATGTAACTAGGAACATTTTATAAAAACATAATATGCCCCATTTCAAGTATAATTTACCACCCTCAGATACTAAAGAAATATCTATATCACCAATACATAAAATCTTATATCATAACATGTTTAAAAAATTAAACAATGTTTTTTAAGCATGTGGAAACATCCAATATAATGATCACGCATATAATTCAAATTTTCAACAATAAACTAAATAAAATATATGTTATATAGTCTGACATGTAACTGAAAAACATAAATCTACTATGGAATGAAAATAGGTAAATGTGGATAAATCAAATAAATCCATGTTAATTTCTCATAAAACCACTTAAAAGTAACCTTTATTAGAGTAAAAATATTTTGTTTTTATTAAATTCACTCAACTATATCTCATTTCTAGCTCAACTCTTTAAGAATATGAGAATTGGTAGGGGTTTGCTTAGAAAATTAAATGAAGTGCACTGATTTTAGGTCTAAGGGAGGATAATGAGAAATCAATTGAGTTGTTAGGCCCTCCTTAAACATAGATGAAAACTAGGAATTGGTCCATAAATGATAAATAAGAGGAAATACATGAATTAAATCCATGTAATTTCCTTGATATCTCCTAGTCTAATCTCCCAAGACAGCAAGACTAGAATAAATATAAGATACTTAATGAGTCTTAAAAAATATGGGTTAGAGTAATAGGGTATTATATTTGCTACCATAGATAAAATAAAAACGATAAAATATTATAGAAGGTTCATGGCCTTAACTCACTAAATAAATTCTCATATGTTCAATTGGATGTGATGTGGATCAAGGTTGATGACGGATCTTCAAAGGTTGGGAGAGAGAGGAGGGAGAGCTCATAAAAGGTGAAATTGGGGGGGGGGGGGGTAAATGAAAACTTATATAAAATGGGTATACATAATTTAATTAGAAAAATAAATGACATATTCACCTCAAAATTTAAAAAAAACAAACTACAGTTCCATCAGGTGCTTGCTCTATGTCCACCAAGGACCTAGTGGTGTAGGCAATAGACCTTCGGCTATTGGAGTCCCATAGGGTACCCGATGCTACTATAACACCTTGGGTCCCTTTATATACCTCTATTTATCTTCCAAACACCTCCCATAATCCTCTCTTAGAATTACACCTAAAGGGGGGATTAAAGGTATAAAATAAATGTAATTTATAAACTTGGAAGTTCGAGGTATTTACAACCTCCCCACTATTAGGCTTCTCATCCCTGAAAATCTTTAATTATATTTTTTAGGGAATAAATTCATCCAATGAGATTTCATATAAGATTTATACTCCCAAATATCATTTTATATCCTTCTATACTATCACTTGATCAAAATAAGAGGTGCCTCCTTGCCCCAAAACACGTTTTCACTATGAAAAAAATAATGATATAATGCTCTACATATTATGCATTAGTTTTAAGCTAAATGTCATCATACTAGATCATGTGTGAAGGATCAGGAACCTAATTCTTTAATTAAGAAACATAAAATGTGATATGAATGGATATAAATTTTAGAAGAAATACAATATGATAAGATTATTACATGAATCTGCCAAATATTTTGAAAGGACTGAAAAATATTTGGGTAAATTTTCCTTGTTTGATCATTCATTGGTGACCTAACCTTACTGAAACCTGAAGGAACACATGTGCACTAACATTAAATTCTAAGAGTATCATTTGATGATCAATATAAAACTTACCATATTTGTGAGTTTATGATTTGTCTTCTTATAAAATTCACATATTAAATAATATCTTAAAAAATACTAGGTTTAATCATAGATGAATAACTTATTTTATCTTATTATATATGTGAATTAAATGGTATCCTATATAGATCATTGAATATATCAATTAGAATAAATAACCAAAATTTATTGTTATATAAAAGTTCTATTAAAAATAGATGATCCACCAATGACCCCCTAAAATCAATAATAAAGTCTAAAATCATATCCTTAAGGATATGGATAGTTTATTTGATTGTCTATATGTCTACAATTGAAATAAAGTTCTCAGTTACACCTAAGAACCCAATGTTCACTGAATACCTTGTGAAAACTAAGACATGAACCTAAATTCTCTATAATAGATTATACATGTAGGTACATAATAAATATTCAAAATCTCACTAACATGTAATTTATTGATCTCATTAGTCAAATAAGTTTACTCAATACAACAAAGTGGTTTATATTAGTCAAATGATCCATGATTTCATACACTACATACTAGACCTTGGAGGATCTTTTAAATCCAATTATAAAATCCACAATGATCTATCCCATTTACATACTTGTAAATTAAGTGGTTGAAGAGTACCTATAATCTATTAAAGATCTACCTTCATCTATTGACATGTGATGATTCTAGTAGTGGACACTAGAAAAATCTTTATTTATGCCATGCCACCATAATTTTTACTAGATATAATTGTACATATTCATGATTATAGGTTGTATCACCCAATAAGACATATGATATTCCTTTATCACTTACTCCTTTATACCCATAGGGATTATGATCCTTCCATATATATATAAAAAGAAATAATAATCTTGAAACCAAACCACAAGGATCTCCCCACCATTTATTTTTTCTCAAATAATTATGCAATCATAATAAGATATATATGAGTCATTTACATGTTATGTGATAGATGATATGAGATCAATATGATTTAACTATATGGAACTACAATCCTTGATCACATATAGGTGGAGTTTAGAAATAATATATATTAACCTGCATTATTCATTTTCCTCCAACACCCTTTGAGGGTGGATTTTCCTGCTAAAAGTATTGATAACTACATCACCTCTACTATGAGAATATGAAATATAAAAATCAAATGAATATAGATACTCCACCTAGTGATAATTCATCCATCACATTAATTCATGAATGATAGAGGCCAACACTAAATCATAGATATAATAGTTTTTTCCTAGTGTAAAAGTTATCTAGAACCATATTCCATCACCTTATCATCATTCATGAGAACAAGACCATGGAAAAATAATTAAACATCATAATACACCTAAAAACTTCACTTAGTTTAGGTATAATAAGAAAATAAGTTTAGTTCAAATTCTTCTTCATCTCTTGGAAGGTTGATTCGCATAGGTCAGACCATAAAGAGTTAGTTCATATCATCATTAAAGAAAAAATCGGAGTATTTATCTTAGAAAAATATTTATTAAATAAGTAATAGTAACCTATAAGTATAAGGAAGCTCCTAATTTAAAACACATTATAATGAAATTTCCAAGACATCACTTGTTCTACTTTCTTAGGATCCACTAAGATACTAGATTCTAAAACTACATGCTTGAGGAATTTAACATCTTGTATCCATAAGAACCACTTTTATAACTTAGTATATATTTTATTCACTAATAATGACTCTAAGACAATCCAAATATGTTGACCATACCCATATTGATATCTTGAATATACAAAGATATCATTCACAAAAACCAAAAAATGATTCTAATAATTGATAAAAGATATTTTTCATCAAATCCATAAACATGGAAGGAGAATTACTTAAACCAATGGGCATTAAAAAGTACTATAAATGATCGTATTGATATTAAAAATCTGTATTTGGAATATCTTCTAGCCTAACCTAAAGATAGTGATGGATTGAAAAAAAGTTTATCTTAGAAAACCATCTCACCCCCTTTAACTAATTAAATAGATGACCAATTTTTGGAAATGGTTAATGATTCTTGATCATTACATTATTTAGATTATGATATTCCACATAGAGGCATAAACGTCCATCATCTCTCTTAATAATAAAGATTTGATCACCCCAAGGATAAGTGCTCAACCTAATAAATCATTTATCCTCAATATATTTTGACTGAATCTTTAACTCTCCCAAGTTATTTGGTTCCATTTGATTAGGAAGGATCAATATTATTTTAGTTATAATAAAAATATCAATGTTAAAATCAAAATCTTACTAAGGATATAATATAGATAATTTTTTAGAGGAGATATATGGATAAAGGCCATCTATATGAGGTAAATTTTAATTCCCATAGATTACATTATTCTAATGATGTGACTATTCATCATATAAATTATAGTCTTAACCTAAACTTGATCAAGACCTTCCTAACTATCTTGAATCTATCACTCTCTATGGAGTTTATATTGAGTACCAAATAGAGATAATAAAAATACTCTTCCAGTGTAGCAATAAATAGGGGATTCTAGACGAGTTAACTAATAAATACACATAATGATATTAAATGATTCCATATTTTTATCCATAAGAACATATAAATTCCCATAAGAAGCTGCAAATAATGAACATGATAGATACTTCCTGGTCTGCTCAATCCTCTTCAACTAAAGAGTATTAAGCCTTATATGATAAGGTAACACTTCTAATTTAATCTCAATAAGGGATTCCAATTTATATTAAATCAAGGAATGTGAAGCACATGTAAAAAACAATATAAAGTAAATGATACTATAATACTACCTTTAATAGTAGACATACCCTCTCCAAAATTAGTAATAGATTTCTTTATGTAATATGCTTGGCCAAAACCCTTACATATATCATAAGGATAGAATCTAACTCAAATGATTGTACATCATCCATACAGTCCTAACTACCCTATTAGATTAATTAAACCAGTATACTAGGATGTTGTTAGTTTCCTATGATAGGTCAATATGCTAACTAAGATAGATTTGGTCACCTAAGGCCACTTTATTATACTTTCTGATCCACTACATTGTAAAAACCACTGAAGATAGCTATATAGACTACATGAATAGAGCTGATTCACTTCAAATGTATAATTCATAATTATATGGGAAAAATTACCACATTGGTGTCCTTAAAGTATAGATCGTATAGAACTATGATCTAGAGTTATAACACTTCCACGGATTGCCTAATGAGAACCACCTCTACTCGTCTTCTCATGTCACCTCTTTCGGTCACTAGAGGAACTACCAGTTGTGGTTCAACTAGGAAAACGATACTCCTCATGATCCTCATTTAGATCATCTCATAGTGATAATATTTGTCTTCACCAGTTAAAATAAGGTTTTAAAATTAAAAATCATCAATTTAGTTTATAGCGGATCTTTTAAAACCATTTCAAAACATCTCTCTTTATATTTCTAACCATCACTCCTCAATAAAGTAAAGAAAAGTAATTCTATAAACTTAGTGGTATGGTCTATAATTTACATATAACTGTATCTCAAATCTATAAATTCCCAAAATTTTACCCATTATAAAGTGTCAAGGTAAAACTACTCAAATAACAGATCTTGAAAATTATTATTGGTAAGACCCCCGTCTCTCTTAGAATCTAGTATAATGCCCCACCACTAGTGAGATGAATCCTAAATAATAATGGAAGCTAACAAAATTCAATATTTATATAGGGTCTCAATGATTTCAAATATACAATGAATATGGTTAATACACTCTTTGAACTCTTGAGAAGACATATCATTTTGGAAAGTTAGAGGATGATGGAATTATAAATCCATCATAATATTATAGTTTGTAGGCTCTATTTGAGGAACTACCTAGCTAGAATCTTATAGAAATTTATCAATACCCTCTAAGACTTTAGGTTCAAGTATAGGTCAATATATATTCTCATGCTCATATTCCCCTTCCAGTATGGCATAAGGTGGTCATCTGGGAGGTATCCTCTATAATAAAGTAGAGAAGGATATTAAAATATTTTCCCTAAGAATATACATCTCAAATTTTTTATTCTACATTAGTAAAAATAGGACTAACATTATCCCCCTCTCTCTTAATTTAATTTAATGAAATACATTTTATTTTAAAATAAATTTTGAAAATTTTCTTAAAATAATTCTATATGATCAAGACATCAATTTAGAATAAGTAAGGAATACTTCAAGTGTAACATGAATGAAATTAGAAATCAATGATATAGGGAGGTTTCATGATCAAGGGAATCAATTATTGAATCATATTAAACTAGTCATAACAATAAATATATAAGAAAAATATATTTATTTATTTTTAATGTAGTTAATATGAATAATCAATTGGTTCAAAAAATAAAGTAAATAAATATAGATATATAGGCATATGAAATGTCATCATATCTTACATATTCCTACCTATTAACGCCTTTAATGGTGTATATGACTTGAGGATATTATAATGACTCAAAATAAAAATAAAGATCTCAGACCACCCCTGGTAACTCAATATTCCTCTATAATTATGCTATATTTACATATTTATGGGTTACATCTTAAGTCCCAATAGTCTTATCTTCTGAATAATCTTAATTCCCATACACGTTGGTCCTTAAAGTCTTATTTTATACCTTTTTGTAATATTTATTCCCTAAATAACCATACAGTACTGAATTTATGTTTCCATAATACCTCAGGCCCACCTCTCGATCCCTATAGGTTAGTGTGAACATTGGGGGTTGAATGTTGTATCAATGGGTGATGGTTTTCCCCCTTTGGGTAAGGTAGTAAAGTGTTCATGGTTCATTCCCATTTTTGTAATGATTCATAACCATACTATTGATACTAATCATATACCTAGTAAACCAATAGAATCGGGTAAATGAGGTAACCATTCAAAATGAAAGGTGTGTCATGAACACGCAACATTATACACTATAAAGACTTAAACATAAAAAGAATAATCAAAAAGTGTGAAACTATTAAAAATCGGAATTTATAAAAAGTTATCCAATCAAACTAGTCCTAAAAGACCAAAAATTCAGTTGTATAAGTGAAAACTCTTGAATAGTCACTTGTGTATAACCATGTGATTTTCCCACCACATGTCTATCTAAAAAAATAAAAAGTCTCTAAATGAACTCTATATTCCTTTTTGGATCTTTCACTCACTCTTCGGTTCCTTTCATTTTATCACATACAAAATAATCTACACATTGTCACCACCTACTCCTTAGCCAAATGTCATAAGGTAAATTGTGTTCAATAATAGAATAAGGTCATAGGATAAAGTATTACAATAGACAATATAATTTAACAAAACTATTTAATTATAATTATAAAAATATAAAAAAACACCCTATATTATGAGGATTTATACTTATTATACATACATTGGGCTTAACCTATAATATGAGATGATTGATATATAATAATCAGGGTGAAACTCGAGTCCCATTAGGGGGAAAGGGAATTGTGCACTAAAGAGTTAGGACAACTAATCTTCCTGAATCATTTAGGAATAGGGAAAGGGTTATATGATAGTTAAGATTTTACGATCCCATTCCATAATATTGACCATGCTTTCAACAATATATGTAATTTTAACCTTTTATACATGTATAATATTCCCCTTTTCAACTATAATTTACCAACCTAAAACTCCAATGCAATAACTAAATCACTAAAATATAAAATCTTGCAAAAGTAATATATTTAAAATAATTAATAAAATGTTATTTAAGTAAGTGAACAAGTTTGAATATGATGATCATAAATATAATTCAAACTTCTAAATCTAAACCAAAAAAAAGATATATTGCATATTACATCCTGTATGTAACTGATAATAATAAATTCACTATGGCATGATAATAGGTAAATATGGATAAATAAACTAAATCCATGATAATCCCCTATAAAAACACTTAAAATGAACCTTTGTTGGAATAAATAAAATTAGTTTTAATTAAATTTGATCATCAATATAACATTATTGGCTTAACTCTTTGATAATATGAGAGGTATAAAGGGTTTACCTAGATAATTAAATGCATAACATTACTTTGATTTACAAGGTTATAGGATAATTCACCACTGTAGTTTTTAAGAAAACCATTAATAGGGAGGAAATATAGTCTTAGTATACAAGTGATAAAGAATATGAAATCTAAGAAGTGGATACATGATAATATCTTAACATCACCTAGTATAATCTCCTAAAACATCAATAAAATAATAAATGAAAGAGATTTGATGAGTGTCAAATAACATAGGTTATTGGAATAATGGATTATATCCTTTTACATAGATAAAAGAGTAAGTAGAAAATATTACTAAAGGTTCATGGCCTTAAAAGATATAACACAAGCTCCTATAACCAATTAAAAGTTCATTGGATCAAGGTATATTAAGTAATTTTTAAGTACGAGAGAGAAAGGAGGGAACGCCTATGAGAGGTAAAAATAGGGGACAAATAAACTAAGAAACCAATTTAAATAGGTTTAATATATTTTATTTTGAAATTAAATGACTAATACATACCTCAAATTTAAAAAAAAACTACATTTTCATAAGGTACCTGGTCTAGTTCCACCGGGTACCTGATGGTGTTGTAGTTCCTTTGGTCCCTTTATCTACCTCTATTTCTTTACCAAACACCTCAAATACCACTCTTACTGAGAATTAAACATATAAAGTGAAATAAATATATATATTAAAGGAAATTTCTAACCTCAGAAGGTCAACATCTTTACAAATCCCACCTTTAGTTCCACTAAATTTTCACATAAACCATTTAATAACATATCCATCTTCACATATTTCCTCTAATAACTCCACATCAGTTCCATAACATGACAAACTATTTATCTAATAAAAATTATAATTCATTTAAAATTAACTAATTAATTAAATTATTATTATTATTATTATTATTCAACTCACACCCAACATCTTTGGGAAAACCAAACACACTGAAAAATTTAGAAAAAACTTCCCATGGGTATGTGTCACATCCCCAATCTCATGGGATGGTCAAAACTCAATTTTAAAAAACAAAATATTACAATTTTACCCTTTTTCTCTAGATTTTCTTAAATTTTTATAAACACCCAAAATTTCAAAATTCAGGTCTCTACAGGTTACTGTAAAGAACCAGTTAGAATTAGAATCAAAATATAGAAGGTTTAAAAATGAATTGAAGTTTGGAAGTAAAAAATAATAGTTTTTTGAATATAAATTATAATAATCCTTGATAAAACATGAAAAGTTAGTGATGATGAAAAGAAACATTTTTATGAAGAAGAATCTTCTAAGGAAGAAGTTATGAATCCTAAACGAGTGAGATAAATGGATAAAGAGAAGAGAAATATTAAAGGAAACTCTCAGATGAATTTATTAAATTTTTCCATTGAATTAAATTGAGTATAAAATCTATAATATTTTTCCATTAATTAAGTATTATTATTTTGGTAATTGGATCACATAACTATATATTTTTAAAAGATGTGAAGTTACTTACAAGGTGAAGCTACTAAAATTATACAATGGGAAATAACAACATAACCTATAAAATAATGGATAAATTAATTTAATGGGTATTTTTTAATTGATATAATTATGTCCACAAGTCATTTTATTATATAATGAGAATATATGGGACTCAATATGAAAATTATATATGAAAATCTCAAAGAGATACCATAAATGGTATTCCATTGAAGAATAAATTATATATTCTAGAAAAAGAAGAATATGTTACCAAACATGTGATGAGAAAAGAAGTGTGACACCCAAAAATTTTAGTTTAAAAGTAATATTATGTTCAATTTCATGTAACACAAGCAATACCAAGATTAAAATGAACTATTAAATACTATTGAAATATTATTATTTAAATATGAATTTTATAACCTAGTTGTTGGTTTCGTGGGTATAAACAAAAGTAATAACACTTTGAAATATATATATAGAGAGAGAGATATATAATTTTAATTTAATAAAAATTTATTGATTAATTCCTATCAAATGATAACTCAATTTTAAAAAAATCATATAAGATTGAAAGATATATTTTTTAGAAAACAAAAATTATGTCAGTAAATCATTTTTATCAAATGTTAGGTTAATAATTATAAATGAATAATTTTAATGAAATTTAAAGATAATATATTTAATAAAATAAATTAAAATTCATCTAATGGTGCTTACTAGATTATTAATGAGCAGAAATTCATTTTAAAATTCAAAATTTTATTTTCTTTAAAAATAATTTTTTTTATTTTGTGTGTGGATATTATGATTGATTTTTTACACTTTTATAAATTATATTTGATAAAATGGAAATAATTTTTTATATTATAATTTTAAAATAATATTTAGATAATTATTTGGTGTTTTATGAGAAAGGATTATTTTTAGGTGAATTGTGAAAATACTGATTTTAAAAAATAGTTATTTCTTATTTTTAATCTATGTAATTTAAATGTTACATTTTATTTTTGGATTTTTTTTAAAAGTAAAATAAGATTAAATTTATTAAATAAACATTAAATAATTATATGGGAATCTATATAATAAATTATTTTGGTATAAAATTATTTTTATGATTAAACGTGTATTTTTCTAAAAACTATTTTTTGTTATCTTTTAGAAAATTATAATAAAAGTAATTTTTGATACATATATAAATTTAATCATTAAATATGGATTTCATATTTGGAATTAGTATGTTCAAATTTCATAAAAAGTTTAATTTCATTTTTGTTCACAATGAATGGAAACCATGTTAAAAATTTTTCATTACGCTAAAGTGTAAAACGAGTTAATTAAGGTTCCATGTTTTTTATAAGGTGAAAAAAATAATATTAATTATTATTTTCTTATAGTATTTAGATCTACATATATTTGAAAATGTGGAATTTTTGTGCCAATTTACTTTTATTACAACCTTTATATTATTTTATGTCCAGAGTAATTACAAAATGTCACTCTCTCTCACTCATTATATTGGAATAATATGGATATAGATAAAAATGATATATTAATAAATATAGATAATAAAATTTAATATAAATAAATTATATTTATTATATTAATTTTTTTAGTTTTTACTAATGTTATAATTACCTTTAACACTTACGCATCACTGACGTGGTGATTATGCAAGAAGTATAAAAAGAAAGTAAATTATTTTAAAAACATTGAATGTATTAGGATTTGGATGAATTTTAGTGTTCCACGAAATTATTAGATAATTTTTATATATAAGTTATGGTGAAAGATTTTATATTCTAATTCAATTATAATATTTATTTCTATAATGTCATATTTTATGAATGGCCCCGAAAATGACTTTAAAAGGTATTTAATGTTGAAAATTTATTTTCTAAATCATTAGAAAATAATAAAAAACTTATAATAACTCAATTTTAAGTGAAATTTTCTAGTATATAAATAATTATAAATTTATTAGCTACTTTTAATTTTTAAAATTACTTTCATGACACTTACATATTAAAAAAATTGCACGATTAAGGTTAAAAGGGTTAACGGTGGGATTAAAGTAAGATATAGGGTTAACAATTCCACTAAAAAGTCTCTAAATGAAATTTTTTGGATTTATATAGATATTTTACTCATTATATGAAAATATATGGAACTTTTTAACCATTTTATATGAGTTTTATTCATATAATATATTAATATTTCACGTATTTACATGATTGTAACCCTCCTCACTTATAAAAGGACACCTCATATCACCTCTTCCTCACACCAATTAAGAAATTTCGATTGTTAAATATCTACCCGAATTACTTATAAAAATATATAACCATATATTATAGGTATTATTTTCACCAAAATACTAACCTATAAGTATTTAGTAGTATACTAATGGAGGTTTTCCAAAGAGGAGGTATAACTCTAAACCTAGTGTTTTTATGTTTATCCCTTATTCCACCTCCTTCAAATCTTTTAAAACCATGTTGATATGTTAAAATAAGTATATGAACTATTATGAAATATTATTATATTAGTTTCAAAACCATTTTTCATCTCACTTTCCATCTTTTGGGAAATTAAAACATCGCTCATGTGTACGTGTGGATTACCACCCCCACAAAGTGATGTGTTTCATTATTCATCACTAGTTAATATAGTTTGTAAAAATGATGGATAAAATGAATATATATATATCTATATTGTTTATAAAATAATTATTATTCTATAAAGATAATATTTTAATTACCTTCTTTCCAGTCCATCTATTAAAAAATGATAATGTATCTCATGCGTACATGTGGACTATCACCTCCATGAAGTGATGTGATTCATTTTTCATGTACACCTTCCATGGATGGCTCTAAAAAGATTTATAATTTATAAAAATAATAATTTTTTCATGATTTATTTTCTTTATATAATATAACCATTAACCCGTTTACCATATTCAACCTATCAAAGGAATTTTGTACTTATAAACCGAACATCCTCAAAACATCCAATGTGAACATAACCATTTTGGTAACAAAAGAAAACATGGTAAAAATGAAATAAATAGAATAATTATAATTTAATGAACATTAAAAATGTTATTAATTAATAATAAAACTAATATATTTATATTACTCATGAGGGTAGATGTGATAATGAAATGATTCAAGACTCATGGGAAGGGACTTTCTTTTAAAAATCATATTTTAAAATTTTCCTTCCAAGTAGAGGTTATTTTAAATGTTTTTATAATGTTATTATTTATTCTTAAAAGGTTGATAAATTTAATTTTAGACTATTTTTTACTTTATTTACATAGTATTAAAAATTAATCTTTTCAATGCTTTCTCCATGGATTATTTTATACTTTTTAAAAAATACAAAAGTTTTTTTTAACCTCTACATTTTGACTGCTTTTTATCAACATCATATACATTATTTTTTATTATGATTAATTTATAATATAACCTGGGTTTTGAAATAATATTTTACTCTCACTCTTCTTGGAATTTTTGTTTCAAAAAATATCTAAGGAAATGGAAATTTCATCAAAATTTTATGTGATAACTGAAAGTGTCATTGCTTATGGGTTTGAATACCAGTTAAATTTGTTTTATAGTTAAAGTGAAAGATATATGTGTTTTATTTATTCTATGTTTATTAAAAAAATTATATGGATAATAGGGGAGCCTAATAATCTCTACATTTCATTGGGTCAAGTGATATAGTTTATTGGTGATAGGTTACTCTTATGAGATGTGGGAATTATATAGTTTGGTGATAACAATGAAAGGGTTATTATAAGGGAGAATAAAACTATAATTTCTCAAGGTACCTATATGATCTTATAATAATGGTTTTTTTAAGGAAATATTTTTATTTCAAAAGGTAATAAATTGAGAATATTTTAATAAGGAAATTTTATGACATTTTTAAAGGTTAAAGGATTGCTTTTCAATGAAATGTGCAAATGAGTTTTCTTGTTTTCTTCCAAGAAACCCTCATGATTATGATTTTTTACTTTATGAATGGTTATAAAATATTTAAAAAAATTATTTATAAAATTAAGTTATTTAAATATATAAGAAAATGAATATTTGAGATCAATTTTTATAATGAAAAATGTATTCTTTCTTTTTTATTTTTCATGTTTACCAATAGACTAGTGGGTTTATTTTCTTTTAAGTCCCTTACTAAGATTTTTTTCTCATACCACATTTCAAAAAAATCAAAAGTCTTGAGGATGAGTAGGAACATTGATAAAGTTGTAGTTTTAGTAATTGGAGTTACCTTGAATGAATAAAGTGTGTCATTATAAAGAACATTTTTACGGGGGAAATGGACATTTTGTGGAAGTGTTCACATTATTTTTAAAGGGTTTCATATCTAATAGTTTTTCCATATTATCTAAAAATATATATATAAAAGATCATTTGAATGTAAAAATAATCAATCCTTACTACTAAACTTATAATTATGGGTTGTTAAAGGTATTAGATATTATATTTTGTATCATAGAAAGGGTTTATGTAATTTTAGAGGCTAAGAACTTATAAATTAAGAATAATTTAAAAGTTTTAGATATCATAATGGGTTAATAAGTCTTTGTTTGACAATAAGTTTAAAGTTACAGATACCAATTTTTATTTTTAATGTTATGGGGGTGCTTTGGGATACATTTATTGAGTTTTAATAAATTTATAAGGTATATCTAACCCTTAATTTTAACTTGTGTGGTAGTGAAAATTTTATCTAAAGAAGAATGATTTTATATTTTTCAGACATATGCTGACATATATTGATAACTATTAGGGTTAATATCATCTTTTATGTCATGGTAATTATGGTTAATTAGGATAAAAGGGTTATTTTATTTTGGGAACATGTGATTTAATATATAGATAACCATGGGATTGAATTGTGATGGGTTGACGTAGTGATTAAAGTAATTTTTGAATAATTTCACTGTAGTGGGAACATTATATGATTAAAGTAATTAATATATTATTGACTAAGATGTGATTTTATTTAAGAAATGAAGGTTTTATTATATTTTGGAAGAATATATAGTTTTTTAATATATTTAAGGTAATTCGAGTTATTTATAGAAAAATATTATCATATTTTAGATATTATATGACTAGTTCATACAAATTTTCATTATGTGACTTTAGGAACGATTGATATTATTTGGAGATAAAATTTAAGTTTATCTTGGTATAATTTGTGATCATATCATACTAATATTTCGGATTAAATTTTTTCCTGGGACATTTTTAATAGTTTCAAAAATTATTTAATATAACACCCTGAGATTTTATGAGATATTTTTTTAATTTCTTTGACGTCTTATGTTGTACGCTACACCAAGATTAGCTTGCGCTATACGCACCATCGTATTAACTTGATCTATGTGCAAAACCATATTAGCTTGTTGTCTAAGCAACTATATTATTATCTTGTGTTACATAAAATTTAAAGTTATTTTTATAGAATTAATTTAATGCAACACTGACTTGGATTGTGTTACATGAAAGAGTGACCTTCCTTGATAGCTTGCATTGTATGTGATATCGAGTTTCACTAAACAGTGATATATTATTAAAATATTCTTATTTAATGGGATATAAACTATCCATTATGAGTATTATCAATCAAATTTTAAATTTTATATAATTAGATTCATCATACGCATTTTTTAGAACATAATATAAGAAAAAATCAATTTTTCAGATAAAAGAAGTATTTTTTTAAAAATGCAGTTTTACAACCTTTTGATGGCGCACCCATTTTAAATCTATTTTTGGACATGTTTATAAGTTAAATTTAAAAAAATAAAATTATTCTTTGGAATATGGATATAAAATTTTACTTTGGATGAATTTTTTATATTTTTATGATAACTTTAATATTTTGATGAATAATGAAAATATGCTAAATTTTAATTTAAAACAAGTTTTTTCATCGAAATAATTTATATGGTTAAAATATATTATTGAATGGTTTTAAAGTATAAATAGAATATATTTTTATACTTTAATACAATTTAATTCATTCTCATCAATTTTACATTTAATTCATATGTAAAAACATTTTAATCCTTTGTAATGATTTAACTTTTAAAAAAAAACCAGTTTTTTTACAACGAGGTTAATTTTAAATTAATTACTACAGATTTTGTGTTTTGAATTTTCAAAAATGGTTTCAATATTTGTAATAAGTAGGTTCAAATCATGTTAATGGGATAATTTTATTTTTTGTTCATTATGAATAGTAACTTTGTTAATTATTTTTATTACCTTTGTTAATGGTAAATTGGGTAATTAAGGGTAAATATAAGATTATAAAATTAACCAAAAAATTCCAAAATTATATTGGTTGAATAAAAGTCGACCCATATCACATAAGGGTCAGAATAGATTCATGTCATAGACTTTTTCCTGGAAAATGATGTAATTATTATTAAAAGCAAATAAAGTGACAACATGTCACTCTTATATCTTATAAGTGCAATAATTTTAATTTAATTATAAAATTCATAAAACTTATAAATTATATATTCACTAGAAATTTAATTAAATTATCTAAATCATGTGAATTTATTTATAATTTTTAGATATTAATTAATTATCATTAACGATGACACAATAGTGATGTAAAAATTATTTTATTAATAGAAATATCAAATAAATGGTTTTAAAAATATTAAAAGAAATATCATATGAACTAATTTAAGTGATCTAAAAAATTTCTAGTTGACTATGTCATTTTATGAGTGTATTAAATATATTTTTTCAAATTTATATTTTGTGAGGATTTTATTTAAAGTCAAATAAATTTATAGTGTCAAAATTGACACAATTGATATTTTTTAAAACATAACATTTTATTAAATTATCTAAAAATCATAAAAAATATTTAAAAATTAAAAATAGATAATTATAAGATCTAAAATTTTATAAAATACCTATTTATTTTCAATTAACAGTATATATGTAAATATTTATAACCATTAAACATTTAGAATGTTATTACCAAAATTAAAATTTAATAGAATAATTAAGTGTCAATTAAAAAGATAAGGTTTAAATTGACAAAATAAGTTTTCCAAAATTTATTAGTTGATGATATTACAACTCTATCTCATTTCATCTTCAAATTTTGGAAACTTTGGAGGTTTTTAGGTAGGGTTTGATTTTATTATAAATTAATATTTTTGAGAGTTTCCAAAAGTGACCCTCTCCTCTCTTATAAAAGGGCACATCCTACCTCTCCTCTTTACTCCATTTTAAGCCTTAATTCTTAGACAACCCCTGACCATTTCTCTTTTCAACTTACCTAGTTACATTCTATGGGTTATGGTATTCTCAAAAGACAAAATCTAGTTCCCTAAGAAGAAATTTAAAAGGAGGCACGACATGGAAGAGGTAATCTATTCTATCGATTCTTTCAAATTTCATTCTTCTTAAAGTTACAATTCTTTAGTTGTTTAATTATAAAGTAATAAAATCAGTATCACTCATATAATTATATGTTATTATAAATATTAAATAACCATATTTCACCTTCTATCCATCCTACGAAAAACTAAATCATCGTGTGTGCGTACGTACGACTTACTGTCTCCACGTCGTGGTGTAATCTATTTTTCACCACCACCTTACTTGTATGGTATAATCGTAGAAATAATAACTATATATGATTATTATAAAATAACACTAATTATTAGATATTATACACCATCCACTTCAATACCATTCATCAATTATGGGAACGATATCATCGCTCGTGCATAGGTACGGCTTACCGTCTCCACGACAAGATGATATTCATTCCCCACGTTAACCATTCAAGAATGATTATAAATTATATATAATAAATAATAATTTAATATATGAAATAATAATTCTACTTAATTTATGAGTATATATATATATCATTTACTTTCTTCCATTCAATTCAATAAGGAAACTAAAACAGTGTTTATCCGTATGTACGGCCTACCGTCCCCATGAATGGTGTATTCTATTTCATTTATCTATATTATATATATATATATATATATATATATATATTTATATAGTGAAAATATGTGATATATAAATCATTTTTTACATTCTTGAAGTACTTAAATCATGAAATAAGTAATAATATGAAGAATAACAATTCAAAACATGTACGATAAATAAAACGATTATTACCCAAAATGTTGTTTTGACATGGAATTAACAAATGAACATGTAATATAAAATCGTAAGTGAATCATATATGATATAATAAATATTATTATGGATCTTTTACAAGTTAATAATATGTTTAAACCCACTATACAGGAGTTTTTGACACATACGGAAGAAATCGGACCTAAGGTAAGGGATAACATTTCCATTCTCATTTTATCTGAGATTGTTTATTCCTAAGTATATACTGAGGATATATTTATCATCTTTTCCAAAAATATTCTCTTAAAATATAAACTATTATTAAATTTATGTTTAAAGTCATTTTTACTATTTTTTTACTTTTACTACGTGGTATGGAAGGAATCTTTCTTTTATTTACCATACAAGGTAATTTTTGACTTTTCTGGTAAAAGTACGAGGAGAATGTTTTTTTAATTTATACAACATGAAAGGATTTTTACATCTTCATAACACCTTATTTCAATGAATCTTACTCTAAATTATTTAAACTTTATTTTCAAAAAAAATATTTTCTTTTAAAATTGTGTGTCATTTTGAGAAAAGAAAACGTTTTTGAAGAAGCAATAATATTTTCCTCAAGAATTAAGTTCAAGTTTTTTATCAAGATTATTTTACATCTAAGATGACATAGGGTTATTTATCTATCCCTATTAATACTTTGATTTGATTTTTTTTATGATGGAATTATTTTTCTAATGTTAATATATCTTATATAGATTGTGTTATGAATCCAATTTTATTTCATGGGTTATGTTATGATGAATGATTTATGTTTTTATGGAACATGTAAAAATGATTTCATTATTAGATGGGTGGGACCTATATCTCCCTCCAATGTATTGGGTAAATATTTATATCACATGAGGTATACATGACTGGAATGACAAGTAAATCTGGTTCAGTAATACATCACTGGAATGGAAAGTAAACCTTGTTCATTAATGGACTTTGTCCACTATGATGGTCTTGGAAACAATGCCTTGTCTACTAGGGAAATCTTGTTATGTGATTATTAGTTTTCCACAATTACATGTTTTATTCGATTGATATCCTATCATGGTTAATTTACCTTTATGATCTATCCCTTATGTACTACCAAGTTTTATTTCAAGACTCACGATTTTGATTGTTTAAAATCTATGTTCATGTTTTTATGTTCAAATGTTTATAGTTTGTTTTATGATCTCCATGTTTACCCTTACTGAGCATTTGAAGTCACCCTTTTTATGTTTTCTTTTCCCCAGGGTATAGAGAATTGTTTTAAGTGGGAAAACAAAAAGGGAAAGATAATTATGGGATATGTTGAATATCTTTCACCAGGTTAAAAGATTATGTTCCAAGTTTCCAGTGGCACTAAACTAATACGGTCATTGGACATCTATTTGTGTCATCTATTTAATTATTTTGAAAAAGAAATGTAATTTCTATGTATGTCAAGCTAGGGTCTCTAAAGTTGTTATCAGAGCGAAGTTTTAGTCAACCTTTGGAAACTATGATGAGAAAAATTTAGTGAGATCCCTAGAGATAATTCTAAGGTATGTCTAGGGATGTCCCTAAGTTTAAGTATAACTATAGTTTATAGTCCTAGAATTATATTAATGATCATGAATAACCTAGAGTGAACCTAAAGTGTCATGTATTAAAGAACGTGTCATAAGTTAGACATCCTATAAGTGAATTTTTATGATTTTGTGGTACCACATTATTTTAACTATTTCTTACACTATGGTTTCTAGTTTTAGTTAATGGAGGGAACCAGAAGGAATTGGGTTAGCATTGAATCTGATGGACAAATTGGTGACTATGAGCAACAAAATTGTGTAATTCCTAGAGAGAAAGATTTTGTGATTATGTTGAATCATTCCTCACGATATATTATTAACAAGGTGAACTTTAGTTTTATTCCTAAGTCATCAAATAAAAGGAAGATAGACTTTTACACTTGTTCGCATGGTGTGGAACATAGAGGAAGGAATATTAATCTTTCTATATATCAAGAAGAAGGGAAGAATAACCTTGATTAATACCTCAAATGGAGGGTAAGATGTTATCTATGTGGGTAAAAGGTTCCTAGAGTGATAGACTATCATGGAGTTTAATGTATTATATGTGGAGAACATGAGAATTACCAAACTCAATGCCCCTACCTAAGAGGTTACTTCTAAATCAAGGAAGGACCTATTCCATGCCAATCATTGAAGAGTATGGATTGAAGTGTTTATGTATTGGTATTAAAGAATAATTTTGTAGAGGTAATTTTATGGTATTATGGAATATTGGAATATCTATGGTCCATTGTGGTTTTCCATAAGAATATGGTATCGGTGACCATGAAAAGTGATTGAAATATTTTTCAAAAGCACATGATATGCACATAATAAAGGAATAAGAAGATAATGAGATGTTTGATAGAACTAATGACATCATGATCTATATAAGAACCAAGTGATATCATGGTTTGAGTATATATAATTGTAGGTATTTTTGAGTCTGGAAAGAGTTGATTTTGATTTAATGCACGTTTCACTAAGATTCTACAGTAATTCATGTTATTATCATGTTTCAAGAGAATACATGATTAAGGTATTCACAAGTTTGAAATGTGACAACCAAGGAATTAAAAATGAGATATTGGAGACAAATGTTAAGTCGATTTAGTTCACCTCCTCCTAAAGTTTTATATTTTTAGTTTTTAGAAGGATTATAATTCTATCCATTTATGGATAGTATAAGTTATTTTCGGGTTTAAGTTTGTTAGATTAATGTATTATATCACTATAGGTGGACTTGTGCATATTTAATTACTTGTGCTAACATTTTTGTTGATACATATTGTATGACCTATCATTCTATCGCATAATTTGCTAACACTTCAAGAATGACAAATTAGACTTCATTTCTTTAAATAATAGATGAAGTGGAAATTTTTCAAGGCACGAACAATGATGAGATTGTAAAAAAATAAAGTAAGTATTTATTCTCAAGAAGAATTTTTCAACATTAGGGAAGGGATATTGAAAATCAAAAAAATTATCATAGTACCTTCTTATCTGATGAATCAGATGGTCCCTTAAATCATCAAAAATTTATGGATTTCTGGAAGTTAACTTTCTCCAAACCTTATTCTCTATCACTATCCATCAGAAATTGATGTTTATATTTCCCTTCCATATCCATGTTTTCACTTCCCACATATGTTCTCCTATGTGGAAATCCAGTGATGATTTACCTTGGGTAATAGTTACATTTCTAACTTTCCTTTTTAAAATGATGTCTTAGTATCCCTTTTTACAAAGTGGGTTTCTATAAAAAAAACTTTCAAGTAGAAAACCATTTATAGCCATGACGAAATTCTAGGGTGAAATTAATTTTAAGGGGGCTATAATGTAACACCCCGAGATTTTATGAGATAGATTAATTTTAATTTCTCTGATGTCTTGTGTTGTACGTTGCACCAATTTTAGTTTTGGTTATACGCAACACCATATTAGCTTGTTGTATACAAAACAATATTCTTGGATTATGTTGCACAAATTTTCATGATCTTTTGATAGAATTCATTTCACACAACACTAACTTGGCTTGCGTTACACACAAGAGCGACCATCCTCGATAGCTTGTGTTGTACGTGATACCGAGTTTCACTAAACAACGATATATTATTAAAATATTATTATTTAATGGGATATAAACTAGCCATTATGAATAGTACTAACCAAATTTTGAATTTTATATCATTATAATTCATAAAACACATTTTATATAACACAATTTTATAAAAAAATAAATTTTTCGGATAAAAGAAGTATTTTTCAAAAAATACAGTTTTACAGCCTTTTGATGGCGCACCCATTTTAAATATAATTTTTGACATTTTAATAAGTTAAATATAAAAAAATAAATTTCTTATTTAGAATCAGGATATAAAATTTTACTTTGGATGTATTTTTGATATTTTTTTGATAACTTTTATATTTTGATGAATAGTGAAAATACACTAAATTTTAATTGAAAATGACTTTTTTTTTCGAAAAACTTTATATGGTTAAAATATATTATTGAATGGTTTTAAAGTATAATTATAATATATTTTTATAGTTTAATTAAATTTAATTCATTTTCATTAATTTTATATTGAGTTCATATGTAAAAACATTTTAATCTTTTGCAATGTTTTAACTTTTAAACAAAAACCCATTTTTTTGACAATGGGATTAATTTTAAATTAATAACTAAAACTTCTATGTTTTGAATTTGGAAAATGGATTCCATATTTGTAATTAGTATATCCAAATTATGTTAATGGCCTAATTTGATTTTTTGGGCATTATGAATAGTAACTTTTGTGATTACTTTTATTACCGTAGTTAAAAGAAAATCAGGTAATTAAGGGTAAAAATAAGATTGAAAATTTACCCTAACACCTGAAAAAATTCTATTGGATGAATAAAAGTCAACCCATATCACCTAAGGGTCGGAATATATTCATTTCATGGACTTTTTCCTATGAAAATGATGTAATTATTATTAAAACCAAAGAAAGAGACATCATGTCACTCTCTTATATCTTATAAGTGTAATAATTTTAATTTAGGGATAAACTACATAAAAAATAGAAATTAAATATTAACTATAAATATAATTAAATTATCTACATCATGTGAATTTATTTTGAATTTTTAGATATTAATTAATTATCCTTAATGATGACACAATAGTGATGTGAAAATTATTTTATTAATAGAATTATCAAATAAATGGTTTTAAAAATATTAAAATAAATATCATATGAACTAATTGAAGTTCTCCATAAATTTTCATGGTGACTATGGAATTTTAGGATTGTATTAAATATTTTGGTTCAATTTTATCTTTTGTGGGGATTTTATTTAAAGTCAAATAAATTAATAGTGTCAAAATTGACACTATTGATATGTTTTTAAAAATAATATTTTATTAAATTATTTAAAAATCATAAAAAATATTTAAAAACTACAAAGTAATAATTATAAGATATAAAATTTCATAAAATAACTATTTATGGTAAATTAACACCATATATGTAAATATTTATAACCATTAAACATTTAGAATGTTATTACCAAAATTAAAATTTAATAGAATAACTAAGTTTCAATTAAAATGACAAGGTTTATATTAAAAAAATAAGATTTAAAAAATTTATTGGTTGATGAGATTAAAACCCTATCTCATCTCATATTTGAATTTGGGAAACTTTGTAGTTTTTTGGGTACGGTTTGATTTTATTATAAATTAATATTTGTGAGAGTTTCCTAAAGTGACTCTCTCTTCTCTTATAAAAGGGCTCCTCCTCCATCTCCTATTCACTCCATTTTGAGCCTTAAATATTTGAAAAAACCTAATAATATCTCTTATAAACTTCCATATTAACATTCTAGAGGTGATGTTATTCTCAAAATACCAACTCTAGTGCCCTAAGAAGAAATTTAAAAGAGGCACTTCAAGGAAGAGGTAATCTCTTCTACTAATTCTTTCAAATTTCTTTCTTCTTATACTTCATATTATTTAGTTGTTTCATTATAAAGTAATAAAATAAGTATAAATAACATATGTATATGTTATTATAAATATTAAACAACCATATTTCACCATCTATCTATCCTACTAAAAACAAAATCACTACATGTGCGTACGTACGGCTTACCATCTCAACATCGTGGTGTAATCCATTTTTCACTAATATCTTACTTGGATGTGTATAATGGTATAAATAATAACTATATATGATTAGTATAACATGATACTAATTATGAGATATTATACACCATCCACTTAAATACCATTCATCAATTATGGGAACTATATCGTCACTCGTGTGTATGTACAGCTTACCGTCTCCACGACGCGATGAGATTCATTCTCCACGTTAACTATTAAAGAATGATTATAAATTATATATAATATATACTCATGAAATATATGAAATAATAATGCTACTTAATTAATTTGTGTGCATATATGTCATTTACTTACTTCCAATCAATTCAATAAGGAAACTAAAACAGCGTTCATGTGTACACACGGCCTACCGTCCCAATGAACGATGTATTCCATTTCATTTATCTATATTATATATATATAATTAATATATGTGATATATAAATCGTGTTTTACATTTTGGAAGTATGTAAATCATGAAATAAGTAATAATATCAAGAATAACAATTCAAAACACATACGCTAAATAAAACGATTATTACCCAAAACGTTGCTTTAACATTGAATTAACAAATGAATATGTAATATAAAATCATAATTGAATCATATATGATATCATAAATATTATTATGGTTCTATTACAAGTTAATAATATTTTTAAACCCACTATATAGGAGTTTCGAACACATACAAAAGAAATCAAACCTAAGGTAAGGGATAACTTTTCCAATCTCGTTTTATCAGGGATTGTTTATTCGTAAGTATCTACTGAGGATATATTTCTCATATTTTCTAAAAATATTCTCATAAATTTTGCACTATTATTATATATAAGTTTAAGGTCATTTTTACCCATTTTTTAATGTTACTATGTGGTATGGAAGGAATCTTTCTTTTTTTTACCATGTGAGGTACTTTTTCACTTTTTCGGTAAAAGTATGAGGAGAATGTTTTTTGAAATTCTACAGCATGAATATATTTTTAAATATTAATAATGAATTATCTCAATGAATCTTCCTCTAAAATATTTCAATTTTATTTTTAAATAAATTCTTTTCTTATAAAATTGTGTGTCATTTTGAGAAAAGAAAACATTTTTGAAGAAGAAAGGATATTTTTCTCAGGAATTAAGTTCAAGTGTTTTATCAAAATTATTTTTAATCTGAGATGACATGGGGTTATGTCTATATCCCTATTATTACTTTTATTTTTTTTTATGATGTAATTATTTTTATGATGTCCATTTATCTTATATATATTGTGTTGTGAATCCCATTTTATCTCATGGGTTATGCTAGGATGAATGATTTATGTTTTTGTGGAGCATATAAGAATGATTTCATTATGAGATGGGTGGGACCTATATATACCTCCAATAAATTAGGTAAATATTTATATCTCATGAGATAGACATTACTGAAATAGTAAGTAAATTCGGTTCAGTAATACATGGCTAGAACGGTAAGTAAACCCTGTTCAATGATGGACTTTGTCCACCATGATGGTCTTGGCAAAAATGCCTTGTCTACTATGGAAATCATGGTATGTGATTATTAGTTTGTCACAATTACATGTTTTATGCCAATGTTATCCTATCAGGGTTAAGTTCCCTTTATGATATATGCCTTACGTACTACCAAGTTTTATTTCATGACTCAAGATTTTGATTGTATAAAATATATGATCATGTTTTTATGTTCAAATGTTTATGGTTTGTTTTATTATCTACATGTTTACCCTTACTAAGAATTTGAGCTCACTATTTTTATGTTTTCTTTAACCCATGATATAGAGAAAGGTTTTAGGTGGAAAAAAAGAGAAAGATATTTATGGGAGATGTTGAAGATCTTTAACCAAGTTTAAATATTATGTTCCAAGTTTCCAAAGGCACTAAAATAATACGGTCATTGGGAATATATTTGTATCATGTATTTAAGTATTACAAAAAATAAATAAAATTTCCATGTATGTTAGGATAGGTTCTCTAAATTTAAGTTGGACTTTGGGTGTTATTTGTTGAGGATTTAGATATTTGAGTAATATTTCTCCATATTGGATATTATATTAACTTGTACCAACCATTTTTGTTTTAGGTGAATTGATATAAATAGAAGGAATTACTTTTCATATTTTTTGGATCTAATTATCATCTAAAAGATAATTTTATTTATTCATGAATAAAAACAAATCATCTCAAAAATTAATCGCTTTGAGTAATAGATGACATATAAGTGTAAAATGATCGAAGCACTGATTAAGGATTAAAGTCCACTTATGTAGTGGATAGAAATAAAGTCCATATATTTTATTAAAATCTATATATAAATGGTAGAATAATTTCTCAAATATATCAATTTTTATATGGAAAGTAAAACTAAACTATTAAGATACGCTTTTATAAACTCATATGAAAGTATTATTTTTATGGAGGTACATTCTTTTATGAAATAATAATTTCCTAGTATTGAACTATAAATTAATTTTCATGATAAAATATATATCTTCTTTTATTACTATTTTATGATATATTCATTTTGGTAGAATCTAAATAAAATCTTAAGGAATAAATTTCCTTAATTGGGGGAGAATATAACACCCAAAAAATTAGTTTAAAAAGAATACTATGTTCATTTTTGGGTTCCACATGCAATACTGAGATTAAATAATTGTATTGTATTATTAAAATATTATTATATAAATACAACTGTTATAACGTAGTTGTTAGTTTTTTAGGTATGAATTGGAGTAACCAAATTACAAAATATTTGTATAAAATTTTTATTTTATAAAAAAAATATTGATTAATTCCTAGTAAATAATAACTCAATTTTAAAAAAATATCATATAAAATTAAAAGATATATTTTTTATAAAACTATTTTATATATATAAATAATTTTTATCAAAGTAAATTAAGTTACTCATTATAGATGAATGATTTTAAGTAAATTTATAGATCGTATGTCACACCCAAGTTCTCCATTAAAGGTACTTATATTTCATATATTTTTATCCTAACATCCCCCCTAAGTCCCCCCTAATCCCCCACAAATTTTGGTGGCTTTTGAAGATTATTTGATGGGAGAAAGGAGGGTGTACGGTTTAGGTGCACGGTTTTCCAAATCGTGCAAAAAAAACTTTGCGCCTATGTCTAGGTCATTAAAAATGTGTGAAAATTACTTCTTTAACCTCTCTAGATTTATCCAAACTTGGTCCTTTCTTCCCTCATTCGACCCTTATAGCATTTTCAGCCTCCCAAACACATAAATACTTCATTGGATCTTCATTTTGAAGGGATATTTTGTGGAGGAACTTCAAACAATCTTGAGTAAGTGTTTCTCCCTCTTAGTTCCTCCTATTTTCGTGAAGTTTCTTTTAATTTCTTTGAGGTACCAAATGAACAGTGGTTAGGGTTTCGAACCAAAGGTTTAACCTTGGGTTTTCTTGGTCCAATATTCTATTTTTAGTCTTGATCTACCTTCCTTTAGGTGCGGCGGTGGTGCGTTTGAGTTTTCGCAAAAAGGATTCAAGTTTTTTAAAAATTTAGAAGGTTATTCCATTGTATATGAATTTTTTGTGACTTAGCTTTCTATTTTTATGGCATTGGATTTTCTATTTCATTTTAATTTTTATACAAAAAAAATTAGTGGTATTTATAAAGAAAATGAATTTTTAGTGCCATTTTTATGTGAAATTTGGGGTTTTTCAAAGAAATGTTATATTTTTTCATTTGGGGATACCCTATAATTGATTAGTTGATTTTATTGAAAATTATTAGGGCTTAAAATACTGTTTTTAATGTTTATATCCTTTTGTTGTTGCTGCAAAAATCTGTTTTAATGGTGTTTGTGAAGGATATAGAATTTAAGTGTCGTGTTTGTGTGAAAATGGAGGTTTTATAAAGATATAATTTCTTGGTTCATATGGATCTTCCCTATAATTGTTTTTTTTGGTTTAATTAAAAATTTATTGGGATGAAATATCTATTTTGGTGACTTATTAGTGTGAACATGGTGTGCAAAGTGGGGATTTCAAGGAGTTTTGGGTGCAAAATAATGTGAGATTTTGAGAAGTTATTTTATGAAATTTAAAATGTTTTATAGTCTGTTTTAAGTGGTATAAAGTGTGTGTAGATACTGTATTGTTTGTATGTGACCATTAATTTTTTTTATGTGAAAATAGATGTATGTAGCATGCTGAAATTGTTTGAGTACAAAGAGGGATGCTCGGGTACCTAGGTGGGCGGATATGTATTAGTACGGCTAGTGATCCAGATGAGTTTTCTCCTTGTTTCATTGATAAAATGGACAAAGAAAGCTCTAAATAAACTATATAGATGATGTTTTGGGACCAATAGGTTATGGGTATGTTCCCTACTAGTGTATCATGCACAGGAAAGCATTTGTGACATTGTTACTTTACACTGAGGTACGAGGTACATAAGGCCCGAGACTATCTAGTTACCTAGGGGTGTTCCCAGTTTTGGTGATCATTAGATTTATCATATTTACCCCTTTCTTAGTGTGTGTTTGGATATACATTACAGTATCTAACTTTTCTTATTTAAATTTTTTAACATTCTGAAAGTTTTATTTTGAAAATTGTTTTCAATTGAAAGTTGTATTTCTTAGAATTTATCACCGCTTTTCTTTACATATTAAAAATGCTTGATTTTTCACCTTGTATTGCATACTCTTTGGAATATTTGGGTGGTATCCTATTGGGATTAGGATAACACCCTACTTACACCCTTTGGGTGTAATTAGACATCATTATGTTTGACTTAGGTAAAGGAAAAGCCTCGGGTGAAGGTGGTTCAGGTTGTTAGTCCCCTCCTGTGGCGCGATATTGTGGACACAGCTTGGGGGTGATGACCCCTTTTCTTGTGGGGTATTTGTGGCTGACTTCTTACTATATTTATTTATATTTGGACATATTTTACTTTATTTAAAACCAGATATTCATATTTGGTTTTTTTAAGGCTTGTTTGACATGAAAATTTCATATTCTTATTATCGATTTTTTTTAATGTTTTATGCTTTCATACTCATGTAAATCATTCCCAAACCTAATTTATTGATACCCAGGCACTTGTTCCAGCCCATGGGGATAGGGAATGCCCTTCAGGATTTGTCATGGGATAGATTTGGTGCTGATATTAGTGGCGACCAGATTCGGATCGTGAAAAAATGGTATCAGAGGAGGCCAATGTTTTTTAGTTATATTACTATTTTGGGATGAGTATGGATAGATAGGAGCTAGGACTATTAGGGATTGGGTTTTTGGTCATGAGTAGTGTTCTTGTCCCACACCACTCGTGGCAGACCTTGAGTCACCCAGGGACGTTGGAATTGTATGATTAACTTCACCTCCAGGTGAGACATGTGGGTTGCGGACCCTATGTGGACATCAGGTGGGGGTGGAGAAGTTGTTTCTTTTATTACTCTAATGTGTTTAGATTGTTTATATTTGATGTATTTGATTAAAAATTTTATAATTGTGTTATTTACTATTGTTCTGTGGCTATTTGATTTTGTAGCGACATGCCTCCCCAAAAATCTCCCATGCGCCCACGAGAGGAAGCCGAAGAGACTTCTCCAACACCAGTTGATCATAGGCTAGTAGAGGTCATGGTATAGGATATCCAGGCTCTAGGATAGGGACCATATCATTTTAGATATAATTATACCGGTCCTAGAAGGGAAAATTCCCAGGAGTTCTTGAAAAGTAAGCATCCCACTTTTTGAGGAAGCATAGAACCCCAGGAAGCAGAGGAATGGATCGAGAAGATCGAGTGCATATTCAAGTTCCTGGTACTCTCGAGGAGATCAGGGAAAAATGTGACTCTCTTAGTTGGAGGTTCCCAGCCTCAGGTGGTGGGAATCGGTACTTCATACTGAGAAGAATGAGCAGATACACTAGGGATATTTCAAGGTTGTCTTCAATGAGCAGTACTTCCACAAGGTCTTGGCATATTCCAGGTCCCGAGAGTTTATAGATCTTGTTCAGGGGAATATTTCTATCATGGAGTATGCAAACCATTTTTTCTGAGTTGGTTTAGTATGCTCCTAAAATTGTCTCGAATGAACATGAGAAGGCCTTGAGGTTTGAGAAAGGCTTGTGACCAGAGATATACTCCAAGGTTTTCTTATTTAATCTGAGGACCTATGCTGAGGTGGTTGATTGGGAGTGCATTGTTGAGATTTACTGGAAATGATGGGATGGTTTCTCTGGATCAGTATCAGTATTGGGATGTTTCAGCTCTTCAAAAAAGAAAATAAAGTGGGAGTAATGGGTGAAGAAGGGAGGTGGTAGTTCAGGCTACTCCTCAAAGTAGTTTTCGTCTGCGGCTTCTGATGCGAGATCAGTTATATGCCACCAGTGTGGGAAGTCAAGGTACATCCAACCATAATTCTCGCTTCCTCCAAATCCTTGTTACTAGGGTTTAGGTATAGGGAATTTGCAGCACTTCCATGGGGTGTCATGACCACTTACAAGTGGGGTAGGTTCAGTGTCTTCAAGAGGAGTGACAACACAGTCAGAGTCATTGGGGACTGGTGGATCTCAATTTAGTGGTCTTGGTGGTAGGGATATGTCATATTCTGGGAAGATCTATTTTAGTGCGCAACCACAAACTAGAGGTTTTCCTTGGGTAGAGACCATACATCTCCATGTAGTGGATCAGGCACTAGCAGGATCAGAGGCAGTACTGTCGACAGTTCAAGGTACCGTTATGATTGTATCTTCTATAGTTGTTTATATTTTTTATATTGGGGCCTATATTTCATTTATTTTTCCCATTTTGTGGACATACTTAATTTACCAACTGAGTTTTTGTCTTTTGCGATATAGTTGGTGAAGCCACTGGGAAAGCAGAAGGAGAAATATCTTAGGTGCCCGTCGTGTGCATTCTCTGTGTCAGGGATTGAGATGGAGTGGGACCTTTTGGTCTTAGATATGGATATTTTTGACATGATACTTTTCATGTATTGGATGATACACTTCTAGGCACACATCTATTACTACAGGTGGTGAGTAGGTTTCACAGCACCAGATGGGAGTCGTCAGTTTTTTCATGGAGAATGGGATCCTCGGTCGGGTCAGGAAGGACCTCCACTCCTAGAGTTGGGAAGTATTATCTTCCAGTTATCATCACTCGTACTATAATAATATGGTATTTCCCATGAAGGTGCAATACCTCATGAAGTGAATGAGTTTCTGAAGGTATTCTTGGATTATTTTTCAGGTTTTCCCCCGAAGTGGGATGTGGAGTTCTCGATTGATACAGCACCAAGAACATAGTTGATATCTATTCCCTCATATCGCATGTCCCCTACCAAGCTAATGGAATTAAAGATACATATAGATGACTTGGAAACCAGAGGATTCATTTTCCCAAGCTTCACTCCATGGTCCACTCCTGTGTTGTTCGTAAAAAATGTTGACAGATCCCTCTGATTGTGCATTGACTACTGGAAGCTGAATAAGGTAACAATTAAGAACAAATACCCTTTTCCAGAATAGATTATTTTTTTGATTAGTTGAATTGGGAAAAGTGGTTCTCAAAAATAGACATGTGTTCGAGATACCATCAACTCAGAGTGAAAGAGGAAAATATCCCAAAGATAGCCTTCTGAAGTATGTACATCCACTTTGAGTATTTGGCCATGCCCATAGGATTAACCAATGCTCCAACAGTATTTATGGAAACTCATGAACGGTTTGTTCCATCAGTGTCTCGATTATTTTTTTTTGGTGTTCGTGGATGAAATTATAGTATACTCTGGATCTAAGGAACACGAACATCACTTAAGGATCATTTTGTGCACTTTGTGGGATCACCGCCTCTATGAAAAGTTGTCAAAGTGAACTTTCTGTATTAGGTATGTGAAATTTCTTGGGCATGTGATCTTAGAGTAGGTGGTTTCAATGGACCCCAAGAAGGTTAGTGTAGTTATGTCATGGGAGTAGCTGAATAATGTCTTCGAGATTAGGAGTTTCCTTGGCCTGGCTGTTTATTATAGGTGATTTATTCAGGATTTCTCTCGGCTTGCTTCACCGATGATCGTGCTCGCCCGAAAAGGGGTGAAGTTTGTATAGGGCCTAAAATGTCAGGCATCCTTCGAGGAGCTAAAGTGAAGGTTTACTAATACCCATGTTCTGATTTTTTTCAGAGGATGTAAAGGGGTATATGGTGTATTGCGATGCTTTAGGTATGGGTCTTGGGTGTGTGCTTATGCAAGATGATCATGTGGTGGCATATGGATCTCACCAACTCCAACCACATGAAAAGAATTATCTGACCCATGACTTGGAGTTGGCAGTGGTGATGCATGCTTTGAAGACTTAGCATCACTATCTCTTTGGGGAGAAGTTTGTGCTCTACTATGATCACAAGAGCTTGGCCTATATTTTCTTGCAGAATGACCTCAACTTGAGGCAGTGCCACTGGATCGTGTACTTGCAGGGGTTTGACTTTGATATTTTCTATACCCCAGAAAAGGGTAATGTGGTGGTCAACACCTTGAGAAGAAGAGATCCAATGTAGGTTTTGAGGAAGTACAGTGACGAGTGTACTTTGAAGGGGCTCTTTGCATACATGCTTGTGGAGGACAAGGAGCAGAATGGGGGTGTGTTCTTGGTGAGTGTCTAGTTGAATCCTTCTCTGTTGGAGTTGGTTATATGAGAAAATATCAGTGATGATCTTTTTTGTAGGTTGAGTTAGTTTCTTCATGGTGGGGAGACGTCCTTTGATTGCTCATCATCTCCTGAAGGCATCTTGTGGTTCAAGGGTCGTTCAGTAGTGTCGTTATCCCTACAGAAGGTGGTGATGTAGGAGAACCACTAGTCTCAGTGGGATATCCATCTAGGTTCCACCAAGATGTATTATGATGTGTGTCGGTAGTTTAGGTGTCTAGGTATGAGATGGGACAGCACAGACTTCGTGGTGAGATTCTACATGTGCCAGTATGTGAAAGCAGAGCATTAGAGGCCCTCCGGTTTGCTCCAGACATTACTCATTCCCACCTGTAAGTGGGAAGAGGTCACCATGGACATCATCATTGGCTTAAATCGTACACCTAGGTGTAAGAATTACATTTGGGTGGTGATTTATTGTCTGAACAAATCATCCCACTTCATTCTGATCAGATATACAGCTAAAGTGGATGAGTTGGGCCATTTGTATCTTCAGAAGGTGGTAAGGATCCATGGTGTGTTGTCAACAATTGTCTCAGATAGAGACCCATGCTTCCCTTATTGGTTTTGGGAAGTCCTTCAGAAGGACTTGGGGTCTCAGATCAATATGATCACGACATAAAATCTTCAAACAGATGGTCAGACAGAGCGGGCGAATCATATTTTGGAGGACATGCTTTGTACATCTGTTCTGGACTTTGGAGGTTCCTGGGATAGCCATTTGGGATTGGTTGAGTTTTCTTATAATAACAGTTACCAATACTCAATTCGAATGGATCCTTTTGAGGTGCTCTATGTTCAGCCTTGTCGATCCCCCCTGTGTTGGGATGAGGTAGATAAGACCTCACTACTGGGGCCGAGTCTGGTGCAGGAGATGTCTGAGAAGGTCAAGTTGATCAGGAAGTGTTTATTGAAATCTCAGAGTCACAATAAATAATATGTTAACAATATATGTCAAGACTTGGAGTTTTCTATGGGTGATAGGGTATTCTTGAAAGTGGCCCCTCGTCCCATCATCAATTAGGAAAGCAAGGGATGCTGACGTCATGGTATGTCAGGCATTTTGAGATCATCGGTCATATTGGCAAGGTGGCATACAAGTTAGCTTTACCTTCTCAATTTATATCCATCCATGATGTATTCCATGTCTCTCAGTTGAAGAAATATAACCCAGATCCATCCCATGTGTTGAGTTGGGAAGAACTGGAGATCAAGCCTGATTTATCTGTTGTTGAGCGGTCGGTGAGAATAGTGGAATTCCAAGAAAAAGTGCTTCGAAGAAAGTCTATTCCACTGGTTCGGGTTCTTTGGTAGAATCGTAATGATACACATGATACTTGGGAGTGAAATTCATGGGTTGAGGATGAGTACCCATTCTTGTTTTCTGATCAAGCCTCTAGTTGACTTTTCAGGAAAGAAGGTTTTCATGGTGGGGAGAATTATCACACCCAAGTTCATCATTAAAGGTACTTATATTTCATATATTTTTATCCTAACATCCCCCCTAAGTCCCCCCTAATCCCCCACAAATTTTGGTTTCTTTTGAAGATATTTTTAGGGGATAAAGAGAGTGCACAGTTTAGGTGCACGGTTTTCCAAACCGTGCACACAAACCGTGCGCCTAAGTCCATGTCATTAAAAATGTGTGAAAATTACTTATTTTCCCACTTAGAATTTATCCAAACTCGTCCCTTTATTCCCCCATTAGACCCTTATAGCCTTTTCAGACTCCCATGCACCTAAATACTATCTTGGATCTTCATTTTGAAGGGGGATTTGGTGGAGGAACTTCAAACTATGTCGAGTAAGTGTTTCTCCCTCTTAGTTACTACCATTTTCTTGATGTTTCTTTAAATTTATTTGAATTCCAAAATGACCATAGATTAGGGTTTCAAACCTCAGGTTTAACCTTGGTTTTTCTTGGTCCAATCTTTTGTTTTTAGGCTTGATCTACCTTCCTTGAGGTATGGCGGTGGTGCGTTTGAATTTTCGCACAAAGGATTCAAGGTTTTAAAAAATTTGGTAGGTGATTATATTTTGTATGCAATTTTTGTGACTTATCTTGTTGTGTTTATAGTATTGGCATGTTTATTTTATTTTAATTTTTCTGCAAAAAATTGTTCAAGTGGTATTTATAAGGAAAATGGATTTTTAGTGCCATTTTTATGTAAAATTAGGGTTTTTTCAAATAATTATTCTATTGATTCATTTGGGGATACCCTATAATTTCTTGGTTGATTTTATTTAAATGTATTAGGGATTAAAATAATTTTTTTAATGTTTATCTCCTTTGGCTGTTGCTGAAAAAATCTGTTTTATCAGTGTTTGTGAAGCATATGGAATTTAAGTTTCATGTTTGTGTGAAAATGGAGGTTTTATAAAGCTATAATTTCATTATTCATATGGGTATTCCCTATAATTTCTTTTTTGGTTTAATTGAAAAGGTATTGAGATTACATTTTTGTTTTGGTGACTTATAAGTATGCACATGGTGTGTAAAGTGGGGATTTCAAGGAGTTTTGGGTGCAAAATAATGTGAGATTTTGAGAAGTTGTTTTATGAAATTCAAAATGTTTTGTTGTATGTTTTAAGTGGTATAAAGTGTGTGTAGCTACTCTATTGTTTTTATGTGACAATTAATGGTGTTTTTTATGAGAAAATATATTTATTTGGCATGCTGAAATTGTTTTATCACAAAGGGGGAAGCCTAGGTACCAAGGTGGGCGGATATGTACTAGTATGGTTAGTGATCCAGATTGGTTTTGTCCTTATTTCATTAAGAAAAATGGTTAAATAAAACTATAACTAAACTATATGGATGATGTTTGGGGAACACTAGGTTATGGGTATGTTCCCAACTAGTGTCTCATTCATGTAAAGGATTTGTGACATGGTTACTTTACACCGATGTAGGAGGTACATAGGGCTCGAGACTATCCAGTTGCCTAGGGGTGTTCCTGGTTTTGGTGCTCATTGGATTTGTGGTATTTACCCATGTATTAGGGTGTGTTTGGTTGTATATTAAATTATCTAACTTTTATTATTTAAATGTATTAACATTATAAAAGTTTTAGTTTGAAAACTATTTTTAATTGAAAGTGGTATTTCTTGGAATTTATCACGGCTTTTCTTTATATATTAAAACTGCTTTCTTTTTCACCTTCTATTTTATACTCTTTGGATTATTTGGGTGGTATCCTATTGGTAATATTATCAAACACTAATTAAAACACTTGGGTGTAATTATACTTCATTATTTTTTAATCAGGTAAAGGCAAAGCCTTGGGTAAAGGTGGTTCGGATTGTTAGTCCCCTCCTGTGGTGCGGTGTTGTGGAGACGGCTCAGGGGTGATGACCCCTTGTCGTGTGGGGTATTTGTGGATGATTTTTTATTGTATTTATTTATATTTTTACCTCTTGTACTTTATTTAAAACCATGTATTCATATCTGTTTTTTGTTAAGGCTTGTTTGGCATGAAAATTTCATATTCTTATTATTGATTGTTTTTAATGTTTTATGCTTTCATACTCAGGTAAATCATTCCCAAACCTAATTTATTGATACCCTTTCACTTGTGCCATCCCATGGGGATAGAGAATTCCCTTCGGGCCTTTTCATGGGCCGGAATTATTTCTGGTATTAGTGGTGACCATATCCGGTTCGTGACATCGTATATTTAATAAAATAAATTAACATTTATAAAATGGCTTTTACTAGATAAGGAATGAGTATAAATTCATTTTATACATAAAAAATACATTTTCCTCAAAAATAGTTTATATTTAATTTTTTGGGGGGATATTATGATTAATTTTTGAAAATTTTATAAATTATATTTGATAAAATAGAAATTATTTTTTAAATAAAAATTTCAAAATAATCTTAAGATAACTCTGTGATTTTTCTAAAAAGGCTTTTTTGTGAGTAGTGAAAAATATAGATTTTGAAAAAACTGACATTTCTTATGTTTTAATAAAAGTAATTTCAATGTTTAATTTTTTGTTGGATTTGTTTTAAAGTAAAATAACATTGATTTTATTATAAATAATTCAAATAATTCTATGGTAATAACAATTGTACATGACTTTGGTGTAAAATCATTTCTATGCTTAAAATGGGTGTTTTTATAAAAACTTTTTTTCATTACATTTTTAAAACATATAATAAATTTAATTTATACCAATTATATAAATTTAATTATTAAAAATTTATGTATTTTTTAAAATAAATTGTTTCAAATTTATTAATGTGTTTATTTATTTTTTGTCACAATGAATGGTAACCATGGTTAAAAGTTGTCACTACATTTATGGGTAAAATAGGTTAATTAAGGTTAAAAGTTTGTGATAAGTTCACAAAATCTAATATTAATTATTATTGGATTATATTATTTCTAAATTTATAATCCTATATTATAAAATATGGCATTTTGGTTCCACTTTCATTTGATTACAACCATTATATAATTTTAGGTTAAGAGTAACTATAAAATGTCACTCACTCTCACTTATAATGTTTTCATAATATGGATATCAATGAAAATGATTTAATAAATAATATATATGTTAAAATTTAATATTAATAAATTATTTTTATTATAGTAATGTATTTTTTTATTTTTATTTATGAAATAATTACCTTGAATTCTTATGCAACATTGACATAGTGCTTGTGAAAGTAGTAGAAAAAGTAAGTAAATTATTTTAAAAACATTACAATTAATTTGTTTTGGAAATTTTTTGGGTTTTATGAATTTATTAGATAATTATAATTTATATGTGATGATTAAAGAGTTTATATTTGAATTAAATTGTCTTCTTTATGTATTTAAATTCAAATTTTGTGAATAGTCCTAAAAATGATGTTAAATGGTATTTAATGTTTAAATTTTATTTTTTAAATAACTAGAAAATCATAAAATAATAGCTCAATTTTATGATAAATTTTATATTATATCATGAATTTTCCATTTATGTGAAACTGTTAATTTTTAAAATTACTTTCATGGTCCTTTGAGGTTGAAAATTTTTTCTACACAGTTAAGGTTAAATGGGTTAATGAGAGGGTTAAACAAAGTGATAAGGTTGAAAATGCCACTTAAACTTGTCTAAATTTAATTTTTTTTATTTTTTTAAACCTTATACTCCTTATATTATGATTTATGGTTCTTTTTATTCATTTTACATGAGTTAGAAACATATTATATATAAATATTTCATATATTTACAGGATTTTCCCCACCTCACATATAAAACAGAACATCATCTCCCATCCTTCTTACACATATTTAGACTTTTAAATTGACAAATATCTACCCAAAACCCCTTTATATAATCCCTCCCCACATAATGGAGGTACTATTCTTACCAAAATACCAATCTATAAGTCTTAAGGTGTAAGTTAAAGAGGTTTTCCAAAGAGGAGGTATCACTCTTAATCGTGTATTTTAATGTTTATGTATTCTTCCACTTCATTAAAATATTATATAGACATTATAATATTATAAAATAATTATATTTAATATACTTAAATGTTATTATGTTTATTTCAAAACTTTTTTAATCTTTTCTCAATTCAATTGGAAATGAAAACATTGCTCGTGTGTACTTGTAGACTACCACTTACACGAAGTGATGTGTTTTTTTCATCATTAGATCATATGTATAGTTAAAATTATAGATCAAATGTATGTATAAAATATTTATGACATAATTATTATTCTATAAATATAATATATTACTTACCTTCTTACCCTTTTATCCATTTAAAAATAATAACATTGTTGGTGCATATGTGGGGACTAGCACCTCCACCAAGTGATGTTATTCGAATTTCATGTACACTCTCTATGGATGGTTCTAAAAATGTTTATAATTAATAAAAATAATGATTTTTTTATGATTAATATTCTTAATATGAATTAACTATTACCCCTTTAAACAATAGTCAATCTACTGAATTCATTTTGAACATATAAGTCAGACATCCTCAAAATGTCCAATATGAATTTAACAATTTTTATAAACAAATAAAACATGGTAATAAATGAAATAAATGGAAAAATGATAATTTAATGAACATGAAAAATATTATTAATAATTTATAAAACTAATATAATTTTATTATTCATCAGATTATACATACAAATGAAAATGGACGGTACTCAATGTAAGGGACTTTCTTTTAAAAATATTGTTTTAAAGGTTTCCTTCCAAGCCTTCTTCGTCCATGTACAGGTTATTTTAAATTTTGAAAGTATATTATTATTATTTTTTAAAATTATTTTAAAGTTTATTTTTAATATTTTTCACTTTTTTTACAAATTATTGAAAAGGAATCTTTTCAATATTTTCTATATGGGTTATTTTTAAATTTTTAAAAAAGTAAAAAAGAATATTTTTTAACTTATACAGCTTGACCACCCTTTCACAAAACCATGGATATTATTATTTATCAAAGTTCATAAAAAAGTTAAAATGGTTTTTAAAAGAAGATTTCATTCTCAATCTACTATGAATTTATATTTTTTAAAAATTTTGCCCCATGCAGGCGACTGTGGTGGCAGTAGGTTTGGGGTTATGGGTGGTTGTCGCGGGGTCAAGTACTGAAACCAGTTTTCTTTCCTTGCTTGGATTTTAAATAAAAAAGTATATATTTTAAAATATATATGTGTAAATTAAAATTTATTCTAAATTTTATGAGATAAATGAAAGTGTTATTTCTTTTAATATTTAATGAAAATTCAAATGAGTTTAATCATTAAAGTTTAATCTATATTTTTTTATTAATGATATGGTTCTTTAAAATTTTATATGAATTATTGGTGAGCCTGATATAGAACTCCAATTCATTTGGTTAAGTGATAGATTTTATCAGTGATAGGTTACTCCAAAGATATGTGGGAGTTATCAAGTTAAGTGATCCCATTATAAGGGTTATTATATGGGTGAATGTAAGTATAATATCCTAGGGTGCCTATATAATCTACTTAAAATGGTTTTTTAAGGAAATATTTTAATTTTAAAAAGTTTAAAAAATTATATAATTTTTTTAATGATGGTTTATAACCTTTTTAAAGGTAAAATCATTATTTTCCAAGGAAAGTTACTCATGAATTTTTATATTTTAAATTTTTTTTATGAATAATTATGAAGTGTTCATGAAAATATTGATAAAATGAGTTTTTTTATTGATAAATAAATTAATATTTTAGATAAAATTATATTATGAAAAAGGTATAATTTATTATAGATTTTTCATTTTTACCAATACACAAGAGGTTTTATTTTCTTTTATGTCCCTTACTAAGCTTTTTTATTCTCATCCCACATTTTCAAATGTTTTTCACAATTCTTAAGGATGAGTAGAAATGTTAATAAATTAATATTTCTAGTTATGTGTTTTACTTTGAACGTAGAAAGTATTACTTTATAAAGAATATGTTTTTTGAGGAAAATAGACATTATATGGAATTTTCCATATTATTTTGTATGGGTTTTATATGTAATATTTCTTCCTAATCCAATAAAAATTTAAACTTAAAAGATTTTGGGAATGTAAAAAAATTTATCCTTGAAATTAAACTCATAATTATGTATTGTTAAAGGTATGTGATGTTATAATAAGTGAGACCCAAAAATTTATAAAATCATAAAATAATATTATGGAATCAAAATAAGAAAAAATATAATGAAAACTTGTTTAAAGTTTCATAGGATGAAATAAATAAAAAATAGATCATGGATCCTTAGTATGGGATGTTCATCCTATGTGATCTTAAATTTTGACATGTTGAGAAACATAAATAACCAGATGGATTGTATGGTTTCTTTGAAAATGATGGATCTTTAAAGATTTTAATAAGTTGTAAGATGAATAAAGCTATAAAATAATTTAAAAAGTTGCATATTCTCATTGTTTATATATTTCATCAGAATAACTTAATTATGAGATAATCATATGACTTTGGACATTAAATATCATTTAGTAAGAGGGGTTTCTTGATTAATAGAAAGAATTGAGTTTCTTTATTCTAATGTCAAAGGACTAAATGAAATCTTCATCAAATGGATTGAAAGGAAAAAAAATTATCATATTTTGGAAGAATAAAATATAATACGGCATCCAACAAATAGTAATATACAGAAAAAAAATATTTATAATCTCTTAAAGATTATATAAATGAATAAGGAAATGATTTAATATGTGTAATTATTGTAAGAAAATAAAAAATTATTCTAAATTTGTATAAAATAAAGAATAGATTCACATTTTTTTTTATTTGGTTCATTCATAAGTTTATGACCTTATGAAAAAATTGGTGACTAGAGGAAAATGATACTATATCTGATTTATTTATGATTATATTTGGATGGAACGAATTTTTTTATTAATTTAAATAAATGGCTTATGAAATTCATAAATGGGTATAATATATTTTCTTAAAATAAGTGTAATAATAAAAGGTCAAGAAATTCCATTCAAATAATGGAATGAAATTTACTTATAATAAAGTACAAAGTTTATTTGAAAAATATGTCATAAATTATAAAGGATAGTTAGTGAGAACTAAAAGGAAAAATTTGAGTTTTTAAAAGAAGAAATAAAATAATGAATAATATATTAAATTAATTTCTTATTGAATATAGTATTTTAATATTTTATAGAAAATAAGGGATTCAATCACTGGTATATGTTCAAAAAAATGATTAACTTATTCCAGGTAAGAATGTTAAACCTTAGAAGATTTTATTTGAAAGAAAATAAATACAAAAATAATTTAGTGTATTTATAAGAAATTTATTTATAAAAAACAAGGAAAATACCAAGTAAAATATCAATATATGGTGAAAGAAGGTATATTTAATGGTTATTATACCAAGAATGAAGCTTATAAGTTTTTTAATAAGAGTCTATGTAAGATTTTTGATATCAATGATGTGAAAGTGTTTAAAGAAAAATATGTAAATGATTCAAGTATCAAAAATATAGAGAAAATTCAAAAATAATTAGAATATATTGAATATTAATTTGAATAAACTCATTATGAAAATATTCCTCTTGCATTCACCCCCATGTTATTTTTTACTTTAGATCCACTTTATAAAGTTAGGAAATTATTAGAATGAACTAAAATAACTTTTAATTTCATATCATGGTTGACAAGATGGGAGGTTAGATCATCCCATGAAGGGTCTTACTTTTTTTTTAGGGAGTCTCTTATAGATTTAAGACATATTCATTAAATACTTATAGTAATAATATTATTTACCCTTGTTATTAAATTGATTGATAAGAACTATGCATTGATGTGAAAATTTGTATATATAATAGGTTCTACATCTATCTATATGGGAGTTTCTCCATCTTCCTCTTGATGTTAGATCTTCTCTAGTTTAAATCCCTAAAAGTAGGTTCTCTGGAATTTATTTTCAAACAAGTAGGTAGTAGGTTTTGTTGATATGGATTATACCCATGATAAGGGATACCCATATGTCCCTATAAAATTAATCAAAACACATGTAGTTCAGTGTCATTTAATGAGGCACCTTAAACCTTTTAAGGTCATTTAACAAGGACCATTGTGGTGAATTTCAATCTTGTGTATCCAAAAGAAGTATCTTTTAAGGGTATGCATTTAGGGCCAAATTATTGACTTTTAAGGTCATGAATCTAGGACTATCATGCCTTTCACTTTAATTTCATATGATGAACACCCATTCAAAGTAGTTTAAAGTCATTTAGAATGGAATTAAAGGTGAAAGGGACCTAATAAATCTTGGTATGGGACTTATATAAGAGAAAACATTTCTAATTTAACTTGAAAATGGGTTAAGTGAAGGTAAGTTGAGGCTTAAACCGGGTTGAAGCCCAATTTATTTCATTGGATAATTAATAAGATAAAAGGAATTATGATTAAAGGATTATTCAGGTGCCTATTAGACATAGTTCTAATTCATAATAGTTAATTTAGTTGGTCTAAGAGGTTTGAGCCAAATAATCTTCCACCAAACCTCTAAGAGAGAGATTTTTTATCAAGGTAATGCATGATTAAATGTATCCTAAAGATCTTATAATTCAGCATGTAAAACTAGAGAAAATATCTTATAGTATGCATGATTCCCATTATCAGAGTAAAAAATGATATAATAGAATTACATGGACATATAGGGTGACATGATCATGTAAGTCGAGAGGTAGGGGAGGAGTCCTTAATGGAATATGAATTTTGGGATTTAACAATTGTGAAAAAAGTACAATAATATTTTTTGGGTCAATAAAAGGTTTTAAATACCCATAAAAATGGCCTATCATGAAATGGATACTTTAGACCAAATCTTATACAGATGTATTCCATCAAGAATAGGGATAAATATAATATAGGAAACCTCGGGATGGTATGAAATTTAAGTCCCTATGAAAATGAGTGGGATCTAAAAATAATAAGGGGTTTGAAGGTCAATGTCCATAGAATATTTATGCGGATAAACCTCAATGAAGAAGTAACATGAGGTAAATAATTTTTATATCATGATGGTTTTACATGGACTATCCTATAGGAACTTATATAGGATATTTGTGGCTAAAAACATTTTATGCGGGAGGACAATCCCTCTTTAGACATAAATTTAAAGTCAACCTAAGGTAATTCCTCTCCAAAGACAATATGAAGATAGATTTTCTTAAAAAATATGTTATTTCTTTAAATTTGTTCCTTGAGAAATTAATTTTTCTCTAGAATACATGTTGGGCGTCTATTTATAAGAAAGGTTGTGTAATTGCACACTATGAGATATGAACAAATGATACCATATAAAAAAGTCCATGACAGTTTAATAATATCACCTTCACTTTAAAAATGTTGGTGTGGTAATATAATATTCTATAATTTTCATATAATTCACTTTATTGAGTCATAAATAAATTCTCAGCCATTAAATTTCAAGTAGTCGCATAGGAACTCCATCTCATAGCCACAAACAATGAGCAGGTTTCATAAAACGTTGGTAGCCATAAAGGATCGTCATGTCCAGACCATAAATGATAACCATGAAACATAATTAATTCACATCTATAAAGTTAAAAAACCATACAACTTAAAACAATGAACCTATCACCCCAATACTTTACAATATTTCCCTTTAGATTTTATTGATAGCTTTTCAATACACACAACACTTGATTCAAACAAAACACTAATAAATCACATTTTTCATAGTCAATTAAATTTGAAAACTTTAAGATATTTTATGTAATATATATATATATATTATATCCAAAAAAATATTTTAACACTCATTTAATATATTTTATACAAAAAATATAAGAACAAACCTAATATTATACAAAAAATACTATATTTTTTATTAAAAGTAGTTTTGATGCCTTTTGATCATGAACCCATTTTATATCCAAATTATTACCTTTTCATAAATTTAATATGTCCAAATAAAATTCATCCATTTAAGAAAACATAAAAATTATCTTAGGTGAATGTTTTGTATTTTTCTATGAATATTTATTTTTGTACGTATTGTGAAAAATACAGAATTTATTTCAAAACTTCTTTTTCATCTAATTTATTTATAAAGTTAAATTATATTTTAAGTTATTTTAAAGTTTTATTAAATCATATTTTTATCAATATATCTAATTCAGTTCATTATAATCAATTTCACTTTGAAATTATGTACAAAAACATAGAAAAGTTTTGAATATTTTTACTTTAAAAACATGCATTGTCATCCCATCTGTGGGATTTAATTTAATTTAATTTCTGCCAATTTTGTGATTTTAATTTATAAAGATTGATTCCATATTTGTAATTAGTATAATTTATAATGTCTAATAATTTCAACTTATTTTTTTACCAAAAATATTAGTGAAAGTAATTAAAATTAATTCCAACGATTAAGGTGAAATTAAGCATAACAATGGACTAAATCCTATACTTAAGGCCTAATATGACCTAGAAACTTTTCCAAAATATATTTTCCAGAAATATTTAAATATTATAATTCCTTTTCTCAACATTGGACCATTATTTATTCAATTTCAATAAAAAAACGTGGGTGGGTTTCCTTTCTTCCAAAATATTACAAGAGTGTCGCTCCTCCTCTACTATAAAGCCCATACATTTCTACCACTTCCTCACACCTCTCAAGCCACTTAGTTTCATCCAATGTCTATAAAATTAACTTCCTGATATCCTTCCCTTCCTCATAGAAGCCTCCATTTAGGAAACAATCAATCCAAGGAATCCTTTTGGTGCAAACTAAAATGAGTTACCCGATTAATAGGTAACGTCTTTCCTAAATCTCTTTGATTTTATTTCCATTATTGGCACCCCAAAATATTATTATTAATTTTTATATAAAAAATTAAATATACTCAATAAAATAGGATTTTTTATGAAAATTTTTTGTCCTAAAATTACACACACATGTATCTAATGGGTATCAAACATATTGTTTATCTGAACAGAGAACTACCGCCTCACAAAATGATGATTGTTCGTTCTTCCTTTACTACCTCCCATGGTGGTCATTATGATGGAAACTCTATTTATATATGATATTTATGATATTTATAATTTTTTTATTCTTATATAATTCTTTTATAACACATACCTATATACATTCTATTTTTTTTAAATATGATTACATCATTTGTGAGAGTGTGGACTATCGCCCCCTCAAAATGATATGACTCATTCACGCCATACATTGAATGTATAAATAATGGTTTTAATGAAGATATATAACATATATGAAATATATATGATTCTATAATTATAATTTATATATATATATCACTTACTTTTTATTATTTTAATATACCAATGAAATGGAAGTAGCATTCATGCGTACGTACGGCCTATCGTCTCCATGAACAGTTCATTCCATTTCTTATATACAAAATTTATAGATTATAGTAGATAAATATATAATTAATATATATGATAATTAAATCATAGTTTAAATTCTGAAGATTAAGAACTATTGATCTAATTAATAGGAACAATAATTGAAAAGTCAAAAACATACTTGAGAAAACTAGGTAATTAACACCCGAAATAGTTAAAATAATGAAAGAGTGTTAAAAACAGGTAATAAAATATTATAATAAGTTAATATATGATATTATAAACATGATTATGGTTCTGTTATAAGTTAGTAACATATTTTTAACCACTATTCATTAGGATAAATACCACACAACAAAAATAAAGGTTAAGGTAAGGGGTTTCATCTCAATTTACATTCAATTGAGACTTATTTATAGTTACACACCTAGTTTCTTTTATATGGTGTACATTCTTCCCTTTGACACATGATATCATGAATCTCATTATTCAAAAGATATTATAATTTTAATTTAATGTCATAACTTCATGGTTATTATGGGTTAAATGTTTCTAAGTGGTATGAAACACTTCGGAATGTTTAAAGATTATTCTCCTTAAGAATGTTCTTAATGATTATCTTTGCAATCTCACTTCCTTTTAGATTGATAAATTTATATTGAAACAGTAACTTTATTATAATAATTTTTCAATGTAAATTTACCTGAATATCCATATTCTCATACAATGTATATTAGTATTGTCTAAATTGTATACCATTTAACATATAGTGTCTACTTTAACAGATAGTTGATTATTTTGGGGAAATATTGATAATTTCATATTCTTTATTCAATATGGATATTCGATATAGAATATTATTTATTTATACTATTCTATTTAATGAATACTTTGTATAGGAAATTATGGGAGGATTTAGGAATTTATATAACTCCTAAATGCATCGATATGTTCTCATAAGACAAATAAGTTGGCCAAATTAAACAGGTTTCTATTCATAGTTTTAACCATCTTGTGAAAGGTCTAGATTGTATAGGTTTTCATTTAACATAAAAATGAAATCCAATAATTAATAATTTTCTTTATATATATTTCAGTTATTATTCATCCATGAGATTCTATATTGACAATTCTATGGATATAGTTCATTCTCAATTTGTTGACAAGATAGAATGTGTTTCAGTTTATTACCTTTCCAAATTAATTTTTCATTATCTAGTTACTTGAATGGCATGTGTTATTATTTATTTACATTTTTATTTTAATTATTCTCCTTGATTCATTATTTTTTCTGCTTTACTTACCCTTACTGATAATTTGAACTGACCCTTATTATGTTTTCTTTCCCTAGGTTATAAAGATGAAATATTTGAATAAGATTTCAAGGATGTAGTGTGTTTTATTTTATTATGCATCATGTTTTGCTTTATTTTTCCAATATATTATGGGTTTCATGTATGTAATTTTTCTTTCCATGACTTCTAAACTAATTGTTCCTTTCAAGTTTTATTCCTTGTAATTATGCCGATGTAAAAAAATAATGCACCCTCTCCGAGATCCTGGGGTTGGGGTGTTATAGTTGGTATCAAATGAAGTTTAAGAGAAACCTTGGAAACTAGATTTAGAAAACGTAGATTAGGGATCACAACCCTAATATATATATTGAGGATAAGTATACAAGAACATCCTATAATTTTGGTAAGGTATATATTATGTGGGTATTCCTGGCGATACATCCTTTTCTGTACACTACAAGTAGGCATAGTTTTGGCATAAATGTACCTAAGAGTAACAACTAAGACAAGGTATCCCGGTCGAGACTTAGGGTAACTAGGTACATGATAAGGGGCCTTATTGTGCACCTATTTTGACATTCCCAAGGGATACATTTAGAATAATGCACAATCTCTTTACCTACCATTATAAAGGATTTAAAAGAAAAAATTTCTTCAAAGTAACCAAAGTTGTGATTTATGAAAAATAGATTTTTAATTTATGTTGAGTGTTATACCACATTTGAAAGTCATGATTTTCATAACTAATCTAGTATATTCCTTTTTTTATAAATGGTTCCCACAAGGACGAATGGTATGAATACCCATGGAAAATATACATATTTCCATGTTGAGGAAACCAAAATAGTTGGTTTTGGAATGGAGAAAATTATGGAAATATAGGGACAACTTATTTACGTTATGAAAAATAACCTTGTTTGAATGGAGAAAACAATTCCACGAAGATATTCCCCTATGATGGATCTATTTATGTGATATAATCCCCCATTGTTTAGTGTGACTACTAATCCAAGTATAGTTGATTAATGGATTAAGTCTCTAGATAATATATTTATGGCCTTGGAATGCAGTGAAAAGGAAAAGGTTACACTTGCGGTGTGTTGTCTCCAAGGTGATGTTGATCAATGGTGGACCTTTATCTAAAATATTAGTGAGGAAGAATAAATAAAACTCATGGGAGAGATAACCTTTAAGGAGACATTCATTGATAAATAATTACCTTGTGATCAAAAAATTGAGATGAAGAGAAAGTTACATAGCTTAATGAAAAAGAAAGAAGATAGTGTTTCGGATTATGAAGCTACATTTACAAGGTTATCCAAGTATGATATGGATTATATATGCAAAACTGATTGTAAGATTTACCACTTCTTTGACGGTCTTAATCCAATTATCTAAAGGCAACTAATCTCTAAAACTTTTCTTCACACAAAGAGATATTTTTATGTTCTATAAAGATAGAGAATTAATTTTCTAGAGCCAATATATTCAAAGGAAACCAAGTGAAGAAGATTTAATCTGAGAACCATGAAAAATGGAATGCAACAAAGAATAAAAATAATTTTTAGTGGCTTCTATCATGTGAAAACTACGGAAAAAATCACCCTGGTTAATGTTTGAAGGGACTGGGAGTTTTCTATAAATACAGAGTTAGAGGTCATCGTGCTCATGAATTCAAGGGGAAGAAGCCGATAAATGATTTCTAGTGCTAAAATTGTAAAGATATGGGGCACTATTCAAGATAATTCCCTAAGCATCAAGGAAATATGTCACGAAAGAGGCTGAGGGGAGATTCCCAAGCTTATAAAATCACTACAGCAGAGGTAGAAGTTCCAAATGATATAGTAGAAGGTACATTAATCTTGTCTTCAAATTTATCCAATGAATTATTTGATTTTGTATTACCATAATCTTTTATGTCTACTAAGTTTTCTAAGAAAATTAGACATTCCCCTTTTTATTTAATAAGATATTTATCAATAAAAACCTCTAATGGAATCATCATTTCAACAAATATGTGTCGATCAGTCCTAATTATGACACTGAAACATGTTTTATCTACTAACCGAGTTATCATCCTAATAGTTGAATTTGATATAATCCTCATTATGGAATTGATATCAAAATATTATGAAAAAAAATCTATGAAAGAGGAAAGAAATTACAATTTATGGGGAAGATGTAGAATACCTCATCTTTATAGCACAATATTCCTTGCCTGATTCTTATTTGGATCCACCCCCAGTATTTCTACTGAATGAAATTAATATAGAATAAGAGAAAAAAACATCAAGTAATGAAGAAGGTGGTCTTCAAATTGAGGATGTACTTATTTTGTAGGAATACATTGATGTATTTTCTCAAAAATTACCTAGACATCCTCCATAGCGTGCAGTTGAATTTTACATTGATTTAATCCCCGATGCAAGGCCAATATCAAAGACTCCATACAGAATTTCCACTATGGAATTGGTAGAGCTAAAGAAATAACTAGAGGATTTGGGTAATAAGGGATTTATTTTCTCTAGTGTTTCACCATGGGGAGCCCATGTCCAATTTATTAAAAAGAAATATGGATCCATGAGGTTATTCATTGATTATATAGAAATAAATTCTAATATAATAAAGAACAAGTATCTTTTTCCTTGAATTGATTACTTGTTTGATCAACTTCATGGAGCCTAATATTTTCCAAATATTGATCTTTGTTTTGGGTATCATCAATTTTAAGTGAAGAAGGAGGACATTTTGAAGATAGGTTTTCAGATGATGTATGGTCATTATGAATTTATAGTAATTCCATTTGGATTGACTAATGCACCCTCTATTTTTATGGACCTAATGAATAGATTACTCAAGGAATGTCTTTATGATTTTTTTTTGGTATTCATTAATGATATTCTGGTGTACTCTAAAAGCTATGAGGACCATGATAATCACTTGTGGGTCATTCGTAAGACTCTTATAATGGAAGATTAATGTGGTAAATTTAGCAAGTTCAACTTCTAGATTCAATAAATTCTTTTTCTTGTCCGTATTGTCTCTAAGGATTGGATGTCAGTTGATCCTGCAAAGGAAAAGGTAGTTAGAGAATATACTACGCCAACAAACAAAACAACGGTATGTAGTTTCATTGGTTTGTAATGTTACTATCAACAATTCGTTCATAATTTTCCTGATTGACTAACCCCTTAACCAATCTTACACATAAAGGGGTTAAGTTTGTATACAAAAATTAATGTGAATAATGCTTTGAAGAAAAAAATATAAGATTAGTCAATGCTCCAATTTTGACACTATCATCTAGTAGTGATGGGTTTTTCATATATAGTGATGTATCAATAAAGGGACTTGGTTGTGTCTTAATTAAAAATGATAAAGTTATTTCATATGAATCAATGAAATTGAAGACTCGTGAAAATAACTATCCAACCCATGATCTTGAGTTAGCATCTGTAATATTCACTCTAAAAATATGAAGACATTATCTCTATGGTGAGTGATATGAGATATACATGGATCATAAAATCTTGAAATAAATTTCCTCATAGAAATAGCTCAATATAAAAAAAACATTGACTTGAGATACTAAAATATTATGACTACTCAGTACACTACAACATAGGAAAATAGAATAAGGTAGAATATACATTGAGTATAAAAGATCCTGGAGTTCTAACCCAAATGAGGATTGAGAAGGATCCACTGTTTATGGATCTAGTAAATATAGAGATGGAAATTTGTAAGGAAGTGGAGACATAAATCATTTATCAAATGATTTAAAAAACATATTTATTAGAGAGGATAAATAATTATCAATCAGATGATGAGTAATTTTAGAAGAAAATGAAAATTGTGAATAATTGAAAATTAGCATACTTTTTTATGAAGATGGTGTTATAAAATTTGGAAAGAGGCAATGTGTTCCATATATAACTGAGATAAAAGGGGGATTTTTTGATTATCCAAGTAGCTCAAATTTCTCTATACACCCTAGAATCACAAATATATATAGGGATTTGAAGGAACATTTTTTGTGAGATAACATGAAGTGATAAATTTTTTATTATGTATCTAGATTCTTGGTTTTTCAACAAGTGAAAGTTGTGAGGCCGTATACTAAATAATTCATGAAACCTCTTTCTATTCTTATGTGTAAATGGGATGAAATTATTATGGAATTTTTCACAGGACTACCAAAGACTCCTAGAAGGAATGAAATAATATGGTTTATTGTTGATCACCTAACCAAATCTTCTCATTTCCTTAACACAAGATAAGATCTTCCTCTTGATCACCTCAAAAGTCTCTACACTGATGAAGTTGTATGACTTCACAGCACACCTCTATCAATATTTTCTAATCGAGATCCTTGATTTACATCGAAATTCTAGAAAAGTATTCATATAGATCTCAACACTGATCCACATTTGAGCACTATATACCATCCTCAAATTGATGGATAGTCTAAAAGACCAATTAAAATAATGGAATACATGTTGAGGTCATAATCACTCAACTTTCAAGGTATTTCGGATCAGTACTTACCTTTGGAAGAATTTTCCTATAATAACAGTTTCCATTTAAGTATTCAAATGGTGCCATATAAAGCATTATATGGGAAGATATTTCATACTTCAACTTGTTGGGATGAAGTTGGGGAAAGGAAAAACATAGGGCCATAACTTTTTGACAAAATGACAAAAAAGTTAAAGGTTATTCAAGATCATATTAAATCGTCTCAAAGTATTAAAAATAGTTATACTGATAACCAGAGGAAAGATTTAGAATTCCATGTGGGAGATCATGTTTTCATGAAGGTATCTCTATGGAAGTGTTTTATAAAGTTCAATAAGAAATTGAAATTGAGTCTCAGGTACATTGTACCCTTATAAGTTATTTAAAGAGTTGCAGTCATTTCTTATTGTTTATCAATGTCACCGTATAACACCCTGATATTTTATGAGATAGATTCTTTTTAATTTCTTTGACGTCTTGAATTGTACGATGCACCAAGATTAGCTTGTGCTATACACAACATCGTATTAGCTTTCTGTATACGCAACAATATTCTTGGCTTGTGTTGCACATAATTTTAAGTTCTTTTGATAAAATTCATTTCACGCAACACTGACTTGGCTTGCGTTATATGTAAGAGTGACCTTCCTTGATAGCTTGCATTGTACACAATATCAAGTTTCACGAAACAACAATATATTATTAAAATATTATTAATTAATGGAATATATAATATATTTTATGAATAATATTAACCTCATATTTAATTTTATATCATTATAATTCATCCTACACATTTTCGAGAACACAATATGAGAAAAAAATCAATTTTTCAGATAAAAGAAGTATTTTTCAAAAAATGCAGTTTTACCGCCTTTTGATGGCGCACCCATTTAAAATCTAGTTTTTAACACATTTAAAAGTTCCATTTGACAAGAAAAATTCTTATTTGGAATCGGGATATAAGATTTTACTTTGGATGAATGTTTTATATTTTTCTGATAACTTTCATATTTTGATGAATAGTGAAAATACGCTAAATTTTAATTGAAAACAACTTTTTTCATCGAAATAATTTATATGGTTAAGATATATTATTGAATGGTTTTAAAGTATAAATAGAATATATTTTTATATTTTAAGACAATGTAAGTCATTTTCATTAATTTTACATTGAATTCATATGTAAAAACATTTCAATCTTTTGAAATATTTTAACTTTTAAACAAAAACCCATTTTTTGACAATGGGATTAATTTTAAATAAATTACTGCAACTTCTTTGTTTTGAATTTGGAAAAATGGATTCCATATTTGGAATCAGTAGGTCAAAATTATGTTAATGGGGTGCTTTTATTTTTTGGGAATTATGAATAGTAACTTTTGTAATTATTTTAATTACCATAGTTAAAGGTAAATTGGGTAATTAAGGGTAAAAATAATATTATAAAATTACCCTAATGTCACACCCGGTTTTTCATGTCTTAATTTTGATCCGATTCGTTGGCAATCCTGATCCTTTTCTTGGGTATTGGTTGAGATGAATGTTTATTTTTAAAGTTTCATCTATGTCTAATCACCCTACTTTGGGTGCCCCATTTCTTGTTTGGGATTTTTTGGAGAAATAGTGGTTACTTCATGATTTGGTCCAAACCATGAGCCTATTGTTAGATTTAAAAACAAATTTTGTTTTTTATAACTCCTTTTTTTAAAAAATAAAATCACCCATTCCACTTCCTACTTTTCCTCCCCTAACATATTCAAACCACCATATCCTATTGGACCCCTTAAGAATTCATAATCATGGTGAATTTGGGTTACTTATTTAGGTATTGGGCCCACCCATGGGCCCATTTCCAGTTTTAAAAAAATAATTTGTTTCTTTAATATCTTATACAAATTTCAATAATTTTCGGTGATTTTACCTCCCACTCAAAGACAAAATCCCTATACTAAACCGCATTATCTATTTTTCCTATTTGGAGCTCATTTACATCGCATATTAGGGAGAAAGTTCTCAGGGTTCCTAAAATCTTCTAGATTTGATAAGGTAAATTATTTCATCCATAAATCATTCATTTCTTACTCTTTTCTTATAAAAATTGTTTCCCCGGGTTCTTCTAGACCTAATGCGATCCTCCACTGAGTTTCAATCCATTCCCTCTACTCTATGAGTGTGGATATAAGGGAAGACAAAGAGTTTTTTAGTTTCTAAGTTTATATTTCTTCTCCTTTATCCTCCCTCTTCCTCCTATTTCCATTATTTAATGTTTATTTCTTCTCAAATAGTCATGAACTTCTAAGGATTTTGTTTTGGAATGATTTTTTATTGTATTTATATTCATTTAGTCATGTTCTACATAGTTTTAGGGTTTATAAACTCGTGGCTGGTGATTTCGGTTGTGTGTTTCCATTCCATTAAGGATTTAAGGTAGGTTTCCCATTGCACTTGACCTTTTTATTTAAGATCCATCTATTTCATGCTATTTTCATCTTCCTCTTACTCTAAAAATTTTAATTTATGCTTTGTATAATTTTTGGGTGTGTTAAGTAGCGGTTAAAACCTTGTTTTTGGTAAAGTTGTGTGGTTTTGTTAAAATGTTGCACACTATGTGTTTTTTCAAATTATTTCTTAGCTTCCGCACCTAGTTTGTGGTATTTTTAACATGGTTCAGTAGCTTGAATAAATTTATGGCATGTCATTGATGTTTTATTCATTTTCAAGTGCTTAAAATTAATTTTTTTGTTAAAAAAATGCATGCCATGTGTTCGGTAAGTTTCCCAGTTGGCTTTTATGTGTTGAGTGTAGTTTAAAATGATTGGTTTAGATTTATAATTATATTGTTCATGGGAAAAGAAATTATTTTGGGTTCTTTATGTGTATTCCAAGCAAGTTTTGGTTTTTATAATGAAGGTGTATTGGTTTTAAGGTATTTTGACATGTGTTACTAATGGAAGGCATGTTTGGAACTTTTATAAAAAGGGTTGTTTAATGGATAATAAATCTGAATATTTTCAAGGTGGTTAACAATTTTTTGAATATTAACATGGTGGGTTCTCACATCCTTATTAAATTTGGTATTTGTAGATTTAAAAATTTCTATTTGATAAAAATGTTTAAAGGCCCGTTTGGCCTTTCCAAAAAAATGAAGAATGGGTGTTTTAAATGTATATACCATGTTGTGTCAATTGGGATTATTTTATGGTCCATGAAATGGTTTTATTAAATGTTTTTAGGGATTCCAAATATGGTTGGGTATGGTTTTGTTATGTTTTTATCCTTCAAATAGTGTTTTTGAATGAGTTTTATGTGCAAAACCTCATTATACTCTTTGAAATTATTTTATGAAAGTTTTAAGTAGTTTATTGATCAGTGAAAGAAATGTGAAGCATGTTTGTGGTATGTTTGTGTGTTTATGATTTGGGAATTTAATTTTCATGTGTAAAGTGTATTTTATAATATGTGTAACTTTATTGAGAACTAAAGGTAATCTTAGGTATCTAGGTGGGCGGACGTGTACTAGTATGAAAGAGATCCCGTGGGGTTTGGCCCCTGTTTCGCGTAGCAAGTTTGACGATGAAAACACTAACTAAACTATGATGACGTTGTTTTTGTAGGACCACTAAGTTATGGTTATTCTCCATACTATTGGCTCATGTGCATGAGAACAGATATTTATTATGGTTATCTTTACTGAGATGCAAGGTACCTCGGGCTCACAACTAACTAGTTCCTAGGGGTGTTCCTATGAATAGTGATCATTGGCTATTTTTTACTCACTATCAGCATATGGTGTGTTTGGTTGGTAAATTCAGAAGCATGTTTATTTTATTTAAAAGTCTACATTCTTTAAATAATTCCTCTTGAAAACTATTTTCATTTTGAAGTTGCACCTCTTTGAAAGTTATTACTAGCATTCTTATTTATAAAACTTGCAAGTTTTTGTTTGGTAATTTTTATAGCATGAAATATCATTTGAAAAACATTCTTTTATATCTTGTATTTAAAACATGAAATTGATGTTTCTTTTATTTTAAATGAAGTTCACTGGGAATAGAATATCGGGCTAACCTACTATGTTTTAATACTCGCGCCTATAGTCTTATTCTATTTTTAGCCCTTGTGTAGGTTTCCGCTTGAGTTTGATCACCTTGGGTGACATGTGATAATTGTGTTGGAGAGTGACTAGCAGGGTCACATGGAGTTAGTTGGTTATCAGGTTTGGTCAGTTGAGTTTTTTTTAGTTTTACTTTTAGGTTCTAGTACAAATAATGTTCAGTTCAATTTTTTAAGTAAATGTATTTTAGGATGTCTATTTATTTCCATTGTTTTATTGATCATTTATATTTGGGATAAATCATTCTATTGTGTACTCTATTGATGCCCTCGGTTCTTGGCATCATCCTGGGAGGATCGGGAATGCCTCTTGAGACTTGTTGTGGGCTGGCCTGGGCGACCAGTTCAGGGTCGACTCTGGCTGGTTAGTGACACCTAAAACTTTCCAAAATTCATTTGGATGAATAAAGTTCAACCCATATCATGAAAGGGTCAGAATAGATTTATTTAATGGAATTTTTTCCATGAAAATGATGTAATATTTATTAAAACCAAAGAAAGTGACAACATGTCACTCTCTTATATCTTATAAGTGAAACATTTTTAATTTAGTGATATACATCATAAAACATAGAAAGTAAATAGTAACTAGAAATATAAATAAATTATCTTAATCATTTTAATTTATTTATAAGTTTTAGAGATTAATTAATTATTATTAATGATGACATAATGGTGATGTAAAAACTTTTTATTAATAGAAATATAAAATAAATGGTTTTAAAAGTATTAAAAGAAATATCATATGAACTAATTGAAGTGCTCCACTAATTTTCTATGTGACTATGAAATTTTAGGAGTGTATCAAATTTTTTGGTTTGAATTTATATTTTTTGAAGATTTTATTTAAAGTCAAATAAATTAATAGTATCAAAATCGACACTATTGATATTGTTTTAAAAATAAAATTTTATTAAATTATTTAAAAATCATAAAAAATATTTAAAAATTAAAAAGTTATAATTATAAGATCTAAAATGTTATAAAATACATATTTATGTTAAATTAACACCATATATGTAAATATTTATAACCACTAAACATTTAGAATGTTATTACCAAAATTAAAATTTAATAGAATAACTAAGTTTCAATTAAAAAGATAAGGTTTAAATGATAAAATAAGTTGTCCAAAATTTATTGTTTTATGATATTACAACCCTATCACACCTCATATTTTAATTTGGGACACTTTGGAGGTTTTTTTAGGGTTTTATTTTTTTATAAATTAATATTTTGAGGACTTTTCTAAAGTGCCCCTCTCCTCTCTTATAAAAGGGCACCTCCTACCTCTCCTGTTCACTCCATTTTGATCCTTAAATATCATCCAACCCATGACTATTTATCTTATAAACTTCCCTAGTTACATTCTAGAGGTTCTGGTCTTCTCAAAATACCAACTCTAGTTCCCTAAGAGCAGATTTTAAGGAGGCGCGTCAAGGAAGAGGTAATCTCTTCTACCGATTCATTAAAATTTATTTCTTCTTCTACTTCCTCTTATTTGGTTACTTTATTATAAATTAATAACATTAGTATCATTAATATACTTTTATTTTATTATAAATATGAAACAACCCTATTTCACCTTCTATATATCCTACAAAAAATGAAATCACCGCGCGTTCATACGTACGGCTAACCGTCTCCACACTGTGGGGTAATCTATTTTTCACCACCACCTTACTTAGATGGGTGTAATGGTATAAATAATAATTATATGTGATTATTATAACATGATACTAATTCTTATATATTATACACCATACACTTCAATATCATTCATCAATTATGGGAATGATATCGTCGCTCGTGCGTGCGTACGGCTTACCATCTCCACAACGTGATGAGATTCATTCTCCACATTTACCATTCAAGAATGATTATAAAGTATATATAATAAATAATCATTAAATATATGACATAATAATTCTACTTAATTTATGTGTATATATATATTTCATTTACTTACTTCCATTCAATTCAATAAGGAAACTAAAACAACGTTTATGCGTACACACGACCTACCGTCACCATGAATGGTGTATTCCATTTCATTTATCTATATTTTATATATATATATATATATTGAATATATGTGATATATAAATCATTTTTTACATTATATAAGTAAGTAAATCATGAAATAAGTAATAATATTGAGAATAACAATTCAAAACACGTATGATAAATAAAACGATTATTACCCAAAACGTTGCTTTAACATGCAATTGACAAATGAATGGGTAATATAATGTCATAAGTGAATCATATATGATATCATAAATATTATTATGGTTCTATTACAAGTTAATAATATGTTTAAACCCACTATAAAGAAGTTTTAGACACATATGGAAGAAATCAAACCTAAGGTTAGGGATAACTTTTCCAATATCGTTTTATCTGAGATTGTTTATTCGTAAGTATCTACTGGGGATATATTTATCATCTTTTATAAAAATATTCTCAAAAAATATTCACTTATATTATTTTTATGTTTAAATTCATTTTTACCCATTTTTGACTTTTACTACGTGGTATGTAAGGAATCTTTCTTTAGTTTACCATATGAGGTACTTTTTGACTTTTTTGATAAAAGTATGAGGGGAATGTTTTTTTAACTTATACAGAATGAATGGATTTTTACATATTTATAACGACTTATTTCAATGAATCTTACTCTAAAATATTTCAAGTTTATTTTCAAATAAATTATTTTCTTTTAAAATTGTGTGTCATTTTGAGAAAAGAAAACATTTTTGAATAAGAAAGGATATTTTCCTTAGGAATTAAGTTCAAGTGTTTTATCAAAATTATTTTCCATCTAAGATGACATAGGGTTATGTATATATCCCTATTATTACTTTTATTTGATTACATTTATAAAGGAATTATTTTTATGATGTCCATTTATCATATATAGATTGTGTTATGAATCCCATTTTATTTCATGGGTTATGCTATGATGAATGATTTATGTTTTTGTGGAACAAGTAAGAATTATTTCATTATGAGATTGGTGGGAAATATATCTCCCTCCAATGTAGTGGGTAAAGATTTATATCTCATGAGATAGACATCATTGGAACAGAAATTAAATCAGGTTCAGTGATACATGGTTGGAACGACAAGTAAACCCGGTTCAGTAATGGACATTGTCTGTTATGACGGTCTTGGAAACAATGACTCTTCTACTATGGGAATCATGTTATGTGATTATTAGTTTTCCACAATGACATGTTTTATTCCTATGATATCCTATCATGGTTAATTTCTTATTATGATCTATTCCTTACATACTGCCAAGTTTTATTTCATGACTCAAGATTTTGATTATTTAAAATCTATGTTCGTGTTTTTATACTCAAATGTTTATGGTTTGTTTTATGATCTCCATGTTTACCCTTATTAAGAATTTCAGCTCACCCTTTTTATGTTTTCTTTTCCCCATGATATAGAGAGTGTTTTTTTTGTAAAACCAAATGGGAAAGATCTTTATGGGATATATTGAAGATATTTCACCAAGTTAGAATATTATGTTACAGGTTTCCAATTCCACTAAACTAACACGACTATTGGGCCCCTATTTGTGTCATGTATTTAAGTATTTTTCAAAAGAAATGTAATTTCCATGTATGTAAATCTAGGGCCTATATAGCTGGTATCAGTGATAATGTTTAGTTAACCTTTGTAAACTAGGATGCAAAAAAATTAGTGAGATCCCTAGAGATATTTCTAAGGTATGTCTAGGGATTCCCCTAAGGTTAAGTATAACTATAGGTGACAGTCCTATAATTATGTTAAAAATCATAAATAAACATGGTTGAACCTAAGGTGTCATGGATTAAAAAATGTGTCATAATTTAGACATCTGATAAGTGAGTTTTTATGATTTTGTGGTTCCACATTATTTTAACTGTTTCTTACACTATGGTTTCTGGTTTCAGTCAATAGAGGAAACCAGAAGGAATTGTGTTAACATTGAATCTGATGTACAATTCAGTGACTATAAGAAATGAAATTGAGTAATGCCTAGAGAGAATGATATTGTGATTATGTTGAATCAGTCATCTCGATATATGATTAACAAGGTAAACATTAGTGGTATTCATATGTCATAAAATAAGAGGTTAATGGACTTTTATGCATGTTTTCATGGTGAGGAACATAGAGGAAGGAAGATTAAGATTTCTACATATCAATAAGAAGGGAAGAATAACTTTTAGGAATACCTCAAATGGAGGGGAAGATGTTATCTGTGTGGGGAAAAGGGTCGTAGAGTGACAGACTTCCATGGAGTTCAATGTCTTATAAGTGGAGAACATGGGCATTACCCAACTTAATTCCCCTACCTAAGAGGTTACTTATAAATCGAGTAAGGACGTATTCCATGCCAATAATTGAAGAGGATGGATTGAATTTTTTATGTATTGGTATTCAAGAATAATTTTGTAGAGTCACTTTTATGGTATTATGGAATATTGGAATATCTATGGTCCATTGTGTTTTTTCATAAGAATATGGTACTGGTAACCATTAAAAGTGATTGAAATATTTTTGGAAAGAACATGATATGTGCATAATGAAGGGATAAGGAGATAATGGGATGTTTAATAGTATTAATGACCTCATGACTGATATAAGGACCAAGTGTTATCATGGTTTGAGTATGTAGAACTTTTCGTATTTTTTAGTGTGGAAAGAGTTAATTTTGATAGAATGCATGTTCTCACTAAGGTTCTATAGTAATTCATGTTATTATCATGTTTCAATAGAATACATGAATAAGGTATTCACATGTTTCGAATGTGAAAAATAGGGACTTCCAAATGAGATATGGGAGACAAATGTTATGTCAACTTAGTTCACCTCCTCTTAAAGTTTTATATTTTTCAGTTTTTGGAAGGATTATAATGCTATACATTTATGGTTAGTATAAGTTATTTCCCATTTTAAGTTTTTTAGATTAATGTATTATCTCACTATAGGTAGACTTGTGCATATTTTATTACCTATGATAACATTTTTATTGACACAGATGGAATGACATATCATTCTATCACATTATCTTCTAACACTTCAAGAATAAAAAATTTAACTTCATTTCTTTAAATAAGAGATGAAGTGGAAATTGTTCAAGGCATGAACAGTGATCAGATTATACCAAAATCAAGTAAGTATTTATTCTCATATATAATTATTTGACTTTAGGGAAATAATATTGAAAACCAAAAAATTTATCCTAGTTCTTTCTTATCTGATGAATCAGATGTTCCCTTAAATCATCACAGATTTATGGCTTTCAGCTAGTTAAATTTCTCCAAACCTTATTCTCTATCACTATCCATCAGAACTTTATGGTTAAATTTCTCTTCTATATCCATGTTTTCACTTCCCACCTATGTTCTCATAAGTATAAACCCATTGATGAGTTACTTCAGGTAATTTTTACATTTCTAACTTTCCTTTTTAAAATGATGTCTTAGTATCCCTTTTTACGATGTGGGTTTCCATGAAAGAAACTTTCAAGTAGAAAACAATTTATAATCCCGATGAATTTTTAGGGAGAAATTTATTTTAAGTAATTATAATGTAACACCCTAAGATTTTATGAGAAATATTCTTTTTAATTTCTTTGACATCTTGTGTTATACGCTACACCAATATTAGTTTTCACTATACACAACTTCGTATTAGCTTGTTGTATACACAATGATATTATTAGATTGTGTTTCACACAATTTCAATTTATTTTGATACAATTCATTTCCCACAACACTGACTTGGCTTGTGTTACACGCAAGAGTTACCTTCCTCGATATCTTGCATTGTACATGATACTGAGTTTCACTAAACAACGATATATTATTAAAATATTATTATTTAATGAGATATAAACTAGTTATTATAAATAGTATTAACCACATTTTGAATTTTATATCATTATAATTAATCCTACACATTTTCTAGAACATAATATTAGAAAAAATAAATTTTTCAGATAAAAGAAGTATTTTTTAAAAAATGAAATTTTTCTACCTTTTGATGGCACACCCATTTTAAATCTAGTTTTTTACAAATTTATAAGTTTGATTTGAAAAAAAAACTTTTTATTTGGAATCAAGATATAAAATCTTACTTTGGATGATTTTTTGATATTTTTATGATATGTTTTATATTTTGATGAATAGTGGAAATATGCTATATTTTAATTAAAACATCTTTTTTCATAAAAATAATTTGTATGGTTAAAATATATTATTGAATGGTTTTAAAGTATAAATAGAATATTTTTTATATTTTAAGACAATTTAATTCATTTTCATTAAGTTTAAATTGAATTCATATGTAAAAACATTTCAATCTTTTGCAATTTTTTAACTTTAAAAAAAAAAGCCCATTTTTTTGATAGTGGGATTAATTTTAAATTAATTACTAAAACTTCTATGTTTATAATTTTGAAAAAAGGATTCCATATTTGGAATAATTAGGTCCAAATTATGTTAATGGGCTACTTTTATTTTTTTGACATTAATAATAGTAACTTTGGTAATTATTTTTATTACCATAGTTAAAGGTAAATCAGATAATTAAGGGTAAAAATCAGATTATAAAATTACCCTAACACCAGAAAAAATTCTATTGGATAAATAAAATTAAACCCATATCACCTAAGTTTTGGAATATATTCATTTCATGGACTTTTGTCCATGAAAATGAGGTAATGTTTATTAAAACCAAAGAAAGTGACAACATGTCACCCTCTTATATCTTACATGTGTAATAATTTTAATTTTTTGATAAACTTCATAAAAATTTGAAATTAAATAGTAACTAGAAATATAATTAAATTATATAAATCATGTGAATTTATTTATAATTTTTAGAGTTTAATTAATTATCATTAATGTTGATATAATAGTGATGTAAAAAAATTTATTAATAGAAATATCAAATAAATTGTTTTAAAAATATTAAAAGAAATATTATATGAACTAATTAAAGTGATACATGAATTTTCTAGGTGACTATGAAATTTTATGAGTGTACTAAATATTTTTTTGGAATTTACCTTTTGATATGAGTTTATTTAAAATCAAACAAATGAATAGTGTCAAAATTGACACTATTGATATTTTTAAAAAACATAACATTTTATTAAATTATTTAAAAATCATAAAAAATATTTAATAATTAATAATTAAAAGATATAAAATGTAATAAAATACCTATTTATGGTCAATTAACATCATATATGTAAATAATTATAACCATTAAACATTTAGAATGTTATTACCAAAATTAAAATTTAATAGAATAACTAACTGTCAATTAAAAATATAAGGTTTAAATTGACAAAATAAGTAGTCCAAAATTTATTGGGTGATGAGATTAAAACCCTATATCATGTCATATTCAAATTTGGGACACTTTGGAGTTTTTTGGGAAGGGTTTTATTTTATTATAAATTAATATTTTTGAGAGTTTCCTAAAGTGCCCCTCTCCACTCTTATAAAAGGGTACCTCCTCTCTCTCCTCTTCACTCCATTTTGAGACTTCAATATCAGCCAAAACCTAACCATTTATATTATAAAATTACCTAGTTACATTATATTGGTGATTTTATTCTCAAAACACCAACTCTAGTGCCCTAAGAGTAAATTTAAAGGAGGTACGTCAAGGAAGCGGTAATCTATTCTACCGATTCTTTCAAATTTCATTCTTCTTCTACTTCCTATTATTTAGTTATTTCATCATAAATTAATAACATAATTATCACTCATATAATGATATGTTATTATAAATATAAAACAACCCTATTTCACCTTCTATCCATCCTATGAAAAATGAAATCACCGCGTGTGTTTACGTACGACTTACCGTCTCCACATTGTGGTGTAATCTATTTTTCACCACCACCTTACATGGATGGGTATAATCGTAAAAATAATAAATAAATATGATTATTATAACATGATAATAATTTTGGATTTTATACACCATCCACTTCAATAACATTCATCAATTATGGGAACGATATCATCGCTCGTGTGTATGTACGGTTTACCATCTCCACGACGCGATGAGATTCATTTTCCACATTAACCATTCAAGAATGATTATAAATTTTATATAATAAATAATCATGAAATATATGACATAATAATTCTACTGAATTTATGCATATATATATATATATCTGTGTGTGTGTTTTTGTGTGTCATATACATACTTCCATTCAATTCAATAAGGAAACCAAAACAGTGTTCATGCGTACGTACGGCCAACCGTCCCCATGAACAGTGTATTCCATTTCATTTATCTTTATTATATATATATTTATTTATTTATTTATATAATGAATATATGTTATATATAAATCATTTTTTACATTCTATATGTAATTAAATCATTAAATAAGTAATAATATCAATAATAACAATTCAAAACACATACAATAAATAAAACAATTATTACCCAGAACATTGCTTTAACATGGAATTGAAAAATAAATGGGTAATATAAAGTTTTAAGTGAATCATATATGATATAAAAAATATTATTATGGTTCTTTTACAAGTTAATAATATGTTTAAACCCACTATACAGGAGTTTTAGACACATATAGAATAAATCGGACCTAAGGTAAGGGATAGCTTTTCCAATCTCATTTTATTTGAGATTGTTTATTTGTAGTAATATATTGGGGATATATTTATAATCTTTTCTAAAACCATTATCATAAAATTTGTACTATTATTATGTGTATTTTAAAATTCATTTTTACCCCTTTTTGAATTTTACTACGTGGTATGAAAGGAATCTTTCTTTTGTTAACCAGACGAGGTGCTTTTTGAATTTTTCGGTAAAAGAACAAGGAGAATGTATTTTTTAAATTATATGGCATGAAAGTATTTTTAAATATTAATAAAACCTTATTTAAATGAATATTACTCTAAAATATTTCAAGTTTATTTTCAAATAAACTATTTTCTTTTAAAATTGATAGTCATTTTTAGAAGAAAAAAATGTTTTTAAAGAAAACAGGATATTTTCCTCGGGAATTAAGTTCAAGTGTTTTATCAAAATTATTTTCCATATAATATGACATAGGTTTATGTCTCTATAACTATTATTAATTTGATTTTATTGTGTTTATGATGGAATTATTTTTTTGATGTCCATTTATCTTATATAGATTGTGTTATGAATCCCATTTTATTTCATGGGTTATGCTATGAGGAATGATTTATGTTTTTTTAGAACATGTAAGAATGATTTAATTATGAGATGAGTGGTTCATATGTATCCCTCCAATGAATTGGGTAAATATTTATTTCTCATGCGATAGACATGACTGGAATGGAAAATAAATCTGGTTTAGTAATACATGGCTGGAACAGAAAGTAAACCTGGTTTAGTAATGGAATTTTTCCACTATGATGGTCTTGGAAGAAATGCATTTTCTAATATGAAAATCATGTTATGTAATTATTAATTTACCATAATTACATGTTTTATGCCAATGCTATCCTATCATGGTTAATATTCCTTTATGATCTATGCCTTACGTACTGCCAAGTTTTATTTCATGACTCGAGATTTTGATTGTCTAAAATCTATGTTCATGTTTTTATGTTCAATATTTTATGGTTTGTTTTATGATCTCTATGTTTACCCTTACTGAGAATTTAATCTCACCCTTTTTATGTTTTATTTTCCCTAGGATATAGAGAAAGGTTTTAGGTGGGAAAACAAAAAAGGAAAGATTTTTATGGGAAATGTTAAAGATCTTTCACCATATTAGAAGATTATATTCCAAGTTTCAAAAGGCACTAAACTAATACAGTCATTGGGATTCTATTTTTATCATGTATTTAATTATTCCTCAAAAGAAATGTAATTTCCATGTATGTCAAGCTAGGGTCTATACACATTGAATCTCTCAAGGGTACACGATGTGTTCTATATATCACTATTAAGGAAGTACATGCCTGACCCAATGCATGTGAGCACCTATGATGAAATTGATTTAGAAATTTACCTTTCATACTTCAAAGAACCCATATATATTCTTGATACCGGAGAGAAAGTATTAAGGAATCAGATGACTCATCTGGTAAAGGTACTCTATAGAAATAACTAAATGAAAGAAGAAACATGGGAAATAGAGGATTATTTGTAGGAGACTTACCCACATATTTTTTAAGGTAATACCCCAGAAATTTGGAGGAAAAATTTGTAGGAGGGAAGAATTTATTACCCCAATAATTTACCATATTTTTTTTGGTTTTTTTGATAGCTTTGTAATACACACAACACCCAATTTAAACAAAACACTACTTAATCATATTTTTCATAGTAAATTAAATTATAACACTATTAGAAAGTTTATGTATTAAATATATATATATATTATATATCCAACCAAATATTTTAACACTCATCTAATTTATTTTATAGGATTAAGATAAGAACAAACTCAATATTACACAGAAAATACTATATTTTTATTAAAATTAGTTTTGTTAACTTTTGATGGAGAACCCATTTTAAATCTAAATTTTGAAACTTTTATAAATTTAATATTTCAAAATAAACTTCATATTTGGAATTGAAATATAAAAATTATCTTAGGTTGTATTTTTTGTATTTTCTGTGAAGATTCATTTTTCAATGAAAAGTGAAAAATACAGAATTTTAGTTCAAAACTACTTTTTCATATAATTTATTTATAAGGATAAATTTTATTTTAAATTGGTGTAAGAGTTTAATTAAATCATATTTTTATCAATTTATCCAATGTAGGTCATTAGAATCAATTTCACTTTTAAATTATCTATAAAAACTTAGAAAATTTTTAAACATTTTTAATTTAAAAACCTACATAGTTGTCTCGTCTCCAGGATTTAATTTAATTTAATTTCTGACACATATTTGATTGGAATTTGGAAAAAAATCAAAAAAAATTAATAAGAATAATTTATAATGTCTAATAAGTTAAACTTAGTTTTTGACTAAAAATATTAGTGAAATTAATTAAAATCAATTACAACGATTAAGGTGAAATTAAGCTTGAGAAAGGACTAAACCATATACTTAATGCCTAACATGACCTATAAACTTGTCCAAGATCCATTGGATGGACATATTTTTACCCTATATTCCCTTTTATTGAATTTTTACCATTATTTATCCACTTTAAATAAAAAACTTGGGTGGGGTTCCTTTCTTCCAAAATATAACAAGAGTGTCACTCCTCCTCTATTATAAAAAGGCCACTTTTCCTCCAACTTCCTCAAACCTCTCAAGACACTTAGGTTCAGCCATGATATTGCCAATGAACTTTAAAAAATCCATACATTCCTACTTGAATCATGTATTTAGGAATAAATCAATCCAAGGAATCCTTTTTTTTCAAACCAAAAGGAGTCACTAGATTAAGAGGTAACATCATTCCTAAAGATATTTAATTTTACTTCCATTCTCCACCCTATAAAATATTATTATTACATGTTTATATAGAAACTAAAATATCCTAAATATACTAGGTTTTTTTATTAAAAGTATTCTACCTAAACATACACACACCTCTCTCTAATGGGTAATGAACATTCTGTTTATGTGAAAGATGAACTATTGCCTCACGAAATGATGATTGTTCATTCTTCCATTACTGCCTCCCATAGTGGTCATTATGATGGAAACTCTATTTATATATTATTATTATATTATATTTATAATTTATTTATTCTTATATAATAATATTATAACACATAACTCAATATATTCCATTTTTTGTAAATATGATAACATCATTTGTGGAAGTGTGGACTATCGTCCCCTCAAAGTGATGTGAATCATTCACACCGTACATGGAATGTATAAAGGATGGTTTTAAAAAACATATGTAACACATATTATATCAATATGATACTTTAATTATAATATACGTATTTATAAATTACTTTTCATTTTTTTAATATGATAAAGAAAAGAAAGTAGCATTCATGCATACGTACGGCCTAAAATCTCCATGAATGGTGAATTTCATTTCATATCTCCAAACTTTATAGATTATTATATATCCATATATAATGAATATATATAATAAATAATTCATGTTTAAAATTCTATAGATTTTTATATTAGGATTAGGATCTAATTAATAGGAACAATAATTGATAAGTCAAAAACATACTTGAGAAAACTAGGCAATTAAAACATAAAATAGTTAAAATAATGAAAGAGTGTTAACAAATGGGTAATAAAATATTGTAATAAGTTAATATATTATATTATAAGAATTAGTATGGTTCTGGTATAAATTATTAACAAATTTTTAACCACTATAAATGAGGATAAATACCACACCACAAAAAATAAGGTTAAGGTACGAGATTTTATCTCAATTTACATTCCCTTAAGACTTATTTGTAGTTAGGAACCTAGTTTCTTTTATATGGTGTTTGTACTGACCTTTGATATATAATATCATGAATATCCTTATTATCATAATATTTTAAGTTTCATTTAATTTAATAACTTCATGGGTATTATGATTTAAAATTTTCAAAGTGGTATGGGATACTTTGGACTGTTTAAAGATTATTATCCTCAAGAATGTTCTTAATGATTATCTTTTCAATCTCACTTCCTTTTGTGATTGTTAAATTTATCTTGAAACAATCACTTTTTTATAATCATTTTTCGTTTGAAATTTAATTTAATATACACATTCTCATACAATGGATATTAGTATTTACTAAACCATATACCATTTTACATACAGTGTCAGACAGATATTTGATTATTTTGGATAAATATTTATAATTATATATTCATTATTAAATATGTATATTTGATAAGGAATATTATTTATTTAAATTATTATATATAAGTAATGCTTTTTAAATTAAATTATAGTAGGATTTTGGACTTTATATAGCTTCTCGATGCATCGACAGTTTCTCATGAGACAAATAAGTTGTCCAAATTAAATGGTTTTCTATCCATAGTTTTTACCATCTTATGAAAGGTATTGATGGTATAGTTTTCCATCTCACTTAGATATGAATTCCAATAATTAATAATTTCTTTCATAGATATTTTAGTTATTTTTTTACATGATATTTTTCATCTACAATTCTATGGGTATAGTTCATTCTCAGTTTGTTGACTAGATGAGATGTGTTTCAATTTCTTACATTTACAGATTAATTTTTCCTTATATAGTTATTTCAAGGGAATGTGTTATTAGTTATTTAACTTTCTATGTCAATTATTATCATTGATTCATTATTTATTCCACTTTAATTACCCTTACTAATTATTTTATCTCACTCTTAATATGTTTTCTTTCCCTAGGTTATGAAGAGAAAATATTTGAATAAGATTTCAAGGATTCAGTGTGTTTTATTTTATTATGTATCATGTTTTCTTTTCTTTTTCCAATGTATTATGTGTATCATGTATGTACTTTTTATTTCCAATAATGTTAAACTAATTGGTTCTTTAGGATTTTACTCCTTATAATCATGATAATGTAATAAAATAATTCATCATCTCTAGGTTTCCGGGGTCAGGGCACTACAATGAAGCTCCATTAATTTATTTCTCAATTCATGTAATTTTTAAGTAGTATAGAATATTCAGTTATACTAAAAATAAATTCAAGTTAAAATGTCCATAAATTTTGATTTAAGTGTCTATTTTTACTCCAAGATCTATAAAATAAAAGTTTATTAAATGAACTATGACCTTAGATAAAATGATTACCTATATTAGTTCTTTTACAATACTAAAAAATGTTTTTAGAAATATATTTTATGTCACCAAATTTGGAAAAAAAATAGGAATCTTTATCACTTGTTGAGTGAGAAATAATTAAGTACATGTAGATTACATTTGTGCCTTCTTCGTGTATAGAGGTATTTTTATTCCCAAATTTTACTTGTGTTATTTGAGTACAGATCAAAACATAGACTCTATAGAAAAGTGTTTTGAACACATATTTTAGTTCCAATAATGTCTCATGAGGAGGATTTTGAAATTAAATCATAGGATGAATATGGAGTTTAATTTAATTACTAACCAAAAAAAACTAGAATGAAAATAATAATAGCTACATTAGATAAATCCAATATCATAAGTGATAAAATAACACCTACACAAACTTAGAGAATAAAGAATATTTTTACGAAAAAATTATTATCTCAATTAGAGCTTAAATAATTTTAATATGTTGAAAAACATGAATCAAGTTCAAGTCTATGAATGGGGAGTATGATAAATTTGAGAGAATAAAGACATCAAAGTTTATAGAGATACCACTTGAACATAATTTCATTTCAATAAAGTGAGTGTTCAATAAAAAACTTGATAAACATAGTAGTGTAATTAGAAATAAGGATCAACCTATTTACAAAGGTTATAACAAATTTTATGGTATTAATGTGTGACAAACATTCTCACCTATAGAAAGGATTGAATTCATTTGTTTAATATTGTAATTGAAATCTAAAGGTGATGAAAAATATACTAAATGGATTTGAAGATAGAACTCTTTAATTGATTTCTTGAGGTATAAGTATACATTGAATAAATAGAAATATTTCAACTAAATAATGATGAAAAAATGTAAATCTTATAAAAAATTATTTATATGGTTTTAATTAAGAATCACAACCATGGTATTCTAGGTTAGATACTTACTTCAAGAAGATGGAATTAAATATATGTGGTTTTGATCCTAATTTACATACGAAGAGTAGAAAGAAATGAAATTTTATAACTCATCTATATTTAAAATGTCACATTTTTGTAAGAAATTTTTAACTATGTGATAATTTTTATTGAATTATGAAAATTAGAATTCAAGATGCTAATGACTATAGAACTCATTTAATTTCTTAGGTTATAATTAAATAATCATGGAAAATATACATTGATTTCCTGAGCGATGTAGACTAGTTACTTGTTAAAAATATTATAATTCATGATAACAAAATAGTTTCAAATTATACTATGATTGGAACAAAATTTAAAATTAATGAGGTAAGATATTCTATAGATCTGATATTCTACCAAATAATGATTAAATTTTTTATTTACTTAATGGAAATATGACCAAACATAGTTTATGAAATATACTTTTTGGATTAGTTTCAAAGTGATCTAAGGTAATATCACCTCATAGTTATCTAGAAAATAATTATTTATATTAGAAACTCTTGATTATGGACTTTTATATAAAGTAAATTAGAATAAAGATTTAGTAGAATACCATGATGCAGATTGGGTCAGTGATAGTATGTATTGAAGATATATAGGTTGTGTAGCCTTTTACATTGGAAAAAATTTATTAGATGGTCATGAGAGAAATAATACAGTATTTACCTTAGTATAAGTGAATATGAATTCATTTTACGAAAAAAACATGTACACAGCTGATTTGGATGAATTGATCATTAAAATATTATGTAAAATAAGTAAAAAAAATATTATATTGGTATTGTATGATAACCAAAGTTTAATTAATATCATGAAAAAATAGATATAACACCAACTCATAAAACATATTGAAATTCGGTATCACTTCATTAAAGATAAAGTAGGGAAAGAGGTTATAAAGGTGGGTTTATTAGAATAAGTGATTAATTAAATGATATTTTCAAAGAACTTCAAGAAAAATATGAATTTCAAAAGGCATTAATTAAATCTTATAGTTCAACCACCTTCCTTAAGTTAAAAGGGTGTGGAAGTATCTCTTATACCTATGTTATTTAATGTGAAAAAAGTGGTTTCTTGTTTTTAGAGGTTTGATAAAAAATCATATAGGTTTATTGTTAAAGGTAAAGAAATTAAGAATGTTATAGGGGAAATATGATCTAGGGGGTAAACATTTATAAGAGTATTTAAAATATAACAAGTGTTAATTTTTTTTTGAAATTATAACTAATATTCTTAGTAATATTTATACTCACTTTTTTATTCCTATATAGAACAAGTATAAATAATCCTCAGAGTTTATAAAATAGATATATGTTTTTATTTTTAACTAATAGATTAGGTTCTTTTGGTGATGAAAACAAACTATAAAGAGTTTTCAAAAAAAATAAAAATGCATAATATTAGAACTTGGTGTTGTGTTTATCGGTAATCCATGTCTTATTAATGAAATTTTATGAATATAATTGACTAGAAGTTATATGTTTCAATAAAAGTAATATGTTATATTTTCTTTTAATTAATGGTTGGGTTTGTTATTAAATAAATATAGTGGAATATTGTAACTATGAGTTTATTCTCAAAAAAAATATTTTCAAAGAGAAATATAGATATCATATCATCCTAGGTGATATTAAAATATCTTGGAGTGATAGAGGCTGGGAAGTGGATTTGGAAAGAAATTTATTTGAAAATTTTAATTATGCCTCATGATAAATGAAATATTAATAGATCTTGAATTGAATTCACCACAATGATAATAAAGGTAATGGAAAAAGTAAGGTGAAGAAATATATATGACTTAGTATATCAAGGAAAAGGAAGGATAGAGAATTTTATGTTACTTTGTATATGAAGAATCCAAATCTAGTTTTGATAAAAGGATTTTATTGGATAAAAATGTTTATTATATCCTATATTGATAAATAATTAAGTCTTATAAGTATATAATACATTTGAAGAATGATCGAAGTTAGTAGTAGTGAAGATGATAAAACTGAAACATGGTTAACTAAACTGCTTCATAATTTCCAAACCAACATCATAGTTATATTAGTTTTAGATATCATGGTTTTAAAGGAATTAATATTTAATAACATTTATAGATTTCTGAATAAAAATAGGTAAAACTAAATCATGGTTTTACAAACCATGCCATCATTTAGAAACAAAAATCATGGTCTTCATTGTTTTTATAGAAGTAAGCTAAGGATTATAGGTCACCATATGATGACTAAAACATGTCATATATATCATCATAGTTTATTAAAATAGGAATATATCATGGTTTTAATAAGTTTTTGATCATTTTTTGGAGTTTTTATTTTGTAATTTTAATCTCTACAATGCTATTTTTACTTTTCAAGGTTAAGTCATAATGTTTGGAAAAGGCTTAAATGAGGAGTGATTTTGGTATCAAGGAGTAGATTTTATCTTGCTTTATATAGCTAATTAAAAAAATGGGCATAAAAACTATACCATGTCATAGTGCATTTCATGGTCCACATATGTATTTTATATAATCCTAATCTAAAATAGAATGTGAAGGTATTATGTGTATTTTTTAAGTTTTTTTTCAAAAAAAAATGGCTAGAGTGGTCATGGAAATTATTGTGGATAAGAATGTTTTTCTTTTAGAGAGAATTTTTGGAATCTACTATAGTCATAAAGAAAAAATAAAATCATGTATTTTGGAAAAGAACATCTGGTTGGGTTAAATTCATGATTATTAAATTAAGAAAATGATTGTATTTTCAGGAGGTCCAAGATATGGAAACCAGGATTATTGAAGTCAAAGTTTTAATAAAACAAACCATGCAATGGTTAATTGAAACATTCCTATAGCATTTAAAATTTGGATGTATTTTCAAATATGGAAATATTTGTAGTGATTATTTGAGATCTAATTTTATGTGATTGGATTTTTTACCATTATAAAATGTGAATGATTCTTGGAATGATTACATAGGTTCGTGAGGAATTAAATTAATTATAACATTGATCAAAAAGATTTGAGATTAGAAGACTATATATATTCTACAATAGTATAATTAGATAAGTAGGATAATGAATAAATATTTAAATAATTAGTTTTTGGAGATATCGCATAGAAAGAAAACTTAATTTATATACATGGTTTTTATTAGAGAATACTTTTTATTTATATAGTTTCAAGGATAATTCTGGATGATTGAAAAAATATTCTATGTATTTCAATTACAATCTATTTAAAAAGTAATTGATCTCATTGGTTATTATTGGATAAAGTTAACTGTGTTTTGAATATTTCTTAAATAAAAAATTTTCAACTATCTTAATAAATATTTGGTCATATTTATCTTGGACGAAATGTGGTAGAAAAATATATGACAACAATGCATTACATCATACTTTGATGATAGAGAACACATCAGTTTGATTATGCTGATCTTGGATAAACCTATACCTATATAAACTAACTATACCCTCTTTGAAGTAGTGTGTAGAGTAGGAGGATGAGAAACTAATCCTTGGGTGAGTAGTGAGTGATCTATAAATATCTTGTAAGGGTTTTGATCCTTGGTGAGGAGTGAACTTTCCAAAAACTTTTTGTATCCATTTAAATAGCACATGATAGTGTATTTTGGTTCAATAGAACATTGTCATGTGCATGCTCCTTAAATTTATCAAATTTAGAATAACCAAGTAAAATATTTTTATTCTTATGTTCTCTACTTTTGGAATACTCTTTCCATATTCAGTGAAAGTATATTTAAGGGGATTATAGATTAAAATGTGTTCCTTCTTACATAAGATAAAGATAAAATGATGTGTGAGGGTTATACAAAAGAAATTTAAATTTTTTGACACCCTAATTCACCACTACCCCCCCCCCACCCATACTAAGGTGCCTTTGGTATTACATTATAACTTGGTGGTCCTAAAAATTAGTATTAGATACTGAAAGTTTAATTATCTCTAGTATACCAATCCCTAGGTTTTTTCATAAGGTAAGTGAATATTACCAGGTATCTTATCCGCTTATAAGTTCTCAAAATGAGTATAATCTCTATTATACCTTTGGTGGTGTGATAATATAATATCAATCTTCATCCCATGAAAAAATATATTATCCACCCCTCTTGGTTCCAACTTATAAAGTTACCAATTCCATGAAAACACTCATTCTCTCTTCCACATGAATTATATACTTATCTATAATTCTAAAGACCTTGAATCCCTATACAAAAGTGAGTTTATAGCTAATGAATTTAGGATGGACCATGTTTATCTTCTTCTTTTTCTTTAACCAAATAAAAAGTAAGATTCTATTCATTATTTTATATCCAAACTCTCTAAGATAAATCTTATTCATGTAATCCTGGTAAACAACCATGTATGGATATTCTATAATATCTCCTTATAAGTGAATCTTATCAAATATACTACCCTAAATATTACAGTGTAATTTTTCTTCAATTCACTCTCAACTTATTTATTCATTCTTTATGAAAAAATATGATATTTTGGATACATACCTACTTTGGAAATCACTCTCAACATTTAACAATAGTTTTATAAACTATATCATCATAGGAGATTTCAATATTATCCATTACCATTCTGATAAAAATGAATGTTTTATATACTCTAGGAATGAAATGTTTTATTTAAAAAAAATATCATATATTATCCTTTTAGATCTTAGGCTCTCATAAGATAATTATACATGTTGTAACAATAATCATGGAAGTTAAAGGAATTTGATTCATCTAGATATGTTCTTATCTAAAAATAAATGGATTAAAAGTTTTCTACATATATATTTTATACACCTAGATCAATCTATTTTTGAGAATTCCCCACTTTTGATCAGGTTGCACACCTCTATGGACAGCTTTCATTTTTTCCAATCTTTAGAATTAGGATTTGAAGTTCAAAAAAATTATCCAATCTTCTTGGAGTGTTCTCACTCAAGGTCATTATTGGGTTTTATTATGAAATAAACTAAGGATACTAAAAGGTGACATTATAGATTGGTTTAATGGGAAACCAAGTCATTAATTTAGTCTGGAATACTTTGAATAGGAAATTATATTACTTGATGTAGGCCTATAAGATAGATAGGATGAGGATAATTTTATTACTCTCACTGATAATAAAAGTCTTTTAGAGGATCTATTTTAATAAGAAGAGAGACAATAATGAGAATAATTAATAGTTTTGTGTCCCAAATATAGAGAAATAATTACTAAATAATATCATGATTACATTAAGGTAATAAAATATATGGGGAACACAAATATCTAACTCCATGATGCATCTTATACCATTTTTTAAGGTGGAAGTTCCTTAGGAAGTGTCGCGTTTTTATTTCCAAGTCATTGGGGGTGATCAACCCAGTGAGGGTGAGGTGTATTCTCTCTTTGATAGTATTTTGTATCTTATTTAGAATCGTAAAAAAATATTTTGTAAACCATACCTTCATAGGAGGAGATAAATTATTTTATCATAAATCTTAATCTAGAATGTTCCATGGGCCCTGATGGATTTCTTGGATCATTCTATATAGCTTCATAGAAGATCATCAAAAAAGAGGTTTTTGTTTCCATATAGGATTACTTAAAAGGATGTTATCTCTATAGATATTCTTATATGACTATGATTTTTTTTATACCCAAGGTAAAACATCCAATATCTTTAAACCATTATCGACTAATTATCTTGTGTAATTATTCCTAAAAAATCATATCCAAAATCCTTGATGTCAAACTCGTTAACTTCCTCCCCAACCTGATATTTAAAGAATAAAAGGTTTTTATAAATGGAATTAGTATTAAATCTTCCATTGGTTTGTAATAATAGTTTTTATTGGACCCTGATAGTTTTTTATATTGAGAGTTATTTTTATATATTTTTTAGATCTAGTTTTTAAGAATCTTCTTCTAGAATTTGGTAGTTTTTCTATTGGGTGATGGTCAAGGAAAATGAAGTGTATATTTTTATTGTGTTTAATTTTGATTTTAATAAATAAATCATAATAAAAGTCACTTAAAATAATATTTATATGTAATAAAAAAGTATTCTTGGTTGTTTTATGGTGTTTAAAATAGGTCTAAAGAAGTTCAAGGAAGAATTTAAGACTTTGTGTTCAGTTGAAAAATTATGGAATTGATGAGTTGAAGATGAAATTTTTTTTAATACTCAATGTGAGAGTATTTTTTAAGTTTATAAGAGACATTTCAGAGTAGATTAAAAGAAATTAAACAAATTAAATACTTTATAAGATTTATTTGGTAATTCTGTAAGGGTAATCCATGATTCCATAAGGGTGATCTAAAAACCATAAGAGTGATTTGAATTATATAAGAGTTATTCGAAAGATAATAAGGATTATTAAAATTCCATAATTCATCTAATGTACCATAATATTCACTTACTCTCACCAAAATGAATATTATCTATAATTTTATGAAGGTAAAGACTCATCCTGAGAAATATAAGAATCATTTACTCTTATAAAAATGAGTATAGTCTAGAATCTTATCAAACTCTTATATTGTATGATTCATTTCAACCCTATATATGATTCATTCTAGAGAGTTAATAAGATTCATTTTCAAATAGTAAATATCATTTAAATTGAAAAATAAAAAATTAAGGGACCTATATATGAAATTGTAAGATTCATTTTACTCTTATGAAATTGTATACATATGGAAATTTTTAGGTGTCGGCTCCTTAGTGAAACTTTTGTGAGATTTATAGAAAAAAAAATTTATGATATTAAAGTTATTCATGGATATATTAAATATAAAAAATTTAGTTTTTGATTTAAGAAGTGACAAAGGAATATGGTTCATGTCATGGAGGAAAATGTTTCACTATGAAAGAAAGAAGTAGTTACAAAAAATTACTTGGTAACACTATAACCTATACAATCACATTATGATAGACTATAGTTGATTTTAAATAATCAATAAAAAAGGGGAAATAATAATATAAGTTGAAGTAAAAGTTGAAAATTAATTATTTTTCTTTATTTTATATTTAAAAATTCAAATTATGAAGAGGGAAATTCATTTCTACTAAATAATAGAATATTTGTAGTGTTTTGTAAATATTATAGTTGAGATATATTCACTAAAAATAAATATACTATGGTTATTGAAAATAGGGAAAGAAAAAAAAATAATAAGATACTTAATCTTGTGTGAGTAAAAAAATAGAATAAGAATAAATAGTATAGTAACTACATAATAGAAGTATTATCTAGTTGAATATTAACCTATTGTTGAAAATAATTTCAATATTTTTTATTGTATAGGAAAATTAAACACATTCAAGAGACTTATTTTTAATATGAGTTAATGTATAAACCATGCTCATTATTAATCTAAATGATGAAACTAGTGGATTTTATGATCTCAAGGAATATGGATCTTGCTAAGGTTTAACCATCTAATTTTGAGAGGTGATCCTTATAAAAATATAATATTCCCTCTGGTGTGCATTTTAGTGAGTATGATAGTGATAATGTTATTATTTAAATAGGTGGAGATTTTTTTCTATATTAAATTTAAAAGTAATTAATATCATTGATTCACCCCCCCCCCCCAGTGATTTCCCATATATCTTGAGGACCTTTTCAAGTTGTATCATATATGAAGTTCCCTTCATTAATGTCTAATTATTTAAAGTTTTAAAAGAAATGGTTCTTATTATGTGATTGAATATTTTGTAATGAATCTATATTATAAATATATAAAACTAAAATTTGGTTAAAAATAAGGGGATTCTCACTTTTTATGGGAAAAAATATTATATTTTAAAATAACATATTTTTCCTTACTTATTATCTATTAGTTTAGATGTATTGTGGGATGTTACTAATATATTTACTCCATATGCTGACAGTTTTTCTATAATAGAATCTAATTTAATAAATATAAGGAATTATGGAAATGCTTGTAATTCTATTCTATCAAATATTTCAGAAAATTAATTTTTAAATGTTAAAGAAATGAATACAATAAAGAGTATATTCTATAAACTTTAAAATATATATGGAGAAAATTTCAAGGTGAATCAAGACAAACTATAGTTTTGGATATTAGGGTATAAATATTTCAAGATTCATGGTAATAAAATTTTAGGTGGATTTTTCACAAGGTTTAATGAAACTGTGATAAAAATTATAGGTTTTGGTGAAAATTTGGAGGATATAATGATTTTTTGGAAGACTATAAGAATTCCTATAGAAAAGTTTGTTGTAAAAGTCTCATCACTTTAATATTGTGATCTATGTACACTTCCTTCAGATTATTTACATAGAATCCTTATTTCATATTAATTTTTAAAGGGATGTTATTTTAAAAATAATTCCAATGCTGATAGAGAAATTTCCCTGCAATCTTTGAAAAAAGAAAAGGATTGGAAATAAGTTGATTATGAAAAAGTCGGTTGTTCATTGTCTAAAGAAAATGTTAATGTAAAGTAAGATAAAAAAATTTATATTATCTCTATATGTGTGAGAAGAGGCAAGGTAAATATTAAGATAAATATTTTACCAATGTTTTTTATGTTTTTATCTATTGGATATTTCAAATAAAATTTTCCAAATTTAAAATAATAATAAGTCAATGAAGATGAGGATGGGAGGAAAATTAAATTCTATAAGAAGAAAGAAATAAAATTTAATAAATCAAATTTTTATTCAAATGGGAAGCATAATAATTTTTATAAATAAAAAAAGAGAAATTTCTTATCAAATCTTGGTTATAATAAAGGTAGTGATAATGAAGTTGAAGTTGAGAGTTATGATGATATTGATGAAAAAACTAATTATTAAAGTGAATGAGGAATAAATAACTAGTGGTGAAATTAGTGATACTGTGAATGATAAATAAATAAAAATAGATTTATATTGAAATAATAACTCAAGGAATATATTTTAATTGTATAAAAGTTGGATAAGGTGGTAAAAATTTTAAATAAATAAAATCAGTCACAATAAACAGATAATTGGTTCATATTGAAGAAGAATTGAGGTTACTGAAATAGATTGATGATTTGAATAATTTTCTAGGTAAGGAAAATAATTTAAAATGAAAAATAGAATAAATGGTTAAAATTAAGGATAATAAACTTTAGAATATCCAATTTAATTTGATAAATGTGGAAAAGGAATCAGATAAGTATAAATCTAACTTTCAAAATTTTGTTCAAGTATTTGGTAAAAGTTCAAAGAACAGGGTTATTAAAGATATTGATGATTCATGGAATTATGAGGCTCAAGATGAAAAAATATATCTCACTCAATGATTGATAAATGTCGTGTAATTTTTTATGGGAAATATGAGTTTAATTATTATGTGAATAATACTAAGGTTTCGGAAAAGTAATTCTCATAAATCTAGAAATTCTGGGAACACTAACTTGAAGGCATAAACTTTTACAAATAGTGATTTAGAATAGTCTATAAGGAGGCCTATATTAAATAATAATTAATTTTCAGTCAACAGTAATTTTGGTTCAATAAAGGATCTAAAATTGAGGTCCAAAATAAGAAATAATGGTTGGTTTCAATATCTGGACAATGGACTATTTTTAGAGTTATACATGACTTATAAGGATATTTTTTGAATTATAGAGGCTTTAGTAACAATTTATGAATTTTTTTGTTTAATTATTTATAATATTATGAGTCTATAATGTTTAGGAATCAAAGTTTGAGGGGGATTTAGCCCACTAAAAATAGAAAACTTTATAATAAAGTTAAAAATATTTAACTAAAAGTTGAAAATAAATTTCAACAATTAGAATAAGTTTGTAAAATATATGACCATTTGGGATACCTTATTAAATATTGTCTCTCCAACTTACCATCCTAGTTGAGTATGAATTGTAAAACTTCAATATCTTAGAAGAATAAGTAAAAAAGGAAAAAAACTTTTTTTTGAAGTTTCACTTAAATCAACCAAATGGTAATGCCCATGGATTTTGGATAGTATATGTTCTTAACATATTAAAATAGATTTAAAACTATTTAAATATTTATAAAATTAAAGGATGTATCAATAACCTTTGTAAATTATGGTTCACTTAAAATTAAAGTTTTTGGATCAACAGTTATTGGAAATTAGAAATTAAAGTCCAAGAATACTTTATAAGTTGATGGGATTAAATGAAATCTATTAAGTGTATCATAGATATGTTATGAAGGTAATGTGGTGGTTTTTCATAAACAAGGTCTATTGATTAAGAGGTTAAATGATAGATGTTTATTGATAATAGGATAATGAATAAGGGTAAACTTGATTCAGGTATATAATTTTGAAAATACATACTATTTAAGATTGGAAGAAAAAATAAATTATGACATAGAAGAATTGGTCATATTAGATAAAAGAACATGAGAAATATTACCCAGGGAGAAAATGTTTGTGATGTTCCTATGGTAAATAGAAAAATAATAAATGTGAACAGTATTTCAAAGGGGGAAGATTATTAATTCTCCACACCATAAATTTGAGATTCAAAAAACTCGTTTATTTAATCTTATCCATTCATACATTGTTAGTCCCATGAGGAAGAAATAAAAAAATGAAGATAATTATTTTATTCCATTTATTTATTAATTTACTTGTATATATTTTATTATGTTTATGAAGAATAAGTTAGAGTCTCTAAAGATATGAAGTTCCCTATTAGTTGAATTTGTATTTATTATCAATGATATTTTTTTGTCAATAATTTTTTAATATAGTTTTTTAAAGAATAAATTAAAGATTTGGATACCACTGATAATAAAAAGGATACTATGCCTTATATTGGAAAAGTAAGTTGCAATAGAAGGATTATTAGTGAGTATCCCACCAATATATTATGATTGGAGAGTTCAATATCATTTAAAATACAAGTTTTAAAGTTTAGATCATTGTCTGAAATACCTACAATGAAAGTAAATATCTGATGTTGAAAGTGTGAGTTAGTTACTGAATCTATTATGGATAGCTTATAAAGATATTATTTAAATGGTTTCAACTAGTTTAATACATTTAGATAACATTTATTGAAGACATATAATCCATCCTTGTGTTACTGATCATGAAGGTTGCTGAAATAAAAGTGTAAATACACTTCGATGATGGATTATATAGGATGAAGTCAAGGATGGAATAAAAATACACTATATTGAGTATATATGCTACTAAGTACATTGGTACATGGTAAAGAAATTTGGAATTCTTATAATAATTCTTAAAATTATTTATTATTTTTATAAAGTAATTTGATTTGATTTTAAATATTTTTTAAGTCTTGAGATTGGTTAGATAATCTTTGGAGTCATTTCAAAAGAATCTAGAATTTTAAAGTTCAAGCTAAAAAATTAACTAAGTCTCTAAGAATAATTCTTTCAAAGAAGGGTGTAAGGATTCCATACCCGTATAATAATTTTTACTATGAATGTAAGACATTCCTACTGCCTTTATGAATTATTCTTATAATATAGTAATTTAGTGTTTTTCAAAATTTTAAGGTTATAATACTTTTGATGAATGGTGTATGACATTAAGTGCATAATGTGTGACTTTTTTATATTTCATGTAAGTTATTTTGGTTGACATTTAATACTCTCAGTTGGGAATAAGATATTCGATACTCCTATAATATGTTTCTACATATATGATATTTTAAGAACCTTGTAACAAATCTTAGATTGTATGTAATAATTTTTATTGGCTGTAAGAAATTTTCAGACCATGTATGATATTTTCTGTTAGAAATAATATGATATTTTTATAAGATAAAATTTTAAATTTCAAAAAATATAATTTTGAAGTGGAAATGGTTTTGGTATGATAAAATAGTTATTCCTCTATGTCAAAAACATCATGAATATTTTAATAGTCATGATCCAAGTTTCATAATATTATCTTTAATACAATAGAGAATATCATCAAATCATAGAAGGATTTATTCAAAACTAAATGTGCTAAAATTATTTTATTAGTTTTTAAATAATACTGCTGATGAATTAAAGTTACTTCTTGAGATAAATTTCATTGATAAAATATCAAAATATATTTTGTGATTAAATTAAGAGAAGAAGAAGAAGGGTTTAATTATTTTCTAAAAACTAAAGAATTAATTAGATCTTTTATAAAACTTCATAAATTCTCTCACACTAAATTATAAGATTCTCCACCCATATGATACTATAGATGTATTTCATATAGAATTGAAGAATATTTAAATGTGTATTTTTGCAGGAATATTTTCAAAATAAAAAAAGATAACTTGGTCCTATTATAGTTATTCAAGAATATATTTTCATCCAATAGAAAATGATAGAAATATATAAAGGGAAATGTTTCCATTTACATAGGTTACTTGTTTAAAAATAAGAAAATGTGGAAACAACCCATGTGTTTCCATTGAAGAAAGAAGATATAGAAATTTTGAGTTTTTATATTGGTAGTTGGTATATTTTAAATTCATGTTATCTCTTATACATTTCCATTTATATAAATATTATAAGACCCAACAAATTTATTTGGTATCTTTAATATAAGCGATGTATGCTATTATAATAGGTGTATTGGATAGAAAAAGAGTATCCAAGAGAGAAGATCTCTCTTGAAGGTGAATAAGTTAAGTGTATTGATAGAAACCAAAATCACTCTCAAAGAATAATCTAAGTTAACTGAGAGAACTACAGGACTCTTAAAGAAGAAAAAGGAGAATTTGATTCATTATTTACTAAGTAATTCACAAGGATTGTTCTAAGAGAATAATATATCTAAAATAATAATAAGTAAGAGCTCCCAAAACTATGTTTAAGAATAAAACTTCTTGGATTTTGAAGTACAAGAATGAGTAAGAAAATAAGTTGACCTATGAGTTTCTACAAGGAGTTAGTAAGAATATACCCATGATTTTTAATGTTTTCATCACCAGGAAATATTTTAAGAAGTTATGTTATTTATTGTTACATTACAAGTAATAATTTATGGGGTTATAAACATTAAGTCTGATTTGAGAGAGTGAAAAATAATCATCAAATAAAAGAACTGGGAATCTAAATAGAAATATAGATTCTGAGATTCATAATTCAGCTGTGAATATTTCAAGGAATTCAAATAAACTATATTATTGAAGAAGGAGAACAATTTTAGGTTGAAGTTACATCCCTATATAGACTCTAGGATCTACTTCAAGATAATAAGGAATTGTTGTGAATAACTGGTGGAAGTCTGGTTTGATGATGTGTAGTAGGACGATTCACTTTATTTCTTATATTATATAGTGATTTCACTCAAGTGTAATATGGTGTAACATGGTTTCAAGATAACCCCTATATAACCCACATATACTTAATGATAAAATTACTAGTGGATAATTTGTGTCTCTAAAGTATTTAAATACAGTAAGGAATGGGTTTCCCATCTTGAGGCCGTAAAAATGTTGCATGTTGATCTCTTATTTATATTCTTTATTTCATGTGGTTATGAAATATAGGGAAAAATATAAAATGACCCATTCATATCCTAATAGATAATAGGGGTTAAAACCCAAATGGGTTAAATTTGTAAAAGAAGCATTGATATTTGGTAAAATAATTTGGTCTTATGTGTCTTCACCACTCCTATGGTACAAAAAATTTGTATCATAGTAAATTTTTACTCTAATTGGATATAATATTTTACAATAATTTAAATAAAATAAAAATTATTATCTCTGATTGATTCTAAAATTATTTTTTCTGTGGTTTTTTTACTTAAAGTATATAAATTTTTGATTTAAAATAGAAGAGACTCACTTAGAGAAATATTTCTTAATACCTATGAATAAATATGTGAAAGTATCTATTAATACTCTTTAAAACCTGAAAATAAAATAATCTAAGAAGTTAAGGAAAATAACAAGAAAGAAATAGAATAAACCACTAGCTGAAGACAATCATAATGGTACTAGTAGTCTAGGATTTGATGAGAATTATCTTATAAAATCTATTTAAGACCTCTAATTTGAGTGTAGGGAATAAATATACATAAAAGCACTGGTAAATTAGTCATATATTTAATTAAGTTCATCTAGAATCTATATGGTGAGAAATTATAGCTATTAGATGATAGTGAAGAAAAAAATGAAATAGTTTGGATAGTTGTAAAAATGAAACTCTCTCATTAAATAATTAAAAAACAGGAGAAGTCCTTGCAATTTTTTAGAGAAATTTTTTAAATTGTTGGAGATAATTTTCAATTATACATTTATGATAAATAAAAGGTCTAAAAAGTTAGTGAATAAAATATAAAAGCACTAGAAGATTTATATAAAGCTGCTTTTGGTGTCAAGGAAGCCCAACTAGAAGTTAAAGATAAAAGAATCAAGGATTTTGATATTTATCTAGTTTTATTTAAAAATATTTTTTAAGGATAGAGTTAAAAATATTAAAAGAGAGTGGTAATATATATTTATCTTAGTGGAACCTAGGATGAATATCCTCAACTTAAGGTTTCATGAGCTATAAAACAAATTCAAAAAATCTAGAAGAATCCAAAGCTAGAACTTCTAAACAAGTTAAGAAGAATATTTCTAACACTGGTATATCCTAAAGGAGTATCCCATAAAATAGGACTCAAAATGGTAGAAAAATTATCTTGATATCCTTTAGAGATACATCCGCCTCAAGATCATAAAAAATGGTAACTAAAAATTCAGTTAATTCAGTTTTCATTAAATCTATTTTAAAGAAAAGTGATGAGATAAAGTCAAAAACTGTATAAATGTGGAGTAGTAAAAAAACTAAGAAACTAACCAATAAGTTAAGGGTAGATGTGATCATATCCAATAATATAATATCTCTAAATCTATTCCAAAATATTTGGGTTCTAACACAAAAATAGAAAGCATATAAATCTAATTATATTGCTATAAAAGTGAAAATCCAAAGATTTTTGGGCCACTATTAGTGATGTTATAGATCTGGAAATAGGTTTATTGATTACCATAACAATTTTTCAGTGTTTTAAAATTATAGAGTCCCTAGAGAAAGGGATATCAGATAAAAAATCAAGAGAAAACCTATTATGCAAAATTATATTTCATAAAAAATAGAAATCTATCATACATGAATAGATTTAAATAATTTTTTAAAATTAATGTGAGTTTTTTAACAAAATTGATAACTGTTAAGAGTTATTTAATATACCATCCCATCACAATTCTCATTCTAATAACGTCATTAGTACAAAATAGTAAATTAATAATAAAATAAAAAAATGAAAGTTTTGTTGGGAGGTAAATAACAAAAGAAGAAAGATGGATCAACTAATCCCAAGAAGTAAAAGAATAATTATGCTTATAGTGGTACCAAAAAGAGGATAATATTCTTCTATTTTATTATGAGAGGAAACATCATGGACCATTAAAAAAATCTCCATTAAATCCAAGAAATAATGGAGTAACCTGGAATCAACAAATAAATGGTAAATATAACAGAGAGATAGTGGGATTGTCATGGTGGTTGACGTCCCTAAAGAAGAGTATGAAATGCAGTCCAAAAAATGTAACATAAAACCTAATAATGTGATGTGTGGAATTTATAACTAGTAATTACACATGGATATCAAATGTATGATTTTTCTTCCTAGAAAAATGAAAAAAAAATGGAGAGCAACAATGGCTTCAAGTTACAAAACCATTTATTTAAGGAATAAGTTCACATTAAGAAAGATGTTTGAGAATATACCTAAAGATTATATAATCATATGGCCAGTTCAGTTTGAAAATACCAAAGAGATTTAGAAATGGTCAAAAATAAAAATAATGAAAGTGAACTAATTTTTATAGTTATAAATCTTGTTCTAACTGAGAAAAAAGATGAAATAAAGAGGAAAACCATGATTCCCATAGCTGAATAAATATGTAAAATAAAAATGTAAGAAATAATAAAGATTTCTCAAGGAAGTGGATCCTCAAATAACAATTTTTTTAGGATGATAAAAAAGTTTCATCCCTTCTTATAAAATTAATAAGTTTATGGAGATCCATCTTATTACCATATATGTTTGGTTGTGATTAAATTTTTTAAATTGAAGGTGAATTTTTTTAATAAAATCCCTTGAGGGGAAGACTTAAAAAGACAAAAATGTGCCAAATATTTATTTATTATTGTAAAATATATAATTATAAATTTTACAAAAGATGAATATAATTTATGATTTTCATTCTTCCTTCTTCTTTTTTGATTCATGTTGATTATAATTATCATGGGGGTTAATATCTAAACAAATGGGGGAGAAAACATACTTTAAATGTTTTTGTGTGTGTTTTCAAGTGAGTGTAGGTTCTTGAAATTTATTGAAATTCAATTTCAACATCCACTAAAGAATTAATTTAGTATTGGTATCACATTGTGAAAAATTGTGGAAATATTTTTTCTCTCAATTAGTCACTCATGTTTTCTATTAGGTTTAGCCCATTTACACATAGAGTTTATTAGTTTATGGATCATTATTACGATAAAATGTGGTTCCACCATTCTATCATGGAATTTATTGAGAACCTAGAAATTGGATAATGAAAATTGTGTGAAGATGTATTTCTTAAATTTTAAATAGTTAGTTGAAGATGATTTCATTTTAGATATTTGTGGAACTTAGTAAATAATGATAAAAATAATTTAAAACTTGCCTTATAATGTTATTGGGTGAGAAGAACCTTCCTCCCTTTTCATTTATTGTTAAATATGGGGAATAACAACTACTTTAATGCATGAGAAAAATCTAGAATTAAAAAATATAAAATGGTACATTGAATTGACCTATTGTTTGAAGTTGTATTTGTTTTCAATAATATTTATTTTCAAGTGATTTTCAATATAGTTGGGAAAATAATGAAGTGAAGAGTCGGATTCCGTTGAATATAAAAAGTAGAGTCTACCTTATATTAGAAAAGGAATATATAATAGGGGTTTCTTGGTGAGTATACCTCCTATAACTTATGATTGGAGATATAAAATTAAAGTCAAAGACAAGTGTAAAAGGTTGGAACACTATATATAATAGTTACATTAGAAGTAAAAATATAATGTTGGAAATGTTATCTAGATACTGAATCTATTATGGATATCATGTAATGTTATGATTTAAATATTTTCAATAGGTTCATTGTATTGATAGAATCTATATTGAAGTTAGAGAATCCATCCTTCTATTACTGGTCATTAAAGATACAAAAATAAATCTATAATTTCACTTGTATGATGGTTTATTAAGTCTTAAGTGATGGTAGGAAAGAGAATGTAGTGAATCTATATTGAAAATACTCTACCTTGAGTATACATTATACTAAGTGCATTAGAGATATTTAAAAGGGACTCAGAATTATTCTAATAATTCATATAATAATTATTTTTAATTCTAAAGTAATTTGAGTTAATTTTAAAGATATGATATTTCCTAATATTTATTGAATAATCCTTAGAGTCATTTAAAGATAATATATAATTTATAAGTTTAATCTAAAAATTTTGTTAAGTCTTCGAGTGTAAGACTTTATCAAGTTGGGAATAATAAATACATGCCCATGTAAGAATTTATACTCTCTATATAAGACTTCCCTTAAACCCATATAACTTATTCATAGTATATAGGACTTCAATGTTTTCTAAATTTTGAATCCTGTATTACTTTTTATGAATTCCAAATGATATTAAGTGCACTATGAATGACTTTTATACTACACGTATGATATTTTGATCTATGCATAAGACTCTTAGTTGGGTGTAAGATATTTGACACTCATATGATATTTCTCTACATGTATGATATTTTAAGAACTATTTAATAAATATAATCCTATTTATAAGACTTTATAGTGGGCATAATACATTTTTAGGCCACATGATATTTACAGTTATAATGAATTTTAGATTTATTCAAGTCAAAATTAAGAATTTATATAATTATAATTGTAAAGAATAAATTGATATATGATAATTCCATAGTTGTTCCTTCATGTAAAAAACATAATGAAGATTCAATAACCATGATCCAAGATTTCTAATCTGATCATCATGATAAGGGATAATGATATAAAAGCACATAATAATTTTTATAAGTTTAAATGTGTTGAAATAATTTTATTGGGTTTTCAAGAATAATGTAGATGAATTTGATTTTATGATTGATATGAACTATAATTATTTGATATTAAAAGATCATTCTTGAGTCAAGAAATAGAATAATAATAAGGTTTGAGTTTATTACTAAAAATTAAAGAATAAATCTGATTCTATATAGAACTTCATAAAATATACCAAGATTAAATATGATATAATCCACCTAAATGTTATTATTTTAGTATTTCATACAGTTTTAAAGAATATTTAAATATGGATTTTTGGGGGAATATTTTGAGAAGAATAGGAAAACCCAATCCTATCATATGTATTAAAGAAGTTTTGTTCATCTAAGAGAAAATGAAATAAATAAATAAAGGGAATTCATTTATTTACTAAGTAAATCTATTTTAAAAATAATAAAATGTGGTAACACCTCACATGCATCCATTTAATAAAGTAGATAAGGAAATCATGAGTCATTGAATTTAAATATTATTTATTTTTCTTTCACACTATCTCTAATACATTTTCATTTATGTAAATTTGAAAAATGACCACAAAATATATTAGCGTACTCACATAAAAGTGGTGTGTTCTATTGTGAGAGGTTTTATGGACAGAAAAAGAAAAATTGAGGGAGAAGAGATTTATTGAAGGTGGAAGAAGTTGAGTGTTCCAAGAGAAACTATAATATATATTAAAGTATAATCTTAGTTTTCTAGGAGAACTATAAGACTCTTTAGAAAGAAAAAGAATATGAATAATTCATTACATGATATAGTGAAGAAGACATAGTGATTGTTCTAGGAGAAAAATATCTCTTGAGTTAAAAGAAGTAGGATCTATTGGACCTATGTTGAAGTAGAAAATTGCATGGGTTTCGAAATAGAAGAAGAAGGAAGAGAAGAAAAAAACCTAAAAGTTTCTGTAAGTAGTGAATAAGAATAGACCCACAAGTTTTATTATTTCCATCATTATAAAATATTCTAAGAATATTTTTTTTATTGTTAAATTCTAGGTTATATTTTTTGGGGTTATATTCTTTTATTCTAGTTTGAGATAGAATCCAGTAATCATTTTCTATAATAACTAAGAAGAAAGGCATAAATACAAAGGTTGAGTTATATGGTTTATCTATGAAGATTTAAAGGCATTCAAATACACCCTTTTATTGAGGAATAAGATCAGTTTTAGGGTGTAGTGACATCCCCAGACAGACTTGGTGATCTAATTCAAGAGAAGGAGAAAGTGTTGTGTAGAACTGGTGGGATGATAGTTTGAATATGTGCATTTGGATGTTTTACTTGATCAAATGAAAAATATAGTGATCTCGTATCTCCTTAATATGGTGTGGCATGGTTTTAGGATAATCATTGTCCAACCCACTTATACTTGATGATAAAATTACAAGTACATAACATATATCTCAATAAGAGTTGAATATGGTAAGGGGTAGGTTTCCCATCTTGCGGTTGAACCTTTTAAAAATACCATGTATCGATCTCATTTTTATATTCTTTATTTCATCTTGTTGAGGAATATTGGTAAAATGATAAAATGGTCCATTCATATCCTAATAAATAATAAGGGTTCAAAACCAAAGGGAGTTAAAACTGTAAAAGAATATTTTTTATTTTTTAAAATAATTTGAACAAACTTGATAAACCCCTCCCCCACCCACCCACCCACCCTCAAGTTTCTACACCACTATTAGAGAATTAACCAGATGTTTAATATTTTTAGGATTTCTGAGAAGGATTTTAGTTTCTCCATGAAAAATATATAAATAGAAAATGGTGAAAATGTACTAATTAAAATTTTGAATCATATCTTTATCCACATTGTATTCACTATAAACTCATTTCACCATAAACACTATAAAAAATAATGTTTTTGAATGAAATAATAAAATTTTAGTAAAGATAGATCATACTATATTGACCAAGCATGATACTTCTTGATATTTATGGTGGAAAGAAATTTTGTGGTGGTTCACATTCAAAACCATTGTTTTTTTCAAATAAAATTTTGATATATTACTATATGAGATTTATTATAATAATTCCTAAACTTTAAAATATTTAAGGATGTTTGTAATTATTTATATAATCAAATTGAAAGGTGAAATCATAGGAAGTTTTAGAATATGGGTGTTGATATTATCTTTCTATGTAATCTTTTAAATAGAATAGGATACCATTTTTATAGTAAAATGATAGGTATGATTATAGAAATTTATAATTAAAAGTTGTTAGAAAACTCAATTAAATAAATTTAACAACAATAAATAATTTATAAAATTGATGAAGATGAATCGATGAGTATTTAAAAGCAGTAATATGTTTTTGAAAATAATATAATTTCAAAAGAAGTAAAAAAGTGAAGATGGTGATCCAGGAATTTCTAGTGATGGAGAAAAGCCACTCTCAAATCATAGTAGGATGATAAAGAAACTATAAATCCAAAATATTATTTAAGAATAAGGATTTTAGGTTCAGAATATAATATCTATAAGGATAGAAACTCATACCTCAATGTTTTCACATGTTGAACTAAAGGATGTAAATGAGGAAATAGTTCATTAAGAATTTGTTGAAGTTATGAATGAAGAATTTTTTCAGATAGAGAAGAATGAATTTTGGTAGTTAGTACCCAAGACTAAAAAAATAATTTTATTATAAAAACATGGGTGTTTTGAAGAAATTTTAATGAAATGTGATAGGTTCTAAAAAAAGGCATGACTTGTGTGTAAAGAGTACTCATAGTTGGAAGAAATTGATTTTGATAAGGCCTTTACACCATTTTCTAGACTAGAAACCATAAGAATATTTCTTATTGTTTAAGATGATATATATATCATTAAAACTAATAATTTATTTTTATTTTTTTATTTAAATCTAGTGCAGTTACAAGTAGGGTCCAGAGAAAAGGTTTCTGTGAAGTCTAAGAAAAAAACCTCAAATCGAAGGAATTAATAGTGGTATCATATTATGATGAAATTGAATATGAATGAAAATTATAGTAAAAAAATTCAATGATATGTGAAACTATTTATGAAATAGATTAATTTAAAGCAATGTGACAAGGGTAGAATAAAGTTATAAAGATGGGGGAAAATTTTATTGAATGTTATTAAATTTATTTTCCTTTATTTTTAAGAAATTAAAATGATATATATCCAATATTTAAAGATTTTAATATAACCCTCTATTGATAATGTTAGTGATCCAGTGGATGAATTCAATATTTTATCAACCACAAAGTTCACTAAGATAAAGATAAATGAATTTAGGTTCATCAAGATAAAATTGTTATTTTATCTTGATAATAAAAAACCTATAAAAATATTCAAGAAATAATTAAAATGAAGAACAATAATCAATCTTATTTACCCTTATCAATTTTATCTAACAATCATATTTGTAACATTAAAATACAAAGGATTCATAGTTGTAAGTATAAATAAGGATAAGGAAAAAATGATTCTTCTATTTTGATCAAGATCCTTTCTTCAATCTATATTCTCTCCACTATTGTGATCTCATAGTTTGTGCCTACTGCTTGTCCCATCATCTCCCCATGTATGGATAAATGAATGAATATCCCTTTTGAATTAATTTTCACACTAAATCCCATTATTTTGGATCATGTTATACACCCCCAAGATTTAATCACCGGTCTCCATGTGGATTTCATCACTATTGATCATTTACTTGAGGTAATCTAAGCTAAGATCCTCTATATATGTTGTTTCACCCATGTAAAAATTGTATCAGCTCCAACCAAGATGAATCTAGATGTGTATCCTTATTTAATTCAGTAATCATATGGATTCTAACTACTTCAATTTTATTTATAAACTTATTAATTTTTTGAAATCATTTTATTCTAATAATTTTGAGTCCACATTTTAGTGAGGTACCAATATCCTCCTTCATCTTATCTACCAATTCATAAAATGACGTTTAGTTTCAATCAATTATAATCATGTTAAGCTCAAGTACCTACAAATAAATAAATTGGATTCATATTTTTCTCTCGCCGATATTGGCCTTCTTTTATATATATACTACCAAAGCCTAATAATCCTCAACTAGCCTCCATTTGGGTCAAACTCCATCATTGTAGCTCAGCTTTTGCAAAACATTAATCCCAACTCATCACTCATCTTAAATAGTGGAAAATTATTCATTAAACATCCCAAGTGGTTCATCAAAGCTTTGTACCAAGTCCATTGGAACATCATTGTTGATGTGATAGCTAATAGAAGGAGACCTTGGCACAAAAATTCTTCATCAGTTAACTAAAACTTCATTGATACATTTTATCAATCATATCACATAAACCCTTATTTTAAAATAAAACTATATTACTTGGAAGTATTTAGATCCCATATATCTTCAAAAAACCTAGATAAGGAGTAAAACTAGTGAACATGTTCTTGGATTACCATATCAGCAACTTCAATTATGGAACCTTCGTCAATTGGACTAACATCGGGGAGTATTTGAATTCATCTTTACCCTTGATAGAGTACACATAATTTGAAAGTGGTGTTGTTTAAATTCATTCATCTTTGCATGGAAAGTAAAACCTATGACCTCACTCGATGTTATTTTTTAATTGATATCAACCAGTGTTAGGTCATCCTGGATTCAAACTATGGGTGTGGATACTTCATTAGGAAGTTTTAATATTTTCTCAACCTCAATTATTCTTCATAAGAGTTGTACTTTAGTTTCATAAGGCTCAATTTCACTTGTATGAAGTTGATCCTATACACAAATTAATTTCTTTTAGTGACTCATATGAATTTGTGGTTTAATCTTAACCAATTTATGCTAAAACTTATGCACTTGATTCACCCCTTATACACACCATCATAAATCACTCATTTAATACACCTTAAATATCTCAAACGCATTAGCTTCTTCACTCATACATTGATGCTAGATTGAATCATACACTAATGGGACTTATCCAAATTTGAATAAACTATTTCAAAAAAATTAAATAATTGTGAAAATTTTCAATTATTATTAAATCATTAAATTTAATATGAAAATTGAATCATTATATTCTAAATATATATATTAGAAGATTTTAGATAATTTAGGGATTTAAATAGTTTTAAAATTTTGAATAAAAAACTTACTTTTAGTAAAGATTTATTCATTTATAGCCCAGTATATACTCCTTAATTATTTACTTTGTTTCTAACTATTTAATTTACTACTCTTTTATAATAAAAAATATAATTCTTTTATTTTTTAACATCACACAAGTATTCTTCTTCTGGAACTAAATGTAAAAAAACAATGTTAAATCCAATCAGCAAAGCAGAGAAAAATAGGAAAATTACGACAACAATTTATTTCTATTTAAAAATTAAATAAATATAATAAAACACATAAAAATTACATGGGTTGAAACCCATGAAGCACTAAGTTTTAAGACATTGATTAGACTTAGATAAAGATCAGTATTCGAACACGGGGATGGAACTGAAGTCCTTTGGATTCCCTTCAAAATAATTTTTTATTCTCTGACCATTAACCAAGAATGGTATTTCCTCTTCTCCTGCTAATTAAATAACTCCATTTATTAAAACTATAAGGATTTATAAAGGTTTATACCACTTAGATAAAGTTATTTTCATAGAAAATCTTGGGTATATGATTGAAAAAAAAAAGAACTCTCTAACAAGACTTAAAATATCTATTCTAAATGATGGAATCCTAAAAGGCTTTAGGTATTTCCTTGTATATCCTAGTATTTTCATAGGATTTACTTATAATTTATTCCATATCACTTATATTCATAAATATATTTTTCAAGATATATTTAAAATAAAATTTTAAATCCTTAATAACCCAAAAGGAATTATATTTATGCTCTATAGGTAAATGGCATGATTTTACAAAGATAAGTAAATAAATAGACATTCTTATGGGGTTTTAAAGTTAGTCCTATAAGACCAAAAGGCCTCATATAATTTTAAAGACTATAAATTCCTTGAGAAAATCATAATTGTATCCAAAATTAGTTTGAGTTATTTATTTGAGATTTTAGATTTTCTACTATATTAAGGATAGTAAGTAGTTACAATTTTATATACACATACATATTTTTTCATGAAATCCTTGAATTTGAGGTTCTTGAAGAGTGCTCCATTATCAGTGATAAAGGACTTAGGGTCTCTAAATTTAGAAAAAAATCTACTTAATAAATTCTAAAACACTATTTTATTGGTTATTAGGAAGATATAATTTTTATAATCACTTAGAAACATAATCTATAGACACTAAAAAGTACACATTTCTATGAGAATATGGTAATGGTCCTATAAAATCCATCCCCCATAAATCAAAAATCTCAAATTTAAGAATTCCCTTTTGAGGAAAATTCTATTTTATACCTAAATTTATCTTTATTTTGAATTTATCATATCCCATTATAAGACTCCTATCATCCTTAAATAGTGTAATCTAATAAAATCCATATTGAATCACTTTTTGTTCTATTATTTCAACCCCATATTAAAGGGTGGAAACTCTCAAGGATGGACCGCATATTTTCCTCAAGTACACACCTCCTAAGTACCATAAGCACACCTTATAAATAAAAATGGTTCATATAAAAATAAGTAATTAAGGTAAAAATGAATTCCAATATGTTATTATGTGTGATATCCTTTGTAAATATTCATGCATCTAAACATTTAGAAAAAATATGTATACTAAACAGCTTTATTTATTGAAAAATAAATCAATTTTCATATGGGAAGAAAGATTTAATCTCTATTAGGTCATCACTTTGGGTATTGTATTTCTCAAATAGATGATCAGACATAACATTTTCATATCCTTACTTATCCCTAATTTCCAAAACAAATTTATGTGGTAAAAGGATTCATCTAATGATTCTTGTTTTACTATCATTATTGTTCAGTGGGTACTACAGAGTATCATGGTCGGTAAAAAATATAACCTTGGACCCAATAAATTATTGTCTTAATTTTTCAAGAGAAAACAATACTAATAATTATTTCTCAGTTTTAATGTAATTCCTTTAGGAATAATCTAGAAGTATTATATTATAATAAATCACATGTAATCTATTGTCCTTTATTTTCCCTAAAACTAACCCAACAGATAGGTCACTTGCATCACACATTAACTCAAAGGGGTTATTACAATTAAGTTAATTTATTATTAGGTAAAGAAGTGAGTTTTTCTATGAGAATATTGAATGAATATAAACATATTTTATCAAAAAAATTATGTATCCTTGATAAGTATATGTAAAGGGGTCTTGTGATCTTAGAAAAGTCTTTGATAAACCTTCAATAAAAATTACCATTCCCCAAAAATATTCTAATACCCTTATCATTATTACATGTGTTTGATTATAAATCATCTATATATTATAATTATTAACCTCAATACCCCTCCTAGAAACTTTATAACCAAGTACAATGACCTTGGTGACCATGAATTGATATTTATTCTAATTTAGAATAAGGTCGGTCTCTTAACACAAAATTAAAAACAATTTCTATATTTTCAAAACATATTTCAAATATGTTTCTAACTTTTTGATATTAATCCATTAATACCTCAATAATACTCTCAATTATTTCTAAAAAGATATCCATATTACATCTTCAAAAATTATTCAAGGTTCCAAACAATCCAAATGGAATTTACTGGTAAGAAAATTATACAAAGGGCCATGTGAATGTGTTTTTATCTTGATATTATGGGGCTATATAAATCTAGTTACAACCAAAATAACCATTTATAAAATAAAATAATTCCTTTCTAGCTATTATCTCAATAATTTTGTCCAATAATGAAATATGAAAATGGACCTTTATAGTGGATGAATTTAGCTTCATGTAGTCTATAAAAACTCTCCATTTAATCACTAATTTTTATGAATTTTCTTATTCTTTTCATTTTTTATGATAATAAATCTTCCTTTTGTAGGAACCACTTAGAAAAAACTTACCCATGGGATATCAAAAATTGGATATATGATCCAAGAATTAATATGTTTTATCACTTATTCTCTAAAAACTTATTTCTTATTGGGATTGAGTCCCCTTTGGTCCTCAACTATCAACTTGTGATTAAGCCCCATTGGGATCTTATGTATGAAAAAAATGGATTATTTCCTTGAAATTGGTTATAGTTTATTCTATATAAAGTTTATATCTTTTTAACATATCAATAATATTTTCATCTTAAATTTCCCCAAACATAGTATATATAATTTAAATAAACCAAAACTAGCATCCTATAGTCGATGGTAACTTTATTACATTGGTTCTAAATACAAGGGACAACATCCCAAACAATCAAATAGTTTTGTAGTCTTGAAAAACTAGATACATACTTGTAAATCACATTAAATTTTAAAACATAAAATTCTATATAGTTTTTTCCTTGATAAAAACACTATTCCATTTATAATATTCATGTATATCAATCATATCACATTTCATTTCATACTAGGGAAAGGAATCATAATAAATGGGTGATCTCAAAGGCTCGGTAATAATATGAGTATAACTGAATCTATCATGAATGAATAAGGCATAATCAATATAGCATGGTAAATAACTAAAAACACATGTTAATTAATGGATAACTTGAGAATGTATAATAATATGTAAATAATAAAAGATAATAAAATAATTCCATATAACTAATCACATAATCTTTAAACTTATCCAAAGATATTATAACTAATAAAATACTCACATGGACATCAATAACTAATCACATAATGACGGGATGAATAATACTAGACATTATAACTATATCATAAAGGATTCATTCCAATATATTTTACATACATGGGTAATTCCTTAGCCAAATACCCAATCTAGTTTGTCTCATAAGACTTACCATTTCATTGATGGACAATAGGGGCTCCACCAATCACTTACTAAGTCCAATGCATTCCTCATATGAAAGGGGGAAAACATAATTACATAAATATTATTAGTGAAAAACTAGCATATTAAATGTTAATAATTTACATAATAAATAAACATAATCAACCTAAACATTAATATTGAAAACTAGAATATTAAATGTTAATAATTTCACCAATAAATAAACATAGTCATAAACCATCTGAAGTAATATGGAGAACGTTATGAAAATAATACATACCTAGTCAAACTGATCTTAAATTATCTAGATAAATAATAAGGATGGTATCATTACAATATATCCCTAGAGTAACATAAGTAGAATAAGGGTTATTGTCATTTTTTAATAGAAATATCATAAAAATATCATAAAAAAATATTGAAAAAAATACACTTTTAACTTTAAAAATATCTTTTAAAAACTAAAAATTTCCAGAAAATTTGAAAAAAACATTGAAAATAACTATGGAAACTTGTAAAGGAATATTAAAATTAAAGATTGGTAATAAAAATGGTAAATTCTATTCATGTTGAGTATGTTAAAACAAATATTCCTTCAACATTTTTGGTAAAATTCAAAAAGTACATCATTCAAAAATTGATAGAAAGATTAATTTTAAAAAAAAATTATAAAAATTATATCATGGGTAAATAAAATTAATAAATCATTTATATTATGTTGAAAAAATTCTTGAAATTATTTTTATAAAACATGGATATGGAAGAAAAAGGATTTTCGACCAAAGAGAGAAATAAAGTCATCTTTTCTTAAAAATATTTTCCAAATAATTTTAAGCACTAGAGAGAGGGAAATAGTACTATTACTTAAAAAGTTAATGAATATATAGATATTAATAAAATATTTTGGGTTTAATATATAAATATAAAATAATTCCCCCAATGGATACTTAAACATAAACAATCCTAAATAGTGATGAGATTCTGAAATATACCCTTACTGCTTTGGTTTCTTTTAAATCATAACCATCATAACTTAAAATAAAACTTTAAATTACATAAATAAAAATATATTAATGATATAAAATATCATATTTAATTATATACATCATATAAAATAAATAATCAATGGATATCGCACATGTCCCGTGAATGTAAAAGTGAGATGAAACCCCCTTAACTGAGGTCTGACTTCCTTTGTATGTTTCTGAACCTCCTATTACATAAATATATATTTATTATAAATATATTAAATAACCATAATCATGTGTATGATACCTTATATTATTTACTTATAATCCTTTATCACCCATTTATTTAAAATTCTTTGTTAAAATCACAGTTTCAGGTAATAACTGCTTTGTTTTTCATGTATGTTTTGGTTTAGTAGTTTTGGTCCATGTACTTTGATCATGGTTACACCATCTCCAAAAATCATTCTAACTTACATTTAATAATGTTTTCCAAAAATAATGTTCATAACATCAAAATACAAATAATTCATGGTTTTAAGTAAGTATAAAGAAAAGAGGAGTCTTATTTATAAATCATTCTCTTTTCTTTTATCTGAGTTCTCTCCACTACTAAGATCTTCTAGTTCATACCCACTAATTAACTTTTTATCTCCCCATGTATGAATTGATGAATAGATCCTCATTTTTAATGAAGTCGCATGCCAACTCCCATTGTCACAAATCATAGTCAGCACCCATGACTCAAATCACTAATCACCATGTGGCAGTTGTCACTATTAATCATCTTCTTTAAGTGATTTATGCTAAGATCCTCTGTATATGTCGCTAACCCATATGCAACTTGCATCGTCTACAAGAAAGTAGAATATGGATGTGTATTCAAATTTAATTCAATAATAATGTGGCTTTTATCTGCTTGTATTTTATTTATAAACTTATTTAATTTTTAAAATCATTATCTAATAGTATTTTAAAGGCCACGTGTTAGTGAATTCCCAAGATCCTCCTATATATTATTTAATAATTCCTAGATCAACATGCATTTTCATCCAATTATATTCATGCTAAGCTTGAGAACCCTCAATAACTAAACTCAATATAATCTATTTCTCTAACCAAGACTGGAATTATTTTATATGGGTATTAATAAATCCTTAAAAACCTCGATCATCCACCCTTTTCATCAAACTCCATCTGTGAAACTTGGATTCTATATAACTTTAATTCCAACTTATAACTCCTCTTAAATAGTGGTAACTTCTTCATTCATCTTCCTAAGTGGTTCAACAAATATTTGTACTTGTTTTTTTAGTACATCACTGATGATACATGAGCCAGTAACATAGGACCTCAACACACAAATACATATTTAGTTGACTGAAACTTCATTGATGCATTTGGTCAAGCATCTCACATGAAACATTATTCAATACTAAAATTGTAGCACTCTAAAGTATCAATATCCCCTTTGTCTCCAATGAACCTGCACAAGGAACATGACTGGAAAAAATGTTTTTTGATTCTCATCTTAACATATTTAGTTATAGAACCTTTATCATTTTAACTCACATAGTTAAGTGTTGGTATTCACCTTTATCCCTATTGAAGTACATAAATGGTAAAAGTGGTGTTGTTAAAATTCATTCATCTTCACAAGGTAAGTCAAAGTTTTTCCTTGCTTTAGGTTTATCTAAAATTAATTGAAACCAGTATTAGGTCATAATAACTTCAAAAAATGGGTTTTCATACTTTATTAGGGAGTTTTGAGATTGCCTCATCCTCAATTCATCTTTATAAAAGTTTTGATTCAGTTCATTGAAGTTTGATTTCACTCATATGAAGTTGATCCTTTACTCATATAAATTTATTCCAATGACTCATACAAAGTTTTAATTTACTCGTACATATTTTATTATATAAATTATACAAATGATTCACCACTCATGCATAATATTATAAATCTCTCATACACTACACCTCAATTGACACAAATGTAGCAACTTCTTCACTCTATGTTATTGTTGGATTGAATCATATGCTAATGGGACTTGGCCAAATTTCAATAAGATACTATATAAAAAATTATGTCATTATAAAAATTATCAATTCAAATTAAAGATTTAAATTTTAAATAGAATTGGATTATTATATTCCAAATTAAAATAAATGTGTTCTAATGATTGATATTAAAAAATAGAACATGGAATAGGAAAAAATTAACTTCAAAATGAAAAATGTCTTTTTCAATAACCTCCAAATATTTTTTTTTAACCGGAAGATATTTTTTTCCATTTTCAAAGACCGGTTTAAGGGTATCCAGTAACCATACAAACACTGCATCAAAACATCAAACAGTGGTCAAAGAACCCGCTTCCCAGCTTACATTTCAAAGTTCAAAATTCAAATTCAAAAGTATGAGAAATTATAACCAAATCCTGACACTGATATGTCGTACACCACACCTCCTCGTGACTCATAATCGCCCTGATCCCTACAACCAGTCATCATTCATCCGATCGCTGGTGAGATTTCACCGGAAATCACCATCGATGTCATCCCTTAGACAAACACCAGAGGCCCTCACCACCACCATAAACACATAACACATTCCCCACATCAAACAGATTCATGAGACCGAGCTACTTCATAGATCCAACACAGATCCTCCCCACTGCTGCCATCATCCGCATGTCACCACACCAACCCGCCGAAAAAAAATCGGCGTAGTCCAACATCGCCACCACAAATATAGCACCAAATAAGAATAGAACATCCATCGATTTAAGAAAATACATTTCTTTAGGGATACCATTACACCAAACAATCACAAAATGGACCCCCACAGTGTCCACACCTCACGCATCCACAATCACCGCACAACGAAAACCATAATAACAAGAAAAGATGAAAAACATGAAACAAAAAAAAATAAGGCTTCCCAATCATCAGATCTCACAAAAAGAAACCTCGTAGAGAGCCAAAGTAGAATAACCCATCATTGCCTTCGACACCGTCCCTAAGGACTAGATTCCCCAAAATGATCGTAAAAGACTCAGAATGCGATGACAACCCCAGATCACAGCTTCTGAAACCCACACCCAGGCCCAACATCGTGCCACCTTGAAGAACCCTAGCCAGATCTGAGGCTAGAGTGAGAGAAAAGGTCGAGCAGAAAAGCAGTTCACCATGGATGATGACGAGTCCTCCCTTCACCGCATATGGGAGAAGCTACACCACAAAATTATTTTACTAAAATGATGTGGGAAATATGTATCATATTAAATCTACATTAAAAGCATAAATGCAATACAATATTTTTCAAATAGATGTCAATATTTCCTTTCTCAATAGAAAACTATAATATGAATTATACATTGAGAAACCAAGTGGTTTCTTTCTTGGTGAAGATAAAAGTTATGTATTTGGGTTAAAAAATACTTTATATGAGTTAAAACAAGCCCCAAGATCATTGTATTCCAAGTTAGATACTTTATTGAAATAGTTGAAGTTCGAGAAAGGAAGAGTGGAGAGAAATATATGCATTAAATATGATGATGAGGTATCACTTATTATTATTGTTTATGTGTATGATCATATATTTTATATAAATGAAGTAGATTCTTGTGAAAATATTCTTTAGAAATGAAGAATATGTTTGAAATTTTTATTCTTGTTTAAATGAGATATTTTCTAGGTTTGAAAATTTATCAAGGGGGAGATGACATTTTTATTTGTCAAGAGAAGTATGATCATGAACTTATAATGAATTTTTTCATAGAGGATTCAAAACCATATTCTATACCTACTTCATTGGTAATAAAACCATCAAAGGATAAAAAAATAAAATAAGTAGACCCAAGGGAATTTAGGAAGCTTATTATAAATTTACTTTATTTGACAGATTTAAGGCCATATATTGTATATGTTGTTACATTATATTCCATATCTCAAATGGAACAAAAGTATTCTCATTTAATGGATATAAATATAATTATCAGTTATATAAAAGGCATGATAGATTATGGATTGAAGTATGATAGTAGTGGAGATCTTGATCTATTTAGATGTACATATTTAGATTGGGAGGGAAATATAGATGATAGAAGGTCAACATACGGTATATTTGTCTTCTTGGATGAAATTTGTGTATGTTTTTATACATAGAATCAAAGTTTTTTGAGATTGATTACTATTTAAGTATAATATGTGGCAGCAACTCATGACACAACCCAATTGATGTGAATGATGACTCTATTAAAATATCACAAGTTAGAAGTAAAGCCACCATTTCTTATAGATTGTGACAATAAAATTCCTATAATTTTATCAAGAAAAACTTTTTAACATTCAATAATAATAAAAATTGATATAAAATATCACTTCATTAAATATCTTATAGAGAAAAGTGTGTTGAAGTTGGAATTTGTTCCAACAAAGAAGAAAATAACATATGTTTTCACTAAACCACTACCAAAGGATGAATTTTAAAGATTGCGGTTGATGAGGGAAGTTAAGATCATTATTTTAAAGGTTAAGTTATGGGGAATAATTCTTTTATATCACTTTTTCTTTGTATATTTTTTTTAAAGGGGGATAAATAAAATATAACTCCATTTATGTTTATTCCTTTATTTATTTACAATTTTTATTTACAAAGGGGTATAAAACTACTTTAGAGATAATATAAAGATATTTTCTTTAACAAATGGGGGAAATATATCTTATTTATGGGGACTATTTATTAAGATATAGTAATTAAAATTGGGAATTTTTTTATACATTCATGTGTGCGTGAGAGTTTTTATATTTGTGAATTGGTCTAATTGTTTCTGTGAGCATGAATATTTGAAATTGTTATTCATGGATCCTATGAACAATTTTAAAAAGTTGAATTTGATCTCAAGTTGTATCAGGGGTTGAGAAAAGTTGGTTTTTCATTTTATTTCAAGAGGATCAAGACTTTTAAATAAATTTATATATATCACAATTTTATGGAAAACATGAAATTATTGTTCAATGTTCTTGTTTTCTACAAATAGTTCACTCATGTTTCTTATAATTATTGAATAATGATTAATTACTAATTATATTGAGTTTGAAAGAGATTTATATTCTCAGTCTGACAATATGATACAAATTATTATATTATTGATCCCCTTATATTCTTTGGAACATTGTTGAGATCTAGTTTTGTATAAATTTCCCTTAGAATTTTATATTTTTTATAGAGAAGAAAGTTTTAATAAAATTAAGCAGATATGTTTATTGTGTTGGATTTTATTTTCAATACATAAATCATATTAAAAATCACATAAAAATACTTTATATATGAGGTAAAGGATTTTTGGATGTTTGGATATGTTTAAAACATGTATAAAGAAGTCTAGGGAATAATCAAAGAGGCTTTGAGTTCATTTAATTAATTCTAGAATTATTGAGTTCAATATGAAATCTATTTAAGTACTCTACATAAGAGACTTTTGGAAGTTATTTAGAGTCATTCTGTAGAATGGAATAGAAATTTGGAAAATTTAAGACTTTATAAGAGTCATTTTTCAATTCTATAAGGGTGACCCAATATTTTGTAAGGGTGATCTCAAAATTGTAAGATCCATTTGACTTCTATAAGAGTTATTAGAAACATCATAAGGGTCATTAAAATTATATAAGATTAATCTATAATTTTTTAAGAGTTATTTACTCTTATGTAAATGAATAATATCTAGAATATGAAAAGGGAAGAGACTCACTCTTAGAAATTTAATAATTATTTACTCTTATAGAAATGACTATATTCTAGAATTTTGGAAAACTCCTTTATCATAAGATTCATTCTAAGCCTATATAAGAGTTATTCTAGAGATTTTATAAGAATCATTTACAATTAAAAAATATCATTTGAAGTAAAAAAAATAAAGGTAGGTAACTATAGATTAAATAATAAGAGTCATTTTACTCTTATAAAATGGTCTCTATAATGATCTTCATAAGTGTTATCTCCATAGAGAATTTTTTGTGAGATTTTTTGAAAATAAATAAGAATATTATAAAGTTGTTAATGCATGGATTAAACATCATAAAGGGAGTTTTTAATTCAAACAATGATGAAAAAATATGGTTTTCATCGTTGAGGAATGTATTGTGTCATGAAAGAAATAAGCAATTATAAAAAAACTACTCAATCACACTACAACCTATACAGTTTCACCATGATGACCTAGAATCAATTTGAAATATGGAAGAAGAATTGGGAAGAAGAATATAATTCAAATTATTAGTTTAAATATAATTATTTATCTTCATTTCAAATTTTATAATTTTAATTCTAAATATTTAAAATCATTGTTACAAGAGAATAGAATATTTTTAGTATTATGAAAATATTTTATGTGATATATATACATAAAAATAAATATACTCAAATTATTGAAGATATAGAAAGAAACGGGAAGGATAAGATACTTGTTTTTGTACAAGTAGAAGAAGGATAAGGATAAGAAATAGCATAGTCAAAATATTATAGAAGTATTATTTGGTTGAATATACACCTATTGTTGAAAATCATTTCTATATTTGTTATTATACAGGATAATTCTACACAGTCGAGTGACTTAAGTGTAATGTGATTTCAAGGATAACCCATGCTAATATATATAATTCCAAGGATTAATATTCTCATTTTTAGAGGTAAACCTTGTAAAAATCAGTTATGTTCTATGTGTGTGCATTTTATTGAGTTTTATAGTGATCATATTATCACTTTAATAGGTAGTGATGGTTATTTCAATAGGATAATTAAAAAAATAAAATCATTTATTTACCCCTAGTAATTTTCCATTGATCATGAGGGTATTTTCAAAAAGAAAGTTGTATGAACTAACATCATGGTGAAGATAAACATGGAAAAATACTATGATATATTGGAATGTAATTTTATCATTAAGTTCATGAAGATATGAATATTACCATAATGGGTTTGTGATTTACACTTTCACAACTAATTTTTCCCATGGTTTTTTATCTGTCATATGGGTAGTAAGTTTAGTTTATTTAAATCAACAAGTATGATTTTCTAAGGTGACCCCATATCCCCTAGAAACTTTGTTTTGGAATAGGATATTCTAATTATGAATCTTAACAAATCAATCACTAATGGGGAGGTGGTCTTTTTTAGAGGCATATATAGATTTGTTTGTATACCTAAACTATTTTTTATAGGTGATATAACCTTTTTCATCAATGGAAGAGAACGATATATCTTAAACTTCAAAGTGAAGTTTCTTTGGTATTGTAAATGAAGTGGATAACTTATCAATAACTCAAAAATAAATGTGCCTTTATCTAAGATATGCACACCCAGATGGTATCATCTCATTTTTAGATAGATTGGATTCTCTAAAAAGTGCTTCCACATAACCTATATAAGATATTCACAATCTATGATAAGGATTTGAATCATCTATTTAGATTATTTGGCTAAGATAATTAAGGGTTATATCTTGAATCTAGAGATATTATTTCATTCATTTAGGATAATGATAACTCTCATTTAGAATGTCCTTACTTCTATTCCTATACATTTTTTATCGGTTATAAGGGACATGAAAGTTGTAATCAAGAGAATAGAAATCATCATCAATGTTTTTATATAGGATTCACATCAAGAAGTAAAATTTCATTATAAATCATGGACTCGGCTGGATAAACTTATAATATAGTGAGGGATAAATATCCAGAGTCTAGAGGAGTTCATGCAAAGCATATAGGTGAAGTTAGAATGGGATTCTCTTATAAGTAATTATCTTTGGTTGAAATGTATTTAAACTAAATAGGTTGAATACCTAAGTTTTATCACATAAGGAAAACTTTGTCTTCATACCACTATCACAGCCTTCAAGGAACCCTTCAAACTATTCTTGAGTACTCACATTGGATAATTAGGCACAATGATATTTTTTTTGGGAAGATAACTGGTCTAAACAATTCTGTATTTACCAGGCTCTCTATACCCAATCATGATAATATGAGAAGATTTTAATCATACCACTATTAGAAATATAGGATGTTATAATTACCATAACACTTTAGTAGAAAGCATCATATTGGTGGATGATCCTAGTCTATGTGTGTTCACATTCTCAATTTTAGGCTCGTTCAGTATAGCCAATTATCATAGCTTATTCACATTTATAAAAACACTAATCAATGGGTAAATCTTTTCTAAAATAAATATAACCCTATAAAATATTGTTTCTAGGAATAAATAATTGCACAAGGGGATCATCCTACAAATGATCTAATCCAATGAAAATATATTCATTTGGAATCAAAATGTCTTTGTTGGTTAATCAAAAATACAGATTTCAAATCTTACTTATTCCAATAAGAAGAATGTGTGTGTTATATGTGGAACTTCCTCAGAAATATTTTGGATATCACCATTATCCTTATAAACCTCAGATAATTCCTGAATGCATAGTTTCAAAATATTGATGCTTTATCCTCTAAAGGTAGAGCCCATGGTATAGATTTTATATTAGGATTCTAGGTAATATGGGAGGCTCATAATAAAGATAAAAACATGGTAAATTGAACCAAATCAACTCATATTAAATAAAATTTAAAATCTATTATTTATTATATGAGATCATTTTACTCAGGGATTAGTCGATCTCTTCCCTTGGTAAATCTTTATTAGATGTTTATACAGCCTTTCACGAGTAGAGATATCCAAGTGAAGGGTCATTAGGTGCAATGTAATGCATCAAGAGAGGGATTTAAACTTAATACTAATAATAAATGTGTATATAAAATTATGTGAGTTGGTGGTATCTTTTGAGATGTCCAGGGTTCAGTTTGTTTGATATAAAGTGTATTTTATGGGGAAGTTAATCATCTCATCATATAATCCAGGGTTATTATTAGTGGTTTGATCCTTTTAATACTCTATAATATCCATCCTTTATGTATAAAATCATATTTTTCTCTACTTGTTAAATTATTAATTGGATTTTCACTGATCCACTAGTCCATCACATAACTCCTTTGAGAAATCAAGCATCTTATAAATATGTATGTGTAAATTTTTCATACTTGGTGTGAAGGAAATAAGGAAGAAGATCAAATAGCCTCTAAAGGTTACCCTTTGGTCACTTTTCAACTATTTACATGTCTAGATTCTCTTCCATAGGACTATAAAAATATTATATGTGTGGATTCCCTTGAAATCCACCACATTATTCCCTATGTGATCTGGTTTAATAGTTATTATTTTTAATAAAAATTATTTATTCGCATGTGAAAAAAAATTAGACATTAGAAATACATGGTTTTTTTAAAACTAATGGAAAGAAGATGAAACTACTATAGAAATATGGGATACACTATTAATGTGTGTTTGGAGGCTAAGGAGTTCAAAAAAGGAAGAAATCGTGATAAAAAATATCATCCAAGAAAATACTAAATGAGGCATAAATCCTTTAGGAGATGTTTTATTTGTTCTAACCAACTACATACAATAATATATTTTGATATAGTGATTTATAAAGGATTAATAATAAAGGAATATGTTTCCATGACTAAGGTAATTTATTCTTATAGTGAAGAAAAATATAACACGTTGAAAAACTAATCCATGGCCTTATATAAAAGAAAAGATAAAAGAAAACAAAGTGTGCACAAAGAAATAATGGTTTCTTACTTACAACATATATCATGGAAATAAATGAAATAAACTTGGATATTAAATATGGAAAAAGTTCTACTTGTTGAAAAAAAAAGATGATATATACTTAAATAAATGCATACTGAAGATAAAAAAATTGATCTAGTCTTAATGGATTTCAAATAAGAGAAACACAAAGCAAGACTAATTGGATTCATAAATTACACTATGAGTAAAGAGAGTTAAATGGGTGGAATTTATCATGCATGGAGAAAGAAACATACAGTGATGTAGCATCAATGGAGGAAACATTCACTAGTGGATCTCACAATACAGTTGGATTCTAATATGAAGAAATTAGAGGATGAAAATTAAAATACCCAAGAATAGTTTTTAAAAAATGTGTCACTCAAAATACAAATACAAATAAGACATTGAAGGGAATTTGAAGAAATGGATTGGTTCACTATGACCAAACACATTTCTCAACTTGAGGATGATTAGGAATTACCCATTATTATCCTAGATAGGTATCTTTAAGAGGGTTTTGAATTTATGATTTAATAAATCATATTAAATATTTCCCTTTTTTTACAAGATAGTTTGGAAAAATAAAAACAAAAGTCACTTTGAACTATGTAAAAAAATAATAAGAAAAAGTAATCAATTAAGAAGATGAATACATTATGAAATAAACTAAATAAAAAAATATCTACATAGTATAATAAATCAAATAATCTAGAATATAAATTAATTCCAAATAAAAACTTTATAAACATAAAAAATTAATTATCGGATATAGAATAAAGAAATTATTAAATGGGGGTTCATATGTATAATTCAGAATACCCTTAAAAATTTTATAAATGTGGATATAAAAATTTGGATCTCCATAATATCTTTTCTTTTAATATAAAGTGGAAGAAGAATAAAACTCTGATTTTTAGGTACCAAGTTCTGTGATAGAACCTATTTGATTAAAATATAGAAATAAAAATCACTTACCCCATAGAATCTTTGATCAAATATCAGTAGTAAAAGGTCTTTACCCCAATAATTCTTCAATCAATAATGATTAAAATGAAAAAAAAAATAAAAAAGAAGCATATTAGTTCCTTTAAAATAAAATCTCACAAACATAGGAACTAAAGACTTCATTAAAAGAGAATATGGAATAAAAACACTTACACTCAATCATATATATCATGATCAATAACACTTCTATAAAATCCCATTCTTTTTCAAGTTTTGAAAACAAATAGAAATTTTAATATTTTGTTTCTGATGCTCATAAGGGGTTAAATAGTCATTTTTTTCTACCATATGATCTTGAATAATATTTTGAACACTTATTTGGTCAGATAATATGGTTTATACCCTACAAAAAGAGATTTGTGGAATTCTAAACCATTATAATTTTGGCTAAAAATTTAATATTTAATTAATTAAATATTAATTTTCCCATGCATGTTTGAATGGTGATATATTTTTGAATAGAGCATTGAATTTATATCTTAAATATGTGGTTGATTCCAGAATGGGGGGTTTTGTTAAAGTGAGGTATAAACCCTCTTTGGGTTCTGGGACTCGAGATGAGCATTTTAAATGGGCATTTAATTTAATTTAATTTAATTTAATTTAATTTAATTAAACACCCCATTCCCCTTGTCTCTACACACAATATATGGGGTATTTATCCCTTACACATTATGGATGAACTAATAGGGAAGGGGGAATTTGGAACCTCCAGACTTCATCCATGGTGGTGATCGAGACCAGATCGGGGTGTAGCAGCTTTCTAGTATGGATTTAGACCCAATTCTTTGATGTTTTCACCATGAATTAGCCTTATTTTATATTTTGAACCATATATCCCCATAAAGTAGTTTCTTTCATTTTTTTAAAGTAGTTTATGAGTTTTTAGACACCCCATGGAGGAAAATTTTGGGTTGTTTTTGGGGAAACTGGGGTTTCATGAGGATTTTAGGGGTTTCCTATTTGGAAAACATGGAATGTGGTTTCAAGAATGTACACCATGTGTTATTTCTATTTAGGTACGATAGAGTTTTTAGGATTTTAAATCATATAGTCTGAGTATGTAAGAACTTAGTTCTTCTTTGAGGTATGGATCATTTATTTTCCATCAATTCTCAGTTTAAATGTTCAAATATGGTCTAATATGAATTCCCTTTTAGGTTATGGTGGTATCAGAAGTGTCCATAGTTGGTTTGGAACCTAAAACCCAAGTTTGGGGTGAAATGGTCTGGCACATGGTTAGTGAAAACTGTGTGAGTTGTGCCACATGTCCATGCAGCCAGGTATTCAATTTTGATAGTGGTTTTTGTCATGGTTTACACATAATTAGTCAAACTGTGTGAAAAAATTGTGTGTGTTCCCATTTCCTAAAGCTATTCATGCATGATTGTCACAAAGTTTGGCCAAATTGTGTGACCAAACCATGAAACCCTATTATTTTAGGTAAAATTTATAATTTTTACATTAAAATATAATTTAAACCTAAATCTATCTCACTCTTCCGCTCCAATGAACAAAAATAACTTAGGATCTCCCTTTTTAAGTCTATTCTAGGATTTAATCCTCCTCCTCTACCAGGTGTTTGATTCAAGAACCGTATGTCTCGTTGGATTCGTGCCAGTAAGATCTAAATTTTTTTATGTCATTACTCTTTTGTTTTGGTATAGATGACGCTATTTAGGTGAAAGAAAATTTTCCCTATTAACAGGTTCTTCATCTATTTTTTGATTTTCTTCTTATCTGAGACAAATCATGATCTGATATTGGATGAGCTATCTTCTACGGACCTAAAATAGGTAGTATGATGTGTTTAGATAAAATTAAATGTGTTTATATATGTCATTGTGTCACACACCCAATTTCCAGTCATCACCATAAATGACTTTTTATCCTTGAATATAATTATTAAGCATGTCCTATTTAGTTAAAGAGACCATCAATCAAGGTTATAGGTTGTGGAAATTGATTTAGAAACACCCTTGGGTGTGCTGATAACATGGATAGACCACCATGGCCTTGGAACTTGTATACCTTTGAAGGGTTCCATTTTATAGATACCCTATCTTTTTAAACATATTATTACATGATTTTAATCATAATTAAACATCAAATTAGGATCCAAGGATCATAAAGTCTAGTGTCTTGGAAGACTGGGTATATAAAACTGAAAAAATGGGACTAAATAAAACATTTCTTTATTTAACATCCATTATGAGATACTAACATCCTTTTATCCATTTAATATATATGGGATAAACTAGGGATAACATGAACAAAGGGATGAGCTAAAATCTCAATAAGGGAATAAACATTATAATAAAGCTTATCACATGGGTTATAATGCATAAAATAATGATATAAAAGGCATGGAACATGATTAACCATAATGAATCATAACATAGGATCATATAATCATGGATTTTTTTTAATGTGTCAGAAATATAAAACATGAATTTATCATGAATCGATTCATGTTTCACGTAGAGGAGCATGAGTCAATACTCATTGCACATAAAGGATCACGAGTCAAGGTTACCACCAAGATCGTTGCACATAACATCTCATGAAACTAAAATTTACCCAATACATTAGAGAACTATCTAGTAACACCCATTATAACATGTTTATGAATATGTGTTCCACTTAAATAATCATACATAAGCAGTCAACTGTAATTATAAGGGTTACCTATGGGAGAAAATGGGTATCATAATTGTGTCATAAGGCATAATAAATGAGAGTATCATAAAAGTGTACATTAAAGAATGTATTTAGATCATACATGGATATTAATAAAGTAAAATATTCATATATAATGATAAATGGTGTCAAACTAAGGTGAAATCATTTTAAAATAGTGTTTTGGAAACTTTAAAACTAAAACATTTTAATTTAGTTTATAGAGAACATTAAAGAGAACGTAAAGTAGAAAAGAGAATAATCTTTCATATAAAATCATAATTGAACCAATAATTTTTTCATAATAAAATGTGTAATTTTATAAAAAAATGGTTTAAAATATATTATGGAATTCAATTTAAAATGGGTAAGAATTCGTGAAGTTCACTTAAATTGGGCTCACTTATCGGGAAGAATAGAGTAGGGAACCTTTTAAAAACATATATATCTCTAAAATTAATGATTAATGGATCTTAATACATGATTTTGGAACATATTCATATCATTCATAATATTTACATAAAAATAAAATAGAATAAAATTTGGGTAAAAAGTGAGAAAGCATAACCCGAAGGAATAATGGAGGTTCGGGTAGAATCCCTTACCTTATGTCTGAAATGATTCTGCACTCGATATTAATTTCCTAAATAATCAAATTAGATTCTTTAATTAATAATTACAGAACCATTTATACTTTTATTTTATTTTTTATAATTTTATTAAGTTCATTTATGTCCCTTTTGGTGGGTTGTGAAATTCAATTTCATCGTTTGGAAGCGTTGATTTCCTTGGTTTTCATTATCAGATTACTTGCATATGAGCATAGAAAATTATGTATAATGAGGATAGTTGTCCATAACTAAACTTATATGTAATTAATAAACTTATTTAATATTAAAATACATTTTTTTAAGAAGTGAGGATGATTCATTATATAAATCATTAATGATAATCATTTAGATTAATTTAGCATTTTTTGATCATAACAAACTCATATTGTTTTATAAATTATTATCATGTGTAAAAAATGATTACAGAACATTAAATAATATATAATACATATATTATAATCTGTTTCAACCATAAAAATGGTTTCATGACCAGCCTTGAATATGGAATTGAAAGATGAAAGCACGTTGTACAAGAAGGTGGTAAATCGGATCCTCATGGGTGATTTTTTCATTCTTAAAGTAAAAGAGAGAGGATAGGATATTTGATGAATAATTATTCCATAAACATGATAAAATTATACTATATGTAAAATAATGGATTTTTCATTTCCTTTGGATGAGGTTAGGTGAGGATAGAAAAAGAAAAGAAATGAACTTGAAAATAATTTGAAAGAAAATGGAAGAGTGTTTTACCTCTTGATTCCTTCTACTTGAGAACCTCCTTAGGGGATTAGTTTTGGTCTTTTTTTAAGAAACAAAGCTTATAGACATGGGGGATAGGTTTTTAAATAGTATTGGGAAGAATATATTCAAGTATTAAGGCTTGAGAGGTGTGAAGAGAAGAGGTGTGAAGAGAAGAGGTGTGAAGAGAAGATGTGGTTAGGGGTGGTATTTATAGTGGGGGAGGGGATGTTTTCTCGTTATTTTATTCAATATTTTATTATTTTGATCAATAAAAGAAATAGTACTCATTATTGATAATAAATACAGTAATTTTTTAAGTTTAATTCTAAAAAATAGTCACTTAAATCATCCATGACTCAAAAATTCATTTATTTACATATATTGTAAATTACCGTATTTCATTATTCACTAAAAATTCAAGTATTTTAGAAAAATCCCAAAAAGCACCCTAACCATTTTTGTGGTGTAGAATTAAAAAATTAACTCCATTTTATGAAAATAATTTTATAAATTTGATAAATTTTATTTTTAATTAAAATCATTATTTACTTGGAAAATACAAATTTTAAAATTAAAACTGCTTTTCTAACAGTTTGAAAATTTTATTAAGGTCTCATAAAATTATATTATAATCATAAAAAATCAAAACAATAATTTATGAATAAATTTTATGAAAATAAATTTTATTTTAAATTATTAAATTATTCATAAAATTGTAATTAAATTTTTATGACTTATAAAAATACCAACACTTAATTAATAATTTTTAAAATATTTATTTACTTATACTATGATTTAATTATATCATATTATCACTTATAAGATGGATAAATTTTATTTATAATTCCATTGTTGAGTCTACTATTCAATTGGTCGGTTCACTATTCATAAGTTTCACATTAATATTCCAAAGTCCAAGTTACTATTTCACCTTTGTAGGTTCTTTAACTTCTAGAAATGCCTTTTATTTCATTAATTATTTACTTATAAAGTTTGTATTGTGTTATTAATGTGATTTTATGTGATTATATTATATTAAATAATTATAATAAATGGATTTTGTTAATAAAATTTTTGGGTTGTTACATTCTTCCCCCTTATGAAATTTCACCCTTGAAATTTCATTTTATATTCTAAATTGAAAATAGGTGTGAGTACTTCTCTTTAATCACTTGATTTGTTTCCCATGTTGCCTCTTCATACTTATGGTTTTGCCAAAGTACTTTGAACAGGTGAGTAGTATTATTGTGTAGAACTTTATCTCTACAATCCAAGATATCCATTGGCTGGTCCTCATAAAAAATATCATTCTCTAACTGTACCACCTCTGAAGTCTTTACATGTGAAGGATCTATTATGTACTTACTTAATAGGGATATGTGGAAAATGACATGTACTTGAGACAGGGTTGGTGGAAGTTCTAGTTGATAGGCCATAGCTCAGACACGATCAAAAAAGTAATCTATCTGTGGTAGGGGATACTTGTTCTTTATCATAATTTTATTAAGCTCATGATAATCAATGTAGAGTCACATTGATCCATCCTTCTTCTTAATGAAGAGGACTGGTGCACCCCATGGTGAAGCACTCAGTTATATAAAACCCTTGTTCGGATTCTCCTGTGACTACTTCTTCAACTCTTCCAGTTCAACAGTGTTCATTCTATAAGGTGTATTTGATATAGGCAGAGATCTAAGAATAAGTTCAATTGAGAACTCAACCTCTCGATCAGGCATAAGACCAGGTAATTATTCTGGTAATACATTAGTGTAATCCCTCACGATGTCCATATCTTTGAGCATGATCATCTCCTTTTTCTCAATCATTTGAGTGAGATATTTTTTCTAATAAGGTATTAATATCCACACTTGAGATGATGATTCTGAAGGATATTCATCTTCCTCCTTACACTAGTAAAGAATTGGAGGATGCTTCGGGATGTGAAGATTGGTCTCCCTTTCCCAATAATTGATGTTATATTTGTATAAAGATAGTCAATCCATACCCAAAATAGCATCAAACTATACAAGAGGAAGTAAGAAAAGATTTTCTTGAAGGTTCAATCCACAAACATTAACTGGGGAGGAGTTATGTACTTTGGATGAAATAATTTCCCCATTAGCTATTCTCAAAGATAACTCAATCTCTAAATTTTGAGGTGTTGTTTGAATAGTTCTACTAAACTAGCAAGATATGAAAGAATTAATAGAAATAGAATCAAATAGTACATTTTCTACTCTTGAATGAATAATAAGCATACCTATCACCACATCATTGTCCGGTACCACATCAGCAGTAGTGTTATCATAATCCCTTCCTTGTTACCATGGAGGTTATTGTTGATTTCCTTTGAAAACCCTGGCCTTAGGGCATTGGTTTTCAAAATTCCCATGTTCCTTGCACTTAAAACATTACACTACTGGATAATAATTAATATGAACCTTCCTTTATTCTTCCACATTAATGGGATTCTTCATATCCCTTCGGCAGTTCTTAGCCAAATTACCTATTATTTTACATTTTAATAATTTCATGGTTCCCTTTAGATAGTTCCCAATATGATTTTTCCCACAATTTTGACACGTGGTATATTTGGTCTTTTTCCATCATGGGATTTATTTGTTGATACACTTATATTAGAATCCATTTTCCAATTTTTTTACTGATCCCATGAGGCCATTGAGGAAATCTAATTTATATTTAAACCTTGAGGGAACAATAGACAATCTACACATAACTTTCAAAGTCTCAAATTACTAATGCTTTTCATAGACTCAGTTTTAATCTGATAAATAAGTGATCCACCTTTCTTTCATTGTTCATGAAAAATCCATAGGATTATCTTGCGAAACTTGTAATGTTTTCTTCATACACCCTGATAGACTCATATTCCTTCTGTATAAGTTTGAGGAACTCGCTTTCCATCTTGAGACAAAGGGTTTGGGGAAAATATTTGTTGAAAAATATTTTTCTTGAATTCTTATAAATCCATGGAATCAATTTCCTCCTTGAAATTAATATTTTTTATCAGTTCTCACCACTAATCAGCTTCCCCATCAAAACAATACACCACCAGCACAAATTTATCTTCTTCTAAACACTGGAGGACAGAGAATATATTTTCAATGGAGTTAATCCACTGTTCTACAAGGAGGGGATTGGAATATCCAATAAACATGGTAGGACTTTTCCACATGAATGATTTGATGGAAACTTTCTCTTTACTTAGAGAAGTAGATCATTCCACATGATTCAAGTTATTATTTATAACTTGATCCAGCTGAGAAAGTACTATCATGAAGTTTTGAGAACCCATTCCCATAATATTTGGAATTTCATTAGGGCATTCATCACATTCCCTATCACATTGATTTTTGGCACGTGTTCTTCTATTTCCCTCCATTATCTAAGAAAAATAAAGTGCAATTAGTGGTATTTAATACTTATCTAATAAGCATAAAAAGGAAACTTTAAACATAAAAGGATAAACTCTTAAAGGAAAAGTATATCCATATTTTTTATTCCCTAGGTTTCAATCTAGGTTATCCATGATCTTTTTACTAACATATATTCTTATGGGAATTTTCTTTGCCCCCTTAATAATGGTTTATAATGAGATTATGAATTTACAAAATCATATCCCCCAGGAGTGTCAAACCAGGTGTGTAGTAAGGATCATTGTTATATACCATGTTACCTTGAGTCAAGACCAAAACACCTTATCAGAGTTATTACTCCTAGGTACATCTGTTCTAGAACCACTTCCACTTTTAGTATCCAGATAAGGATGTATTTTCTTGATGGACCACTTACTCTATACTAACCAAAATTTAGGGCAGTTTTCTCATACTAAGTATTATCCCTATGGTTATTACTAAAGTTCTTTATTCCTAGTCTCCAAAGATAACTAAGATTTTACTTTATACCAGCTATAGCGACTCTAGTCTTTTACACATATCATTAAATGATTTTAGGCATAATTAAACATCAAATTGAAATCCAAGGATCGTAAAGTCTAGTTTCTTGGAGGAATAGGTACATAAAATTAAAAACATGGGAATAAATAAAACATTTCTTTATTTGACATACATTATGATCTCCTAACATCCTTTAATCCCTTACATATGTATAGGATAACCTGGGGATAACATGAACAAAGGGATGAGCTTAAATCCTAATAAGGGAATAAGTATTAAAATAAAGCTTAGAACATGGGTTAGAAGGCATAACATAATGATATAAAAATTCATGGAACATGATTAAACATAAGAAATAATAACATGTGATAATATAATCATGGATTCATAGTAATGTGGTAGCAACATAAAACATGAATTTAGCACAAGTTGAGGCACGTTGCACATAAAGGAGCACGATTCAATGCTCGTTACACCTAAAGGATCATGATTCAAGGATACCACTAAGATCGTTACACATAAAATCTCATGAGAATAAAATTTACCTAATGCATTGGAGTGCTTGAAAGGTATTATCATGGGCTCTCTCAAATGAAGTTTTATTTTTGGGTACTTAGGTGCAGTAGAGTGGCTAACCAAGGTCATCTCTCAAAGGATAAAGTAATTTAAAAACTTATTAAAGGTGTTTTGAAAATAAAATAAAAGGTAATAAACAAAATTATAAGGATGAGTGGTTTTGATTTTATAAAATAATAAGAATAATTTTTTTGGAAGAATATTTTATTTTATTTTCTTATTTTTAAAAAGAAATTTGATTAATAAAACACAATGATATTTTTTTTAGAAAACTATTTTAAAAAGAGTAACTCAATATGAATATACCTCTTAAATTACTTATTAATAATTATCATTTAAATTAAAATACACTTAATTATTATACCCTAATTTTCTAACCCTCAAACCCTATGGGATTTAACTTAACCACAATGATGAAATGAAATGAACCCTAGGCTAGTTTCGGAACAAGCAATCATAGCACCCTGCATTAATTTTAATTACAATAATATCTTATGGTTAGTGGTAAATTAGAGAAAATTTAAATTCTATAAATTATTATTAATTGAGTTTAGATGTTATATTTTAACTCTACAAATTAATCTTGTGTGGTTTTGTATTATTGATTAAGGTCGCGCTCTCACAATTTACCCAATTCTCGACCTCGCGTGTTTTTGTGTGAATTATTCAATTTATTTCTTAGTTTATATTAATTTAAAAACACAATTCATAAATCATAATATTTTAATTAAATTATCTCATTGATTCAAAATAATTAAGTAAATATGGTTAGAATTAGATCAATTACTAAGAAGAATCACTCTTTCATGGGAACTGTAGTCATTGTAGAAACATTTTTCATTTGAAAAAGTTCATTAAAAGGGTATAACCAAATCATGTTTATACTCTTGATTTATAAAAAAATATAAATATTAAGAGAAGAATAAAATTTAAAATAACAGAATAAATGGAATAGAAACTAAGAGGTTATTTAAATAATAACAACATTATAATAAAGAAGAGGAAAATAAGAGCATTTTGGAGGAGATCCTAGCTTGGTAATTTCCCTCCTCCAATTGTGAACTAAAATGGTATGGAACCACTTCTACTCTGCTCCAAATCTCCTAATTCACTTCCCAACCCCTGAAAATGAGAAAAACACTAATTTATAGAGTGGAGGGGAAGCTAGGTTTTAAGAGGTTTTTAGTGGTAATGAGGGAATTTGTCCAAATAAATTAATCCAACTTGAACCACCCATTTTACCACCAAAACATGTGAACCATCTATCCTTTTATAAGGATTATTTTTGAAAAAATGGTTCCTCAAACTGCTCTCCAAATTTGGGCTTTATCCAATCATATATTAAGAAGTTATGATCCAAATACTGAAGTGATGTCCAATATGGCGTGTCCAGACCACCTTTGACTTAATAGCCCATTTACTCCAAATAAATGCACAATTTAGCTCCATTTTCCAAAATAAAAGTTGTATCCCATTAATTTTGGAACATGTTTACAAAATTTTAATTTGAAATAATTAAAATTAAAATATTTATGTCTGAAATACTATGGTGAATTTTAAAAGGGTAAAACTGGAATTTTCATTAAATTTGCAAATGAATGATCTAATCCCAAATATTCCACAAATGAACACATTCACCATAATTTGAGAAAATTATATCATTTATTATCAATAAAATATGCAATAAAATTTTGTTTTTTCAACTCCCCCACACTTACCCTTTTTCACTCCTGGGCAAAACCTCGTATCATGTAATCCAGAAAATTATGGCAAGATATGAATGTTTATATTTCTCAATCAACAGTGGAAATATAAGCAAAGTAATAATCCCATAAAGAGTCAATATCAATAAATTTTAAATTAATTAACTCATAAATTGTGTCAAAACAAAATCCAGTGAGATTAATAACACTAATCCTAGAGAAATAAAGTTATTGTTCTACCACACCACTAAAACCAAATTATTTAAGAATTCCCAAAAGTCAAACTAGGAGCTTTAAACCTAAATATCCCCACATGTTGTACATTTCTTCACTCCCCTCTTTATTTATTGTTTTTTTTTATTTTATTTTTTTTATTTTTTTTTTCAGGGCGTACAATATTCAGATATTATGTGAACACGCAAAGGTTAATCTGGTATAGTGATGGAAATGATCAGAAGAGAAAAGAATATATAGAAAGGCCATGTTATTAGTTAAAAATAATTACTTACCCTAAATATAAATTCAATTGGTTAAGAGAAACTCACAAGTCCTTATTGTGTGAAAATAATATTGTGTGAAAAAATCAATGAAAAAACATACCATGAACAAAAATTACAAAGAATGGTGTCAAAATCTAAAAGTTTTTATTATGATACAACCTATCATATCATCGATGACTTTAATTTTTATAAAAATCAACCCTTGATGATAAAATATTTCTCATTATTATCATCCCACCAATGAATTTTGAAACATTAATTTTCCATATATTCCATATTTAAATGAGAATGTTACATTATATGTTTTTTTTGTGATTTTTTTGTTTTGTTTTTTTTTTGAAAATTTTTACCAAAAACTTAACAAAAAACACACACAAAAAACTCAAATTAAAATCCTAAATATCTACCCCAAAAAATTTTCCTCCCTCCCACACTTGAAATATTGCATTGTCCTCAATTTAAACCTATGAGATAATATGTGCACATGAAATTTAAAATTTTAAATAGGACAATTAATATAAAATTGAAAGGGTTAGGAACAGCCTGATATTTTCAAGTAATGATGGGGTTATGCAGTGTGATGAAATCAATTGCATCAGTAGGAAGTCCCTCAATTTATTTATTCAAATGTTTCACATTGATTGTAAAGCTCCTTCTTATGTACTCTTTTTTGATCTCCACTACACCATAAGAAAAAACCCTAGACACAACATAAGGACCTAACCATCTAGAATTCAACTTACCAGGCATTAGCTTCAGTCATAAACTGTAAAGTAGAACTTTCTCTCTAACATAAAACTCCCTTTGTTGGATCATTATGTAATGATATGGTTTTTATATTTCCTTATAGAGTCTTGAGTTCTTGTATGATGATAATAAAATCTCCTCAAACTCTTTAATTTGTAGCTTATGTTGAATTCTAGTTTAGGACAAATCCATGTTGCATTTATTTATAGCCCAATATGCCTGATGCTCAACTTCCACGGGGATATGAAAAACTTTCCCAAAAATAATCTGAAATGGGGATATACCAATGGGGGTCTTGTATTCTTTCCTATAATCCCACATTAATCATCCAATCACTTGCTCTAATCCTTCCTATTTGGTTGCATGGTTTTCTCCAAAATTTGTTTCAACTCCAGATTTGAAACCTCAGCCTGGACATTTTTTTGCGGTTGGTATGGTGTTGATGTTTTTTATGTCAACACATACTTAATAAGGAGGGAATCCAAATTATGATTACAAAATTGTGTCCCTTAGTCACTGATGATGTCCTTTGGTACACCAAACCTACAAAAAATCTATTTCTTAACAAATTACACTACAACATGAGAATCATCAGTCCTAGTGTCCTTATCCTCCACTCATTTACTCACATAATCAACAAAAACCAAAATATAAAAAAAATTAACTAGGAAAAGGAACCATAAAATTTATGCCCCATACATCAAAAATCTCACTAAATAATATGGGTTGTTGGGGCATCTCATGTCTTATAGAAATGTTCCCAGTGTGTTAGAAATGTGAGAATGACTTAAAAACACATGAGCATCATGAAATAATTTGGTCCAATATAATTCAGAGTCTAAGACTTTTCTAGCTATTTTTAGGGGTCCAAAGTTTCCTCCACATGAAAGTGTATGGAAGAAATACATAACAGACTCAAACTCATGACTAGGAACACACATCCTAATAACTTAATCACTACACATGTGCTAGAGGTATGGATCATCCCAAAAATTAAATCTTGACTCACTATTTAACTTTTGGACTTGATGTTTCTTTAAATTTGTAGTAATTTTAGAGCCAACAAGGTAGTTAACTAAATCAAGATACCAAGGATGTGTACCTAATATGGAATAAAGATTATCATTGGGGAAAGTGTCTCAATGAGGTATCTGGTCCAAGGTGCCAGCCTCTAATGTGTGATTAATCCTAATCATGTGGTCATCCACCAAGTTCTATGACCCCTTATTGTCCTTTATCTCAATATAGAATTCCTAAAGAAGGAGAATCCATCGGATAAGGTTTCTTCAAGATGTACCTCAGAGCTGCATGGTCAGAAAAAACAAATACTTTAGAGCCCAATAAATATGAATAGAATTTATCTAAAGAAAATATAATTACAAAAACTCCTTTTTATTGTTTATGTAGTTTGATTGGACTAAATCCAATAACCTCAAATCAGGGGCAATCACATGTGAACTTCCCTCCACCCTATGTGATAATACTGCTCCAACTATAAAGTTTAAAGCATCATATATCTAAAATGGAATGTCCCGCCATGGGGGTTGTATGATTGGTGGAGTGGTAAGACACTATTTTAGATCATCAAAGGAAGTATTGCAAGAATCATCAAACACAAAATTAGAATCATTTTTAAGTAATCACCACATAGGAAGATCAATCTTACTAAAATATTTGATGAAGCGCTGATAAAATCTTATGTTCCCTAGGAAATATCTAACATCATGTACACATGAAGGATAGGGTAAGGATGAAATAATATATACCTTAGATCTATAAACCTCTATTCCATGTTTTGACACTACATCTCCTAAGACAATCCCATGCGCTACCATGAAATGAAACTTTTCAAAGTTTAAGACCAGATTCTTCTCAATACAACGATTCAACACCTTTCCCAAACTAGATATACAATCATCAAATGAATACCTGTACATTGTAAAATCATCCATAAATACCTACATTAAGGTCTTAAGAAAATCAGAAAAAATACTCACCATGCATCTCTGGAAGGTACTTGGGTCATTGCAAAGTCCAAATGGAATCCTCTGATAGGAAAATGTGCCAAATGGATAAGTGAATATTGTCTTCTCTTGATACTCTAGGGATATAGAAAAATAAAAATATCTAAAAAATACATCCAAGAAACAATAATGTGTCTTCACAACTAGTCTCTCAAGAATTTTATCAATAAATAGGTGTGGTAAATGGTCCTTGTGAGTCGATTGATTTAGTTTCCTATGATTAATACACACACACCAACTGTTTTGCACCCTCATTAGAAATAACTCCTCTCTATCATTCCTAACAACAATAACACCACTTTTCTTAGGCACAACCTGAATAGTACTCACCCACTGGGAATCATAAATGGGATAAATTACACCTACCTCAAGAAATTTTTCAACTTCCTTTTTAACAACTTCCAAAAGAGTTGGATTTAGTCTCCTTTGTGCCTGCCTAACCAGTTTAGCCCCATCCTCCGAAAGAATCCTATGCATTAAAATAGATTTAATAATACCTAATATGTTAGCCAAGGTCCACCCGATTTCCCTAATATTATCCCTAAAAATATTCAAAATTTGTTCTTCATTTTTAAAAGGGATATTGTTATCAATTATAATAGGTAATATCACACCACTCAACAAGTATGAGTATTTTATATTTGGTTCCAATAGATTGGGTTTTAGTGTAGGGGTTCATGTATGAATAGAGACATTAAAGGATCTGAAATATGTGCATAATGAACATCAGTACCAAAATATAAATCATTAAAATCAAAGAATAATGCATCAAATCCATCAACATACTCAACAGCCACGTCATAATCAAAATGAGCATGATCAAAATCAGAATATGAATCCATTTCAAAATTAAATCTAAAATATTATTTTTATTATAAATAGATGTGTAAGTGATCTTAGACATCAAACTAGATCCAGTACTCATAATCTCCCTAAGAATAAGATAATAAAATTCCATGGGGTTTTATTTGGTGGTTCAAAATGGGAGATAAAAAATGTAGAATGGTCCTCTAAGGGGTACTTCATGGAGTCCATAACATTAAATATCATAACTTTATCTCCAAACTCCATGGAAAGTATACCCTCATGGAAATTTATGATCATTTTTTTTTGTTTTGAGGAAGGGTCTACCTAAGATAATGGCAGCATCAGAATTTACCTGATCATCCTCCATGTTAAGCATGTAAAAACATGCTAGAAATATCATGTCTCTTACCCAAAAAAGCACATCCTCAAAAACTCTCACTGGATATGTTGTAGTTATGTTCACCAATTGAACCACCACCCTCATTAGCTTTAACTCACAAACCTGTAAAGAAGATAATAAAGAGTGAGTCATCACATTTATGGAAGATCCAAAATCATAAAGATCATCAGAAAAGTGAAACTCCCCTATGATTCCTGGGATGGTGAATGTCCTTGGATCCTTTCACTTATTTGGAATTTCTTGAGTTGGTGTAATTAGTGCTGAAACATTCCTTCCAAGATTGATCCTCTCATTTCCCTTGAGACCTATTTTATTGGTATGAAGTTCTTTTAAGAATTCGGTATACCTTGGGATTTTATTATTGGCTTTAATAAGGGGGATGTTTATCTCCACATGCTTGAATGTGTCCAAAACCTCTTTTTTCATCACCTCTTTATCCATTTTCTTGGTTTGTAAAACTCTGTTTGGAAATGTAAGGGGTTTAGAAGTAACATCATAAATATTTTTCTTACCTTTGTTTATATCCTTGGTCTTCTCATCAGTTGTTCTTAAATGGGGATTCTCTAGAGTTAAGGTAAATCTCGGTGGAATGATAGGTGCTGATGCATTAGTTGTTTGCTTCCCGTTTATCAATGTGATGTAACTACCATTCCCCTTGGGATTTGAAGTAGTTTGGGAAGGTATATTTCTAGAGTTCTTACATACCAGTTCATGGAGGGTGGTGAAAATCTAGCTCATTTGTGTCTTCAACTCCCTCAACTCAGAACTTGGACTCTTCATCTCATTCTTTTGATTAAGAAAATTTTGTTTCAAAATATAATTGGTATTATAATATACCTTTGGTTAATAATTCTATTTTTGTTGACTTTTTGATGCTTGAGCTTCAAATCTCCTTTGAGTTTTTGGAAACACAGTTAGTAAAGTGGAGGCTACTGGAAGTTTTTTTGAAAAGGGGGCCTTCGTTGTTATCCAGATCCATACCTTATGTTGGATTGATCCTTACACCCTTGTTTGTATATTTTTGAAAAGGAATCATACTTATTTTGGGGATGTGGTTGTTGTTGTTGTTGTTAATATGGTCTCCTATGGAATACTATCATGCAATCCTCTATCTCTTGTAATTGGGGGAAACAATCAGTCAGGTGGTCTATTTTAGTGAAAATGCCACAAAGCCTTATAGGAGAGGGTTGGGATGTATTTTGTTAAAACTACATTTATCTCACCATAGTGTTCAATTCTTAAAAATTGGTATCAATTCAATTAATTTAAAGAGAAGATGGACTTACTTGATATACTCCTCTAACATGTGGTGTACCTAGATCACAAAATTTTTGGGAGTTTTGTGTCATCTTGTCAATCAACACACATGCATATACTGGTGTTTTTTTTTGACTAATGTCCCTCCATATGTGGAATCCACCATGATTCTCTCTATAGGTGTGATTCCTTCATATAAGTATTGGATGAGTAGTTTCTCACTATTTTGGTGATGTGAGTATCTTGCACACAATTTCTTGAATCGTTCCCAGTACTCATACATTGAATCCCCTAGGGCTTGTTTGATTCCTAAGATCTCTTTGATAATGGTAGTGGTCTTTGATGTTGGAAAAAATATCTTCAATAAAATACATTTCAAATCATTCCAATAAGTTACATCTTCAGTTTTTAACTAACACATCCAGTCTTTTATAGTTCTATTAAGTGAGAATGGGAATGCTCTTAGTTTGATTTGATCTTCATATAAATTTCTTGGTTTTAGGTTTGAAAAAACTACATTAAATTATTTTAAATGTTTTTTTGGATCCTCACCAGATAATCCATGAAACTTTGGAAGAATTTTAATTAACCCAGATTTCAATTCAAAGTCTGATTCGAGGTTTGGTTATACAATACAATTTGGTTGATAGCTAATGTCGGGTGTAGACAATTATTGAATGGTTATATTAAGTTCATTGTTATTATTTTCATCTATTGGTTCATTTTTTATGTTGGATTTATAAGTTTTTCCAATATCAATGTTCTTATAGTTGAGTAATTACCCAGTAGGGTAAATGTCAACACTTCCTATAGACTGAGATTATCTGATTCGATCCTTAAGGTTGTGTTCAATCTCAGGGTCTATGTTAAATAGATACTCAGGATGGTATCATGTCATAAATCATATAAACTAATAATATTAGGCCATAATATCATGATAATAAGTTTCAATTTATGTTCTAATAAATAAGAAAATATATAGGAAAGAAATAAAAAACAAACAAACAAAAATTGATAAAGGGGAATGAATAAATAAGAAAAAAGAAAGAAGAGAAAAGAAATGGATAAAATAAAATTAAAAAAATACCTCTAATTATTTGAATAAAATACTTTCCTACTCAAAAATGGTGCCAATTTGAAAGGTTCTTTCATGGGCGCTCTTAAATGAAGTGTGATTTTTGGGTACTTAGGTGCAGTAGAGTGGTTGACCAAGGTGGTCTCTCAAAGGAGGAAGTAATTTAAAAACTTATTAAAGGTATTTTGAAAATAAAATAAAAGTTAAGAAACAAAATTATAAGTATGGGAGGTTTTATGTTTATAAAATAAGAATAATAAATTTTCTAGAAGAATTTTTTTTTCTTGTTTTTTAAATGAAATTTGATTAATAAAACACAACGACATGATTTTTTTTAGAAAACTATTTTAAAAATAACAACTAGTCTGACTATACCTATTAAATTACTTATTAATAATTATCATTTAAATTAAAATACACTTAATTATTATCCTCTAATTTTATAACCCTCTAACCCTATGGGAGTTAACTTAACCATAATGATGAAATGAAATGAACCTAAGGGTAGCTTCGAAACATGTAATTATAGCATCCTGTGTTGATTGTCATTATAATACTAGATTATGGTTAGTGGTAAATTAGGGAACATATAAGTTCTGTAAATGATAATTAATTAAGTTTAGAGATTATATTTTAAATTTATAAATTAATCTCGTGTTGTTTTGTATTACTGATTAAGGTCATGCTCTCACAATTCACACAATTCTCGACCTCGCGTGTTTTTGTGTGAATTGTTAAATTTCTTTATTAGTTTCTTTTAATTTAAAAAAAATCATAAATCATAATATTTTAATTACATTATCTTATTAATTTAAAATAATTAAGTTAATATGGTTAGAGTTATATCAATTACTAAGAAGAATTACTCTTCTATGGGTGGTGTAGTCATTGTAAAAACGTTTTTCATTGGAAAAAGGTCATTGAAAGGGTATAACCCAATAATGTTTCTACTATTGATTTATAACCCAAATAGGAAGATTAAGATAAGAATAAAATTTTATATAACATAAGAAATGGAAGATAAACTGAGAGTTTATTGAAAGAACAACAACATTACAACAAAGAAGAGAAAAATAAGATCATTTTGGAGGAGATCCAAGATTGGTAGCTTCCCTCCTCCAATTGTGAATTAAAATAGTATGTAACCACTTCTCCTCTGCTCCAAATATCCTAATTAATGTCCCAACCCCTAAAAATGATAAAAAAAATAATTTATAGAGTGTAGGTGAGGCTATATTTTAAGAGGTTTCAAGTGTGAATAAGGAAATTAGGCCAAATAAATTAATCCTAATTGCACTGTCTATTTGACCACTAAAATCAGTGAAATATCTATCCTTACAGAAATATTATTTGTTTGAAACTTGTTCCTTGAGTTTCTTTCCAAATTTGGGTCCAATAAAAGAATATATGAATAATTTATCGCCTAAATTCTGAAGTGATGTCTAATCTGGCGTGTCCATCCCACCTTTAACTTAATAGCTCATTTACTCCAAAAAATGAACGCTTTAGCTCCATTTTCATGAATAAAAGTTGTATCTAATTAAGTTAGGAACATTTTTACAAAATTTTAATTTCAAATAATTTAAATTAAAATATTTATGTTTGAAATATTGCTGTAAATTTTAAATGGGTAAAATTGGAATTTTCATCAAATTTACAAATGAATGATCTAATCCCAAATATTCCACAAATGAACACATTTATCACAATGTGAGGAAATTATATAATTTATTATAAATAAAATATTCAATAAAAAAATTTATAAATTATATTTGGTTATATCCATCAAAACATGTTCATAAATATGTGTGCCACATGAAGAATCATACATAAGGAATCAAACGTAATCATACGGGTTACCCATGGAAAAAAATGGGTATCATAATCATGTCATAAGGCATAAAAAATGAGTGTATCATAAAATTGTCCATGAAATAATGAATTTATATCATACATGGACATTAATAAAAGAAAATATGCATATATAATGATAAATGGTCTCTAACTGAGGTGAAATCATTTTAAAAGAGTTTTTTGGAATCTTTAGAACTAAAACACTTTTAATGTGGTTTAAGGAAAACATTAAAGAGCACTTAAAGAAGAAAAGTGAATAATATTTCATATAAAATAGAAGTGAACCAATAATTTTTTCATAATAAAATTAGTGATTTTATAAAAATAATGGTGCCTTAAAATAGATTATGGAATGAACTTTAAAATGGATAAGAATTCGAGAAGTTCCCTTAAATCGAGCTCGTTTATCGGGAACAATCAAGTAGGTAACCCTTTAAAACATGTATAAGCCTAAAAATAAAGAGGAATGGATCTTGAAAAATTATTTTAAAACATATTAATAGCATTAATAATATGTAAATAAAAATAAAATATAATAACATTTGGGTAAAAAGTGAGAAAGAATAACCCGAAGGAATAATGGAGGTTCGGGTAGAGTCTCTTACCTTATGTCTGAAACGATTATGCACTCAATCTTAATGTCTTGAATAATCAAATTATATTTATTAATTAATAATTATATAACCATTTATACATTTATTTTATTTTTTATAATTTTATTAAGTTCATTTATGTCCCTTTTGGTGGGTTATGAAATTCAATTTCATCGTTTGAGAGCATTGATTTTCTTGATTTTCAATATCGGTTTACTTATATATGAGTATGTAAAATTATGTATAATGAGTATAGTTGTACAGAACATAACTTATATGTTATTAATAAACTTATATAATATTAAAATACCATTTTGTTTCCAGAATTTAGGATTATTCATTAGATAAATCATTAATGATAATCATTTAGATTAATTTAGCATTTTTTATCACAATGAACTCATCTTGTTTTATAAATTATTATCATGTGTAAAAAATGATTACAAAACATTTAATAAGATATAATAAATATATTATAATATTTTCTAATCATAAAAATGTTTTCATGACCATCCTTGAATATGGAATTGAAATACTAAAGCATTTTGTCCACAAAGGTGGTAAATCGACACCTAACGGATGATGTTTTCATTCTTAAAGTAAAAGAAAGAAAAGAGGAGATTTGATGAAAAATTATTCCATAAATGTGATAAAATTCCATTATATGTAAGATAATAGAGTTTTCATTCCCTTTTTATGAGGGGAGGTTAGGATAGAAAAATAAAATAAAGGAATTTGAAGAGAAATTGAAAGAAAATGGAAGAGGGGTTTACCTCTTGATTCCTTCTTCTTGAGAACCACCTTAGAGGATTGGTTTTGGTCTTTTTTTGAGAAAAAAACTCTTGGATGTGGCAGAGAGGTTTGGGAATATTATTTTCTAGAATATATATAAGGATAAAGGCTTGATAGGTGTGAGGAGAAGAGTTTGTGAGGGGTAGTATTTATAGTAGCGGAGGGGGTGTTTTCTCATTATTTTATTCAATATTTTATTATTTTTTTCAAGACAAGAAATAGTGATGATTATTGAGAATAAATACCGTAATTTTTTCATTTTAATTCTAAAAAATTGTAACTTACATCATCCATGACTAAAGCATGACTCAAAAAGTCATTTATTTACATATACTGTAAATTACTGTATTTCACTATTCACTAAAAATTCAAATATTTTAAAAAAATCCCAAAAAATCACCCTAACTATTTTTAAATGTGTATAATTCAAAAATAAACTCCATTTTATGAAAATATTTTTCAAAATATGATAAATTTAATTTATAATTAAAATCATTATTTACTTAGAAATTACAAATTTTAAAATTAAAACTGCATTTCTAACACTTTGAAAATTTTATTAAGGTATCATAAAATTATCTTATAATCATAATACATCAAAACAATAATTTATGAACAAATTTTATGAAAATAAATTTTCTTTTAAATTATTAAATTATTCATAAAATTGTAATTAAATGTTTATTGCTTATAAAAATACCAACACTTAATTAATAATTTTTAAAATATTTATTTACTTATACTATGATATAATTATATCATACAGTCACTTATAATATGGATAAATTTAATTTATACTTTTATTGGTGAGGTTACTATTCAATTGTCTGGTTCACTATTCATAAGGTTCGCGTTACTATTCCAAATGCCAAGTTACTATTTCATCAGTGTAGCTTCCTTAACTTCTAGAAATGCCTTTTATTTCATTAATTATTCAAATATAAAGTTATTATTGTGTTATTAATGTGATTTTATGTGATTTTATTATGTGACATAATTATAATAAGGGGATTTAATTCGTAAAAGTTTTGGGTCATTACACATTGCCTTTTCCTTTTCCATTTACATGGGTTTTAAATGGATGAATCAAATTGTGAATCAAATTGATGAATTGGTTTATGAATTGAATTTTTAATTGTAAATGAAATGGATTAAAGGTATGGGATGGGTTGACCTTGAACCTTGGCTCTTATTATTCAATTTTTTGATTAAGCATGAATTTCTCTTTATTTTGATATTCCCTTGTGAGTTAAATAGAGGTTATGCATTGTATATATTGTTTAATCTTGAAATGATTGTTATGATGAATTACCCATGTGAGTAGTTTGAATCCAAGCCTTATAAGCTTAGTTAATACCTTGAGACACCTTTTTATGTGAGTTCTAGGTTGGATGTTCTTGGTTTTGACCTTTTCATATTAAATGAAAATGAATAAATTGTATTGAATTGATTGGATGTGTATATGCCTTAAGTGACATATGGATTCAATGAAGAATTCCATGGATATACTCAATTGGATTGAACCTTCCTTATACCTGAGTGATACTTGGACTCTCTAGAGGACTACCAAGGATGGAATCTAAGTCTTGACTTATATACCAAGTGATACATGGATTCATATGAGAATTACATGGACTGAGTCAAAGGGAATTAATCATATTGAAATGGGTAAAAATTGGGCTCCCTTAGTGGACTGCCAAGGAGAGACTTGTTTGTAAGGGATGTTATACCACACCTAGAGCGATACTTGGGTTCTTGAGGATCATCATGGATGGGCTCATAGGGTGTCATTTTATATTATAAATGGAGTTAGACGTGGATTCCAACTTAGAAATGCCAAGGATAGGCTCAAGTTCAGAATTGATTATAGAATAAAGTGATTTATATGACATGTATTCCAAGACAAAGAAAAATCTTGGATTCTGTATTTTTTTATACTTTATGGATGGCTTGTTTAGGTATCCTTGATCATGTTATCATGGGGGATTCTAGGCTACACACTGGATCTCGAGACTTAATGTTTAAATGATAATGAATGGTTAATTGAACATGATTATAAATGAAATAGGTATGACTATTAAATCATATACTTACCTTTTAACTAAAATTGGATATAAATGAGAACCTGGACTTATAGGATGTTTACTCTTGAGTAATTCCTTTACTTATTATATTAGGCCTACACACTATTGTTATATATATTCACTAACTGGACGGTACATACCTTGTGTGGTTTCCTACTGGGATAATTTCTTACACCCTGTTTAGGACACCATTAGGTACCCAAATAGATTATATGATTACAGGTATGGATAAGGGAAATCACTCTGTTATAGGTTCTTGATAGCTACTTAGGATATGGGGAGCATGGGACTGATATGAGACTCACATTGCAAGTGGATAATTTTGTCCTTTTTGTACTTTTGTTACATGTATTGTATATCTTACTTATATAAAATTTTTGGCTACTTTCCTTGAGACATATGACATATATTATCATCATAATTGTATATGATCTTCCTTTGGTATTTTTATCTATTCGTGTTGATTATCAATTGTATGATTTTTATTAATGCTTTCACTAATTATCTTTTATTGATATTCCACTATGTTTCACTATAGTAATGATGGAATAGTCTACCCATGGACACACCTAGGCCCTCACTACTAGTCAATAGTCTCTGGCATTTGGGGAGATGCACTTATGGCTTTGTGACCCACCGATCTTGGGGCACTATTGAGTGGCACCTAGGTTTAGGACATTATAAAGTGGTATAAAAGGATTATTTTCTAGTTTTTTTTATTTTTTTGTGATAATATAATGGGATAGGAAGGAAATGGAGTTTGGTAATGAGATTTTCTAGGAGTAGCTACCCTATGTAAAGGAAAAAATCCAAATTATCTCAAATTAAATTGTTGTTTTCTATATTTTGACTATTATAGTTGATTTGATTCCACAATTGGGTGATGCAATTGAGTTGTGATGTTATTATTGATATGATTATGGGTTATATTATGTTTAAACTTGATGATATGATGGTTTTACATCTCAAGCATCATATTGGAACTTGTTATAATCACATTCCATGCATTATTCCATTCCATTTAGGATTCATTACTCATTTCATTCTGTTTTGATAGGTGTTGTGATAGGTATGCCTGCTATTTTGATAGTTATTCTAGAATGTGTTATGGTATGAATTAGGTGGATGTCATAATTTGGTTCATGAGGTTTATGGGCCCTCATGGATCAGAATTTGGTGAACCATTCGATTCAACCTATTTAAAGTGAATATGAATTAAAATGAGAATGAATTCAAATGAAAATGAATATGTGAACTAAAATGAAAAATTTGAATTCAAATGAACTTAGAAATTGAAATTGGTTAAAGAAGAGAACATAACCCAGTCCCAAACTTATTAGTGGGAAGTAGGCTGTGTCTATAGCTTTTATATATGATCTGAACATTTCCCAGAAATGACTCATAGATCAGGCATAGGGGTGTGTTCTTATAGAGGAAGTCTTATACCTATCTTTATTAAATATCTATTATTTTTAGCTACAAAAACTGATAATAATCTTGATCTAAGGCATGCACTTGGCATTTGTAGAGGTATGATGTCATGATGTCCTCTAGTCATTCGCTAGTAGGGTGGCGATGACCATAATCTGGAGGTGGTAGGACATGGGCTACCAATGGATTCTCCAAACATGTTGGTTTTGGAACCATTAGTAGTACCATACATAGGTGATGAGGCACAGTTCCACAATGGGTTCTTGTAATTCATTCAGACCATTCAGGGAGCACCACAACCTGTCCCAACTATGGCATAGTTGACGCATGAGTTCCAACAGCAGCATCTTCCCACATTTTTAGAGTATGGAAAACTGTAGGATGTGAAATCATGTCTTAAGGACATGATATCTATCTTTGAGCATCTAGAGACTCCTCCTGAGAGGAAGTTAAATCTCGCTACATATATTCCTCATGATTCCACCAAGAGATGGTGGGATGTGGTTACTCTGATGGATCATCATCGGGAGATGGACTGGATGGATTTTCATACAGCCTTTTATCACTACTTTTATCCTGAGATGTTGAGGGATGATAGAGCCCAGGAGTTTATCGCCTAGAGCAGGTTGTGTTCTCAGTTATGGAATATTCGGCCTGTTTTACTGATCTCTAGTGCTTCACACTAATTCTGATGGGTGATGAGCTATCTAAAACTAGGAAATTCAAGTATGGTCTCAGGTATAGAATCTGATCATAGGTGAATTTATTTTAGCTGACTAGTATTTCTGGAATAGTGAATCAGGTGAATATCACAAACAATAACTTGAGAGAGGTTGGAGGTGTGATCCAGGGTGGTTCGGCATCTTGATTTGGTATTGCATTGACCGGTAGTGGGAAGAATCATCTAGAGCTTCCATGCGGTGATATTAGTAATCAGAACACGTATTTAGGTAGCCAGGTGAGGTGCTACCAGTTCAGTAGGTCGAATATATGAGGCCAAAGTGTATGAGGTTCCTAGTTAAGTGTCGATCATGTGAAAATATGGGCCATCTATAGCACTTCTTTGGAACGTTTCATCTGACATCCAGTGAGAGAGGATCTTCACTGACTCCACATTTAGGAGAAGGGTCAGCAGCTTCTCATCTAGAAGGAATATGGTGTACAACTGGATAATTAGGATGAGGTGGTGGTCATGGTCGTGGTAGTTAGACCCTAGTTTTATAGCAATAGAAGAGTGGAACTGCTTAAGGTATCGATACAGTATCATAGGGACATGGTTTAGTCCATATATATGCAGTACAACAGACCCTTGAGGAGAAAGATCTCGGACCTTCTATTATTATAGGTACTATTCTAGTACCCTCTACTTTATCTTTTTCACTTTTTGATATAGGGCCTTCATATAGATTTATATCAATTCCCATTATGGAGAGCCTTGGGATTAGTTTTTATACCTATGATGGATTCATGACACTTGGGACTCCGTTGGAGATTAGAAAGGAGGATGTAAGTCACTACAATGAGTTCCCCCTTGAGATCAGTGGGTGTCACTTTATTTGGGATCCCTTTATCCTCAAGATGATAGGGTTTTATATCATTCTTAGGATATAATGGTTGGTTCCCTTTCATGATTTCATTGATTTCTATTGTCAAAGGTGTCCTTTACATCACTATAGGGTGGAAATTTTATTCACAAGGGTAAATGGTATGTACATGAGAGATGAGATGGACTCGAGCATCGTGGAATGGGTAGGATGATATCCCAAATTGAGAGTTTATATATGGATGATTAGGGAATACGTTAGGTATATTTACCTACAATGGTTGATCGTTTTAGGAAAGTTTTCCCATATGACTTTTTAGGATTACCTCCAATGAGATAGGTAGATTTATCTATCAAGATAGTACTAGGAGCTTTACTGGTATCCATTCCTCCTTATGGGGTGACTACTTTTGAGATGCAAGGGATCAAGAGGTAGCTAGAGTATTTAGAGGCAAAGTGTTTTATCTGACCTAGTACTTCTCTGTGGGTTTTGTCGGTCCTTTTTGAGAAAAATGTGGATGGTACCCTCAGTCTATATGTGGATTTCTAGAAATTGAACCAATTTAAGGTTAAGAACCGGTATCCTCTGCCACGGATAGATGATATATTTGACCAGATCCAAGGATCTTGATCATTCTCAAAGATTTATTTGAGATCTGGTTATCATAAGGTACATGTTAGACCATTTAAATACCTCAGATAGCTTTTCATATAAAGTATAGTCTCTATGAGTATTTAGTAATGTTTCTCAGTCTCAAGAACATTCTAGTAGTCTTTATGGAAATGATGAAACAATTTTTTCCATCCTTATGTGGATTTATTTTTAGTGGTTTTCATGGATGATATATTAGTGTATTATCATAATTGAAAAGACCATTCCAAACTTCATGAGATCATATTGAATACACTGAGATAGCATTAGTTATATACTAATCTCACAAATTGCCACTTATGGATGGATCAGATTCAGTTTCTGGGTCACATTATCTTAGAGATGGGAGTATCAGTTGACCTAGGGAAGGTGAGAGGTGTAGTTTCTTAGAAGAATCCTAAGAACTTCTTTGAGGTATGGAGTTTCTTGGGGTTATCTAGTTACTAAATAAATTTCATACATGACTTCTCATGATTAGCAGTTCTACTTAAAAGCTTGATTAAGAAGGGTGTGAAGTTTGTATAGTCGGATTCATGTGAAATGGCCTTTCAGGAGCTGAAAGGGAGATTTAGTTCAGTGTCAATACTAATTTTTTCAAATCCAATCATAATTTACATTGTTTAATTCAATTCATCAGGTATTAGGATAGTAGTAGTCCTTATGCAGGGGATAGATTCATAGCATATAGGTCTCGATATTTGAGGTCACATGAGAGGAACTACCTGATGCATTATCTAAATTTGTCTATATTTATTCACACATTGCACTTTTGGAGACATTACTTACTTGGAGAGTGTTTTTTGGTGTACACGGACCACAAAATACTCAAATAAATATTTACACAGCATTATCTGAATCTGAGGTAGTGAAGGTGGGTTGAATACCTACAATATTTTGATTTTGAGCTTGCCTATATGCCTGTTAAAGGAAATGTAGTGGCCAATGCACTGAGTAAGAGGACTCAGATACAGGCAGTTCAGTAGTCCAGTAGTGAGTGGCAGCTCATGGATTTGTTTTTTGAGATGCACTTAGAGGTGCATGATAGTCATGGGTAGACTTATCTATCAGCCTTAGTTGTTAAATCTACCCTAGTAGATATAGTGAGGATGAGGTAGCTATCATATTTTTAGAGCTTAGTCCTATGGGAAAGTGTAAAAGGTGAGGACCCTCCTCCTTGTTGGACTGTAGGTGAGGATGAGACTCTGCATGTACATGATCACATATGGGTTTCAGTAAACATGCATGAGGAGCTGATGTGATACTTTCATGCTTCATCTTGGGAAGTGTTTCCTAGAATCACCAAGATGTATTAGGATTTACATCATCAGTACTGGTGGCTGGGTATGAAAAGAGATGTAGTTGGTTTTGTCATGAGGTGTTCCACCTATCAACAGGTGAAAGCAGAACACCATCGACCAGCCGAAATTTTACAGTAGTGACCCATCCATGACTATAAATGGGTTAACCTTGCAATGGATTTCTTGATAGATTTACTAAGGTTTCCTTAAGGTAATGACATTGTATGTGTTTTTTTTGACATGATCATGAATATTTCACATTTTCTTTCAATCAAGAAAACCTTCGGTGTTGATGAGCTTGGGAGGTTTTACATATGTGATATAGTATGACTTCATGGGGTCCCACACACTATCATTTCAGATAGGGATTCCTGGTTTACTTCATAGTTCTAGCAATGGATTTAGAGGTAATTGGGTACATAGGTGCTACTAATCATAGCATACCACTCTTAGATAGATGGCCAGTCAGAGCATACAATTCAGGTTCTTGAGGAAATGTTGCGAGCATGAAACCTAGATTTAGGGGCCTCTTAAGAGAGGCATATACCCCAAGTTTAATTAACCTAAAACAATATATTTTAATCTACTATTCAGATAGAGCCTTATGAGGTTTTTATGGTATGTTATTCCAATCACCCCTGTATTGGTTAAAGGCAGGAGAGGAAACTATGATTGGAACTCGTCTTGTTCAGGAGACCATAGAGAAGGTGTAGTTGATTTGGAATTGGATGTATACTATTCAGTATCATCATAAATCATGTGTCTATCACCATAGATTACCTCTAGATTTTGATTTTGGGGATTGTTTTTCTTACATGTTTCACTAAGGTTGGGAAATAGTATAATTAGAAGACAGGGTAAGCTTTCACCGCATTATATCAGGCCATTTGAGATTCTAGATAGAGTCAGTCCAGTGGCATGTCAGTTTTAGTTACCTCATAGGTACCAGGAGATGCATGAATTCTTCTATGTATCTCAGCTACGATGTTATTATTCAGACTTGTCTCGTTCCTTTTATCCTAAGGAGGTTGATTTATAGGTAGATGTATCCTTTGAGAAGCATCTAATAAATATTGTGGATCATAGCACAAAGGTTATCTGAGGTTGGTCAATTCCTTTATTAAAAGTTCTAACTTATCACAGTTTATTAAAATATGGGACCGAGGATCGAAAATATGATGTATGATCTTGATGGCCAGAGTTATTCTCAGACATTCTTGATCACCCTTGAGAAGGCAATTCGGGGATGAATTTATTTAAGGGGAATGTTTGTAAGAACCTGGTTCTTCTTTGAGGTATGTATTCTTTATTTTTTATCAATTATCAGATTAAATGTCTAAATATGAACTAATATAAATTCTATTTGAGGTTATGGAGGTATTGGTGGTGTCTGAGGCTGTTTTGGAGCCCGAAACCCAAGTTTTTGGTGAAATGGCCCAGCATGTGGTTAGTGCAAAACATGTGAGTTGTGTTGCATGGATGTGAGGCCAGGTTTATAATTTTGATAGTGGTTTTTTTCATTTTTTCTTGTTTAGTAAAACTGTGAAGACAAACCATGAAGTTTCCCCTTCCCTACAGTTAAGTGTGTACGATTGTCGCACGGTTTGGAAAAACCATGTGGCCAAACCGTGCGACCCTGTTATTTTGGGTAAAATTAAAAAAAATAATTAAAATATAATTTAAACCTAAACCTATCTCACTCTTTCTCTAACATGGATATTAGAAACTTGGGATCTCCCTTTTGAACCCTATTATACGATTCGATCCTCCTCCTCCACCAGGTGTCCGATTCAAGAATCGTCTATCTTGTGGGATCTGTGCCAATAAGATCTTGATTCCTTTTTTGTTCTTTCTATTTTGGTTTGGTATTGACGAATCTATTTAGGTGAAAGATAATTTTTTCTATTAATATTTTATTTGTAAATTATTTAATTTTCTCTTAATCGAAGATGAATAAGTAGTTGATATTGGATGATCTATCCTCTTCAGACCTATGGTAGGTGATCTCATGCCTTTCGTTAAAAGTAGAGGTGTTTATATATGTCATTGTGTCGTGTTCCCAGTTTACGAGTGTCTCCTTAAATGAATTTTTATCCTTGAATATAATTTTTAAGTATGTCTTATTTAGTTAAAGATACCATAAATGAACATTATAGGTTATATACCTTGATTTAGAAACACCCTTGGGGGTGTTGGTAACATAGATGGACCACCATGGGTGGCCTTAAAACTTGGATACCTTTGAAAGGTACCACTAACTTTACCTTTTACTTTTATATGGGTTTTAAATGGATGAATCGAATTGTAAATAAAATTGATGAATTAGTTTATCAATTTAATTTTAAATTTTAAATGAAATGGATTAAATTTAAGGGATGGTATGACCATGACCCTTGTCCCTTATTATGAAATTATTTATTAAGCATGAATTTATCTTTATTTTGATATTCCCTTGTGAGTTAAATATATTTTATGACTTGTATATACTTTTTAAGATTGAAATTCTTGTTATGATGAATTTATAATGTGATTAGTTTGAATCCAATCCTTATAATATTGGCTAATACTGTGATACACCTTTTGAGGTGACTTCTAGGTTGAATGTTCTTAGTTTTGATCTTGGAATATTAAATGAAAATGAATAAATGGTATTTAATTGTTTGAATGTTTATATTCATTGGGTGACACATGGATTCAATGAATAATTACATGGATGAAATCAATTAGCTTGAACCTTGCTTATCCCTGAGTGATACTTAGACTCCCTAGAGGACTTCCAAGGACAGAATCTAAGGATTGAATTATATTCCAAGTGATACATGGATTAATATGATAACTACATGGATGGAATCAAATGTAAATGATCATATTTTCATGGGTGATACTTGGGATCCCTTAGTGGACTTCCAAGGATGGACTCATTTGGCAGGGATGTTATACCACACCTAGAGTGATACCTAGGTTCTTGAGGATCTCCATGGATGGGCTCACAGGGTGTGGGTTTATATTATACCTGGAGTGAGATTTGGATTCCAACTTAGGAATTTCAAGGGTAGGATCAGGTTCAGAATTGATTAAATAATTAAGTGAGTTATATGACGCAACTGTCAATCCAAAGAAAAATCTTGGATTCGGACTTTGTTTATACTTTATGTGTGGCCTATTTAGGCATCCTTGATCATGTTATCACAGGGTATTCCAATCTATGCACTAGATCTCAAAAATTAATGTTTAAATGAGAATAAATGGTTAATTGAACATGCTTATAAATGAAACATTCCTGACTGTTAAATCATAGACTTACCTTTTAACTAAAATTAGTTATAAATGAGAACCTAGACTTATATTATGTTAATGGTTTTAATTGCTTTATTTACTTACTATATTCTGTCTGCACGTTGTTGTTATATATATTCACTGACTGGATATCACAGACCATGGGTAGTTACCTAATAGTATTATGTATCACACCATATTTGGGTCACCTTTTTGTACCCAAATAGATTACATGGTTATAGGTATGGATAAGGGAAAGAACGTTGTTATAGGTTCTTGATATCTTCTTAAGATATGGGGAGCATGGGACTGAGATGAGGCTCACAATGCTAGTAGATACTTCTGTCCTTTTTGTAATTTTGTTACATGATTTGTATATCTAACTTGTATACATGTTTTTGATTCTTTCCTATAGACATATGACATGTATCATGACCATCATTGTATATAATAATCCTTTGGTAATATTATCTATTCCTACTAATTATCTATTGTCTGATTGTTCTTACCTCTTATGATAATTATCTATTATTGGAATTCCTCTATGTTACACTCTCATAATGAGGGAATAGTATTCTCATGGAAACATGTAGTCCCTTGCTGCTAGTTGATATCCTTTGAAAATTTGGGAGATTCACTTGAGGCCTTGTAACCCACCGAGATCAGGGCACTGTTGAGTGGCACCCAGGTTCGAGATGTTACAGAGTACATGTCATGTAGTGATACATAGACATGTATCTATGTACTTATCTAGACACCCCCATGTGAGGGGTACATGTCCATGTAATAGTACATGGTCAGACCTCAGGTGTACCCAGGCATGTAGAAGTATATGGATAGACCCCAAGTGTACCTGGGGCATGTAAAAGTACATGTCCAGGGGTGTATTTGAGAGAACACACCGTGTATTATTCCCTTTGAGGGTTTTTGGATGATTTTGTACCCTTAATCAAGAAATGGAATCAAGAGGAGTATATTATGAGTTTTTCCACAAAGGACTTGATGGTGGAATCCTATGGGTGTTTTGAGGAAATCTAAGAGGTAATTCTGGGAGAGAGATCTATGATGATGAGTTTTTTCCTCCAATAATTGAATCCAGAAGTCTCTTGAGATGGATATTTTAATATCTTTTATTTTCCATGTATTATTTTTGGATATTATATGGATTATTTTCTAGACCATACACTGAGATGACGTACAATTCTGATGCCCGGTATGCCCGGAATAAATGTCTGAAATATATTAAATATATTAAATAGAACGTGCACATAGCTTTCAAAAAAATAACTTATAAATGGGTTTCTGGATCAGAAATCTGAGGGCACCATTGAGTTCATAATGTGAGTTTTACCCTAGGAATTAATTAATGTTAGTTGGTGTGGGTCATTTGTGTAAAATTTATCACAGGCATGGAAATGAATAAAATAATTAAAATAAATTTTTTTTATTTTTTTGTTGACGTAGTGATTTTTTGATCTTTAAATAGATCATTATGTCATACTTTCATGGTTATATATATAACCCTAAAAAATTTAGAGGACCTTTGGAGAGAGCTTCTAGGATTCTCTCTTAGTAAAACAACAACAGGATCGTGGATTGATGATCGATGCACCTCAGATTTGATGGATTTTTCCAAAAACAATGATGCCACATAGTTATTCATCAATGACTGGTCCAATCAAGTTAGTAATGTGTTTTATTTGTATTTCATCCCTATTCTTGATATCTATGTTTAATTTGGACCAATCAACGAAGATATTGATCTGCAGTTCGATCGTCTTGTGGTATGGGCATATTTGTAGTGTTTTGACCGGATAATTATCTTTTTGATTTAATTATTTTTATTCTCATTCTAATGGTGATGTATCTAGACTGATATAAACATTGAACAAGGTTCATTCCTCTAATATTTTCTTATTCCCCCCCCCCCACCATTCATCGTTCATCATGAGTGTTCTTCATTTGGACCATGACTTGACTTATCTCGATCGATAAATATTTGTGCACCCATTCCTTGGCACAAAAATCCAATATCGTAGATCTAGTATTGGCACAAAACAATGGTGGTGTGAAGATGGAAGCGGTGATGAATCGAATGATGGTTGATACCAAATTTCATATTCTTCACCACACATCAAATAATGACAATGATCTTCTTTTCCGAGTGGATAAAAGGCCCAGATATTTTTGATTTGGTGATGGCATGACTTGATGAGGATTGATCTACAGTTTTCTAGAAAGGAGACTACCATATTGAAGGTTGGAGAATCATTTGGTATTCATAGAGGAAAAACCAGTGGTTCTAGAAAATCATGATCCACACAGTGGGTAATCTGGGATTACATGGTGTGTTGGGCCCCTTGAGCAGCGGATAGGGTTTTTTGGTAGAAGATAAGTATCACACAGTGTGTAGATCATCCTACACGGTGTGTGGTCCCTCCTCAAATACTCTATGTTTACATAGAAGAATACATGGACATGGGGTGGAGTACACGAGTTTCCTTCATGGAATATAATTCCCCACACAACATGACATGAACCAGGTACATGGGCTAAGATGTGTACTGGTACATGAGTAGACATACACAAGATGGAGTCATGTAATGACACATGGGTGGACTAAATGGGTAGCCTACATGCTATGTAGTACTACATGGACATGGCTTGATACATAGTCTATCCACATGGCCAGGACCCAGGGTCAAGGGACACAGTGTGTGACCCCTACTACATGATGTGTACTCCTTTATACATGGATTGGATCTCTTGTCTTCTGTATCTTGGAAAAGTTTTTTTAGGGTTTTTTCCCTTATCCTTTCCCAAAAGGTTGATATGGAATCATTTAATACTCCTAGAACTATGATCCCTTCAGCAAGACTTCCAATATATAGTCATTGGAATCCCTCCAAGAGTCCCGGAGTGAGATCCCCTATTCATCTTCATGCCCTAGGTGGAGTTATTGGTATCGACGTGACCAACACTATGTATAAATAAATCCTATACTTAGCATATTAATCTATATTGAGTTTCTGGTATCACACCATGGACCTGGTAGTGATCCTCATTTTTGTATCATATTCTCTTTGGAATGTTAGTATTTTCTTTCTCATGATGAGACCCAACAATTAGTACCTCTCAAATGGTCATAATCAGTGAAATCGGACTCAAAAATGTATTCTCTCGGACAAGTTCTTCAAGTAATCTTTAATATGGAATCCTAGGCTAGTAAACTATGGTTGTGACTTACCTTTAGACTATGTGTATTTGTTTATTATATCTGGGTATTTTTGTTATGTGTTTTCTAGAAATATACCTATATAGAGCTAATTTTATTTTTCCTTTTTTGTATTCTTTGTGGTTTAGAGGTGTCCTACTGAGTATTGTTACACTCACCCCTTCTCGGGATTTTCCCGTACATGTTGTGTCTTATAAAGATGATTGACCTTTCGATAAAGTCCTAGACAGACCAGGACCAGATGGTGCTTAGTGATACTAGATAGACCAAGGTGTTTTCCTACGGCTTTCAAATAGTAGTCCCTTTTTGTTTCTGTTTGGAATTTTGTTTCATACTCTTTGTAATGGGATTTTAGTTTTCTCTATTTACTTTCTTTTACTTCTTTTTGTACTCTGGTTATAGGATTTGGATGTATGCATGCATGTTTGTTCAGTTTTTATATTTCATAATTTTATAGGCTTGGAAATGTGTGTGTGTGTGTACATGTACTTAGGCTAAGGCCTCCCATGTTAGTGATATGCCTACTCGGTGCTAGTCACCAGCCCCTAGCCTATTGAAGGCAGGCTTGAGGAGTCACAACATGGGACCCACTGGGATAGGTCGTGATAGAGTGGTATCAGAGTTTTTAATTTTTACCTTAGGACTAAGAGTCTATGAGATTGGTTTTGGGACATGGTGTTAAGTGTTTCAAGCTCATATTTCAGGATAGAATCTTCAGTGTTGGTGGGGAAGTCAACATATCCATACACCAGGACTCTGATCATCTGTTTTTCGACTTAGTACATGAGAAAATTGGTTGTAGGGAAAACAATAGTACATGAATCATATAAGAATGGGTTGTGTTTCTATGTCCTTATTGAGTCATATCTACAAATATTATCATTGATCATGGTACATCTTATTTACTTTCAGGATTCATCCATGATGTATACTAGCTAGGATTCACCATTATGGTTATGAGAATGACCCCCTCAGTGATGAGGCATCGATTTAGAGATCATTTCCCAAGATGTTACCTCCAGGTGGTGCACCATCCATACCACAACTAGTAGAGAATTATGTGGTACCCGTGGTACTAGAAGATAAGGAGAATAGGATGAACATGCTTCATGAATTTCAACGGAAGAGGCCCCTCAAGTTCTGAGGAAAACCTGACCCATAAGTGGTGGAGGACTGGCTTGAGGTGGTGACCTAAGTTTTCATCTATTCAGGACACAATAAGATAATATTTTGGTCCTGACAATGAGCCTTCTTTATGTCTTGATGGGGCGATAGTGGTGTTTAGTGGCCTAAACTTATGATGAGGTGACTCTTTCATGGAAAAAAGTTTGAGAAACTTTTTAGAGAGGATTTCTCACTAGCTATGTTGAGGGATGTACATATCCATGAGCTTTTACAGCTCCAGTGGGGTAGTATGACAGTGGCTGAGTATTCATCAAGGTTTAACAACCTATCCAAATACTCAATGGATATGGTTTTAGATTAGTTCTTTAGGTCTCGGACCTTCGAGTAAGGTCTTTGTAGATACATCTAAGCTGATGTTATCCCTTTGTGCATTCCTACCTATGATGGGGTGCTAGGGAGATCTTTGGTGGTTGAGAGTATCTTGGATGAGTAGATATAGCTTGTGGTTGTCAGCAGTGGAAAATCAGGAGTAGAGACCTCAGCAGTAGTGAGATGACATCAGTCTCAGGGACCTCGACATGGTAGATGTTTCAAGAGGAGGTCCCATGATAGAGTATTTGTAGTTCATAGTTCACGAGGTGGGTCCATACATCCTAAATAGAGGCAGTACTACTCATGTGAAGGGAGGATACATCTCACCTGATATTGTCCGACCCACCATATAGTTGACAAAGAAACTGTAGATGGTCCACTGAGGTTGAGGTAGTGGTAGGAGCTGGAAGGTTCCCAGGGTGTCGAACATGGAAGAGGAGCTGGGAGAGCAGCAGGAGGTGGTCGATGCTTTGAACTATTACCACCACCACCCCCAGATGGTCCACATTAGGCTTAGGGAGCTGGAGGATAGGGGGGACAGTTGTAGGTGATTAAAGCTTATGACCCGGAGGCTCTAGGAATGATTCAAGATATGATCTATTTGTTTTCTACTTTAGCTTCAGAGCTAATAGAAATAGGTTCTATTCATACCTTTCTTTCCACATATCTTGTTCAAGACTTATAGATTCTAGTTGAACCATTGACTCGACCCTTATGCTTGGAGACTCTTACTGAAAAAGACTCTATGATCATGTACTTGTGCCAATAGTTTGACCTTAACTCTTGGAGGTAAGAGTTTCAATTGGGATCTCTTGGTAGCAGCGTCGAGACCTTATGGAATCATTCTTGGTATGGATTGGTTATTTATAGTCCATGCCTAGATTTAATGTTTTAGGTAAAGGGTGTGGTGCATCTGTAGTGATGGAACCAGGTTTTCCTTTGTTGGTGAAAAGGAAAACCAGGAAGTGTAGGATGGACTCATTCATAGGATAGAGTATCCTATTACTCATTATTTGGTTATATTAACCCTTGGTGTAGTGGATTTTATGAGTTTCTAGTTTATTGCAAAGGTGTAGGATTATGAGTATGTCTTCCTTGAAGACATTCCAGGTTTACCTCCCCACCAAGAGGTATACTTCTACTTGATCTACAGCTTGGGATGTCACTGATATATGAACCAGCATATCGGATGGATCACATAGTTCTATGAAAGATGAGGGTATAGTTGGATGACTTACAAAATAAGGGATTTTTTTGACCCATTTTTTCACCATGGGAATCCCCAATTTTGTTTTCCAAGAAGGCATATGGTAGATTGATGTTGTGTGTGTACTATTGGCCCTTGAACTAGGTGACCATGAAGAAAAAGTACCCACTAATGAGGATTGATGAAATATTTGATTAGATGAGAGGGGTGTGATGGTTCTCAAAGATTAAACTCAGATCAAGATATCACCAATTATCAGTACAGGCCAAGGATATACCAAATATGACATTCAGATGTCTCTATGGTCACTATTAGTACTTAAAGATACCATTTAGTGTGACAAATACCCCAGCAATATTCATGGGACTCATGAACTGGATCTTTCAGCATTATTTTGACTATTTCATGGTAGTCTTCATCAATGATAAACTTGTGTACTCGGTTTCCGAGGAGGAGCATGTGAGACACTTAAGGATAGTTCTAGATGTACTCTGAGAGAACCAACTTTATAGAAAGATCTCGAAGTGCTAATTCTAGATTCAGGTGGTCCACTTTCTAGGACAGGTTATCTTAGTAGATGGAGTGGCAGTGCACCCGGCCAAGGTTGAGGTAGTGTTAGCTTGGGATCCACCTAAGAGAGTGATGGAGGTGCATAACTTCCTTGGGTTGGTAGTATATTACTGGAAATTCATACTTGATTTCTCTAGGATATCAGCACCCATGATATATGTGACTCAAAAGGGGAATCCTTTCTTGTGGACAGAGAGGTTTCAATAGGTTTTTTATCAATTGAGGAAGAGTATGAAGATTTCTCCTATCTTGATATTTTCAAATAATGGTGTCAACTACGTGGTGTTCTATGATGCATCAAGAACTAGGATTGGTTGTGTTATGATGTAGAGGAAAGCAGTGATTTCCCATGGTTCATTCTAGTTGAGACCACATGAGCAGAACTATGTGACCCATGATCTTTAGTTAGTAGTGGTAATCTTCACTTTGAAGATGTGGCAACACTACCTGATGGGCGAGAAGTTTATCATCTACTTTGATAAAAAGAGTCTCAAGTATATATTCTTTTATAAGGATCTCAACTTGAGATAGAGGAGATGTATAGAGTTCCTCTAAGATTATGACTTAAAATTTTTCTATAATCATAGGAAGGGGAATTTGGTAGTCGATGCTCTCAGCAGGAGATCTTATTCGCAATTGTTGAATGAGGCATCAGAGTAGTTGGACTCATTAAAATTATCCTTTGTGGATGGAGATGGAGAATATTACCTCAATTCGATAGTTGTTACCCCTCCACTCCTGTAGCGAGTCAGGAAGGCATGACTTGGGGATACCAAGTGTGAAACCCTACATTCTCATATATCTACAAGCCCGATTCCTGATGGATTTTCTAAATGTTGGGTGCATGTTGTTATTTTTAGAGGAGGAACGATGGTACCAATGATTTTGTGAGAGGAGGTTCTAAGATATTTTCATACGTATCCTTTGAAAGTTCATTTAGGTATAAAAAAGATGTACTAGGACCTTTGACCTCAGTTTTGGTGTTTAAGAATGAATAAAGGAGTTGCAGAGTTTATCTCTCGATGCCTTACTTATCAGTAAGTGAAGGTTGAGCACCAAGTTCCTGCGATTTTAGCTTAAACCCTTGAGGTTCCAAAATGGAAGTGGACGGGATTACCACATATTTCTAGGGGATACTATGCCATCTGGGTGATCATAGACCAACACACCAAGTTGTCCCACTTCCTAGCTATATGAGAGAAGAGTTCAGTAGAGATCTTGGGATGCCTCTACATTCAGGAGATAGTTTGACTCCATGGAGTTCCATTAATGATTTTTTCTGATCATAATGATCACTTTACATATCTGTTGTGGAAGGGATTACATGATGCATTTGGGACCCAGTTACGCTTGATCATAGTATTTTACCCCCAAATTGATGGCTAGACTGAGCGGACCATTTATGTTCTTGAGCAAATTGTATGAGCTTTCATGTTGGAATTTCGTCATAGTTGGGAGTATTACCTACCACTAGTGGATTTTTCATACAAAATCATATATAATTCCACCATTAGTATGGAACCATTATAGGCTTTTTATGGGCGACCCTGTAGGTCACCACTTTGTTGGACTTACCCAATAGAGTCAGCACTCATGGGCCCAGAATTAGTGCGAGCTATAATAGAGAAGGTAAAGATCATCTAGGAGAATATAAATACCAAAACGAGCCATTATAATTCTTATACTAATAAGTGATGGAGTCCATTAGAGTTTGAGGAAGAAGACCATGTGTTCCTACAGGTTTCACCTCGATGTGGATTATGGAGATTTGGTCGGGATGACAAGCTATCATTGAGGTTCATTGTCATTTTTTAGATACTATGTAGAGTTAAAAAGGTGTAATACTACTTATCTCTACCTCCACATTTATATCAAGTGCAAATCATCTTCCATGTGTCACAGCTAAGGAGGTATGTGCATGACCCATCGCACGTTATCGACTAGGGAGAGCTAGATTTTGAGGATGGAGTGATCTTTTCTAAGTACTCGGTGGAGATTGAGGATTGGTAGGAGAGGATCCTTCATGGTAAATTGACTCATTTAGTGTATGTATTATGGTATCATGGGAATCTTTAGGAGATCACATGGGAGCAGGAGGCTCATATTCGTGCTCAATGCCCACATCTTTTTTAGTAGCCCTTGTTTTGGATTTTTGGGGACGCAAATCCCTAAAGAGGGGAAATGTAATGTCTCAGATTTTCCATGTATTATTTTTGGATATTATATGGATTATTTTTTAGACCAAGCATTGAAACATCCTACAATTCTAAGGCCCAATGTGTCTGAAATAAATATTTGAAATATATTTAATATATTAAATAGTACGCATGCATAGTTTTCCTAAAAAAGTGGAATAAATTAAAAAAATTCCCTAGATCAAAAATATGAGGGCATCATTGAGTTCAAAATGAGAGGTTTACCCTAGGTGCGACTTAAAATTAGTCGACACAGGTTGTTTTTGGAAAATTTATCACGGGTATACAAATTAATAAAATAATTAAAAAATATTTTAATTCATTTCATTGATGCAGAGATCTTTGGATCTTTAAATAGATCATTATTTCAGATTTCCAGGGTTAGCTACATAACCCTGGAAACTTTGGAGGACCATTGGAGAGAGATTAAAGGATTCTCTATTAGGAAAACAGTTATAGGATCGTGAATCGATGATCGACGCACCTTGGATTTGATGGACCTTGCCAATGATAATGATGCTGCATCTTTCTTTATAATATATCAATCTAATCTAAGTAGGGTGTGTGTTTTATTTGGATTTTATCCTCGTTCTTGATTTCTATAATGAACTCATACCAATCAATGAACAAATTGATCCATGATTTGATCATCTTGTGGGATGGTAATTTTTGCATGGTTTTGATGGGAAAATTATATTTTTGATTTAATTATTTCGATTTTCATTCTAATGGGTATGGATTGATATCGATACAAACATTGATCAAGGTTTGTCCCTCAAACCTTTTCTTGTGATTTTCTCCCCCCGTTCATCGTTCATCATGGGAGTTCTTCAATTGGACCATGACTCAACTTATCCCGATCGATCATTGTGCACTCATTTCTTGGAATAATGATCCGATATTTTAGATCTAGGATCGACACAACACGATGGCGATGTAATGATGGAAGAGGCAGAAAATCAGATGACGTTTGATACCGGATTTCATGTTCTTCATTTTGTAGTAAATAATGATGATGATCTTGTTTTCTAGAAATATCAAAGGCATGAATCATGTTTATTCGGTGATGGAATGAGTCAATGAGTCTTGATCTATAGTTTTCTAGTAAGGTGACCACTGGATTGAAGGTCAGATAATCAGAAGGAATGCACGAAGGAAGAACTAGGGGTTCTGGAAGATCCTGATCCACACGGTGTGTAATCTGAGATTACGTAGCTTTTGGGTCCCCTGAGTGGCAACTAGGGTTTTAGGTAGAGAATAAGTATCACATGTCATGTGGATCAGCCTACAAAGCATGCGGTCCCTCCTCAAATACTTGGAATGTACTTTGGATAATACACAAATGTGGGGTGGGGTACACAGGTTGCCTACATGACGTGTACTCCCCCACATGACATGGCCTGGACTAGGTACATGGGCTAAGTCATGTACTGGTACACAGGTAGATGTATACAGGATGGAGTTGTGTACTAACAAATGGGTAGACTACATAGGTAGCCTACACATCGTGTAGTACTACACTGACATGGCTTGAGACACAGGTCATTCACACGGCTAGGACCTGGGGTCAAGGGACATGGCATGTGACCCCTACTACATGCCATGTACTTTTTTATACATGGATTCTATCTCATATCCTTCATATCTTAGACAAGTTTTGTTAGGGTTTTTTTTCTTATCCTTTATCTAAAAGTTGGTGTGGAATTGTTTCCTACTCCTGGTACTACGATCCCTTCAGTAAGACTTCCTGGATAGAGTCATTAGAATCCCTCTAAGAGGCCTAGAGTGAGATCCTTTATTCAACTTCATTTTCTATGTGGAGTTCTTAGTATCAACATGAACAACACTATGCGTGTGTCGATCCTCTACTTAGTAGGTTAATCCATATTGATTTTTCAGTGTCACACCATGGCCCTGACAGTTATCATCATCTGTGTATTGTATTCTCTTTAGTATATCAGCATGTTCTTTCTCGTGATGAGACTCAACGATTAGTACCTCTCGGATGGACATCAGTAGTGCTATTATAATTATGAGTGTTTTATCCTGAACATGAGCTTCATGGAATCTTAGAGCTAGAATACTAGGGCAGTATAATGTGGTTTTGACTTACCTCTAGACTGTGTGTCTTTGTTGAGTATATTTGGGTATACTTTTTATGTGTTCTATAGACATATACTTGTGTATAGATGACTATATTTTTACTTTGTTATATGATTTGTGGTTTTAGGGTATCCTACTGAGTATTGTTATACCCACCCCTGCACGGGATTTTCCTACTAATGTCATGACTTTTACAGGTGATTGACCTTTCGACAGAGTCATAGATGGACCAGGACTAGATGGTGCTTAGTTATACCAGACAGACTTAGGTGTGTTCCTATAGCTTTCAAACAGTAGTCCCTTTTTGTTTTAGGTTGAACTTGTGTTTCAAACTCTTTGTGATGGGCTTCTATTTGGCCCTATTTACTTTATTTTACTTCTTGTCATACTCTGGTTATGGGATTTAGATGTATGCATGCATGGTTGTTCAGTTTTTACATTTTAGTATTTTATAGGCTTGGAGATGTGTGGGTGTGTACAGGTACTTAGGCTAAGCCCATTCATGTCAGTGATATGCCTACTCAGCACTAGTCGTTATCCCCTGACCTATTGGAGGTGAGCTTGGGGAGTCATGGTATGGGCCCCATTAGGATGGTTCATGATAGATATTTGGTATGATACCCATGTAAGGATCAATAGAATGACAATAAGACTTTTCATAGGAATTATAATTCCCTTAGGTGTTGAAATCATGAGACTATCCTTAGTTTATAGGACCTTGTTTTGTTTTTAAGAGAAAGATGCGTAAAATGTTCAGGCCAATCAAGAGTGGCCTGGAAAAGGGATGAACTTGGGTCCATCTTCTTTGTGAGATGTGTCTACCTAGGTTTTTAGACCTTGGGCAAGATAAATGGGTTAGTTAGGGGACTAACCTAGTGAGGCATTGACAACTGAGATGGATCATGTCCCATATTCTTGAATATGTATTGGTCAGAGATACCTCATGTAGTTGGTGAGGCTATACCGCCATGTTGATGATGTCATGGGGTGAAACATCCTTAGATAATCAGGTTTTGACCCAAGACTATGTTTTATATAAAATACTCCAAGTGGATTCCCCATTCACTAACCCACCCTGAGTGGGTACATGGGTAGAGATGATTGTGAGTATTACCTTAGAACCCCATTCACAATGTGAATCGATAATTCCATGGTGTATGAGGTGTTTCAGGTATGTGGTTGACCCTTGTTCTTACATACCTACCTATTCAGGTTAGAATATTCCCCATGGGATGTTGTGATGTTGTGATGATGGTACACATTCATGGAGTGGTGTTATTTTTGGCACTATCCAACATAAGTTTGATTAATCTATTCCATGGGGATAGGAATATTACCCCTAGTTGGATGATCCCACATCTCACATGGATGGTTATGTTACCCCCCCCCCCTTAGCCTAAGATCTTTGGATGGCCAGAAGATGGGTATATTACCCTCGGTGCTCGAATATTCCATGGGGATGGGTATATTACCCCTATTTTGATGAATATGCACGTCACAATGATGGGTATATTACCCTCATTGGAATTTTCTCTCTGGATAGGTTGATAATGGTTATATTACCCCTAGGGATTGACTATGCCATAAGGATGGGTATATTAGCCTTGGTTGGATGAGCCCACATATCATAGATATGGGTATATTATCCCATTTTTTCTATTCTCTTGGAGTATCAAAAGGATGGTTATGTTTCACCTAGATTCACACAACTCTATGGATCACCTAGAAATACATAGGGATTGGAAAAATATATGAGATGGTAGGAATGTTCATCATGAAAGCTCAGAGAAACACTGACACCAGTTGAAGCAAGTATAGTCAATCTAGGTTTCAGACCTGAGGATTGAGACTAGTTAATATGTTTTTTTGGTTATCAAGGCGTTATCAGTGATATTTTAACACTGGATGAGGTAGTTATTATTAGTGTTTTATATTAATTTATTTTTATTCTATTTATTTCTCATCTAGGTTGGGAATATTTCTTGAACATGTACTTATGAAGGCAGGTTATAGGTACACTATTGGGGGTAGCCTACTAAGATTCATTTCTCTCCCCTATAAATGCACCAAGATTTGTGTGCAAACCTTATGTATGATTTAAAATTGAGAATGGATGCATGAATTATAGGGTAGAGGCTGAGGATTTTATAATCGTATAGATCCTCTCATGTGGAGTCTCATGATTAGGCCAGAGTATCTTGAAAAGGTTTTGGATGTCTTGTATGTGGCATGGATTAGAGTTGGAAGTGGAGCTTGTTGTCTTTATTTTTTAGTTGTTTTAATTTTTTTATATTTTAACATCTTAGTGGGTGATCAGTTATTGTATGTGATGATTATTGGTCAGGTTTGTATATAACATTTCATTTTATTATAGCATCTTCAGTTAATTTACTATTTTTGTGTACTATGATGTGTATCATTCTTAGTTATTTTACTATTATTTAACACTCTAATATAGGGGTATATTATCCTCATAATACCACCTTATACCCCCTTGGTAGTCATTATTCTCTGGAATATGAGGATGTCTTCCTGATATCTCATGGAAAACTAATCCATCAACTTTAGGGGGTGATCCAAAGTGGGTAATTACAAAGTGGTATCATATTGGTTATTTTTATTTTCCCATATTATTTGGTTTATGGTATTCAGAAGATATGGGAATGTTTTGAATCAAGTGATGGATATTGGGATGGTGTGTCATGAACACCATTTCCAGTAGTAATTTCAAGTTTCCAAAGATGGGATTGATGTTCTAAATTTTCAATGTTACAATTTTTGTAATTTTCACTTTGTGTGACACACATGTTGTTTTATATTTATGATTTCTACTAGATTTATGGATCTTGACCCATTAGAAGGAAGTTATTTATTTTGTATGTTTCACTTAGCATGTAGAGATAAGATATATCTAATGCATCATTCTTATTATGTAGGGATTCACATGATAAGTAGGGATCTTCTAGTATGATTATTATCACTAATCATAGTCTAATCTATTTGAACTATCAAAAAATACACATATGGAATTTTTTCATATAATTGCATTTTTTAATTATGCACAACTAGACTGGAATGTATATGTGTTTCCTTCTTATGGCCGGTCATGTGGATTTATAAATATATGCTTGTTGATGATGATGAAATGGTCCCTCGATGTATGGTACATAAGGTGATCCTAGTAGGTTAGCGAGGCACATGGTGTCCTAGTTGGAACCCCCTTGTGGGTTTCCTTTTCTTGAGTTAAAATTCCAGTAACAACCTATATGGTGTTTTCCCATATATCTTGGAATGTAACTCTACTTAACTGAATTGATTAATGGTTATTTTCTAGATACAAATAATCATAGGGATATGTTGATTGAATTTACCATATAGGTTTAATTATTTAAAGAGATAGTAACAACCTATATGGTGTTTTTTCATATAGTTTGGACTAGAATTTTGTCTAACTAGGCCTCACGAGTATGGTTCCTCAATACAGATCATCATAGGTTCATTTCAGTTGAGTGAGTATGCCTATGTAAAATGACCAGATGATCGATTATTTAATGTTCCAGTGACATCATATACAGTGTTTTCCCCTATAGCTTTCAATGTAATTATACTTAACTGATCTAGTGATTATTGTTTTTGTTGGTACAAATCTTTTGGGATGATTTCACTGGTTGTGATAGCAGTAACTGATGAGTTGCGATTCCTAAGGGAGAATTCCATGGATAGATTCTCACTGAGAATCAATTCCTGATTAGACTGATATAATTGGAATGAGATACTATTATGTATGTGAAACCCTGTGGTGGGTGGTTTTTCATGTTATATGTCATGGGTTTTTTGAGATGGTAACAAATAGGTGTTTCCTATGAGATGTGAATTTCAATGATACATTACTTTTGGAATAAGTGGTAGACCTAGATAACTTGAGATATGAATTAGTGTTTAGTGATATTGAGCTTTTTTTATGATTGAGATAAACCTGTGAGAGGATTGTCCCTGGTCTGTAGGTTCCTTTGAGATAGAAATCATGGGTACATGTTATCTTTTGATATCAATGCATGGGAGATGAAATCGATTTTATGTTATGGTAATGTTAATTCAATGGATTCCTTCTACATGATAATTACCTTGAGTGATAGAACCTTAGAATGTGTGGCACCAAAAGTTTCTTGATATCAACGTGAGATTTTGAGGGCAGGACTAATTGGATACTTGGATATATGTAGGGATTTGTTTTAGTATTAGGGTGAGAGCGTGGGTGGGTGATCATGACTTGGAATGGTGTTGGATGAATTCTAAGCATGTGGTTAAGTTTGGAATGGGAGATATGTCTAATTTTTAAGAGCAGTATCATTGGTTCTTCAACTTGTTGGAACTGTGCTATGTGATGAATATATTCAATTGTTTAAGTGCATTAGCATAGGTTCTTGTTTTGTGGATTGAGTAAGAATGATATCCTACAATAGGTTATTTGTATAATCGATCTTCCAAGAGAAGGAAAGTGGTGGTTGTCATGGATTTTTGGTAAAATATTTATTACATTAAGTCATGAACATGTAGGTTATGTGTAGTTCTAGTCAAAACATGTTCGAGTTTTTGTATTTGTTTGGGTCCTAAAAAGGACTCAAGTGGTGTAGTCATGGTGGGCCTGTTGAGGTCGATGCTTGAGGAATGGTGTAAGTAAATACTTATGGTGGGGAGTGAACCATAGGCTATTAGAGAATGTTATCCTCATTTTAAGTGCTTTGTTGAGTATAGAGGTTTCTATTCCTGGTGATTCAAGAATGGGTCGTTTATGTTTTCCTAATCACACTCAGGTGTGATTAGTTTAGCCACATCTAGTCATTATGTTTAGTTACTAATGAGATATGGGTTGTGGAGATAGGTATTTTTATTCAATTGAGAAATGATATGGACACTCCTATGGTGTGTAGTATCATATTGATCATGGTAGAATGTCCCTCATGTTGGGAGTGTTGTGGGAACTATGAAATCATTTGTTGGATAGTTGTGATAACATCATTTGTTCAAATGATTGGAATTAAATCATGTTTTTTTGTTGTCCATAAAAACTTCATGAGGAAAAAAAGTAATATGGTGGGGATATTTTAAAGGCCCATACTTTTATAGATTGTGAAAACAAAAAGAAATTTGAATTTTTTGTTTCAAATGATTGTGTGGGGTAAAATGATCATTTTTCCCTACCAAATGATCTTGGATATTTTTTTTACCACTCCATTAGTCCCATAATATGGTTTTTACCCTAGGATTGATGTTTGGTGGAATTTCAAGCCATTTTAATTTTGGAAGAATATTTAATATTTGATTAATTAAATATTAATTTATTCACTCATGTACGAATAGTGGTATCTTTTGAAAGGAACATCATACTGAGATATAACTTCATAGTTTAGTCCAAAATGGGGGATTTTAAATAGTTAATTTATATACCCATTTGGGATTTTGGGACTTGGGATGATAATTTTAAATGGGAATTTAATTTAATTAATTAAACACTGCCCCCATTTTATTTCTATGAACAATAGAGGTGGTGAGGTATTTTCCTTGTGTGTAATGGCTAGACCAAGAGTAAAGGGGGAAATAGGCACAACTAGACTTCATCCATGGTGATGATCAAAATCAAATTGAGATGTAGCAGCTTTTGGTTGTAGATCTAGACCCAATGCTTTGGGGTTTTCACCATGATTTTGGATTGATTTATATTTTAAGTCATAAATCCCTATAAAGTAAGTTATTTTAATTTTTAAATCAATTTATGAGTTTTTGAAGACCCCATGGGGATCAATTTGGTATTATTTTGGATGGAATTAGGGTTTTAGGAGGATCATAGGGGTTTCCTATTCGGAAAATATGATCACACGACATGTGGTTTCAAGAATACACACTATGTATTCTTCTTGTTTGGGGAATATGGGTTTTTTTTACTACATTACATATAGTATGAGTATATCTCATGTAATGGGACATGGCCATGTGGCCAGGTACTTGGCCAGACACCCCATGTGAGGGGTACATATTCATGTCGTAGTACATGGCCAACCCCTGGGTGTACCCAGGGTGTATAGAAGTACATGTAATGACCCTAGGTATACCCAAGACATATAAAAGTACATGTTTTGGGATGTCTTTGAGATTTCATGTTTTATAATCATAAGGGAACACCGTGTACCATTCCCTTTGAGAGGTTTTGGATGGAGATGTTTTTTCCCTTGTAATTGAATCTATCGATCTCTTGAGAGGGAGACATGGGATGAGACCCAGGTAAAGATCGAGAGATTGATGGGAGGACAAGGAATAAGAATCTCAAATTCATTGTGTGTTGAAATTAGAATATTATCCTTGGTTTTTAGGACCAAGTTATGTTTTGATGAGGTATATTGGTTGGGAGTTTGAGGTCACCTATAGTGTACTAGAAAGGGGGTGAGCTTGGGGACATCTCCCTTATGAGAAATGTATGCCTAGGTGGTTAGAACTTGGGTTATATTAATGGGTTGGTAAGAAGACTGACCTAGCGATATATTGATAACCAAGATAGTTATTAGGCCATCTTATCGACTATTTGATGTGTGGTTAGACCTTGTATAGAGGATGAGGTTGTGCTACCATGTTGATAATATCATGGGACCAGACACCCTTAAAGAATTGGTTATTGACCCAAGACTATGTTTGAGACTGAGGAATCCAAGTGGAGTGCCACCATTTGGATTGAATGAGGGGAACTGAGTGGGTTCCTCATTGACTGGACAACCCTAAGCGGGTTCATGGGTAGAGATGGTTGTGGGTGTCACCTTATAACCCTATTCATGTTGTAAATTGAGATGGCTATGGTGGATGAGGTGGGCCAGACATAGGGTTGAAACTTATTCTTACTTACCTTTCTATACATCTTGGATTATGACTCATGGGCAGTTTTTATGCTTTTGTGATGGTACACATTCATGGAGTGGTCCTATTTCTATAACTGGATGAGGAATGTTTTATTGATCAATTTCATAGGGATAGGTATATTACCCCTGGTTGGATGAGCCCATGTTTCATGAGTATGATTATATTACCCCCATTTTCTTGTTCTCCCTAGATGTCTTAGGAATGGGTATATTAACCTTGGTGATCGAATTTTCCATGGGGATGGGTATATTTCCAATGGTTGGTTAAGCCAGAATGTCATGGGGATGGGTATATTACCTTTAGTATCCTATTCTCTTGGATGGACTAGGATAGTCATATTACCCCCCCCCCCCTAATTATTAATTGTTCCATGGTTATGGGTATATTACCCCTGTATGGATTATCCCATGTGTCACGAGGATGGGTATATTACCCTCATTGACATCTGATCTTATAGTGATCTAAGGATGGGTTTGTTTCCCCTAGATACACATGAATCTACAAATCACCCAGAAATACATGGGGATCAACCAAAGGAACTAGATAGTAGGTATGGTCATCACGACATGCTTAAATAAATGATGACACTAGCCGAAGAGGGTATGGTCCATCGAGATCTCAGACCTGAGAATTGAAACTAGTTATTATATCAGCACAGTCAAAACAACATGCTCAAAGATATTTTTAACACTGGCTAAAGTAGGTATTTTTTGTGGTTTTTATTTATTTAATTTATTCCAGATAGCTCTCAGTTAATATTTTTATATTTCATGAGCATGAACTTATGAAATAAGGTTATAGGTTTAGCTTTAGGTTGGTCTACTAAGATTCATTTCTCACCCTCTATATGGACACCTTGGTGTGCGTAAAAACCTTATGTCTTCTTTCAGGTTGAGCATGGATGCATGATGGATATATTAAAGGCTGAGATTTCATAATTTAATGGTTATTCTCATGTGTGGTCTTTTGATAAAGATGGAGAAAGTTTATGGGGATTTCGAGATCGTGTATGTGTCATGGATCAAAGTTGTTGGTAGAGTTTGGTGTTTTATTTTTCATTTATTTTATTTTTGTATATCTGATCGATCCAATGAGTGATCAGTTATTATATATGAGCAAGACTATTTGGATCTGTATGAACCATTTAGTTTTATTATATCATGTTTAGTTCACTTGATATTTTTGTGTACTCTAGTGAGTATGATACTTGGTTATTTTACTATTATTATGCACTCTGATATAGGGGTATAGTATCCTTACAATACCACCTTAGACCCCCACTGTTAGTCAGCAGCCTCTAGAATATGAGGGGTAATGCTTGAGGTCTTGTGGTGAACCCATCCAGTTACTTTTTGGGGTGATCCTAGGTGGGGTGTTACATCTTCAATTCATCAGCATTTGTATCCATGAGTATCATTCTCTACTTATATAATTTGAATATAAAAAAATTCTTGAGGTTATTGTGGTTTCAGTTACCATTATAATGGATTTAGATACACCTAAGAAACATTATTCTATTTTTTTTAGTTCTTTTTTAACTATTGATATGTTCTAGAATAATCATGTATTCAAAAGTAAAAAATCAAAATCAAAGTTTCTATAAAAAATCTAACATAAAAAAATAAAAAAAATAGGTGAAACATAAAGTGTATTGTGGTATATCAAAACAAGGATCCAAAATTTTTAATTTTAATAAATTACTTGATAATTTCTCCCTTTTTAAGAATCAAAATACAAGGTAATAATATTAGTTTAAATTATAAGTAAAATAAATATTACTCCCATCTATTTTAAATATCCCCCCTCAGAATATAAATATTGGAATGTCTCTCTCCCTTGACAATTTTCCCACTTTATAAAAAAAACCCACTATAAAATATTTTTCCCCCTTTATAGTTTTAAAAAAATAAATAATATGTTTAATTAATATCAAATATAAAAATGATAATTTATGAATTTTCATCTAGAATATTTCATTCCTAAAAAAATTGAAAATGAGTATAATTAAAACTGATATTTAGGATGTATATTTATATCAAGTGCCTTAGTCTATTTTAGAAACTCTTAAATATTCTTTATCATCTAAGTTATTTTTTCTCTATCTTGAAAAATAATAGAGAGTTTCAGCAATCCTAAATTTATCCCATCTATTTTATAGTTATTTTTCTAGATTCTTGATCAACCAAATATTCTCTCAATAATCATTTTAGATATTTTAATCATCTTATTTAATTTAAATCTTCTATTATCAAATTTCATGTTATGATGAAGAAATTATATCTTCATGTATAAACTCAATGTATTTTTGGGTCATATAAATGTTTGTATTCGATTTCAGAAGAACTAAAAAAGTAATAGTCATCTAATTGATGTTTTTTATTTGTGAAGATAAATCCTTATCTATCCATTTGATTTTAAAAAACATATCAACCCTAAAAACTCATTAGTAGTAACTGAATTATCTTTATAAACGCTAAATTTCATATTTTCTATCTTGGTTAAGATCTTTTATATATCTATAGACTATTCAATTGATACTTTTTGATAAATTTATTCTTTAATCATATGGATAAAAATTTTAACATCAACTAAATCAAATTCCTTTCTACTTCTCTTTTCTCTTTAATTTGTTTATAGACTTCATCCTATTCAATTTTATTTTCTAATGATTCTAGAAATTTTTTTAAAATGGACTCTGTAGTCTATTTTTATGAATATTTTGATGGAATATTTTCAATTTCATTATTCTCTACATTTTAAAGGACTTATTCTAAAAAAATTTATTTTGATATAGTAAAAGAGATTTATGAATATGTTGTTGATGATTATTTCTTGGTGGTTAGAGGTTAGAATAGATTTTATGTAACCTCATGTTATTCATATTATTTAGTATTATTCCCTTTTTCTAATATTAGAGGTCATAAAAAGTTAGATTATTCTTGGATATTCACTTATTTATATTTTCTTTTTTCCTTTCCTAGATGAAGTAAAAGAGTATTGAAGTTCCTTTCAAGGTATATCATCTTATTTTATCCTAGCCTCGTAAATTTTTATTGGTGGTTGTATAAATCAAGGATGTTTAGTTTTAAGAGACTTATACTTCTATCTCTATATTATATTCTATTTTCTAAGCCTTCACCTCATCTTTCATATTTTCATACTCTAGGTTATTTATCTCTGATTTCACTTTCTTATATTGAAACCACTTTTTATTGTGTTATATTTGTTTTAAATAAGTGAAAATGAGAAAGGATCTATTATAGATGATGTTAATATGTATTTTATTAAAATATATTTTAATTTTATTGGAGTACCCGCTCATGTTAATGAGAAGAAGGCTAAGGTTTCCAAGCAAAGGTGTAATTATGTGCTGAGATATGAATATATAGTTCCCAAGAAAAGGTGCAATTATGTGCTGAGGAAAGAGAGACATGAATTTTCAATCATAGTGCATACTATGTATATTAAAGGTAAAATACATAAGGCTATTATGAAAGAATATATTGCACATTTAAAAGTAATAAGAAGATAATAGAGACATAAAATGACACATCTTCATATATTTATTCAAGCTAAAGAGTTGAGATATCCAACCTATGATATCTAATAGTTTAAGGTTTGAAGAAGTTTGAGGTAGCCTTAAATATTTTTTTGAGTCAGATATAGATCATTGATTGTAGTTTTTGAGTCATCCCTAATATTTTTTCATATTTAGGAATAATACTAAAACCATATTTTCTATATGGGATATGATCTATTACTATTGATCTACTTTAAGCTATTACATTCAAAATATTATAATCAAAGTGTTGTGGGTTATTGATTTCTTTGTACTTGGTTGGTTCCAAAATTATGGATCCAAGGAAATTTCCTTTCCTAAGTTCCATATTGATAATAAAAGAGGAACTATGTGTGATTGGGATAACAAATACCATACACTAGGGACCTATTCATCCATATTAGAGGATAACCTTTTTAACAAATCTTGGTTTCCTTGTAACTTTACTTTCCTGCTTTAAGTACAAGAAAACTAAAGGTGAGGATTGAGTGAGAGTGATCCATTAAATAAATAATTATAGAGGTAAAATAAGGGATAAATATTTTAATTGATCAAAATTCATCTACATTGATGCCCCCCTCTCTGTGTTGTAAATATCCCAAATTAATCCTCATAATTTTAATCAAGTTATGCCTTTGATTGGATTCTCAAAAATCTCAATATTTAAAGTTTTTTAATTTCCTAAGATTTTATTTTTAAAGGATCTATGAAGTGTATATTGAAGAAACCTATTAGATCCCTATCAAATAAACCATGTAATAGATTCATGTTAAGACTCTAAATAACATGAAGAAAATAAATTCAAATAAGTAAATAAAATCATTTTTAAAATAAAATAGAGAACAATGAATCTATAATAGTTGAATATAGTAAAAGTAAATTTTATCCTATTATAGTTTTTGATAATCTTTCTCTTGGAAAAACTTATGATGAAAATGGATCCCTCTTAATAAAAAGGAATAAATATCAATTTAACCATGTTGTAATCTTGATAAAGATAGATCTAGCATGGAGGGAGAATAAATTATGCCTGATTCCAAAAGTATGAAGGTGGATAGAATTTTTTCCTTAGGTATTTAAAAATAATTACATGATTATGAGGTAACAAGAGATTTTAGTCAAGCCTTCCCTATAGAATGCCCAAGCACTAGTGGGAAAGATCATATTTTTGAGGATTCACAAGATGAAATGGTTGACATCCTAAAGGATATCCATCATAATTATCCCAAAGAGATATTCACTCTTATTTTTATCTCATTAAAATTCATGTAGGAGAGTATATAACCCAACTTGAATATGAGAATAAAATTTTAGAGAAGTATTTGGAACAAAAAGTGCTGACTTGTATCAATTTCTTAAATAAATTTGGATCCCTATGTACTATGAATGCATATCTTGATAAATATACTTCAGTATTGAGAATGATTAGCTCAATACAATCCATGGGAGAGAAGAATTCAAGAAAAGATTAAAGAAAATACTTAGGAAATAGAAGAAGTAATAACTATCAAGGATTATCAATTGGGGATCAAGGCTAATAAGATTGAGAATGTTGATAAATTCTTAGAAGAAAATAATAAAATGCATACAGATTAAGCTGAAAATATTAGAGGGGTGTGTAAAGATAAATTAAAATCCATTGAGGAAGAGAAAAATATTTTAAATATGAGATGTATTGAATTGGAAGCCATATTAGAAAATTTAAAAAATATTAAAGTTGGGTCTTCATAAAAAGATGATATAATACTTATTACCACTCACCATTATATTGATGAATCTTATTCTAAAAGATTTATATATAGTGGAAATAAATTCTTGAGAATAAATAATGATAAATCAAATGTATAATCTAAGTAAAATATATCATTTACTCTAAGATATTATGTTTGTGATAATTCATTTTTATGCATAAAATAGGTTTCAATTCAAAATATATACAAAAGTAAATGAGAAAAAATATTGAGTGACCCACCACTATATATGTAGTAGATTAAAGAAAGTGTAAAATAATTTATTCCCCAAAAAAATCCCAATTAGATAATAGAACATCACAAAACCAGCAAGCATTCAAATCTAGATAGTTTTTTATTTAGAGAAAAAAATAAAGTTTGGTTTCCTATTGTTGTTGTTATAACATATTTAGGCACAAAGTTATATATTTTTTGAAAAATATTTAAATTATTGAGGAACAAATAAATCTAAATTATGGGTGATAAAAGATAAATTGAATAAAATTATACATAAGAAATATAATAATCTCTCTATCACAAATAGATTTAAAATTCATAGAGATCTCTATGGAATTTGTAATCAAACTGATCGTAGTATTGAATCATGCATATCCAAATCAATCAATCATGTCCCAAAAAAATATAGAGAATTTAATACCACAAAAAATAAATAAATATTATCCTACCTTTGAAAATAATTATAATAGATATATTGAATGTAAAATTCCTAAGAAATTAATAAAGAAAACAATTTAGAAATCCTTGGGTTATCTATGAAAGAAAATTTTTAAACTGAGGAAGAATGTTTTTCATTATATACCTAATAAGTTTAAGAATAATTATAAAAAAAATTAAGACATATTTTTTGTGGTAAAATAGAACACACCATGAACACTTGTAAAAAATCTATGAGTATAAAAGTTGAGAGAGAAAAGATGGAGCAGAAAGGAATATCAGTCCAAGTTACAAACAAAAGGATTGATTTAGCGTAGAACATTCCTGAGAATACATATGGAAGAAATTATAAGTTTGAGTATATTTCCAAATAATGTATGATCATTTGGTCAATATATTTTTAAAATAAATAAGAATGGAAAAATTTACAAGTTCAAGGGAAAGAAGTAATTCCATATGAAGAAGCTAAATTTCATGAGATTTTGTCAACAAGTGATGACCTGAGAACTCATGATTAATTATGTCAATGGGGCAAGAAATATTGTCTCATATCAAAGGATTATTTAATCATCATGCCAAGTTAAGAATAAATTCTAAAGAAAATGAATCTAGCGCCAAAAAACTCATGTGATTTTATAGATAAAATTAATAAGAAGATTACACACAAAGTAGTAGCTAAAATATTCAAAGATACCATGTTACTGATAAAGAATGTAGATTGGAAATCCAAAAGAGTTGGAATGAATAGTCCACCCAAACATGGATCTAGAAAGATAGAAAAATCTTGGTTGTTAATCACTTCTCAATCTTATTGCACACATTAAGGAGAAAATAAGTTCCACATTATTTCAACATATTATGTTTTTTTTTATTAGTATGATTTTTATATAGAAAATTAAAGGTGATGCAAGTTATTAGTGGGAAATTGAATAAATTTTATTACTATTAAAAAAATTAATATCAAATAATAAATTCTCCATCTTGGATATAATCACAATAATTAGTGTTTATAAGAACTTCTAAAAAAATATCCACCTTGACGAAGTAAATATGAAGTTCAACCCTTGAGGGGGGAAACTTGAGTAGCTACTAAAACATTATATTTCAAGAAAATATGGAATTTAGGGAAATTACTTGAAAAATTCATTGATGAGGTATGCATTTAGATTCTCTCATACTTTTTATGAAAGAATAAATTCTAGTGTTAAGGGTCCAAATGAATCAATGACAATAAGATAAAATTTTTTAGAAAATTTCCAATTTATGAAGGTTGACTTACCAATTTTTCTGAATATTTTTAATCTATGTATTAAGATTAATGTAGTAATTTCAGGTTGGAAAATTCACATGATAATTATTTTAAAAATTGGTATCATGTAAATTTATTCAATTATTTTTTATCATCCTAGAAACAGTAAAACAGCCCTAATGAAGGTAATAAGTGGTTTTTAGTGTTATCATATTCTTATTATTTATCAAAATATTTATTGTCTAAATTTTACACTCTTTTTTTGTACACCAAAAATTCCTTACATATACTAAGATTAGAGTAATTGATGGAAAATAGCTTTAAGTGTGAATTTATACCATGTACTCTCAATAAATTTGTATATATTGTCAATTACGGGGATAGAAAAAATAAAATAAGTAAATAATTAATGGGGGAGAAGAAAAATGATAAGTTAAAGAGAGTAAAAAATTAATAAACATATGGAAATGCATTTTCTAGCATTGGTATTGAAAAAATATATAAAAAGGGTGAGAGTTTTCAACCTTCTTTGTATTGTTTCATATTTACTTTTAATAAGTTATAATGGGAATAGAGTTATTATGGATAATGTTAATATGTGATGGGTTTGAATGGTTTGGAAGATGATTATAGTACCCAGGCATGTTAATTAGAAGAAACTTAGAGTCACAAATCAAAAGATTAATTATGTATTGATCTATGAATATAGAGTTTCCAAGAAAATATTTAATTATAATTTGAGGTATGAATATTGTATTAGGATTAAATAATCACCTTATACCTTGGAAGACAATTATCACTACTATATATGTGAATAAGGGATGTGACATGATTCCATTGGATATTCTTAAAGGACTATTCACATGGTAAAGAAATGGGTTGGATAAATCTACATGATGATTCATAAAAATTTGATTTATAAAAAATTGAATATGTGTAATTTGAAAAGTTTATTGATGCTTCATATACATATTTGGTTCGAGAAAATTTGAATGTGTGGAATTTGAATTTGAGTTCCATGTAGTGTGATGAATACTATATATATTATCTCTATGAATAAGTTGTGTAAGTTAACTAAGAAGGTCCCTCATTATTATTATAAATTCATATTATTAATTGTATAAAAGTACTCTTTGATAAAGTTAGAGAAGTTGAGTTGAGGCAACAAAAGCTCATTGAAATATTCCAAATATTATTTAATGATGCATTAATATTTATAATTATTGAGGTAATAATTAAAGAAGATTTTAAATCATTCCAACGTGTTTTAAATTACATGTGAAAATAAAAATAAGTTCTAAGTTAATATATAAAGGTTCTATAATTCTTAAGAACATATATAAATTTGATAAAGGGAACTTTGTAATAATGATCACATGAATTTATAAGGTTGGATCTGACTATAAGTCTTAGAAAATGAAAAAATCGTGAACTTTATAAAATTCATTTTTGAACTTAATAAGGATCGCTCAATCTATATAAGGTTAATATAACAGCCTTATATTTTTTAGGTGCATTATGATTTAATTTAAAACTTTAACCTTACATTTTTGACCTATGAATTATTTAGGCTAAGTTTCAGGAGTTTTTGTTGGGTTATGGAGGGTTTTAGAAGAATTATTGATGGTACAAGGTTTGAGAATATTTTTTCCAAATAATAAGGATTCTCTAGGGAAACAATGAACCATGTGGTAGTAGCACCTGAGGTGGTACATCATTAAGGTATATAGTTTGATAAACCATGCCCCCCCCTCAAAAAAACTGTGTCACACCCACTAGTATCCAACAAAATGGTTGGTGAAAGATTTGAAAAACCATGTGCCCAAATAGTGTGGGTGCCTAGGTAAGGTATAATTACTCACATATTTGGCACACATTTTTCCAAAATATACACCCAAACCATATGTTCATGAAATTAATGATCCAAAAATCCCATTTTACGACCATTTATGGTCTGTTTTAAGTTTTTCTTCTTTCTATAGGAATCCTTATCAAACCATGATACTCCTCTAGCCTTTCATGATGAATTAAACTCCTCTAAAGGGTGATTCTAGAATATATAAGTTATTTTATGTCTAGGTATTAAGTTATGTGATGAAAAAACCTTTGTTCTTTAGGTTTCTTCTAGATCCACCACTTTTTTATTGAAAAGAAACATAGATACATAATTTCATTTCCCAATATATGGATTCATATTCCATATAAATATGAATTCATTGGTTATTTCTAGAACTGAGGTGGTCTTCTATGTTTCAATGACATACCTTTGATCAGAGAAATATCCCTTATGAATGGTGTACATTTCTGGGTAAGTTTCCATATATTGATCATATTGAGACTCTCTTCTTCTTGAATCTCATATTGGATATCTTTTATGATGATGGATTGATGATGTATTGATTTTTATTTACTAGACCCAAGGTTATATTCTATAATTGGTGTGTAATTCATGACTTATTCTTTAATCAACAATAGATCTGGTGAATTAACATCTTCTTCTTTGACATATCTCTAAACTAGTTTCATTGAAATACTCTATGAGGTATATGTTTCTATAACCACACTTATTGATGTGTAATATCCTTCGTTATCTTTTCTAAATATCTTTCTTGATGAATCAAAACCTTAGTTAGGCATCCTTGATGTGTAAACTAGTTTTCCATGGGTGCGCAATGTGATTTGGGATTTTATCCTTTAACAAATATTGGGGTAATTCTTCAATGAGATTGTGGTAGGAGGTTTATTACCATGTGGGGCACTTTTATACAATTTTTTCTTTGGTATGATTCTTGTTTTGGCATATCTTGTTTGACCATTCTTGATATAGACTGTATGTGGGTGTGTGTGGGTGTGTGGCCTATGTGACCTATTTATGATGCTTTATGCCATCAGTATTGCTAGTGTATATTGTTACCATGATTGATGTTGATTTCATGTTGTTATATATTGCTACTATATTCTCTTGATGACATATTATGTTTTTATTTATTATGATATTCCCTATTGTGTGAATTTATCATGCCTTAGAGGTATTATCTTGGTACTTGTAACAGGTGGACCATCGAGATATGATTACCCCTTAGAGGGGTAGTACGCATGACATGCGGTGATACCAATGATGGACTTATACACAAGTTTGGGGCATGATGTCCTTATGGTTTAACCCATGATACTAACATGTTCAATCAATGCCTTGAGGATGTCAAGTAACACATTCACATTTGTCCATATATCCTAACCCGAAACTTGATACATTGTGGATTTCAAGTAACATGTTAATTGGCATTGTGGTTTGTTCTTGATTGATTTTTACATCTTATGATTATCCATCTAGAATGAATCCTAAGCAGGTATGGTTGGGGCTCATGGTGTCTTGGTTATCACATGTACACTTGATTTATGGTTTATTATATTTTCTTGTGCATTTATTTTTATCATGTAATACACTTGTTATACTTGTTCTCACATGTTAAGGACACATTGGTGGAGTCTTTCTAGGTTTTATTATGCACACCCTGTATGGGAATCTCGATGTATATGAAGACATCATATATATAGATCTAGATAAAGGCAAGGGGCCTATGGAAGACAGCTGATAATTGGATCGTGTATCTTGTATTAGTATCCAGACAAACTCTAGAGGATTTTGTAGTGTTTATTTTCATTTATTTCACCTTATAATCTTGTTTGGATTACTACACTGGGATCCAAGTTTACTTTATTTATTTTTATGACATGTGTTCCATATTTTATTACATTATGATTCTTTATATTCTCCATTTATTACTCAAAGTTATTTTATATTTTATTTATGTTTTTTATGTATGAATATGATATCGATGGTATAGTATTCCCATTGATGTCGTTAGGACCCTCCCTGTAGTCAACAACCTCTTACATATGAGGAGGCATGCATGAGGTATTGTGGATATCCATATCGAACCTGATGGTTTGGTTCAGTTAATTATAAAATGGTATCAAAGTATAGTTTTATTCCTTTCTTTTAACTAACATGGGACATAGTAGAAAAGAGACAGGTTTGGTGGGACCTGGGTAGGGCAGTTGTCATGTTACTAGCCATCTCATGTGTAACAGACCTCTGATTTATCCGTGACAAGATTTTTGTTACTGTTTTTTGGGATTTGGGAGCTTTCATGCATCATGATTAGGCGTGTAGAATCACATTTCATATAAATATCTATTTTATTCTACAAATTTGTTATTTAATTAAATACCTTGAATTGTGTTATCTATTCAGAATAGACTTGTATTCATTGATGGGTGATATATTTGTTTATTTACTGATGTAAGATATCTATTTTTGGAATTAATTAATATATCTTGAACATGTTGTTATGTTTTGTATATATATGACCATGGTTAATGTGAAGGTATGGAGAACCTTGGATAATACTAGGAGGGATATACCTTCAGTTGTGGGTAGACTCCTAAGAGAACCTTTGTGTGATCCCATAGACTATTTTAGATCTATCTTGAACTAATGACTTCAAACATCTCAAAATTTATTTTAGAATTTTAGAAAGATTTCACCTAAAAGAAGATTGATGGGACCACTATCAAACATGGGTCAGGATTCTCCCTCTAGGGAGGATGCCCCTATTCTAGCGCTTACTATGTAGGAGGGTGTAGCAGATCATGCTCCTGCACCAACTCATGTGGCGCAGGTAGTGAACCCACCTAATCTGAGAGTCCTTACTCTTGTTCCTACCTAGAGAAGAGGTGCATTAAGGTATATAGTCAACTATGATTGATATTTATAGATTTGAAATCCATTAGCCTTTTAGGGAAATTAGGGACCACAGGATGCATAGGACTAGATTGATATCATTGAGGGTTTTTTTACCTCATTGATACGCCTGAGGATAGTAAGGTGAATCTACCTACAAGGAGATAGTAGGGCATAATGGGATAGCTATAATATGTGATAATCTCACCTGGGAGGCCTTCAAGGACCTATTTATTATGGAATTATTTCCTAACATACTAAAGTTGGACCGAGCATAGGAGTTCATGAAGCTTTAGTAGAGAACCATGATGGTTTCATTATACTCCTCTTATTTCACCAAAATAATTTTTTGTTCTACACTCTTGACTAAAAATAAATAATAAAATGATAATAAGTTCAAGATCGATCTTGGAATTGATATAATATGAAAATTTTGGAGCTTCATCCTAAAAATATACATAGAGTTTTTGTGTAAGGCCTTGAATATTGATAATATCCTGGAGGAGGATCAATTAGTTAGTCTTCTTCCACCCTTTAGTACTCAAGTGGGTAGATCTCATACTACTATAATGAGTGTCAATTCTAGTATTAGGAAGAGGAATATTGATGATGTGTATAAAAGTAGTGGTAAATAGGTTGATCAGAGTATATATTCTTCATCCCCCTCAAGAGTATTTCCATAGTACTTCAACTATGGGAAGGTCAAATATTATTAAAAAATTTTCACAACACCTTAGATCAAGTGTCAGTGGTGTGGTAACATGGGACATATCTAATAGTTATTCTCTAGAGCATTGAGGCCAAGTTTTCGTAGGGTTTCAAGATAGGTGTGATCTATGACCTAGGGATCTTTCTAGGGTCCTCAGCAATAAGCTTAGAAAATGATGACTTGGGTAAGTCACGCATCTCTGGGAAAGGGTTGAAAAGCTAAAGAGGCTGAGTATATGTAGTGGATCAGACTCCAATGGAAGGTGGTGAGGGGTCATATATTTTTCAAGGTACAGTATTGATTATATCTATGATGTATAATATATCGTTTGAAATTGATTCTTCTCATTCCTTTATATCTACACAAGTTATTATTGTAATTGACTTACTGTTCAAGTTATCTTCTAGATTTTTTCCCTTAATGCATCATTGGGAATTAAAGTGGACCATTTTCAGTGATTACTAGAGTGTCCTATAGTTATTTCTAGTTAAATACATATGTGGGACTTTATAGTTCTATAGATGGTGATCTTTGACATGATTCTTAGCATGGATTGGAAGACCATCATTCTATCACACATTGATTATTTTCATAAATGGGTATCGTTTACATCACCTAAGGGAGAGAAGTTCATGATTATGGATGAGTGGGAATTGGGAGCAAGGAGAGTGGGTCCATACATAATCCAACTTGAGATGATTATGATGTAGATTGTGGGAATGGATCTTTCAATGGGATTAGTGGTATACCCATATTCTTTTCCTCTAGTTTTGGGTCTCTATTAGGATATATTCTTGTTAGAATGTAGAATTTATAATGGCTATAATAGGTGGGGTGAATTTTAGCTTAAAAACTTAAACTAATCAAAATCCCAAAATTATTTATTATATTTTATAAGACTCAGTTATCATCCAATGATAAAAGTAACTATAACATACATATAGAACATCCAAAAAATAAAATTATTAAAGTTTAATAAATTAAACTTCTTATAACAATGAATAGTAGAAATATAATAACTTTTAGTAACAAGTAAAATTAAATATTATAAAAAAATTAATAATTACTTACTAAAATATTAATAAAAGTTATTATACTCTTTAAAATTAATAGATAAGTAAGTCACAAACCCATAATTTAGGTATCCCTGGTTTTCAACCTAACTGTAAGGTATGTATTTCTTCAATAAGAAATCCCTCGATCAATAATATTAGAATCAGCTCTGTGTTTCAATGCCCATAATCCCTCAATCATCCTGATTAGAATTAGTATTCTTCTTATCCCTATAGGCTCTTAATCTTAACCTATATTGGAAACAGTGAATAAAGTTTCAAAATGTTCTAAATAATTTACAATCCTCACTCATATTTGTATTATGAAAAAAAAATCTGAAAATTTATAAAGAGAAATTAATGAGAGGTTACAGTAGAGAAAATTACATATGGATTGAGTCACAAAATCATTAGATCCAATCTCCTAAAATACACTCTTATTTATAGGCACATCCCCTGTGATCATATTCCTTGATTCATAGAGTTGGTTTCAACAGACTCATATGAGCTCCATCTTAACAACTTAGCATGTACATCTCTATCTGATGTCATTTTGATAACACTATTACAATGATATGGAAAATTATTTCATATGGTAGTAATGATTATAACCATATGATTATAAAATTTATTCTGATGGAAAAAATTATTTTTAGTCTAATGAATCAAAATATGTTTGTCCGATAGACCAAACTTGATCAGTCCAATAAAACAGACTCAGTTGGATAGAGTAAAGTTAGTCACTCTGATGGAAAAAAATTATTAATCTAATGGACTAGACTTTTTCAGTCTGATGGACTAGAATTATTCAGTCTGATGGACTAGACTTTGTGAGTCCAATGGACTAGATTTAGTTAGTTTTATGGATCAGACTCTAGTCATTTCGATGGCCTAAACTTCATATGGAAAGTTTATATTCATTAGCTTAAAAGATTTCTACATACAGTATAATAAATGGTTTTCTAAAAAAATATTTTAAATACTTAAGAAATGTAAAGTTAGTAAAATATAGTTTCTAATAAATTGTGTTATAATTTTTAAAACTAACGATATAAATAATATAAAGAATAAATTTCAACTCAAATATATCCCCCTTTTATAAAATCACAAAACAAAACACTTAAAATATAATAACTTCGAAGAACTTATAAAATCTTTATTTTTTTAAGAACACTTCTCCCCCTATATTTATTATCTATCCCTTTCTTTGTGACTCAATTTTTCCAAAAATATATATATTCTAAAGAATAAGATAAGATAGAAACTTCTTAATAAAATCTCCCTAAAAACCTCCTTTAAAAAATTCTCCCCTAATAACTTCTCCCTCTTTTATTTTCAAAAAATATATAGGAGAGAAAAATTACCTTAAATGTTAGAGAAATAACATTACTAAAAAATAATTTATCTTAAATAAACATTCATCCATTAATATAGAAATAAAATTCAACCAAATATAATTATAAAAAAATCAAATAGAAAATGTGGAAAATAATTCATTCAAACATTCATTCAAATGTTTAGTTTTTACATCAAGAGTTTATAAGGGATAAAAATCAATATTTCTTCTAAAACCTATTCACATTATCTTTCATCTTATAAAATTATTATTGAATATTTTTTTTCTCTTGTGTTATTGACTCCATGTTTTCAATTATTTCTTCTTGAACTTGGATCCTTTTAACCTATTACTTCAATTGGTCAAATTATTATTTAATAGATTGGATATTTATATTCTCATATTTCAAATTTTCTACTTCTTATTAAAGAGATAAATTATTTTTTCTTAATTTCAAAATTTATTAATCTTGAGAATCTGATAAAATATTTAACTGATCAACTAGTTTGAACTTTTCAAAAACATCAAAAGAAAACTTTTGAAAGGAATATTCAATCTCCAAATATGTTTTCTTAATAAATTCAATCTGATCATCATGAAACTTCAAATATTTTTTAGTAACTTTAAAACAACTTATGATTTTCTTGACTCTTCTTCTTTGTTCCTTATATTAAAATTTCAATGACTTGAAATTAGATTCATTCTGAACAACTATTTATACTAAATGATTCAAATAATTTGATTGTACTAAAACATTAATTCTCCTTTGAATATTATCACACTGAGATTCAATACTTGGAAGAAATAGAATAAAATCCATAATATTATTCAAATATTCATTAAAGTAAATATTGATTCCTTCCTTTGATCAAATTGGTTGGATGGAGAATTTATTGAATCTAATGAAACAACAAAAACATGTCTTCTAGAAAGACAAAGGATTACTTTATCTTCTTGATATTTGTCTTTCCCAGTATATGAAACTTCCATGACGTCTATATTTTTATCTGATTCGTCCATTTTCAATACCTTTTTATGTGATTTATGATTTTCTATATTTTTATAACTTTTCTCCTTTTCAGAAAATATCAATTCTGTATCTTTCTCAAACTGAGATCTAAATGATGAGGTCTTAGAAGAAATCTCTTTTTCTTCTTCTTCTTCTTCTTCTTCTTCTTCTTGTAACTATTTTTTCAGCTGCCATGCTAACATCATATCACTTATGAAATCTGATTTTCTTGGTTTCTTCATATATTTTCATACTTCAATTCAAACTTATTATGAAATATACTTTTCCACATAAATATATTTCCCTTTAACTTTATCAATAGTTTAAGAAACTTTGGAAGTCCCAACATTTTCTAGTTTTAGTACATTAGGATAAGAAATAATAGGAACATATTATGGAAACATTTTGATGACTGATAAAGGTGAAACCAAAACAAAAAAATCATTATTAGTATCATGTAAATCTCTATGATCTCGTCCAACTCCTTTAATCAGCTTTTAAATAATATTTTTCTCATCAAAACTCTTCTTTTTTTTCTTCTTTTTCTCTTTTTCTTTTAAAACTTCATCATTTTTCTCTTTTTAATTTAAGGCCTCTGACTTATCTAGTTTGAAATCCAGATCTACAAATTTATTTTCTACCTTAAGTTTCATCAATTCTTAATAAGCCTCATCAGATATATATTTTAATTTATTTTTTTATTTAGGAGGAGAAGAACTTACCTTCCTATTCTCATGAATATTTTTCTTTATCTGGAGAACCTCAAAATCAGATGTTGCTTTGTATGATTTTTTAATAAATATTTTTAACTCTGATACAAAATCCAATTTCATTCTCAAAATTTTTTCTTCACTAACCAAAGAAACTTTTTCTCTCATTGAAACTTCTTTATTATTGATTTTCATTACTGTTATAAATTTTACCAAAATCTTATTGATAAAATAGGTAAATAAAAAAATTATTATTTTTATTGAACTTTTTTTCACAACCTCAACCGATAAGAAAACAAACTTCACTAAGTTGGGATTCCTCATGTTCACTAGTAAATCCAAAACAAATAAATCCAATACTTTCAAAGTATCTATATCACCTTTCCTCGGAATGAGGTATTATTTCATCCATAATTCTGATACTCTTGTATCTATTTTCAGATGATAAATTTCCTTATTTTATCATAGGTATAAAATAAATAAGTCTCATCCTTAGACTTCTTAAAACCTCTCATCTTTTCTGAAATCTTATGGGTAACAAGATATTCCTATCCTTTCAATGGAAATTAAAAAAATATAAAACTTGTTGAATATTAAATTTTTAGAACTCATCAAAAAGATTAAATTTTATTACCATAATATTATATTCCACACTGAAAACAACTAATGAATATAATTCCTTTACTATCGTAGGATAATGAAGATTTAAATCTTCCTTTTCTATATAAATTTTTTCCTATCCTTAGAATATGATAATTTATTTCAGTAGAGAGTATATCTTATCAAACCATTTTTTTTCAATCAATATTTTTTTTACAACTTCCTTACTATAAATTTCTTCAACAGTAGCCATTTTTGAAAAATATTATCAGATGAAGAAAATATGATCAGTTGAATTCTAAAAGATCTGACATAAAAAGAATTTGAGAGCTGAGGTTTGAGAACACTCTAAAAGTTATATGTGGGATATGTTGACCCACTCTCATATTTATAGGCTCGGGGGTGACATTTCATCTCCTAGATATATGATGGCTCAAATAAAATCTCAAAAATAATCCAATAATTGAAATTTATCCTTAAAATATTTAAATATAAATTCTAAACTCTTAATAATTTTTTAATAAAACTATTATCATATGAACATATTGTCTAGAAATTAACACTTCAAGGTTTGTAAAAATTTGAAACCTTATAAAACTAAATGAAATGTAAACAGCACAGAAAGATAATATTTAAAGGATAGTAAAAACTAAATATTAGAAATTACCTATCAGAGTAAAAATATAACTTTCTATGAGAAAGTCTGTCTGATAACTATTTTTCTTATTTTTAGAAAAATGAAAATTTTTAGAAAAAATATTTTTTTTAGAAATACTAAAAAATTTATAAAAACCAAAAAATTTAAAAAACAAAATATTTTAGAAAAACTAACATTTTTAGAAAAAACAAAGATTTTATAAAAACAAAAGTTTTTAGAAAAAACACAAAATATATACTCCCCCTTTAAAAAGAAGTTTATTATTATAAGGATATTGGTAAACAAGAAGTAGATATGAATAATCACTTAGTATTAACCATTCCTAGCCTTTATTTAATATATTCAAATCTATCAGAACTACCGGGTTTAGTAAATATATTAGTAATTTTTTCAACATTCTGATGAATTGTAAAATAATATCTTCTTTTTGTGTGTGATTTGAAAGGAAATGGTGTTCTATATCTATGTTTTAATCTAGTGAGTGATGTTTTGGGTTTTTACTTAAAGTAATGGAAATTGCGTTATCACTTAAAATTATAGTTTTACTAAAACTTAATCCAATTTTACTGAGTGTGTGTTGCATCTAAAACAATTGAGAAAAACAACTTCTAACGATCACATATTCAGTTTCAGAAGTGGAAAGTTATACTGAGTATTGTTTCTTACATGACAAAGAAACTAAATCTTCTACTAAAAAGTGATAGGTTCCAAAAACTCTTTTTCTATCCATTTTACATCCACAAAATTCAACACCTAAAAAACTTTTAAGTTCAAAATCATTTCTAGAGGAGTAAAATAAGCTAAAATCCACATTTCCCTTAAGATAGAAAAAATTTGTTTTACTTTCTTAAGGTGATATTTATTATGATTATCTTTATATATTGAACATAATAATATAGAAAACATTAAATCTATATTACTAGTTATAAAGTATAGTAAACTTTGAATCATTCATCTAAAGATATTTTGATCAACTGGTTTCCAAAATTCATCAATATCTAAAGTATTTTAGGTTTTGATAGGAGTACTAATAATTTTATTATTGTTATATCCAAAATTATTAAGAAGATATTTTATAAACTTATGTTGATATATAAAAGTTCCTTCTGGTTTTTATGAAATTTTAAAACCAAGAAAATAAGTAAGTTCTCCCATCATACTTATTTTAAAATCAGATTTCATAAGATCTGAAAAATAATGTGTGACATATTTTTTAGTTGAACAAAATATAATGTCATTAGAATAAATTTTAACAATTATGGTGTTTTGAGAAAAGTTTTTAATTAAAAAAATTTGATCCACTTCTCCCTTAAAAAATATTCAATAAAAAATCCAATTAATCTATCATACCAAGATCTAGGGACTTGTTTAAGTCTGTAAAGTGCTTTAGTCAGTATGAATACATGGTCTAGAGATTTTTTATTTTTAAAACCATGGGGTTTTCTATATTAACTTTCACTTGTAAATGTCTGTTAAAAAAACACACTTCATATCCATTTGAAAAAAAATTAATAAATGTTGCATATGTTAGAAGAATACAAATAGCTTCAAGTCTAGCTACCAGAGCATAAGTTTATTCATATTCTATAAATTATTGTTGATTATAACCCTTTGCAATGATTATAGATTTATTTATTACTATAATTCCATTTTCATTATAATTATTCCAAAAACCTATTTTACACCAATTACATAAGTATTTTTAGGTCATTCAACAAAAATCTAAACTTAATTCCTTTCGAATTAATTGAGTTCATCTTGCATAGATTTTATCTGATCTTCATTACCAAAATCCTCATAAAGAGTCTTAGGTTCAAATTATGATAAAAATGAAAAATTTTCAATTTCATTTCTTAAGGAACTTCTAGTTCTAATAGGCTGATATACATCACCAATGATATTATCACTAGGATGATTCCTAAGAATCAACTAATTCCTTGGTTTTATAAAACTCTTTTCTTCAAAACCATGTTGAAATTATTATTGAGGTAGAAATTTGGAAACATATTATTTAGTTGTTATCTCATAAGAATAACTTTCCAACATTGGTTGAAAATCATTTTTTAAAATAACATCTGAAGGTGTAGATTGGGGTTTTTTAAAAACAAAAGGGTCGATATCATCAAATTTAACATGTACTATTTTCTAAATTATAATTTAAAATTTTTTAATGGATCTATAATCCTTATTAGTTATAGAATACAAAAAATATATTCCTTCATCATATTTTAGAGAAAATTTATGTAAATTTTCTTTAGTATTCATAATGAACACATTGCATCCAAAAACTTTAAAGGGGGGAAATTTTGGTTTCTTTGGGTCCATAACTCATAAGAAGTTTTATTAATATCATGTATTATTAAATCTTGATTTATAGTATAGCGTGTATTACTAATTTTTTCATCACAAAAATTTTAAGGAACTGATTATTCACTTAACATGGTTTTTGTAATCTCTTAAATAATTATATTTCTTCTTTCAATTACACTATTCTTATGAAGATATAGGTGCTTAAAAGTTATGTATTATACCTTTTTTACTACAAAAAAGTTTCAAAATAAAAATTTAAAAATGATCCACCATGATCACTATGATTAGTTATCAAGGATAGATTTTTCTCATTTTTAATATGAGCTACAAAAGTTTTAAAATAGAAAAAATCTTCAAACTTATTTTCTAGAAAAAGGACTCATGTATATCTATTATAATCATTAACTAAAACATATACATAGTACTTTCCATAGATACTTATAGTTTGTAAAGAACCAAATAAATCTATTTTCACTAACTGTAAAGCATCATAAGTTGAGATTTCACTAGTAGATTCAAGACTTGACTTATGATACTTTTTGAATTGAAAATGATCACAAACTTTAGAAGAATAAAAATTAAGTTCTAGAAGATATTTAAATAGTCCTTTCTTAGATATTTTATCTAATGTTCTAATGTTATAGTTTCCTAATATTCTATTCCATAACCAATATTGGCCTTCCAATACAATAAGACAAGATAGATCTTAGATCCTAAGGTCTTATAAGTTAAGTTTGTAAACATTTTCATGCAATCAGAAGAAATAATAAAATCAACTTTGGAAATACGAAAAGTACATTTATCATTCCTAAAGTTCACAAGATATCCTCATCACATAATTTATTTATGAAAATAATTTAATTCTTAAGAACTATAAAAAATAAAACATTTTAAATTAAAGATTTTCCCAGAAGAATAATGTTACCTATTTCAATAATTTCTCCTTGAGCATTGCCACCAAAGGTAACTTTTCTACCTTTAATTTTGATGATATTCTTGAAGAAATATTTGTTCCCAATCATATTTCTCAATAAAACACTATCCATGTACAATATATTGTTTTCAGTACACTTCTTATTTTCCTAAAACCAAAAATATTAGTATTTTAGAACCCAAACCTACTTGGGTCTAACATTATTAAAAATTAATATTTTTGGAATCCACGTTTTTCCAACTTTTTTATGTTTAGTAGTTTTTACTTCTTTTAAAAAATAATATTTTTTAAAAACTAAATATTTTACTATATTTAAGGAACATATATTCTATAAATTTCCTCGGATTTTACATTTTGTAAAAAATGGGGCACTTTTTGGGAAAAAATAGTTATTTTGAGAAATAGTTTTTTTATCATTATAACTCATCCCAGATACATTATTATGAGGTTTTATTTGTGTGTAAATATTATCAAAATTTTCTTTACCAGAAGTAAACTTTGATAATAGATTTTTTAGACTTGATATATCATAATTTAGTTTCACAACTAAATTCTTATCTTTAATTTAAGTTGTACTATAATTAATTTTTTCAAATTCTCTTAAAGAATTATTTTTTTCAAGATTTTATTTATCCAACATTTTTGAAAGATTGGTTTTTTAAAAGTTAGATCTTTCTAATTATTTTGAAAGATTATAAATAGATGTAGTAATAATAGTTATTCTTGAATTTTATTTAGCAAGTTTATCTTTAGAAGAATCAAGTTTTTTATAAATTTTTCAATTTTGGTTTTCTAAAAGTTTTAAAAATATTGAGACTTATTCAAAACTAGGTAAAGTATTGTTTTCTTCTGATGAGGTAGATTCCTCATCTAAAGATTTAGAATTATTTTCATTATCACTTTTAGGATAATTGGTATTTAAAGTAATATTACTTAAGGTTTCATAACTTTCCTTATCCATGAATCAATTATTTTTCTTCATAATTTCAGCATATAAGCCAATATTTTTCTTATCTTTACTTTCATCGTATGAAAATTTATCTGATGAAATATCACCTCCACTTGTGTTCCAATTATTAGATGCTTTCATAATTTTCTTATTATTATGTTTTTATAATTTCATAGAATTAATTTATGAATTTATTTCCTTTTTTCTTTCTTCTAAATCTTGGGGCAATCTGGTATTATATGGCCAACCTTCTTACACTCAAAGAAAATAACTTTATAAGAATATTTCTTATCAATATTTCTTATCACTTATATCTTTTTTATTCTTATTATAATTATAAAAAAACATTTTTCCTCATAATCTTATTCATTCTCAGATCTAACTAAGAAATTTTATTCTAATTTTCTTCAGATGAACTACTTTCTATCTCAACTTTAACATTATTTTTCTTCAAATATTCAGAAACTTTTTTAGTGGGATTAAATTTCTTAAAAACATATGATATTGAATCAAAATAAACTACACCATTATTATTTTTCATTTTCTTAGAATATCTCTTCAGTTTTCCCTCATACTGCATGAGAGTTCTTATAAGATTATACAAATTCAAATTTGTAATTATATTAGTATCATCTAGAGTGATCCTTTTAGACTCCCATTATATAGGCATGATTTCAAAGATATTTTCAACTAATATATCATATGTTATATCTTTATCCCCAATTGATTGTAAATTATTAATGATGTTTATAAATCTCATATTTATATTTATAACAAATTTTCCAGGTTAAAAATTGAAATCTTGATCATCAGCAAGAATCATAGCTCTCCTAGTTTCATTTACTTTAGAAATTATAAAATGTTTAATTTCTAACTTCTTCTATATATTTTTCATAGCTTAAAAAGAATATATCTAACTATATATATTTATTATCATGGAAAAAATAATATTATTCCTCACTTGATAATTCAACTAATATTTTAATTTCTCTTGATTAGTAAAATTAGGAACTTCCTTATCAAGAATCTAATAATTTCTAGTTAACATGAAAAATTTATCAACTACAATGTTAATAATAAATTTATTAATTCTATATCTCCAATATTCATAATCAACACCATAAACAATTTGTGGTCTAATGGGATTTAAATTCTCAAGAGTACCAACATTATGAGATTACACATTATAAAACAAAAACTCTTTCTAAAATACATGTTAATGAAATAATATTTTAACAAAAAAAGTAAACTTGAAAAAAAATTAATATAACAAAAAGTAAATAATTTTCAAGTTTAAGAAGTTGAACCTCTTCTAATACCAATTATTTGAACATAGTGTCTATAATGGTTATAATAGGGGTGAATTTTAGTTTAAAAACTTAAACTAACTAAAAACCCAAACCTCTTTATTATATTTTATCTAACTCAATTACTATACAATGATCAAAGTAACTATAATGGATATATAGTGCATCTATAAAATAAAAGTATTGAAGTTTATTAAAGTAAAAAAATTTATAACAACGCAGAATAGAAATATAAAAAAAATTGAAAGAAGTAAAAGTAAATATTATAAAAAAAGTAATAATGAATTACTAAAATATTTATAAAATATATTATATTATTTAACCTTAATTTTTAAGGAAGTCACAAACACTAAATTTAGGTATACTTAGTTTTCAACCTAACTATAAGGTCTGTCTTTCTTCAGTAGGAAAACCCTTAATCTAAAAGATCAGAATCAGCTATGTATTCCTATCCTCAGAAACCCTCAATCAGCCTAATTGGAATCAACAGTCTTCCTATCCTCATAATACCTCAATATTAACCCAGATCATACACAATGAATACAATTGAAAAATGTTCTAATGAATTTAAAATCCTTACTTGGATTCCTTGGAAAGAAAAACTCTCTTAAAATTTATAGATAAAAAGTAACAATATTTTAAGAATAGAAAATTCCATATGGTTTGAGTCACAAAAGCATAATATTTTAGCTCCTCGAATTCACCCATATTTATAGGCATGCCTCCAATTATCATATTCTATGATTCTTAGAGTTGGTTTCAATGGACTTAGATGAGCTCTATCTTGAAAGATCATTATGTACATATATATCCAATATAATTTTTATAACACCATTATAATTTTGTTGAAAAGTATTCCATATGATAGTAATGATTCTAACCATATTATTATAAAATTTATTTTGATGGAATAAATTATGTTTCGTGGAATGAATCAAAATATGTTAGTCTCATATATCATAATTGATTAGTCTGATAGAGCAAACTCAATCATTACAATGGACTAAACTCATTCAATCAAATAGACAAAACTTTATCAATCCAATGGAATAGAATTAGTCAGCATGATGGACTAGAATTTTTTATTTTGATGAACTAGACTTATTCAATATAATGGACTAGACTTTTTCAATTTGATGGACTAGATTTAGTCAGTCTGATGGATCATAATTTAGTCATTTTGATTGACTAAAATTTGTATGGAAATTTTATATTCATCAGTTTAGAAATTTTACTATATTCAGTAGAATAAATGGTTTTATACAAAAAAATTCTAAAGTACTTGGGAAAAATAAATTTAGTAAAACATAGTTTTTAAGAAAGTGTGTTTTTATTTTCAAAATTAATGATATAAAGTGTAGAAAGTATAACTTTTGACTCAAGACTTCTCAGATGACTTTATAGATCTTCCCCCTAATAAAGTATTAGACTTTGAGATAGAATTGTGCCAAGTTCATAGCCCATTTCAATACCCCCTTATCATATGGAACTATATGAGTTGATAGAACTCAAAGTAAAGCTATGGGACTTGGGACATAAGGGTTTTATCAGGATGAGTGAATCTTCGTGGGGTGCACCTATTCTATTCTCCAAGTAGGCGAATGGTATCCTTCAACTCTGTATAGATTACCAGATTTTGAATCAGGTAAAAGTAAAGAATAGGTATCTTATACCCAGGATTTATAATCTCTTTTATTGGTTATAAGGATCACATTGGTTTTCCTAAATTGATCAATAATCATTTTATTATTAGTTGCAGGTTGGAGAAGAGGATATCTAGAAGATGGAGTTTAGGATCAATTATGGCCTATATGAGTACTTAGTAATGTCATTCGGAATAATGAATGAACCATAAGTGTTCATGGAACTCAGTAATAAGATATTTCTCTTATAACATAACTCATTAATTGTGGTTTTAATTTACTATATCCTAATTTACTCATCAATCCCAATGAAACATGTTATGCATATAGATATAGTCCTAAGTACACTTCGAGCATATCAGTTGTATATTAAGCAGTCAAAGTGCCAATTTTGGATTTAAAAGGTGAAATTATTATGAATTTTAGTTTTTAAGACCAGTATATTAGTATCCATAGAGAAAGTAGAGGTGGTTATTTCCTATACATATCCTCAAAACATGTTTAAAACTAGGATCTTTATGGGTTTAGTGGGGTACTATTGGAATTTCATCCAGGATTTATTCTATTTATCATTACCAGTGATTGTACTAGTAAATAAAGGGGTGAAGTTTTAGTAGTCAGGACAATGTAAGGAATATTTTATTAAGTATAAGAGGAGGTTGAATATATCTGTAGTTTTTATTATTCTTAATCCATAGACTAGATATTTCATAACTGTGATGCATCAGGTGTTGTTTTGGGAGTATTTTTAATACAAATGGAGTAGATAGTAGCTTATGGTTCATGTTAGTTGTGACCCCATCAGTAGAATTATCCTACACATGACTTAGAGCTAGTAGATATTGTCCATTATTTGAAGTTTTGGAAACATTGTCTATTAGGCAACATATTTATTTTCTACATGGAATAAAAGAGCCTCTTTTATATCTTCACATGGAAGAACCTAAATTTGAGGTAGGGGAACTGGGTAGATTTCCTATGAACATTAAAATTTTAGATTACATATGCATCAGTTAAAGGTAATTCCATTTAAGATTCTATTAGCTATAAGATGTAGGTATCTTAGGAGCTTGGTGAATGAACTTAAGAGTAATAGTGGTGCTTGGTGATCTTATTGTCCAATTAGAGGATGGATGCATTCAAGTACTAAGGATCAATGACATGTTTCCCATTAGTGATCACATATTATTTAGTATACTAGGTGAAGGATAATTAGGAATCTGACCTAGAGTGTGTTGTTATTCAAGAACATCTAGTAGTTGGCGGGTTTAATGGTTTTTTAAGATCCTTTTTGAAGTTGTTTTTTTTTTAGAATGGTTTGTCTAAGCCATGTATATTCTCCAAGGAAATCATTCACCATGTGGTAATAGCACCTGGGGTGGTGCATGGTTAAGGTACACGATTTGAAAAACAATGTGCCCCCTTAAAAACCACGCAAAACCCACCAATTCCAACAGTATGGTTGGTACATAGTTTGATTAACTTTGTGATTAAATTGTGTGAGTTCCTAGGTAAGGCATAATGCATCGCACGGTTAGTGCATGGTTTTTCAAACCAAGCATACAAACCATGTGAACATGAATTTAATGATCCAAAAATCCCATTTAGCAGCCATCTATGGTCCATTTTTACCCCTTATTATTTATATTGGAATACCTATTGAACCTTGAGACTCATCTAGCCTTCCATGATGAATTCCTATCCTCCAAATATTTATTTTGGGGGATCCAAGTGAGTTGATGACCAAGAATTGTGGTATGTGATGAAAAAAAAATTCTTCTAGTTTCTTATAGATTTACCTCTTTTATCTTGAAATGAATCATAGATATAAAAAAAATTGATCAATATATGTATTTCTATGCCATATCATGATTAATTGCTCGATAATTTCCAGAAAATAGGTAGTATTCATTGTTTCAATGATATCCCTTTGAATGGATCTATATCCCTCATGAATGGTGAACATTTCTGGATAAGTTTCCATAGATATATCATCTTGAGACTTTTTTCTTATTGAATATCATATTTTAGTTATTTTATGATGATAGATTGACGTTGGATGGATATTAATTGACTATACCCAAGGTTCTCTTCTAGAGTTGGTAAAGAATTCATGACCTGGTCTTTAATCAACAACAACTCTGGTGAATTGAAATCCACTTCTTTGACATATCTTGGAATCAGTTCCATTGATGGACATTATGTGGTATGTGATTCAAGAACCACCCTTATTTATATGGAATAGATTTGGGTGTATTTTTTAAACCTCCTTATGTATGAACCTGAACCCAAGTTAGGAATCTTTAATGTGATAACTTGTTTTTTGTGGGTGTACAATGTGATTCGAGCTTTGATCCTTTGACAATTATTGGAGTACATAAATGAATAGTTTTAGGTAGGGATTTTATTTCCATTTAGGGACCTTTTATACACTTGTTTCCTTGTTTTTATTATTAGGTTGGTATATCTTATTTGAATGTTCTTGATATAGATTACATGTTGGTGTGGGTGTGTGACTCATGAGACCCGTTTATAATGCTTGATTCCATGAGTATTGTTAATATATCTTGTTACCATGCTTTATGTTGATCAAATTTTGTTATATGATGATAATATATTCACATTATGGCATTATATGTTTCTCTTTATTATGTTCTACCCTATTGTGTGAATTTATCATGTCGTGAAGGTATTGTTTAGGTACTCACAATAGGTGGACCATTCAAATTGTATTTCCCATTATAGGCAGATTGTGCATGACAAGCAATGATGAAAATGATGGAACTATACATAGGGTAGGGGCATGAAGACCATGTGGCCTGACCCATGATACTGACATGTTCACTCAATTCCTTGAGGATATTGAGTAACACGTTCATAGATAGCCTTACAACCTAAACCAAAATGTGATTCCCTATAGATTTTGAGTAATATATTCACTAGAATTAAGGATATTCCTTGATCAATTCTAACATATTCTGATGATCCTTCTAGTATGGAGCCATAGAAGGTATGGTTAGGGATTTAAGTGGATTGGTTAGCACACAAATTCTTGGCGTATGATTGTTTATCATTATTTGTGCATTTATTATTATCATGGAATAAACCTTTTGTACTTTTTCACACATATTAAGGATGAATTGGTGGTGTCCTACTAGGTTTTATTACTCACATCTTACATGATAGTTTCAATGTGTGTGCATAATTCATGTATAGGGATCCAGGTAAGGGTGAGGGGTCCATGGTAGATAGTTTAGCAGTGGAACATGGAGATTATAGCAGTATTAGGATAGACTTAAAAGGATTTTTCATTTTCACCTTTTATTTCCTTACACCTTATACTCTATTTTTTATTTCCACACTAGAAGCCTAATTTATTTTTTTTATTTATATGAAATTTCTTCCATTTTTTATTTCATTATGATGCTTTATCATCCTCTATGATAACTCTGAGTTGTTTTACATTTTATTTATATTTTTGGTGTATAACTATGATATTGAGGGTATAGTCTCCCCATTGATGGCATTCAGACCCTCACTACTAGTCATCAACCTCTTGCATATAGGGAGGAATGCATGAGGTCTTGGGGGTCTCTGGATTAAACTCGGTGGTTTGGTTTGTTACATTATAGTTAACTTTTATATCGAAAAATAATAAAGGAAATTTTTCATGGTTGTATTAGAGTTTTTTAAGGTTATATGGAAAAGTATATATGGTTAACTAGAAGGATTGTAAGGTTTATTCAACCTTATAAAATAAATATTTCCTAAATTTTGAAAAGGAATTAACATGAGGGTCATTTTCAATCTCATAGTGAAGGTTTTGGAAAAGAAACTTCCATAAGGATCAATTGTCATTTTTCTAAGAGTCAATTAGTGTTATCATAAGAGTCATTCTAAAACCTAGGGTAAAGAGTTTGGTAAATTAATTTTCATAAGGGTCATTTAGAATAACTGTAAGAGTCATTATGAAACCTAGAGTAAATAATTTGGAAAAGGAATATCCATAAGGACCAATTGGAATTTCCATAATAATTAATTCACATTACCTTAAGAGTAATTTTACTCTTAAAATGTATCATTTAAAGTGGAAAATGATAAAGGTAGGGGATTATAAAGGAATATCATAAGATCCATTTTTCACTCTTACGATAAAGTATTTATGAAATGTGAAAAAGTTATATAATATTGAATAAGATGATTCTATGATATTTTATTTATGGAAATAAACATCAAAATAAAAAATATTCTGGTGATTCAAGTTGTTTGATATTAAATAATTGGATGATGGGTCTAGAGTTTGATATTTCTTTATATAGTTGGAAGAAGTTCCACATCATGGTTTTGCGTGATTTTATATGGATGTGGATGAATATTAAAATAATTTTAATTCCCATGGATTTTAGGGATAATTAAAATATGAGGAAAGTTTTATGATGTTTAACAAAGTTCACAATAAAGATAATCTTGAGTCTTTTGTAAGATTAAATAAAGAAATATTTTCCTAGGATTAAATAAAAATTTGAAGGAGATATAATGTATCAAATAAAGGAAGATTTCCATATTTAAATATGGAAATATTCTTGTGTGAGTCTTAATATAAAAGATTGAGAATAAATAAAGAAAAATGTGGTTATACACTACTATCATCTATAAAACCCCTTGATTAAAATAAAATATAAGAAGGAGATGATATTTTATCTTGTTTTTGATATAGCGTATCAAAGAAAGAGTGACCTAACTCTATAATCATAGTTCATAATTTGTGTGTCAAAGATAAAAGAACCAACACTATTGTAAAATAAAAATTTTCACATTAAACATGAAGAATAATAGAAAAAGAGATACATCAAAAAAAACATTTATGGTTTATCATTAAGGACAAAGAGGAGAGAGATCCAATCTATGGTATCCAGTATCATAAGGTCTAAATATGTTCAATGTAGGATTTAAGATTCTTGTGAGTAAGATATAGCCCATTGATTGTTGTGTTTGAGGTAGATCTAAAGATTGCGGCATACTGAGGATGAAGATCATATCCATATTTTCCAAGATCAAAATGATCCATTACTATTGATCTACTATAATTTTTTACATGATAAATATTATAACCAAATTGTTTCAAGTTGGTGCTTAAATTTTACCTAGTCAATGTTAGGATTGTAGGTCCAAGGGCATACCCATACCTGAGTTCCATCTTTATAATAAAATAGGAATTTTGTGTGAGTGGGATATCAAACACCATACACTAGGGACATATTCATCCATATTGAAGTTGAACCTTGTTAACAAATCTTTGTGTCCTTGTTGCTTTATTTTCCTATTTTAAGTAAATGAAAATAAAAGGTGAGGATTGAGTGAGGGATGTATATTTACTGAAAAAGTGAAAAGGTAAATTAAGGGGTATATGTTTTAATTGATTGTGAGTTAAAAAAACTAATTTACCCCCCGCCCCCCAATGTTGGGAATATCGCAAAGTAATCCTAACATATTCTCCTCATATTCATATTTTATTTTTTTTAGCTTATACTTTTTCAAATCTATCCCATATGTATTCTTTTGTAAGTCTGATTCATAATTATTCTTTATATATTCCTTTATTTTCATTTTATATAGAAAAATATTTACAAATCTTGTTTGATTTTTGTTTTAAAACTTATTTATATTTCTTATCTAGACATATATTCTTCATATTAGTTATCTCAATAACCCAATCATATGTTTTTTTATGGTTATTTTATACTTCAGTTATGACCATGGTTTTGAATTATTTAGTTTTTTTTGGTATATTACTTTATTTTTCAACATCAGATTTATTATTCTTCTCAAATATTAATTTTAATGGATCTACTTCCATTTCATCATCATACGATAGAGAAACATTCACAACTCATGGTTCCTTTATAAATTCATTTGAAGATTGGTCTAAATTATCCCTATGTTAAACATGTACTGGAACTTAATCTCTATGATTTATGAATATTTCATTATTTCTATCATGTTTAAGATTTATTTTGGTAAAGTATTTATACCAAACAAATTTTATTTAACCTTTGATGGATTTTCCAAGTTAACACTATGTACATCCATCAACATATTTATTAAAATTCTATTCAAAATATAATAGTATGGAAACATTTTCAATTTCACAACTCTAGGATGTACTGCTTCAATATAGTCTCGCATAAAATATATGATGTTAAAAAATCATTCTACATAGAATATAATTTATATATATTTCATGAAATTTTACATTATATTTTTCATCTTTCACCAAAAGAAGTAAATTCTAAATCTACAAAGACATTATATATTGATCTACCTCCAAGTTTCCCATTTTTTGAGTCTTATCTTTTGATAAAAAAAATATGGACTTTGGAATTATCCTTTTTGAAAGTTTCAAACTATTCTAAAAGTTTATGAGAAACTAATAAGTATTCTCATTTTAAAGGAAGCATGTATGCTTTTGAAAATTACTCTAAGTTCATTGTAAATTCATGATCTTCAATTTAAAACTAATCCCTTTTTTCTCCTAAAATATTTTCATAGTATAAATACTGATAAAATTGATGAATAATGAAAGTATAAAATGGATAGATTTTATTACATAGTAAATTGATATATTCCCATACTTGAAGATTGTTGATTTGTTTGAGTAGTGAATCATTCTTCATGTACCAATATGTTTATATGAACCTTCCATAACTTATCTCCTTAGAAGTCATGTTGCTTTTATTTTCAGTAATTAACATATATAAAGAATGTTTATTTAGGAAAAAATTACTTAAAGGGTCTTTAGAAATGTTAAAGTAATTATTTTCTAAAAACATAACACAGTGGAACCTAGAGTGATTTTGTAAGTGATTCATAAAAAATCAATGTATAAATTTTTAGAGGTTAGCAGCCCTCTATATAGACAAAATTGATGAATTTTTATCATTGATCTGAAATAAAATAAATGATTGTATATTGTTCTCACTCGATAATATAGATCATTTAATTCCATTAAAAACATAAGTTTTTAATTTTTAAGAAATTTTATTACCTATGGAATGTTGAATTAAAATTAAAAACATAACAATAAAAATTAAATGTGAACTAATATTTTACCAAAATTTCGTCATAAAATATAATATTTATGAAAACTAGAGATAATTTCTAAAGAATTATTTCAATTGGTATATATAGGTTCTTATTATAATCATCCATTTCTGGATTATTATTTAAAAATATGTTTTGTAATTCCATGTTTCAAAACTGTATCATTTATCTAGAAAGTTGAGTTTTGAAAAAGAAGTGTATGAAGTGTTGATTTCATTTGATTGTTTCTTCTTCCATAAATAATGTGTATATTCTACAAATAATCACCTCAGAAGTTATTTTTTAAATAATACATTTATTTAATATTTTTTACTTCTTCCAAATTGTAATTACCGATACTTAGAACACTTCTATACAAAACAAATCATCTGTATTTCTCAATTAGTTTTTCACTATAAGGATTATAAATAAAATAAATGGAATATTATAACTTAAAATGATCATAACCATATTATCTCTAATATATTTTAATATTTATTAATTTAAAACCTTAATAAAAATATCATCAAGTTCATTTTATTTTCGATAGATTCAAGTAAATTATCTCCTTTTTTGCAGGATCTTGAAGTAAATAGCATTTGATATCTATCTTTTTAGCTCATGAGTGATGTTATAAATTCTCAAAAAGAGAAATGGAACTTGTTTTATCACACATAGTCATAGTTTTAGTGAAATTCATTTTTAAATCGATGAGTGTGTGTTTCATCCACAATAATGGGGTATAAAAACTTCTAGTTTCTATATATTTCACTTCAGTAGTTGAGAGTGATACTGAATATTATTTCTTCTTAGAACATGTGACTAAAGACTCGTCAAATAAGTGAAAGGTTCTAGACATAGTTTTCTTATCCATTTTATAACCTCTAAAATCTATATATTAATAACTTTTAGGTATGAAATCTAATCTGGAAGGATAAAAAGTTTTAAGTTATAAAATTCCCTTAAGATAATGAAAGATCTATTTTATTGTTTTTAAATGAGATTATTTAAGATTAGCTTGAAATCTTATACAAATTCATAAAAACATAATATATAATCGACTACAGATTAAGTATAGTAATCTTCCAATAATTCCTCTATAAATGTTTTAATTAATTGGTTTCCAAGATTCATTAAGATCAAGTTTATAGGAAGTACTAACAAGAGTACTAATACTAGTAGCATTATTGAAACCAATTTATTTAAGAAAATATCTGATGCATTTATATTGAGATAAAATTATTCATTATGGCTTCAGATATATTTGGAAATAAAGAGAGAAATAAAGTTTACTCATCATACTCATCAAAAATTACCCTCAAAATCCATTTTTTTATTATTATTGAAAATACACTTTTGGTTAAGTGGGAACCTAACATAAACATCCATGAGTAAATCATACCCCCACAAAAGAACATTTCAAAGTTTAAAATTCAAATTTCAAATTTCAATTTCAAACAGAATCCATCATCCCTACCTCGGGCCACGTACCACCTCACCTCATGCACCCTAACACCAGGTGTACCCATAATCTACAGCAGTTCACCTAAGATACAATCCACTGGAATCCATCATTTCCATTGTATAAAACCAAAACAGATCACCAAAAACCATCAAAAACATGAATTTGAAGCTTCTCTAAAATCCATCATGAAGATCAAGCCCATCGGGAGCCTAGAGACAAAGACGAAGCCACTATAGAGAAACTCCTCCTAAAACACCATTGACTACTCAAACTTCACATACCAAAACTCCTTGAGAGCCACTGTGAAAATATAACTGGGAGAAGATTGGTGGAAACTAGGATCCAGAGCAAGGTAAGGAGCATACAAAGGCCTCAAAAATGATATGTGACCACCACCATGACTACCAAATCCTATTTTTAGAGCCACCATCAGGTGAAGAACACCAGGAAACCAAAGGACTTCATAGAAGAACACTGAATAGAACCATCCAAAACCAAAACCAATAACAATAGAATTCCATCAAGGAAGAAGATGGAACTGTATCATGGAAACACAAGGAGATATCAATCTACACCATAGGACCATAGGGAGCTTGAATAACTCTATATCTGGTGATTGAATTCAAAACTAAAGAGACATCAACCATCAAAGAAACAAATAAAATAGAATTGGAAACAATCATATCCACCCACGAGTTGTGGATCACCAAATAAAACCTCAAGGTGTCATTATCAGTGAGAACCACAGCCTATCAAAGACCACAATATTTCCACAGATCTTCAATGTGGAGGCTGAAACACCAGGTTACCACTGTACCACCATCAAAGCTGAAACCAAACCATCACAGACCAGTGAATAGATGACAAAGTGCACCAAAATTTCATCATTAACATATATTTTTATGATTATAGTGTCTTTAAATACTTTCTTGATGAAAAGAGTTGGATTTATCTTTCCTTTGGAAAATTTTTTTAAAATAATAAATCCAAATCTATTATCATAATAGGCTCCCAAACCTATTTTAATCTATAATGTTCCTTGATAAGTTTAAAGACTTGTTTTGTAAATTAGGGATTTTTAAAACTATAAGGTTGTTCAATATAAAGTTCCTTCTGAATATATCCATTAAGTAAGGAACTCTTAACAAAAATTTGATATAAAAATAAATTCATACAAGTTGCACAGGATAATAGAATTCAAATTAACTCAAGTCTCACTACTAGAGAAAAAAAATATTTATAGTCTATTCTTTATTAATGATTATAAAATTTAGAAAAATATTTATCCTTATTTAGAACTATGGTTTCATTTTCATAACATTTACTTTGAAATATCCATTTAGTTCTTATAACTAGAATATTTTCATAATGTTTCAATAAATCTTAAACATTATTTCATTCAAATTGATTGAGATCTTTCTGTATAGCCATTATCCAATTTTAATTGCATAAGGCATAATATTTTGTTTTATGCTAAAATTGAGATAAAAATATGAGATTCTCACATTCATTATATAATGAACATATAGTTTTTATAAGTTGGTAAACATATCTAATAACATTGTTCATGGTATGGTCTTTTAACAATTTCTGGTTTCTGGGTAGAGAGGCAAGTTTCTCCACATCTTCAAGATTGTCACCTATTGAAATTTTTAGTTTCAGTTTCAGTTGAGTGTCTTATAATGTTTCTGGTTAAACTACAATATCTAAATTATAGTGTATTTTGTAAACAAAATCCAAATAACTTTTATAATTCAGATGTTTAAAAAAATTAAATAGATAGGTTTCATAAAATTTCACATGTCTTCTTTCCTCAATAGTATGTGATCATTTTTTTAAAACCTCAATAAAACTTAATTATGGTAGAGTAACCAAGAAAATTTCCTTCATTTTATTTCAAATCAAATTTATCAAGATTATCTTTAGTATTTAGAATGAATACTTTTCATCTAAAACTCCCAAGTGACTACCTTTTTGTTTCCTTCCATTCCAAAGTTCATAAAGAGTTTTATTTAAAATCAAATGAAGAAAAATATGATTTAAAATGTAGAATAACATATTAATAACTTCAATCCAAAAATATTTAGCTTATTGATATTTTAATTACATATAATGAGATATTTTTTTATGATTTCTATTTATCATTTCAACAACTCCATTTTTTATGGTAGTCCTTTTCATAGAATATAATAGAGTTTCTTAAACATTATATTTCAACTAAAATTATTATTTATCATCTCAGCTGAAATTATAGATATATTTATCTAAAATATCATGTTCACTGATGTGGCCTTAAAAACACATATTTTGCCACATCTTTTTAATTAATTTTTATTAATTTAATTACCTATTTTACTAGTTTTTAACAAAATAATGGATATTTTGTATTTTTATTATTAATTTTAATAATTTATCAATTATTATAATTAATAGTGTATTTCAAGACTTAAAATAATTAATTTATCTCTTACTTTAATTTTATAGTTTAAATAACTATTTATTTAGATTGTTGTTTTTGTCTGCAGATCTAATAATTTAACATTAATTAACTAATTAAGTCTGCTTTTGCATATAATTAATGTAGTCTTAATATAACATTGCATGTACTAAAAATTAATTTAATATAACCTAACTAATAGATGTATTTCAATAATTCATTAATTAAAATATAATATTATAAACTTATTTTAGTTTTATTAAGTCTTTTATTTAAATTTCATTAATTAACATAATGGTTTAATAATATAATTATTTTATGTCTACTTTAAATTAATTAACTTTGATAAAGAAACTAATTTAAATAACTTTACTTTGATATATAAAATGTTTAATTTTACTTTAATCTTTAATTAGTTAGTTGCTTTTTAATTTTTAGTTTTTAATTTTGTAGCAATTAAAATTTTACTAATTGAAATTATTAATAATTTAATTTTATTTTATTTGGTTTTATAAGTTTACTTTCTTTGCATATGTTTTAATTAATTTTTAGTTATTATTAATTATTTCATTCAGTTTAATTTAAGTTTTAACTTATTTTATTTACTATGTTTATTTTGTAGGTAAACAGTTTCATTCTGATCACGGTCACGGTGTCTCCACGCACTGGTCTCCTTTCACGGACGCACTATTTCTTCCATTTACGGTCTCACCATAACCTACTCACGGTGCCAACATCAATCCCTCTTACTGTCTCACCGTAACACCCCCTTACGGTGTCTCACTCTCTTGCTACCGTAACCCTTTCATTCACGGATGCACCATCTCATTAGCAATACGGACTCACCGGTTCTTTTATGCCACTGTGAGTGTAGCTTCACTGTTCCACCATATCTTCATGCACCTAATCCCTTCTATTGTCTCACCGTGAAACCCCTTTCACGAAAGCACCGTAAACCTGCCTCTGTTTCCTTTTCCTTCTTTCAGCCATCGTATCCTGCCACTATTTTCTCCTATCTCACGCAGAAAATCCTTGTGATTGTCCTCCACCGTATCTTTCCAATTCTTCCCTGCTCAAACCTCGAACCACATATTTCTCACACGATTGTGCATCCAACCATCTCACTAATATCACACACTAAGTAGCACAATTCACACAGCTAAATAATTGCATTAAACTCCTCATGAACTCAAAAAAAATCAATACACATACCAGACCATCAATCAATTTCTAAATTTTATTAAACTATTCAAAACCAGATCAATTTAAACAAAAAAAAGATCTGAAAAGCCCTTTTTTCTCCGAGTTTTCAACCCTTTTCGACGCTGAACCAACCCTACTGTTTCCGCCCTTTTTCATAGAATAACCCATATTAACTTGTCGCTAGGAGGATTTCACCTTGCTGAGGTTTCAAGGAGGAAAAGATTCATTGAGGAGTTATGCTGAAGGAGTTCGACACCGCTCGAGTCGTTTGTACCGCTGTTGGAGGATAAATCAACACTGTGGTTGGAGGAAGACTGAACAGAGGGTCCACATTAGTTATGTGCATTGATGAAGCCTGGATCTTGCCGGTCATAAGGAATATTTCACCGCCTGAGCTATGTTGCTGAAGTTCGTAGGAGTTGGTGTTGTGGGATCAGGAGTCGCACGGATTGGGGATGAAGACCGAAAGACTAAAAAAAGTTAACTTAATAAAATTAACAAATAAAAATAAAATAAAAATAAAATAAATAAATAATAAAAAAAACTTAGAGAACTTAATAAATAAATAACTAATAATAATAATAGATAAATAATTAGAATATAAAACTAATTAGATAAAATATATAAAAACTAAAATATTAGTGCTAAACCTGTTATTAGATCTAATATAAATAAATTTAAAACTTTAATGAATATAATATTTATTAATTAACTTCTCTATGAATAAAATAATTTTAAAATATAATAAAATTATACAAATTTTATAGATTGTAAAAATTTAAATAAAACTATTTTAATATGATAAACCTAAAGTAATAATATTAATAACATAATTCTTCAAAAAAATTAAATAATAATATTATTAATTTAATGATTTAATAAATATTTAACTATTAATTTAATCTAATTATTAATTAATCTCTTTAATAATTAAATAAATTAATAAATAATAACATGTAACTAAGAAGATTGATTAGCAATAATAATTAAAATAATAACTAGTAATTATTTAATGTTGATTTTAACATTTGTTTATAAAAGTAATCTTTTGATGTTGAAATATTTATTTGTTTTTCTGTTTTAACTATGCAGGTTCATTCAAGAGACAGTTTTTCGTCCATATTCATCTAACTAACTCACCAGTATTTAGTTACGAGGGAAATTCTAGCACGACGTGCCTGTCGTGAAAAAAATGCACGTGGGCGGTGTTCTCGTGAAGAAAACTTAATGTCGGTGGAAGGAAAGCGGTGAAATGCAGTAGAAGACGGTGGATATTAAAGCAGATAATTAGAAGAATTTGGTAGAGGACTCTCATTATGATTCCACGAGCACATCTTTCGAGAGTGAAGACTTGGAGAGATACTCTCGAGAGACACGAAGAGCAGTTTGGAGTTGCAGGAGCCAGCAGCGATTCATGAGTTTTATCTTTGAGGGAGAATCTTTCTTCCTCTATTTTAATGTTTTAATTTTTATTGCTGCTATTAAAGTTAATATGATCATAGGTTAACTTTTATTGTTTGAGAATTTTTAATTATACTGGTTTACTTTTCTTTTTCCTTCATTTAAATTTCATTCACTGAGAATTAGTTTCTATCGGCGATACTGAATCCGTTTCTCAATCCTTTAATTTAATTTTCACCACCACGTGTTTCAATTTCCCAATCCTTGATATTTCGGTGAGATCGATTATGGATAAAACTCATCAAAGATATAATTTAGAAACGTCAAAAACTTTCGGTGAGATAGTTCTCTGATGATATTGTTTTAATAAATTTGTTAATTGGAGTTTTTCTAAGTGGTGAACTTTATAAACTTCAATGTAGTGTGTTAATTCTTCTGGAGAGGGAGTATTAACCAATCATTTTAAGGTGAGAATTAAATAAAATTAAGAACATACTGTTAAACCAGTGGGTTTCGAATCTCTTGAGCAATCTTTTTTATCAACACTCAGCACTCCTATTCTACTTTTGACACTGTATTTTTTATCTTATCTTTCAGTTGTTTCATATTTTGTTTAGGAAAAAGGTAGTTTTTAAAATTAGTTTTGTTTTTTTCATTTCATCGTAAATAAAATAATAAAAAGTAAAAAGTTGTTTACCTCATTTCTGACAACAGTGAGGTCTTTAGTTTTAAAACCATAGAATTTTGCTCATCTTCTTTCCCTGTGGTTCGACCCTGCACCACTGTGCTAGTGTAGGTTAATAAATGTAATTTTGAGGTTCGTGATGACCTCTAGGCCTATTCAGTCACTAAAAATTACTTAATAATTATAAACTTCTGTATTGATAACATAAGTCTCCATTTTGTCTCTATCATATTTAGAATTAGTATAATCAAAGATAAGTAGATAATATGGATTGAGATTCTCTAATGTTATTACTAGAAGATTTGTTTTCATAATTAAATTTTAACTATTTATATATTAGTATAAGTAAAATATAAATACTTGACATAATACCATATGTTTTCCCAAATAGGAATCTTTAAAATATGTGTATTTAATCTTTAAAAAAATCTCTCTTAAAACATAATAGTTTAGAAGGAAAAAATAGAATTCACTTTAAACTATATAAAATAAAAATAATAAAATAGAGTAATCTATATGAAAGGTAAACACATTCTAAATTTAGCTAAACAAACAAAAATAGTTACATAATTGAATAAAGGAAATAATATAAAATTTTAATTAATTTCATATTAAAACATTGTAAATAAAAATATAAAGTATTAAATATAGAATATAGAAACAATGAAATGGTTTTTTAGATGAACAATCCAGAATACCCATAAAAATTTTATTAAGGTGGGTATATAGATTACTATCCTTATAATGACTTTTGATTTTAACCCAAAGTAGCAAGGAGATCAAACCGTGATCTAAAAGTGCCAATTTTTTAGATAGAACCTCTTTGATCAAAATATCATAAGAACAATATCTTACACCATATATTATTCGATAAAATATCAATAAAATAAATTCCTTACCCTAGGAATTATTTAATCAAAAAGATCTTATGAAAAAATTACAACAAAAGTGTATTAATGACTTATAATGAAATCTCCAAAACAAAGGCACTAAAGACTTCGTTAAAAGAACAAAAAAAATCAAAACAATCACACTAAATCATAGAGATTGTGATTGGAAACTCATCAATTCATAAGCCTTTTCACCCTCAAGTCTTAATGTAACATCCCCATCCTGGGATCCACTAAACCGGTGCTCCAAGCCGAGTTGTTACATGACCTTAAGTATGCCTACCCGTACGCCAAAGGTTACTGACTAGTAGCAGGGGGTCTAAATAGACAATTGGGGAGACTATACCCCTTTTTATCAGAGTAAGACACAACATAAGATAAAAAAATAGTGGAATAAAAATCAATAATACAAGGACTCTTTGATTCATACAAACACGCAGAGTCTGGTTTCAGGAATCTGATACTCATGTAGAGATATTCCCCTTATGTTAACCCTATTGAGGTCAGTTTGCAAAAACACTCTTTCTCTATTTTCAAGGGTTCAAGTGTAGGTATTCGGCGGAAGGGTTCTATCGCACATGTTAAAGACAATCCGGTCGTGATATAGGAGAGGATTGAAATTGGAGCACACTCGATCATTGATCACCTCATCCTGCCCAAAGGAACTGTTCCATAGAAGCTTGAGTATCTTACTCAGAGACTATTGGAGATCTGGTATTTTTCCTCCTGGAAGTGTGTCTCACTTGGGAAGGGTTTCTACCACTTAATCTTCCCCTCCGAGGACCTCAAGATGTGGGTATGGGGCTTCAGCTCAATTTCTTTAAAACCAGGAGCACTGTATATTAGAGAATGGGATCTCAAATTCAATCCTCTAGAAATCAGTAACACTTCAATTCAAACTTGGGTTAAAGTATTTGGTTTAAACTGGATTCTTTGGCATTCTAGGATTTTATATGACATTGATTTGTCCATAGGGGTCCCAATAAAAATGGATAAATAAATATAAGTCGCTAGATATGGCCATTATGCTAGATTTTTAGTTGAAGTTGATCTATGTTCTGCTCTGATTGATAAGGTTTACCTTTCTACTGAGGAGGAAGAACTTGAACTAAGAATTGAATTTGAGAATATACCAAGGTTATGTCTAGAATGTAAAGTCATTGGCCATGACACTACAAACTTTAAAAGGTCCATCACTTGTAATTTTTGCTTGTTGCGTGGTTCATGCCTTAAAAATAATAAGGCCATGAATGGCAGTGAGAACCCACTGACCTCCCTGACTTAGAATACTGCTGAATCTGGGGAAAATAAGGCTATAGGAAATGAAAAAATTACCTCCACTGATCCTGAACAAGGCAAAAAGCACTCATGGGTTGACATAGTTGAGCGGAGTCCTTCTGATCTCCCCTGCTACCTAAATTATTGAAACCCTCAATGTCAAGAGACACATAGGATATCAATACTAAAATGGTGAGTGAATATTCTTCCCCTAAGGTGGATGGATCCTCCTCTGGTCCTATGGTTTATACTAATTTCTCAAAGGTTGGCACTCAATCAATGGTTGAAGGTCATTCTGCTAAAGTTTCTTCTGTGGTTCATGAAGGAAAACAAGTTCTTTCTCCCTCCAAGGAAGTGGTCAATGCAGTTGTAGGAGAGGATCCATACCCCATGAAATGAAAGGAATATTCCCATGACTTAGCTTCCAGTCATGTGTAGGTGGAAATTTTTGATCCTCATGTAGGACAAACTTATACTAGCCCTATGCTGGGTGTGGAAGATGGAGCCTGCCTCAAATCCTCGGCAATGCGATATGGAAAGATGTAGGGATACCCTAATTTTTTTTCCCAGGAGCAGATGGGCTTGGAAGATACTCCAAATCCACACAGAGGGATGACCAAAGGAGATAAATTTGTCCTTGTATCCACTCCAACTACGCATGCTAATGTGCTATAGCTAGAACAGACTCCAATGGAGCATTCCCAACACCCTGCCACAGGAGATGAGGAGATGGATGATTCTTGGCAGCAAGCAGGTTCTTGGAAGCGTGGACCACAAGATAGAAATCAAGTAAGAGGACGTGGAAAAGAAGAACCAATGACAAGGAAGGATGAAGAGACATCTAATGTCTCAAACTCAGAAGACACGGATATTGAAACACTTATTCAGCAAGCGCGGGACTTAGAAGCTCTTCACTATAGGGGATGTGGGCACAGTCACGGCCGTGGTCATAGAAGGGGTATAGATTGGGGAACTTTTCCAGATAAAGAAATAAGGATCACTGAAAAAATAATAAAAAATCTTGGGACCTCGTGAAGAGGCCTTTGATGATCTGTAAGAACTTCCGCTGCTTTCTCTATTTTGATGTGTCTCTTTTATGATTCAATAAGAAGGGGCTTGTCCCAAAAAAATCAATAATACAAGAGAATTAATAAACAACCATTCTCCCAAACAAGGTACAACCATGTCCAATAGTAAATATTCCACACCATGCTACAAGTTAAAAAGTAGAAAAACCCCAAAATGAAGACAAACTACAAAATCCCCAAACTGATCCTAACACCAAGTCTGGGTCCTCCTCTATGTACACCCATGCCAACTCAACTGCCTAATAAGGGCCTTTTCCCTTCTCCAGATCTGTAAACATGAAGTCTACTCGGGTACCCAATGGTGGCCCGAGTAGGGTGTGAGTACAACTCAGTAGGCCACCACCAATGGTGTCTACAAAATATCCAGTATAAAAAATTGTGCATGCAAAAAGGGAAATGAATAATAAATTACAAGTTAAATATTAAGTTCCATTAGCCGGTTTAAGTCCATTACCAACATTTATTATCATTTCCATAACTTACCATTTCATCCCATTTCCCATTAATTACCATTTCCAACACATTTAACATGGGTTCATTACACAACAATTTACACAGGCTCAAGTACACAATCACATGCCCAAGGGAAAACACACAGTGGAGTTTGGAGTGTCAGTCCAACTCACCATCAACCATATCCTCACCACGAATCATAAGTCCAGGTGGATGCAACTGTTAGGGGAATAGAGCATCAGTCCTCATCCCTAACCTATGCATTGGGGTGGAGTTTAGATCATCAGTCCAAATCGACCCATGATTATAGAACCTCAGTCAATACCCCACACTATAAATCTATGTGCACATGTTATACATATATGTTTCCATTAACCATTCACACAAAATCACAACCATTGCCCAAGGAAAACATAAACCATAATAATAACATGAGAGTTAACACCATGCCATAACCCATTAACACATTTACCGCACTTCACATCATTTATCCATTTAACCCAATTACATTTCATTATGATTATCTCACTAAGCATTCATTCGGTGTGCCTATCTCACTAGGCTTTATTCATTATGCCTAACTCACTAGGCTTTATTACCATGCTCATAATCCATTACATTTTGGTCTTTTAATCACTTCCACATATTAACCCAATATCCCTTAGGTTATTACTAGTACTAGGTGAATCACCTAGCTTCTATTCCAACATAAGCAATCACATCAACATGTTTATCAAGGGATCTGCATAAATACTCAATAATATCACTTGTTCTTCACAAATACCTAGGTCTGAGAAAGTCGTCTCACCCCATGGGTGGCCCTAGTTTAGTCTCATCACCCTCAATGCATCCCATGGGGATCATAAGGGTTCCCCTTTACCTTTTTAATAACCATTTTACCAAAAATTCCATGGTTGATCAAAACATACCCAGAGACACCCAAGAACAAAACCACACATGCACAAATCCTCAAATAAACCATGGGATATAACTTGTAGACCACCTACATCGATTTTGTGGTTGAACACACTCTTAATCAATCCCTTAGATTCCACTTCAACAAACCTTTGAATATTTTACCTAAAACTCACCCAAAGAGTAGGGTTTTAGAGCTTCGTAAGGAGAGTAAAAGAAGATACAAACCCTAAACTCAAAAGAGAAGTAAGGATGGGATTATCCTTACCCGGATCTTCAATCCACAACCAAAAGCACCAAAAATGCCTTAGAAATAAGGGAGATTGATCTCTTGGATCTCTTGGGAGATTTGGTTCATCCCTAGGGTGAATAGGAGTGAAATGGGAGGAAATACCGAGTTGGGGTTAAAAATCCCAGAGTGGAAAATTTGTAATTTTTTAGAAGTTTTTGGGCCACATGGTTTACCCGCACGGTTTTCCAAACCGTGTGGATGATTCCGTCCAAAGGAGTCACCTTGCATGGTTTAGCCGCATAGTTTTTCAAAATTTTCAAAAACTGTGTGGAGGATACTTTCCAAAAAACACACCTTCTGCATGGTTTCTTGGGCTTTCCGCATAATTAGCACTAATCATGCACAGACCGTGCGGCCTACCCAGAAAACCCCCTTTTTCTCCACTTTTCGTGTCTCGAACCCTCAGATTACTCTTGAGCCTCCTCTAGGACTTGGGTAAGCACTTAATTAACCAAAATAAGGGATTCAAACCAAAACTTAAACGAGAACATACCTTTCCAATATCCGGGATCTTACACTTGATCTTTATTTATAGACTTTGGATATAACAAACTTCCTGAAATTTTCAAAGGTGTCTATTTTTATTTTAATGGATTCATATTGCACTTGGTTCTTGGTGAAATATTGATATTTTCTGAAATAATCATGGATTCAGAAGGAAATAAGTCTAAAGCAAGGTTTTATAAAAAAATTAATTTAAAAAAACATCAAATAAAAATAAGTAAAATATAAAGTGTGTTGTGATTTTTCAAAACAAATAGATTTTTTCATTTTAAGAAATGAATCCACACCCCTATCCATATATATTTAATTGCCATAATTTTTATTGAAGTGGTGCAGGTTTAAGGGGGGGATACAATATATGGGGTGAGAAAATTGTATAGAATAAATTTTGAAACATAGGTAGTGTTAAATCCTTATCTAAAAGTTAATTGGTATCAATCCAAATTTAGAAAATATAAGTGGAGAATCTAATCCATTTGGAGAAGAATTTAATTTCTCATAGTCATATCAATCCTTTCTACAAAAGGTATCAAATAGAAGTTCATAACAAGTGGTATCAAACATATACCAACTAGTTTTAGGCCTTAAGAGGGGATAGGATATCTTGGATACTTCAACCTATAGAAGGAGAATGAAACTCCCATAAAGGATTATCATTACAAATATTTTATTTGATACTGAAAGTAAAGGGTAATTGGATTTAAGGATTTGAAGGAAAATATGTTATTTGATATTGAAAGAAAAGGGGATTTAGACTTAAGGATTTTAAGGCTACTAACCACAGTTAGTAAAGGAGATATATATTGTGTGAGGAGGAAATTTTCTTCAATAATTGGTATGACTCACACACTTTTTGATTTAATATTTATTTTTTAAAATTCATGTGAATGTGGTATTGAGATCATAGGGGAATTTTTTGAGGAATTAAAGGGTCCTCCAAAACATTTTTTTATTTTAAAAGTCCACATTATGGTTTAGTGGTAACCTCACATTCAAAAGGAATACAAACCAAATCCAAAAATACCTAGATTTAAAAATTAAAGTTCAAAAAATACATCAAAAAAAACCATTTATTAAAAAAATTAAATTTAATCAAATTCAAGAATTTATCCCAACACCACCAAATCCCCTCATATAACGATATCTCGAGTGGTAATCCACCTCTATTTTCTCCCCCTAAAACTTGAGATCACCGTCATTGTCTATAATTCACCAGTGATAACCCACTAGCTATCATACCACCACAAAAAAACAAAAATAAAAACTCATCACCTTCAACTTTGCCTTTTCACCATCATCCACTTCCGAACATCTTCACCTAACTGGTGGTCACTAACACCATTGGAGAAACCCAAAACATACTCTCCAAAATACATTCAAGTAGGAAACACCTTCATCAATCAAACAGAAAACAATCCAGCATTGAAAAAACCATTATCATCGATTAAACTACAAGAAGGAATTCCAACAAAGGCCTAATGGGGAAAAATCTTACATCGGTCACTTCTCCTAGAAACCATTTTCCACTCAAAATCATATCCAAAAACCTCCTTGGATACCACCAAGCTAGACCAACAAGGAAGGGATAATTATACCAGGATTTCATAGTAGAGTTGAGAATATGATGGCTTCAATATAGGTCCACTCATTCATAAGAACTTCATTACTTCATTTAGGGACCCATACAACCAGTATATCAGAAATCAACTTTATAAATTCAACTTTACCTGAAATGACCATCAGAAAATATGAGCTTCATATTATCTATCTATAGACCATTGAACCTATTGAATATGCCACTTGAACCATCACCACTATAGGATAACTGAAAAATAGATGAGGAATGAGACTAGTTGTGGGTCATGATCTTGGGAGACCAATGACGACTCAAGTAGCACAACCCAAAACACCCCAAATAAACCAGTGCACCAGACTATTATGGGGTTTGAATCATGGTAATTAGGAAATAATATCATAGGAATAACTAATTAAGGCATCAACATAGAGTTGTAATCACAGAAGAAAGAAAATAGAAACAATCAAAACAACTAGGGCCCCAAACCTCTCACCATCCCAATATTCCATAAGAACCTTCACACCAGAACATGAATGGGGTCTAGCACAATGGGAAGAGAAAAAAATATCATAAGGGGAGTGAGGGACATGACATGAAAAATCCCAAGATAAGAACCAAAGGCTGGAACAAAAGAAAAACTTCATCTTTTCAAGGATAAGAAATGGAACTAGTTAGGTAGTTTCATTCTAAGGGAGGATACATGAGGGGAGAGGGGGGAAAGGGAGAGGTGGTTCCAAATAATCAATACTCAGACCTCCCCCCCCCCCCTATAATAGCTACTAGAAAAAATACATATAGTGAGAAGGGGAAGGATTAGACGCCATTTAGAGGCCCCAATTAAAGGGTCAAGTTACTTAATCTTATAGAATTAATTGAGTGTAATTAATAGAATTGATGTTATTATATCATTATCTTGTTTCCTACATCACATTTTTGACTTAGTGGGATTAGATTATTTTTTTAATAGTGATTTATAAAATGGTAAGTTCACTCACTAAATATTTCAACCAGATGAAAGCTTAAAGAGATACATAGACTTATTACCTAAGGGGGAGATGTTGTAATGAAAAAGTTTTTAGATTGGATTCATTTCCTATGGTTGAATAGATAATTTTAAAATTATTTAAAAAAATTGGTTTCAAAGATGAAATATCACTTAATAATTGGTTTATGGTGTTGAAGGTTCAAGGTAAAAAGTTCATTTTACTCTTTAGTTAAAAGAGAGGAATTTGAAGTTTTGAATTTAATATCAAGGGGGTATGACAATTCTAATTTTTGGATGATTTAAGTTAGTACAAACCTTTTGAGTTTTATTATCAAAGTGAAGGTAAATATTAGACCATAAATCCATAGAATAATATATTACACCATAAGTAGAAGTAGAATAAAGAAGATAGATTTATGTATGAATTGATAAAAAATATAGAGGGGAAGAATATTTCAACCAAAGGTTATATTTTGGATTTATTTTAAATTAATGGTTGGGTCTATTGTCAAAGTAAGATTAGAGAATGTTACAACCATGATGTTATTATCACTAATATGTAAGGTAAAGGAGAAATATAAAGATCATATCATACTTGGTGATGATGGAAATCTTTGACATGACATAGACCAAAAGGAGGATTTGTAAAGACATAGAATTAACATATTTAATTATGTTATGTGATACATGGAAGATCGAGAAAGATAAAATTCAAGTCAGCACGGTGATTATATAAAAGTAAAGGTGAAGTCATATATATGTATTGGTATATAAAGGTAAAGGGAGGCTGGAGTGGTTAAAGATACTTTGAAGTATGGAAATACCCATTCTAGTTTTTATGGATGGTGTTGATTGGATAATGTTGTTTATTCTGGATTATCTTATAAATTTATAAAGTTTTAGAAGTGTTTAATATGATTATATAATGATGAATGTTGTTGTTAGTGAAGAATAAAAATCCACGCTATAGTTAACTAAACCATGTTGTGGTTGTCAAACCACCATCATGGTTAGGGGTGTTTTGAAGATCACGAATTTGAGGGAGTTGTGATTTAATAGAAGTTATAGATTTTGAAAAAAAATGTGGTGAAACTACATCCTAGTTTCAAAAACCAATTTTTAGTTTGTAACCCACCATTATGGTGTTCTTAATTTTTTGAGAAGTAAGTTTGATAGGATTTATGCTTACCATGGGATAACTAAAACATGTTATGGTTATCATCATGGTCTATAAAAATAGGAAGATATTATAGTTTGAAGTGTAATGTTGATCATTTTAAATATATTTGATCTTTGGTACTCTCAATCTCAACCAGGTTTATTTTACTTATTATAGTTATGTCATTAAGTTTTTAACTAAATAAGATAGAGAGTGATTGTGGTTTTAAGGAGTGTTGATTGTTATTGATGTGGATAATTGAAAAATTGACAGAGAAAGAATACCACTCTATAGTGTATATAGAATTCCCAGTGGTTATTTTAAAAAATCCTTGTCTGAAATGGGATGTGGAAGTATTCTTTTCAGGTTGTTTTTTATAAAATGGGTAGAGTGGTTATGGTAGTAATTGTGGAGATGAACATTTTTATGGAGAGACTTATTGGAAGCTACTTGAGTCATAAAGGTAAAATGGTATCATGGTTTTTAGAAAACTATGTCATAGTGTATTGAACATATAAATATTAAAATAATAAAACAATTAGATTTTTATATGGTCTAAGATGATTGAAGATATGGTTTTTTTGATTCAAAAATTTTTATAGAACAAACCATGTAATTGTTTAGGGATACATCTGAATAATTTAATGAGTTTATTTATGTCAAAGAAAATTACTTTAATAAGGAATTGATCTTATCTGATTATCATTTGAGAAATTTTATGTTTATTTGAATATTTTTTAAAGAAAAATGTTTCAAATCTCTTGATAAAGAGTTGATTGTTTTTTTCTCATCGTTCTTTGATCATAAACACTCTTAAAGTATTTAATATTTTCATTTAAGTGATGTTTATATATAATGATGACATATTGTTATAAATATTTAAATTATCCTTAAACATGTCTTAATTTAATTTTTGAAGCATTGGAATAGGTCTATAAGGATTATAGAGACTCATTAAAAGAATTAGAGAGGCTACTTCATGAATCCATAGGCTATAGGAAGCATTGGATAGCCAGTGCCATGTCCAAACTTTTCCTTAGCCAACAAGATCCCATAGGCTTCCTGGTGGAGGAGAAATGGATAGTTGGTGCTCATAGTAATTATCTATAAAGACTCTAGGAGTCCACTATCTAATTAGTGGAGGTACACCGGCTAGTTGATGGAAGCAGGCAGCATGCAGGTACTTCTAGGTAGCCCACCAGCTACCCGATAGAGGATATTGGGTACTCGGTGGCATCGGCCCAATAGATCTGAGCCATAAATTTATTTTGGTCAAGATTTATTGAAATTGTATGTCAATAGCTTAAATAACCCTAAAGGATTATAGAAGGTTACTAAAGATATTTGAGCCTATAAATAAATACCTTAAAGTCCTTGGAAACTCACTTGATCATCTGATCTCTAATGCTAATACTCTAAGATACCCAATTTCTCTCAAATATATCTCTTTATAAAATATTCTTTCTCCTTTAAGAGTGTGTTCAAAATTTTAATATTCATTCTCTCTAAAAAATTTATTATTCTCTCCTAGTTTTTCATCATATTCTTTGAGAGAATCAAGACTAAGCTAAAAAGTTATTGCTCTTAAGAAATATCCCTCTTCCTCCTATTTTATATATATTTGGTGCTCACTTCCATTAAATTGAGGGACCTTGGTTTTATTTCCATTATATTAATAAGGAAAATGACTATTCTTCTTGAGGTTTCTAGATTTCTCAATAAATAGTTAGTGTCTATTGTATTTCAGGTTTCTTGATTTAACCTCAAAATAAATGGATAGTTTTTGTATCTTGAATATCATTAAAGAAAAGGGATTGATACATTAAATACTAAAGTTATTGGGATGGTAGACATATAGGATATTTTAAATCTATTTCCAAACTTTATTAATAAATATCTTGTCACATTTATTTTCTGCAATTTAATTTATTTATTACATTCTTTTCTTGTTTTATTTAAATTGTTTAATCTATCAATTTATCACTAAATCATTTTTATATTCAAATAACTTAATTATTTTAAATCGATCTTTGTTTTTATTCTTCCACTTTTATCATTATATATATGTGATTTCTACTTTTATTTTTTTATTTTGTTCAATATTTTATAAATAAGTTTTTAATCTCTATGTTTTTCTATTATTTTTTAAATGGAAATTTAGTCACCCTATTATCTTTACTTTTTACCCTACTCTGATATACATTTGGTATGAGAGGATTTTTGAATTGTTTTAATTTAAAATTATTTCAAAAAAATAAAAATATTTAACAAAATTATTAATTAAAATATCACTTTTTAAAAATGGATTTTTCAAACACCCATGGTGGTCTGGAAGGATAATCCCTACGTCGTGCTCCATTTTTTTATGGAAATAATTATAGTTATTTCAAAAATCACATTTATAATTTTATTAAATCTATTAGAAATCCTATTTATAATATTTTCATACATGGATATACTCCTAAAACTAAAAAAGAAGATAAATAAACCCCAAATGATATTCCTTATTTTGAATTAGATGGTAAAGCTATGAATTTTGTGCATTTTGGATTATATCAAAATGAATTTAATCAAAATTATACATGAAAAACATATCATAAAATTTTTAAACTTTTATAAATAACTCATAAAGTAACAAAAAACTTCAAAGATTCCTATTTAAATATGTTTAGACAATAATTTTAAATTTTCTCCATGCATCCTAGATAATATATCACTTGAATTATTAATTGATTCACTAATATTTGTAATGGGTGGAAATATCTTAGTGATTCTATTTCTAAAAAAACTTTAGTCAAGAAATACTTTGTGTTTTACAAAGTAATTAGGTACCTAAATTCACCACAATATAAGAAGCTAAAATGTGAAAAAAAACATTGAGTTTGAGGAACTCATTGGTTCTCTCATGACATATGATATTATTATGAGAAGGAAATACAAAAAGTAAGTGAATTGGGTCAAATAAACTAAAAGTAAAATAATTTTCAAAGCAATCAATAATGAATCTTTCAAAATCGAATCCAAAACTACTCAAATTTCTAAAAGGTTAACCAAGTACATAGACAAGAAAATATTTTCTCAATGCTTAAAAAAGGAAAATAAATACATGGAAGTCACTTAATTTGGTTGCACAAATAGGTTCCACATTAATTTGGATTTTCCCTTGAACAAAAAATACCACAAAAATAAAGGTAACAAAGCTTAAAAGGTATCAACTTAGAGTATATTAAAAGATTCAATTTTAACATATGAATCAAGTGATGAAAGTCCAAAGTTATTAATGTCAAATGTCAAGTTATGTGATGAAGTAAATTTAATATATTCTAGTTCTTACTCCTCCACTTATTCTACCTATGCTTTAAGCTATGAAGATTTCATTTTTCTAGAGATCAAATTCAAAATAGTTTTTGTGAACTTATTTAAAAATTCAAATATCTTAAAAACAATTTCAATCAAGTAGTTTTTTAAAATTATCATATTTTAAAAGAAAAAAATGATTTGGTTTTAAAATTAAAAGAACAACCAAATTTTAAAAAAATTTAACTTCAAATTAAGTATCTCAAAATTTATCTTTCTCATTTTACTCATGGTGAATAAACTTGAAATAAAATTTTAGGATGTCAATGTGGTATTAAAATTATTAATAGGATTTGTTTTTCAAAATAATAAAATTTCCCAACTACTCTAATAATACAGTATTTGTAAATTCATTCCTCAAAATAAATTTTGTAATTATTTCAAAAAATATTTTCATCTTGTTTATGAATGAAATTATAAAAATTATATATATGGTATAAAAAAAGTATTAATCTCTCTTATCATTGTTTTAACAGAAAACTTGTTGCAAACAAGTTTGGATTCAAAAATCTCTATTTTATAACTTAATTAGACCTAATATATGGGTACTAAAAACATTATTCTATTAAATACTTTATAGGAAAAAGTTCTTGAGATAAAAATCGGAGGAGATAATTGGTATATGGATAGAGGGTTCTCAAGGCACATGTGTGGAAATACTTCCAAATTTAATCATTTTGAGGAATTTGAAATAGGACATGTTACATTTGGAGATGATTAAAAAGATAAAATTATCAATATATGTACAATTGGTTTCTCTGACTATTCTTTAATGAAATATTTTTTATTTTTTAAAGCCTTGAATCATAATTTATGAAGTATTGGTCAATTATGTAATAGTAGTTTTAAAATTACTTTTCAAAATCATTTTTTAAAAGTTTTAAATTTTAAAGGAAATATTTTATTCAACATATCTCGATTTTAAATTTTTTATATTATTGATTTAAAATATCTTGTAAGCCAAAATGTTAAGTGTTTAAGTGTACTATATAATGATTATTATATTTTGAATTGGTTTTTAGTCCATCATAATATTTACTCTCTTATAAAACTAAACAGTAACCAACTAGTATAAGATTTATCAAAATTTTCTTTTAAAGATAACTTAGTTTGTGAACCTTTCCAACTTAACAAGAAACAAAAAACCACTTTATGATATAAAACCCTTATTTAATTTTATAAATCCTTAAAACTAGTCTACCTTTAAATTTTTAGACCAAATCAATTTTCTAGTATAAGAGGTAGAAATTACACCTTTATAATCATCGATGTCTTTACTAGATTGACATGAGTTTTATTTTTAGCTCATAAGAATGAGGCTTGTAATTTATTTATCAAATTTTCAAGTAAATTAGAAAATAAAAAAGTCTACAAACTCTATTCCATTATAAGTGACCATGAAGAATTATTTAATAATAAATAATTTGTTGGTTTTTGTTTTTTTAAGGTTATAATCACTTCTTTTCCTCTCTTAGAACACCTCAAGAAAATGGGGCTGTCAAAAGATGAAATAGGATACTCCAAGAAATTTCCAGGACTCTCCTAAATGATTTTTTCCTTATTAAAATCTTCTGGTTCAAGGTAGTCAATATCGAATGATTTATCCTTAACTATGTCCTCATAATACCACTCTTAGAAAAAAAAATCTTAGTAACTTTAGAAAGATAAAATTCCAAATGTTTGTTTCTTTGAAGTCTTTGGTTATAAATGTTTTATCCTTAATACCAAAGGATAATATAGGAAATTTTGACCCAAAATATAATGAAGGAATATTCCTTGGGTACTTTAACTCAATTAATGCCTACTGTATCTTTAATAAGAGTATTAATACCCTAGAAGAGTCAATTCACATCAAATTTAATGAGAATTTTTCTAAATCACATTCACAAAGTCATGATGATGTTGAACAACCTAGTTTGACCCTTAATAAATCTAAATATTATAAATTAATTTAAGATTATATAGAATCCACATCCTATATATTACCCAAGTCTTGGATTCAATCCAAATACCATCCTCTTGATAATTCTATCAGGGAATTATAATCTGAAACTCATACTAGAAGTTTAGTATTAAATGAGGTTGAAAATCAATATTTTCTCTTTCTCCTTGAACCTCATTCCCTTGATGAAACTATTAATGATTAAAATTGGATACTTTCCATGCAATATAAGTTGATCCAATTTCAAAGGAACATCATTTATACTCTTGTGAAAATTCCAAATAATATCCTATTATTGCCACGAAGTGGGTTTTTTTAAACAAACTTGATGAACAAGGAAATGTTATCCATAAAAAGTATTGACTTGTTGTTAAAGGATATAATCAAGAAGAAGGTACTAATTATAGTGAAATCATTTCTCCAATTTCTTAAATTAAATACATTATAATATTTTTGGCATTTTACACTCACTTTAATTTCAAAAAAATTCAAATGGATGTCAAAAGTAATTTTTTAAATGGTTTTATTTCCAAAAACAATTGAACCAACTACTAGGTTTTTTAAATATAAAATTTAAAAATATTTTTTTAAGTTAACCAAATCTCTATAAGATCTAAAAAAATCCCCTCAGGATTAGTATGACAGGTTAAATAAATTTATTTTATCAAATTATTTCAAAATAGGAAAATATAATTCCATTATTTTTATAAAAACATTTTTAAATGATTTATTAATCATTCAAATTTTTGTTGATGATGTTATTTTTTCCCAACTAAAGAATATATCTTCAATTAATTTTATGATTTAATGAATAAATAGTTTGAAATGGGTTTTATAGGAGAACTCAAATTCTTCCTTGGTTTTAAAATTTCCAAAAATTCTAATAAAACTTTTAAAAACAAAGTAAATACACTAATGAACTTCTAAAAAATGTCATCATGGGTTGTGATAATTAAATTAGAACTTTCATGAGTGCATATTGTAAGATAAAATTGGATGATGTTGGCCAATCGATCGACAATAAGATTTATTGAAGTATGATGGGAAGTATACTTTACCTTACTATGACTCGGTTAGACATCGTGTTTAGTTTATGACTTTGTGATCATTTTCAATAAAATCCAAATGAATCTCATTTAAAATACCTCAATATAATTTTTCAATATTTAAAAGGAACTAAAAACCTTGTATTATTTTATTTTAATTAAACCAATTTTGAACTTTCTTGTTTTTTCAATGCCGGTTTTGGAGGATGAAAACTTTATAGGAAAAGTACTAGGGTAACTTGTCATCTAAAAGTAAAATACATTATCTATTGAAGTAGTAAGAAGAAAAACTTTGTTTCTCTTTCTATATCCAAATATGAATACATGGATAATGGGATTTGTTGCACCAAAGTTATATAGATGAAACATACTCTCTCTTGGACTTTGAGATAACATATTCTTACATATCTATCAAGTGTGATAACACTAGTGTGATCAGTATCTCTAAATATATTATCCAAAAATCTTTCACTAATCATGTTTACTTAAGACACCATTTTCACTCAGATCACTTTCAAAAGGGTGATATCGTTATTGGCTTTTTTTATATAAACCTTCAAATTTCTGATACCTTCACTAAAATCCTTCCTCTTAATAATTTTGACTTCATTAAAGGTGAGTTTGGTATAATTATATTTTGATAATTATCTATTAATTAGTTGGAAAGTTTGAGAAGTTTTTTAATTTAAAATCTATTTTAATTTTATTTTCCAAAAATGGATTTAAAATAATAAAATGTTTTCAAAACTTTTCATAATTTTGGATATCTAAATTGAGAATAATACTCCAAAAAACATTCTTGTAAGGATTCAAACAAGTGGATATGGTTCTGAAAAAAATTATCCTATAGATTTATCCTAAAAAGAGTTTATTAGGGTTTTAACCCTTTCTCCATCCTGGTCATGATGAGTGGGTCTTTACTGCACTCCTATTTTGACACTCTCGAGGAATTTTCTATGGTTTACTAATACAATATTTTTTAGACCTTAATAATGGAATGATTTTTCAAAATATTTATTTTTTGACATTTTTATTTATTTATCTTAGTCTTGTTTATTGGTTATTATCTATTTAAACTATCTGGATGCATTATTTGATAGGTAATAAATCTTTTTAATACTAAAATGATCCTAAAAGAGACATTTTATTTTTTAAAATCAATTTCAAAAATTTTAAAAAAACAAAAAATTATTTTTTAAAACATTATTTATCTTTTTCAAAAACCTTTTTAAAAGTTTTATTTATTTTTTAAACTCTATTTTCAAAAAAATGTTTTATTTATTTTATGATTTATTGAAAATATTTATTTCAGATATTTTAAAAGTTTTCAAACTATTTTTTAAAAAAATTATCTCTCTCAAAAGATCATTAATTATTATAAACTTAGTTTTTAAATTTATCTCTTTATTATCTAACTTTATTTTTAACTCATTTTTGATAATCTCAAAGGGGGATAAGTTTTATAAAAATGTTATCATATGAAAAATGGAGGATAATATTTCTTTGTTTTTCAAAGGGGGAGAAAATATCAATATCATTATAATTATTTCCCTTTATCTATTATATTCTTCTTTTAATTAAATTATTATTTAAGTGTTTGTGATTATCAAAAAGGAGGATATTGTTGTGTTTCTCACTGTTCTTTTATTTTAATGATCACAAACACTATTAGAGCATTTAATATTTTCTTTTCAGTTATGTGTAGCTAGATTGATGGCATTTTGTTAGAACTATTTAAAGGATCCTTGAACATATCTTAATGGAAGTTTTGAATCCATAGAATAAGGGTAGAATAACCATGGAGGATCATTAAAATAAATGGAAACCCACTTCATGAAGCCAAAGGCTATAGGTAGAATCAGTCTTCTAATGTAGTGCCATCGACCTCTAGTGGCATGCCTAGGATTTTCCTCAACTAGTAGGATCCCACTAGCAACCTAGTGGAGGAGAATCGGATAGACGATGATGATTGTAAGTATCCATGAAGACTCTGGGATTCCACTGGCTAGCAGGTGGAAGCAGGCAGTGTGCAGGTACTTCCAAGTAGCCCACCAGCTACCCAATAGAGGATGTCAGGCATCTAGTGGCATCAGGCTAGCCACTCTGATACCAACTTTTATAGTTTCAAGATTCATTAAATAGTAAATTCAATGGATTAAAGACACCCTAAGGATTCCAAAAGGTTGATGAAGGTATTAAAGCCTATAAATAGAAACCTTGGAGGCCCTGGATACCCACTTAATCATCCAATCTCCAACGCCAATGCTCTAAGATCCTTAATTCATCTCAAAGATCTCTCTTTATAAAATATTCTTTATCCTTTAATAGTGTATGCCAAATTTTAATATTATTTCACTCTCACTATTTTCTCATTCTCTCTTAGTGTTTCTTCATATTGTTTAATATAATTAAGACTAAGATAAAAATGGATTTCTCCTAAGAAATCTCCCTCTCTATAATTTTTCTTCTATATCTTGTGATCACTACCATTAAATTTAGGGACTACGGTTTTCTTATAATTTCATTAATAAATAAAGTAACTATTCTTTTTACCATCATCATCATCATCATCATTATTATTTCCTTGTAAAAAAATCAAGGTCAAAAGAAACAAGCAACAGAAGGACCCAAGAATGGAGAACTCCCCTCCACCCAAGGGCGAGTTCAAGGTGGCCTAAAGTAATGTAACCCCATTTCATCCCCTTTGATGTACTCCATCCCTTTAGGCTGAATGGTATGCGATGTGTGAATGAGCACTGTCTCCTCCCTGGGCGTTTCCAGGGCAGCTAGGTGGTCAGCTACTTTGTTCCCCTCCCTCCAGGTATGCAGCACTCGAGTCAGTTTTCCAATCAAATTCTTGCACCTCCTAATCTCATAGCAGATCGACCATGGGGGAGTCTCGTAACCTACAATGGAATTATAAACAATGAGGGAGTCGGTTTCCACCTCTGAGGTCGTGATCCCTTTATAGTGGCAGATGGTGAGGTCGGTCAGTAAGGCTTTTTCCTCCGCCTGAAGAGAGGTACCACTTCCTAATCTGGCGGAGAAGGCCAAAAAGGTAGAGCCGTGATAATCCTGCACCACTCCTCCCCCCTTCATAGTCCCCTATAGACAAGATCCATCAGTATTCATCTTCAGGCCCGTGAGGGGAGGCCTCCACTTTACCCAGGAACCTCTCCTGTCCCCATGAAGATCATGATCCCTGGTTGCACCCTGGAATTGGCGCAAGGAAGGAGCCACTTTCAGAGACTTCACTGCTTTATTGAGATCCAAAAGCAAGTTCATAGCCCAGGTGATAATAAGGCGGGCCAAAACCACTGCACCTTCATGGATGGATGAGTTCCGAGCCCTCCAAATTCTCCAGCACCCTACCTGGAAAAGAATCGAACGGGCCGTCCTCTCTGGTCCTCCTCCTTCAGTACCATGGTACCATTGATCCAGGAAGCCACCAATATCCTCGTATGGAGGGTTGGTTGCCGTGAATTCCCCCAGAGGCTCCCAAACCTCTTTTTTCCAATCTCTACCAATGAAAAGGTGGACAGAGGATTCCTCCCTGTGTACCTTGCAGCAAACACACTTCGAAGCAAATTGAATACCACATTTCCTCACATTCTCATCTGTCGGGAGGGCTCTGTTCCTGAGTCTCCAAGCAAGGAAGTTGAACTTAGTGGGAACACTTTTGATCCAGATGATCTCGTCCCATCATCCCTGAAGGCTCTATTCATGGACTGCATGGCGAAAATCTTTTGAGGAGAAGCGCCCCGAAGGAGATGCGGAGAAAACACATCTGTCGTCCTCTAAGTTGTTGATAATGTCGTTGAAGAAAGCCTACTGCTCCTTGTCCAACACAGCCTCAATGAAGGGGGAAAAGAGGCTAGCTTCTTTGAAGGAGATCAGCGGGGCTGGGCACCCAGGGAAGCCCAACTCCGAGCCACACCAGTTCTGATGCCAGAAGTAAATTTCCCCTCTCCCAACCAGCCAACGAGAAAGCGGGCAGAGGATATTCACGATGGGGGCGATGACGGGCCAGAGGTGACTCCCGCTCTCTGAGTCGTCGCAGCGGCTAATGTACGAGTGAATGGAATCCCCACAAAGCGTGATACCTTCTAAACCACTCCATGCAATCATGGAATGCAAGTAGTAGATCGAATCTTTCAGGTTTCGCACGCCAACACCTCCTTCTTCCACCGGTCGTGACAGCTTGCTCCACGCCACCCATTGCTTCTTCCCCTTTGATTACGGATCCCAAATGAACCTGGATAAAGATCTATCGATGGACTTGATGAACCATTTTGGAACCTTATTGGATGCGAGGGCATGGAGGGGCGACACCAGGACACTATTAACCAGGGAGATCCTCCTGCCAAAGGATAGAAATAGATTCTTCCAGTTGTAGAATTTGTCGTTGATCCTTTCAGATAAGGCATCGAAGTCCCGGATCCCGAGCCTACTCGCTGAGATGGGCGTGCCCAGGTACTGCATCGGAAACTCGCCCCTAGCCATCCCTAGGAAGATGTTGATCGACTCCATCCTCACCGCATCACACCCACTGTCGATAAAGAACTCACTCTTATCTTTATTAATCCTCTTCCCACTCCATCGACAGAAGGTCTCCAGCACCTTGAGGAAGCTCTGAAGGGAAATCCGCCTTCCATTGATAAACACGAAGGAATCATCGGTGAACATAAAATTGGAAATCAGTTGTACCCTCAAGCGTCGACGGAACGGAATAATTCCTCGTCGATCAATACTATTCTTTAGGAGACCACTCAGAACGTCCTGAGTAATGATGAAAAGGGATGGGGAAAGGGGGTCTCCTTGCTTGAGGCCACGAGTGGTCTTAAAGAAGCTGAAAGATTTACCCATGAACAGCACCGAGAGCCAGGAGGAGCTGAAGCAGTGGAAGATTAAGTTGACATTCCAAGAGTTAAAACCCATACATGTGAGAACCTTGTGGATGAAACTCCATTACACGCGATCAAATGCCTTATTCACGCCGAGTTTGATGGCCATGTTGGACCCTCTAGTTTTGCAGTTGATGTCGTGTAGCATCTCCTGAGCAAGGGCGACCGCTTCCTAGATATTGCACCCCCTGACGAACCCGTGTTGTTCAGGAGAGATCCAGCGAGGGATATGTAGGGCCAATCTGTTGTTGATAATACTCGCAAGGATCTTGTAAGGAACATTGCACATGCTAAATGGATGGTAGTGGGAGATCTCGGACGGGTTCTTTGTTTTGGGAAGAAGGAAAAGAGTGGTGGTGTAGGCTACGCTGGGTAGGTAACCCCCACGAAAGAAGTATTGAATGGCTTCCGTCACAGAATCTTTCACCAAGGACCAAGAAGACATGTAGAAGGAAGCAGGGATGCCATCCGGACTCAGGGCGCTCTCCGAATTCAGGTGCATGAGCGCATGGTGGATCTCTTCCTCATTAGGCATTGCACCCATGCTAGAGTTATCATCATCTGACACACGACTCTGGATTGAATCAAAGATCTCTGAAGGCTCATAGGGATGCCCCGGTGGGAGGCACTCGTTCAGGCCAGCTAGAAGTTCGTTGAAAAAGGAACATGCCATGCTCCCCACGGTGTCTCTGTCAGCAGTGTAAGTTCCATCCTCCATCAGGATGTTTGTCCTAGCTCGCTTCTTCCTTTCCTTGATACATGCGTGGAAGAATGTTGTGTTCCGGTCGCCCTCCTTCAACCACTTGATCCTGGCCGTCTCCCTAGCTAGACGCTCTTGTTTAAGAAGGAGTTCCCCCATCAGTTCTTTCTTTCTTGTGAGCTCCTCATACACACTTTCCCCCCAAGCACTTTCCAGGGAGGCCTCCAGCGATTCCACATCTTTCATGGCCGCAGACATATCTTCATCTAGAGACCTTTGATCTTTTTCCTACTCCCTCAAGTATGACTTAGTTTTACTCAATTTCCCATGAAGGATTATCCACTTGTTTCCAGCAAAAGGAGTCTCCCAGGCCTTAGAAACCTGGTCATGATAGCCCAATAATTCAATCCAGAGCTTGCTAAAGCGGAAAGAAGCAGAAGGATCGGTCGTTGAACTCGGATAAATAAGCAGCGGGGAGTGGTATGAGATCCCCCTAACCAGATGAGTGACCTTAGTGTTTGCGAAGAGAGAGATGGCATGTAAATTACCCATACAGTGGTCCAGATGACACCACGAGCACTGAGCACCCTGCTGATTGTTGCACCATGTGAATTTGTCCCCGACAAACCCCAGATCTGACAATCCCATGCTGGCCGTGAAGCTAAAAAATGATGAACTAGCCTTCCTGAGGAAGGGGCCTCTCCCCTTCCACTCACTCGGGTCCTCAACCACGTTGAAGTCCCCTCCCACAATACAGGCCTCCGATCCCAGGTCGAACTTCTCCAGCTCTTTCCACAACCCTTCCCTGATACGGAGGTCGCAACTCCCATACACAAAAGATGCGAGAATGGAAGCATTCCTAGTACTCACTTTAACTATGAGGAACTGGTCCTTGGATTGAACTAAGGATACCAAGCAGTACTTGCTCCAGAATACCCATATATGTTTGTTGGTAGAGTCATCTTGCATAGATCCATGCATGCGAAGCCTTCTGGAGAACTCAGAAATTCTGGAGGGTTTCTGCTTGTGCTCAAGGATGGCCACCACTGCGACCTTGTGTTTAGCGATCTCAGACATGAGGAAGTCTGTTTTAATATGAGCTCCCAGCCCCCTTGCATTCCAGATGAGTAAAGGAATCATTGAAAAAGTGCCGCCCTGGAACTGGAGCCAGAGTGTTTCGCCTTCGAGCCATGGCTAGGAGATATTATGCGATCTCCCTTGGAATATGATCTAGTGCGTACCCCTGACCCTTGATCATTGGGAACCACCGGAGAGGGGGGGTAGCGAGTCCTGAGAGTTTTTTTATCCCACTTGTGACGAGCCGAGGGGGGGATACACCCAACCCTTTTTCCCCGAGGCTGTCTAGATTAGTGCGTGAAGAGGAAACCTCCACTAGAGTTGAAGAAGCACCCACCTCTGGGGGTTCCCCTAAGAGCCTTACTAAAGCCGGCCTTGAGCTCAAGAGTTCCTCAGAGGCCAGGACTCCTGACGACCCAGAGGGAGGGGTCGATAGACAAGAGACTAGAATGCACTTATCAAGTATCGGGTTAAAAGACTGCAGGAAGAAAACCAGAAAAGAGGTAGAGGAGAGGGGGCTGCCTTCCTCGACCTATGACACCCTTTCCCTACTTAGGACTTTTCGGGAACTGCCATAAGGCGATGGGGGGAATGCCGGTGAGATAGAAGTAGAGAGAACTGGGGGGATATCTTCCTGGATAACCTCTGCAACCTGCTCCGCATGCACCGAAGAAGAGGGAAGTGACGGAGCTCCCACATCCACCCCCCTCTTATTGGCCCTCCTTGTGCCCTTTCTCCCCTGTTGACGATAGACCTGCAACGAATGCCCCTGGAGACAGCACTGCGAGCAGAAATAAGGGAACACCGGGTAGACCACCTCCTGAGTCCAGTACAGGACATCCTCGATGAGAAGATCCACTTTCTCATGGATCGGGTGAGAGAGATCCAACTCTACACAAATATGACCCTCCGAGGTCAAGAATCCTGTCTTCGTGGCTATAGCCGAGCACAGAAAACCCCCAATGGAGTCACCAATCGCCCATAAAAGGCCTTCATTCTGGAAGGGGAGGGGCCGCCCCGACATGCAGACCCAGACAGCCGCGGAAGGGATTTCCTTCCCGCGGTGAGCATCAAGCGACCATCTAGAGAGGCTGAAGGACCAACGCCCCCAAGATCGAGGAACCCTACACCAGACATGGAGGAAATCCTCCTCCGAGGCAAGGATGATACTGAAGGAACACCGGTGGAGAGCCGAGACCTGCACCTGAGACTTAAGGCCCCAGGACAAAACGCAACGCCGAAAGGACTCGAGAGGAGGTTTTGCTGCCCCAAAACGCACCACCAGGGTCCATTTCAAGCAGGATTCAGCCTCCGCGAACGCCGACCCTGGCACTCGTAAGGAGACACGAGCCCCTTCAGATGACGACTGGCTCGAAGGCACCTGGACCGGCTGAAAGTAGGGAGCAAGAGGGAAGTCGTCCGAACTATAGAGCGCCTCCCGAAAGGAGAGCGTGAGATCCACTCCAGCGGGAAGAACGGACGAAGTATAGGCCGCCTGGGAACCACCGGGGGGAGACGAGGACGACTTTGGAGCCGAGGACAACGTCGGGGCTGCCGGGGAGCCGCTGGGGGAAGCCGAGAATGACGCCGGAGCCGAGTACGAGGCTGGAGCCGAGTACGAGGCTGGAGCCGAGTACGAGGCTGGAGCCGAGGACGATGCCAGGACTGTCGGGGGACCGCCGAGGGGAGTCGAGGACAAAGAGAGGGCATGGGCCACCTAGGAGCCATCGGGGGGAGATGAGGACGACGCTGGAGCTGAGGAAGAGACAAGGGCGCTGGGCACCGGGGGAGGCGGGGGAGGCTCGAATGAGAATGGTGCCTATTGTATTTCCAGCTTCTTGTTATAACCTAAAAAATAAAGAGAAAGTTTTGGTGTCTTGGATAACATTAAATCTAAGGGACTAATATATTAAATCCTCAAGATATTGGGTTGGTATACATAAGGGATCATTTAGATCTACTATTAAACTTCCTTACCAAATTTCTTATCTCATTTATTTTCCATAATTTCATTTATTTATCACATTCTTTTGTTCTTCTATTCAAATTATCTAATTCATCAATTAATCATTTAATCATTTTTATATTTTAATTACTTAATAATTTTAAATTTATATTTATTTTTATTATTCAACTTTTATTATTATATTTGTAACACCCTAAGATTCTATGAAATTTTTTTTTTGAATAAATTTAATCTTTTTGATATTTTTCATTACACGCAACACTCGGTTTATCTTGAATTACATGAAACACTAGGTTTATATTATGTTACAAAAAACATAAATTGTATAATGTATAATTCATATCACTTATTCTAGATAATTTTACATGCAACATTTTGTTTAGCCTGCGTTGCACGCAATACTGATTTTAAACGAAACGTGACATACTATTAAAATATTATTATTTAATATGATAGTTATCACCTATCCGTTGGAATAGAAGGTATGAATAGAATTAACTAAATTATGAAAATATATTTTTTAAACCTGTATATATAATGAATTTATTTTTGAACAATTAATTATAAATGAAAATAAAAACAATTTGAAAATAAAGGGAATCTTTTTCTGAAAAACTATTTTTATACGCACAAACATGTTTTATCTAAATAAACTAAATAAATCAATTTTAGTGAATTATTTTAATTAAATTTATATATTATATATTAAATCAAATTTTTAACATTTATCTTGTGTGTTTTTTATACAATATATAAGAATATATCCAATTTTATGCTTTGAAACTGAATTTTTCTAAAAAACAATTTTGTACCCATTTACACACTTATTTTGAAACTAATATTTTCCACTTTTATAAAATTTATTTAAAAAAATTAAATTAATTTTTGAAATAATAATGTTAAAATTAACTTAGGATGATTTTTTTATAATTTTCTAAGAAGATAAATTGTTCGATGAATAGTGAAAAATACTGATTTTTATTAAGAATTGTCATTTCTTTTAAAGAATTTGAAAACATAAAAATTGTTTTAGGATGGTTTTAAAGGTAAAATTAGTTCAATTATATATCTATTTATCCAATTTATGTCATTTAAATTAATTTCATTTTTAATTTTTATATAAAAACTTTTTAAAGTTATGAATATTTTCCCTTTAGAAAACTGTTTTCTCATCACCTTTATGGGATTAATTTTAAAATAAATTTTTCCAATTATGTGAATGGAATTTTTAAAAAATGATTTCATATTTTTAATCATAATAATTTATATTATATAATAATTTTAAATTAATTTTTTACCATAATTAACATTAAAAACAATAAAAATTGTTTATCGCAATTAAGGTGAAAATGGGCTTACTGAGGGTTAAACTAAAATGATAATGGTTAAAAATGAATAAAAAATCTGAAAAAAAATTTATATCTATATTTCTACCTCATATATTGTTTTTTTACAATTTCCCATTTTGGAGCCTTGTGGTTTGTGAAAAACACAGGTACACGTTTTTCTTTTCAAAAATTACAAGTGTGCCACTCACCTCACTTATAAAAGGCCACCCCCTTTCCTATCATATTAAAATTTAAAAAACCCTTTAGTTTGTACAATAACTAAAAAAATAACTTCATTAATTCCTTTATTTCATCCTATAACTCTTATTTTGTTCATAAATCCAACCTATGAAGCCTTTTGTTGCAAACCAAAAGAAGTTTTCTGAATAAGAGGTAACATCCCTAATTGGTCATTTTATTTTATTTCTTCCTAAACATAATTAAATTATTATTAAAAAATTATTATATAATAACCTAAGTATATTAAATATATTTATATTTTATTAAATTAATTTAATAACCTAAATCCTTCTCCTCTTCCATCAAATGTGTTGGGAAATCATCATTTGTGTGTACAGCAGACTATCACCTCATGAACTGATGTTATTAATTTTTCATCAGCACCTATAACAGATAGATATAGTGATGGATTTATTGTTTATATATTATATTTATGATATTATTATTCTTATGTAATAATTATATCACATGTTCCTTCTTACCTTACATTTTGTGGGAATGTGATAACATCGTTCGTGTGTACGGTGAACTATTTCCTTGTAAAGTGATGTGATTTGTTCATGCTTTACATGAAAGGTAATAAGTATGGTTTTAATGAAAATATGTGATATATATGGAATAAAAATTATTCTTTAATTATAATATATTATTTACCTTTATTTCTTTATTTCCTTCAGGATAATGAAAACATCATTCATGCGTACATATGACCTACTATCTCCATGAATGGTGTGTTTCATTTTTTATCTATAACTTTTATGAATCACTCTAAATCCATATATAATGAATATATATTATATTAATATAATTTTTAAAATTATGTTGATTATTGAACCATTATAAAATTAAGGGTACCAAAAATAACAAATCAAAACATACACAAAAAACAAAGTAGTTGTTACCCAAAATGTGACTTTAATATGGAATTATTAATAAATGGGTAATAAAATGTCATAAGTAAATAATATATAGTATTATATATATAATTATGGTTCTTTAATATATGTATAATAAACTTATATTTATTATATAGTATTTTTGAATGTGTATAAAGGAATTTGATACTTATGGTAATGGATTTTCATCTTACTTTTATTTTCTATGAGATAAATGCCATATTAATCATGTGTTTATTTTATATGGTGTATATAATACCCATTAATTTATTTTATGATTATTCTCTTGAAAATTATTTATATTTAAATATACATTTTAGGATCTCTCTTTAATGGGGTTTCTGGTATAAAAGTTTTCAAAGTGGTAAGGGTTTATGATTCAATCTAATTGTTTATCAGGATTATTTATGTTTATGCTTTTGATAATGAAATATTATAATACATCTCTCAAGAAACACATGACATTTATTTTCCTATGGTTATGTCATTAGAATACATGTTTTCTGTTAATTTTCCTCTCTTTATGTGTTCAAGGGTTCAAAACAATATTTTTTAAAGAAAATCGACTTTAATTCTCTCTTCAGATGAAAATATTTTTTCTTCCAAAATCAAGTTTTCTAAAAAAGTTTTCAAAAATGATTTATTAAAGACATTTTTACCCATTTTTTACCTTTTTAAAAATAATTGAAAGGAATATTCATGTCATTTTCCAAATAATTTATGTTTTTCTTTTACTAAAAATATGAAAGGAATCGTTATTTTAACATGTACAGTATGAATAGTATTTTCTTCTTTCATGAAAAAATTGTTATTTTAAATATTTATTTATAATTTTAAAAGTTTATTTTCAAAGAAAATTATTTTCAAAATGTTTTATGAAATTATTTTTTTTAAAAGTAATTTTTAAAATTAAAAGGATATTTTCCTCAATAAATGTTTTAAATGGTTTTTAAAGATTCCTTTAGAAGTTTCCAAGGTTATTTTTAAAGAAAATGATTTTGAAAATGTTTTATGTTTTTAAAAGTGTTTTTCAAAGTGTAAAGGCTATATTCCTCAATAAATTTTCCAAGTGATCTTTAAAAATAATTTTCCATCTAAGATGACATCCTTTGATGTTACTTATGATTTACTAGGGGTAAGATTGAATGATATGATCCTTACTATTTCTCTGGATAGTTAATTTTTATGTTAATAAAATTTTAATGAAACCCATTTATTTTTAATTGGTTATGCTATGTGTAATTTATGAAATGTTTATAAAACCCATTTCCTTTACACAGGTTATGATGTGATGATATGATGAATGTTTCATGATATTGTGGCATGAATAAGTATGGTTTTCATTATGAGATGGGTGGTACCTTTATATCCATCTAATTAATTTCATAAATATTTATATATCATGATATAATAATGTGAAATAATTCTATGGGCTTGATCCACTATTGGAAATAGGTGCATCCTGGTCCACTATGAGAAACATGTGCATCCTGGACCATAGTGGGAAACAGATGATAGGTCCTAATCCATAATGTTGATGGTATTGGTAATTAATCTTGACATATGAAATGTTTTTTATATATTTATAATTTTTCCACACTTTTATGAAATGATATTATGGTTAATGATTTATTTATGATTATTTCTCACTCTTATGGGCCATGTTTTCTGAAATGATACAGTTTTATTCCATGAATCATGTTTATGATCTATGAAAGTTTGGGTATGAACTTCCTGAACTATGTTCATGATCACATACCCTTATTTTTATCTTGTGATTTTATATGGTCATAGATTGATATCACATATGTTTACCCATACTGATCATTTGAGATCACCCTTTCTTATGTTTTCTTCCCTTGATTATGAAGAATAGTTTATTTAGGGTATGCATAAGAGGATTACTATGTGGGAAGATATTTGTGAGATATGTTAAATATATTTCATGAAATAATAAGGTTGAATTTCTAGTCTCCAAAGACACTAAACTATTATGGTTTGTGGGTGTGTGTTTATGAAATGTATTTAATATTCATCTAAAAATATGTGATATTTATGTATAAAATCCTAGGTTATTAAATTTGGAATCAGAGGAAAGGTTTATTCAATATTTGTATATTAGGATTAGAAAAAAAATAGTGAGATCCCTATGTATATGCCTAAGAATATATCTAAATATATGCCTAGAGATATCTCTAAGGATAAGTCTAAGGATAATTCTAAGTATAGGAAAATATCCTGGAATTTTGGTGAAGGATAGAGCAAGTGGTTTCCTAGAAATTAAATCCTTTTATAGATACTAAAAGTGGTTGTGGATCTATAATAGGGGTACCTAGGGATAATAACTTTAAAAATGGTGCATTGAGCTGGACTCAATCATCACCTAGTGCATGACGACGGGCTCTACTGCACACCTAGCTTGAAACTCTTAGTGGATATGATTTAGAAATTCACAAACTATTTATGAACCATAATGAAGGATTTAAATAATGAATTATAATAGCTTATGTTAATCCTTGGTTTCCATAGATTGAAAAGAAGGTGTCATGGTTTAGACATCTGATAAATTATTTTTCATGATTATGTGGTTTTCCACTATGATTAGTGTGTCTCAATCTATGCTTTATGGTTTTAGACGATGGATAGAACCTGAAGGAATGGTGTTAATGCCGAATGTGATGGAAAATTAAATTATTTTTCTCCTAATGAACCAAATGTTATGGGATATGGAATGAAAAATCTTGTTGTTATTATCATACAACTTTCTCAACCTATGAATCATGGTGAATTACCAAATGATCAAATGATGGAACAACATTCTATTAAGTCATTCATGAGAAACATCCACCTTCTTTTAATGGTTCTGTTAATCCACTAGTTATTAAGAAATGGATTAGTACCAATGAAAATATATTTTTGTTATTCAATGTTTTGAGCATGAAAAACTTGTTTTTTTGATTATCATTTGGAAGGTGAAGCAAATCGGTGGTGGACTGTAAGAACGTGGTTTTAAATCAGGTATGGATCCTTTAAATTTTTTTCTAATTTTTTATTTTGGACCTAATGTAGATTCATAATGATTTAGTGAAGTTACCAAGGGTTTCTGAGGATTTTTTGTAATCTAGAACCCATCCTTTTGGAGGAATTGGGCATGTTTCATGGTTAGAGGAAATCGTGCAGATGGTCTACATTTTAGGGTAAATCCATTTCACATGGTTGGCAGTAGGTTTCTCAAATTTTGAAACCTAAATATGTGGTACACCTCTTCCTACAGGTTCCCATGCATGGTTGGCACACGGTTTGGTAAACTGTGTGGCCAAATCGTGTACAGGAAAAAAAATTGGGTAATTTTACTTTTTTCCCTTAATGGTCTAATTATCCCCCTCCTTCTTACCTAATATTATTCCCAATGGTATGAACCTCCATTTATCACATTTTTTAGCTTTCTAAAGGCCTGACATAGGGATCAAGATGTATCCTTCATCTGGGATCCGTTTAATATTTTGTTCATCATGTTGGATACACAACGGTAAGTACTCGAGTCCATTTGAGTTGTTCTTCATCTCTCTTTCTCTCGACCTAGTTATTGAGGTTTAATAATTTTTACTCTTTTATCATATATACTCAATTACAAGCTGAATTATAACCTAATACTATATGAATAGAGTCATACAAGCCTAGGTTGGTTGGTCTATAACTCATCCTTCAAGTTTGTTAATTTTGGAATTGTCATGTGGGGCCTGCTGATTTCATTGGGTATTGTTTATTGAATTTATATGTCTTTATTATAGTCATTAAAACTATATTAATATTATATTTCCATATATGTCATTAATTTTTGGTGGTTACACCCATAAATCCTAACACCTCATGTAGGGTAATATGCCATAGCTGAGTTTTTAGTATTTTGACACTTTTGATCCATCATTCTAGTGTGCTCAAGCTTAATTGCACTAATGGTAAACCTAAATATATTAAATGTATAGTGAATTATGTAATGTTGAATGGAAAGTACCATGTCACTTCCACTTGAATCGCCTGAGGTAAGTGCCTAAGTGTAATTAATTGATTAAAGTAATAAATTGGAAAGTGTGTTGTATGAATATGACTTGGCCATATTAATTGAAAATTGATGGTTGGTTTCATGATGTATCACCCTTTTCCACTTGATGTTGAAGGTAGAGGATGAACTAAATTAAATTATTATGACATATATGGTTAAATTAGAGGTTTTATGCTAATTGTCCTTGCCAAACTAATGAAAGGTAAGTCTTGAACCAAATGACTTGATAAATGGAATAGTGATCATATAAAAAAATTAATTATAATGAATTAAATGTAAGGTTCACCCCTTATGAATATGGACCTTGACATATTTATAGGAAGGATTGACTTGTGTTGGCTCTTGTATTCTCAAGGGAATGCCTTTGGTACTCAAGGACATCATTCCGACTCAAGGATATCGATTGCCTTGGGTGAGACCTACCTGGGAACCCGTACCTTGTCTACCTATGGATTCCTGGTATGACACCATAGGATCCCTTCATTATTATTACAGTATTTCTTGGATACACTCCTTGGATCCATAATTTACAAGTAGATTCCAAGGTTACATCCCATCAGCCCCAGTCATTGCTTAGCCCCATTTTACCTTGGAATAACTCCTTGTACTTGGTAGGCATCTTTTTGTGGAATTCCTTGGAAGATCCACCATGGATTACACTCTAATCCCTTAGATAAACTCAGTTATTACTGAGTTAGTGACCCTCTAGTTCTAGATTTCCTTGGTGAATACCATGGAACCACTTCATATTAATTATCAATTATTGTTGACTTGTTACATCTTGTAACCTTCACTATTTATATATTTATGAGGTTATTTCAGTGTTGGTTATGCCTCACATGACCTTTTAATATAAATTCATAATTTATTAATTAATTAACTGGTTACATGCTCAAACACCAGTCGAGGCTTGAAGCAAGTACTTGTTTTTTTAGTTATATTGTACTAATTTACTTTATATATACGTGTCTTCACACTATTACTTTTCCATTACATGGGTCAGATGTTATAGACACCATTGGTGGTAACCTAATGAGATTTATCTCACACCCTCTCTGGGAACCGTTTGGTACCCAGGTAAGATTACGTGTATGTAGGTGTTGATATAGGGAAGTGTAATGATTCAGAAACTTGATTTCTTATTGTGATGGGATGGATCTAGTAGCATATGACTGAGTTATAGCTCAGTATTGTTGGGATAGTTTATGTATTTCCTTTTATACTTTGGGTTTTTCATGTATGTCTACTACTTTTTATCTATGTTTTCCATCTTTCTAGTGACATTACATTCATTATCATTAGTTATTTTATGTTATTCTGTTTATTATAGTTATTTTTATCATTTTCTCTTTCCATTGTACATTCTATTTAATTATTTCTTCATTTATTTACCTATGTTTATAATTATCCATTGTACTAGACTCTGTTAATGAGGGAATATTATTACCACAGATACACCCTAGACCCTTACTGCTAGTCGAAAGCCTCTGGAGTTTTAGGAGATGTTTTTGAGGCCATGTGGCCCACCGGGCTCAGAGAACCTCCTAAGTGGTATCCAGGTCCAGGAAATCACAAATTGGTATCAGAGGTAGGAATCCTTTATTGTTTTACTATTTGGAGACAATTTATTGTAGATTTTTAATTCTTGGAACTTGGTCATAAGTTGTGCTTAGGTTTCACGAACCCATGTTCGGGGTAAAGTCCAAGTTTCCTAGATTATAATTATTGTTCTACTTTTTCCTATTACAGTTGATATCATTTTATCATTGGGTGATACACATGTTGCATGGTGTGGTTTATTTTTATTCTAATTGAGATTTTATTTCATCCTTGTATCAATGATATAAGGGAAAAGAGAATTGTTACATGCATCATGGTAGGCACCTAGAAATTAAATTTTGTGCATATTTCCATGACATATTGGTTAATTTCACTACTTTTCATTTCTTATTATGCATTTTATTGATGAGTAAGCCTTTCCTTGTTTATATATTGCTTGTACTGCTATGGGCTATGATTGAGTGGTTTCTTGTTTCAATTCATAAGGTATTATAGGACCTCGTGGGTTGGAATGTGTAATTTACTGAATCAATCCTTTAATTAGAAATTCAAATGGGTGTTATTTTCAGTGATAAGGAGTATGGGCCCTGACTCACTAGTATTGATAGTCCATTTTAAAGGAAATTTGATACAAGTTATAAGAAAATGAAAACATAAAAGTGGAATGGTTTCACATCATTACCCCACCTTGTCATGCTTATGAAAGGTAAAGGATTGAACCTGGTAATTAAATGTTAAATTAAATGAAACGGTTTCCAATAAATGATAAGGTAAGGTACTATTAACCCTTCATCTACTAGAACACTTGAAACTTATAAATTAGAACTTATCGATACTTGTTTGTCTAAGAGGGTAGTTGGGGTAGTATTCCTTAGGTAGTGATATTCTTTATGTTCACTTTCCACTAGTGGTTCTATCTTTGTGCTTATGAGTTTTTTCTTAGGCATGTTCTTGGAATTTTTAGACCAATGCCACCATGACATCCTCATGTCGTGTGCCAGGAAGGTTTCGATGACCATGCTTCAGACATGGTGGTCCTAGAGCCTCTAGTCTTATCGCCAAGAGTTTCACTAGAGGAACCACAAACTATACCTAATATAGGCACTGATTCCCAAGTCTTTGATAGTTTCCTACATCTGATAAAATCTATGCATGGTTCTCTACGAGCTGTACCTACGATGGATAATCTGACTCATGAGTTTTAGCTACAGCATCCTTCCACCTTCTCAGGGGATGGTGGTCTGTAGGCTGCTGAGTCTTGGCTAGAGGCCACCCTATTTATCTTTGAGTATATGTATATGCCTCTAGATCAGAGGTTCAAACTTGATACTTACATGTTGTGTGATTTATCTAAGCGATGTTGGGATGTGATTACCTAGGATGGTCATCATCAGAGCATGTTATGGGTTGATTTCTAGATTTTCTTCTATGATCATTTCTTTCCTTAGATGCTGATAGATGATGGAGCCAGAGAATTCATGCATCTCGAGCAAGGTTCCATGTTAGTTATGGAGTATTCAGTGTGTTTCGCTGATTTACAATGCTTTAAACTACTTCTAGCTGGTGATGAGATTTCGTGTGCTAGACACTTTGAGGATGGGCTCCATTATTCCATTTGTACTTAGGTGAATGTGTTTTTCGTACTTATTTTCTTTCAAATTGTAAATCATTTTCTAATCACTGAGCACAACCTGAGGGATAGTGATAGTAACGGGTATAGAGGACCAGTGACACATCAAGCCAGTAGTTCTTCCAGTGGCAGGAAGTGTTTTATTGAGGTTTATTATTAGGGTAGTGGTAGTTAGGGTACCCATGTAGGTAGCTCTATAGTGTGTAATCAGTGTAGATGTATGAAGAATCGGAATCCTTAGTGTGATAGAGACCCACTGGAGTGTCAGGATTGCGGTCGAATGGGGAATATTTAGCATTTCTATTGGACCTTTCCATTAGATTCCAGTGGAAGAGTATCCACACCAGTTCCACCTTTAGGGGAAATTTTTTTTACATTGTGTCAGGTTGGGAGTTGGAGTAACACTGGAAGGACTGGTCGATGAGGAGGTCATGGTCGTGGTAGCCAGACCCCTGATCACCATCAATTCCAACAAAGTAGTTTTGATCTTGGTAGTGCAGCTATTGCTCGGGACCATGGATCAGGCCTCATGCATGCTTTACAGATAATACCCTAGGATCAGGCTGCGGGACTATCTACAGTATGAAGTACTATTCTTGTATCCTCCACTATAGTATCTTCTTTAGTTGATACAAGTCCTACACACTCTTTCATCTCTTTAGCTATTGTGGAAATACTTAGGCCAGAAATACAATTTTTTGTGGTATTATGACCCTAAATACACCATTAGGGGTATGATTATAGGTCATACACCAGTGTAGGGACTTTCCCCTTGAGGTAGGCAGTTACCCATTCTTATGGTGCCTCTTTTTTCTTGAGATTACGGGCTTCAATGTTCTTCTTGGGATGGATTGGTTGGTTCTGTATCGTTCTTTTGTAAACTACTGTCACTAAAGGGTATAATTTACATCACTAAAGGGTATCAGTTGTCTACATAAGGGTGAGTGGGTTTTCCAGACTAGCAGAGTTAGACCTGATCATCATGGGCTAGGTGGGGTAACCACCCAGATTTCCAATATCTTTATTGAGGATCAAGGTTTAGGCCAGGATGAATTCCCTCTAGTAGTAGATTATTTCAGGGATGTTTTTCTTGATGAATTTTTTGGCTTACCTCTTGATATAGAGGTAAATTTTATGATCAATCTTGTTCTAGGAGAAGTTACAATGTCCATTCCTCTGTATAGGATGGAACCTGTTGAGCTCCATGAGCTTAAGCGGTAGTTATAGGAATTAGAGGCAAAAGGTTTTATACAGACCATCACTTCCTCTTGGGGTTCTCTTGTGCTTTTCACCAAGAAGGCGGGTGGGACCCTTTGTCTGTGCATGGATTATAGATGGTTGAACCAAATTATAGTCAAGAACAGGTATCCACTGCCTCATATAGATGATATTTTTGACTATCTTTGAGGAGATAGGGTCTTTTCTAAGATCAACCTGAGATCAAGCTATCATTAGGTGTGAGTCATACCATCATACATACCTCATACAGGTTTCCATAACAGGTATAATCTATATGAGTACCTAGTTATATTGTTCGTTCTTACGAATGTGCCTGTTGTTTTCATGTATTTTATGGAAAGGTTGTTCCACCCCTATTTGGATTCTTTTTTCATAGTCTTTGTGGAAAAAATCTTGGTGTATTCTAACACTTGTAGCGACCATGCCAAGTACCTTCATATCATTCTGAGTACATTGAGAGAGAATAATCTTTATGTTAATATTTCTAAGTTCCACTTCTAGATCAACAAAGTTCACTTATTAGGTCATATTGTCTTAGAATTTGGAGTATTTGTTGACCCAGATAAGGTGAGTGTGGTGGTTTCCTAGGAGAAACCCAAGAATTTGTTTGATATATGAAGTTTCTTAGGGATAGATGGATATTACAGACATTTAATAAAGTAATTATCATGCCTATATTCACTTCTTACTATCCATATAAAGAAGGTTGTTAGGTTTCTATGATCAGAAGCGTGCGAGAAAACCTTTCAGGATCTAAAAGGGAGGCTTGTATCGACACCTATTATAACTCTTTCAGATATAAGTATAGGTTATATCATCTTCTAGTATGCATTAGGAATCATCCTAGGAGTAGTGACGATGTAATAGGATAGAGTCATTGAGTACAGATCTTGGTAGTTGAGGCCTCGTGAGAGAAATTACTCGATTCACGACCTTGATCTAGAAGTAGTTGTCCATGCCTTAAATTGCTAGAGACACTATCTGTTGGGTGAGAATTTTGTGGTTTACACAGACTACAAGAGCCTAAAATATATCTTTTCACAGTGCGAATTGAATCTTAGATAGTGAATATGGGTCAAATATCTTCAGTCCTTCAACTTTGAGCCTTCCTATACACCTAGAAAGGGAAATGTGGTTTCTAATGCACTGAGTTGGAAAACTTAGGAAAATCCATATAGAAATAGAGTGATGAATGGAAGTTAGTTTCCCTATTTTATGAACTGTATATGGAGTTTCATGATAGTCATGAGTAGTATTACCTCTCACCCTTAACATTTACCTCTTCCCTCCTTGAGAAGGTAAAGGGTAGACAAATTTTAGATCCTGAGTGCTTTGTTCTCCGTGAGAGTATATTAGGAGAGAACCTGCCTTTGGATTGGTCTATGGATAAAGACTAAATCCTGTGTATTCATGGGAATGTCTAGTATTGGTGTCCTGAGATGAAATGTCAAATAGTAGACTTTATCACTAGGTGTTCCGCCTGTAATATAGTGAAGGTGGATAACCAGAGACCTATAGGATTATTATAGGTACTTCCATTCCTAGAATGGAAATGGAAATATATTACTATGTATTTTGTAGTCAGCTTACCTAGTTCGTCGAGGGGTATTGATATTGTATGGGTAGTCATTGACCGACTAATGAAATCATCCAACTTCATTCCTACTCAGGATACTTTCTTAGTTGATGATCTAGGAAGACTGTATGTCCATGAGATCATATGACTACACAGGGTCCCTTATACTATCATTTCAGATAGAGATGCTCATTTCACATCATATTTCTGGTAGGTATTGTAGAAATATATGGGTACACAGGTGATTTTAATCATGTTTTTTCACCCTCATACCAATGGGAAGTCGTAATGGATGATACAAGTTCTAGAGGACATGCTTCAAGCATGTTTCCTTGATTTAGGCGGTTCTTGGGAGAATCATATCCCTCTCATCGAGTTTTCCTATAATAATATATTCCAGGTGACAATTCATATGGATCCTTTTGAGGCCTTATATGGTAGGTAGTTTTGTTCTACCTTGTGCTTACTAGAGGTAGTTTAGGCATCCCTACTAGGTCCTTATCTCATAAAAGAGACTTCAAAGTAGGTTCAGCTGATCAGGAAGCATATGTCTACTGCTCATTCTAAACAAAAATTTTATGCCAATCGTCATCGTCGACCTCTAAAGTTCAAGGTTATGGATTTTTTTTCCTTGGGGTATTACCCAGGATAGGGAATAGATGGTTATGGAAGCAAGGGAAGTTTCTGCCTTGTTACATAGGGATGTTTGATATTCTTGAGAAATTTAGGTCGGGCCTATAGGTTGTTACAACCTCAGAGGTATCATGTCATGCATGACGTATTTTATGTTTCACGTCTTCTCCAATATCATTTTGACCCATATCATACCTTTGATCCCAAGGAAATTGAGTTATATATTGATTCTACCTTTGAGGATTATCCAGTATGCATCATTGATTAGAGCTTGAGGGCTCTCCGAGGCCAGTTTGTCCCTCTGGTATGGGTGCTATGGAAGCACAACCATGTGTTGGACGAGACTTAGGAGGGGGATGCTAATGTACATACCTAGTGGCCATATTTTTTCTTAGATAGTGTATCTCCACCCTTGGAAGTTGAACTTTGGGACAAGTTCATTTAAGGGGGGATACTTTAAGAACCTGGTTTTTCACTCAGGTACGGATCCTTTAAATTTCAATATAATTTTTTATTTTGGACCTAATATGGATACTTAATGAGTTATATAAGGTCCCAAGGGTTTGTGGAGATTTTTTAAATCCCAGAACCCATAATTTTGGGGGAATTGGTCATGTCATTTTCTTAGAGTAAACCGTGCGATTAGGCTACATGGTTAGATCTAACCATGAGGATGGTTTGAATTTTCAGGCAGAGCCATCTCTCATGGTTGGAGCACAATTTATAAAATGGTATGACCTAACCATGTGGTAAGAGCCTTCCTATAGGTTCATATTCATGGTTAGTGTATGGTTTGGAAAATCGTTCTTAGGAAAAAAATTGTGTAATTTTACTTTTTTCCCCTTGATGATCTAATTATCCCCCTCCTTCTTCCCTAATCTGATTTCCAATGAGATGAACCTCCATTTCTCTCATTTTGGATCTTTTTTAAGGCCTAGAAAAGAGACCGAGAGATATCCTTCATCCAGGATTTGTTCGATCTTCTATTTATCACGTTGGATGTGTAATAGTAAGTACTCGAGTTCGTTTGAGTCGTTCTTCATCTCTCTTTCTCTCAACCTAGTTATCAAGGTCTAATAATTTTTACTCTTTTATCATATATACTCCATTACAAGTCTAATTAGAGTCTAATACTAGATTAATATAGTCATACAATCCTAGGGTGGGTTTTCTATAACTCATCCCTCAAGTTTGTTGATTTTGGAATTGTCGTGTGGGGCCCACTGATTTCATCGGGTGCCATTTATTGAATTTATATGCCTTTATTATAGTCATTAGAATCATATAGTTATTCTATTTCCATATATGTGATTAATTTTTTGTGGTTACACCCACAACACCCAACACCTCATGTAGGGAAATATTCCATAGTTGAGTTTTTAGTGTTTTGACACTTTTGATCCATTATTTGGGTGTGATAAAGATTGACCAAACTAATGGTAAGCCTTTATATATTAAATTTCTAGTGAATTATGTAACTATTAATGGAAATTACCATGTCACTTCCACTTGACCCACCTAAGGTAAGTTCCTAAGTGTAATTAATTGATTAAAGTGATAAATTGTAAAGTATGTGGTATGAATATGACTTGGCTGTATTAATTGAAAATGGATGGTTGGTTTCATGTTTTAATACCCCATTCCACTTGCGGTGGAAGTTAGTGTATGAAAAAAATTAAATTATTATGAAATATATGGTTAAATTAGAGGTTTCTTTCTACTTGGCCTTGTTAAACTATGAAAGGAATGGATTGAACCAAACGACTTAATAAATGAAATAGTAATCATATGGAAAAATTAATTGTAATGAATTAAATGTAAGGTTCCCACCTTATTCATATGGACCTTGACATATTTATAGGAAGGTTTCACTTGTGTTATCTCTTAGATTCCTGAGGGAATGCCTTGGGTACTTGAGGACATCATTTCGACTCAAGGATGTCAGTTGCCTTGGGTGAGACCTACTTGGGAACCTAATCCTTATCTACCTATGGATTCTCGATATGACACTGTAGGATCCCTTAATTATTATTACAATATTACTTGGATACACTCCTTGGATCCAGTATTTACAAGTTGGTTCCATGGTTACAACCCATCAGGCCTAATCATTGCTTAGCTCTGTTTTACCTTGGAATAACTCATTGGACTCGGTAGGAATATTTTTGTGGAATGCCTTGAGAGATGATCCTTAGATTACACTCTTACTCCTTAGATAGAATTATTTATTACTAAGTTAGCAGCCCCTTAGTTCTAGGTTTCATTAGTGAATACCATGAAACCACTTCATATTAATTATCAATTATGGTTGCCTTGTTACATCTTAGAACCTTCACTATTTAAACTATCACGAGGTGATGTCAGTTTTGGGTATGCCTCACGTGACCTTTTAATATAAATTAGTAATTTATTAATTGATGAACTAGTTACATGTTTAGACACCAACTGAGGGTTGAAGTGGGTACTTGGATTTTTAGTTACATTGTACTGCTTTACTTTATATATGCATGCCTATACATTATTACTTTTCCATTACACGGTCCAGATGTTATAGACACCATTGGTGGTGGACCATTAAGATTTATCTCACACCCTCTGCAGGCATAGTTTTTTAATCAGGGAAGATTATATATATGTATGTGTTGATATAAGGAAGCATGATGCTTTAGACAATTGATTTATTACTATTCTATGATGGATATGGTAGTAGATGACTGAGCTGTAGATCGGGATGCTTGGGATAGTTTATTTATTTCCTTTGATACTTTGGTTTTTTCATGTATGCTTGCTACTTTGTATCCATTTTTTCCAACTTTCTAGTGACATGACATTCATCATCATCAGCTATTTTATGTTATTGCAGTTATTATAGTTATTTTTGTCCTTTTCTCTTTCTATTGTACATTCTATTTACTTATTGCATCCAATATTTACCTATGTTTATAATTATACATTGTGATACACTCTGGTAATGAGTGTATAGTCTCCCCACAGACACACCCTATGCCCTCACTGCTAGTCGACAGTCTCTGGCATTTGGGGAGATGCACTTGAGGCCATGTGGCCCATCAGACTCGGGGTACCTCCTAAGTGGAATATGGGTATGGAAAGTCACATGTAATCTTATTAAGAACATGAGGGAATAAAAAGAAATTTAATATATGGAATGGGAAGATTTTTAGGGGATATTTATTAGTAATTACTTCCCTCATATTCTATAAAAAAATATAGAGAAATAATTCCTATAGATTAAGAAAAAGGATTATGAATCCATTGGTACCTATGAATCTAATTTTAGAATACTTGAAAGGTACGATTTTGGTTTAATCATCATATATGAAAGAAAAATTGATTGATTCTTTTGTGGACTAAATTAAAGTCTTAAAAAGGCCTTTGTAATAAGAGGATTTAGTAACTATGAAGAATTTTTTTGATGTGTTCTGAATTTAAAAATATAAATTGGATATTCTCACCATTCCAATGGTTTTAATAATAAAAGGAAGATAAAGTCTCATGAAATCTCAAATGTTGGAAAGAAATTCTATCCATATTCATGCCAAAATGTGGCAATAAGAATCAATGGAATTACTTGAATGGAATTGGGAGGTTATTTAATTATGGAAAGGCAAGTCATAAATTCCAAGAATGTTGAAATGAGATTAATGGGACTGTTAATGAAATAGAGGATAAGATGATGCAATTAATGCACCACCCACACTCTAGTGTTTCAAGTGTAAGTGGTTTTGGCATTATGAAAATAGTTTCCCCAATCCAATGGCTAATGAAGATTATAATCCATAATAACCACTAAAGATAAAGGAAAAATGGAAATCTTATGAAATCAAAATGGATGAAGTAAATCATGGTAATTAGGGAATACTTATCCTCACCACTATATTTGTGAATTTCATGTTTTATTTTGTATGAATGAGCCCTATAAAAATATTATTGTTCATACTTTAGTAAAATTTTAAGTGATTATCTCCCTCTACATAAATTATGGAATAATGAAATCGCATTTGATATTTTATCGGTACAAAAATAAACTCAATATTCCAATGAAAATGTTTTTTTATAAGATAAGATCTTATATAAGGAATAAAGGGTGAATTAACATTTTTAAGTGTATATGTCTTCATGTTATATTAACTTAAGAGTTATGGATACCAGCATGGGTTTATGAGTTTAAGGTTGATCATAATTTCAAAGTCATTGACACCCATTTTGAGGTTTTACATGATGGGAGTTTATCAAGATTAAGGATATTTTAAGATAAATTTATAGAAATTAAACCCTTTGGTTTTTTATATGTTTTAGTGAAAAAATTATTTAAGGAGGAATGCCTTTACACTGTGGGAATTTGATTAAAGGTACTGTTAACCTTTAGGGTTTATCTTATCTTTGATGTTGAGGTAATTATGGGTTTCAATCGATCGGCTTATGAATTTAGAACATTTTTTTATAATCAAAGAATATTTCTACCTCAATCCTATTTCCATAATATATATTAAGTAAGTGGTAAGGTTTCATAGAGTACCACTTTCAATTGTATATAATCAAGACCTAAAGTTTACATCAATGTTTTTGCGAAGACTTTAGTAAGCTATTGATACAGAGTTGAGTTTCATCACTATGTATCATCCTTATGAAGATAGTGATTCTAATATAATAATTAAAACACTAGATAATATTATAAGATTTTGTTCTATATATTACAAAGTTTTTTGGGATCAACACCTTCCTCTAGTTGAGTTTTCTTGCAACAATATATTTCACTCGATCATTCATATGGCTCCTTATGACACCCTTTATGGAAAGAAGTGTAGAAATCAAACATACTAGAATGAAGTTATAGAAATAAATATATTGGAACCTGATTAAGATGATGATATGGAAGAGAAAATTATATCTATTCAACAAAAAGTAAATATATAACAAATTTAATAGAAATGTTATGTTGATAATCATCGATGTGATCTATAATTTGAATTTGGTGAGAATTTTTGTACTCGGTGTCCTAGGACCAACTATTTCTACTTTGATTACATGTATATTAGATGTATTGAATATTAATAAAAAAATTTATTACATATTTTTTTTCATGACTCTAATGTAATAATGTCCTAGAGTATACATCGCATTGATAAGGTCATAATAGTTCCCCACTATGATGAGAATCTTGATGTACTATGATGATATTCTCAAATAATGTTTGGTAGTTGGATAACATAATATGATGGGACACATAGTACATATAATTTTAGGTGAGAGTACTCGTAAACAAATGAGGCTTCTTCTCATGAAGTTTTCACTTGGTAATCTCCAAGACTTGGGATTATGAGAGCATACCCGCCAGTATAAATTACACATGTTTTGGTGTCATCAGATATTCCTATACGCAAGCATGTGTGATGGTCCTTAGACTTTAAGATTATTATTAATACATGTTACAAATCCCATACTTAGATTTATTTCCTAAACCGTGACAATAACAATTCATGGTGAAGTTGGATATATTGGTTGTATTATGAGTGACATTTCATTAATGAATAAGTTGAGGAAGGATTTTTACATTCCATATTTATGTAAGATGATATATAATCCCTTTGATCAGAATAGAAATGTCGCATTAAATTCCATGGCTATGGTGTAATGATGTGTTTATTTCAGATAGTCAAAAAAAGACATATCGAGCATATTGGTTGGTGACACGGATATCAAACCTACTTGATGAGATATTGTAAAAAGGAGATTATATTACACAGTGAGTGTTCGTATGTGGTTTTTGAAGTTGCGATATTAAGTTTGTTATCTTGGGTTCCTTGACCCATTGCTAGATAGTAATCATGGACTTTAGGTAAACCCACCTAATTCCAATGAGAAAGAATCTAAGAGGATCACACACTAAGTGTTTCCGTTGATATCAATTAAATTCTATTTAAGTTTAATTAATGGAATAAATATTATTCTCAAGTCTAAGGAATAATTTTATTCAATTTATATTGATTACATAAATTAAATAAAAATTTATTCACCAGCTTGTGAATAAAATATTTATTTTATTTATTGAATATTTTAATAAATATTTACTTGCTAGATTGTGAATAAAATATTTATTTATGAATAAAATATCTACTTGGTTGTTCAATAAATGATAGAGGATTTTTAATGAACCAAGACCGAGTTCGGTGACAAATATTAATTAATAAGACCATTATATAGTATTTTTTATTGTTCAAGTTGGAATGCACCACAAAATAATAATTATATAATTATTATTATGAGTAATGGGATTTATTAAAGGTAATAAATGTTATTTAATGGAAAATATGAAATTAAATAATATTTTAACTTAAATACTAATTCTATAAATAGGAGGCTATGTCTATTGTATAGAGAATTCAAAATTGAGAATAAAGAATTATTGCACACAATGAATTCTATCTCAACTCCTTCTTCTCTCTCCCTTTCAAGAACTTGAAGTTCAAGAGATATTTCTTCAATACTGAATAATGAGTTATTAAGAATGATCAAAGCAAGACATTCAACTTTCCATGCTATCACCAGGAGATCGAGTTGTGTTTCTCAAGGATCATAGGATCAAGTGTAGATCACCGCTAGAGGGAATCTATCCTTGGATCCTCATAGTTCAACAAAGGTAATCTGAAAGGGCCTTTTTGTATGATCAACATTCACCAACGAAGAAATTTTCTAAGCCCAGGTATTTAATTATTCAAATATTAAATAAATTAATTATAAATTTAACATGAAATATCCTCACTCTTGGTTTTAGGAAAAAATTATTAAAATAAATTTTAATATATCTCCCACCTATGCACGCTTCTGCTACACCGAAAATAATCAAGTGGTATCAGATCAGTCATGTTTAAATTTATAATTATTTATTTGGTTGTTGATCAATGTGAAATTGTGGTTAGATTTTCATTTAAAGTTATTTGTTCTTTAATCCAATTTGAATTAAAATTTTATTAGCATACTAATCATGTTCGTTCAGTGTTTCATTTTCTTGAATGTTTAAGAAAAAAATGAAGAACAGCTAAAGATTCCATCGAGAAGTTTCAAATCTTTAGCTAGTAAACCTAGGTTACACAGAGTGCAGCTGGATCAAACTTTGTATACCCATGTGCATTGTATCTCGATGCACTAAGGAATTAATTACATGTAGTGCTTTTATTGCACACCACATATTGACCGGGCTAACCTGGCACACAGAAAGCAAATATAGGGGGTGTACTGGCATGTACACACTGTGTAGTCTGGATGAGTTACACACTAAAGCCTCAAGCATGTGACTTGGATATATGAAAATTGAGTTATATACCATATAGCTATATACACACATCATGTAGTCTCCCATTAATGGAAAAAATTAAAATTACATTAAATTTTAAAATTATAGTATTAAAATATTATTTTATTGATTGGAACACCATTGTGTGTTTGAAAATTTAATAATGGTTTTAAATAATTTTAAATGATAAATTAATTTATTTTAATTAATATTTCATTATTGATTTTACTATTTATTTTCCATTAATACCATTAATGATGAGTATCTCCAAATAAATATCAGATTATCATTAAAGATGAAAAGTAATTATTATATTATATATTAGGTGCTTGGGGGTACAATTACATTTTAAACACACACACCTCACACATAAGCCGAAAAGAATGGCCATAGCCCCCTTCCCCCAAGGGGATAGACCACCCATAAAGATTTATTTATTCAGTATATGGATTGTAGGCCCAGTGTGCATGAATCTTATTACATGGCTCGTAGGACCAGTGGACATGAAATCCCATTAAATGGCCCTAAAGGCCTAAATTTTTTACCCAAAGGCCCTCCGGTGAAATTAAATGGAATTAATTAATTAATGAAAGAATTTTTATCTTAAATAATAAAATAACAAATAAAGAAATGAATGTTATCCATTTACTTTTGCGTATTCATTTCATGTATGATCGTTCATGAGAATGAACAAGACATGTGTATGTGTTATATGTTTTAATTTAATTTATTGTATGATTTTTCAATTATTTAATATTAAATTAAATGATGGTCTATGAGTTATCCATCACTCTATTATTATGTATGACCTTCATGTTCAAGGATATTTATGTAATCCCTTTTAACCAATCCTTTGGTTCCCCTCACTGATGTGTGAGTAATAAATATTTATAATTAATGGAGCATCCCAAGGTGCATAGTGGTAGTTCAAGATGGAACCATAATGATGCCAACCCAGGTGATACATAGGTGGATAGCTATAATGTTGTAACTCATGACAAGACTAGCAATAAGTGTCATTTCCCCTAGGTCAAGGTTGATTTAATGTCCTCTCATTAAGTCAACTGTTAGATAAATAACATGAATGGGTTATTATACACTTAATATTAACAAGACGTGTAAAGGATAAACAAGATAAAATTTATGCATAATAAATTAAAATACCTCAATGAAATATTAAGTCAGCCTAAGTATTCCATTACTTGATTGGGAATGAAACCATAGAACTAAGTGCAGTACATGTCCAAAGTCTGGACACTTACTATTATTGAGGGGTTCTCATGAGAGTTTTGGCTTGACTTAACTGAAATTTTGTTGAGTTTAACATCCAAAGTCTATTAAAAATTTGGATGTAAGTGTTGAGGAAATCCAAGTTAGGATTTCAGGATAGGGGAATCCACTCAATGGATCAATGAGCTACAAGTCTATAGTTAGAAAGAATGCATACCTAATTACTTTATTATGGTTTTCATAGACAAAGACTAGATAATTAATAAAAGTAATGGGGATCCTTTCCACTAGAATGTTGCAACTAGACATTCTAAGTTCAATGGTGAGGGCTATTGAGACTTGATAAAATAGTGGGAGATTTAATAAATAAATAAATAAACATCTAATTTATTATATCTAACTTATTTTATAATCAAAAAAATTACTAATAATATTCTCTTATTTTTAGAATAAATTGAAAAGTTCATTATCCATATTATCCCTACAATAAATATTGGATAAAGATAACCTCCTAACTATCTGTAACTTCTATGGGTGTTTTATAAGACTTTGGGTTGTGATATTCCAAGAATGGAAATATTACGTTCTATAATCCTCAATGCTTGGTATGCCTACTAAATAGGTGAGTGATGAAGAGTTCCTTATCTATGAAAAACATTTGAGTGATGTGGTTGATGTTCAATGTTTGACGCTTTCATCAATTTCTAGTAAACTAATGAAGTCTTGTGAAAACATGGATGCATATAGAATACTTGATCACCTCTATAGTCTTTACTAAGAGAGAGCTATATAGGAATGGTTTGAGATTTCCAAGGTGTTATTTCATAGCAATCTTAGATAGAGTGCCCCAGCTAGGCCTCATGTAGTCAAGATCATTGGATATATTGAGCACTTAGAGGTTCTAGGGTTTAAACTTCCTAAAGAACTGGGCACTGACCTCATTCTCAAATCACTCTCTTAGAGCTTCTCCAACTTTTTTTGAATTTTAATATTAACAAAATTAAGAAGTCCTTGACATAACTTCTTACTCTTCTTCACTAAGTAGATAAGGATATAAAGTCTGAAAAACTATACATCCTTATGGTGAAAAAATGAAAAGGGAAATCAAAGATCTTTAAGCCCAAAGCTTCTTCACTCCCTTCTAAGAATAGGAAGATCAAGGGGAAAATAAGAAAGCAGGATGCTATCAATTTTTCATGTGGTAAGAAGGAACACTGGAAGAAAAACTACACTCAACCAAAGCAGCAAGGGGAAGCTTCAGGTGCATTTTTTATCAAGTGTAATTTATCTATTTCTACAAATTGAGTATTAGATACAGCTTTTGGTGTTCACATATATATTCAAATATAGGAACAAGGTAGATTTAGAAAGATTGATTAAGGAGAGGTATATCTTCAAGTATCCAATGGAGCTAAACTTACTGTTGTAGCTATCGGGGACTACCACTTCACATTGTCAACCGGAATGATCCTGGTTTTAAAGGATTGTTATTATGTGCCTTCAGTTTCCAAAAAAATTATTTCTATATCCATAATGGATATATATGAAGTTATTTTCAAATTTTGGAATAAAATTTTCTTCTTTTATAAAGATAGAATTTTTTATCTTAAGGCACATTTAAATAATAGTCTTTATGTGTTGGATTACATGAACCAAATAATATAAATCAATAACAAAGTTAATTCACATGACTCACACCATATCCAAATTTTGCATCACAAACTAGGTCATATAAATGAAAATTGATTGACTAAATTACATCAATATGGATATTTATATTCTTTTAAACTAAAACCACTTGGTGTATGTCATGCATATTTATAAGGAAAAATAACCAAACCCCCATTTAGTGGGAAAAGTGAAAGGGCTATAGAGATTCTTGAATTAGTTCATATCAATGTGTGTAGACCATTTCCTATTAAATTAAGGGGTGGGTACTCATACTTCATAACTTTACTTGTGATTTTAGTAGATATGGATATGTCTAATTAATGAGGTATAATTAAAACTCTTTTGATAAATTCAAGGAATATAATAATGAAGTTGAGAACTATCTTGGTAAGAAGATTAAGAAACCTCACTCAGACCTTGGTGGATAATATCATAATCAATACTTCATTGATTATTTATGGCAGTTTGGGATTTTATCTCAACTCACTCCTCCTTATATGCCTTAATGGAATGGTGTAAGTAAAAGGAGGAACTACACCTTATTGCACATGTTGATATCAATGATGAGTCATATGAGTCTTCCATTATCCTTTTGGGGATACAAATTACAAATATTAGTATACGTAACTAAATAAAAAAAATGTTATACCATACTAACTATGGAATGGAAAGAAACTCATGTTCTATTACTTACATGTGTGGGGTTGAAAAACATTTGGTAATTCCTCTTCAGTTAACAAGCTTTCACCCTAGGGGAAAAGTGTATTATTATGGGATATCCCAAATAAACAAAGGGATGATACCTATATAATCCTTCAGACAAAAAGGTTGCGGTTGACAGACATGCCACATTTCTTGAGGGGGGTCATATCTCTAAACGAGATAGTGGGAGTGATATGGGCTTCGATGAAGTCCAGACTCAAGATACACAAGATTTGGAATAGGAACAGATTCCATAAAGCCTCATGGAAGAATAAATTGTTATAGAGACACAATTATTGTGTAAGAGTACTAGAGAGGTTAGAGAACCAAAATGGTTTGTTTTTCTAGTCACCAAGGATGGTGGTTCAATATTAGTTGATAATAATTATCCTTTAACTAACAAGGATGTAATAAGTGGAACAGATGTTTCCAAGTGGAAAGAATACATGAATTCTAAAATGGATTCCATGTACCAAAACCAAGTATGGATTTTGGTAGACCCTATAATAGATGTAAATATCATTGGTTGAAAATGGGTATTCAAAAAGAAACTGGACATGGAAGGAAAATTCAGTACCTATAAGGCGCAACTGGTTTCAAAAGGGTTTATATATTGTCAATGCATTGACTGTGATGAAACCTTTTCATCAGTTTCAATGCTAAAATAATTCAGAATTCTTATTTCCATTACATCTTCCCATGATTGTGATATTTATAAAATAGATTTCAAAACATCCTTCCTTAATTGGAACCTTTAGGAAGATTTCTATATGACACATCGCAAAGGGTTTGTGACTCCAAAGGATACCAACAAGGTATGAAAGTTACAAAGATCCATTTATGGATTAAAGAAAGCATCCAGGTCATGGAACATTCATTTTGATAAGGCCATAAAGGAATTTGGTTTCATAAAAAATGAATGTGATCCATGTGTCTATAAAAAGTTTAGTGGGAGTGTAGTCATTTTCTTAATAGTATATATTGATTACATATTACTCATTGGAAACAAAATACCAGTCGTATAGTCTGTTAAGGAATAGTTGAATAAATTATTCTCTATAAATTACTTGGGTGAGGCAACATATATTCTTGGGATCAAGATCTATCATGATAGATCCAAGAGGTTTCTCAGCCTAAGTCAAAGTACATACATTGATAAGATACTGAAGATATTCAATATGGAACAATCCAAGAGGGGATTGTTGCCAACATCACATGGCATTCATCTTTTTAGGAAAATGTGTCCTCATACACATGATGAAAGAAACAAATTATAAGGATTACATAAACATTAGTGATTGGATTAGTCATGTATGTTATGTTATTTACTATGCTATATATCACCAACACATTAAGTGTGGTAGGAATATATCAAGATTATTCAGTTGAACGTCATTGGATGGAAGTCAATATTATCCTTAAGTATCTGAGACATGCCAAGGATGTGTTTCTGGTTTATGGAGGAGATGGGGAACTAGTCATCAGAGGATATTCAGATACTAGTTTCTAAACTGATCAATATAACATGAAGTCACAAACGGGATACATCTTTACTTTTAATGGAGGTATTGTGAGCTCGAAGAGCTCAAAGCAGGTTGTGGTTTTATATTCTACAATAGATTCTGATTATATTGTGCCTTATGAGGAAGCTAAATAATCAGTATAAATGCACAAATTTATCCAAGTGATTAATGTGGTATCTAGAAGTAAAGGTCCTATCACACTCTATTGTGATAATACTACAGTGGTGTCTCTTGCAAAATATCAAAGGTCACATCAACGAATGAAGCACATGCTTTGGAAGTATCATCTCTTGAGGGATTTTTCTTATAGAGGTGAAGTTTTAATGAGTAGTATTTCCATAGAAGACAATGTGGCATAACCCTTGACTAAAGACTTGACTTAACAGAAACATGACTATCATGTTATGACTAATAGACTATAGGTCCTAGGCAGTTGGCTCTAGTCCAAGTGAAAGTTTGTTGGAGTTTGTGTCATGGGACCAATTGTTTGTCCTTTGATTAGAGGTATATTTGATGTATTGAATAATAAAAAAATTCTATTACATATTTTTTTTGTTCTACATGACTTTAATGTAATAATGTACTAGAGTATACATCGCATTGATAAGGTTATAACATTTTCCTACTATGATGAGGATCTTGATGTGCTATGAAGATATTCCCAAATAATGTTCTATGGTTGGATAATGTACTATGATGGGACACATAGTAAGTATAATATCAGGTGTGAGTAATCATAAGTAGATGTGGCTTCTTCTCATGAAGTTCACACTTGGTAATCTCTAAGATGAGAGATTCTGAGAACAGACCCGCCAGTATGAATTCTGTATGTTTTTGTGTCATTGGATATTCCTATCTACAAGTGTGTGTGATGATCCTTAGACTTTAATATTATTATTAATGCATGTTACAACTTGTGTAATTATATTTATTTTATAAACTATGATGATAACAGTTCACGGAAAATTTGGATACATTGGGTGCATCATGAGTGACATGTCATTAATGAATAAGTTGAGGAAGGATTTGTCCCTTCCATATTTATAGAAGATGGTATCTCAACCCTTTGATTAGAATAGAACCATCACATTAAATTCTATGCTCATGGTGTAACTATATGTTTATTTTAGATAGTCAAAGAAAGACATATCGAGCATATAGGTTGGTGACATGGATGTGCATCCTGCTTGATGAGATATTGTGATAAAGGTATTATATTACACAGTGAATGTTTGTATTTGTTTGTCGATGTTTTGACATTAATCTCTCTCTATTGGGTTCCTTGACCCATTATTAGATAGTAATCTTTGAATTTAGACAAACCCGCCTCATGCCAACTAGAAATAATCTTAAAGGGTCACACACTAAGTGTTTCCATTGATCTCAAATAAATTATATTTGATTTTAATTAATTGAAGAAATAATGTTCTCAAGTCTAGGGAATAATTTTATTCAAGTTATATTGATCACATAAATTAAATAAATATTTATTCGTTGACTTGTGAATAAAATATTTATTTTATTTATTGAATATTTTAATAAATGATTATTCTCTATATTGTGAATAAAATATTTATTTATGAATAAAATATTTATTCAGCTGTTCAATAAATTCTAGAGGAGTTTGAACAGACCAAGATTGAGTCTGGTGAAAAATATTAATTAACAAGACCATTATATAATATTTGTTATTGCACAAGTTGGTGTGCGCCACAAAATAATAATTATATAATTATTATTATGAGGCATGAGATTTATTAAAGGCAGTAAATGTTATTTAATTATCGGTATGCAATTAAATAATATTTTAACTTAAATCACAATAATATAAATAGTCGGCAATGTCTATTGTGTAGAGCATACAAAATTGAGAATAGATAATTATTGTGCACAATGAATTCTCTATCAACTCCTACTTCTCTATTACTCTCAAGAAAAATAATTGAAAGATATATTTCTTCAAGACATAATCATTAGTGATTAAGAACAAAAAATGTAAGGCATTTTAATCACCGTGCTAGCACCCGAAGATTGAGTGGTGTTGCTCAAAGATCATAGGAGCACATGTGGATCACTGCTAGAGGGATTCTATCCTTGGATCCTCACAATGTAATGAAGGTAATCCAAAAGGGTCTTTTTGGATGATCAACATTCACCAATGAAGAAATTTCCTAATCCCAGGTATTTATTTATCCAAATATTAAATAAATAAATTATAATTTTTATGTGCAAGATCCTCTCTCTTGGTTTTGGGAAATAGTTATTAAAATAAATTTTAATATATCACCCACCTACGCACACTTCCACTTGCTCAAAAAAATCAAGAAGGTCTTTATATGAATTTATCTGTAGAAGAAATAAGGGAAATCCAATCCCTAGGTATATTGGTCCCTTTGAAATACTTGATCATTTTGGGATAGTAGATTATCTGTTGGAACTTCCACTGAACCTCTCTCAGGTTCACGATGTGTTCCATGTACCTCTCCTGAGGAAGTACATACATGATATTTCGCATGTAATGAACTCATATTTCATAATAATGGAGAATGATATTTCTTATAAGGAACAATCAGTTTAGATTCTAGATCATACAGATAAAGTGGTATGAAACGAGACCAATCTCCTGGTCAAAGTTTTGTGACAAAACCACCAGCTTGAAGAAGCTACATGGGAACCTAAGAATGTAATAATGCATAAGTATCCTCATTTTTTGGTACCAAAGTGATGAATTTTGAGGAAAAAATAATTTTAAGGGATGTAGAATGTAACACCCTGAGAATTTGTGAAATATTTTTTTCGAATAAATTTAATCATTTAAATATTTTGAGTTACACACAACACCGAGTTTAGCTTGCATTGCACACAACACTAAGTTTATATTACATTATGTGAAACACTGATTTTAGCTTGTGTTACACATAACACTAAGTTTATCTTGTGTTACATGAAACACTAAGTTTAGATTATGTTACATGCAACACTGAGTTTAAACAAAACGTGACATACTATTAAAATATTATTATTTAATATGATAGTTTTCACCTAGCATTGGAATGGAGGGTATGAATAGGTTTAACTAAATTATGAAAATATATGGTTTACATGTGTATATATAATTATTTTATTAGTAACTAATTAATTATAAATTAAAATAAAAACCATTTGAAAATAAAGGGAATCTTTATCTGAAAATCTATTTTTATGGGCACAAACATGTTTTATCTTAATAAATTGAATAAATCACTTTTGGTGAATTATTTTAATTAAATTTATATATTATATATTCAATAAAATGTTTAAAATTTATATTATATGTTTTTTATACAAGAGATAAGAATAAATCCAATTCTACACTTAAAAATAGTATTTTTCTAAAAAGTTATTTTGTTACCTTTAATGGACTTATTTTAAAATTATTTTTTTCAAATTTTATAAAATTTATTTGAAATAATGAAATTAATTTTTGAAATAAAAATTTAAAAATTATATTAGGGTAAATTTTTGATAATTTTATAAGAAGATTGATTTTTTGATGAATAATGAAAAATACTGGTTTTTATTAATAATTGTCATTTATTTTATTTTATTTAAAAACATAAAAATTGTTTTAATATAGTTTTAAAGGTAAAATTAAATCAATTATATATCTATTAATCCAATTTAGGTAATTTTAATCAATTTAATATTTAATTTTAATATAAAAACTTTTTAAACTTTTGAACATTTTCTCTTTGGAAAACTACTTTCTCATCATGTCTGTGGGGTTAGTTTTAAATTAAATTTTTCCACTTATGTGAATGGAATTTTGAAAAATGGATTTTATATTTGGAATAATAATAATTTATATTATATAATAATTTTAACTTAATTTTTTACCATAATGAATAGTAAAAACAATAAAAACTATTTACCACGGTTAAGGGAAAAATGGATTTGTCAAAAGGATTAAACTAAAAAGATAAGGGATAAAAATGACCCAAAAAATGTACAACACACATTTTATGAAAATATTTATACCTTTTGGTTCTATAATTTACCATTTTTATTCCTTTTTCATGTGAAAAAGGGTACATATTTTTTTCAAAAATTACAAGTGTGTCACTCACCTCACTTATAAAAGGTTACCCCCTCTAATATCCTATTCATAATTCAAAAAACATTTGTTTCAGAAAATACCTATCCAAATAAATTCCTAAATTACATATCTCATCCTATAAGTATTATTTTGGTCATAAATCTAACCTATTAAGTCTTTTGGTATAAACCAAAGGAAATTGTGTGAATAAGAGGTAACGTCTCTAACCTAGCATTTTATTTTATTTATTCATCCAGATCCTTAAATTATTATTAAAACGTGATTATATAATAACATAAGTATATTCCATATACTTATATATTATTGTGTTAATGTAATAACCTGAATCATTATCCTCTTCCATCAAATGGGTTATGAAATCATCATTCGTGTGTACGGCAGACTACCGCCTCACGAACTGATGTTATTCATTTACCATCACCGCCTCTAACATATGGATATGATGATGGATTTATTATTTTTATATTATATTTATGATATTATTATTCTTTTATAATCATTATATCACATGTTCTTTCTTACCTTCCATTTCATGGGAATATGATAACGTCATTTGTATGTACAGCGGACTACCGGCTCATGAAGCGATGTGACTCATTCATGCTTTACATGGAAGGTAATAAGGATGGGTTTAATAAAAATATGTGATATAAATTAAATAAAAATTATTCTATAATGGTAATATATTATTTACCTTTCTTTCTTTTTTTATCAAAAAAATGGAAACGATTTTCATGCATATGTATGACTTACCATCTCCATGAATGGTGTATTTCATTTTCTATCTCTAAATTTTATGGATCAATCTAAATACATATATAATTAATATATATTATATTAATATAATGTTTAAAACTATATAAATTATGTAACCATGATCAAATTAATAGGACCAAAGATAAAAAAAATCAAAAATAAAGCATTTATTACCCGAAATGTGACTTTAACACGGAATTGTTAATAAATGGGAAATAAAAGATCATAAGTAAATAATATATTGTATGATATATATATATAATTATGGTTCTTTAATATATTTATAATAAAATTATATTTATTATATATTAATTCTGAACATGTGCGAAGGAATTCGAGACTTGTGGTAAGGGATTTATGTCCACTTTTATTTTCTGTGAGACACGTACCATATTCACCACATGTTTATTTTATATGGTTTATATACTGAACATGGATTTATTTTATGATTATTCTCCTGAAAATTATTGGTATTTATATACCCATTTTAGGATCTCTCTTTCATGGTTTTTATGGTACAAAATTTACCAAAGTGGTAAGGGTTTTTTTATTCAATCTCATCATTTATCGGGATTGTTTATTTTATTTATTAAATTTGGGGTTGAATCCTATTTTATTATGAAATAAAAGACCTATATATATCTGGGTATATTTATACCCATTACATATCCCATATTCCCAAGTCCAAGTGGCCCATGAATATAGCTCGAAGGCCCAATGTAGCATTATGTCTACATCATCTTGCCTATATTCCAGGCCTACGTTACCACCTACCTACATCATGCATACATCACAACCCACCTGTGTCATACATGTGTAACTACCTTTGATGTAAATCCCCCAAAGGAATTACTGGAATTTTAACCCTAGTATATTTTGGTGCAATATTATGGGGTTTACCACTCATGCACCACCCTAACTGCATCGGGATTGTTTATGTTTATACTTCCAATGATAAAATATTATGATCCATCTATTAATAAAATAATGAGATTTATTATCCTCTAGTTATTAAATGAGAATACATGGTTTTTTTTCATTTTCCTCTCTTTATGTACTCAAGATTTCAAAAGAATTTTTTTTAAATAAAATCAACTTTATGTTTCCCTTCGGCCAAAAATCCTTTTTATTCCAAAATCATATTTTCTAAAAATGTTTTCAAAAATGTTTTTAAATCATATAAATGTTTTTAAATCATCTAAATGATTTATTAAACACATTTTTTACCCATGTTTTACCTTTTTACAAAAAAAATTAAAGGAATATTCATGTTTTTTTCCAAATAATCCCCATTTGGACTTTACCAAAAATATAAAAGGAATATTTGTTTTAACATATAAAATATGACCAAATCATTATTTTAAAACTTCCTTTATAAGTTTCAAAGTTTACTTTCAAATAAAATTTATTTCTAAAATGTTTTATGAATTTTTATTTTTAAAAAGTGATTTTCAAAATGGAAATGATATTTTCCTCAAGAAATGTTTTAAATAATATTTAAAGCTTCCTTTATAAGTTTTTAATGTTATTTTTTAAGAAAATGAATTTGAAAATTTTTTTTGTTTTAAAAAATAATTCCAAAGTGGAAAGGCTGTATACCTCAATAAATTTTCCAAGTGATCCTTCAAAATCATTTTTCATCTAAGATGACATACTTTGATGTTACTTATTCTTTACTGGGGATAATATTGAATAATATTGTCCTTATTCTTTCTCTGGATGATTAATGTTTATATTGATGAAATTTTTATGAAACCCATTTATTTTTCAAGGTTTATTCTATGGTTTATTGATGAAATTTTTATGAAACCTATTTTCTTTACATAGGATATGATGTGATGATATGATGAATGTTTTATTATATTGTGGCGCACATAAGTATGGTTTTCATTATGATATGGGTAGGACCTTTATCTTCCTCCAATGAATTTGGTAAATCTTTATATATTATGACATAACAATGGGAAACAAGTTGATGGGATTGATCCACTATAGGAAACTAGTGTGTTTTAATCCACTATGGGAAATATGTACATCCCAATCCATAATGGGAAACAAGTGATAAGTCCTAGCCAACTATATTGATGGTCTTGGTAGTTATCCTTGATATATGAAAAAAACTATGTTTATTATGGTGACACACTTTTATGAAATTATATTATGGATAATGATTGATTTATAATTATTTATCACTCTTATGGTCCATGTTTTTTGAAATGATAAAGTTTTATGCCATTATTCATTTTTATGATCTATGATAGGTTGGGTATAAACTTCCTAAGTTGTCTTCATGATCACATACCCTTATGCTTATCTTATGATTTCATATGATCATAGATTGATATGTCCTATATTTACCTTTACCAAGCATCTGAGCTCACCCTTTCTTATGTTTCTTTCCCCATGTGATAAAGAAAGGTTTAAGTTGGGTATTACTAAGAGGAGTACTATGTGAGAATATCTTTGAGGGAGATGTTGAATATCTTTCATGAACTAAGAATATTGTGTTTCTAGTATCAAAATACACTAAAATATTATGGTCCTTGAGAGTGTGTTTATGAAATTCATTGAATATTAATCTAAAAAGATGTGATATTTATATATAAAATCTTGGGTCTCTATAATATTTTTTTTCTTTATACTTTGATTATTTTATCTTTTTCAATATTTTATAAGGAATTTTTTAATCTTAGTGTTTTTCCTTTTATTTTTTAAAGTTAATTTTACCACCACCACCACCACCACCCCCCCCCCTTCCATTTTACCCTACTAATACATAAGTTTTCTTACAAGTTTTGAGTACAATAGAAGCGTCTGGTGAGAGAATAACCATGAAAGTTTTTGTCAGATTCAATAGATCATTCTCCAATTGTGTAAGATGTAAACATCATGAATAATGAAATTTTTTCATCGAATATTGACATAAGAAAACTTAGAACCTGAAGATGATATTTTACGTGTTAAATTTATAATTAATTTATATTAGATATAAAGAAAGAATACCTGGTCTGAGGATATTTCTTCGATGAAGATGTTGATCATCTGAAACCATTTTTGGATAACTTGGGTTTCACTAGGAGGACCCAATATAAATACCCTCTAGCAATGATTGGTCATTTGATCTCCAAACAATCACTAATGGAACGTCGGGTGCTATTAGGGCGGATCAATTTTCTTGTGTTGTTATTCTTGATTTCTACTATATCCTTCAGGCTTGAATTATTCTATTAAGTTATTTTCATTCTTTATAGGATGATAGAAGGAAGAATTCAAGAGAGAATTTCATTATGTGTATAGATTATTAATTCTTGATTAACCCTATAGAGTAGACATAACCATATATTTATAGTGTTTGGGTTTAGGTAAAAATATTATTTAATTACAAAACATCCCTTAAATAATAAAATAAACCAAATCTTACCCCCTACCATATAAAAATAATATTATTATTTTATGGTGTGAGATAACTAGCACAATGATAAATATTATTTTTTTGGCTTACAAATTAATATTTATAACCGGGCATAATCTTGGTCCACTCATCTTTCTCCATATTACTTAAATAACTAAATAAATATTTATTAAATATTTATTAATAAATAAATATTATATTCACAATCTGGTGAATAAATATTCATTAAATATTTAATAAATAAAATAAATATATTTTATTCACAATCTGGTGGATAAATATTTATTTCATTTATGTGATCAATAAAAAGTGAATAAAATTATTTCTAAATATTGAGAATAATATTTATTTCATTAATTAAATTCAATAAAACTCAATTGATATCAATGGTAACACTTAGTGTGTGACCCTATAGGATTCTTCTTATTGGCATTAGGCAGGCTTGTCTGAAGTCAAAGATTACTATCTAGCAATAGGTTAAGGAACCTAAGAGAAATAAATTAATTTCTTAATGTCAAAAACCATATATGAACGCTTGTTGTGTAATATAATCTCTTTATCACAATATCGCGTCTAGCAAGTTGCATATTTGTTTCATCAACATATATGATCGATACACCTTTCTTTGAATATCTGAAATAAACATTTCATTACACCATGGCTATAACTCCCCGACCCCAGTTACCCAGAGTTAGTGCATTATTACATAACATTGGCATAATCACAAAAGATCAAGTCTCGAAAGACTGATTAGTTTAGTAGCCTTGGAATCACAAGATACATTCATAAGTCTTACATTATATCATAAAATGAAAACTACAATAACATAGTCTTCATAGTCCACACTCATATCCCCTCATACTATCCCTACAGGTCATTCATAAAATAATTCTTCACATCTTGGGAAAAATAAAACATATAAAGGGGTGAGATTAGATGCCCAGTAAGGATAACAATATAGCGGAAACTTTCATAAATAAGCATAAACATTTAAGGCAATGTATAACTAAAGCAAAAGCCTTTTAAACTTGAACTTCGGCATAATATGGCAGAAATAAAATGAAATAATTCCATTTACTTATTCACATGGATATTCTACTAGTCGAATAATCACATGAAATATCAATAACCACTTTCCTAATGATGGAATACATAATGTCAGACTATAATAACCACATAGTCAAGGCCTTGTGCCAAGACTACCAATAAAATTTTGTTAAGGCCTTATGTAAAGACACTAGTTTGTCTCATGATACCTACCGATGCATCGAGGATCTATAGCGGGCTCCACCCGTCACTTACTAAGTCCAATGCATTCCTCATATGAACAAGTTTAAACATAACATAAACATTCGTATTAAAACTAGCATACGAAATGTCAATACTTTATCCATAAACCATGAATGGTATAAAAATAACACATCCAAAGTAAAACATATCACAAAACCTTAAATACAATATGGAAGTTTTGTATCATAATAAATCAACTTCAAATAAGCTTAAAATCCATCAAAGGATGTTGACATAGATGAAATCAAAACTATTTGAGAGAAATATCACTTTTTTTGAAATAATTTAAAAGTCACATAATTATAAAATAAAAAATTTACTTTGAAAATATTCTTATAAGATTTTAAGGGAATATTTGACAATTTTATAACAGTGTAAAATAGCTGCACACGCCGTATAAGTTAAAAAGACATTCTTACCTTAATTCTGTCGAAAAGGTTAAAAATGACCTTGTTTGGAAAATGACGGAAAGATTAATTTATAAACTTATTATAAAAAGTAAAACAAGGGTATAAATGACTTTAACCCATAGTCTGTAAAATATTAAGAATGATTTGAAATACATTTTTAAGAAATATGGATGTGGATGATAAAGAGGTCCCAGTAGATAATTACGTATGAACAAACTCGGATAATGAAGAGATTGTGAAATAAACCCTTACCTTGTACTTTTCCTTGGTCGAAGGTAGTTTAACCTCCTGTATAATGGTGAAATAATTGTTATTAAATTATAAAATAATCATATACATTAATATGATATCATATATGATCTTTTAACATTGCTTTGTTAATAATATCTTAGTATTATCGTCGTATCGAGTGTTAACTTACTCGTTTTCTTTTATATGTTTTGTTACATAAGAAATTTTTGTTATGGATAGGTTGTATATTATTCATATCCAGAATTATATCAAGTCCTTAAACATTATTTTTAATCATCAAATGATAATTATACTTGAATGGATACGATGGGGAATGAATCTCATCGCGTTCGTGGAGACGGTAGTCCATACGTACGCACGAGCGACAATATCATTCTTTTGATATTAAAATAATATATAATTGGATGGTATATCATATATACAGAATAATTATTATGTTATATTTATTATTTACATGAATTACACATCATTATTATACTCATCCAAATAATAATGTTTTGAATAACAATTACACCACGACGTGGAGACGGTAAGTCGTACGTACGCATGTATGGTGACATGTCATTCAAAGGATGGATAGAATACTTAATATGGTTGTACCATATTTATAATAACATCACAGTATATAGAATATACTAGAGTTATTATTTTATAATGGAAATATCAAAGAAATAATAAGTGGAAAAAGAAAGGAACTTAAAAGAGGGTGGTGAAAACATTACCTCTTCTTCGGGTTCTTCCTTTTGATTTGATCAAAAGGGCTCCTTAGGTTGGCTTTATGACTAAAGTAAGGCCTATAGGATTAAGGTAGTATTGTTGAGAGGATATTTGGGTAGAGTTTGGATGAACCAAAAGGATTTTAAGGTATTAATTTGAGAGAAGGGGGGGTTCCCTTTTATAAGAGGGGTGAGGGCACCTTAGGAAAAGATAGAAATATTATTTTATAATAAATTCATATTAGGTTTCTAATGGCTCCAAAGTGGATTATTTAAATTTTAATGTGGGGATAGGTCTAAATACACTCAACCAAAAGGTTTTAGACAGTTTTGGGTCACTATATTAACTTTATCTTTTTTATTTAACTCTTAGTTAAATAGTTTGACATTTACCATGTCTCTTTGTATTTTTATATTATATTGTTAATAAACTTATTATATACTTCCAAGAGACCCCCAAGTAGTACATTAATGATATGAATATCATTATATAAGTCTTTTGGCCTAACCTTATATTTTTAGGAATATAATATAAATTAATAATATAATATTTGTTTTAAAAACTCTTTTATGTCAATTTTGACACTATTTAATATTTTTTTTTTAAGTCTTAAAAACTTTATTAATTCAAAAAAAAATCATTTAAGTAATACTAACATGTCATATTAACCAATAAAATTCGTTTATGTCATCAAAACTTTCAAATTATATTTATTTTAACATTTATAATACCAATTATTTGATTCTTTCATTAATAAGGAAAATACTGTATCATTATTGTGTCATTAATAAATTTAATTATTAAATGTCTAAAAATTATAAATAAAATACCATTATGTATGAAATCTTTTTATATTTATAATGAATATTTATAGTCGAAAATATAACATATATAACCATATGTAAAAAAAATTTTCTAAAAGATATATGCTTATGTCATTTTTGTATTTACTTTAACTTAATTAATATAAAGTGTCATTATCAGTTACAAGTGGCTCCATGGGGTCCCAAAATCGACCCAAAGATGTACATGGTCAGACATGTATCAACCAATAGGGTTAGGACACGTTTTAGGGTAATTTAATATTATTATAATATTATTCTTTTACCCTTATTTACCGGATTTACCCTTTAACCATGGTAAATAAAATATTTACCGAAGTAATTATTCAAAATGTCTAAAAATAAAAGTAACCTATTTATAAAATTTGGACCTCCTGATTCTAAATATGGAATCCATTTTTATAAATTCAAAACACAGAAGTGGCAGAAATTAATTTAAAATTATTTCCCATTGTCAAAACAAAAGGCGTGTTTTAAAGAAATAATAACTATCAAAAGATTGGCACTTGCTTATGTCCAGTTTAAATGTGAAATTATGTCAAATGACCAACATTGGATTAAATGGTAAAAATATAATCTAATTATACTTTAAAATCACTCAAATTCATAATTTATCACTATTAATTATTTCGATTAAAAAAATTGTTTTTAATTAAAATTTAGTAATTTTCACTATTCATCAAAATATGAAAGTTATTAGAAAAGTACCAAAAAATAAACCAAAGCTAATTTTGATATTCCAAATCCAAAAATGAATTCCATTTTGAAATATAAAATGTATAAATTTTTAAAAAGTGGGTATTACTATTCATAACGGCTTGTTTGATTGGTTGTGCTTTGTTAGAACTCGAAGTTGCGTACAACACACGCTACTGTATTATTCAAATAGAAGCGTATCGTGGAAGCTTGGGGTGTTACAATGGACATGGAATTTAGGGTTATGTTTCCATTCCAATCAAAGGACTGAGATATCAACATCCATAAAGTTTTAAGGGAAAAATCCTTCCCCAAATTATCCATTAATAACATGAAATTTATGATGCCCCCAACATACCCTACTTCCCACAAACATATAGAATCATGGTTTTGATTGGTAAATATAATTGTACAAGTTATGAAATGCATTAATGATAATATTAAAGTCTAAGGACTATTACACACACTCATAGATAGGAATATCTTATGACACATAAACATGTGGAATTCCTACTAGTGGATATGTTCTCATAATATCCCATCTTGGAGATTACCAAGTGTGAAATTCATGATAAGAAGTACCATCTACTTATGAGTACTCACACCTAACATTTGACATTTTATGTTTCATATAATATTATATTATCTGATCGTAGAACTAATTTTAAGAATATCATCATGGAATTTTAAGTTTCTCATCATAATAGGGAATTTTTATGCTCTTTTAAATACGATAGATACTCTAGGACATTATTACATCAAAGGAATGTAAAAAAATTAATAATATATAATAAGATAATTTATTAATATTAAAATATTATAATATACATGTAATTTAAAGTAAAAATTGTTAGTTTTAGAACAATAACTCCAATATACTCCCACTTGTTGGATCGTAAGAGTTTAAAATGGCTACAAGAGGGGGTGAATTATTGTTTAAAAAATTTAAACTAAGATAAAACTAAAATCCTCTTAAGTAAAAAAATCAGACTCAGAATTTTTCTGATTATCAAAGGGTTTAAATAAAATCCAAAAAGGGTCTGATATATGAGAGTTGTTATCAGTCTTACAGATAGTCTGATAAAACTATTATTATAAAGATAAGTAAAGAACTAACTTTATAATGAATGTGCACAATGGAAATTAAAACTTGTATAAACAAGAAATACAAAATCTTATAGTAGTAAGAATAACTTAAAATATTTATCAAATGATTTACTCTTTAAATTTAAGAGTTAAGAAAGTTATAAATCCTGACTTAAGATATCCATAGTTTCAATACCTACTATAAAGTTTTGTCTTTCCTTACCAATAAATCCCTTGATACGATGATCGGTATGGATATGTCTTCCAATCTTCTAGAATCCCTAGATATGATGATCATTGTAAGCTCTACCTTTTTAGCCTTGGAATCCCACAATTTGATGGATTGGATTTACCCATCTTCCTATCCTCGAAAGTGCTTGATCTAAGTACGATCAGACATAGAGAATACAAAATCAAGGTTTACTAATGAATTTAAAATCCTCACACAGATTCCTTATAACTTTAAATCTCTATGAAATTACAAAGAATATAGAATGGGATGTTCTAGTAGAGAAAAAAATTAGACGACTTGAGTTGCAAATGCATCATATCCCAGCTCTTCAAATGGCCTCATATTTATAGGAAATCCTTCAATAGACATATTTCTAAGTTGGTTGAAACATACTCGAATGGTTTTCACTTTTACAGCTCATAATGATATGAATCTTGATCTTGATAGCTAAGCATGAATTGTACTTCATTTTTCTAATGTTGTTGTTTTAGCACCATTACAATGTTGTCATGAATTCTATCTGAGAAATATAATTATAATCACTCTGATTACAAAATTTGGATAGACCGATGGACTTTACTATTGTTTTTCAATCTGATAAACTGGACAAAGGTTAATCTAATGAATCGGTGCTAATTTCAGTCTGATAGTCATGACTTTTTTCAGTTTGATAGATAGAACATAAGTCTAACCACTATTCAGAACAATAGTTAGTCTGATGAATCAGATGTACCTTCATTCTAATGGATTTATTTGAATAATAAAATTTTATATTCTTTTTCATTAGAACAATTTCTATGTTCAATTATAAAAATATATTTTCTACAAAAACATACTAAAACACTTGGGATATATAAAGTTATTAAAATAGAGTTTTAATAAAGTTTTTGTGATTACCAAAACTAAGGAAAGGAAAAGTATAAAGTAAAACTTTTAAATTAATTCCACTTGGACTAGAGATAACTTCCACAAATATTGGTATACTAGACCTCACATGATAATCATGTTTCTATTGAGTTAAGTCTTTAGTCAAGGGGGCCACCATATTGCCTTCTGTGGATATCCTTCTCACTATAATTTTACCTCTGAGAAAAATCCATCAATAAATGATACTTCTAAAGTGTGTGTTTTATTAGCTGATATGACCTTGGATCCTTTTCAAGGGCCACCACAATAGTATTATCACAATAGAGTGTGATAAGATATTTACTATTGGGTACCACCTAAATCTCTTCGATGAAGTTTTATATCCAAACTACTTCTTTAGCTTCCTCAGAATTATCAATATAATCGAACCCTATAGTAGAATATATGACCACAGCTTGCTTTGAGATCTTCCAGCTCACAGTACCTCCATTGAGGATTAAGATATATATAATCTGTGATTTTCGATCATCTTGATCTATTTGGAAACCAGCATATGAATATCCTATGATGACTAGTTCCTCATATCCTCCATAGACCAAGAACATATCCATAGTATACCTCAGATACTTAAGTATAGTCTTAACTACCATCCATTAGTGGTCACCTGGGTTAACTTGATATCTTCCTACCGCACTTAAGGAAGAGGAAACATCTAGCCTCATATATAGCATAATACAAGACTGGTCCAATTTCTAATGCATATGGAATCCTTTCCATTCTTTGTCTTTCCTCATGTGTCTGAGGTCACATTTTCTTAAAAAGATTAATTCCATGTGACATTATTAATAATACCCTCTTGGATTGTTCCATACTAGATCTATTCAGTATCTTTTCAATATATGTACTTTTACTTAGATCAAGTAGCCTCTTAAATCTATCATGATGTATATTGATCCCAAAAATATGTGTTGTTTCTCCTAAGTCATTCATGGAGAAGATTTTATTCATTCATGCTTTAACAAACTGTAAGACTGGTATTTCGTTTCCAATAAATAATATGTCATCAACATTTATAGTAAGAAAATGAATGCAATCCCACTGAACCATTTATAGACACAGGGCTCACTTTCATTCTTTATGAAACCAAATTCTATTATGACTTCATCAAACTAAATGTTCCATGACCTGGATGCTTTCTTTAATCCATAAATGGATCTTTTCAATTTGCATGCCTTATTGAAATCCTTTGGAGTCACAAACCCTTTGGTTTGTGTCATATAGACATCTTCTTGAAGGTTCCCATTAAGGAAGTCTATTTTGAAATCCATTTTCTGAATATCATGGTCATGGAAAGCCACAATGTTAAGTAGAATTATTATGTATTTCATCATTGCAACGGGTGAAAAGGTTTCATCATAGTATATGTCTTAGCGTTATTTGAACCCTTTTACAACCAGATGTTTCTTATGAGTATTAACTTATCCATCCATGTCCAATTTCTTTTTGAATACCCATTTACAACCAATAGGAATACATCTACTAGAGGATCTACCAAAATCCAGACTTGGTTTTGGTACATGGAATTCATTTCAGAGTTTATGGCTTCTTAACACTTAGAAAAATCTGTGCCACTTAATGATTACTTATAGGTTATAGGATCATTTTATTATCAACTAATAATGAGTCCCCATCCTCAATGACTTGAAAATCATATTATTCTAATTTTCTAACCTATCTTGTACTCCTATGTAGTGTTTATGTCTTTAAAACATCTTCTTCTATATAGATTTATGGAATTTGTTCTCTTTCCAACTCTTGTGTACCTTGAGCCAAGACTTTATCAAAGTATATCTTACTCACACTATCCCTTTTATATATTTGATCCCTCTTAAGGAATACAGTGTGTCTTTCCAATATAACATTTTTTCTAAGGGGTTGTATAGGTAATATCCTCTTGTTTCCTTGGGGTATCCTATAAAGATATACTTTGTGCCTTGGGTGAAATTTTTTTACCTAAAGAGGCCTTAACAAATGCTTTACAACCCCATACATGTAAATTTGACAACATGGTTTTTCTTTCATGCCAAAGTTTGTATAGAATACCATTTGTCTCTTTAGTTGTCACTTGGTTTGTATATGTGTTGTTTCCTATAATGTGTATCTCCAAAAGGATAACGGAACACTCATATGACTCGCCATTGATCTTACCATATCTAAAAAGGTGTGGTTCTTCCTTGTGCTTAACACATTCCATTGAGGTGTATAAGGAGGATTGAGGTAAGATAGAATCCCAAACTCCCATAAATAATAAATGAAGTCTTGATTAAGATAGTCTTCACCATGTTCTGAGTGGATTTTCTTAACCTTCTTACCAAGCTGGTTATCAACTTCATTCTTGTATTCCTTGAATCTATCAAAGGAATATGACTTATACTTAATCAAGTAGATATATCTATATCTACTACAATCATCAGTAAAAGTTATGAAATATGATTACCTACCCCATGCTTCAATTTAAAATGGTCCACACACATCGGTATGAACTAATTTAAGAAGATTCTTATCCCTTTAACCTTTTCCACTAAATGGGGATTTGGTCATTTTGCCTTGTAAAAACATGTGAGATACTCTAAGTGGTTTTAGTTTAAAGGAATCAAAATATCCATCTTGGTGCAGTTTAGTCAAACTCTTTTTGTTTACATGACATAGCTGGTGATTCCATGGTTGGGTTAGGTATGATTCATGTGATGCAGTTTCTTTATCAATTATCATTACTTGGTTTGTGTAATCCAACTCATAAAGAATGTTATTTAAATTTCTCACCATAAAAAATTCTATATTTATAATAGAAGCAACATTTATTCCTAAACTTGAAAATAAATCTATCTGTTTCAAGTCTAGATATAGAAATAATTTTTTTGGTAACTGATGGAACAAAATAACAATATTTCAAAACCAACATCATTCTCATCGGCAACGTGATGTGGTAGTCCCTGATAGCTATAGTAGAAAGTTTGGCTCTATTGGTTTCTCATATATCTACCTCCCCTCGAAAAATATTTTTGAATATTTCCCTTGCTTCTTTACCTAAGTGCAGTTTTTCTTCCAATGAACCTTCTTGACACATGAAAAATAGATAGCTTCATATTCCCTTGCTTTACCCTTGATCTTTCTCTTATTGAAAGGGAATTTTGAAGAATATTTGGACTTAAAGATCTTCGCTTGACCTTTCCTTTTATTCACCATAAGGACAAAATTATTTTTTCACTTCATTTCCTTATCAATTTGGAAAAGAAGTGTGATTAGATTTGGGAGAGACTTCTCAATGTTGTTCATATTGAATTAACAACAAATATGGAGAAACTCTAAGGAAGTTATGAAATAATGAGATTGGTGTGCAGTTCTTCAAGGAGTTTAAACTCTAAAACCTATAGGCGCTTAATGTACCCAATGAGTTTGACTACGTGAGACCCAACTAGAACACCCTATTCAAAATTACTCTGAAAAGAGTGGCTTGGATATATCAAATTTTTACTATCTAGCTCTCTCCTGATATAGGATATAGAGATTCTTGAGCATTCTATAAGAATATATGTTTTCATGAGACTTCATGAGTTCACTATATATGAATGATAACATTAAACACTGAATTTCAACCATGTCACTTGATTATTTATCATAGACAGTAAACTCTTCATCACCTGCCTCCTTTATAGGAGGATCAGGTAATGAGGATTCTGGCACGTAATATTTGAAAGATTTGGTGTCCTAGAACCAACTGGTTGTACTTTGATTACATGGATATTTAATGTATTTAAATATTAAACATCTTATTACATATTGTTCATTGTTCTGAATGACTATGATGTAATAATGTCCTAGAGTATTTTTTATATTGATAAGGTCATGGAAGTTCCCCGTTATGATGAGAACCTTGAAATTATATAAAAATATTCTTAAATATAGTTTTACAGTTGGATGAAATAATATGATGGGACACATAGCATACAGACCATCAGATGTGAGTACTCATAAGTAGATGAGACTTCCTATCATGAAGTTCACACTTGGTAATCTCCAAGACAGGAGATTATGAGAATAGACCCACGAGTAGAAATTCTATATGTTTTTGTGTCATTGGATATTTCTATCTACGAGCATGTGTAATGATCCTTAGAATTTAATATTATCATTAATATGTGTCATAGCTCGTGCACTTTGATTTACTAATGAAAACCATCACACGGGCAGCTGGCGAGAAGTAGGGTATGTTGGGTGCGTCACAAGTGGCATATTATTAATGGATAAGTCAAAGAAGGATTTTCCCCTTCCATTTATGGAATCTGATATCTCGGACCTTTGATTGAAATAGAACCATCGCGCAAAATTCCATGGCCATGGTGTAACAATGAGTTTATTTCAGGTAGTCAAAGAACAATGTATCAACTATAAAAATTGATGACACTATTATCAAACCTTCTTGATGAGATATTGTGACAAAGGGATTATATTTTACAGTGAGTGTTTGTATGTTGATTTTGTTTTTTTGACTTTAAGTTATTTCTTTTGGGTGCCTTGACCCATTACTAGACAGTACTCTTGGACTTTATGCAAGCCCGCTTAATGCCAACAAGAAAGAATCCTAGAGGGTCACACACTAAGTGTTTCTGGTGGTCACGGTTAAATTCTATTTGAATTTAATTAATAAATATTATTCTCAAGACAATGGAATAATTTTATTCAAGTTAAAATTATTTCATAAATTAAATAAATATGTATTCACTGGATTGTGGGTAAAATATATTTATTTATTTTATTGAACATTTAATAAATATTTATTTACTAGTTTGTAAATAAAATATTTTTTTAAGAGTAAAAATTATTTATTTATTTATTTGGGTGTTTAATAAATGTAAGTGGATTTCAAGAGGACCAAGGTCGGTCCAATAGTAAAATAATTATTTGAAAGATGATAAATAAATATTTAACTAGTTGGCACAAATTAAAATAACATTATTGTTATTTCGTGAGGCGGAATTTTATTTATAATTCTATTTTGTGCAAGTTGGCACACCATAAATAATGACGCGGTATTATTATTTATAGCATGGTTTTTCTATAAGGTTATGAATGTATTTAATTTTTGTTACACAATTAAATATTGTAATTGAAGCTCCATGTCAATAAATAGATACATATGTCTATTGTATCATGCACCGAACCGCACACCCGGTGAATTGAGAATTGTTGAGCTAAACAATTTCTCTCTCAAATCCTCTTCTTTCCCCTCTCAAGAATGAGAGACGTTTTTTAAGTCTGAAGAACAAGCGATCAAGAACGACCGACACAAGACACTCGCTTAATTGCGCTAGCACCCAGAGAATGAGCGGTGTCGGTCGGAGGCCATCAGAGCACGTATGGATCACCGCTAGAGGGATTCTAGTTTGGATCCTTGCAAGCGCAACAAGATAATCCAAAAGTGTCATTTCGAATGATCAATATCATCAACGAAGAAAATACCAAAGATCCAGGTATTATTTTCTTTATAAAATTAATTAAATTAATTATAAACATGATGTGCAAGATCCTCTCTAAAGGTTTTGGGCCTATTCCTTCTTTATCTAAATCTTTGATTATATTCTGTGGAGATTAGAGTTCATCGTTGTATTGATAATAGAATGATTGTTCATCATGGTAAAAATCAAAGTTGGGTGTCATCCCAACCATGCTTCCACTGCACTCGGAACATTCAAGTGTTATCAGAGTAGTTACATCATAGTTTATAATTATTTAAATATTTTGTTGATGATTTACGCATTTAATAATTTAGTTGTTTCAATTCAAGTTAATAATTCTGTAAATCTAAATCTTGAGATTTTTTCCTCCTCTTTCATTTCTCGTTCACCTTACAGAAATGATATTTTCTTTTAATTTTGATTAAAATAAAATATAGGATCTCATCCAGAGGTTCCAAAGGTTCCTAGTAGTACAACACTAGAACGCACGATGTGTATTCAGTAGTACATGTCATGTATCCAAGGTTCAATGCACTGGGTCTGGTATGCCAAACCAAGTCATGTCATTGGAGTTTGTCTAAGTCTTAATGAATCTTTGTGTTGACCAAGAATAGGTGGCATGCAGTTTCTGGATTACATGATGTGTGGCCAACTAGACACAACGTGTAGTCCCTTCGGGTTAGGGTTGGACCATGTACCCCGTACACGGCTTTCCCGACTGGAGACCATGTAATGAGTAACTACACAGTGTGTGGTCCACTGGACACACTGTGTACTCCGAAGATTTCTGAAGTACACTCACACGCCATTTCCCCAGGCGTGTACTTCAGATGGACGGTGAAAAATAGTACAGTCCATGTAATTAGAACTACATGTCGTGTACTCATCCAAATTATGCAGATTTATTAAAATTTATTATTATATTATACAAACCCTTGAGATGTGTACCATCGTGTGGGTGTAAATATGAGTCACAACATGTGATAGGTGTTTTATATATATGTGTTTAATTTAACATCTATGTAATGTTCATTTCTACTCATTGGGTAGTTGTGAATAGGAATTCACCATGTTACCTCCAAGGTACAAGTTACATACAAAGATAATTTTAATTTAATTTATTTGTTTAAAAATATTTTGGATGAGAATCTCAAGGAAATTCATAAAAGGGTTTAAGATAAAATGATTGATTAATTAAAGATAATAATTAATTTATTCGAGCATGATTTGTCTTAAATAAGAACAATTAAATAATTGAATGATAGTTTTATTTATGTGTAAATATTATTACATGTATGGATGATCATGAGCTAGACCAAGACCTTTGTATGTGGATGGTTTCTTTTAATTTATTTATTTAAATTAAATTTGTTGTCCTACGAGCCTTCTCCTCATTAATATGTACAGCCTGCATGCCCAAGGTTTATTTTGTGTAAAACACCTTTTTACCCCTCACCTTAATATGAGTTAAAAAAATTCATATATAATAGATGGAACTCCTAAGCTAGTGGAGGTGGTTCAAGCTGGAGCCGAGACGAAACCAATCCCAAGAGATACAGAGGCGGACAGGTGGAAATATGTAAACACGAACCCAAAAGGTTCAAGATGTTTCTCTCATAGGTCAGGGTTAGTTTATTAACCGCTAGATAAACTAATCATTAGAAAATCTCATGATCATGCCCTTTATTTTATTTATGTCAGTTTCATGGTTTATCATTATGGATGTGTTGTCACAATCACATAATTAATGAATTAAAAAAACATGCAAGATAGAACTAAAATAAACCAGACTTATGCATAAATATTATCAAGATATGTTTAATCACTTAAGTAAGTTCCACTTAATATTAACAAGCATGTGATAATGATAATAAGCAATTCACGCATAATAGGTAAAAATCCCTCAAATAAAATATTAAGTCAGATAAAGCCTTTCGTTACTTGATTAAGGGAAAAACTCAATAAAACTATGTGTTTGACCAACCCTTATTGGGATACTTACTTTTATACAGGAATCCCTTATGAAAGGTTTCAGGTTTACTTAACCATATTACATCAAGAGGAGTATCCCTTTCTAGACTTTGTGTAATATTGGAGGAAAGAGTCGAGGAAATCCAAAAGTCATTATTTCATGATTGGAGAGTCCACTCAACAAATCAAGGAGCTGCAAGCCCACAGTTGGCAAAGATCTGCCTACCTAAATACCTCCTAATAGCTTGACCGACCCTTTTGGGGTTATGTGAAGGGGAATATGGATCCTTACCACTAAAATGTCATGGAAACTGGACATTCCGAGTTCAATGGTGAGGGTCATTAGGACTTGATAAAATAGTGGGAGACTTAATAAAATTTATTATTTCTCATAAAATATAATCAAGAAAGTACTAATGATCTTCTATTTTAATTGTAGAATAAAAATGACAAGCTCTTCAACCACACTATCCCTGTGATCAATTCTCGATAAAGACAACATCCTCACCAGAAGTAACTTCCAGGAATGGTTTAAATGCCTTCGGATTATCCTATTCCATGAATGGAATTCTTACATGATGGAGTCATCATTTCCTGATCCACCTACCAAATAGGCTAGTGATGAGTATTTCCTGGTCTATGAGAAACATATGAATGACGTGGTCGGCGTTCAATGTTTGATGCTATCATCAATGTCTAGTGATCTCATTAAGTCTCATGAAAACATGGATGCTTATAGCATGATTAAGAACATATGTGGTCTTTATCAGGATATAGAAAGACAGGAAAGGTTTGATATCTCTAAGGAACTCTTTCAGAGTAAGCTTGGAGAAGGTTCCCCAGTTGGGCCTCATGTAGTCAATCTCATTGGCCATATTGAGCGCCTGGAGGTTCTAGGGTTTAAACTCCCCGAATAATTGGGCACCAATCTCATTATTGCATCACTCCCTCGTAGATTCTCTAACTTTGTTGTCAATTTCAATATGAACAACATTGAGAAGTCTCGATATGATATTCTTATCCTCATTCACTAAGTGGACAAAGATATGAAGTGTGAAAAGCCTTCTGTACTTATAGTCAATAAGAGGAAAGGGAAGGTAAAGATCTTTAAGCCCAAAACTTCTTCACGACCTTCAAATAAAAGGAAGATAAAAGGGGAGTCAAATTAATAGGAGGTTGTTTGTTTTACATGTGGCAAGAAGGGACACTGGAAGAAGAACTGCACCCAGCCTAAGAAGCAAGGGGAAGATTCGGGTGTTTTTGTTATTGAATGCAATCTATCTATTTCTACAAATTGGGTATTATATATATCTTTTGGTGCTCACATATGTATCCAAATACAGAAACCAAGTAGATTTAGGAAGATTGACTGAGGGGAGGTAGATCTACAAGCAACCAACGGAGCCAGACTTTCTATTATAGCTATCAGAGACTACCAGCTCACATTTCCAATTGGGATGATCTTAGTGTTAAAGGGTTGTTATTATGTACCATATGTTACTAAAAACATTATTTTTGTATCTATATTAGATACATATGGATTTTTTTTCAAGTTTGGAAATGAATGTTGCTTCTTTTTCAAAGATAGTATTGTTTTGGTTGGGCACATTTATACAATGGTCTTTACATGTTGATTACAGAAACCAAGTAATGGAAATTGATAACAAAGATACTTCACATGACTCATACCACATCCAACTTTGGCATCACTGTCTTGGTCACATAAACGAGAAACTCTTTACAAAGTTACATCAAGATGGATATTTAGATTCATTAGATCTAAAACCACTTGGTGTATGTCATGCATATTTACAAGGCAAAATGACCAAATCCCCATTTAGTGGGAAAGGTGAAAGGGATAAAGAACTTCTTGAATTGGTTCATACCAATGTGTGTGGACCATTTCCAATTGAAGAAAGGGGAGAGTAATCATAATTCATAACTTTTACTGGTGATTTTAGTATATATGGATATATCTAATTAATGAGGAATAATTTGGATTCTTTTGATAAGTTCAAAGAATACAAGAATGAAGTTTAGAACCAGCTTGGTAAGGAGATTAGGAAACTCCACTCAGACCGAGGTGGATAATATCTTAATCAAGACTTCATTTATTACTTACAGGAGTTTGGGATCTTATCCCAACTCGCTCCTCCATACATTCCACAATGGAATGGTGTGAGTGAAAGGAGGAACCGCACCTTATTGGACATGGTGAGATCAATGATGATTCATGTAAGTCTTCCATTATCCTTTTGGGGATATGTGTTACAAATAGCAGCACACATACTAAACCAAGTACCGACTAAATCGATAAATGGTATTACATATGAGTTCTGGAGTAGAAGAAAATCCATGTTATTGAATTTACATGTGTGGGGTAGAAAAGCTTTTTTTAAGGAATCTTCAAGTAACAAACTCACACCCTGAGGCACAAAGTGTACCTTTATAGGATACCCCAAGGAAATAAGTGGATATTACCTATACAACCCCTTAGATAAAAAGGTTATAGTGGAAAGACATGCCATATTCCTTGAGAGGGAGCACATCTTCAAAGGAGATAGTGGGAGCGAGATAGACTTCGATGAATTCGAGGCTCAAGGTACACAAGAGTTGGTATAGGAATAGATCCCACAAATCCCCATGGAAGAAGAATATGTTCCAGAGACACAAGTACTGCATAGAAGTAAAAGAGAGGTTAGAGAACCGAAATGGTATGGTTTTATATTTATCGAGGATGGTGACTCATTATTAGTTGATAATAATGATCCTCTAACCTATAAGGAAGTAGTAAGTGGCACTGACATTGCCAAGTGGCAAGAATCCATGAATTCTAAAATGGATTCCATGTATCAAAACCAAGTCTGGATTTTGGTTGATCCTCCAGTTGATGTAAATCCTATTGGTTGCAAATGGGTATTCAAGAAGAAACTAGACATGGAAGGGAAAGTCAGTTCCTATAATGAAAGATTGGTTGTGAAAGGTTTTAAATAGCATCAAGGAATTGACTGCGGTGAAACCTTTTCACCAGTTGCAATGCTAAAATCCATCAGAATTCTACTTGCCATTGCGGCTTACCATGACTATGAGATTTGGAAAATGGATTTCAAAACAACATTCCTTAATGTGAAACTTTAGGAAGATGTATACATGACATAACCTGAAGGTTTTGTGACTCCAAAGAATTCCAATAAAGTATGTAAGTTGTATAAATCCATTTATGGATTAAAGAAAGCATCCAGGTCATGGAACATTCATTTTGATGAATCTGTAATAGAATTTGGTTTTATCAATAATGGATGTGATCCTTGTGTCTATAAAAGGTTTAGTGGGAGTGAGGTCATTTTCCTAATAGTATATGTTGATGACATATTACTTATTTGAAATGAGATACCAGTCTTATAGTCTGTTAAGGCATGGTTGAATCAATGCTTCTCCATGAAGGACTTGGGCGAGGTAGCATATATTCTTGGGATCAAGATTTATCATGATAGATCCAAGAGATTGTTGGGCCTAATTCAAAGTACATACATTAATAAGATACTGAAGAGATTCAGTATAGAACAATCCAATAGGGGATTGTTGCTAGCATCACATGGCATTTATCTTTCCAAGAAAATGTGTCCTCAGACACATGAGGAAATAAAGATAATGGAAAGGAATCCATACACATCACTGATTGGGTCAGTCATGTATTCCATGCTATGTACTAGGTTGGATGTCGCCTATGCATTGAGTGTGGTAGGAAGATATCAAGCTAACCCAGGTTACATCCATTGGATGGTGGTCAAGACTATCCTAAAGTATCTGAGGTGTACTAGGTATATATTCCTAGTTTATGGAGGATATGAGGAAATAGTTATCATAGGATATGTAGATGTTAGTTTCCATACTAATCAAGATGACATGAAGTCACAAATGAGTACATCTTCACTTTGAATGGAGGTGTCATGAGCTGGAAGAGCTCAAAGCAGAGTGTGGTCGCAGATTCCATGTATATCGTAGCTTCTGAGGTAGCTAAAGAAGAAGTTTGGATGTGAAGCTTCATCCAAGAGCTATATGTGATACCTAGTAGTAAATATCTCATCACATTATATTGTGATAATACTGCAGCGGTGGCTCCCGCAAATGATCCAAGGTCACATCAGCGGACGAAGCACATACTTTGGAAGTATCATCTCTTGAGGGATTTTTCTAAAAGAGGTGAAGTTATAGTGAGCAGTATTTCCATGTAAGACAATGTGACGAACCCCTTGATTAAATCCTTGACTCAGCAGAAACATGATCACTATGTGAGGTCTAGTGGACTGAAAGTCATAGGCAATTGGCTCTAGTCCAAATAGAAGTTTGAAAGAGTTGGTGTCCTAGAACCAACTGGTTGTAATTTTATTACATGGATATTTAATTTATTTAAATATCAAAAATCTCATTTATATCAACCCTAGCCTTTTACATATAACATTACATGAACATTACATGATTTTAAGCATAAATATACATCAAAGTACAAGCCAAGGATCATGAAGTCTAGTGTCTTTGAAAATTAGGTACATAAAACATAAAACATGGGAATAAAAAAACTTCTTTATTTAATCTCTAAAATGAGATCTTAACTTTAATTGTGCTCATACATTTGCATAGGATATCCTGGGGAAACACATGAATAAAGGTATGAGCTAAAAAACCCAGTAAGGGAATGAACATAAGAATAAATCTTGAGGCATGACATAATGATATAAAAATCATGAAATATATGGAATCATAACATATAAACATGGAATCATATAAATGTGGCAGAAAAATAAAACATGTCTTTAGTATGAGTCAAGGCTAACTTCCAATCTCGTTTCCCATAGTAGTATGGGTTAAGTCTAACTGCCAATCCCGTTTCACATCACATCTCATGAGACTTAACTTTAACCAATGCATTGTAGTGCTATATGGGAACACCCATCTCAAAATTTTCATGAATATTCTTTCCACATGAATAATCATACATAATCAACCATACATAAACATAAGGGTACCCATGGAAAGAATTGGGTACCACAATCCTGATATAAAGCATAACCAATGAGTGTATCATGAAAGTGTCCATGAAAGAAATGGATTAGAAAATACATGGACATTAATATGGTAAAATGGGAATATAACATGGAAATTAATGTCAAACATAATTGAAAATATATAAGAAATGTATTTATGAAACTTTAGCATTAAAAAAATTTTGAGCAGTTTTAAAGGAAAATATTATTGAGCCTTTAAAATATAAAAGGGAACAATCATTTATAAAAAACCAGAAGTGAACCAGGAATATTTTCACAATAAAAGTACTGATTTTATAAATACAATGGAGTCTTAGAATATAAGATAGAGTTCACTTGAAATCGGGTAAGAATTCAGGATGTTCCCTTAAAATAGGTTTGCTTGTCACGAAGAATTAAGGAGGGAATCACTTAAAAATGCGTATATCCCCAAAAGAGAATGAGGTATGTATCTTTAAAAATGAGTTTGGATCATATAAACAGAATTTATAATTTGTTATTTTGGGTAAAAAGAAAGATATAGTAACCCGAAGGAATAAAGGTGGTTCAGGTAGAATCTTCTACCTTAAGTCTAATGGTGTTCTCCACTTGATATTAATGACCTTAATAGTCAAATTAAGTTAATTAATTAATAATTCTAGAACCTTTTCTATATGAAAATGATTTAGTAAAACCTTTTTGAGTTTATCCATAACCTTTTGATTGGTTACGAGGTCTAATTTCATTGTTCAGGTCTGTTTGTTTCCTTGGTTCTAATGATCGGTTCACTTATATTCATGTTCGAAGAATCATGTAAAATGGGGATGATTGTCCAGAATTGGAGATTATGTGTTATTAGTGAAAATCCAGGAGGTTACATGATTGTAAATTCCATTTGGTTACTTGGCATGAAGATGAATCATTATATAAATTATTTAATGATAACTGTTTGGGTTAATTGGCGGTTTTTGACCACAAAGAACATGTTTTGTTTTATAAATCAAAACATTGTGTACAAAAGGATTCCAGAACCATATATGAGACATAATAAATATATTATGGTCTTTTTCAACCATGAAAATAGTTTCATGACCATAATTGAAGACGATAACAGAAATTGAAAACCCATCATCCTTGAATGTGGTAAATTAGCACATCTTGGATGGTATTTTCATTTTAGTATATATAAAAAAAAAGAAAAGAGATATGATGAAGAATTATTCCTTTATAATGAAAAAAATAAAGTACATGTAAGGTACTTGAGTCATCACAACATTTGGATAAAAGGATATGAGGAAATAAAAATAAAAGAGATGAACTTGAAAATGAAAGAAAATTTTAGAGATCCCTTATGAAAATTTGACAGCCTAACGGCGTCACTTAAAATTTCATAGAACAAATTGATGAGGGAAAAAGGGTATCCCATCATATATAAAATAAAAGTAAAGTAAGAGTGATACATAATATCAAACCCCAACATATGATGATGGAAATTCAAAGAGATAACATAAAAGAAGTGTTGACAAAAAGGGGAGGGTGAAAGGTTCTCTTACCTTGTGAAGTAACTCCTAAAACTTAAAGGTTGGGACCTTGGGGGCTTGAGTACACCTTTGGAGTGATACTAGGGAGGTAAAAATACCATATATTTTAGGAGGTATTTTTAATGAAATAAAATGAATGGATGAGTGGGTATTTATAGTAAAATAGAGAGAATTTTTTATTAATTTAAAAAGACACCTCATTAGTGGTTTTTGTAAAACCATGGGCTTGCCCATGGTATTTTCTCGTGGTATTATCCACTTAGGAAACCTAATATCTTATTGTACTATACGCAATTCAACCAAAAAAAATTAATTATTACATCATTATGATGTCATCAAATATACTAAAAACTCAAAAACTATATTTTTACTATTCATGAAAAATTCAAGTATTTTAGAAAAATCCAAAAAATTCACCCAAACCATTTTTCAACATGTAGAATTAAAAAATGAACTCCATTTTTTGAAAATATTTTTCTAAATATTTTTAATTTAATTTTTAAATAAAATCATAATTTATTCAACAAAATCAACATTAAAACTATAACTCATTTTAGAACACTTTGAAAAATTAATCAAGGTCCCATAAAATTATCTTATAAACATAAGACAATAAAGTAAAAATTTATGATTAAATTTTATGAAAATACATTTACATTTTAAATTATTAAATTAAACATAAAATTGTAAATAAAATATTTTTGACATACAAAAATACCAATTCTTATACTATGATCATTTTGTCACTTTTAAGATGTCTAAATTATATTTTTACATTCATGGGTGAAGTTTCTATTTTTTTGGCCGGTTTTATATTCATTATTATTCATTACTATTCATAAAGGTATGCTTCTATTCATAAGGGTATGTTACTATTCATCAAAAAATATTTTTGTCTTATCAGACTCCAAATCACTTACTGATCACAATTCTAAATGACTGTTTTTCAAAATTAAAAACACACAAGTGACAAACTTATGTATAAAGGTCACATAGTACTTATTAGTTCATTGTGTTGTGACTCCATGTTATTATATGACATAATTATAATAAGGTATTCCATTTAAAACTTTGGGTCATTACATTCTTCCCCCCTTAAGAAATTTCACCCTCGAAATTTTAGTTTACATTCTAGGCCAAAAATAGGTGCGGGTACTTTTCCTTCATTGCATCCTCCAGTTCCCATATTGCTTCTTCATACTTATGGTTCTACCATAGTATCTTAACTAGGTGAGTATTCTTGTTACGTAGAACTTTATCTCTACGATCCAAGATCTTCACTAGATTCTCCTCGTAAGAAATATCATCCTCCAACTGTACCGCCTCTAAATAGAGTACATGTAAAGAGTTTGGTATGTACTTTCTTAATATGGATACATGAAAGACATCGTGTACTTTGGACATGGTAGGTGGAAGTGTCAGTCGATAGGCCACAGCTCCGACTCGATCAAGGATCTCGAAGGGGCTGATGTATCTGGGACTTAGCTTCCCTTTCTTTTCAAACCTCATAACCTTCTTCCACAGAGATATGCGTAGAAATACCATGTATCTCACATTGAACTCAAGGTCTCATCGACAATTTTTTTCATAACTCTTTTGTCAACTTTAGGCTGCCTTGATGTGCTGCTGAATGGTTTTCACCTTCTCCACCATTTCTTCGACCATTTCAAGTCCTAACACGCTTATGCTCACCGACTTCATCCCAACACACCGGTGTTCTGCACCTTTTTCCATAAAGGGATTCATATGGTGCCATTTGGATGCTCGAGTGGAAACTGTTGTTGTAGGATAATTCAACCAATGAAGATGTTGGTCCCATCTGCCTTTGAAGTCCATAAAACATGCTCTCAACATATCTCCCTTTTCATATTGTCCCACCAGAAGTTCTCTTAGAGATCTCAATACATCTTTGTGCTCCCTAGGTGGATAGAGAAGTCTGAGCTATGTGTATCATTTAGAATCTCCTTATTTATCTCTAGATCAGATGGTACACATAATCGTGACCCAAATCTTACAACTACTTCCTCATCAATCATGAACTCAGAGGATTTTCCACTTCTGGGAGCTTCCACCCTTTTCAGAAGTTCCACATATTTTCTTTGAGCATCCTTTATTTTCTCCATGAGGGGTGGTTGAGAAATCATTTGAGATATTGATGATGTTCCTACCTTAATGATTTCCATGTCCATCCTATGAAAATATAAGAAGATCGGATCCTTTTCAATCCTCATCATTGATAAAGATGCATGATCCTTTCTACTTAGAGAATATATCACCTTATTTTCCTTACAAGGATAGTAGTGGATTGAGCAGTCATAATACTTGATGAGATCTATCCATCTCCTCTATCACATATTAAGCTCTTTTTGTATGAATATATATTTGAGACTCTTGTGATTAGTATATATCTCACACTTCTCCCCATAGAGATAATGCTGCCAGATTTTCAATGCAAAGATCACAGCCGCCAACTCCAAATCATGCGTGGGAAAGTTTTTCTCATGAATTTTCAGTTGTCTTGAGGTGTAATCTATCACTTTATCATTTTGCATCAGCATATAGCCTAATCCCTTATTATAAGCATCACTATACACCACAAAAAGTTCTCCACTTGTTGGGAGTATGAGTATTGGCGCAGTGATTAGCCTCTTTTTCAACCCCTTGAAACAGTCTTCACATTCTTAAGTCTAGAAAAACTTTACTCCCTTCTATGTAATCTTGGTTATTGGGTTTCAAAATTGTGAAAAATTATTCACAAATCATCGATAATACCCAACTAGACCCAGAAAGCTGTGGATCTCCATTACAGAAGTTGGCATGGGCCACTCTTTAATTGTCTTTGTCTTGGAAGGGTCCACAGATATCCCTTTGTTAGTGATAACATCCCCCAAGAATGATACTTCCTCCATCCAGAACTCACATTTAATATACTTTTCATACAACTTCTCCCTTCTCAAAGTCTTTATCACAGTATTAAAATGCTCCTCATGTTCCTCCTTACTCTTGGAGTATATCAAAATATCGTCAATAAAGACTACCACAAAATTGTCTAGGTAATATCTAAAGACTCTATTCATTAAATCCATGAAAATTTCTGGAGAATTAGTGAGTCCTAAGGGAATCACTATGAACTCATAGTGTCCATATCTCATTTGAAAGGTAGTATTGGGAATATATTTCTTCCTCACTTTTAATTGGTGATATCCCGACTGAAGGTCCACCTTAGAGAAATAACAGGCCCCACGAAGCTGATCAAACAATTCATCTATCTATGGAAGGGGATACTTGTTCTTTATCGTGATTTTATTGAGCTCATGATAATCAATGTAGAGGTGAATTGATACATCCTTCTTCTTGATGAAGATGACTGGTGTACCCCACGGTGAAGCACTTGGGCATATAAAACCCTTCTCTATATTCTCCTATAACTACTTCTTCAACTCTTCAAGCTCTATGGTGGTCATTCTATAAGGTGTCTTTGAGATAGGCAGAGATTTGGGGATAAGTTTAATTGAGAACTCAACCTCTCTATCAGGAGGAATACTAGGAAACTCTTTAGGGAATACATCAGTGTAATCCCTCATGATGGGCATGTCTTCAATCATGATTCTCCCCTTGGTCTCAATCATTTGAGCTAGATATTCTTTCTCATAAGGCAACAATATCTACACTTGAGATGATGATTCTAAAGAAGATTCATCTTCCTCCTTACACTTGTAACGAATCAGAGGATGCTTTGGGATGTGAATAGTGATCTCCCTTTACCGATAGTTTATGTTGGTTTTGTATAAAGATAGTTAATCCATTCCCAAGATAGCATCGAACTCCACTAAAGGAAGTATGACAAGATTTTTTGGGAGGTTCAGTCCACAAATGTTAACCGGGGAGGAGTTATAAACCATGGATGAAATAATTTCCCAATTCTCTATTCTCATAGATAACTTTTCCTCCAAATTTTGAGGTGGTGGTTGAATAGTTCTACTAAACTTGCAAGATATGAAAGAATGCATAGAACCAAAATCAAATAGTACGTTCTCTATCCTTGAATGAATAACTAGTGTACCTTTCACCACATCGTTGTTCGGCTCCACCTCAGCAGTAGTGATAGCATAATCCCTTCCTTCTTTCCTTGGATATTGTTGTTGATTTCCTCCAAAAACCCTTGGATTATGGAAATTGTTTACATAATTACCATGATCCTTGTAGTTGTAACACTGCACCACTGGTTGAGCATTGATCTTAACCTTCTTTTCTTCTTCTATGTTAGCGGGATTTTTCATATCCCTTTAGAATTTTTTATCCAAATGACCAAACTTTCCACATTTGAAGTAATTCTTGGTTCCCTTTAGACAGTTCCCAGGATGCTTCCTCCCACAACTTTTACAAGTGGGATATTCGGCCTTCTTTCCATCATGGGATTTGTTTGTTGAACCACCCATATTGTTCTCCATTTTTTGCTTCTTGTCATCGGTCCCATGAGACCACTGGGAGTCTCCAGACTCTATTTCAACCTTGAGGGCACAATGGATAATCTATTTATAATTGTCAAAGTCTCAGATCGCCAACACCTTTCGTAGACTCAACTTTAGCATGCTAAAGAAGAAATCCACCTTGATTTCAGTGTTCATGACAAAGCCAGAGGCATACCTTGCAAGCCTTGTAAAGTTTTCTTCATACACCCTGATGGACTCATCTTCCTTATTCTTGAGTCTAAGGAACTCTCTTTCCATATTGAGATAGAGGGTTCGAGGAAAATATTTATTTAAAAATATCCTCTTGAATTCCTCCCAATACATGGAATCAATTTCCTCTTGGGACTTTGTATTCTTGATCAGTGCCCACCACTGATCAGCTTCCCCATCAAAACGATAGACTGCCAGTACAACTTTCTCTTCTTCCAAGCACTATAGGACAGATAATATCTTTTCAATAGAGTTAATCCACTATTCCGTGAGGAGGGGATCAGAAGATCCGCTAAACATGGGAGGCCTTTTCCGCATGAAGGATTCTACGGCAACTTGCTCTCTTCTTAGAAGAGGATGGCATTCCACATGATTCAAGTTATTATTCATAACTTGATTCGGCTAAGCAAGTATTGTCATGATGTTTTGAGCACCCATTCTTGTCATATCAGGCATATCATTTGGACATTCTTCACATTCCCTTTCACATTGATTGTTGGAACGTGTTCTTCTATTTCCCTCCATTAACTAAGAAAAAGAACATACAATTAGAGGGATTGAATACTTAGTTATTAAACATAAAAAAAGAAACTTTTGAACATAAAAGGATGATCTTTTAAAGGATAAGTATATCCTAACTTGTGATTCCCTATGTTTTAATCTAGGTTATCCTTGATCTATTTCTTATCTTATATTATTATGGAATTTTTTTCCTTAATAACGATTTGTACCAAGCTCATGAATTACCAAGGCATATCCCCCAAGAGTGTCAATACCAAGAGTGCATCAAGGCCCATTATTGTGTACCAGGATACCCCGAGTCAAGACCAAAACTCATTGTTGGAGTTTTCACTCCTAGGTACATATTTGCCAAATCCTCCTCTACCTATTTTTATCTAAAGAGGGATGTATTTTCTTGATAAACCACTTACTCTATACTTACCAAAATTTAGGGATGTTTTATTATCCTTTGTCTCATCCTTAAGGTTCCTACTAAAGTGCTCTATTCCTAATCTCCAAAAATAACTAGACCATACTCTGATATAAACTATAGTGACCCTAGCCTTTTACATATAACATTACATGAACATTGCATCATTTTAAGCATAAATATACATCAGAGTATAAGCCAAGGATCGTGAAGTCTAGTGTCTTTGAAAACTAGGTACATAAAACATAAAACATGGGGCTAAAAAACACTTATTTATTTAATCTTCAAAAAGAGATCCTAACTTCCATTGTACTCATACATCTACATAGGATATCCTGGGGAAACACATGAACAAAGGGATGAGCTAAAAATCCCAGTAAGGGAATGAACATAAGAATAAAGCTTGAGGCATGACATAATGATATAAAAATCATAGAACATATGGAATCATAACATATAAACATGGGATAATATAAAAATGGAATCATGTGAATGTGGAAGAAACATAAAACATGTCTTTAGTACAAGTCAAGGCTAACTTCCAATCTCGTTTCCCATAGTAGTACGGGTCAAGGCTAACTGTCAATCTCGTTTCACATCGCATCTCATGAGACTTAACTTTACCCAATGCATTGGAGTGCTATCTGGGCACTCCCATATCAATATTTTCATGAATATTCTTGCCACATGAATAATCATACATAATCAACCATACATAAACATAAGGGTACCCATGGAAATAATTGGGTACCACAATCCTGACATAAAGCATAACCAATGGGCGTATCATGAAAGTGTCCATGAAAGAAAGGGATTGGAAGATACATGGACATTCATAAGGTAAAATGGGAATATAAAATGTAAATTAATGTCAAAAATAAGTGACAATATATAAGAAATGTATTTATGAAACTTTAGCATTAAAACATTTTTGAGCAGTTTTAATGGAAAATACTATTGATCCTTTAAAATAGAAAAGGGAACAATCATTTATACAAAACCATAAGTGAACCAGTAAGTTTTTCACAATAAAAGGACATATTTTATAAATAAAATGGTGGCTTAGAATATAATATAGAGTTCACTTGAAATCAGGTAAGAATTCAGGATGTTCCCTTAAAATAGGTTTGCTTATCGGGAAGAATTAAGGAGGGAATCACATAAAAACACATATATCCCTGAAAGAGAATGAGGGGTGGATCTTGAAACATGAGTTTGGATCATATAAACAGAATTTAGAAGTTTTTCATAAAATTAAAAGACAACTTCTTTTGGGTAAAAATAAAAATAGAGCAACCCGAAGGAATAAAGGTGGTTCGGGTAGAATCTCTTACCTTAAGTCTGATGGTGTTCTCCACTTGATATTAATGACCTAAATAATAAAATTAAGTTCATTAATTAATAATTCCAGAACCTCTTCTATATGAAAATTATTTATTAAAACCTATTTGAGTTCATTCATAACCTTTTGATTGGTTACGAGGTCCAATTTCATTGTTTGGGTCTATTTGTTTCCTCGGTTCTAATGATCAGTTCACTTATATTCATGTTCAAAGAATCATGTAAAATGGAGATGATTGTCCAAAATTGGAGTTAAATTTTATTAGTGAAAATTTAGTAGGTTTCATGAATGTAAATTCCATTCGGTTACTTGGCATGAAGATGAATCATTATATAAATTATTTAATGATAATTGTTTGGGTTAATTAGCGATTTTTTACCACAAGGAACATGTTTTATTTTATAAATCAAAACCTTGTGTACAAATGGATTCTAGAACCATATATGAGACATAATACATATATTATGGTTTGGTTCAATCATGAAAATGGTTTCATGACCAGAATTGAAGACAATAATAGAAATTGAAAACCCATCGTCCTTGAATGTGGTAAATTAGCACATCTCGAATGGTATTTTCATTTTAGTATATATATAAAAAGGAGAGATGATGAAGAAGTATTCCTTTATCATGATAAAAATATAGTAAATTTAAGGTAATGGATTAATCACAACATTTGGATAAAAGGATATGAGGAAAGAAAAAGAAAAGAGATGAACTTGAAAATGAAAGAAAAGTTTAGAGATCCCTTATGAAAATTCGGCAGCCTAACGGCGTCACTAAAAATTTCATAGAACGAATTGATGAGGGAAAAAGGGTATCTCATCATATGGACATAAAAAGGATAGTAAGATTGATACATAATATCAAACCCCAACATATGAGAATAGAAATTCAAAGAGATAACATAAAAGAAGTGTTGACAAAAAGAGGAGGGTGAAAGGTTCCCTTACCTTGTGGAGTAGCTCCTAAAACTTGAAGGTTGGGACCTTAGGGTCTTGAGGACACCTTGGGAGGGATACTAGGGAGATAAAAACACTATATATTCAAGGAGTAGATATTTTTAATGAAATAAAATGAATGGATGAGTGGGTATTTATAGTAAAAGAGAGATTTTTTTATTAATTTAAAAAGACACCTCATTAGTGGTTTTTGTAAAACCATGGGTTTGCCCATGGTATTTGCTCATGGTATTATCCACTTAGGAAACCTAATATATTATTGTACTGTACACAAGTCAAACAGAATTTTTTATTAATTATTACATCATTATGATGTCATCAAATATACTAAAAACTCAAAACTATATTTTTACTATTCATGAAAAATTCAAGTATTTTAGAAAAATCCCAAAAATTCACCCTAACCATTTTTTAACATGTAGAATTCAAAAATGAACTTAATTTTTTGAAAATATTTTTTTAAATATTTTTAATTTAATTTTTAAATAAAATCATAATTTATTCAACAAAATCAATATTAAAACTATAACTCATTTTATAACGCCTTGAAATTTTAATCAAGGTCCCATAAAATTATCTTATAAACATAAGACAATAAGGTAACAATTTATGATTAAATTTTATGAAAATACATTTCTATTTTAAATTATTAAATTAAACATAAAATTGTAAATAAAATATTTTTGACATACAAAAATACCAATTCTTATACTATGATCGTTGTTTCACTTTTAAGATGTCTAAATTGTATTTGTACATTCATGGGTGAAGTTTCTATTTTTTTGGCCGATTTTTTATTCATTGCTATTCATTAATATTCCTAAAGGTATTCTACTATTCATAAGGGTATGTTACTATTCATCAAAAATCATTTTGTCTTATCAGACTCCAAATCACTTACTGATCACAATTGTAAATGGTCACTTTTTGAAATTAAAAACACACATGTGACAAACTTATGTTTAAAGGTCACATAGTACTTAGTATTTCATAGTTTTGTGATTCCATGTTATTATATGACATAATTATAAGAAGGGATTCCATTGAAAACTTTGAGTCGTTACATTTTTACATTTTGTTCATTGTTCTGCATGACTATCATGTAATAATTTTCTAGAGTATTTATTGCATTGATAAGGTCATGGAAGTTCTCCATTATGATGAGAACTTTGAAATGCTATAAAAATATTCTTAAATATAGTTCTACGGTTGGATGACCTACAATGATGGGACACATAGTATGCAGATTGTTAGGTGTGAGTACTCGTAAGCAGATGAGACTTTCTCTCATGAAGTTCGCACTTGGTAATCTCCAAGATAGGAGATTATGAGAACTTACCCGCCAGTAGGAATTCCACATGTTTTGGTGTCATTGGATATTTCTATCTGCGAGCGTGTGTAATGATCCTTAGACTTTAATATTATCATTAATACATGTCACGACTCGCGCACTTTGATTTACTGACGAAAACGGTCATGCAGACAGTTGGCGGGAAATAGGGTGCGTCACGAGTGGTATATTATTAATGGATAATTCGAGGAAGGATTTTTCCCTTCTATTTATGGAATTTGATATCTCGGCCCTTTGATTAAAATAGAACCGTCGCGCGAAATTTCATGGTCATGGTGTAACGACGAGTTTATTTCAGGTAGTCAAAGAACAATGTATCAAGCATAAAATTTGATGACACTATCATAAAACCTACTTGGTTAGATATTGCGACAAAGGGATTATATTACACAGTGAGCATTTGTATGTGGATGTCGTTGTTGCAACTTTATGTTCTTTCTCTTGGGTGCCTTGACCCATTGCTAGACAGTACTCTTGGACTTTAGGAAAGTCTGCATAATGCCAATGAGAAAGAATCCTAAATGGTCACACACTAAGTGTTTCTGGTGGTCTTAGTTAAATTCTATTTAAATTTAATTAATAAATATTATTCTCAACAAAATGGAATAATTTTATTCAAGTTAACATGATTGCATAAATTAAATAAATATTTATTCACTGGATTGTGGGTAAAATATATTTATTTATTTTATTGAACATTTAATAAATATTTATTTACTAGTTTGTAAATAAAATATTTATTTAAGAGAATAAATTATTTATTTATTTATTCGGCTGTTCAATAAATGTAAGTGTGGTTTGAGAGGACCAAGGCTAGTCCGGTAGTAAAATAATTATTTGCAAGATGATAAATAATTATTTAACTAGTCATCACAAATTAAAATAACACTGCTATTGTTTTGTGATGTGGAATTTTATTTATAATTCTGTTTTGCGCAAGTTGTCACACCATAAATAATGATGTGGTATTATTATTAATAGCATGGGTTTTCTCTAAGGTTATGAATGTATTTAATTGTTGTTACACAATTAAATATTGTAACTGAAGACCTATGTCAATAAATAGACACATACGTCTATTGTGTCATGCACCGAACCGCACACCCGGTGAATTGAGAATTGTTGAGCTAAATAATTTCTCTCTCGAATCCTCTTCTCGCCCTTCTCAAGAACGAGAGATGTTCTTCAAGGCAGAAGAACAAGCGATCAAGAACGACCGACACAAGACACTCGCTTCACTGCACTAGCACCCGGAGAATGGGTGGTGTCAATCGGAGGCCATCGGAGCACGTGTGGATCACCACTAGAGGGATTCTAGTTTGGATCCTTGTAAGTTTAATAAGATAATTTGGAAGTTTCATTTTGGACGATCAACATCATCAACGAAGAAAATACCAAAGATCTAGGTATTATTTTCTTTATGAAATTAATTAAATTAATTATAAACATGATGTGCAAGATCCTCTCTAAAGGTTTCGAGCCTCTTCCCTTTTTATCTAGATATGAATGATAAAATTAAACACTAAATATAGACCATGTCACTCGAGTATTTATCATAGACAATGAACTCTTCATCACTTGCCTCCTTTATAGGTAGATCAGGTAATGAGGATTCTAGCACGTAATATTTCCATGCATGGCCTAACACATCCCAAAGGTGTATGAACCATTCCTGTAAGTTACTGCCAGTAAGGAGATGTTCTTTCTCTAATATTGATCACAAGGATAATGTAGATGATGAAATTTTCATTATTCTATAATTATAAAAGAGATGATTATTAGTATTTGAATTGATTGCGGTTTATGTGAGAAATAATGAAATTAATTTTATTAAGTCTCCCATTATTTTTATCAAGTCTTAATATCCCTCACCATTGAACTTGGAATGTCTAGTTGCTCGGACATTCTACTGGCAAGGATCCATATGCCCCTTCTTATAACCAAAACATGGACTCGACCAATTACTCGATGGTATTTAGGTAGGTGGGTCTTTGTCAACTACAGGCTTACAGCTCCTTGATCTATTGAATGGATTCTCCAATACTGAAATCCTAACTGGGATTTCCTCAACACTTGTCTCCAAGTTACATCAAATCTAGCAAGGGTTACTCCTTTTGATGTAAAATGGTTAAGTTAACCCAAAACTTTCATAAGAACTCCCCTTATAAAATTAAGTGTCCCAATAAGGGTTGGTTTAACACTTAGTTGTATTGGTTTCATTCATAATAAAGTAATGGAAGGCTTAGTCTGACTTAATATTAGATTGAGGGATTTTATCTTATTATGCATAAAAATTTCTTTTTTTATCTTTTACATGCCCTTTTAATATTAAGTGGATTTTACTTAAGTGATTAACCATATTTTGATAAAACATTTATGCATAATCCATATATTTAAATTTCATCTTTGCATATTAATCCATTTATTTATGTGATTGTTGTCTTGCATCCATAAAATAAATAATACTTAAGACAGAAATAAATAAATAAATACCCTGATCATGAGCTTATCTAACATTTGATTTATTAAGCAAACAATAAATCAACCTATAACTTTGAGGAAAACTCATTATGTTGGCTTTGGCCCAAGTTGCAACATTCCACATGTCCACATATGTATCACCTGGGCGGTCATCGTCTTGGTTTAATCTTGAACCACCTCCACACGCCTTGAGATACTCCATTTATTACATGTATTTATAACTCACACATGGGTGAGGAGAACCAAAGGATCGGTTAAAGGAAATTACATAAATCACCTTAGACACGTCAGTCCTACATAATAAAGGAGGGAGGAATGACTTGAAGACCTTCATATTTAATTTAATAATAAATAATAATTGCAAAACAATGTAATAAATTAAATTAAATAAAACCAACACATACACAGGTCTAGTCAGAGATCATGAATGGTCATACACATGTAATGAATCACAATAGTACACTAGTTGGCATTCATTTCTATTCATTCTTTATTATTAAGATAAACGTGCTTGCAATAATTGATTGACTGATTGATTGATTCCATTTAATCTTGATGATAATATGAATTCTCTTGGAGATACCCATCATAAATGCATTCATGGAAAATAAACAGCATAATCAATAACTATATATAATTACAATAAATTACAGATAATTACAATAAATTAACTGAGCATTTTTAATTCTTTAAAACATTTATTACATTGTCAAACACATCTGGTGTCAATCAATGTAATTAGGTTTTAATTATGTCAATTAATTATTTGATGTAATTTAATTATGTCCTTTATTGGGAAACTACACGACATGTACTTACGAGCTACACATCGTGTACTCGTGATAAACGTCTAGGGCTTCGGCGTGTACCTCGACCAGACTACACAGTGTGTACTATCTAGCTACATGTCATGTATTACACTTGTCGTGTGTCTGCACAACCAGTCAAAATACTATGTGTGTTCTTCAGATGCGAGACCACATGACGTGTACTCCGGCTACACGTTGTGTGTTTTGCTTGTCGTGTGTCCGCCTGGCTCACCGAAGAACTTGACGTGTACTTCGGATGTGGGAATTAATGAATTACACATCATGTACGCCGGCTACATGCCATGTATTTCATTAATTATACGGGTTGTCAGTCTCACGCAGTCAGAAACTATGTATTTGACCACATGGTTAGCGTGAATTTTGTCGCTAAACCGTGTAGACTACACATGTATGCCAACTACACGACGTATAATCCGGCGTGTCATGTGTTAGGTTGGCTCGGTCTACACACAGTGTGCAATAAATACATCGTGTGTTGTTACTGCTTGGAGTGTTGTGTATCCCATGACACATCCAGGTGCAGTGCACTTGGGCACAAGGTGTGTACTCCAACTACTCTATGTAACTGAGTCTCACCAGCCCGAATCTTTGACACTTCCTGATGGGATCTTCAGTCGTTCTTCATATATTCTTAGTCCGTTAAGAAAACATGAATCTTGAACTAAGTAATTAAAATGTCGAAAGCATGTTAATTCAACATTGGATTAAAGAACAAATAATCTGGAAATGAAAGATCTAACTACTATTGTGCACATAGATCAGCAATTAAATAACCAATTATAAATTTAAAACGTGGTCGCTCTGATACCATTTGAAGGTTTCGGACGCAGCGGAAGTGTCTGGTGAGCGAATAACAATAAAGGTTTTTGTTGGATTTGATGGATCATTCGCCAATTGTGAAAGATGTTAACATCATAACCAGCAAAATTTTTCCATTGAATATCGAAATAAGAAAATCCAGAACTTGGAGAGGATCTTTTACACTTTAAATTTATAATTAATTTATATTAGATCTGAAGAAATAATACCTGGTCTAAGGATCTTTCTTCGATGAAGATGTTGATCATCGGAAACCCTTTTTGGATTGTCTCTATTGCGCTAGGAGGACCCAAAGTAGAGTCCCTATAGTGGTGATCCACACGTGGTCATTTGATCTCCGAACAATCGTCAATGGAATGTTGAGTGCTAGCGCGGCAGATCAATTGTCTTGTGTTCATCTTGATCGCTACAAGATCATTTGGGCTTGAAGAATTCTCTCTTATTCTTCTCATTCTTTAGAGGAGAGGAGTAGGAAGAATTTGAGAGAAAATTATGTTATGCGTAACGATAACCATATATTTATATAGTTGAGGTTTATGTTAAAATGTTATTTAATTTTACAACGATCCTTAAATAATATACTAAACCTAATCTGACCTGAGGCCGTATAAAAATATTATTATTATTTTATAGTGTGCGCTAACTGACGTAACAATAAATATTATTTTAGCGGTTTGAAAATTAATATTTATCACCTAACACAATTTTGGTCTGCTCGTCTTCCTCGGTATTTATTGAATACCTGAATAAATATTTATTCATAAATAAATATTATATTCACAGTTTGGTGAATAAATATTTATTATGTTACAACAGTTTGGGAAGGGGGATTACAAAGAAATGAAGAAGCTACAACGCCTACAAGTACTCAGGGAGACTCAACCCTGAGACCTCCCGCGAGACCCGTCGAGACGTAACCACTAGGCTACACCCTGGGGGCAGTGAATAAATATTTATTAAATCTTCAATAAATAAAATAAATATATTTTATTCACAATCTGGAGAATAAATCTTTATTTAATTTATACGATCAATAAAACATGAATAAAAATATTTATTGGTCTTCAAAATAATATTTATTTCATTAATTAAATTTAAATAGAATTCAATCAAGATCAACGGAAACACTTGGCGTGTGACCCCTTTAAGATTCTTTCTCGTTGGCATTAGACGAACTTAACTAAAGTCCAAGATTAGTGTTTAATAACAAGTTAAGGCACCTAAGAAAAAAACTTAATGTCGCAACGTCGACAACCACATACAAACACTTGTTATGTAATATAATTCTTTATCACAATATCTCATCTAGCAGATTGCACATCTGTGTCATCAATCTATACGTTTGATACATCTTTTTTTAACTATCTAAAATAAACATGTCGTTGCACCATGACAATAGAATTTAGGGCGACAGTTTCATTCCAATCAAAGGATCGATATATCAACTTCCATAAAGATGGAAGGGACAAATCTTCCTTCAACTTATCCATTAATAACGTGTCATTCGTGACGCACCCAATGTACCTTACTTCTCACGAACATATGGCGTCACGGTTTTAGTTAGTAAATCTAAGTATGTGAATCATGACATGCATTAATGATAATCTTAAAGTCTAAGGATCATTACAAACGCTCGCAGATATGAATATCTGATGATGCATAAACTTGTGGAATTCCTACCGGTGGATCTATTTCCATGATCTCTTATCTTGGAGATTATCAAATGTGAAATTCATGAAAAGAAATCTCATCTGTTTGCGAGTATTCGCACCTAACAGTCAACATTTTATGTGTCTCGTTATAGCATGTTATCCGACCACAGAACTAGGTTTAATAATATCATCATAACATTTCAAGATTCTCATCATAACGGAGAACTGTTATGCTCTTTTAAACTTGACAGATACTCTAACACATTATTGCATCAAAATCATGCAAAACAATGAATAATATGTAATAAAATATTTTATTGATATTCAAATTTTCAAATATACATATAATCCAAAATACAAACAATTGGTTTAAAACACCAACTCCGATAGGAAAGTGACAATAAAGTGGATGAGAAAAGTGACATTAAAGTGGATGACAATGACGCATCACCTCTTGACTTTGTTTATGCGGAATACATCAGTTTTATTATAATGATCTTAGAGAGACTTATGCATCTATAAATTAAGCAGTCTCTGGTGCATGGAACATGAGGAAGAGGAATTTGAAGTGATCCTTGATGTGCAATGAGCAATCCCTAATATCTTTTAAGAATAGTGAGTCTTGGTGAGGAGTAACCTTGCCTAAAACCTTTTGCGGTGAGCCTTGAGTCATTAATGAACACCTGTGGAATAATTAAATGAGGATTAATTGTTGAATATTCAATACATTTTGAGGAGCAGTTTTGCAAGACGTGTGGAGCGTAGTGAGAATTCTCTTAAAATGATGAGTTTGAGAAATTTTGTGAGGAAAAAAACTATTTTAACCCAAAAAAACATTCTTATTGAATGCAATTATAAACGGTCGAAAAAAAATTACAAAGCTTCAAATAAACACGTAAACACATGTGCAAAAAACCGGAGAGACTCGAACTTGGGACTTCTCCAACACTCCACGAGACTATTTGCCACTAGGCTAGACCCTAAGAGCTTGAATGCAATTGAAAACTCATACAATCAATTTATTGATATAGACATAAAGATCAAGGTTTGATATTCTTAATCATGCAAGACATTATTATTATTTATTTAATTATTGAAATGGTGAATGAAAGTTGTAAATGATAAAATATGATTTATTCCCATTAAAATTAATTTTATAATTAATATTAGTTAACTTTTTATGATTTGAATGATACGCAAATCTTACGTTTGTTGTGTGTTATTTTCAACACAAAAAAAAACACAAGATAAATAGATCAATTATCCAAACAAGTATCAAAAGATAACCAAAGAAAGTTATAAAAATTGATAATTATCGACTCATCCACTCCCTCTAAATGATTCATCCATAATTTTCATGACCACCTTACCATATACCTTTTTAAAAAACATAATTTATTTTTTTAATTTCAGACCTGTTTTATTATATGACATGCTAGTGCTAAAATTTATGTCTGCAGTTCCTTGTTCAAACCTTCCTCATCATCATCCAAACCAATCAAGAGACATTTATTGATAAACTGTATTCATCACATACAAAGCATGCAAGAGACAATTTGACTCGTAGTTCATCTTTTATCAACTTCTTAGTTACAAATCTCATAACCACATCAAGATGCCCAACTATCTTCAAAATTTCACTAAATGAGTTTCAATGTCATTACATTGAAAATCTTCACTTCTGATAACCAGCACCCTTTAAAAATCATTTAGAAAAACTGTGTTCAAAAACAAATACTGAATTCAGACAACCTCCTCATTTATATAAGAAAGTGGAGACAGAGAGGAAGCACAAAGGACTCGACGTGCATCGTTAAAAGGCAAGTAGAACCGAAAGAAATCGGGTGGCTGCAGTGCGTCACAACTTTAATAAAGAGAACACCCAGAACCAAAGGTAAATGTTTCAGAAATGGCCCAAAAAAAGGCCCTGTTTTAGCCTGTTTTTTCCAAAGAAAAATGTACACGAGTCACCAAAATCCTGTTTTATATATATATATATATAGAGCAAAATCAGAGTAACAAGCTTTAATACTAATTTCATTGAATGCATATGGGCCTTCCAACAGAGACCGCAACAGCAGAGAAAACAGAACTAATAACGAATCACTGCACCCTTACTGAAAGGAGATAAAACCAAAAATAACCATTTCTCTCCACCATTATTCTGCATCAGCAGCACCATCTTCTCAACCTATACGTTTCACTAGCAATAGAGGAACAAAAACAAAAGCTCACCACTCTGAGAATTCACCTTCAAAACCCCTCTCCCGAGGCCCTCTCGACATCCCACGGCTCCTCTTCTGGACACTCCCGATGCACTCTTCTTTCTCATCATGGTCGCCACCCACAAAACCATCAGTATCATACTCAAACCGCCGCCTCATGGGCTCAAATGCATGGTACCGATTCCCTGCTTTCCTTCTCACCTCATCATCCCCATCCTTCCGCCCCCTCCCACCACAGCCCATACTTGAAAACCTCCCTCCCCGCCCCACGGGCCTGTTATAGTACTCGTCAGGCTTCAACCGTCCTGGCGACCCAAACCGGTGGCCCTGCCGGAAAATTCTAGCAGGCGACAATCTTCTACTCCTGAACTCATCTCCAGCCCGACCCCTCTCATCCACCCATCTTGCATTGGTGCGCCTCCTGGGCGGAGGAGATACGAACTCTGCCTCATAATCCGACTCAAAATCCTGCTTACGAACAGGCATCCGCAACCTCTCTATTCGAGCCTCGGACCTGAAATCCGGCGATCTGCTGAGGGGCCTCAGCCCCGGGTTATGGTGACGCGGAAGGGGAGACGTGCTCCTTGATCCCGACCGGTACCGATCATGGGGATGGAACCTCACATCCCCCCGTGGAAACATCGGAGAGAAGCTTCTCTCTCTCCTGGATAAATTATGCATACGGGCAAAAGGTTCATCCAAGGATCTGAAATATCCCTCCTTAGGGCTAAGCCTTTGAGGGTATCTTCCTGGTCTGGGGCTAAGCCTGTGCGGTGCATATTCATTGTGAACTTTAGCTGGGGACCGTCTCCTCACAAATGACCGATAAACGGGCAAGCTGGCATCTTCGACCTTGGGCTCTGTTGTATTTATAACAATGCTCCTGGGTCTTTGCTTCTCGTAAGTGCAGAAATTATGAGCTCTTGGATTCCATCTCCGATCATCCAACCGACTGCCCATTCTGCCTCTGCCACGCATATGCGAAGAAGATCTAGCCCTTCCCATGGCTCTTACAGAACCACATCGCCCTCTTTCTTCTTCGATGCAAAACTCGCCACGGTCATCAGATCTGCATCACACATATGATTAGCAAATAAGTACATTAAATATTGAAATATTATAATCAATCAATGAAAACTACCTTAGCTGCATCCGTGGATTACGGTTTTTCTCTAACAAATTCGAAGAAGGTCCTTCATAACACAGCTGCAGTGCCCTTCTCGATTCTCTTAAATCAACCACTCTGGAAGATATGTTCCCATCGGAAGCATCTAAATGGCCCCTGGTACTTCCATGGATTACTTCTGAGGGTGTTAATGGACGAGCACTGAAACCATCTACCTGGCTCATCACACTGCCATTCTTTCCTCCAGCCATTTCTGAGGTTACAACACAGCTTTCAGGTGGCTGCTGATCCCATCCAGACCATTTAGGCTTCAAGCTTCCTACATGTCCAGGATCATTGCCCTTCGAAGACTGTTCATTTTTCCCATTCAAATCAGCAGGTCGGTCTTTTGATCTTCCTCTCCAGACATCCATATCCATTTCAAGCTCAAAAGCTTTGCTTTTACTGTTAAGCTTTGATAGGATTTTCGAAGGTTTCACCAAATCCTTCTTATTCACCTCGTGATCGGTGGCTGGCAAGCTTTCCCTCGTATTGGTTTTGAAGGAAAGGGTGCAACCAGCATCATCTGTGTCATACGCATCTCTTTCATCCGACTCATAGTCCACCTCTTCAGTTTCTCCAACTTCAATGTCCTCCAAACACTGCACAAGTGACTCCCGCAGCTCCCCATCCTCGTATTGAGAATCATAACCTTCCTGGATTTCTGACATCTTTTCAGAGCCAACTGAGTGATTCCGAACATCATTAAGCTCCTCCATATCAGGCACCTTTCGTGAAGAACCTGGACCATCAGCAAAGCTTGTGCATGGTTCATGAAAGGCAAATTCACAGTCATCTCCAACAGTACTAGTAGAATGCAGATAAGATTTGTCCAATGATCCGGTCATATCAGCTTCCAAAGCCTTGTTTCCTTTACCAGTTAAATCATTAACTAGAACTTGTTCCCCTTCTCCCACGGACACAACTGGCGCAGACAAATAATCACGCTCAGATGAACCAGGTGATTGATGTTTATCAGTGCTAAGCATGGGGAAAATCTTGTCATGCAAGAGAGATGCGAATTTGGAACCCTCTTTTCCCATTGTACTTGCACCTGATCCCGGTGACTCTGTAAAAAAAAGATTTTGCTTCTCAGGAGTTTTTTCTAAGCTGTAGGTTTCACCTAAATTCAACTCAGAAACACGATTTTTGCCGGTTTCAATGACATCACCAGAAGGTGCAGGATTTTGATTTTCATTTGATTCGGCATTTGAGGAAAAATTAAGACGGATATCCGTGCTGGCAATTTGAGTAGAGGTCCAGGAACCATAACAAGAAAGGGAAAGGGGCTCCAGAGCAGCTTTAACCAGAGTGGTGAAAGACTTTTTCTGAACACTGATCTGGTTAGCACTGGAGGCAAATTTACCTTCATGGCCACTCATTAAGACTGAATCAAATGACAAACCCCCAGAGGCTGAAGGCACATGAAAACCATACTTCCCATCGCCCAGAATCTTGCTTTGAGTAGGAGATTTGACTGTAGTCGCATCACCATCTTCAGATCCCGTCGGCATCTCACAATCTCCAACATTAACTGTGTTCTTAGAACCCATTCCATCATCAGGAATAGTATTTACAGCACGTGTTTCAGAATCATCATCATGATTAGCACAGGAATTATCCCGTGCTTCAGAATCATTGTCATGATTAGCACAGGAATTATCCCATGCATCCATTACAGTATTCAAGTCCCAGTTTGAACGATCTACATGTGAAGGAACAGACTCTCTCTCTGCTTCATCATCCTTGCCAGCAGGAAAAGCAAATAGGTAAGGCGCAGAGCCATTCAAATCATCTTCCAGGGCTGATTTGTTGGCGATGGCGACAGTCGCTTTTGATGGCACCGTAGAAGAAGATGCATCAATCTCTTCTCGAACCAATAACTCTTTGGTTGCCAAATCATCAACCATGCCATCATTGCAGGCAACAGCCACAAGCATCTCAATACCTGAAAGATCTTCACTGCAAACATGTTTCCCTCTTGTCAACTCTGATATATTTTCACTGAAAACTCTGTCAGCAGCAAAATCATTGGGTTTAATGGATGTAGCTGCATCAACTGACTTAACTCGTTCCTTTGAAACTGAAATTGAAGAAGCGCACTGGCCAACAGCACTTTCACAATTTACCAGCTCCTCGGAATATTCCTGACATGGCGAGGGAGTTGATGGAGGTGGTGAAGGAGACCGAAACAAAAAACGCCTTTTCTTTATCGGTACGTGCTTTACTTTATCTCGAAGGCAGCGCCCAAGAACAGTTGCACCCATCTGCCAATCATAAAACAAAATGTAAACATCATGACAGATGACATAACAGCTGAATCATAAAACAAAATGTAAACATCATGACAGATGACATAACAGCTGAATGAACCTGAAATGATCAAGCATTTAGAGTAAATGACAAAGAAGAAGAAGATATGAACCTTCTCCGAATCAGAGGTGGATGCGTCCCCAGCCCTGGAACCACTTCCAGCCTGTTTCTCACCCATATTGTGGCTTCTATCTTTAAGTTTTCTTGGACGCCTCGAAGCACTTCTGCCTTTTGATGATGTTTTCCAAGTTAGGTTAGGGTTGATAAATTTGGTAAGTTCAACACCAACCATGCTCATTGTACTGGCAAATGGAGACACAGTTCCATCAACTAGCAGCTGAAAGACACCAATTTAACTCCAGCCGTAATGATGTCGAGTTAGCGCAAGCACCTAAATAAATCTGCAACAATTCGATCACCAACCCAAAAAAATGGTCCCCATAAGACGCCATGTAACAACACCTGATTACTGTCAGTGCTTACAAGATAAACTCAATTCACTAAAGATAGAATTAAGGCCAGAAGAAAATAGCAGCTCTGTCATCCATGGCTATGGTTATATTGATGAAATAGGTCAATGAAACACAATAATCATGAATCATGTGATGATTTATTAAACACTAGAAACTTACGCCTGATGAGGACTCCAGCTTGTCACCAATTCAAATACACAATGGAGGACAGAAACTTTTCCCACTAATGCATCAAAACACATAGTGGATGGATCACCCTGCCTGTAAAATGCACCAATCTAGATCAGCATCAACATGACATTTATATTCAAGTCTAAGATGAAAACCAAAAGCATGGCTAGCTACAATAACATTATTCACGACATAAGCTCGTTAATAATTTCCATTTAATTCTTGCAAACATCCTTGGCAATTAGAAAAATATATCATTAATAATGGAGAGTATCCATCCATTCCTATTCAATCTGGAGTTCTAAATCCATAAAATGAGATGCCCACTCAAACTTAAGCAGATACACAGTTGTCTTCAAAATTACAATCCAGACAATATGATTAGCAACTTCACATCAGATCTTCCTGGCGTTTCAGGGTCCAGGATCCCCAATTCCCTCGGTATAATTCAAGTGCCAACAACCAAACGGCCTCTCAGTGCATGGCTACATAAATAAAAATATATAAATGCTGGGTTCAATGACAGAGGTATATAGTATGTACGAGCAGACAGAATTGTTCTAAACATACATGAGACGATGCATCAGCAGCCTGAATTATCGTCGCAACTCCTCCAAAGAAGGCCTAATATCATTCTAATCAAGATTAGGCTGCAGCAAGGGCATCCCACGGCCACCTTCCCAAATCAGATTCCGGTGCCTGAAGCATAGGAGAATTTAATGGATCACGTCTACGACTGGGTCGTATCCAGAGTAGTAGTAAAAGCTCAAAACTCATAGCCATAGGTAAGTCCCTGTAATCCCTGTAATGTTCTGAGACGTGCAAGTACATCGCGTAGCAACTGAAAAAGGTCACCGAAAATTGCTGGAAAAGTAGAAGTTGATAAACGTCCGACCGATCACAAAGTCAAAAGGCAAGACGCAGCCCACTTTTATACGTAGCTTCCTCGGTACTTAACACTAACTAAAACTAGACAAATCTAACCACGGAGCAGCTTGACAAGGCCTCCCTTAAACCAGATCGGCATCCTGGTTATTCAATTATATACACCAGCCAACGTTACCATGCCTGAAGATCGGATCTTATCAACGGTGCGGATAAGGCAACAAAATCATATTCCCCTCCGATTCGACGAAGAAAAACAACCTGTTAATAAGCGTAGAAAACAAAATCTAGGGTTATCAGTACCTGTTTTCTTCCCTGCGATCATCGTCGGAGGAACCATCAGATTTAAACCATGTAGGTCTCTTCGCAAATTTTTAAGCCAAGATCAAAAAGAACACAGATAAGATCCCCGTACTCAACTCCTTCCTCCAACTCCTTCGCCCTCTGACCTCCAAATAGGTGCCTGCAAACACGCTGAACGTATGCCGCTCAACGCAGATCGTAGATTGCCAGCATCTGAGCCTTCTAATCTCTCGATCTCGATCTCGATCTCGATCTTTTCTTCCTCCTGCTTTCCCCGTCCCTTTGCCCTCCGCGTCTTCCTCCTGCGTTAACCTACGATTCCCTGGATGAACACGGAAAGTATCCTGCGCCATCTATTTATGGCTAGCTTTGTACCGATAATGCCCTCCAATTTTGTCTAAATTTCCAATTGAGCCTAATTCCGAATGGTCCGGGTCATTGGATGCGAGATTGACTTTTCTAGTTGCGGTTTTATCGCGTTTTGATTCTGTTATAAATAGAGATCACATAAAATGTATAGATTTATCGTCCTCACCCCGCTGGCCGTCCCGCGGGTAACCCGTATCTTATCAAGGTTAGGATTTCACAATTTGAAAATATATATTGGAATTTAATAAATATAATACAGCTATATAAGTTATACAAAAAAATAAGTACAGATGTAATTTTAAAAATTTAAATGATGTATTAAAAATTATAAAAAAAAATAACATAAGAGTTGATTTACAGTCAAAGACGATCATGCGTGGCTGCCCAATACTCATGTGAACCACCTTCATGACACTTCTCTCACTGGAGTACCAAAACGCCCATGCCCAACTCACTCTCGTATGCGTTGCTTAACCATAATCGTGGGTGGCATTGAGGAGGGAGACATTGAGGTGGGTGAGCAATGACAAGGAGGGGGGCGAGAGACAACGACGACGGAAAGGGAGGGGAGGCAAGCGGCGAGACTGGGCAGTGTCGTTGTTGCAACCACAGGGTTGTGTTGGATTTGTTGACAATACGTATAAAGGAATGACGATTTTTTGAATGGAGCTGTGATGTTTTGAGGTGGTGAAATTGCACGAAGTTGCATGAAGTATCACATGAAGTTATTGATATGTTGTCTGGAATTATGAAAGAAATATATTGGTGAATAAGCATTGGATGTCATGCTTCGAGGGTCGCGGTATTGATGTACATGATTGTGTAGATTATGGATGTCGCTGGAGGATGTCTAATGTTGTTGGTCTATCATTGAAGGCCGTTGTTGGAAGAGAAGTGAAGAGGTAGAAGTGCACATGGAAAATAATTCTAGTCATGGAAATGTTTTGAAGAAGGTATTGTTGTTAATTGCAATATTTCCTAGTGATTGTTGTGTATTTAAGTGGAAAAATCGGAGCATGAGATATGATGTTCATTGGAGAACTTTCTGGAAGTCTGGAAGTGATTGAAGCTCAATTTGGAAGTAGCAAACAAATTCTACGTTGCAACACAAGAGGTTGCGCCATAGTGTTGACAAGGATAATTCAAGTTGTGTCGAAGTTGTGATGATGTCCATGCCATAGTCTATAGCTATGTCGTAGCATGAATGTTTTGCATAGGTCCACACCACATATTCAAGCTACGTCATGGAGGGTCTAGATTTAATAGATCGACGAAAATTACGAAAACTTTGGATTTTTGAGTGACTACAAGTGTTGATGCCGCAACATTTATCTACGTCGTAGATGGTCTACTACTACAAAACATGTCTTAACAACGTTGACATTTATCAGCGTTTTTCTTTAGCACTGATAAATAACACCCTTCATCAGCGCTTTATTTTTATCCTTAATAAAGGGTATCACTTATCAGCACTTTATTTTTATCGTTGATAAATGGTATCCTTTATTAGCGCTGGTAAATGGTATCTATTTTCAACGTTTTTTTAACGATGATAAAGGTCCCGAATAAAATGAAATAACTAAACAAATAAAAATTAAAAATGTGTAAATTTTAAAAAATATTAATAATTTTATTAATTAAATAATTATTGATAAAAAACAATAAATTTAATATACTATATAAAAATTATAAATACTGATAAATAATATATATTAAATATATAGATACGTAAAATGAAACAATTAAACAAATAAAAAAAATGAGTAAATTAAGAAAAGTATTAAACATTTTATTAATTAAATAATCTATATACTTACTAAAGTAAGGTTTTTTACCACTACGTGTCAACCTACCAATCTTCCACGACTCCACCCATCCAAAATCCCTCCCATTTCCCGTCCTCCAACCCGAGACCTCATTCGCTTTCCCCACTCCCCACCTCTCCCCCCGCGCGCTCTGCCCTCTGCCCCCCGAATTCTATTCCCTCCACAACTAGGGTTTCTCCCACCTTCCCCTACCTCCTTCCCTCTGATTCCCACCAGCTTCCGGCGATACCTCTCCCATTAGCTCCCACATACCTGACGATCTCCCCACACCCCGCTCGCGTTTCCAATCGTCGCTGTCTACTTCGCTTAAATCCTCTCCGCCTGCTCCGCCTGCTCCGCCTGCTCCGCCTGCTCCGCCTGCTCCGCCACCGGCTCCTCCACCTCGCGCTACTTCAGGCTTTGACCACATCACCTCGTGCTCCCATGTTTTACTATGAAGGATTCAATCGATGGAGACCAGTCTTCCCGCCCGGACGATGTGCCCTCTTCCGATCTGATTTTCTGTTTCGAGGTAGCGGCCTGCTTCGACAAATAACTTTGACACACTACCTCTTTTCTACCGCACCTTTCACGACGCCATTCGGTGAGTGGTGCGCTGTGTACTCTTATGTACATATCACGGTTTCGACCTACCAGCTGGCTTCGATGAAGGACAACGAAACAAAACTCAGCCTCTTCGCTACGCTTTCGTATTGCTTCATCCAGGTATAGATTCTCTATATGCGAACTCCTGTCGTTGAATAGATGTTCAGATTCCTCCATTCTACAATACGATGTCCAAATGAAATCTTCCAGTAGTTATTTTCACGTGTATGTTGTCTCTTCCGATCTGATTTTCTGTTTCGAGGTAGCGGCCTGCTTCGACAAATAACTTTGACACACTACCTCTTTTCTACCGCACCTTTCACGACGCCATTCGGTGAGTGGTGCGCTGTGTACTCTTATGTACATATCACGGTTTCGACCTACCGGCTGGCTTCGATGAAGGACAACGAAACAAAACTCAGCCTCTTCGCTACGCCTTCGTATTGCTTCATCCAGGTATAGATTCTCTATATGCGAGCTCCTGTCGTTGAATAGATGTTCAGATTCCTCCATTCTACAATACGATGTCCAAATGAAATCTTCCAGTAGTTATTTTCACGTGTATGTTGTCTCTTCCGATCTGATTTTCTGTTTCGAGGTAGCGGCCTGCTTCGACAAATAACTTTGACACACTACCTCTTCTCTACCGCACCTTTCACGACGCCATTCGGTGAGTGGTGCGCTGTGTACTCTTATGTACATATCACGGTTTCGACCTACCGGCTGGCTTCGATGAAGGACAATGAAACAAAACTCAGCCTCTTCGCTACGCCTTCGTATTGCTTCATCCAGGTATAGATTCTCTATATGCGAGCTCCTGTCGTTGAATAGATGTTCAGATTCCTCCATTCTACAATACGATGTCCAAATGAAATCCTCCAGTAGTTATTTTCACGTGTATGTTGTCTCTTCCGATCTGATTTTCTATTTCGAGGTAGCGGCCTGCTTCGACAAATAAGTTTGACACACTACCTCTTCTCTACCGCACCTTTCACGACGCCATTCGGTGAGTGGTGCGCTGTGTACTCTTATGTACATATCACGGTTTCGACCTACCGGCTGGCTTCGATGAAGGACAACGAAACAAAACTCAGCCTCTTCGCTACGCCTTCGTATTGCTTCATCCAGGTATAGATTCTCTATATGCGAGCTCCTGTCGTTGAATAGATGTTCAGATTCCTCCATTCTACAATACGATGTCCAAATGAAATCTTTCAGTAGTTATTTTCACGTGTATGTTGTCTCATTTCGCACATCAGTCTGCAAATTCAACCCATGTTTGGGTACCTTTTACTACATTCCATTATATTCAGATTGCATATTTGCTTGTATATTTTCAGTCTAATTTATAACTGTTTCTCTGATGGTGCTATGACTGTGGTTCATTGCAATAGCAGGACAATGCTTCGTGAGGTTTACAGAATATTTACTCCCATTCTTGCTTCCGTCTTCACTGTATAAATATTCCTCGATAACCATCTGAGGTATTCATTGTAACTGTTTTGGATATTTGTGTCTTTGGTTCATTATTTTTAATGTAATTAACTTTCCACTGCTTTTTAAGGGTACCTTTTAGTGGATAATTTGACATTCAATCTGTAGATTTGATTTTCTATTTTCTGTGCAATCTTTATATGTTTCTTTGATGTTGGTATAAGTGTGGTTCATTGCAATAACAGGACAGTGCTTTGTGAGGTTTACAGAATATTTACTCCCGTTCTTGCTTCCGTCTTCATTGTATAAATATTCCTCGATAACCATCTAAGGTATTCATTGTAACTGTTTTGGATATTTGTGTCTTTGGTTCATTATTTTTAATGTAATTAACTTTCCACTGCTTTTTTAAGGGTACCTTTTAGTGGATAATTTGACATTCAATTTGTAGATTTGATTTTCTATTTGCTGTGCAATATTTATATGTTTCTTTGATGTTGGTATAAGTATGGTTCATTGCAATCAAAGTACAGTTGTTATTCAGTTTTATATAATCTTTAGTTGCAATTCCATTTGACTTCACTACATATATATTCGTCAATATACATTGTAGGTATTCATTCAAACAGATTTGCAGATGTGTTCCCATATAGCATTGTTTTTACTTGAATATTCTATTTTCAAATGATTCATTTCTGTATAGTATATAAATTCGTTAATGTAGGTATAAGTGTCATTTAGTAAAATTAAAGGACAGTTCATATCAATGGGTACCTCATACTACATTATGTGACATTCAATAATGAGATTTCATTGTATTTTTTTTGTGTGTAATGTATATATGTTTCTTTGATGTTGGTATAACTATGGTTCATTGCAATCACAGTACAATGCTTATTCAGGTTTAGAGATTACTTAGTTGCAATTCCATCCATCTTCACTACATAAATTTTCCTCAATATCCATCCAAGTTATTCATTCAAACCGTTTTGCAGATCTGTTCCTATACTGCATTCAATTTACTTGAATATGCTTCTTTTTGAATATGCTGTTTTCAAATGTTTCATTTCTGGGAAATCCATGTTTTCATGCTGCACAATTTTCTTTATACTGGACGTCACTCATGCTGGAGGAGGAGAATGCTTCACATTTTTTATTACGCTATAGGTTTTTGATGCTGACTGTTTATGCTGGAAGTGTTGAATGTTTTCATGCAGAATGATGATCTTGGGCGTTTTGTTGTATTTGATGATATCATGTTGCTAGAATGATAAGAATTTTATTTAAAGGGACATGTTTTGATATGTTTACATGAGTTGTATGAACCTTGAGCTCTTTGTATGCACATTCTGCTGTCTATTTGAAGCAGTTTTTTTCCAGAAGTTGCATGGTGGGTTGAACCACTGTATAATAAGTGGTGATAAGGGTCTACAATTTATTTATGAAATTAATATTTCTTATGTTACTACTGCTTTTATCATCATGTTGTTTGAAAAGGCGGGGGTGGCTGGTAAAGGGGTAGGATGTGCATATACACATTGTGCATTATTCCTGTATCTGATGTAAATATTTATGCGGTCTTCCAATGTTCCTGGGCTGTCTACAGGTAAATGTTTTTTATGATATTATTTTATTTTTACCATATAATGTTTAATATCAATACTTTTTTTGATGGTACAGGAGTTGCAGATATGATATAGCAACTACTCACTAAACTACTGGAGTGATTTTACTAACATGGTTGTATCATGATACTGTCTCTCCCAGGAACATAGCAGACTTCTTGATAAGGCAAATGTAATCTTCAAAAACCGTCAGTCTCAATATGGTAGGAGAAGTGTTTGAATTTTATATTTCTTATGCACAACTGTTTCCATATTGCTTATGCAAGTGTTTCTAGATTGATTATGATCACCATAGTAGGTTGATGTGGATAGATTACTATTTGGAATTAGTATGTTCTGAATGAATCCCTATAGGATATGGGTTTTGAATAATTAATATGTCCAATGAATTCTTCATTAGTATGTAATCTTATTTTTAAACATCAATCTATCATCAGGTAAAAATGTTGGATGAATGTGTAGGTGCTCAACTCCTAGCTTATTACCTCTTATTTGACCACTACAAATCCTAATAACTAAAGATCCAAGTATGACAACAACTTTATTCTCTTGAATTGTTTTCATATTGTTCATCATTCATTTAATATAAAAATGTGAGTTGGTGCCTTTACTTATAATAAATCTGACTTTTTTTAGAGAAGTGTAACATATTTTACATGTATATTATTTCAGTACTAGATCTTTTTTTAGAGCATTGGATCAAAGAAACAATTTGAGTTGACATGCATTTTTTTGGGTAGTGGATCATGTGATTTGTTTGAGCAGTAGATCGTTTGTTTTTTATTAATAGATCATATTTTAGAGTAGCACATCATGTATTTTAGAGCAGCGTATAGTTTTATTAGTTCAAATTAATATGACATGATTTTTTTTTTGGATTAGTGGATAATTTTATTCTATTTTCTTTCATTTAGTAGTTTCTTTTGGAGCAGAAGATCATGTTTCAGGATATTATTTACTTCTACCAATCAGATTTACTATATCTTTATACTTAATGATTTCTACTATATTGATGATGTATCCTTATTTTTGAGCAGTGGGTTTTCATTGCTGCTGTTTTTTTGATGTCTTTTTCTACATTGTTTTTATTTGACAAGTGCACATGTGCAGTAGATATCAGCTGGAGAAGATGAATGGGGCTGTTTTCTGAGTCCATAGAACTACTTGAGGGGTCTACCTTACTGAAAAGGAATTGCAGGTCCATGATGGAAGAGCTGTGTAGTGGGGAGGGGAGGGGAAGAACTAGGCAGGGGGAGGGGGCTGGTGGGGGAAGGGGATGGGCAGTGGGGAGGAGGAGGTGGGAGGGGGAGGTGCTTGGTAGGGGGAGGAGAGGGGAAGAGTTGGGAAGCGGGGGGGGGGGGAGAAGAGCTGGGGCAGGGGGGAGGTTGAGGGGAGTGGGAGGTGCTAGGAAAGGGTGGGAGGAGGGGAGGGGAGGGGAGGGGAGGGGCTCGGTAGGGGGAGGGGCTGGGCAGGGGGTGGGTTGGGGGGAGAGGGGAGGGCCTGTGCAACTGGGAGGGGGTGGAGGGGGATGGCGGAGGGGAGGGGAGGGGAGGGGGAGGGGAAGGCCAGTGGGGAGGGGCTAGGCGGGGGAGAGGTGATGGCCCGAGCAGCAGGGAGGGGCTAGGTAGGGGACAGATAATTGAGTACTCCCATGCTTTTTCACGGGTGGAGTTAAAGTATGTCTCCACTTAAACTAATTATCCATATTGTTATTATTAATGTTTTATTCGAAACATTTTATCAGTTTTTCTAATTTATCATGTCTGTTTCATAAAAAAGTGTACCCAGTTTGTGTTTTTTTATTATTTCTTTCATTTATTACTGATTTTCCATTTTCTGATTATTAATTGCTTTCATTGAATTTTTTTAAAGTTGTTTTCATTGATGATTATTGTAAATACATCCATTTGATTATGACATGTTTTTTTCACTTCACCAGATTAACCAATTATTTTAGCATACTATTATGTGTCATTTACTCATATTCATGTTCAATTACATATTGCAGGGATCAATATAACTTTCTATAAACATGAAAAATTGATGCTACTCTGCATCAATGGAACATGGTAGTACTGGGAGGATGTTGACTGCACATTCTGTTCGTGTTAATGTTTTCAAACATGTATTTGCTACTAAAATTTTATTTATGTTCTCTTATCATGGTTAAATAACATTCAATAGTTCGGTTTCCAAGGTGACATAAAACTGACAACTTATGTCTCTTTACTGACAATGAACCATGCTATTATTTCCAATTTCAAGTTATGTTATCATGTTTATGTTTTAATGTTTAGCTACTTCAACTATCTATAAGTTATATGTTCAGACTTTGTTTCTATGAATATATTCTTAATTTCAACATATTAATTATTAATTTTCGTTGATCACTTCTCATATATATTTTAGATGATTCTAGGATAGATAGAATTGATCATAATAATCTATAATTTCCACCATCATAGGTTCAAAATACACCAAAGGCTCATAAATATTCATGGAGAAGAACTCATGAGTTATTCATATTATTTATTTATTCTACTGTATAGATTTGTTTTCATGGATGATACCATGATTCCAGTACCAACTAATAATCTTATAATTGGAATATTTTGGTATTCTTCTAAACATAACAACATATATATATATATATATATATATATATATATATTACTAATGTTAAAATATCCTATGAAATTAAATCAAGGGAGTGTGATAATATTATGTATCATAAAGTGAAATTTATTTATGATGATTAGGTTAAAAAGATGAACTCTCAATTATATTATCTTGTAAAGACACCACACTGAATGCAACCATGTTTCCTACTAATCCTCATCCCAACATCTTCACAAGCCCATCCAATCCAGTCAAAATCTAGATACCTTAAAACTCTGTACGTTTCCTTCCATCATTTATTGCAATATCGCCTCTTGCCTCCACCTCCGTCGTCATCTCCACCTTCAGTTTCATCCATGTCTCTTATCTCTACCTCTTCCATTCCATCATGTCTTATCTCCATCACAATTAGTCTTTACTTCATTTCATTCAATCATGGGTAATCTAATAACTTCATTATCATCGTTTTATTCTAAACATTATATGAAATAAAACGACAGTGCAATTTATTTTAATGACACAAAACCAGATGATTTGAATGAAAATTGAATAGTCCCGTGCATTTGCACGGGCAGAGTACTAGTTATTGATAAAAATGAATAAATTTAATATACACATATATAGATTATAAATATTAATAAACAACATATATTAAATATAAATATATATGAATGTATTGTTTGTAAAAAAAATGAATGTATATAACATTTCCTAAATATGGTTTATATAATTCAAAATATTTATGTTTTACATTAAATAAGTCATATATTTAGTGAAGAATGGTTTATAACTAAAAATTAATATGAAATAAAAATACTGACTAATTGTATCCAGTAATTGACATAATTGAATGTCGTTTGATTTTTCAATTTTACATATATCAAACATGTGTTATATTGATTTCACATACATATACGCAATTAATGCATTTTTATATACAACACACAAACACAAATATTTACGTAATTAATGAAATCTTATAGAGAAACACATACACCTAATATTTATGTAATTTATTCAAAATTTAGTATTCATTTTAGAATTTTATTATAACATGATACATTTAATATATTATGTATTTAATCGGTAAATTTTATTTATTTGTTTTTAATTTGATTACAGTTAGGTATTAATTAATTTTTAATTTTTAATATTTTTAATTTTTTGTGGAATTTAATCATTTTATACTATATATATATTTACCATGTTTTAATATTTTCAATATGTATTCATCTTTATTTCAATATATATTCATATTTTTTTAATAATTTATATTTAATAAAATTTATCTATTTTTTCAACATTTTTAAAGTGTACTCATTTTTAATTATTAAATTTCGCTCATTTTTAACATGCATTTATTTAAGATTAAATATTCATTAATGATGTTAAAAGTATATTTGTAAATATGCATAAATAAATATATTTATAAACGCATATCTACAACATTTATAAATTTATATATCTATAATTATAAATAAATAAATATTATTTTTTTAAAAAGTATTTCTATAATTATAAATAAATAATTATATACATTTAAATAATTATAAAATTATATTAAATTTATTTAAATAATGAATATATTTACTATATTTATATTTATTTATTAAATATATATAATTATATAAATATATATAAATATACAAATATACAAATATATACATATTTTTTTAAAAGGAATTTATATAATTATATATTTAAATAATTATAAAATTATAATAAATATATTTAAATAATGAAAATATTTACTATATGTATATTTATATATATTTATTAATATATATATAATGATATAAATATATTTATAATTATAAATAAATAATTATAATTTTGTTTTAAAAAATATCTATATAATTATAAATAATTAATTAAATATTTAAATAATTATAAAATTATAATAAATAAAATTATAATTATATAAATATATTTACTATTTTTTTAGATTTATAACTATAAATCATTTATCAGTGCTAACGATTTAGTGCTGATAAATATTCTTTTTATCAATGTTTCTTTAGCACTAATACAGATGAAGTTTTATCATAAAATTACGTTGATAAAGATGAATTTTATGAGAGTTGATAAATCTCTATCTTTATCAGTGCTAAAACATCGCTGATAAAGATTCCTTTTATCAATGCTTATTAATTTAGCACTGATAAAATAGATTTTTATTACCGTTTTTTAGAAGCGTTGATAAAAGTGTCCCTAATCTATTTAACAACCCTAACTGCGATTGAATCAGTCGTGATTTCTCAAGATATTCGCGGAAGCCACCTCCTGTCGTCGCTCCTCCTCGATGAATCCAACTTCAAATAAATCTAAGGATCAAATTCAAGGCTCGAATGAATCAAAGCTTGAACGAATATAGGCTTTCGCACGTGATATCTTTATTTATCTCAGACGAATCAAAGCTTCAATCCAAGGTATGTTAATTTTAATCCTTCTCTACACTCATTTTGTTTGTTTAATGATATCTTTTTGCATTTTTTTGTTCATTATCTCTTGCTATTCATCATCCATCATTGCTTTCATGCTTGAATGATTTTTACCTACATGCCTATTCACTATGAGTGTTGTCATTGCAAATACTACATATATTTCTAATCATTTCAACTCTAATCGAGTTTAACACATGTGTGTTCAATGTCTATGGATGTTGCTTCATTAGTGACATTTTCCACATAAAAACAACCTTATATTGTACCTTTGGAATTCATAAATTGTACAAACTATCCAATGCAGTATGTCAAAATTTATTATAGAAAATGCAATGACTCATAAACCATGGTTTATTATTTTGAACCACATGTTGTCAAGTTTTCCCATAACTAGAATCTTGCAATTTTCAAGTGATTGTATCATTTGGTTGGGCTTTATTTGGAAAAAAACTAGTTATACGCTTTCTATCAGCCACCTTGGATACAGTGGAGGGTCCTTCATAAGTTTTCATTAACCAGTTACTCAATAATTTACATTTCAAACATGTTGTGCACATGAAAACGGTTTTAGCACAAAAAGTATATTAAAAAATAGATGGTAGATTTCCATTTTGATGTAGATATATCTAGATGATTAGATGACATGAGGATTTTTATTCCCCCAGATAGAGTTCTTTCACTATCAGAACCCTTTATGGAATATTGTGGGGTATGATCATTCTTTTTTACTTTTTGAGAAGACACTGATTGCATTGATACCAAATTCTCCAATTTATTAGAAATCTCAAATCATTTCATATTTAAAATGATTTTCTAATTTTTTTTATTTTTATTTAGACTTCATGAGATATTATTATCTCTCTAATTTTATCTTCACGTGTTTCTATGTTTTCTTTTAGTAGATGTTCAATCTCTTTAATCCTTTTACCTCTAATCTCCAGTTGAGCATCTTTGATAACAATTACTTATTTTAATTTGCGGGTTATCTCTTGAAGCTCTTTATTGTCATCTTTCCTTTCTTGAATTGTAGTGAGACACACATTTTTAAAATTGCTGCATTATTCTTTGAATTCCAAAATCATTGTACTTGTTTGTCTTACTTGTTTGGAGAGATTAAAACAAATTAATACCCTTTCTTTTAAAACCTTCTCTGTTCATTTATTTTCATCATCATAGTCATTAATATCCTTGTAAATATTTATGCAAATTCCAAAAATATTAGTGATTATTTCATTAGAAATGTTCTTTAGGGTCTTCTTTAAATAAGTTTGGGAATCTTCATATTATTCCTTGTAAATTTATTTATTTAAATTTCTAATTAAAAAATACAGTTTTAACATCCATTTAATGAGCGCACAAAAGATTTATCGAATTTAAAGGAAAATAATATCCTTACTGTTGTAATCTGAACTAAATGAGTATAAGAATCATAATAACCAATCCATTCTTTTTTTGAAACCTTTGATTACTAATCAAGCTTTAAAAAATTTAATGTTATCATTGGAGTCATACATGCTTCTAAATACACATTTAAAACCAATATGATTTTAATATTTTCAAAAATTTGTAAAGATATAAGTATTATTTTTCATAATGAAATCTATTTCATCATTAAATGATTATTTCTAGAACACAACATATTTTGAAGACAATTCTTCTTTATATAACTTGAGATCATCATTTATGGTTAGCCCCATAAGATATTTTTTTTTCAGAATATTATTATGTTGATCTCTTTCAATAATAAAAACAAAGGATTTGAAATATATGAATTCATGATATGGATGTTTATGCTTTATAGGTCTTTTACTTCATTTAGGTTCAACTCAAGAATCATCTTTATTCTCTAACATTATATATTAACTAGATGAAACACTAGATCTATGGCTATGAGGAACAATTTCATTTTAATTATATTTATAAAATTTATTCTTAAAAAAGTATACAACTCTATATTCAAAAACGACATTAACTTTTATGTGCATTATTCTATATGATTTATTATTAATTTCCATAGGAAAAAAATTATTTAATTATTTTAGTTTCATTTTTAGTTCTTTTAGGAATAAAAACTTTGAAAAATGCTAAGCACCCCCATTATTTAAGATAAGAAAGGTTTGGTTTCATCCCTATCAATTTCATCTCCCAAATAGTTATTATTTCAATTTTTTTCTTGAGAATCATTCCCCATCTCTTCTATGTTTCTTGAACTATTCTGGGCAGTAGCCATCCAAAATGATCACCAATACCTGTCATGGGATGACTTTTGGTTAGAGTAGTTCAAGCAACATAGGTAGATGTCCACAAGAGATGGGGGATGAGTCTCAAGCAACAAAATGCAACAATAACTATTCAGAAGACAAAGTTGATGAGGATGAAAGTTGTCTGTAACTTTCACCTTTGGATGAATTCATAGGATAACACAAACCATAGTGGAGTAATTCTTTTATTAAATTAAATTACCAATTTCCTTCAAAGCATACTGAAATTATTTGAAACAATCAAATGTTGGGTTCCCCTTATTAGAATTATCTATAACTTTCACCATTGATAATGAATATCTCATGTGTATTGATTTATTTATTGTACAAAATGAATATTTTATAAACCTAATATGATAGATATGAATAAAAAATTGATGCATGATAATTATTTGAAAAAAGAGTATAAAGATGGAGTTAAAGAGTTCATCAAGTTTGCAATAGAGCATGTATACGATCCTTCTCAAATCCTTTGTCCATGTTTATGTTGTTTTTGTTAAAGAAAAATTAGTTCGAAAGAGTTGGAAGAATATTTGATTTGTCATGGAATAGATTAGAGCTATAAATGTTTGACTAAACATGGGGAAAAACTAAATGTTCACACCTATTGGGATGATACTATGGTTTATAGATCATTTGATATGAATACCAGTGAAAATGATGATGGAGATCGCATGGAAGAAATGACAATGACAATTGAAGACAACCTTCATGATTGTCCAAAGTTGTTTGAAAAGTTAAATAGTTGTGCTAAGAGACCATTGTATACTGGTTGTACTAAATACACAACATTTTCAGTTGTATTGAAGTTATATAATTTGAAAGCTGGTAGCAGATGGAGCGACACCATCTTTACAGAACTACTTGGTCTCCTGAATAATATTCTTACAGAAGAAAATGAACTTCCATGTCGAACATATGAAGCTAAAAGAATGCTATGCTCAATGGGAATGTTCTCTAAAAAATACATGATTTTCCAAATGATTGCATATTGTTTCATAAGGACCATGAATCACTTATAAAATGCCCTAAGTGTAGTGCATACCGATACAAGAAAAATGAATCAAGTCCTTAAAAATTTGTATGATACTTTTCTATTATTCCACAGTTTATAAGACTATATGGATGCCAGGAAACCACAAGACAATTGACATGTCATGAAGATACAATAATTAAACATGGTAACCTACGTCATCCAACAGATTCTCTTTAGTGAAAGAAAATTGATTATGAGTATCTTGAATTTGAAAATGAGTCGATAAACTTTTGTCTTATGTTATTTATAATTGGAATCAATCCTTTTGGTGTACATAGTATTACTCATAGTACATGGCCAATCATAGTGGTAAATTATAACTTTCCACTATAGTTATGCATGAAGAACAAATACATTATGTCGTCTCTACTTATATATGGACCAAAGAAACCCGATAATGATATTGATGTTTATTTGGATCCATTGATAGAAGATCTAAAATTGATGTGGGATACAAGTGTTATAATGTATGATGCTCATAGAAGTGAATAATTCACATTGAGGGCCATGTTGTATGGGACGATAAATGACTTTCCTTCTTATGGAAATTTATCATGATATAACATTAAAGGAATATCAGGGTGTCCTATTTTTGAATAATGACACACTCAGTTCAGTTAAAACATTCCTTGAAGATTGTGTTTTTAGGACATTGGAAATTTTTACCTCGATAACATAAATAATGATCTTAGACGACAACATTCGATGGGAATATTGAACAAGGTACAACACCGTCTCCACTAACGGGTGATCGACTATTTAATAAAGTACAAGATATTGACACTGTTTTCGATAAACCATTTTTGAAAAACCTTATGAAATTAGGTTATAAGAAGAGATAAATTTTCTTTAAATTACCGTATTTGAATTGTTTGTACGTCAGACATTTTCTTGATGTCATGCATGTAGAAAAATTCATTTGATAGTGTTATTGGCACACTACTAAATGTTCTTGAAAAAATAAAAGATAACATCAATGCTAGGTTGGACATTATTGACAAGGGGATAAGGGAAGAGTTGGCATCGGTGAAGGGTAAAGGGAAGACTTTTCTTCCTCCAATAGCTTACACTCTATCTAGATAGGAAAAATTATAATTTTTCCTTTTCCTTAATAGTATAAAAGTTCCGGAGGGGTATTCATCAAATATCAATAATGTCATTTCAATGAATAATTTGAAGTTACATGAACTAAAATCATATTATTGTCATGTTTTTATGCTTGTTAATTTCCATTACATTCTGCCTATAAATGTACAACATACATTAACCAGACTCTGCTTCTTTTTCAAAGCCATGTGCAGTAAAGTGATAGACCCAATGAAATTTTTAATCATGAATAAAGAGGTTGTAGTCATATTATGTGAATTAGAGATGTTCTTCCCACCACAATTATTTGATATAATGGTTCACCTGATGGTTCACTTGGTTATAGAGGTTCAAATATTTGGTCAAGTCCATTATAGATAGATATACCCCATTTAACGGTATATGAATATTTTGAAAGGGTATGTTAAGAATCAAAGTTATCCAGAAGGTTGTATTACAAAATGATATATTGTTGAAGAATATGTTGAATTCTGTACCAATTACCTATCAGATGTTGACAACATTGGTCTCCCAAAGTGTCGTTATAGTAGACGCCTTATAGGCGAAGGGATTTCTAGAAGAGTTATTGTTACAATTGCCTTCATAGAGCGGGAGCAAACGCACCTTTACATTTTACATAATAGTGAATATGTTGATCCATACATTTAATCCCACAAATAAATTCTTAGAAATTTGAATCCATAAAGGGATGAAGGATGGATATCAAATACACATAATCAAAAGTTTATAGGATGGTTGTAGAATCAAATTTATAAGGAGTTATCTAAAAATATGAATTCAATTGCTGAATGACTTCGATGGCTAGCTAGGGGACCGAATGAAAATATTATATCTTACATTGTTTTTGTAATCAACATTTATCTATTCTATGAAAAAGAACACGATGACTGCAGTACGATGAAAAACAGTGGAGTTACACTTATGGTGGAAGCGATGCACATATCTGGTTCCAAGGATAGAAATCCAATTTATGAAAATATGTCATATTTTTTCATTATCGAACAAATATACGAGTTGTATTATACAACATTCCAAGTGCCGATTTTCCATTACAAATGGGTTGACAATAGGAGTGCAGTGAAAGTTGATGAAATGGGCTTCATGAAGGTGAATTTCAATGTGGAATGGGGAAAAGATGAGCCATTTATAACGACATCACAATAAGTGCTGGTATTTTATGTCTCAGATCTAGCAAACAAGAATTAGTGGATTGTCCTACTGGCGACTAAAACAACTATCGGGTCAGATGAAAATTTAATCGACGATGAACCTTTCATTAGGAGATCATAATTAGTTCATGTCGATCCTAATGTTGATAATGCCTTGTACATTAGAGGGGACCATAAAGAGGGGATTTGGATTCTCGATAGGGGGGCCAAATCCCTAAAACCTTTAAAGAAAAGAAAGAGAGTTCAATGAAAAGGTAAATGTATTTTCTAATATACTATGCTTTTGCTCATAATATTATCTATTCTCTACTACATTAAAATAATTTAAATTAAATTTTTTACTACTCATACAAACAATGTATTATAAACAAGATGATGTTACCAATCCTACAGAGGAACATACTATAATGAAGGAAACCATTTGGAGAGATGTAAAGGTAATGTTACGATATACTTCTATTTTATCGAAAAAATTATATAATGAAAATTTGATTTAATTTTCATTATTCCTTATAGAGTTCGTTTATTTTAGAATATTTTTTCCATCTTTCACGCCTTTATACACCAAAACTTTCACAAACTTCTTCTTCCTCAAATCCTTTTCACCCTTACAGTGTTGGAATTTATCAATTTCCTTCAAGTTCCCTACATTGACTTTATAGGAAGATCAACGATGTTGTCTCAACTCAATCATAGAGGTAATATTGATGTTTTAATAGTAAAGTAAATATCCATAAAATTAATGAATTGTTTCATATTTATGTTTTTGTTTTAGTATTACTCACATGAGAATTGTTTTCTTATATATGTGGATTATTTTTTTTGAGTTGGGGTGGTTTGTTTGAAGTTGCTCATGCTCGTGAGAGATTGGACTTCGAGGCTGCAACTGAGATAATGACTATAAGAAAATGGTTCAAGAATTTATACAACCATCATGAAAAGGTGAATTACTACTACTTATTTAATTAATTTTTTTTCATCATTTTATCTACTATTTGTAAGTTAATTTCCTTATCATTTTTATCTAATACTTATTTAGTTTTTTTCACAGATATTTTGGGAAGTTATATTTTGCTTTCAACTATCTTCAACAAGACACAAAAGAAATAACATGTTCCTTTCTACCAATGTTACTAGGCTTTCTATTACCTTTCTTTATTGAACTGCATACAATGCATATTGAGTCGATGTTCTTAGCTGAAAAAAAATTCCAGCTAAGAACATCAACTCAATATGCAGTGTTGGTAGTTGGAAAAAGAAAGGTGGAAAGCGTGGTAACATTGGTAGTTCAGTTTTTTTAATAATTTTAGATGTGTAGGAATCATATGAACCTCAATATGACATATGGTGTGACTGGTATGACTCCAAGTGCATATTTTTATTTAAAATTGACATTAATTTTAGTAAAAAAGACAACTGGCATACTCAAAACTGAGAAAACACATTCAGATTATTTTTATACTTTATTTAAATGATCCATAATTCATTTGTGACATGTATTAATCAATTGAAACTCAATTTGATACACGATGTGCCCGATATGACTCAAAGTGTCCTTTATCAGTTTAAAAGTGATATTTTAGTTTAAAAAGTATCACTCACTAAAAACTAAGAAAACATGATCAGATTGTCTTGATAACTTAGGAAAATAATTCATAAGTCATTTGTGATGTGTAAGAATCTGTCTCGCATCAAACCGACACACTATGTGACTGATATGATACAAAGTGTGTGTTTCCAGTTTAAAATGACATTTTAGTAAAAAATACAATTGACATACTCAAAACTAATAAAAAAAATTCATATTATTTTGATACTTTAGGAAAATGATCCATAAGTCATTTAGGATGTGTAACAATCATCTTCACCTCAATCCGATGTGTGGTGTGACCAGTATGACACCAAGTGTGTGTTTTTTTATTTAAAATTGACATTAATTTTAATAAAAAAGATAACTAACATACTCGAAACTAAGAAAAAACATTCATATCATTTTTATACTTTAGTAAAATAACCCATAAGTCATTTTTAATGTGTAGGAATTAGACACATGTCAATTCTATATATAATGTGCTCGGTATGACTCAAAGCGCCTGTTATCAGTTTAAAATTGACATTTTAGTTCAAAAAGTGCCACTCAATGAAAACTAAGAAAACACACTAGGATTGTCTTGATAATTTAGGAAAATGATTCATAATTAATTTTTGACATATAGGAATCAGTCTCACATCAAATTGACATATGATGTGATTGGTATGACTCAAAGTGCATGTTTCTAGTTTAAAATGACATTTTATTAAAAAAGATAAGTGACATACTCAAAACTGAGAAAACACATTTAGATTATTTTTATACTTTAGGAAAATAATCCATAAGTCATTTGGGATGTTTGGTAATCATCTTCACCTCAATATACATTACTGGAAAATGAACCTATACCCACGGTTTTTCCAAAATTGTAGGTATAGGGATTGGATGGGAACCTATACCCATGATTTTAGAAAACTGTGGGTATAGGTTGTAAATTTTCACCTATACCCACATTTTTTGAAAAACCGTGGGTATGCGGTTTCTTTCAAGACCTATACCCATGGTTTTTGCAAAAACCACGGGTATAGGGTTTTTTCAAGCTCTATACCCAAGGTTCTCCAAAAACCATGGGTATAGGTCATGCATATACCGAGAGTTTTCCAAAAATGTGGGTATAGATTTCCTGCATTAAGGTGGGAAGAAAAATATTTTTGCGGGACAAAAAAAATTCTGCGGGAACACCTATTTCTACGATTTTCCATATATAGCCACAGTTTAGATAAATATATATAAGTAAATATATATTTATATACCTATAAGTCAATGTGGTGTAATGGTAAGGCGTGAGAATTGTGTACAGGTGGTCCAAGAATTGAAATCCATGCCCGATTTTTTTTAAACATATACCCACAGTTTTGAAATCGTGGGTATAGGGTTAATGGAACTGAGGTATACACTTATTCCCACGATTTTGAAACCGTGGGTATAGAATTTTCAAATCATGGGTATAACTTAGAGATATACCGACGACTAAACTCCCCACGGTTCCCAAAACCATGGGTATAGCCTATACCCAAAATTTTGGGGGCTATACCTATGGTTCAAAACCATGGGTATATGCACCTTTTCTAGTAGCGACGGTGTACAATGTGACTGGTATGATTCCAAGTGTCTCTTTTTAATTAAATTGACATTAATTTTAGTAAAAAAGACAATTGACATACTCAAAACTGAGACAATGCATTAAGGTTATTTTTATACTTTAGGAAAATAATCCATAAGTCATTCGTGACATATATAAATCAACCAAAACTAAATCTGATACACGATGTGCCCAATATGAATCAAAGTGTCTATTATCAGTTTAAAATTGACATTTTAGTTCAAAAAATTTCACTCACTAAAAACCAATAAAACACACTTGTATTTTCTTGATAATTTATAAAAATAATTAATAAGTCATTTTTGATGTGTAGGAATCAGTCTCACATCAAACTAACACATGATGTGATCAGTATGACTCAAAGTGTGTGTTTCCAGTTTAAAATGAAATTTTAGTAAAAAAAGAAAAGCGATGTACTCAAAACTGATCAAATAAATTCATATTATTTTGATACTTTATTAAAATGATCCATAAGTAATTTAATATGTTTAGGAATCAATGCATCTCAATCCGACACACGGTGTGACCGATATAACTCCAAGTGCATCTTTTTATTTAAAATCAACATTAATTTTAGTAAAAAAGTCATCTGGCATACTCAAAACTAAGAAAACACATTCATATTATTTTTATACTTTAGGAAAACGATCCATAAGTCATTTGTGATGTATAATAATTAGCCTAACCTCAATCCAATACACAACGTGACTCGTATGATTCAAAATATCCGTTATCAGTTTAAAATTGGCATTTTAGTTCAACAAGTGTCACTCACCAAAAACTAAGAAAACACGCTTAGATTATCATAATAATTTAGTAAAATGATTAATAAGTCATTTGTGATGTTTAAGAATCTGTCTCACATCAAACTGACACATGATGTGGCTATTATGACTTAAAGTTCATGTTTCGAGTTTAGAATGACATTTTAGTAAAAAATATAAGTAACATACTCAAAATAGAGAAAAAATATTCATATTTTCTTGATACTATAGAAAACATATCCATATTTCATTTAGGATGTATATAAATCAGCCACACCTCAATTCAATGTACGGTGTGACCGGTATGACTCCAAGCGTGTCTTTTTATTTAAAATTGACATTAATTTTAGTAAAAAATGTTAGAGTTGGTGGCCTAGAACCAACTACTTTGTACTTTATTCATTAATAAATACCTTATCACATCTTGATTATTCTTCCTTATGATAATGCATGTGATAATGTCTTAAGGACAACTGTTTCATTAAAGGGTTATAGCGGATCCCTACTATGATGAGAACCCGAAAGTGCCATAACACTGTTCTTGAATATATGTTCTATGGCCGAATGATGTTATTTGAGGTACAAAAATAATACAGGCCATTAGGGGTGATGAATCATAAAAATTTGAGGCACCTTCTCATGGTGTGCACCCTTGGTAATATCCAGGAGGATATTATGAGAACAAGACCCGCCAGTAGAAAATCCACATTTCATAGTGTCATTGGATGTTCCTATCTACGGACCTGTGTATTGGTCCTTAGACTTTAAGATTATTATTAATGGGTATTACAACTCGTGAACTTAGATGTATTGACGAAAACTGTGATGACACACTGTTCATAGTGAGGTGGGATATGTTGGGTGCATCACGAGTGATACTACATTAATAGATAATGCGAGAAAGGATTTGTCCCTTCTGTTCCATAACAGAAGTAGATATCTCAAGCCCTTTGATGGAATTGATATAGCCTAAATAAATCCATGCCCATGGTAAGGTATGGGCGAGTTCAATTCCAGGAAGTCAAAGAAAGAATAATCGAGCACATGGGTTGATGACACTAGCATGCAACCCACTTGATTAGAGACATCGAGACAAAGGGATTAAATTACACGGTAAGTGTTCGTATGAGGTGACATGTCAATGCGACATCAACTTTTTTCTCTTGGGTGCCTTGACCCATTTCTAGACAGTAATCTTGGACTTTAAGAAAGCCCACCTAATTCCAATGATAAAGAGGCCTAGAGGGTCACACACTAAGTGTATCCACGTATCTCAAGTAGAATAAAGATTATTCCCGTATGTGGTTTAATAATTATTCAAGGAAGCCTAAATCGTTTTAATGTTGGAGGAAGAATAAAATGAAAAAACAAGATATACACTCCGTGTACATTGAATGTACACGCCGTGTAGTTTTCATTTTGTAAAGGAAATGAAAAACAACTACACGTCGTGTATTAATGATTACACGCCGTGTAGTTTTTCCAGTAGGGATTTTGAGGAAATAATATTGTTTTATTAAATGATATTTATTATAATCAGTATGAGCGCATGTCAAGGAATTAATGATTCGACATGGGGGTTTTCAATAAGAGTTAATGAAATAAACAAAACACATAACGTGTTTATTTATTATCATAACTTTATAACCTCAAACCCGATTATAAATATCCTCACAACCCCAACAATTTTCGATGAATCGTTGTGCACAACAATTCTAGAAAATTCTCTCAAGGATGAGAGAACTCCTTCCTCCAAGAATGCTCTCAAGACCGAGAGAGATCCTCCTCCATCAGATCAAGGAGATCTAAGGTGGACAACGCAAGCAAAGGCTTCTCCACGCTAGCACCCAGAGATTTCTTTGGCGACGTCCAGAGATACGTGGTGCATGTGTGGATCACCGCTAGAGGAAGTCTACACTTGGTTTTTGCGACACAACGATGAATCAAATCAAAACGTGACTGAAAAACATCAACGAATAAAGAATTACATCAAGTTAATTCTTTTCAATTAATTAAATTAATTATAAACAACATATGATGATCCTCTCGATGGTTCTGGGATCCTTCTCTTTCTTTTTGTTCTTCGTTCTATTCTGAAGATCCGATATTTTATTATCATGACGAATCTCAGATTGAACGTTGTTTAACACTAAAATTAAAGTTGGGAAAACCCACCAACGCGCTTCTACTACACCCAGAACCTACAAGTGGTATCAGAGGGGTTATATCATTGATTATAATTATTTAGTTTTTTGTTGGTGATTTACGCATTTAATAATTTAGTTGTTTCAATTCAAGTTAATCGTTCTTTAAATCTAAATCTCGAGATCTGTTCCTCCTCTCTCATTTCTCATTCACCTTACAGAAACAAAATTTTCTTTTAACTTTGATTAAAATAAAATAGAGGATCTCATCCAGAGGTGCCAGACGTTCCTGGCCGTACAAAACAAGAATACACGATGTGTATTTGGAAGTACACGTCGTGTAGTCTAGGTTCAATGCATCAGACTGGTTTGCCAAATTAGGTCGTGTATTAGAGTATACCTAAGTCATAAATGACACCGTGTGTTGACTAGGAACAGGTGGCACATGGTTTTTGGATTACACGCCATGTGGTCCACTGAACACGGCGTGTAGTCCCTTCAGGTTAGGGTTGGACCGTGTACCCCATACAAAGCTTGCCCGACTGGAAACTATGTAACACAGATACTACATGGTGTGTGTCCCACTGAACACACAGTGTACTCCAAAAATTTCCGAAGTACATCTACATGTCATGTCCCCGGGCATGTACTTTGGATGGATGGTGAACAAAAGTACATGCTGTGTAGTCGGAACTACACGCCGTGTACTCATCCAAATTACCAAGATTTATTAAAATTTATTATTATATTATACAAACCCCTGAGATGTGTACCATAGTACATGCGTAAAGCTGAGGCACAACACGTGATAGGTGTTTTATATATGTGTGTTTAATTTAACATCTACATAATGAATGAGAATTCACCGGGTTGTCTCCAAGGTACAAGTTACATACAAAGATAATTTTAAATGAATTTATTTGTTTAAAATTATGATGGATGAGAATCTCAAGGAAATTTAGAAAAGTGTTTAAGATAAAAGGATTGATTAATTAAAGAAAATTAATTGATTCGAGCGTGATTTATCTTAAGCAAGAACGATCAAAGAATTGAATGCTAGTTTTATTTATGCGTAAATATCGTTGCATGTATTGATGATCATGAGATAGACCAAGACCTTTATATGTGAATGGTTTCTTTTAATTTATTTATTTAAATTAAATTTCTTGGCATGCGAGCCCTCTCCTCATTAATAGGTAGGGCCTGCGCGCCCAAGGATTCTTTTATATAAAAACCCCCTTTACCCCTCACCTGTATGTGAGATAAATGCATATGTAATAGATGGAGCTCCCAAGCTAGTGGAGGTGGCTCAAGTCAGGAGCCAAGGTGAAACCAATCCAAGGAGATAGAAAGGTGGATAGGTGGAAAACTGTAAACATGAACCCGAAAGGTTCAAGGTGTTTCTTCCCTAGGTCTTGGGTTAGTTTATCAACCGCTAGATAAACTAACCAATAGAACAAGCTAATGATCATACCATTTATTTTATTTCTGTCAGTTGCATGGTTTATTTATTGTGGGTGTGTTGTCATGATCACACAATTAATGAATTAAACAAGCATGCAAGATGGAACTAAATTAAGATCGACTTATGCGTAAATATTATCTTAGACATGATTAATTACTTAAGTATATCCCACTTAATATTAAAAAGCATGTAATCAAAGATAATAAAATGGAAATTTATGTATAAGGATAAAATCCCTCAAATAAATATTAAGTCGGTGTAGCCTTCCATTATCTTGGTTAGAATCTAACCATAGTTCAAAGTGCTTGACCAACCCTAGTTGGAGTGCTTTCAATTATCGGGGAATTCTAATTCAAGGTTTTGGGTTGACTTGTCTTGGTTCGTATCAAGGTTTGACTACCACAGTAGGACTTGGTATGACCAAGAGGCAAAGGGTGAGGCAATCCAAAATAAAAGGATTTCAGGATTGGGGAGTCCACTCAGCAGATCAAGGAGCTGCGAGTTAATGAAGTTGGAATTTGGAATTCCTACCTAAAACCCTTCAAGTTTCTTGGCCAACCCTAGTTGGGATAATGCGAAGGGCAATATGGATCCTTGCCATTAGAATATCCAGGCAACAAAATATTCTGAAGTCAATGGTGATGGCTATTGGATTTTGATAAAATAGTGGGAGACTAATAAGTATTAATTTATTTATTTGTCTCAGTTTTATAAAGTACTAAAAACTTTGCTCATCTTAATTTGTAGAAACGACAAGAAAAATGACTTCAAACATATCATTGAGAACCATACTCGAGAATGAAAATCTTCTCACCAACACCAATTTCTAAGAGTGGCAGAGGTGTTTACGCGTCATCCTTCGCCACAAGAGAAAATTATATGTGCTAGAAGAGCCTGTTCCAGTTGCATCTGGGAAAGAGGCTAGTGATGAGGAAATATCTCTCTATGCAAAACATATGGATGATTCCACAGATGTATAGTCTTTCATGCTATTGGACATATCTAATGAGATCTTGAAGCAATATAAAAACATGGACGCATATAGCATGATGTCTCACCTTAAGGATCTCTACCAAGAGAAGGAGAGACAAGAGAGATATGAGATCTCCAATTCTTTATTTACAACTAAGCTTGGAGAGTCTGTGCCAGATGAGCCTTATATAGTCAAGATTATTGGCTACATTGAACATCTGGACATCTTAGGGATTAAATTCCCGGATGAGTTGCATACAGATCTCATCCTATCATCACTACCCAAGACCTTCTCTAGCTTCATTGTCAATTATAACATGAGCAACAATGAGAAGAGTCTATCAGAACTTCTGACCTTAATTCACCAGGTAGATAAGGACATGGGGTGTGACAAACCCGCAATCCTTATGGTGAATAAGAAAAGGAAGGACAAGGCAAAGGGGCCAAAGACTTATAAACGGTATGAAGCCCCCGAGTTACCTCCCTCTAAGAAGGGGAAGATACAGAGGTAGGGAAAGGAATGGGAGGCAGTATGTTTTTCATGTGGAAAGCAAGGCCACTGGAAGAGGAACTGCACTCAGAAGTGTGGGGATGCTAAATGTGCGTTCGTTATCAAGTGTAATCTTTCCATTTATACAAATTGGGTATTAGATACAACTTGTGGAGCTCATATATATTTTCAAATGTTGGAACCTAGTAGATTTAGAAAGATTGCCAGAGGAGAGGTGGATCTTCGAGCTTCCAATGGAGCAAGGATAGCTGCGTTGGCTATTGGAGATTACCACCTATCATTGCCAACTGGGATAATTTTGGTTTTACATAACTGTTATTATGTGCCTAGTGTTACCAAGAACATAATTTCCATATCTTGTTTGGATATGGATGGATTTATTTTCTAGTTTGGAAATAATGGTTGTCTCTTTTATAAGAACAACATATGTTATGGTATGTCACATTTAAATAATGGTTTGTATGTATTAAGTTATGAAAACCAAGTGTTGGAAATCAATAACAAAACAAACTCACATGACTCATATATCACCCAGTTGTGGCATCAACGTCTTGGTCATGTAAATGAGAAGCGCTTGACAAAGATCTGCCAAGATGATTATTTGGACTCTACTGAGATAAAACCACTTGATAGATGTCACGCTTGTTTACAAGGAAAAATCACCAAGTTGACCTTCGGTGGACAAGGTGAAAGGGCCATAGAGATTCTAGGATTGGTGCACACGGATGTGTGTGGATCATTTACAGTAGAAGCTAGAGGTGAATATTCTTACTTCATTACTTTTACTGATTATTTGAGTAGATATGGCTATGTATACTTAATGAGGTATAAGTCATAAGACTTAGAGAAATTTAAGGAATTCAAGAATGAATTATAGAATTAGTTTTGTAAGAAGATAAAGAAACTTCGATCAGATTGAGGTGGAGAATATATGAACCAAGAGTTCATCGATCTTCTACAGGAGTCTGGGATTCTATCTCAGCTCACTCCTCCGTATACACCACAGTGTAATAGTGTTAATGAAAGGAGGAACCACACCTTGTTGGACATGGTGAGGTCAATGATGATTCATGCATATCTTCCATTATCCTTTTCAGGATATGCATTACAAACTGTAGAATACACATTAAACTGAGTACCAACTAAGGAAGAAAATGGAATTCTCTCCGAGTTATAGAATAGAAAGAAACCCATTTTGTTGCATACACATGTATGGGGATGCGAGTCATTTGTTAAGGCCTTCTCAGGAAACAAAATAGCACCCTAGGGCATGAGGTGTATCTTTATAGGATATCCCAAGGAAACAAAATTATATTACCTATATAACCCTCAAGACAAGAAAGTGATTGTCGCCAGAAAAGATGTATTTCTTGAGAGGGAGAACATCCTCAGAAGGTATAGTGGGAGAAAGATTGAATTCAACGAAGTTGATGCTTAGGATACACAGGAGTTGGTACAAGAACAAGTTCCACAGGTCCCCATGGAAGAGGTTCCATAAAAACAAGTACTGCGTAGGAGCTCAAGAGAGGTAAGGGAACCAGAGAGATTTGGTTTCCTAGTCACCGAGGATGGTGAATCATTATTGTTGGAAAATGATGAACCTCTCTCCCACAAGGAAGCAATAGAAAGCTCAGAAGCTGCAAGATGTCTAGAAGCTATAAATTCTGAGATAGATTCCATGTATCAGAACTAAGTCTGGGTTCTGGTCGATGAGCCAGTTAATGTAAAGCCTATTGGATGAAAATGGGTATTCAAGAGAAAAATAGACATGGAAGGTCAAGTTAGCACCTATAAATCAAGGATTGTGGATAAAGGATTCAGACAACATCAAGGAATTGACTATGATGAAACCTTCTTGCCAGTTTCCATGTTTAAATCCATAAGAGTCATACTTTCCATAATAGCTTACCATGACTACGAGATTTGGAAAATGGATGTCAAAACAACATTCCTTAATGGGAACCTTAAGGAAGATATCTATATGACACAACCAGAAGGGTTTGTGACACCAGGTGAAGCCAAACTGGTTTCTAAGTTGTAGAAATCCATTTATGGATTAAAGCAAGCATCCAGGTCATGGAACATTCGATTTGATGAAGCCATAAAAGAATTTGGTTTCATTAAGAACGAATGTGATCCATGTGTTTATAAGTAGTTTAATGGGAATGCGATCGTTATCCTAGTAGTATATGTTGATGACATATTGCTTATTGGAAATGATGTACCAGTCTTACAGTCAGTTAAGGACTGGTTGAACAAGTGTTTCTCCATGAAGGACTTGGGTGAAGTATCCTACATTCTAGGGATCAAGATCATTCATGATAGATCCAAGAGGCTGCTTGGACTAAGTCAGAGTATATACATTGACCAGATACTAAAGAGATTTAGTATGGAACAATCCAAGTGGGGATTGGTTCCAGTGTCACATGGCCTACATCTTTCTAAGAAATTGTGTCCTCAGACAAAACAAGAGAAATATAGAATGAGTAAGATCCCATACGCTTCGGCTATATGATCCATCATGTATGCCATGTTATGTACCAGGATTGATGTTGCCTATGCACTGAGCATGGTAGGCAGATATCAAGTAGATCCAGGAGAAGAACATTGGACTGATATTAAGACTATCCTTAAGTATCTGAGAAGAACTAAGGATATGTTCCTGGTGTATGGAGGAGACAAAGAACTTTTCATCAGAGGGTATGCTGATTCTGGTTTTCAGATAGATCAGAACGATCTGAAGTTGCAATCTGAATATGTTTTCTGTCTCAATGGAAGAGCTGTGAGCTGGAAGAGTTCAAAGCAGCCAGTTGTCGCCGATTCTACAGTGGAGTCCGAATATATAGCGACTTCTGATGCAGCCAAGGAAGCCGTCTGGATTCGGAACTTTGTCCAGAAGCTTGATGTGGTGCCTAGCCGTAAAGATCCTATCACGTTGTATTGTGATAATACTGCAACGATGGCTCATGAAAAAGAACCAAGGTCACATCAACGAACAAAGAACATACTCTAGAAGTATCACCTCTTGAGAGATTTATATCAAATGGGAAAAGTTGTAGTGATCAGAGTGTCCATGGAAGAGAACATGGCAGACCCCATGACTAAAGGCCTATCTCAGCAGAAGCATGAATATCATGTGAGAGCTAGCGGGTTAAAGGTTGTTAGAATTTGGCTCTAGTCCAAGTGAGAGTCTGTTGGAGTTGGTGGCCTAGAACCAACTACTTTGCAATTTATTCATTAATAAATACCTTATCACATCTTGATTGTTCTTCTACGTTACAATGCATGTGATAATGTCCTAAGGATAACTGTTGCATTAAAGGGTCATAGCGGATCCCTACTATGATGAGAACTCAGAAGTGACATAACACTATTCTTGAATATATGTTCTATGTCTGGATGATGTTATTTGAGGGACACAAATAATACATTCCATTAGGGTTGAGGGCTCATAAAACTTTGAGGCACCTTCTCATGGTGTGCGCCCTTGTTAATATCCAGGAGAATATTATGAGAACGAGACCCGCCAGTAAGAAATCCACATTTCATAGTGTCATTGGATGTTCCTATTTGCAGACGTATGTATTGGTCCTTATACTTTAAGATTATTATTAATGGGTATTACAACTCGCACACTTATATGTATTGAAGAAAACTGTGACGACACATAGTTCACAGTGAGGTAGGATACGTTGGGTGTGTCACGAGTGATACTACATTAATAGATAATGAGAGAAAGGATTTGTCCCTTCTATTCCATAATAGAATTAGATATCTCAGGCCCTTTGATGGAATTGATATAGACTAAATAAATCCATGGCCATGGTAAGGTATAGGCAAGTTCAATTCCAGGAAGTCAAAGAAAGAATAATCGAACACATGGGTTGATGACACTAGCATGCAACCTGCTTGATTAGAGATATTGAGACAAAGGGATTAAATTACACGGTAAGAATTCATATGAGGTGACATGTCAATGAGGCCTCAACTTCTTTCTCTTGGGTGCCTTGACCCATTTCTAGACAGTAATCTTGGACTTTAGGCAAGCCCGCCTAATGCCAACAAGAAAGAGGCCAAGAGGGTCACACACTAAGTGTATCCAAGTATCTCAAGTAGAATAAAGATTATTCCCGTATGTGGTTTAATAATTATTCAAGGAAGCCTAAATCATTTTAATATTGGAGGAAGAATAAAATGAAAAAAATAAGATATACACGCCATGTACATTGAATTTACACACCGAGTAGTTTTCATTTTGTAAAATAAATGAAAAACAAGTACACACCGTGTATTAATGATTACACGCCGTGTAGTTTTTCCAGTCGGGATTTTGAGGAAGTAATATTGTTTTATTAAATGATATTTATTATAATCAGCATGGGCGCATGTCAAGTAATTAATGATTTGACTTGGGGGTTTTCAATAAGAGTTAATGAAATAAATAAAATGCGTAACACGTTTATTTATTGTCATAACTCTATAACCTCAAACTCGATTATAAATATCCTCACAAACCCAACACTTTTAGATGAATCATTGTGCACAACAATTCTAGAAAATTCTCTCAAGGCCGAGAGAACTCCTTCCTCCAAGAATGCTCTCAAGGCCGAGAGAGATCCTCCTCCATATGATCAAGGCGATCTAAGGCGGACAACGCAAGAAAAGGCTTCTCCACACTAGCACCTGAAGATTCCTTTAGCGACTTCCAAAGATATGTGGTGCACGTGTGGATCACCGCTAGAGGAAGTATACACTTGGCTTCTACGACGCAATGACAAATCACATCGAAACATGACTGGAAAACATCAACGAATAAAGAATTCTATAAAGGCAATTCTTGTCAATTAATTAAATTAATTATAACCAACATATGATGATCCTCTCGATGGTTCCGGGAACCTTCTCTTTCTTTTCTTCGTTTTATTCTGAAGATCCGACGTTTTATTATCGTAACAGATCACAGATTGAATGTTGTTTAACACTAAAATTAAAGTTGTGAAAACCCACCAACGTGCTTCCACTGCGCCCATAACCTACAAAAAAGACTACTAACATACTCAAAACAAATAAAATACATTCAAATTGTTTTGATACTTTAGTAAAATTATCCATAAGTCATTTTTTATGTGTAGAAATTATCCTCACCTCAATATGACACACGATGTTCCTAGTATGACTCAAAGTGTCAGTTTTCAGTTTAAAATTGACATTTTAGTTCAAAAAGTTTCTCTCACTAAAAACCAAAAAAAACACTCAGATTGTCTTGATAATTTAGGAAAATGATTCATAAGTCATTTTTGATGTGTAGAAATTAGTCTCACATCAAACCAACATAAGATGTTACCTGTAGGACTCAAAGTGTGTGTTTCCAGTTTAAAATGACATTTTAGTAAAAAAGACAAGCGACATAATCAAAACCTATAAAATATATTTAGATTGTTTTGATACTTTAGGAAAATGATCCATAAGTTATTTGGGACATGTATGAATCATCTTCACCAAAATCTAATTCATGGTATGATCGATATGACTTCAAGTGCATCTTTTCAATATATAAGTGTCATTTTAGTTTAAAACACGCATCACATCACCAAAACTGAGAAAAAGAGCTTAGATTATTTTCTCATCATTCTATCTATTATTACTTAATTAATTTCCTCATAATTTTTATCTTATACTTTTTTAGTTAATTTTTATGAATATAGTGTTTGAAGATGAATAAGAAACGGTGTGACACGCAAGAATCAACTACAAATCAATTCAATACACAATGTTCCTGTCATGAATCAAAGTTTAGTTTAAAATCAATACTTTCTATTTAATTTATTTCTTTATATTATTACTAATACATGAATTTTTTTCTTATACAAGTACACTCTTTTTCTCGAGTAGGGGTGGTTTGTTCGACAATAGCATGAGTTGGGATCAAGGGAAAAAGTCAAAGGAAAATTGATGTTTTTTAATGTATGTAATAATTTCTACTTACTAATGTAATTGTATAAACCGATGTTTGAAATGTCTATAATATAGTTTTTTTGTATTTGTGTTATAAATTTTATTTCATTTAAATTCTTTATTGGTACTTGATTTTGATTCTTTCTAATGCTATTTCTGGTACTGTAGTGTGCTGTCACAGCACATTGCACTAGTGTTATAGTGTGCTATTACAACACACTGAAACATGCCCCTTTTGAGTATTTTTATAGCATTGATAAAAGACTAGGTCTTTTAATCACGCTACAGTAGTCAATGCTTCTTTAGTATTGATAAAGACCATTTTTAGCGCTGTTAAAGACCTGTTTTGTAGTAGTGGTCTAAAATTAACAAAAACATGGAGTTGGTTGATTTTGTATGTCTATAGGGAGTTGCACCATGGATGATCTCTATGCCGCAAGATGTCACGTGAAAGAGTTCCATACTATAGAGGAATTCACTTCACTGCAAAGGGATATTATATAAGATTTGATAGCCCTGAAAAATCAAGGACCTCCATGCTGCATTACATGGTCTACACCGTAAAGCTTCAAGTAGTTTGAAGATAATTATTGGAAATCAATGGGATACACCATAGAACATATATCACACCACAAATATTTAGAACTAGGTTGTTAGAAAAACAACACTGACATGGTTTTATCTAAAAAGTTTTATAGTTATTGTAACTTTTAAAAACTATCATTTTGAATTTAAAAGGTTGGGATTAAATGGAGGGTGATCAAAAGGGTGATATTGAAGCAGGAGAAGTTAGACGATGTTTGAATTTCAAATTTGAAATTTAAACACACTCACTACAAAACAATTCCCATATTAAAAGAGCATATTCTTGATATTAGAGGGGGTTATAACCCCCTCTAAATACATTAGCAACGGTTGCTCACAACCACTACTGATGTGCCCACCTTATACTGTTAGAGGCGGTTTTGGTGAACTGTTGGTAAACTGATAAGAATTTAGCGACAATTATTTTAGATGAGATTTTTGTCACGACCCGTCCTCGGGGCCCGTGTCGTGACTACCCCAATCCCACCTTCCATAGGTCAGGAGCTGGCGACTAGCACCAAAGGCGAAAATCCCGATAAAAGGGAAGACATTGCCTTTATATAAGTAAACAAACACAACAGAGTACGCAAGATGAAGTAAACACTAAGTAAACTGAGTACAAAAGTAAGTGCTGGAAAGTAAATGGGACAGAATACAAACCCAACTGAAAGTACAGTACACCAGTAAAGAAAGAACAGCTGTAGTAAAGTAAACCAGCAACCACTGAGTCATCCTCCAGATATCCCACCTGAATGGTGGGTACAAACGGTCTCCTCAGCTCTTCGGGTCCGACCGTCCGCTCCGTGTACGTCCTGCCAAGTGGTCCACCTCCAGGTACCGTCCCGCTCCACAAGACTCCACCTCGATCAATGTTGTTTGTCGTCTGCATCCAACACAACGTAGTGCGGGTATAGCCTATGCATGAGTGAGTATACGATACTCAGTAGGGACCCTGAGACCCCCGAAGGTCTCCCAGAATCCACAAAGGATAAACCACAAGTAAAGATACAAACACAAAGTATCAAACAACTATACTTAGGTATATGCCCATACATATACCTAAGTCATCAATTCCAGTTCGGCTTTAACTCACGAGCCCAAGTACAACCCAGTCCACATAGGAAAGCACAACCCAGTCCACACAGGAAAGCAAGTCAATCACATCGATGATAATGATTGAAAGTCAAGACTCATCTCACACATTTATACTACTCACGAAGTGGGGTGGAGATGATATATGTAGCCTATGAATCATCTCCCCTGCCAAACCCACGTAGGATCCAAGTACAGAAGTCATCGTTGCCGAACCCACATAGGATCCAAGTACAGTAACCATCTCTGCCGAACCCACGTAGGATCCTAGTACAGTTGTCATCGCTGCCGAACCCACGGAGGATCCAAGTACAGTTGTCCTCACCGCCGAACCCATGTAGGATCCAAGTACAACCATCATCATCATCACAGTCGCAGCCAACTCTAGGATTCCCGCACATAGAACGCTCGATTCCGGGGGGGTCCGCTCCACGAGCCAAGGGGGAAGATACATCAACTGTCACAAGGTCCAGAGTTGATGTATCCCAAAGTTCTGTCTCGTGAATAGGAACTCAACGCGGAAGACGACGCGTCAATCGGACGCCCGGTCTGAGAGATAATGGCTTTTCCGTCCCAGGGGCCCGGTTAAAAATACGCTCATTTCTAACCCATATGATATCCAAAATCATCCTAAACTCACTTAGAGTATCACAAAAGGACCGTCTCATCGAAATAGTCCCAATGCCACAGACGGCGCGTCGATCGGACGCGCGGTCCTTAAGTTATTCACGTTTAAGTGAATAACGGGCCCGACCCATTTAGCCCAGTGGGCCGACGGGTCGGGTTGACCCAGTTTGACGGGTCCGACCTAGCAGGGGTGTCAGACCGGTCCGAAGGAATACATAACTTGGCCCGAAGAGGCGCGGCGCGGCCCGACCTGGCTCGGCCAAAGGCCGAGCGGGTTCCGGGGGGGGGGGGGGGGGGGGTTTCCGCACTGGCAGCGCTAGACAGCGTCGCCCTTCCCCAAACCGGCCAGCTTGACCGGATGGTCTTCTGTGCACGCGGCCCGCATGGGCGGGCCGCCGGTCTTCCAGCGCGGCGCCCTCCTGGCGCCGCGGTTCAGCTCCGCCTGGCTGGCCGACGGGCCGACCAGTTCCTCAGCGCGACGCCCTCCTGGCGCCGCGGTTTGCCTCCGCCCAGCCGGCCGTTGGGCCGCTACACGGGCCGCTTCGCTGAGGAATGTGAATGGTTGGGGCTCGTGTGGGTCCCACCTCAGGGCTTTACGTCCCCATAAATCTACATCATAAACTAGGGAAACAAATGAGGGTACTGTGCATGCATTTGAGCCTCCCGCTCCCATGTTCTCTCCTGGAGGTTCCCGTGCTGCCAACGAATGCACACCAGAGGAATCGACCGTCCACGTAGGACTCGCTCCTATCGATCCTCGATCTCCACTGAGACCTCCTCAAATTTCTCCCCGTCATCGATGTCCAAATCCCCATGATCAATGATATGCATCGGGTCGTGCACATATCTCCTCAGCTGAGATACGTGGAAGACGTCGTGCACTCGGTGCAACTGAGGTGGAAGGGCTAGGCGATAAGCCACCTTGCCTACCCTGCTGAGAACCTAGAATGGTCCGATGAAGCGTGGAGATAACTTGCCGCCCCGAACAAATCTTCGTAATCCACGTCGAGGTGAGACCCGTAAGAAAATGTGGTCGCCATCCTCGAACTCTAGTGGTCTCCGCCTCCTGTCAGCATAGGACTTCTGTCTGCTCTGTGCAGTCCTCATTCTCTCCTGGATGATCTGCACCTTCTCCGTCATATCCTGTACCATCTCTGGTCCTACGAGTGATGACTCCCTAGGGTCATTCCAGCATAGAGTTGATCTGCATGGTCGGCCATACAATGCCTCATATGGTGCCATCTCGATGGTGGAGTGGTAGCTATTGTTGCACGCAAACTCCACCAAGGGTAGGTGATCCTCCCTACTGCGACCAAAGTCAATGACACATGCACGGAGCATGTCCTCGAGTGTCTGAATGGTCCTCTCCATCTGGACATCCGTCTGAGGATGAAAGGCGGTGCTCAGGTGTAGCTGTGTCCCGAATGCCTCCTGCAACCCCTTCCAAAGCCGGGAAGTAAAACGAGCATCTCGATCGGAGACAATAGTTGATGACACACCATGAAGCCATATGATCTCCTAAACGTAGAGGCGTCCCAATCTCTCTACTGAGCCTTGCTCTCTGATCAGTAGGAAGTGGTCCGACTTGGTGAGTTGATCTACGACCACCCAAATGGAGTCGTTTCCTTTGGAAGTACGTGGAAGCCCCGTCACGAAATCCATGGATATCCTATCCCACTTCCACTCCAGGACCTCTAAGGGCTGCACCAAGCCTACCGGTACTTGGTGCTCTGCCTTCACCTGCTGGCAGGGGAGGCATCGTGAAACGAACTCTGCCAAAGCCTTCTTCATACCCAGCCACCAGTGCTGTCGTCTGAGATCCTAGTACATATTCGCCACTCCTGGATGTACCGCAAGTGGGGAAGTGTGAAAATCCCTCAGCACTTCCTCCTGCAGTGAAACTGGTACCATGGTACGTCCCCTGAAGAGGATGACGTGCTCTGCTCCTTCAGAAAATCCATTAGGCACCTGCCCTGTGGAAATATGAGCACGTCGCATCTCACAGTCAACATCCCCACACTGTGCCTCTCTAACCCGCTGAAGTAGTGGAGGTGTGACTGTGAGTGACTGTAGAAAAGCTGATCCATCTCTATCCACGAAGGATATCTGTAACGCGACTAGTTGCTCTGTCGCCTCTCCAAGTAGCTGAATGCCCGACCTCCTGCTGAGAGCATCAGCTACTACGTTCCCCTTCCCAGGAGTATAGACTATATCAAAGTCATAGCCCTGGAGGAACTCGAGCCATCGCTGCTGTCTCAGGTTCAGGTCCTTCTGTGAGAAGATGTACCTAAGACTATGGTGGTCAGAGTAGACTATAAAGCGCTCTCCCATCAGATATTGCCGCCACATCTTCAAGGCGAATACCACTACTGCTAACTCCAGGTCATGGGTAGCGTAGTTTTTCTCTTGCTGCCTCAACTGTCATGAACCATAAGCGATCACTAACCGCTCCTGCATCAGGACACACCCGAGTCCGGTCCCTGATGCATCACAGTAAACTACGTACCCTACGCCCTCCTCTGGTAGCCTCAAGATGGGTGCACTGGTCAATCTTTGTCTCAGCTCCTGGAAGCTCTGCTGACATCTATCTGACCACACGAAGGGTTTCCCCTTATTCGTAAAAGCTGAAAGTGGTGCTGTAACTCTGGAGAAGTCTGACACAAATCTCCGATAGTACCCAGCTAGACCTAGGAAACTCCGCACCTCCGTCACACTCCTGGGTGGCTCCCAAGCAAGTACTACCTCGATCTTTGCAGGATACACCGCAACTCCTGCCTCAGAGATGACGTGCCCCAAGAAGTGGACCTCTCGAATCAAAATTGACACTTCGAGAGCTTACCATAAAGCTGGTGATCTCGCAGTGCGTCTAGTACAACCCGCAAGTGGTAGGCGTGATCCTCCTCAGTAGTCGAGTAAATCAGTATGTCTTCGATGAAGACTATAACAGATCGACTGAGGTAAGGCTGAAAGATCCTGTTCATGAGACTCATGAACACTTCTGGAGCATTGGTTATGCTGAAAGGCATAACCAAGAACTCATAGTGGCCATACCGACATCTAAAGGCCGTCTTCTGCACATCCTCGTCTCGAACTTTGAGCTGATGATAGCCTGACCTGAGGTCTATCTTCGAGAACCATCGTGCTCCCTTGAGCTGATCAAAGAGGTATTCAATCCTCGGGAGTGGATACTTGTTCTTTATGGTTATCTGATTTAGGTGACGGTAGTCAACACATATTCGTAAGCTCCCATCCACCTTCTTGGTGAATAAAATCGGAGAAGCCCAGGGTGAAACACTGGGTCGGATGAATCCCTTGCCCTGCAAGTCCTCCAACTGTACCCGCAGCTCACGAAGCTTGGTGGGAGCCATCCGATATGCTGGAGTAGATATCGGGGTTGTCCCGGGGTATAGGTCAATATAGAAGTCTACCTATCTGCGAGGAGGTAGTCCTGGAACATCGTCAGGGAAAACGTCCACATACTGATCCACCACAACAGGAAAACTCAGACTCCGCACATCAACCGCTACGAGGATGAGACTAGCCAACTGATGTGTGATCGACTGCCCTCTCTTCTGCGTAAGCCCATCCTGCACTGCAAAGGCTCTCTTATCACCGGTGAAGGTGAACCTGCTCCCATATGTGCGGACACACCGCACTTTGTGCCTAATGCAGTCAATCTGAGCATGGACTGTAGACAACTAGTCCATACCCAAGATGACATCGTAAGGCCTAGACACCGTTATAAGAAGATCCCAGCCGAAGCTCTCACCTCCTAGAGTAAGCTCACATTGCCAACACCAGTGTGTAATCGTCGAGTCTGCTCCCGTATGAGTCTCTAGCCGTAAGGATCGAGCCAACGGCTCCGTCGGAATCTCCGAGCTCCGAACAAGGATAGCGACAATAAAAGAATGACTCGCTCCTGTGTCTATAATAACTGCAACAAGGGTGGAGTAGACACAGATAGTACCTCGAATCATATTAGGTGCGTCGTGGTCATAAGCCTCCACTGCCTGAAGCTGAGCCTGCCTCTGTCCGCCAGCTTACTGTGGTCAGGGTGGACCTCCTGGTGGTGGTGGTGGTAGAGCCTCGAAGCTTTGTCCACCACCTACTGCTTGGCTAGCTCCTCTGCCTCGTCCGCCAGCTCCCTGCAAACCACCACGGTCGAACCTCTGCCTCTTCCTGGGTGGTCCCTCAACCGTCAGCTGCTCCTCTGCATGGCGGGTTGGGCAGTCAAGATCCATGTGGCCCTACCTGCCCCATGCATAGCACTGGATGCCTCTCGTATGACTGGATCTGCTGCGTGTGCCCCACACCTCTGAACCAGTATCATGAGGTCGCCCACCTGATGGCCTGATCCGCTTGGACCTCTGCAACATCTATCTACTGCCGGCTATAGAAGACTCCACTACGTGTCGCCCTGCGGTAGGCCTCCCTGCTACTGTAGGCTCAGCAAGGAAGCTCTCCACAAGAAGGGCTCACTCCAGTACTCGGTGAGACTTACCGACCTCTCGCGCTACTCCACGGACATGGTACGAGACCCATTCTTCTGGGCCCAGACCTTCGAGCAGGGATTGAGGCATGAGATCAGGGTTTTGATCCTCTGATACCAATTTGTCACGACCCGTCCTCGGGGCCCGTGCCGTGACTACCCCAAGCCCGCCTTCCATAGGCCAAGGGATGACGACTAGAACCAAAGGTGAAAATACCGATAAAAGGGAAGGCATTTCCTTTATATAAGTAAAAAAACACAACAGAGTACTCAAGCTGAAGTAAACACTAAGTAAACTGAGTACAAAAGCAAGTGTTGGAAAGTAAATGAGACAGAATACAAACCCAACTGAAAGTACAGTACAAAAGTAAAGAAACAACAACTACAGTAAAGTAAACCAGCAACCACTAAGTCGTTCTCCGGATATCCCACCTGAAGGGTGGGTACAAATGGTCTCCTCAGCTCCTTGGGTCCGATCGTCTGATCCGTGTACGTCCCACCAAGTGGTCCACCTCCAGGTACTATCCCTCTCCACAAGACTCCACCTCGATCAATGCTTTCTATCATCTGCATCCAACACAACGTAGTGCGGGCATAGCCCGTGCAGGGGTGAGTATATGATACTCAGTAGGGACTCCGAGACCCCCGAAGGTCTCCCAGAATCCACAAAGGATAAACCAAAAGTAAAGATACAAACACAAAGTATCAACCAAATCTACTTAGGTATATGACCATACATATACCTAAGTCATCAATTCCAGTTCAGCTCCAACTCACGAGCACAAGTACAACCCAATACACATAGGAAATCAAAACCCAGTCCACACAGGAAAGAAATTCAATCACATCGATGATAATGATTGAAATTCAAGACTCATCTCACAGAGGTATACTACTCACGAAGTGGGTGGAGATGATAGATTTAGCCTATGATTCATCTCCCTTGCTAAACCCATGTAAGATCTAAGTACAAAAGTCATCGCTGCCAAACCCACATAGGATCCAAGTACAGTAACCATCGCTACCGAACCCACGTAGGATCATAGTACAGTCATCATCACTGCCGAACCCACGGAGGATCCAAGTACAGTCGTCCTCGCTTCCGAACCCACGTAGGATCTAAGTACAGTCGTCATCATCGTCACAGTCGCAACCAGCTCTAGGATTCCCGCACACAGCACGCTCAATTCCAGGAGGGTCCGCTCCACGAGCCAAGGGGGTCGATACATCAACTGTCACAAGGTCCAGAGTTGATGTATCCCAAAGTTCCATCTCGTCAATAGGAATTCAACGCGACAGACGACACGTCAATCAGACATCCGATCTGAGAGATAATGACTTTTCCGTCCCAGGGGACCGGTTAGAAATACACTCATTTCTAACCTGGATGATATCCAAAATCATCTGAAACTCACTTAGAGTATCAAAAAAGTACCTTCTCATCGAAAGAGTCCCAGTTCCGCAGACGACACGTCGATCAGACGCGCGGTCCTTAAGTTATTCACGTTTAAGTGAATAACAGGCCTGACCCGTTTAGCCTAGTGGGCCGACGGGTCGGGTTGACCCAGTTTGACGGGTCCGACCCAGCATGGGTGTCGGACTGGTCCGAAGGAATACATAACTCGGCCCGAAGGGGCGCGGCCCGGCCCGGCCCGACTCGACCGGCTGACCGAGCGGCTCGGCTGAAGGCCGAGCGGGTTCGAAGTGGGGGGGGGGGGCGTGTAACATACCCAAATGATAAAGGGTTAAATGACTAAATGATATGACTCATGTCAATAAGGTGCACCTTCCTTTTTGAGAGCCTGTTTGATTAGAACTCCACAGTTAAGCGTGTTTGGCCTGGAGTAGTGATCAGGATGAGTGACCTTCTGGGAAGTTTCTCAGGGTGTGTGTGAGTGTGGACAAAGCACACTGGAAATGACATGTGTTGGCCTTTGGGGACTGTCATTAGTCAGATGACGCGTTCGGGCATGTGGGTGGACCCTAGGCTGGGACCCACGTGTCTGCGGGGCAACTGGTGGTACCTGGTAGGCCAGGACCTGACGACCATGTTAAGGTGGGGTGTCTGTGTTATCACCGGGACCCGGTTGTCACATTTGGTATCAGAGGAGGAACCCAGCCTTAAGTGTGGTGCACTGCCTGGGTTGAGATGTAGGGCCCACAATGAGGGTGTTGTGCTCTAGGGGGGGGGGTGATAGTAACATCTCCAAATGATAAAGGGTTAAATGACTAAATGATATAACTCATGTCAACAAGGTGCACCTTCCTTTTTGGGAGCCTGTCTGATTAGAACTCCACAGTTAAGCGTGCTTGGTCTGGAGTAGTGATCAGGATGGGTGACCTTCTGGGAAGTTTCTCAGGGTGTTTGTGAGTGGGGACAAAGCACACTGGAAAGGACATGTGTTGGCCTGTGGGGACTGTCATTAGTCAGATGACGCGTTCGGGCATGTGGGTGGACCCTAGGGTGAGCCCCATGTGTCTGTGGGGCAAATGGTCCTACCTGGTAGGCCAGGACCCGACGACCATGTTAAGGCGGAGTGTCTGTGCTATCACCGGGACCCGGTTGTCACAGGGCGACCCCCCCTGGTTTTTCGCACCGACGACGCCAGGCGGCGCCGCCCTTCCCCAAACCGGCCGGCTAGACCGACCGGTCTTCTGCGCACGCGGCCCGCATGGGCGGGCGCCCGTCTTCCAGCGTGGCGCCCTCCTGGCGCTGCGGTTCGCCTCTACCCAGCCGGCCGTCGGGCCGGCTGGTTCTTCCGCCGAAGCGGCCCGTGTAGCGGGCCGCGGTTCCTCCCGCACAACCGGCACGACGATACCAGTTTTCTTTGCCACTTTTCCGACATGGCGCGACGACGCCGTTCTTTCCACGCCTCGGTTTCCAATTCCAAAAAGATCGAGAAACGACAAAGGGTCGTCGGGCCATGTTTGTTCGGCTCACGCCCTCCGCGTTAGGTGATAACATTCGGCCGAAGATGTACAAGATTTCACGAAGCACAACAAACAATTTTTATTCAAATAAAAATTGGAACAAAACACCCTACCTCAACAAAAGATGTCAAACGTCGGACGTTGCCGAAGACGGCGTCGCGGGGTGAGGTTTCGTAAGTGACGTCGGGAATCGCCCAAGGAGGAAGCAGTGTCTTCCCTTTTTCTCACGGAGAAAAGATTATAAGGCGAGACTTCGTTGGCGAGTTCTCGCGTCGGTGTCTCCTCCCTTGTCATGGAGGAAGAAGAGGACGGAGAAACCGATTTCGCCGAGTCGATGTTCTTCGTCGGAGAGTTGGCGTTCTTCAACAAAGGAGAAGAACCATTCTTCGAAAACCCAAGATCTCTCCCAATTCCTCCCCAACAACACACTTTCCAACCCCCAAATAAAATAAGGCTTATCCTTATTTTATTTAATCTTGCCAAGCATTTAAAATTTAAAATTCAAACACTTAATTAACTTAATTGAAGAAGTTCAATCAATTAATTAAAGTGTGTGTTGGCAAGAATTAATGAGGGAGAGAGGGGAGAGGAAGAGTTACTCAATTAAATTCAAGGGGGGTGTCAACATTAAACAAAGGAGTTTAATGAGAGGTTTAAGGGGTTTAGGGAATGCGAATGGTTGGGGATCATGTGGGCCCCACCTCACAATTATCCTCACATGGGTAGTTAGGAACTTGTGGGTCCCATCCCAACTCCCCCATGTAGGATATAACAACTTAAGATATAAAAATAAAATTGTCCCACAATTTTATTCACTTCTCATTTAAACCACAAATTTTTAACTTCTCCTCCAATGCAAACACAATTACGGTAAAGGCCCCCTAAGCAATTACCGGTGCTGCGAGTTCATCGGTGCCCTCAGATTTCAATTCTGAGCACCAGTTTAGAAGATAGAAAAATCCGCTCGTTCGTTCACTGAACGTACCCGAGCTAAACTTCAGAAAATTATTCCGGGCACACTGGGCCTCGGAATCAGGTGCTGTCAGAAACTGCATACTCATAAAATCCCAAAGAATTTAAGAAAAAAAATTTCCTTAAAAATTACGAGTCTTTACAATTTTAACCTTCACTAATTTCGTTCTAAATTACCCAATAAGAGATGAATTATGTGCGGTTTAAACTACCTCTAATTTATTTACCATTTTAACACTACATTAGAGGAAATTTTTGAATCGCCTCTAATTACACAACATTAGGTGTGGTTTTTGAACAACCTCTAATGCTTCTCTATCTTTTTTTAATTATCAGCCCGCATTTTTCCCCTCCTGCCAACCCTCCCCCTCCCCAACCGAACCCTGCCCCACCCCCAATCCTCCCCTCCCCTCCACAGGTCAGCCACCTCCTATGCCTCCCACACCCCAACCCTCCTCTCCTGCCCATGCATCCCCCCATGCCCGCCCGCATGTAGGACCCACTGCCTATGCTCCGCATAAGCCCCCCTCCCCCAAACCCAACGCTTATGTAAAATGGATGCCTGACAAGATTCGATCAGGGGTCCCCTAGCGACAGATAAAGCACTTAAACCACAAACTCAAACTATTTTCTATTTATGTTATGTATATTAATTTATTTATATATATCTATATGTTTATTAAAATAAATATTATTTGCATAATATATTTAAATACATTAAATATATAACCTATATATACATTTATATAAATCATTTTTGTACATTTGTATTAATACACATATTTAAATACATTTATGTATATTAATATTAATATTAATATATATTTATATATATGTATATATATTTTTTCTGCACTCCTCTATAAATTATATATTTACATATATTTAAATAAAAATATGTATGCATATATTTACATTTATATCAAACACACACACAATCACAAATGTGTATTTATATATTTATTTGTAAATAACTATACTTATTTGCATACATGTATATATTACATATTTATATATTACCCAGATATATTATACATACAGATATATATATATATATAATATTTATACGTACACAATTTAAAATATATATATATATATATTACATATTTATATGAATACAATATATTATACATTTTATAAATACATTTACATGTATACAAATATATATATATATATAATATTTATATTATATATATAATATAATATAATATAATATCTATATATAGATAAAATTTAATAAATATTTATATATAAATATATTTGACACATAAATATATCTATACATATATTTATATTTATATATATAGTTATATTATGTATACACATATATATTTAATATATTAATTTGAATACTTATTTGAAAATTTATTTATTTTTAAATATATATATATATATATATAATGTATTTAAATATTTAATAATATGATATATATAATTATAATATATATATGTAATATAATATAATATATTTATATTTATATAATTATTTTTATATACTTACATTTATGTTTTTATATATATTTGTATTTATTTAATGTATTTATATAGCATCTTTATATAATATGTTTATAATGTATTTAAATACATGTATATAATGTCTTTTATATAAGACACACACACACACCTTCTATAATTTGATATATTTTAAAAATAATAAAAAATATTAGAGGGGGTTAAAACCCCCTATATTCTTAAAAATTAGTAGTGGTTATGAACCCCCTCTAATTATATGCATGTGTGTGTAAGTGTACATCTTTATAATCTTTTATTATTATTATTATATAAATTATAAAAACTAAACACGTTTTTATATGATTTTTTAAATAAATTATATTTATGTATATATTTATATAGTATATTTATGCTTTTGTATTATAATAATATAATATGAAATACAATTTTATAAAAATAAATATATATTAATGTACACATTATAAAATTATATTCATAAATACGATTAAATAAAATCATATAAATTATTTATATAATTATATTTATATAATAAGTTCATATAATATATTTAAATACATCTATATATTGTGTTTTAATTATATAAATAAATAAATATATTATATTATATGAATTTTTTTCTAAGAAAATAGTGGGGGTTCACAACCCCCTTTAATCTCTTAGATTATAGGGGGTTGTGAACCCCCACTATTTTCTTAAAAACACAAATTCCATAATATATATATATATATATCGCCTTTAAAATCCAACCGAATAATATATATATATATATATAACACTTCTAAAATCCAACCGAATATATATCACAACTAATTATTAAATTTGTGAAAGTTTTGGCATAACTGCCATTAAAATCTAATCAAATATTTAAAAAATAATTATAAAAAATTAAGATGGGGTTGTGAACCCCCTCTAAATTTGATTATTAGTGGGGGTTGTGCACTACCCCTATAATTTATACTGAAAATGGATTTAGAGGAGGTTGTGAATAACCCCCTCTAAATAACTGCCACTAATCTGCTGTTTTTATATAGATATTGTTGGATATATGAAAATCTATTGTGTATATTTGAAAGAAAGAGAATATAAGAAATAAATAGGATAAAAAAGAAAGAGTATGGGGAACTGTGTATTCCATGAGAATAATATGAGTTGTGCATTCCCAGAGAGGTGAAGGATGTGACAACAACAAGGGCATTATTGAAGATCTATATTTAAGAATATCAAAATTAAGTTGAAATAGAGCTTCTACTGGATTACATTATATTGAAGATCAATTTTGAAGTGTGATAATGTTGTGTGCATGTATGGAATTTTAAGTTTGACAGAATCGAAGTATGTATATATATAAAAATGGGTTTGAGGATTATAATATATATATATATGGTTCATTGAATAAATAGAAGACATGATGCATTGAAGAATATTTACATTATTGGGAATATTATATGGAGTTTTAATTGCTACTATGTGAAGTCAAATTGAAGATCAAAGACACAATTGTACTTAAAAATAGTTGTTTATATCTGGAAGAGGAATAGAGTGAAACCTTGGAATTCATTATAGCATCAAAATATAGATTTTATGATGCACATTTCAAGCATAAATCTCTAAGGGACCTTTGTTTCCTTAAACTAAGAATATACCTATAAGTATATAAACTAATACATTCACCAAATTAGTGCATAGAGGACAAGAAGAGGGAGTGACCCTTAGGAGGAGTGTGTTATCCTCAAACCATCAACATGTAGTGAACCTTGGAAGTAGTGACCTCATACCTAAATATTGTACGGTAGTGAGCCTTGGTGAGGAGTGACCCTACCTAAACATTGTATCTGTACAAAATGTGAGATATTATGGATTTGGTACACTAGAACAATGCTAAGTGCCTGCTCCTAAAAGTATCCTATTAAAGGTAAACCAAGTAAAATCCATGTTCACCTTGAATTTATATTTCTATATATGTGTGATTGAGTGAAAAAGTAATCAGAGGTTCAATAGAGATCCTTCCAATAAGGGAATAAGATCTTAAAGTAAAAAAAATAAAAAATGGAAAAAATTAAAAAGAAGTTAAATTACACTATCACTTTGATTCACCCCCCTCTCAGGGTGGATTGAGTCCCTATAGTTATCAGGGAGGGAGGCGAAAGACAATGAGGAATAGGGATGCATTTTACCTAGAGGGACAGAGTTAGGTGAGCGACAATGAGGCAACTAGGACAACATCATCATATTTGGAGAGAGGGAGGTAGGTGATGATGGGGAGAGCGATGAGAAAGAAACCAAGGCATAATCATTAGATCTAGAGGGGTGAGGTGGGTGACTATAGAGTTATACAATGTTTTGGGTAAATAAATTAAATATTAAGGGGGAGTGCGGGGATTAAGGGAGATCGAGGAAGACATTAGAACTTGGAAACTGAAGGGGTGGAGTTCTAGGCATGGAGTTAGTCATGCATGAAAGGCGCATTAGAGTTATCTCAAAACTCATAAATGGGCATGGAAACATATTTTAAAAAAATCAAACAAAAAACCCATGGGTTTGCCTCTATTCGCATGAGTCAACTTGTAACATCCCAGGTAAATAAAGAATATGATATTTTTATATTTATTAATATTTGCGAATTAAATATTAATTTTACTTTAAAATGGATGCTATGTTCAATGGATTACCTGACACACAACAATGATTTTCTCTGAAATCTTATGTTGCACATAATACTGAGTCATACTGAAAAAATATAATAATATAATATTATTTTAAATGGTAGTTAACGCCTAGCCATTGTATTGGTGGGAATGAACATAAATAAATAAAATATGATTATACATGTTTTTTAAATGTTTTTATATTTATCCAATAAAAGTTAGAGTCTTAAAATGTGAATGAATCCAATTTTAAGCATAATCACTCTAATATTCTTTAAAAGGTCGATTTACCGCCTTTTGATGGTGAACCCTTTTTAAATCTAGTTTTTGTCACTTTTATATGTTATATTTGAAAAAAATAATATTCTTATTTATAATAGGGACATAAAAATTTTATTTGAATGAAATTTTGGTATTTTTCTAATAACGTTCAGTTTTAATGAATAGTGAAAAATACAGCATTTTAATTCAAAACTGCATTTTAATCAAATTTATTTATATGGTTATATTATCTTTTTAAATGGTTTTAAAGTTTAATTAGATTATATTTTTACTATTTAATACAAATTTGGTCATTTTAATTAATTTCACTTTGAAATTGAACATAAACAAGTGTCAATATTTTGATAGTTATTATTTCTTAAAAATACGTTTTTTGGTTTTGACAATGGGAATTAATTTTAAATTAATTTCTACAACTTCTGTGTTTTGAATTTGGAAAAATGTATTCCATATTTGGAATCAGGAGGTCCAAATTGTGTAAATAGGTAACTTTTATTTTTATACATAATGAATAGTAACTTCAGTAATTATTTTATTTACTATGGTTAAAGGGTAAGTCTGGTAAATAAGGGTAAAAAAATAATATTATAATAATATTAAATTACCCTAACACATGTAATAATCCTATTGGCTGATACATTTCTGAACATGAGAATCCTTGGGTCGATTTTGGGACCCCATGGAGCCACTTGTAAGTGAAAATGACACTATAAAAATTAATTTAAAGTTAAGGAAAATATAACATAAACATATATCTCTTAGTAATTTTTTTTATAATGGGTAATATAAGTGATATTTTTGACTATAAATAGTAATTAGAAATATAAAAATATTTCATACATCATGGTATTTTATTTATAATTTTTAGACATCAAATAAATAAATTTATTTATGACATAATGATGATGTAATGATTACCTCATTAATGAATGTTTTAAATAAATGAGATTATAAATATTAAAATAAATTTATTTTGAAACTTTTATTGACATCCAAGAATTTTAGAGATAATTATTCCTTGTTATATTTGAATTAATGAAGTTTTTTTAAAGAATCAAGTTGTTTTGGATTTTTGAAAAAGTCATGATATGAATAGTATATAAATTGACATAAATGAGTTTTTAAATAAATTAATATTTTATTAAATTAAAAAATAGTAATAAAAATCTAATATTCTTCAAAATGATATATATTATGTTACTAATGTCATTAATGATCCGTTTTTGGGTCTCTTGACATTTTATAGTAAATATATTAACCATATAGTATGAATATACAAGAGGACATGGTAAAAGTTAAATTAGTTAACAAAAGGTTAAAGCTAAAAGATAAGGTTAATTTTATTCCCTAAGATTGTATAAAACCCATTTGATGAGAGTATTTCAACAAATACTCACCTTATATTTAAATTAAATGATATGGGTACCTTTTGAAATCGAAATTCAGTTTATAATAAAATAATATTTTCAAACTTTCCTAAAGAGCCCCTCCCCCCTTATAAAAATCCATCACCTATAACCCTTACTCACACCTCTCAATCCCCCTTGGATCACCCAAAATCTGCCCAAATAATCTCCCAAAATCTCTCTCTTCCACCTAGAAACCTTAAATTAGGCAGAAAGCACTTCAAGAAATCCTTTTGGTTCAAACCAAAGGGAGTTACCCAATTTAAAGGTAATGTCTTCTCTCAAGTTCTTTTATTTTATTTTCCTTATATAACCCCTTAAACTCTATTTATTTCATTATTTTATAACAAAACTAGTATCCTAAATATAATATGATGTTTTTATGAGAATTATTTGAACTACACTTCCACACACCTCCATCTAATGGATACAGACATACTATTTCTGTGGACGATGAACTACTGCCTCACGAAACGATGATTGTTCAATTATCTCCTACCGCCTCTTATAGTGGCCATTAATATAGAAATATATTTATATGTAATATATATTATATTTATATTGTCTCTATACTTTTTTATTTTTCATTTATATCATACCTTTATGGTTTCCATAATGGGTAAATGTGATAATTTCTTCTGGAGAAGTGCGGACTACCGCCCCCTCAAAGTGATATGACTCGTTCATGCCATACATGGAACACATAAAGGATGGAGTTACTGAAATTTTATATGATATTATAATGGAATTATAATATACCTATGTATCATTAAGTTTTTATTCCATTAAATACGAAATAGAAATTAAAGTAGTGTCCATGTGTACGCACGAGTTACCGTCTCCATGAACGGTGCATTTCATTTCTTATCTCCAAATGTTATGTACTAATATAAATACATATCTATACTGGATATATGTGATATCTAAATCATGAATATAATTATGAAGATAATGGAATTTTGACCACATGGACAACTTGTAATTATAAGAAGTTCATTTTTGACTCAAGTACCAAATATCGACAAAACGACTGTTATTAACTTAAATGATTATGTAATGTTTATAACATGGTAATAAGTAATATAAAAGGAATAATAAACTTTAAAAAGGTTCTTAAACAAGTATAAATTAACTTTATTTTATTATTCAGGATATTAAAGAATTAATGAGTCAAGTTGGATATGAGGTAAGAGACTTCGTCTCAATATCCTTTCATTGAGGCATATTTTGATTTATACATGATTTTTTTATACGATGTATAAACCCCTTTGAATTTTCATTTCATTCAAAGAGAATATTTTTCTACGTAGCATTTTACTAAACAACAAAGGGAATTTTTCTTTTTTTAATGTATGTGGTGACATCGAACTTTCCACCGCCGTGAACGTTATTTGATATTTGGCTTACTTAACAAACTATAATGTTTTTAAAAGTAAAATAAATACCATATACCCTTTTACATATTTTGGTATTTAAAATGGTTTTGATAATGGATTGGTTATGTCAATATATTTAAATGATATATTCTGATTGAAATTTGGAAATGTTATCTTTCATTTATGTTTATTTTATGTGTTATGAATATGTTATGGTTCTTGGGAATTGTTTACGTATATGGGTGGTTACGTGATAAACCTAGGGCAGGTGAGCTTGAGATAGCTCTCCAATGCATTGGGTAATGTGACGGAGGTAAACATTAATGTTTATCCTAATAGATTTAGGGAATATACTATGATGGGTTTTCCAAATGTAACTCCCTACATAGTTGTGAAAGCTATAGTGTAAGTATGTTATGGATGTCACAAGTTACCTTTATGATTTATGACTTCCATTTTTTATTCATAAATCTTATGATCTTGTGTGGTATGTTAAATATTTAAAAGTTTGATTTCATTGAATTGTATATATTTATGGACTAATGTTTCATTTCCTTATTTTATAACCCTTAGTGAATTTTTTATGTTAATCCCATGTTTTTGAAATGTTTTTCATAAGATATAAGGTAGGGTAAGAGAAAGTAAGAATTCAAGAAGTTTTATATCAAGAAAAGAATTCTTGTTTTATTTTAAGAGTTTTTATTTTATGAAAAAATGGATACTGAGTAGAAGTGTCTAATTTTTAATATTTGAGATGTAATGTAATAGTTATAGCCTAATTCTCTAAAACTCTAAACTTAAAAATATCCTCAATGTGAATTATTAACTTAATTCAAGATTATGTAATGTTTAAGGTCAAGTCCTTATAATTGGCATCAAAGGTCAGTTTTGAGAACTTTAGGAGTTAGGTTATTGTTAAATTAATATCCATAAATTAATTTATGTTAATATTGAAATGATATAGCATTTACAGATTAACATGTTGCTTCACCTAAGATATTTCTGTTTTCAAAATGGTTTTCTGCAGAGGAAACATGGAAGCTATGATGGGACGTCATCAATAGGAAAAGAACCTTCCAAATCAGCAACCTGAGATGGTCAGAATCAAAACTGAGAAGTTTTTTTTCAATGATGACATAGTTGACTCAAGTTATAAATGGTGGTGGTATCCATTCATAGGATCAGCCAGATCAACCACAAAAAAACATGTCAGTAGTGGAGCATTTTATAAGGCAACACCTCCATCATTCAGAGGATCATCTGACCTTCTGCTAGTTTAAGGGTGGATTAAATCACTGGAGAAGATTTTTTATGCCATGGGGTGTTCATAACATCAAAAGGTTAGTCTTGATATTTACCGTTTTGAAGGTGAAGCTGATCAGTGGTGGTCGATGGTGAAAAATATCAGGGATAATGAGGAGATTGATGCTCTTGATTGGGATGAATTCAAAGGTATGTTTCTTGAGAAATATTTTCCTAAGGTAGTTCATCTTAGTATGGAAAAACAATTCATGGAATTGAGGTAGGAGGATGACTTATTGGCTGCTTATGAAAAAAAATTCACTCGACTGGCAAGGTATGCTCCAAATTTCATATGATATATTGATAGTAAAATCAACAATTTTTACTCATGATTAAATCCAAAGTATCAAAGGGATTTAGCTTCTCATGAGTTCAAAAGTTATGAAAAACTTGTTCGATGTGTGGAGATGGTGGAAATAGAGTTTTCCTATGATCAAGTGTTCATTGAAAAACAATAGAATAAGAGGTCAAGGTGGCAGGTGAAAGGAAAGATTTCTTCAAAAAAGTATGATGGTAAGAAAATTAAGTTTATAGTTTGTGAAAATTGTGGTAAAAATCATGCTGGGGAATGTATTTTGAATTATGGTAAGTGATTCCAATGTGGTAAAATGGGACATAAGTCTTGTAATTGCACTGAAAAAGATCAGGGTAATGGTAAGGCAAAATCTGATTTACAATCAGTAAAATGTTTTAAGTGTAATGAAATGGTTCATTATGAAAATGAGTGTCCAAAGAAGAACTCAGCTGAGGGAAAGCGGTTGAACTATAACCAGAAAGAGGTGGTGAAATCCTTTACAACTACTTCAACAGATGTTGGGCCATAGAATGAAGTAGTATCAGATACACTGTTTGTTTATTCAAATTATGTCAATGTGTTGTTTGATTCAGGGTCTACACATTATTTCATTTCTGAGAAATTTTCTAGTAAATTAGGAATTACATTTCAAGATATGAATCCTAAACTTATAGTAAAAATACCAAGAGAAAACTTTGAGACAAAAATAAATTATAAGAACCTTACCATCCTTGTGTGCGGAAAGAATATACCTACAAACCTTATTGTTTTGCCTCTATTAGAGTTTGATGTTATTTTGGGTATGGATTGGCTTTCCGTTTATCATGCTAACATTGACTATAGAGCTAAAGAGGTTTTTTTTCAGAAATAATTTCAGTTTTGATAACATATTAGGAAGCTGAGAAACTAGTAAACAATGAAAATGAATGTTACCTTGCACATATTGTTAAAAACAAAGGAACTGTTCAAATTAATGATGTTATAGTGGTAAATGAGTATCTTGGTGTTTTTTGATGAGTTTCCTGGTATAATACCTAATCAAGAAGTTGAATTTACTATTGAATTAGTTCCTGATGCTAAGACAATTTCAAAACCCCCTTATCGAATGGATCAAATTGAACTTTTAGATTCAAAAACGAAATTGTAGGAGTTATTAGATAAAGGTTTCATTCGACCTAGAACATCACCATGGGGTGATACTGTCTTGTTTGTTAAAATGAAAGATGGTTCAATGAGACTTTTCATTTATTATAGAGCATTGAATAACATCACTATTAAGAAAAAGTATCCTTTTCCTCATATCAATGATTTGTTTGATCAGCTCTAGGGAGCTCAGTATTTTTTGAAGATTGACTTGAGGTCGGGGTACCATCAGTTGAAAGTAAAGGAAGAAGACATTACGAAGACCATGTTTCATACTAGATATGACCATTATGAATTTGTAGTTATGCCTTTTGGGTTAACCAATGCACCTGCTGTATTTATAGATCTTATGAATAAAATTTTCTATGAGTTCTTGGATAAGTTTGTGGTTATGTTTATTGGTGATATTTTGGTTTATTCCAAAAGTAAAGAGGAATATAAAAGTCATTTAAGGGTTGTCTTGAAAACCTTAAAAGAAAAGAAACTGTATGGGAAATTCAGAAAGTGTGATTTTTTGTTACAAAAAATTTAATTCCTTGGTCACATTGTTTCAAAAAATGGCATAACTATTTATCCTAATAAAACAAAAGTTGTTGAAGAATGAAAAAGACCCACAAATATAACCGAGATTTGTAGTTTTATTGGTTTATCAGGTCATTACTAGAGGTTTGTTGAAAATTTTTCATGGTTGTCTATCCCAATAACTAAGTTAACTCGAAAAGGTTTTAAGTTCATTTGGACAAAATAATGTGATGATTGTTTTCATAAATTGAAAAGAAGATTGGTGAATGCTCCAATTTTGAAACTACCTTCCAGAAATGGTGAGTTTGTTATCTACAATGATGCTTAGTTGAAAGGACTTGGCTGTTTCCTTATACAGAATGATCAGGTAATTGATTATACTTCACGTCAGTTGAAACCTCATGAGTTAAATTACCCTACACATGATTTGGAATTAGATGTTGTTGTTTTTTCTTTAAAAATTTGGAGGCATAATTTGTATGGAGTAAAGTGTGAAATATATACTGATCACAAAAGTTTGAAGTATATATTCACTTAGAAAGAATTGAACATGAGACAGAGGAGATAGCTGTAATTAATCAAGGATTATGATTGCACGATTCATTACCATCCAGGAAAAGAAAATAAAGTGGTCGATGCTTTGAGTCGGAAAATTAATGCTACATTAACCATGTTAATTTGGAACAAGATCCTTTGATTAACAATTTTATGAAATTTGGCATATAAGTTATTGGTGCAGGAAATTCCTCTGTTTTGTTTCAGGTGTCAGTAAAATCATCTCTATTAGACAGAATTAAGCAAGCCTAGAAGGAAGACAATGAGTTGTAGAAAAAGGTAAAGTTGGTTCAAAAGGGTAAGTTGCATGATTTTAACATTGATAATGATTGTATTTTGAGATTTGGGAAGAGATTATGTGTGCCTTGTGATTCACAGTTGAAGAATGAGTTGTTATGTGAAGTTCATAGTTCTCCATTTTTAGTTCATTATGGTAGTACTAATATGTACAAAGATCTTTGAGAGTATTACTGGTGGGATGGAATGAAAAGGGATATTGCTGACTTTACTATGAAGTGTTTGACTTTCCAATAGGTTAAAGTAGAGTGGTAGTTACCGAAAGGGATGCTTCAGCCTTTACCATTGTCGGAGTGGAAATGAGAAAATATATCCATGGTCTTCGTTGTGGGATTACCAAAGACATCTCGAGGTAATAATACAATCTGGGTTATTGTTGATTGATTGACTAAATCTGTTTATTTTCTTCCTATTCAAGATACTCTGTCTCTAGATCAACTTTCTAGGTTGTATGTTAAAGAGATAGTCAGGTTACATAGAGTTCCGCTCTCCATTGTATTTGATCTTAATCCCAAGTTCACTTCTAACTTTTAGAAAGGCCTTCAGAAGTCGTTGGGTATTGAATTAAATTTTAGTACAACTTTTCATCCTCAATCAGATGGGTAGTTAGAAAGAACAATTTATACATTAGAAGATATGTTACGTGTTTGATCAATGGATTACTAGGGAATTTGGGACCAACATATTCTTTGGTTGAATTTTCTTATAATAACAATTTTCATTTCAGTATACAGATGGCACCATTTGAGGCATTATATGGAAAGCAGTGTCGAACTCCAGATTTTTGGGATGAAGTAGGTGAAAGGAAGTTTATGGGACCAAAATTGGTAGAAGATATGGTAGAAAAAGTTTAATTGATTCAGAAGAACATGAGAATAGCTCAGAGCTGAAAGAAAAGTTATGCGGATAACCGAAGGAAGAATCTTTCTTTTGAGGTAGGTGATCATGTCTTTCTCAAAGTTTCTCCATGGAAAAATGTGATGCGTTTTGGTAAGAAGGGAAAGCTAAGTCTGAGGTTCATTGGACCCTATCAAATCCTAGAGAAAGCTAGATCAGTTTCCTACAGAGTGGCTTTACCTCCAATTTTATCCCAGGTACATAATTTTTTTCATGTTTCAATGTTGAGAAAGTATATTTCAGATCCATCTCATGTTTTGAGTCTAGAGGTAGTTCAGTTGGAAGAGAATATTTTTTTTTATGAGGAAAAAATAGTCTAGATTCTTGACCAAAGAGAGAAAATGTTGCGAAATAAGGTAATTCATTAGGTAAATTTTTTGTGGAAAAACCATATGGTTGAAGAGGCAACATTGGAATCTGAAAATGCTATCAGGGATAAATACCCCCACTTATTTGATAAGTGAATAAAATTGTGGGGAAGTAATTCCCAAAAGGGGGGAAGGATGTAACATCCCAGGTAAATAAAGAATATGATATTTTTATATTTATTAATATTTGTGAATTAAATATTAATTTTACTTTAAAGAGGGTGCTATGTTCGATGGTATACCCAACATGAAACAATTAGTTTTTCTGAAATCTCATGTTGCACACAATGCTGATTCATACTGAAAAAATATAATAATATAATATTATTTTAAATGGTAGTTAACACCTAGCTGTTATATTGGCGGGAATGAATAAAACTAACTATAATATGATTATACATGTTTTTTAAATGTTCTCAGATTTATCAAATAAAATTTAGAGGCTTAAAATGTGAATGAATCCAATTTTAAGCATAAACACTCTATTATTCTTTAAAATGTCGATTTACTTCCTTTTGATGGAAAACCTTTTTTAAATCTATTTTTTGTAACTTTTATATGTTCTATTTGAAAAAATAATATTCCTATTTATAATTGGGACATAAAAATTTAATTTGGATGAAATTTTGGTATTTTTCTGATAATGTTCATTTTTTAATGAATAATGAAAAATACTGCATTTTAATTCAAAACTGACTTTTAATCTAATTTATTTATATGGTTATATTATCTTTTTAATTGGGTTTAAAGTTTAATTATATTATATTTTTATCATTTAATACAATTTTAGTCATTGGAATTTATTTCACTTTGAAATTGAACATAAACAAGTGTCAATCTTTTGATAGTTATTATTTCTTAAAAACACACTTTTTGGTTTTGACAATGAGAATTAATTTTAAATTAATTTCTGCAAATTCTGGGTTTTGAATTTGAAAAAATGGATTCCATATTTGGAATTAGGAGATATATATTTTGTAAATATTTAACTTTTATTTTTATACATTATTAATATTAACTTCAGTAAATATTTTATTTACCATGGTTAAAGGATAAATCTGATAAATAAGGGTAAACAAATAATATTATAATAATATTAAATTACCCAAAAACGTGTCTTAATCCTATTTTATGATACACGTCCGACCATGGGCATCCTTGGATCGATTTTGGGACCCCATGGAGCCACTTGTAAGTGAAAATGACACTTTATAAAAATTAATTTAAAGTTAAGGAAAATATAACACAAACATATATCTCTTAGTAACTTTTTTTATAATGAGTTATATAAGTGATATTTTAGACTATAAATATTCATTAGAAAGATAAAAATATTTCCTATATCATGTTATTTTATTTATAATTTTTAGACATCAAATAAATAAATTTATTTATGAAATAATGATGATGTAATGATTACCTCATTAATGAATGTTTTAAATAAATGAGATTATAAATATTAAAATAAAATTATTTTTGAAAATTTTATTGAAATACACGAATTTTATAGATAATTATTTCTTTTTATCTTTGAATTAATGAAGTTTATTTGAAATAATAAATCTTTTTTGGATTTTAAAAAAAGTCATGATATGAATAGTATATAAATTGACATAAATGAGTTTTTAAATCAATTAATATTTTATTAAATGATAAAATAGTCCTAAAAATATAATATTTGGAAAAATGAAATATATGATGTTACTAATTTAATTAATGATCCATTTTTTGGTCTCTTGTAATTTTATAGTAAATATATTGATCATATAGTATGAATATACAAGAGGACACAGTAAAAGTTAAATTAGTTAACTAAAGGTTACAGCTAAAAGATAAGGTTAATTTTATATCCTAAACTTGTATAAAACCTATTGGATAAGATTATTTAGAACAGTACTCACTTTATATTTGAATTAAATGAGTTTGGGACCTTTTGAAATCGAAATTCAGTTTATAATAAAATAATATTTTCAAACTTTCCTAAAGAGCCCCTCCCCCCCTTATAAAAATCCATCACCTCTAACCCTTACTCACACCTCTAACGACCCCTTGTATAGTCCAAAATATAACCAAATAATCTCCCAAAATACCTCTATTCTACCTAGAAGCCTTAAATTAGGTATAATACACTCCAAGAAAGCCTTTTGGTTCAAACTAAATGGAGTTACCCAATTTAAAAGTAACGTCTTCTCTCAAGTTCTTTTCTTTTATTTTCCTTATTTAACCCCATAAACTCTCTTTATTCTGTTATTTTATAAAAAAAATAGTATCTTAAATATACTAGGATGTTTTTATGAGAATTATTCTAACTATACTTCCACACACCTCCATCTAATGGATACGGACATACTATTTATGTGGACGACAAACTACTGCCTCACAAAACGATGATTGTTCAATTATCTCCTACCGCATCTTATGGTGGCCATTAAGATGACAATATATTTATATGTGATATATATTATATTTATATTGTATTTATTTTTCTTTATTTTTCATTTATATCATACCTTTATGGTTTCTATAATGGGTAAATATGATAATTTCATTTGAGGAAGTGCAAACTACCGCCCCCTCAAAGTAATATGACTCGTTCATGACATACGTGGAATGTATAAAGGATATAGTTACTGAAATTATATATGATATTATAATGGAATTATAATATATCTATGTATAATCAATTTTTCATTCCATTAAATATGAAATAAAATGAAAGTAGCGTTCATGCGTACGTACGACTTACCCTCTCCATGAACGGTGCATTTCATTTCTTATCTCCAAATGTTATATAATATTATAAATACATATGTATAATGTATATATATGATATATATTATATTTAAATAATGAATATAATTATGGAGATAATTTAATTTTTACCACATGGACAACTTGTAATTATAATAAGTTCATTTTTGACTCAAGTACCAAATATCGAAAAAATGACCGTTATTAACTTAAATGATTATGTAATGTTTATAATGTGGTAATAAGTAATATAAAAGGAATAATAAACTTGAAAAAGGTTCTTAAGAAAGTATAAATTAACTTAATTTTATTATTCAGGATATTAAAGAACGAACGAGTCAAGTCGAACACGAGGTAATGGCTTTGTCTCAATCTCCTTTCATTGAGGCATATTTTGATTTATACATGACTTTATTTTATACGGTGTATAAACCCCTTTTGAATTTTCATTTCATTCAAAGGGAATATTTTTCTACATAGTGTTTTACTAAACGAAAAAGGGAATGTTTCTTTTTTTAACATATGCGGTGACAACGACCTTTCCACTGCCGTGAGCGTTATTTGATATTTGGCTTCCTTAACAAGCCGTAATGTTTTTAAAAGGAAAATAAATACCATATAATCTTTTACATATTTTGGTATTGAAAATTTATTTTATAATTGATTGGTTATGTCAATATATTTAAATGATATATTGTGATTGAAATGTGGAAATGTTATCTTTCCTTTATGTTTGTTTTATGTGTTATGAATATGTTATGGTTCTTGGGCATTGTTTACATATACGGGTGGTTCCATGATAAACCCAGGGTGGGTTAGCCCAAGATAGATCTCCAATTCATTGGTTAATGTGACAGAGGTAAACATTAATGTTTCTCCTAAGAGATTTAGGGAATATACTGTGATGGGTATTCCAAATGTAACTCCCCACGTAGCTGTGAAAGCTACAACGTAATTATGTTATGTATGACACAAGTTACCTTTATGATTTATGATTTCCATTTGTTATTAATAAATATTATGATCTTGTGTGGTATGTTAAAGATTGAAAAGTATGATTTCATTGACTTGTATGTATTGATGGAATAATGTTTTCTTTCCTTGTTTTATAACCCTTACTAAGCTTTTTATGATCATACCAAGTTTTTGAAATGTTTTTCACAGGATATAAGGAAAGGTAAGAGAAATGAATAATTCAATAAGATTTATATCAATAAAATAAATCTTGTTTTCTTTTAAGAGTTTTTATTTTATGAAAAAATGGATACTAAGTATAAGTGTCTAATTTGCAATATTTGAGATTTAATTTAATAGTTGTGGCCTAATTCTCTAAAATTATAAACTTGAAAAGATCCTAAATGTGAATTATTAACTTAATTCAAGACTATGCAATGTTTAAGGTCAGATCCTTATACAACTAACTGTGCATGCGGTCTTCATAATCATGCTTTTAATACGGTTATTTTTTAAGAATCCCACCCTACCTTAAACCCAATTTCCCATGGGGTTATGGGCCTTTTTTCATTGCTATAATTTTTTTTATCCTTGACAAGTACCAATAGGTCTCTAATGACCATCACAAATAAACTGGTTAAAAATTTCCTCCCCATTTTTTCCTAGACTATCGGGGGGGGGGGGGGGGGGGTTAAATCATCATGTATATAATTATGACGCATAAGCGCAACTCGTGAAAGTTGAACACCCGACATCAAGGATCGAGCCCCTACCCTTTCAATTATACTATACCAAAGGGCCATTCTCATCATTTCTAATTGGTCTCCAATTATGAGTTTTGAATTTTAATTATTTTAAATTATTTGTATTTTATTTTTTTATTTATCTATTTCTAAATTTCAATTTTTAAATAGACATTTTTTTAAATAATTATAAACTTACTCTTATATGAAACAAAACTGTTTCTTGGAATCAATTTGGTTTCATAAAAGGTAGGTCTATTTAGGACTGCATTTGCCTTGCCTCTTAATGCACTAACACTCTTAACAAAACCACGAGGGGTGGAAATGTTTCCATCAAACTCGATATTAGAAAAGATTTCGACACCATTGATTGGAGTTTCATTTTTAAAGTCTTAAAAAGTTTTGGATTCAATGACACCTTTGTCATGAGGATCCAAACCTTGTTTAAATCTGCTTCAATTTTCATTTTTATTAATGGTACTCCCAAAGGCTACTTCAAATTCACAAAGGGTGTCAGACAAGGAGAACCTCTCTCAGCAATCCTCTGTTATTACTGAGGATTACCTCAGTAGACTCATCACACAACTTTTCAATCAAAATAAACTCAAACCCATCTAGGTTGCTAGAAATCTTAAGGTCCCTACCCACCTATTATATGCTGATGACATCATCTTGTTTCTTCAAGGTTATAAAAATAATATTCAGGTGCTTAAAATCACTCTTGCTCATTATGAGGAGGTTTTAGGTCAAGCTATTTCTTGGAACAAATCACATATTTTCTTTGGGAAAAATTCTCCCCACAAAGGAAAGCCAATATCACTACTAATCTTGGGGTCAAAGAGGGTTTCTTCCCCTTTACCTATATAGGGGTTCCTATATTTTGGAGAAGACCTAAATCCTCCTATTTCGCCAACATTTTTGATCAAATCATCAGTTAGCTCTCTTCTTGGAAAGGCAAGTCCCTCTCCATGGCTGGTAGAATTTGTCTCATCAAATCAACTATTGTATCCAAGATGGTATACTCTCTCATGATCTATAGGTGGCCTATGGTAACCTTTAAAAAAAAATCAATAATTACATCAAGAACATCATTTGGACGAGAAAATTTTTTAAAAGGAAACTTGTCACCATCCCTTGGAAGACCTGTTGCAAGCCCTTAGATAAGGGGGGTTTTGGTATTAAAAACTTAAAATTTTTCAATGATGCCCTACAGGCTAAACTTACTTGAAGATTAATAAATAATAGCTCTAATGCTCTTGAATTTATCAAACACAGATTTCAAAATAAACTTAAGAAGGGAAATCTTAATTATATCACCTCCTCGATTTGGCCCTCCATTAGGCACTCATTTCATAACATTATGGAAAACTCTAGATGGATGGTTAGGTCTTACTCCAACATAAATTTATGGCTATATAATTGTACTGGTACCCCTTTAATTTCCATTCTTCTTCCTAATTATACCCCTGAGAACACTAGTTACACCATAAAGTAAGTTCTTCAATCTCACAGGAATGACCTCCCAGACAATATTGCTCAAATCATTGACAACTACCCTTATACCATCTCTGATGATTTCCTTGTCTGGGATCCGGCCCCAAATTGAATTCTTGACTCCAAAAATTTCTACCAGCAGAATTTCCATGCCACTGAATCCAAATTTCAATGGTTAAAGCATTTTAAAAAACCCTGGATCAAACCTACAAGACTGACTCTTATTTCGCGTATTGCTCACAATATATTGGCCACTGAGGTCTGCCTTCAAACTTTTGGTATTGAACTTTATTCTAGGTGTCATCTATGTAACCAAAATAGAGAAGATACTAACCATATTTTCTTATCATGTGCTATAACCTCTGATTTATGGAATTATATCTTTGACATCTTTAACTGTAGATGGTTTATACCTGACTCAATCTATTCTCTTTTAAAGAAATGTGTTGGTCAGGATGCTTCTCAGCAAATCAAAAACATCTTCCTCTCTGCTGTTGTTAAGCTCCTGCATGTGATCTGGTATGATAGAAATGATATCATTTATAATAAATGCTCATTAAATCTCAATGAAAAAAAAATCCCGGATTCTCATTGTGGTCCATGAGGATGCTTCGATCAAAAAAGGCCACTGCAACAACTCTATTGGAGACTGGGAGATATTGCGCAAAATCTGGGTCGATGGCATCTATCAACAACCCAAACACACCTTTGAAGTATTCTGGCAGGCTCCAATGCCAGGATGGATCAAAGTGAACTTTGATGGTGCCTCAAAGGGCAACCCTGGGCCTGCCGGCTGTGGGGCGATTTTTAGAGATTCTTCTGGTTAGTTCTATGGTTGTCTCTTTGGAAAATGTGGTATAGCTTCCTCATTGGAAGAATAAATGATGGGTGTCATTCATGACATCAATTTTTTCCCTTAAAAAAGGATGGAGAAAACTCTGGATCAAAAGTGACTCGACCACCATTGTTCTGGCAATCTGGAATGGGGTGATTCACCTGGCCTGGCCCCTCACTACGATTTGGATGAAATTTATGAATTCTCTCCCAGAGATTGATTACATCACCACTCATGCCTTCCAGGAAGTGAACACTGTTGCTGACGCTCTTGCGAACATGGGAATTCACCAGGATATGACTTGACCAGATGATCTTCCTCCTAATTTATTCCAGCTTTTTGACAAATATTGTAAAAAACTGCCTACTTTTTGTCTCCTGTAACCCTATTGATTTTTTTATATTCAATAAATTGTGATTTGGTCTTTGACTAAGGAAACACCTTCTTAAAAAAACATATATATTTTTTATTTTCATAGTATAATTTTCATAAAACACATAATATTTATAGAACACATAATATTCATTGATGGTGCACAATGGAAACTTATTATGTAGGCTCCTTGGATCACCTGTAACTTTATAATTAGCTGGGAATTTAATCACAAAACTTGGTTCAAAATGTCAATTCTTATCCGTAATATCATGTGTCACTATGAATGATAACATTTTACCTATGTTTTTTATTTAATTTATATTTTACAAGTCTCCAGTGGTAGAAAATTATATGAGATATAATTATTATCAAAATTTCTAAGATATTTAGTGTCAATTAAAGTATCTTCACTCATCATAATATGTGTTTCTTAGTTAAAAGTTAATTTCCTATTTCTTATGAAACACTAGTTTTCATATTGACATCATTACCAATATTTATCCTCTTCATTTACTATTAGAAAAAAGTCTAGTTGTGCCATCAGAATTGGGTGACCAAAAAATGGATATCACTAGACTCATAAAAAAACTTGGTGTTCATGATATCCCTCCTTTCCCTTCTCCCCAACCCCTTGTGACCCCAACCCCTTACATGCTTTTAGTTATCATAGATTCTAACACTTCTTGCTGTGTCAGTCGTCGATGATGCTTTCCACACCCACACATACCCTCTCTCCCATGCCCCCACCTCCCCTTAATTCATATACACTTTATAAATATAAGATTGTAACACATCTATTCACCAATTTTCATTATTATTTACGTGTTTGATTTGTTTTATTAGTTTTGGTAAAGTTGTTTTTGTCCAAAACTTAACTTGGGGATAGTCTAATAAATGAACAAGTCATTTCCTCGAGGGTGTTGACTCATTGGAATGAAATTCTAATAATTCAATTTAATACTTTTAGAATGAGTTAATTTTCATGGATTCTATTTTCTCGATACAAAAATGTGTTGTGTGCACCTAATACATGATGTATATAAAAAAATCACGCAATTTAAATAAAATACATATATTTTGAATATAATTATTAATATTATGTTATACATATAATAAAAAACACATATATTTTTTATATATATATATTATTTTATTTATTTACATTTACACATGATAATTGATTTATTAGTTTTACATATACACACATATACATAATTATCCATATTAAGTTTTTTATATAATTAAATATACTTTATATATTTCGTTTTATATGTATTTATTTAGAATTTTTTCTTAATTAAAGTTATTTATATTGCATTACTGTTTATTTTTTGTTTTAAAATTTTTATTCCAATTTTTATTTACTATGATGGTTTAAAATTACAATCTTATTGCAATATATTTTTTTTAAATGAATTATAATTTATATTTTTTATTACCTAAATATTGGTTAAATTAAATACAATTAAGTATTTTGTTTATGAATGAATTTTATGTTTTAAGTAATCTAAATGTCATGTTATTTTTTTTATTTAAACAACATTTTTTGAGAAATCATAAAATATTTGAATAATAGAAATTGAAAAAAAACTAAATATGTATTTTTTTAATGATGGTTTAATTTTAAAAAAAATCCTATTAAAAAAAATGTTGATGATTTTATAATGAATTTTATCTTATTTAACTTTAACCAAGATAAATATTTTATATATGTGAAAATATTTTTGTTTTTGATTTATCATATATACTGATATTTGGTATTTTAATTTTATAATACTATCAATTTTATAAATATTTGACACGACCTGACCCACTGGGACCCTGCTCGGACCGACAATAAGGCTGAGTGTTCCACCTCGAACCCACCTTCAATAGGTCAGAGGATAGTGACTAGCTCCAAAAAGACATATCATACACATGAGAGGCCATAGCCTAATGAACCCACACACAATCACATATCTCTATAACATAATATAATAACAAAAAACTAGACATAATAACTACTTGTGATATAATATGTATAAAAAAAATACTAAACATCTATAACAGAAGCAAAAATTCAACTCAAAAAATAAAGGCAAAAACAAGTGATCAATATCCCAAGTAAAGTCATACTTAGAATAATTGGAAAGAGAAAACTCCTTGTTACCCAAGATCCCAACACAAACACTGACAATGTCTGTCATTGTTGAGTACCACTAAGCTCTAGCTCCAATGACGCTATGTACCCTTTGTGATCACCACCAAACTTGCAAGATCCTGATCCTGAGATAAGACATGTTTCAGATTAATTTTTTTTGGTTTATGTAATGTTACCAAGGAGTAGGGTTGGTCTTGATGGTGTTTTGGGGGTTTAGGGCATGAAAAATTAGTAAAATAGGCCAATATGTGTTTATAGAACAGTTGTCGCATGGTTAGTAGTAACCACGAACCACAACTGTGCGACCTATAAAAGGGGTGTGCACGGTTAAGGAAAACCATGTAGGGTGGACCAGGAGACAGTGCAGCTCAATCTCCCCTCGAATAGCGGCGAATGCATGACCACCACATAATTTTTCAATCCATGTGGGTGGCTAGGCAAAGCGTGTGGCTTAGTTTCCTCTTGGATAAAGGTAACCACATGGTTGGTGCATAGTTTGGAAAATAGTGTGGCCAAACCATGTGCTTCATTAAACAATAGGTTTTTACCATTTTCCCTCCTGAACTTAAATTTTTATTCCCTGAATTTCTCTCCCATTCAACTTCCTACTACTAGGGTGATAAACTAGTATCCCCCTTCTTCTCCTCCATGGGTGTTTCTCCTTAAATTATTAGGAATTTGAAGTTTCGTTGGGTGAAAATCAAAGCTCTAGGTGAGTCTCTGAATCTATTTCCATCCATTTTCTAGAAGAGGCTTGCTGTGTTTCTTCCTCTCTTTCTGAATCTCTAAACCCTTGTTATCCAAGGTGTTTTTCTCCATGGTTTTTTATGTCGTTTGAGTTTGAATCAAGGGTTGTGTTTAGACGAGTAGTTGTCTACAAGCATGCAATAGGCGGTCTATAAGATCTTCCCCATAGTCTTATTATTCTATAAGTGTATATGGTTGTTCCTATTTACTACTTACTATGTTTTTGAATTCTTAGATAAGAAAGGTATTTTGGAACTTATATTGAGGTACAATACCCTTCACAGACCCCATCAGGTTTGTTGATGATGTGAGATTGAACCTTGGGCTACCCTTGGGGTATGTCGAACCCTTGGAAATAGTGAAATGAATTGGTAAACATTGAAATTAAAGTTAATCTGTTATGAATTGCAATTTGGAATGTGAACATGGTTAATTTGATAATTAGAATGTTTATATGTTAGTTTTTGTAAATTCCCAAGGGGATTTTGAAATGGTTTAAATGATGTGTTTTGGATTTTGATTCAGTTATGGTTTTTAATGATTGAATGTGATGTTTTGAAAGTGGGTAATGTTTTAAAATGATGTGTTGACCTCAAAGTAATTAGAAAATGGGTTTTCTTAATATATTTAAAATGATGATTTAAAATGGGGGTGTGGTTTTTCTTTTTGTGAAAACACTTTAATGGATCTTTCAAATGTATAGAGAAGGGAATTGAATCCTTGGGGAATGGTTTATATTTTCAAAGGTAAAGGACCAAATTTTAAAGGGGTACTTCAAGATGACTTTTAAAAAGAGTGTTTGGTTTTGGTGCTTATTGTTGCAAGAAAAAGGTTTGGTTTTATTTATTCCATGATTTGGTTTTAAGGGTCTATTGGGACATTGGTAATTGAAATAAAATATGGGTAAATGTGATAAATAGTTAAATATTCATTCACATGTGGGTAAATGGTATGAGTAGGGTATTGGAATGAGTCACTACTCCCATGGTTCGGGCTAGACTAATGCTCTAGGCCCACTGATATATTGTATGAGTAGGATATTGGACTGAGGATCCTCATCCTTAGGTCGGGCTAGACTGAGGCTCTAGGACCACTGATATAATGTATGACTAAGGTATTGGACTACGACTCCTTATCTTTGGGCCAGGATAGAATTAGACTCTAGGCCCTACTGATGTATTGCATGGTTTGGGATGTTGGACTGAGGATCTATGCTCCCAAAGTATGGACATGATATGGTTACTTAGACTGATGATCTAAGGTACATGAGTAAATTGAATTGATTAGAGAACACCCCTTATTATTAAGAGTATGTAACCCCCTTTATTCTATGGTTTAGGCTCCCAATATGATTTGAGTGAGTTAGGTTGGATGGATTACAATATGAAACTCAAAAGGATAAAATGGTTCATAGTTGATTAAATGTGAAATATATTTCTTTTATTTACCCTATTTATTTATTGCACCTTGATCATATTCATACACTATTGTACAAACTAGTTATAGATTTAGACACTATTATTGGTGTTCTATTGAGTTTTACTCACACCCTTCTTGGGCCTCCATGACACTTGGGTACCAAAGTAGAAGATACTTATTTTCTGGCACAGGTTCAGGATAAAGACTTAATGTTTGGATTATGCATGGGATTATGGATTGGAGAATGGGGTGTCAAGATTGATTTGGGACTCAGATCCATGTTCATGATCTTTTATGGTTTTGGTACTGGAGGTTTTATTTGTATGACTGCCTGACATGTTGTGTATACATTCCATGTTTATATTATGTTTCACTTGGTTATTATCGGTCCTTGCCTTTGATTGTTTTGTTGCACTATTTCTTTTGGTTGATATATATATTGATATAATTTATGATATGGTTACACTCTGATAAGCAGGAATAGTCTCCCTACAGTACCTTGATAGACCTGAGATGCTAGTCGGCAGCCTCTGGTATACAAGGAGGTTCACCAGAGGTCATGTGGCAACCTGGATCGAGGCACGGGTTATAGTGGCTTCTTGGTCTAGCTGTTACAAAGTGGTATCAGAGGTGTGTATTTTGTATTAATATTTGGGTATATTATACATGAGACTAATATATTTTTGGGTCTTGGTAATGAGCTCGTACTTGGGTTCCTGTATCCCCACGCATGTGGGAAAATCCAAGTTTCCAAGGGTGGGAATTTATGTTATATTTTGTGCTTTTATGATTGATTTATACTTACACCTTGATTGAAACACTTGGACGTGATTTTGTTTATTTGTTAGGTTTTATCTCTTGGTATGGTATGGAAAGAGAGGGTATGTATGTTCATGCATCATTCTAGGCACATAGGATTGATAGGACATCCCTATGTTTCCTATGATTGGTAGTTTCTTGGGATTCATATTCTAGTGGTGTACCTTCCTAAATATGGTTTATGACTATTGGTCACTTTTTGGAATGTTGTATAATGAAAATGTTTTTAAATTTGAATCTGAATTAAATCTAGGACCTTTTTAATGTTGGGTAATAAAAGGTTTTGAAATGTGAATTTTGAGGTTTAAAATGGAAAAGTTTAAATTAAAAAAAAGTAAACAGGAAATTATGGAACCTTGATATGTAAGAAATGAGTGTTATTTGTGTTTTTTATATATACCTTTGTATGGGTGGTTTGGGATTTATAGTGCCTTGGTTTGAGACCTTGGTTATGGGTCATGAGGCTTTGTTGGGTTTTGATGTGTGTTTAAAGGAATGTGCTTGTTGTACCTTCAGTAGGAATGTGACCTTGGGGTTGTGAAATTTTGTTCGGTAGTGTGGATGTGGTATCCCTTGTGGGTTTTGATCATGAGGATTTGTGTTGGGCCTTAAGAATGTGTGTCTTGGTTGTGGCGTTATTAGTGGTGATTGTGTTTTTATGGGTGTTGAAGTTAGAGTGAATGGTTTCTTGGTGCGTTAGACACAATGTGTTTCAAAATGGGGACATGAGTGCCATTCATGAGCAGCAACTTGTTTGAGGTTTTATGTGTATGGATTATAGGGAGAGATAATGTTATTTTTTTCACATTACTCCATTTTAGGGAGTTTATATCATTTGATCATCAATGGTGACCCGTGAGAGGGTTTGGCCAAGTTGCTAGTGCTTTTGGGTGCGTATGGTACAAGTGGGTGTTTTGGACTTTGATAGTGGAATAAAAAGAGTGATTCTTAGTATGGAGTTTGGTCTAAGGGGACAGATGTGAGAGATCCATCGGTTTTGGAAATGTGACTCAAGTTGTGTCCATGAGATAGTGATTGTGGATAGGTAAGGGAAACCACGAGGAAGGTTAGCCAGGCATGATGGGTTCCTTACAATGTGATGCCTAGGAAAATACTTCAGGGGTGGAATCAATGTAAAATGGGTTCCATTGATTTTTGGGTAAAATTTTATTTTTTTAAGAAGGTGGTGCCTCAGTCAAAGACCAAGGCACAATTTATTCAAAAGAAAACAAAGGTTACATGAGTATGAAGGATATAATATTATTACAATCTTTATAATAAAGAAGGAGTAAATCATCAGGTAGGTCATCCCACCAAGTTGTGTCTTGGTTGACTCCCTTATTCGCAAGACCGTCTGCAACCATATTCGCTTCACAAATGGCATGAGTGACGATGAAGTTAGTCTCTATAATTAGATCAAGACAGTTCATCCAACGGGTAGTAAGCGGCCATGCTAGATACACCACACCATTCCAAATGGCCCGAAAAATAGTAGTTGAATCACTTTCAATCCAAATGTTGTTACAACCCTTTTGTTTCACAAAGTCAACGACATGGATAACACCCATCATTTCTGCTTCCAGAGATGAGACAACACCACAACTGCTAAAGAAACATCCGTGGCACTGAACAAGATAGTCTCTATAAATAGAACCATAACCTGCAGGGTCTGGGTTTCCTTTAGAGGTTCCATCGACATTCACTTTGATCCATCCTGAAAGAGGGGCTTGCCATAACACCTAAAAAGTGCATCTAGGTTACTTGTAGATACCATCAATTTAGAGACGACAGAGGATCTCAAAGTCTCCGACCGAATTTTCACAATAAGCCTTTTGAATTGAGGCAACATCACGAATGGAAATAAGAATCCTCATCCGACCTGCATTAAGTCTAAAAGATCCATTATTATAAATAATAACATTTCTATCATACTAGATCACATGGAAAATCTCAGTAACCGTAATTAATAAAATATTCTTAATTTGATGAGAGGTTTCAAAATCCACACAGTTTGGGGTAAAATTTCATGTTATTTACTTGTCTTCTTTATTAGGGGATCACCTAAGTGCTTTTGGTTGGTTGTAAGTTTAGTTTCAGAAGAGTCAAGATTTTTTGGGTGTCTGACCTAACTGCTTGATGATGATTAATTAAGGGTTTGGGGTTGAATTTGGATAAACAAGGCAAAGGTGACCAAAGTAAGGATGTATGATTTTTTATGGGAGTGACACCCAAGGTGAGAGGTGGTCACATGGTTGATCTTGTTTACGTGAAGGGTTAGGTTGTTTTATATGAATGCTGATAATTCTTTGAGTTTTATGAGGCTAACATACCAGGAGGCATGGTTAGTTGTGTGAGTGGGTGTTTAGGCCTAGCTCCAGTGAGGTATGACTTGTGGAGCCTAGAGTCGAGTTTAGTGGGTGGTCGTAGGAAAGTGTGTGACCTCAAGGGTTATAATGAGGTCCAAATATGGACATGTGAGGGAGAGGAATGATTCTGTTTGGGATGTGTGAATAGGTGGATCAGGATAGACACCTATCTTTTTCCATGATATCATAGTGGAAAGCACTGGTTATGAGAGAGACTATCTGGTTTTGAATCACCTGTGGTGTATTTCGTCAATGAAATCATGGTGTACTTCTAGATTTAAGAATATCATGCCCAATATCTTGACATCATCCAGGTTACACCAATAAATCATTGGCTATACGTTAAACTACTTAAGGTTTTCTTTTGGTGGGATGAATTATTAAAACCGAGGATGTCCTTTGATGGAAATGAATATGGTTTGTGTTTTTTGTCAATCCTCACATGTAAGATCAGGGAGTTTGCAAGGAAATATATCTTATAGTTCAATCAGACAATAGTTTTTAAGGCGATGTCATTTCCTAGAGTTTTCCAAATTTTTCAGGTAAAAAATATAGAAGAATGGGTGAGCATCATGAAACGTATTTTTCTAGAATCAACATTTCATAAATATGGTAAAGGCATGTATTTTTTAAATCTTGGGATTATGTTCATGATGATAAGGAGCATTGTGAATAGAGATAGTGTTTCTAGGCGATTACAAGAAGTGGAGCATCGCGACTGTGTGATGTGGTGACAAAGATCTCTATGACTATGTCAAATTTCATTAGAGCATCAAAAAGGGAGGAGCGTCATGAAGTTGTTTTTAAAAGATCCAGAAAACATGTTAGAGGTGGTAGAGCATCATGAATGACCAAACCTATAAATAAGAGGCTACCCCTCTTCACTTAGCTCAAATAATTCATAGAAAATCCAAAATCGCTCTGATTTCATGAAGTAAGGGGAGCTCCATAAAACCGAGATTCTACGCGATCTTGAGCATCATGAAAAGAATATCATAGTCTTGAATGATGCCAATTATTTTTATTAGTGAGTGTTTCATGATGATAGGGAATTTCATGTTAACTCAGTGAGCTTTATGAAGATTGTTTGTTCCATGAAGGCAGAGGTGATTCGCGAAGGTAGTGTGTTATGTGAAGGTAGGGGTGCTTCGGGAAGTAGTGAGATTCATGAAAGAGCTTCGTGAAAGGCAATTTTAGCTTTAGTTTTTTAGTGAATAGGGCTTTCAGTGTGCATCAACTCAGGTTTTTAGTGAAATTAGAGTATCATTCTAAGTCAAGTACAAAGCCTTTAATACTAATCCATTGAATCAACCTTCAAGTTGATAAACTGAGTAAGACTTCACCCACAATAGTGAGCAAGGGGGAGTTAACATAAGTGTTCTGAGGGATGCAGTTCTCTATCCCTAAAATAATTGTAAAGTTAGTGTTCCTGGCATGGAGTGACTATGTCTAAACTCTTGTACTCCACATCTAATGAATATTAGTGGACCTTTTTATGATTGAAAATCTATCATCATATACTTCTTAGACCATCCCTTAGTGGTGAACCAAGTAAAATTGTCATGTATTCTCCTTACATGTGATTGTGTGACAAGTTTAATAGGTTCCTACCAAAGTGGGAACAATATCCGTCTGTTTAAGAATAAAAAGTTGACACCCTAATTCACCCCTACCCTCTCAGGGTGTTCTGGGGTCCAACATGTAAGAACCCAGTTCTTATTCTTGAGGTACGAGTTTTTTATTTTCCTCTTTCCTTAAGTGTTTTTGAGAAAATAAGGAAAATGGAAAAAAATCCCAATTTTTTTGGGTACACTCCATGTATTTTTCCACACACCGTGTACTTTGGCCGTGTGGAATGAGTACACAGGGCGTGTAGGCCTGTCGGAGATGAAGGGTGTAAAAACCGACTACACGTCGTGTACTAGGTATTTACATGCCCTGTATTCAGTCGGCAGGTGAATAGTAAGGCAGTGGAGGCAGCTTCCAGCTGAGTGACAGTATACGTCGTGTATTTAGGAATACACGCCGTGTACTCATGTCGACAGAGGAACATTGCCGCGGTGGAAATAAGCCGCCAGAGGAATAGTTAAATGATGAAAAGTACACACTGTGTACTTGAGAGTACACGCTGTGTAGTTTTTTTTACTAAAAATGGGCAGTAGCCTCCTCATTCGGTAGAGGAGGCATTGGACGTCAGAAGAACATGGGAGAGACGCCCAGAGCTTAGAGGAGCTCCCGATCATCGACCGGAACTCGGTTTCCTTCGCTGAAGGTCTCAATTGAACCGCACAGGCAAGCCCTTCATTCTTCTTGAGTAGTTCTTACCAATTCTTTACTGAGGGAAAGTTATTTGAGGTTGAATGTGTGAGAATTTATCCTAGATCTACGTCATTTATGGGCATTTCAGGAGGCGTCGTTCACGTATACCGATCAGAGGTGATCGAGGTAGGTGGTCTGATGTTTATTTTCAACTGTTGTGTTGAAATTGTGTACCGTTGTGCTACGCGCCCATGGTTGGGGTGTCGTATGGATGAGGCCTTTGCTGAAAGATATCTATAATTGTATAGATAATCTAATGATAAGTTAAAACTACTGTTTGAGATCACTGCCTGGATCCAGGACCACCCGGGGGTGCGTTCCTCTGTTTAGCTGTTTGGCCAGGATACCCAAGGGTATGCCATGATTATATTGTGCATTTCATTTTCTTGAGATAAATTTTATATAAATTTATTGTTCATGCTTTTGGATCAGCCTGGTTCCTTTAGCCTGAGGGCAGTGTTCTATTAGCCTGTGGGTAGTGTTCTATTTAGCCTGAGGGCAGTGTTTTGCTTAGCCTATGGGAAGTGTTTGGTTAGCCTGAGGGCAACCTTTGTTCATTCCTATGGGCAGTAGTTTTTGTGCCTAAAGTCCATATCTTGTATTCCTGAGGGAAATGTTCGTTATGCCTGAGGGTAATCACCTGTGGGTATTTGATTCTGATTACATGAGGGTAAGGATTGTATGTCTAAGGACAATGTTATCATAAATATTCATCATGGTGATTTTCGTATGTTATACTTACCAAGATAAAGCACAAGCTTGGGAGTGATTAATAAATATTAAAATGGAAACAAAACTGGTAGTGATAGTTACTTTGAGTACTTACTAGTTTACTGCATTTTATTATTGCACACTATCGTTGCACATTTTCACTGACAGTTGGGCACGGGCCTTTGGTGGGTGACTACTGGGATTTATTTCTCACACCCTATTTGGGTCATGTCTTCAGCCCAAACAGAATATATTAGTGCAGGTGTCGATAGGGGAAATGGTCCCTATATAGGTACATGATTGTAGCATAGGAGTAGGAGAGCATGGGACCGATATTAGGCTTGCGATGCTACTGCGTTCCATTTACTCTGCTTTGTTTTGTTTGGTTATACTTTGTACTTGAGTTGTATTGTATTGTATTGCAGTGTATCCTATTTTGGCTGCTTTCATAGAAATAGTGACATGCTGTATTTATATATATAATTGTTGGTTATCTTTTACTGCAGTTGTTAATTTCTAGTTCATATCATTTACTGCTTCCACTGTTGAATGTTATATTTCTTTTCTGCTGCAATACACTTTGAAAAATGAGGGCATGGTTTCCCCACTATCAGACCTGGGCCCTCGCTGCTATTCAGTAGCCTTTGGCGTTTGGGGAAATGTGCTTGAGGTCACGTGACCAACCAATTTCTGGGCACCCGTTGTGTGGCTTCCGAATCCAGGATATTAGAAAGTGGTATCGGAGGGGTTCTTTTCTTTGACTTACTATTTAGAGACTATAGTCAGGGATATGAAAAAAATGGTAGTTGGTAATAAGCTGTTCCCGGGAGTATTGAACCCGTGTACAGGGAAAATCCAATTTACCTCATGTTGCAATTTTTCTAATTTTTCACTTTTACAGTTGATTTGATTTTCACCATTGGGTGACACACTTGTGATTGTGATGTTTATATTTTATACGTGGGTTCTATTTAGTTGCAACCCGATGAGATGAGGGTATGACATATCATGCATCATTTAGGCACATGCTAGAAATCACATGTCATGCATTCCTTCCATGCCATGTAGGTGCATTAGAGATTTCATGTTGTTGTGATAGCTGTTGTGCTAGAAAATCATGCTGTTGTGATAGCTGCTTTGATAAATATCTGCTATTTGATAGGGTGTGGTTATGTGAAGTATAGTAAAATGAATGCCAAACTTTGGTTTTTGAGGAGTATGGGCCCTTATTGATCGGAATTTGGTGGCTCATTGATTGTTTACCTTGTTATAACATGTATAAGATGCCAAAATTTGATTCGCGGGGAGTATGGGCCCTCACGGATCGGAATTTGGCACTTAAATGTTGGTTTCAATGTTTTTATGGGCTCCAGAGTATTTTCTGAGGCTTACTATCCAGAAAAACCCAGAATACATGCCGTGTAGTTTTGAGTACACACCGTTTACTCTTCTGTTTGGGAAGAAAAGAAAATTTTTAAGTACATGCCGTGCAGTTTCTACCCGTGTCATAGGTCGTGTAGGCGGGAACATGGGATAGTGAAACCTTGAAGGCACACACCGTGTAGTTATTATACACACTGTGTTGTGTTGAACTTATGTCCGCCATGTAACTAACAAACACAGGCGGAGAAATCTGACCATATACATGCCGTGTCAATGATGGACACGCTGTGTAGTGTGACCTGGGGACCCGACTGTGTAACTAACAAACACGGGTTGGTGTTACCTCTTCTTAAACATGCTGTGTACCTGAGGGACATGCCATGTAGTCTTGACCGGTGGAAAACCGTGTGGGCTTGACCGTGTTTCTGGGAAAATGGGATGGTGTACATGCCGTGTGTGGGTGTAACACACCGTGTGGTGTTAGCCGAGTTGCCGGCCGTGTCACTAACAACACAGGTCAATGTTATATTTCCAAGTACACGTCGTGTTTCTGTGGGACACTCTGTGTAGTTTTTTTAGCAGAGCCATCTGGATTAAACCATGTAGAAGGACTTGGGTAGGGAAGAAGGATTCAAGTACACGCCATTTGTTAAGACAACACGCCGTGTAGTTGGGGTGTTACATGACCAGTTTTAGCTGGAGTACACGCCCATGTAGATGGCCTGTGAGAACACACCGTGTAGTATTTATACATGCAGTGTAGTCAAGTTTTGTAAAACTTGAATGCTTTTCTTCTCCTGTTCCCTTCTTGGTCTCCTAGTTTACGGTCTTTGATAATCTTGATCTAAGGTGTGCATTTGACCTTGTAGAGTCATGCCACTGAGAAGACCACATGTTGTTTTCCAGGAGAGCAGCAACGAGTATACTTTAGAGATGGTAGGCCATGGGCTACCTATGGAACCTATAGCAGTGCCAGATACGGTGCCAGTCGTTATACCAGACACAGGCGTTGATGCGCAGTTCCATGAAGGCTTTATACGGTTTATGCAGACCTTCTAGGGAGCACCGTCGAATGGCACATCTATCGCAGAGATGACTCGTATATTCGAGCAGCACCATCCACCTACGTTTTCAGGGGATGGCAGACCACAGGCTACAAAGTCTTGGCTGGGTTCTATGCAGACTATCTTTAAGCACCTTGAGATGCCTCCAGGGCGGAGGGTCAATCTCGCTACATACATGCTGCATGATTCCGCCAAGAGGTGGTGAGATGTTACCACCCGGACTGAGCATCACCGAGACATGGCATGGGAATATTTTCAGGTATCCTTCTATGAATTCTTCTTCCCAGAGATGCTAAGGGCAAATCGAGCTCGAGAGTTCATGAATCTGCAGTAGGGCACCATGTCAGTGATGGATTATTCTACCCATTTCACCGAGATTCAACATTTTGCACCTGTTCTGGTGGGTGATGAGATGTTGAGGGCTAGATGCTTTGAGTATGGTTTTCGATATTACATTCGAGCACTGGTAAAATTTTTTAGGTTGACTACAGTGCATGCTATTGTGAACCAGACACTGATTACTGAGCGGAACCTGCGGGAAGCTAGTGGTGCAGGCCAGGGTGGTTCGACACTAGTTTTGGGTACTATTTCTACCGGTAAGAGGAAGAGACAGATGGACTTTTCTCACTGTGGAAGTACTAGCCAGAAGAACTCTTCAGGTGGCCAGGTCATGTGCTACCAGTGTGGTAGAGAGGGGCACAAGAGACCTCAGTTTCCACGTGACTTAGTGGAGTGCCGAGTTTGCGGCAAGATGTGTCATCTCTAGTGTTTTTGTAGGGTGTTTCCACCAGTGGCTAGTGAGAGGGGTTCTGTGCAGACTCTGCATGCAGGAGCAGGACCAACAGCTTCTTACCAGTCAGGAAACTAGAATACGTCGGGACGTGCAGGCATAGAGGGTGGTCATGGACGGGTATCCAAACACCAGGATCTCAGAGACAGTAGGTCGGGTCAGCTCAGGGTAGCCAGGCTGTGTCGTAGGGCCATGACACTGGGCAGGCATATGCAGTGCAACAGACCCAACATGAGTAGGATCCCGGACCTTCCACCATCAGAGGTACTATTCTAGTAGCTTCTGTTTTATCTTCTGTACTTTTTGATATGGGTGCTACAGATAACTTTATATCTGTGCCTGTTGTGGGAGACTTGGGTTATGTGTTTCTTCTTCTTCTGATGTTATGATGCTAGACACTCTGTTGGGGACTAGAATGGATGGTGTGCGTCAGTGCAGAGAGTTCCCCCTAGAGGTTGGTGGGTGTCATTTTCTATGGGACCTCTACGTCTTAGATATGAAGAACTATGATTTCATTCTCAGGATGGAATGGTTGGTACCCTTTAGAGCCTTTGTGGATTTCTATCATCGCAGGGTGAGTTTCACGTCACCAGAGGGCGGAGAGTTTCTATACAAGTGCAAATGGGATGTCCAGGCGAGCCGAGCTGGACCCGAGCATCGTGGGCGAGGTGGTGTGACAGCCCAGATTACAAGTTTATATCTGGATGACCAGGGAACTTGTCAGAAGGATTTCCCTCCAGTAGTTTATCATTTCAAGGATGTCTTCCCGGACGACTTTTCAGGTCTACCTCCGGAGCGTGAAGTCGATTTCTCTATTGATCTTGTGACAAGAGCGACACCAATGTCTATTCCTATTTATAGGATGGACACACCTGAGTTGTAGGAGCTCAAGAGACAGTTAGAGGAGTTGTAGGAAAAGGTTTTCATCCGACCTAGTACTTCTCCTTGGGGTTCGTTTGTCCTATTTGCAAAGAAGGCAGATGGTACCCTCAGACTTTGTGTGGATTATCAGAAGCTGAACCAGTTGACAGTCAAGAACCGATATCCCTTTCCAAGGATTGATGATCTTTTTGATCAACTTCGAGGATCACGAGTGTTCTTGAAGATTGACTTGAGATCCAGATATTATTAGTTATGCGTTAGACCATCAGACATACCACTTACAGCTTTTCGGAGCAGATATGGTCTATAAGAGTATTTGGTTATGCCGTTCAGACTCACGAAAACGCCAACAATTTTCATGGATCTGATGAATAGTGTGTTCCATCCTTATCTGGATTCTTTTGTGGTAGTATTCATGGATGATATCTTTGTGTACTCTCACACTCGACACGAACATGCCACCCATCTTGAGATCATACTAATCACACTAAGAGAGCATCAAATATATGCTAAGATCTCAAAGTGCCACTTCTGGATGGACCATATTCACTTCCTGGGTCATATTATCTCAGAGACAAGAGTTTCAGTAGACCTGGAGAAGGTGAGAGCAGTAGTTTTCTGGGAGAATCCTAAGAACGTATTTGAGATACAGAGTTTCTTGGGGCTGGATGGTTAATACAGGTGCTTTATACATGACTTCTCCTGCTTATCAGCACTGTTGATAGGTTTGACTAAGAAGGGTGTGAAGTTTGTTTGGTCATAAGCTTACAATACAACCTTTCAGGAGCTGAAGGGAAGGTTGACATCAGCACCAGTACTGATACTTCCAGAGCAAGGGAAGTTCTATACAGTTTACTGTGATGCATTGAGTATTGGGCTGGGAGCAGTGTTGATGCAAGGCGATCGAGTAGTTGCGTACGAGTCTTGGTAGTTGAGGCCACATGAGAGAAATTACCTGATGCATGATCTCGAGTTGGCTGAAGTTGTTCATGCGTTACGCTATTGGAGACATTATCTATTGGGAGAACATTTTGTGGTGTTTACGAACCAAAAAAGTCTCAAATATATCTTCACTCAGCGTGAACTAAATTTGAGACAAAGAAGGTGGGTTGAATACCTTCAGTACTTCGACTTTGATCTTGCCTATACACCTCGTAAGGGTAATGCAGTTGCTAATGCACTGAGTAGGAGGACTCAGATACATGCAGTGCAGGAGGCCAGTGGTGAGTGGAAGCTTATGGCTTTGTTCTTTGAGATGCATTTGAAGGTTCATGACAGTCAGGGGAAAACCTATATTTCTTCCTTAGCTGTGACTTCTACCATTATGGATAGAGTGAGTATGAGACAAATATCGGATTCGGAAGGCCTGGTTCTATGGGAGTTGGTGGAAAGTGAGGACCCTCCTCCTGGTTGGACAATAGACGATGATGAGGTACTGCATATCCATGGAAGAGTGTGGGTTCCAGGGGATATACACGAGGAGCTTATGTGGGAGTTTCATGCTTCATCTTGGGCAGTGCATCCCAGAGTTACCAAAATGTACCGTGACTTGAGACGTCAGTATTGGTGGCTGGGTATTAAGAGAGAGATAGCTGGTTTTGTTACTAGATGTTCCACCTTTTAGTAGGTGAAGGTGGAGCATCAAAGGCCAGCTGGAATGTTGTAACAATTACCCATTTCGGAGTGGAAATGGGATGATGTTGCGATGGATTTTTTGATTGGGTTGCCAAGGTCACCTCGAGGAAATGATGCTGTGTGGGTTGTTGTGGACAGAATTACAAAGGTAGCTCACTTTTTTCCAATCAAGGAGACCTTTGGTGTTGATGAGATCAGGAAGTTGTATATCCGATAGGTAGTACGTCTACATGGGGTCCCTCGTTATATCGTTTCAAATAGGGATGCCCGTTTTACGTCTCGATTATGGCAGGGTTTTCAGAGGGCACTGGGTATATAGGTGCTTCTGAGAACAGCTTACCACCCTCAGACCAATGACCAGTCAAAGCGTACGATACAGGTACTTGAGTACATGTTGTGTTCATGCGTCCTAGAATTTGGGGGATCTTGGGAGAGGCACATACCCCTGGTCAAATTTTCCTACAATAACAGTTTTCAGGAAACTATTGAGATGGCACCTTATGAGTCTTTATATGGTAGGCCATGCCAATCACCTTTGTTCTGGATAGAGGCAGGTGAGGCAGCTTTATTGGGACAACGTCTCATGAAAGAGACTACAGATCAGGTCCAGTTTATTCAGAAGAAGATGGCTACAACATAGTCTCGTCAGAAATCTTATGATGATCACCGCAGATGACCCTTGAAGTTCGTGGTCGGGGATCAAGTTTTCTTGCGTGTTTTGCTGAGGTTGGGACACAGGTGGATCAGGAGACAGGGTAAACTTTCACCAAGGTATGTGGGGCTGTTTGAATTTCTCGAGAGAGTCGGGCCAGTTGCCTATCGATTGTAGTGACCACAGAGGTACCAGGCCATGCACGACATCTTCCATGTATCTAAGCTGCACCATTATCACTCATAATCATCTCACATCTTTCAGCCTGAGGAGGTTGAGCTTCAGTATGATGCATCCTTTGAGGAGTATCTGATTCGTATTGTTGATAGGAGAATGAAGGTTCTTCGAGGCTGGTCAGTTCCTCTCGTACGAGTGCTAGGCAGCATGGCTGAGTGCAGGACGAAACCTAGGAGCGGGAGATCGACGTACATGCTCAGTGGCCATATTTGTTCACAGCTTTATCTTCACCACCCTTGGAAGGGAAATTCAAGGATGAATTTCTTTAAGGTGGGAAGTTTTTAAGAACCCGATTCTTATTCTTGAGGTACGAGTTTCTTATTTTCCTCTTTCCTTAAGCGTTTTTGAAAAAATAAGGAAAATGGGGAAAATACCAAATTTTGTGGGTACACACCATGTACTTTTCCACATGCCGTGTACTTTGGCCGTGTGGAATGACCACATAGGGCATGTAGGCCTGTCGGCGATGAAGGGTGTAAAAACTGACTACACGCCGTGTACTAGGTATTTACATGCCGTGTAATTAGTTGGTAGGTGAACAGTAAGGTGGTGGAGGCAGCTGCCAGATGAGCGACAGTACATGCTGTGTATTTAAGAATACACACCGTGTACTCATGTCGACAGATGAATAGTTCCAAGGTGGAAATAATCCACCATAGGAACAGTTAAATGATGAAAATTACACGCCATGTACTTGAGAGTACACACCATGTAGTTTATTTTTTTCGCTTAAAACTGGCAATAGCCTCCTCATTTGGTAGAGGAGGCATTGGACGTTGGAAGAACACAGGAGAGATGGCCAGAGCTTGGAGGAGCTCTTGATCCTCGACCGGAACTCAGTTTCCTTCGCTGACGGTCTCGATTGAACCGCACGGGTAAACCCTTCCTTATTCTTGAGAAGTTCTTACCAATTCTTTATTGAGGTAAAGTTATTTGAGGTTGAATGTGTGAGCGTTTATCTCAGATCTACATCATTCATGGGAGTTTTGGGAGGCATTGTTCATGTATACCGATCAGAGGTGATCGAGGTAGGTGTTCTGATGTTTATTTTCAACCATTGTGTGGAAATTGTGTACCTTTGTGCTATGATCCCATGGTTGGGGTGTCGTATGACTGATTCCTTTGCTGAAATATATCTATAATTGTATGGATAATCTAATGATAAGTTAAAACTGCTGTTTGGGATCACTGCCTGGATCTAGGACCACCCCGGGGGTGCGTTCCTCTGTTTAGCCGTTTGGCTAGGATACCCGAGGGTATGACATGATTATATTTTTCATTGATTTTTCTTGAGAGAAAGATTATATAAATTTCTTGTTCATGCTTTGGGCTCGGCCCGATTCCTTTATCCTGAGGGCAGTGTTCTATTAGCCTGTGGGCAATGTTCTATTTAGCCCTAGGGCAGTGTTTTGCTTAGCCTGTGGGTAGTGTTTGGTTAGCCTGAGGTTAACCTTTGTTCATGCCTGTGGGCAGTAGTTTTTGTGCCTGAGGGCCATATCTTATATGCCTGAGGACAATGTTCGTTATGCCTAAGGGCAATCACCTGCGGGTATTTGATTCTGATTACCTGAGGGTAAGGATTGTATGTCTGAGGACAGTGTTATCAGGAATATTCACCATGGTGATTTTCATATGTTATACTTGAAAAGATAAAGCACAATCTTGGGAGTGGTTAATAAATATTAAAATAGAAACAAAACTGGTAGTGATAGTTACTTTGAGTACTTACTCATTTACTGCATTTTTTTACTACACACTGTTGTTGCACATTTTCACTAACAGTTGGGAATGGGACTTTGGTGGGTGCCTACTGGGATTTATTTCTCACACCTTGTTTGGGTCATGTCTTCGGACCAAACAAACTATATTACTACAGGTTTCGATAGGGGAAAGGGTCCCTATATAGGTATATGATTGTAGCAGAGGAGTAGGAGAGCATGGGACCAAGCTTAGGCTTGCGATGCTACTGCATTCTGTTTACTCTGCTTTGTTTTGTTTGGTTGTACCTTGTACTTGAGTTGTATTGTATTTTATTGTAGTGTATCCTGTTTTGGCTGGTTTCATAAAAATAGTGACATGCTGCATTTATATATATAATTGTTGGTTATCTTTTACCGCAGTTGTTCATTTCTAGTTCATATCGTTTAATACTTCTACTGTTTAATGTTATATTTCTTTTCCACTGCGCTACACATTGACAAATGAGGGCATAGTTTCCCCACTATCAGACCTGGGCCCTCGCTGCTAGTCGGCAGCCTCTGGCATTTTGGGAAATGCACTTGAGTTCATGTGACCAACTGAGTTCGGGGCACCCATTGTGTGGCTTTCAGATCTGGGATGTTACACAACATGAATGACCTTCTTAAGGGTTTCTCCCTTGGATAAATTTAAAAGTGAATCCATGTGGTGGGTGGTGCACCACCGACCATATCCTAATGAGATATGTGTGGTGGTTTTTGTGTCAGAAGATGCTAAAGGCTCCATTCTCAGAAGTTAGGTATGTATAATGGTTAATGTTTTGTTTTATCGATCAAATGAGGGAGAGATGGATATGACCACTTATTGGGATCTAGAGTGATGGGGGCGTGATCCATGGTGGTTGGAATTGGTTGAGGAAAACAGTTACAATGGAACTTCTAATGTGGGGATCGATGTGTCAGTCATGGATATGTGGGATGGACTATGAATTGGATGTGGTGGCATCAAGATTCCAATGAGTAACCTATGAGGTATATGTTTGAGTTCCTCAAGAAGGCCATATGGGACATGTATGTGGTGATTGATCGGGATGAGCATTGGACTTGGGTTCGTGTTAGTTATAAAGGCCATCTAGGGTGGTTGTAGTGAATATGTGTTAGTGGGTGCTATAGAGAATGATGAAGGTTTGAGGAATAATAGATTCCCTGATGTTGGGGTTTACTGAAAGTTGGGATATACTCTAGTGGGTCTGATAGATGATGGTGGTATTCCTCAAGTGAGAATGTTCCATGACCATGTGAAGTTGTAATGTACCAACAGTGGGAGTTTTTCATTTCGGGATTAATCAGACAGGATAGTCTGACATGGATTGGAAAAAAAATGAAAGTGGTGAGTTGTAAACCACCTTTGATGGATGTTTTGAAATTATAAGTGTATTTCGGGAATGTAAATGGGGTTTTAGGTAGAACCAATTTGTCTTTAGTTTGTATATGGATGAAAGATACACATCCATTCCAGGTGGTTTCAATGGTAGGAATGGAGGCTGATGTTGGTTGGTGTTCTTGTGGAAATTTGGGTGCAGTGAGTTAGGAAACACACAATGTGCATCATGGAGGCTTGGTTTTGAGGTTTTAGTGGTCTTTTTGATGGTGGAGGTTCCAACCATTGGAAGTTAGTAGTTATGAGCCCAAGCGTATAGTGTGGAGCACCATATCGGGCAAGTGGTCGGTTGATGATGTGACCGAGTTTCAGGTTGGATAGGCTTGTGTAAAATCCATATTGGTGTTTGGTTTTGGAAATGGGTGTTGTCTTGGGTTTTGAATGGTTAAATGATTGAGATGAGTGTTATGCTTTGGCTGTGTTTCATATATTTGGATATGAAGTAAAAGCATTGGGCCATGAGTTGAGGACTGATGTAGGTCAACGAATGTGGTTGGTTAATTGTATGTTTCTTGGGGTAACGCCATGGTTGGGTCATCATCAGGTTTAGAAAGTAGGATAAGTTGGTAACTTGGTATGCTGCTTTGTTTGGGCCTATAAGGAGAATTATATTGGAGTGGTACTGATTAGCTCTCCCAAGGGGGTAGTGTTTGTTTCAATTCCCCTTTGTTTGGTAGTTTTAGTGATATTACCCAGACTTTTCTTCTTTGTGCTGATGTTAGTAATATTGGGATTAAGGTCAATATGTCCTTTGAGGAGCATCTGACCAGTGACGTGGATCACAAATAAAAGGTTTATGGGGTAAGACCATTTTTTTGATCCAAATCTTGTGATGATATGGACTTTTTTAGGAGGAAACTTGGGAGATGAAAGTTGATAAGTGGGAATGATGGTCCAACCAGTTGTCTTAGAGTCCTAATGATGCTAGGGAAAACAGCTCAAGGAAAAGATTTTATAAGTTGGGGAGGTTTTAAGATCCTGACTCTGAGATAAGGTATGTTCTAGATTATTTTTTTAGGTTTATGTAATGTTCTCGGGGTTTAGGGTAGGTCTCGAGGGTGTTCCAGGGGTTCAGGGCATGAAAATGTAGGAAAAGAGGCCAATTTGTGTTGAGATCACAGTTGGTACACAGTTAGTAGTAATTGTGTACCGCAACTATGCAGCCTATAGAAGGGGTGTGCATAGTTAAGGAAACTATACAATATGTACTAGGAGACCATGAAACTTGAGGTCCCCTCAGATAGTGGCGAAAACACAACCACTGCACAGTTTGTCAAACTGTGCAGGTGACCAGGCAAACCATGTGCCACGATTTCCTCTTGGATAGAGGGAATCACATAGTTGGTTCATGGTTTTCCAAATCATGTGTCCAAACCATGTGCCTCATTAAATAGTGTGGTTTTACCATTTTACATCATAAAATTTAATCATTCTTCCCTTAATTTATCCCCCATTTGACCCCCTATAGCTAGGGTGATGAACCAACAACCTTATCCTCCTCCATGGGTGTTTCTCCTTTGATTCTTAGGCATTTGAAGTGTCATTGGGTGTGAATCAAATCTATAGGTAAGTATTCAACTCTATTTACTTCAATTTTTTGGAAGATTCTTGGTGTGTTACTTCCTATCCTTCCAAAGATCTAACCCTTGTTTTCTAGGGCGTTCTTCACCATGGTGCTTGAGACCATTTTAGTTCAAATCATGGGTCATGTTTGGATGAGTAGTTGTCTATGAGCATGAGGTAGGTGGTATATAAGATTTTTCCCATAGTCTTACAGTTCTATAAATATATGTGGTTGTTCTAATTTACTACTTGATATGTTTTATGTTCTTGGATAAAAAAGGTAGTTTGGGACATAGATTGAGGTGAAAGACCCTTCATGGACCTTATCAGATTTGTTTATGATGTGAGACCAAACCTAGGTCCACCCTTGGGGTATGCCAAACCCTTATAAATGGTGAAATGAATTGGTAAACATTAATATAGGGGAATTATGAAAGTTAATGGGTTGTGAATTGTAATTTGGCATACGAACATGGTTAATGGGATAATTTTAATGTTTATATGTTAGTTTTTGTAAATTCCCATGGGGATTTTGAAATGGTTTAAATGAAATGTTTTTCATTTTAATCTATCTATGGTTTTCAATGACATAACATGATGTTTTGAAAATGGGTAATATTCTAAAAGTAGGTGTTGAACTCAAAGTGATTTGAACATGGGTTTTCTTAATATATTTCAAATGATGATTTGAAATGGGGGTGTGGTTTCCCTTTTTGTGAAAATGTTTTAATGGTTATTTTAAATGGATGGAGATGGAAATGGAAGACTTGGGTCATGGTTTATATTTTCAAAGGTAAAGGCCCATGTTTTAAAGGGGTAATTCAAGATTAATTTAAAAAGAGTGTTTGGTTTTGGTTCTTATTTCCATAAGAAAAGGGTTTGGTTTTATTTATGACATGATTTGATTTTAAGGGTCTATTAGGGCCTTGGTAATTAAAATGACATATGGTTAAATGTAAAAAATGGTTAAATATGCATGCACATATGGGTAAATGGTATGAGTGGGGTATTTAAATGAGGCTTTACTCCCACGGGTCGGGCTAGATTGATGCTCTAGGACCATTGATATATTGCATGACTATGATATTGGAATGAGTCTCCTTATCCTTGGGCTGATCTAGACTGAGGCTTTAGAACCCTTGATATAATGTATGAATAAGGTATTGGACATAGGCTCCTCATATTTGGGTCGAGCTAGACTAAGAATCTAGGCCCCACCGATTTATTTTATGGTTAGGGATGTAGGATTGAGGCTCTATGCTCCCAAAGTATAGACATGATATGGTTACTTGGACTGATGCTCCAAGGTACATGGATAAATTGAATTGATTAGTGAATGCGCCTTATGGCTAAGAGTATGTGACCCCATTTATACTATAGTTTAGGATCTTGACATAGTCAGAGTGAGTTAGGTTAGTTCGATTTTATGATAGAACTCAAAAGGATAAAATGGGAAATTAATAGTTGATTAAATGTGAAACATGTTTCTTTTATTTTCCCTATTTATTTATTACACCTTGATCATATAAATAAACTATTGTATAGATTGATTATATATTTAGAAACTATTAGTGGTGGCCTACTGAGTTGTACTCACACCCTTCTTGGGTCTCCATGACACTTGGGTACCTGTGTAAAAACTACTTGTTTTCTGGTACAAGTTCAGGATAGAGACCTAGTGTTTGGATTTTTCATAGGATTATGGGTTAGACCATGGGGTGTCAAGACCAAGTTGTAACTGGTATCTATGTTTGGGAACTTTTATGGTTTTGTTACTAGAGGTTTTATTTGTATGAATGCTTGACATGTTGTGTATGAATTCCATGTTTATATTATGTTTCACTTAGTTATTGTCAGGCCTTAACTTTAGTTGTTTTTATTATTATTTCTTTTGGTTTATACATATGTTGATATTATTTTTGTTGTGGTTACACTCTAATAAGAGAGAATATCCTCCCTACAGTACCTTTATAGACCCGTTCTGGTAGTTGGTAGCCTCTGGTATATGGGGAGGCACACCTGAGGTCAAGTGGAGACCTAGCTCGGGGCATCAGTTATAGTGAATTCTAGGTTGGGGCATTAAAAAACTTTTTGTTGTCTACAAAGGAAACAACATAGGTGGGAAAAAATACCATTAATATGTGAGTATATATATACCTAGTAGGATGACCTAAAAATAAAAAGGGAAGAATGGGATACTAGTTAACTCGAAACCCAAGTCAAAGGTAAAGGAAAGACATAATAAATATGCTATAAAAATAGAGAACTAAAGATGCTGAAAATTCCCAATCTTTACTGCCAAACCATACAAGTATATAACATTGAAAGCAACCCAAATAATCAAAACTAAAAAACTACCTAGTTCTCTATAAAAATCCATATCACCTCTCAGAGACTGCAGAGGGGGAATAATTCCTTGCTTAGGTATGCATATAATTTGATGGATCACCAACCCCAATAGAGGACTCACACCTAGGAAAGAAAAGCATTTCAATCAAGGGAGAACCAACTCCATAGATAGAGGAACCATGCCCTTTCCTTGGAGGAGTTCCTAAATCCATCAATCGTATAGGGGGGGGGTACCTTGTTGATGTATAGGGTGTACCAACCCTATATTTGAATTAGAGGACCCATGACCCGACTCTTCAAGGGAGTACCAAAATCTATAAAGTGTGTAGGGGAATTTCTACCTATCATTAACACATAGCCATGGGAGTAACTAAAGCTTGTTTATGCTCTGATCATATCGTATTAACCCAATCATAAACCCAATAAATCTAAATAATTCAAACTATCTAGGAAATCTAAAAAAACTTTGATGTTAAAGAGGATATAACTATCAAATTGTACATGGAAAAAATGCTTATAATAGACTACTTAGTTGTCCAATCTCAACACTTAGGATAAACAAGTGAAAATAATGCTCTAAGGAGTTCATAAAAAGCTATGTGGTGGCCTTCAAGACATTCCACATGGTTTTGTGAAGCAGTGGAAAACATACCCTGGGGCGTGTGTCTGCCCACACACCGGGGGGGGGGGGGTATACAACACCATGTGATTTCCACTTGGGGTGAGGTCAGGTTAGTGTAGACTCGGCCTAGGGCCCTACTACCTCATCTAAGTAAAAGTTTATTCCACCATAGGGGGGAATTATGACCCATGCGGGATATCCCACACACCCCTCATGCCGCCCAAGGGGAGGTGGGCTAGTCGATAGCCTGCGTGCCTTCAGGATGGTTGAGATAATGTTCCCAACCAGATTGAAAACATACTTTGATGGCGAAGAAGATAAAACCATCACATTGTATATGAAAAAATGATTATAATAAACTACTCACTTGTCTAATTATGATACTTAAGTGAAAATGTGCGAAAAATGATCAAAGGAGTTCATATCGAGCCACATGGTGGCCCTCAGGGTGCACCACATAACATTTTGAAGTTGTGGGTAACATTCCATTGGGGAATGTGTGTCCCTACATGTGAGAAGGGGGAGGAAAGGGTGTATTCCTACATGCGTACTCCACCCAGGGCTTGGTTAGATAAATGTAAAATTGGCTTGGGGTGAACTTAACTAGCTAGAAATTTGGGCCACCATAAAGGGGGGACACTGGACCATGGGGGCTTGCACATGTTCCCCTAAAGTTACTTAGGGGGAGGATAGCTAGTAGGACAACCTATATTCCCCTTATTGGGTCAGGCCAATGCCCCCAACTAGCTTGGATCATTTTTCCTTATAGTCAAATCAAGCTTCCATGCAGGGTTGACCCAACTGACTTGTCTGTGCCACTCGATCTTGCTCAGGATGGTATGGCTTGACCCACCAATGAGTCTCAATCCACTTTATCTACTAACCATGTGGTGGAAATGTGTCCATTATATCCTACCCAATTTAATGGTCGAGAAAAATCATAATATTCTATTCCTTCATGAAACCTTAGCTATCATTCTCATCAAAGTTCCTACTTCACCATCCATCCACTACTCATTGTCCATGTAAAAAACCACCCTAGATTTACCCTGAACCTAAGATAGTTCACTGCTAACCCTAGGCACTTCCCATCTGATCACTACAGGCTTTTGAAAAATGGTGAGGGATGACATTATACCATGGGGGAACTATTTCCCTCAAATACTAAGAATCCATAAATTGGACTTCAATACACCAATAAAGTAAAGTAATGATTATGAGCAGACATGTATGATAATTCTAATGTCATACCATAATAAAGGATACATTCTATACAATTCAAAACAATGTGAAAATAAAAAAAAGAATACTCATGTCTTAAATGGTTGGTGTCCACCTCATACCACACTCAATCCATCTCCAAGCTCCATAAATGAATGCTTTCGAATCAAACCAAGTTCCATGAACCATGCCAATGAAATACCTAAAAAAATATAAATACATATTTACATATGTACTAGAGTGTATATGTAGGGGTTAGTATACACATTCCTAGTAGTAATTTCACCAAAGGGTTCTATAATAATTCTATAATAGGAAAATTTGATCATGTTAATTCTAAAAACATATAATAAAGTACCATTTACATTTTTAATGGAAACAAATAACAATTCTATCAAAGTACACATGTTAAAATATAAAAGTGTAAGTGGAAAAAATTATGTTCTATATTTAATATCAAGGAATCATAGTAAACGAACTATAAGACTATGATAAGGAAACTTAGAAACCCCCTTGGAGCACCATGTCCTCAGGGTTTTATTATTATAGGAGAACCATGTCCACATGGATTGATTTATGAGGGAGTGTTGTGTCCCCCATGTATTTATTTATAAGGAAGAATCATGTTCCCATAGTTTGATTTATGAGGGAGAAAAATGTCCCATGATGACAACATTATTAAGCATTAGTAATTAACCTGTAATCCCACCTATAAACCCAAGGTGTTCCCATGAAGATTTACCACAAATTAAGGGAAATAGATTAATCATAACAAAATATATAATAAACTTCAATTTCTATTACCCTCCATCCCTCAATAAAACATCCCTATATATGTTCAATTTATGATAAGATGAATCTATAATACCAAGGGGTTAAACCATATAATGCATTTAAAATAACTAAAACTCCCCCTTTATTCATGGAAATACTTTATAAAAATGTTTCAATGATCCTTTATAGTTTATATAAACATGTCATGTAAATATTACCCATAACATCTTTATAAAAATATAACTAGAATTTTAATAAAAACTTGGTATTCATTAGTATTATATGATTATAATTTATACATTTTAAGCAAGATATACTCTATGAATTAAACAAAATAAAAGGAAAACATTGATTAATTTATAAATTATTATCAAATATATCATATATGATTTTGTTTCATTTGAAACCTACTTTAAAATAAGTAATCATAAATGGTTTATCAATTTATAAAAGAGGTATAGAACCCCCACCTTGGTATATTGGAAAAAAGGATATCATCAGAACCATAAGAGTAAAATATATCAAACACACCTAACAAATCATAAATAATTTAGAATTATACTTTATTAAAAGAAATAAGGGGATTCTTTCATGACCTAAGTATGGAGATACTCACTAAGCATTAATGAGACACCCAAACCATTAGAGATGGATTGTAGAAACACCCTAATATCATCCTCTAACCATCACACACCAATTCCCTAATTAAAATTAAAGAAACAAGATAAAAAAAATCAATTTGAGGAAACATAGAGAAATTATTACTAGAAATAGATGTGACTTTGAAACCATCTCTAATAGAGTGATAACGCATCAAAGGGACCTTCTTTACCCTTCTAAAGGGAAATTCCTTTCAAAATTGAGGGTTTCATCATCTTATAGAAAACCCCTCAATATGAAATCTCTAAATGAGTCAAAATCTACATGAGAGGAGAGAATAAAGATAGTAAGAATAAGAGAATAAGGAAATAGGGGATATCCTAGATTTTGAGTCCAATTTTCCATGAAAAACGAGTAAGGAGAAAAGATATTAAAGGAGAAGAAATATAGAGGTAGAGGTCCCACATGGATCATTCAACACCCCAATAATAATAATGACGATGACGATGATAATGACGATGACTATGATGATGACAACAATGATTATGATGATTATGATGAGGATGATGATGATGATTATGATAATCAATGAAGTCTCAAGTAAGGATCCAATGATCCATACCCCTATATTTATTTAAAATAAAAAGTGAAACAAGAGTTATAATGAATATCTATAAATACGGGTATAGATATCCCCTATAACATTCAAAGAATAAAGATGAAAAAATCCACTGAATATTTTAAAAGACTAGAAGGAAAATTTATCCTCAGTTTCCCTTTGAGAGAGAATCAAAAACTGAGTTTTCCACATGGTAGGTGTGTGTCACCTACAAATGGAAATATTCCAATAATTTTAGATGGTCAATACACTCATAGTAGGTTTTATATGGGTATATACAAAGTGATTTATAGATAATGTTTTCCATGTTTTTTGAGTCACTTTCAATCTAGAATCGGGTCCAACTATGTTGTTTTGCATGCTTAACCACATAAATTACAACTGAAAGATTTACCTTAAGATAAATTCAATTCCCAAAATAATTTAAAAAGGATCCTTTCAAAAAACCATGACGCATCCTGAAAAAACCATCACAAGCAACTTATCATGGAGCACCAAGGGTCAAACTGTCAACATTGACCTTAATATATATTAGTAAGGGGGTATCTATATGGTAAATTTCATCCTCCAAGTCCTACTTGGGATGGGTTAAACAATAATAAGAATAATGATGATAAGATATTCATGAGTTTTACTCATAGGGAACTTTTTAAGTTTGGAAGTATAACATATATATTTATAAATATATATGAAAACAAATCTTGAATCTAGACACAAGCTTCTAAACTTGAGTCCATTTCTTTGATTCTAGATCAGATGGAAGCCTGACCCAATAATAGTAATCAAAAAATTATGGACCTTCCCATTGAGGGAAAAATCACTAAGGTATAAAATAAAATAATTAAGATCATTATAAATTGGTTGTTCAATAAGGAACAAATGAAAAATATATCTCTATATAGAATTCAAGAACCTACATTCAAATAAAATATGATAGTAGGTCATAAACCCCCCAAGGGATGGCCTACCTCTAATACCCATTTTATTATAAAGTGTCTACAATCCTGATATATTTTTTCCATAAATGGATTTATAATATCTTATAGAATACTATTTTATTTTTACCATTTTTTCTTAAGCATGCATCAATAGTAAGCACTTTTGTTTTTCATGTCATCTCATGCCATCCAAACCCTATCATGTATTCCCTTTAATCAGTGCACCAATTTTCTTGATCTCCCTTCCATCATCACCATTGATGATAAACCATTCCACATGAATGCATTCATTATCCACAATTCATCACATTATGTTCCATGTGTAACCACACCATAAACATGTATTTAAAAAAATGTCACATGAAAAATAAATCCAAATACCTAATTAATCTATAAAATCAACTTTAAATATTTAAAACACTAGGACACTTTTTTAAATAGTTAAAAACCTCTTCCCAAATACCACTAAATAACCCATGATAATAAAATACACAATCAAAGTGTTTTGAAAATAAAATTTTAAAATTAAAAATATTAACAATTTATATTAAAATTACCATTAAAAAAATTTATTTTAAAATTTATTAAAATTGGATGTTACAAATAAAAACTTTATATCCCTAGAAAGGCACAAGAAACTTCTATAACAACCCATTTATTTGTTGATTCAAATCTATTACAAGCTTAAAAATCCACTCATATGAACTTTCATAAAACCTATATAAATATTAACAAAAAATTATGAAATCCTTTTACTTAAAATAAACAGCATACAAGAAAACAAACTCACAGGATCAAAACCCATGAACAATATGAAAATAAATTATTCAAAACCATTTACAAAAAGAATTAAATTTCTAAAAACCTCATTTGAAAATCAATTTACATTATAGATACTTTTCATGATAAAATTTAACTCTAATGATTCATATAGTAGACATCTACACCACCAAAATACCTCATTATACATCAAAATTAATCTCTCAACCACCCAAATATAACCAAAAACTCCCCATCATAAGGAATTCCCATGACCACTAAGGTTCAACCATTAATTTTATCCAAGTTAATTTATTTATATTTCCTTGAGGAAGGGTCTAAGGACTAACCATATGGTAATATAGAAAACATATAAGGCACTGGATTCCTCAAACCACTTACTTTTCAATTTTTAGGTATTAAAGGTGTTGGAGAAGTCTTAGAAAAAGTTTGTAGTAATATAAATAAGATTTTGGTTAATTTTTTTAGTTACCAACATGGAACATTCCGTGACCATGAATGTTGTGTTATGGACAGATAGATGGAGGAAGAAGATCTACTATGATTAGAATCATTATGCCATGATGGATGAGATTGAGGCTTAAGGATAATGTTGTGGTGATGTGTTAAGGCTATGAGTTTTAAGAATATTTTTGATTAGATGAGGGAGTCATGTTTTGGTGTGGTAAGGATGGCCACAATGTTAAGGGTCTTGAGGTGAGGGATGTTACACCGTGGGGAGGGGTGTTGTGTTGTGGCGACCTTAGTGGTCAAGTTCCTTGTTTTTTCATGTATGGGGTTAGTTATGTCAAGTGTCCAATTAGATTTCTTCCAAAACCTTTTACTTCTACCAAACCCTAATAACTATGTAGATCATATTTAGTGATATTTCATCCTAATTTAGTGGCTTTTGGCCCTTGACTTCAAGAGAAAAATCTCCTCAAGATCCAAGGTGATATCTTCTTTTATTTCCCCTAGTTCTTTCTCATTCTTTATACTTAGAGAGGTTATGGTAGTGGAGATCCTTAAATGTTGGTAATTCTAGGTTGAGTGATTGATAGAGGCTGTTTTGGTATAGGATGTTGATGTTTTACTTGGGTGTTCTTAGCTTCATGATCACCTTTCTCTTCTCAATCATGCATTGTGATCTTAAAAGCATCCTTTGAGGTAAGTGATTCAAAACTTATCTTTTATTATTATGTGTGAATATGGATTAATCCTGATTTTTATTTCATTGTGTGGATAATATGGATTAACCCAAATAAGATAATAAATCATACTAAATAAATTGAAGGTAAATAGGCCGATTCACATGTATTTTTCTTGATTCCATGTTATTACTTATATGTTGATGTTACTAGTTTTATGTTCACTACTGTAGAGACCTTGGTTTTTTTATTTATATATTCAAATCACTTTTCAAAAAAAAGGGTTAATCACATAAAAGAGGGTAATGAACCAATTACATGGAATATGAAATTGCAATGTTGATGTTTATACCAGAAATTATAAACTAACATGGAATAATGATTAATTATAGGGATTATTTATTATGTTTTAATACTGTGTTTCTATTGTTTGTAGAGTATTTATTTTCATGGTTAGAATGGTATTAGATGATTATGGTGTGTATTTGAGATGATAAGGTGTGGATTGGTTGCGATGATAGAGGATGGGTTAGTGTATGATTGTTGTAGTGGTGGAATGACTGATTGTATGGAAAATGGATGAATTTATGGCTATTGTGGCAGTGATGGGATAGTGTGGGGCCTTTTTTTATAAGATGGGTTGATATGGTTTGTGTCATGGTTGCTCATTAAAATGGTTTAATAATGAATTTAAATTAAATAATTAATAACTAAATAGAAATAGAATGGTTTGATAGGTTAATGTTATGTTGAAATTATAAATGAAACTGATTGGTAAATGAAATATGCTAAAGTGGGATGGTGATCGTAAAGTGAAAGTGTTTATATGAGAATATAATAGCTGGAATAAATATAGCTTTATTAATGAATGGTTTGATATTGAATTTGGTCAATCAGATGTGATGTGGTTGGTAATAGTAAATCTAAAATTTAATAATGATGTGATTAAATGGGAATTTGTCTCTTATTGTGTGGCTATTCAAAGTGGTTAGGAATAGTGGTGTAGTAGTTTTTGTAGTGGTTGTTGATGTGACGTGGTTGGGTTGATGTGGTAGTTGCAGGATGAGTTATGTATTATTAGTAAAACCTTAGAAATGGGTTTTTATGTGACTATTATACTTTTTATTTTCATGATATTTCTTATGCACCACTATCCAAGTTAGATAAACATACTTAAACTGATATAGTTTTAGGCTTTAGGTGTTTTCCTCAACATTTAGGTTGTAAAGGGAACAAATGACTGAATAATCCCTCTCCCCCTCTCTTATAGATGTAGTATAGTCTATAATGGCCTGAAGTTATGATGCATGGGTTGTAATGGATTGAAGTTAGAGTGCTTATGATGTGATGTGGTAGTGATGATGAGGTAGAGGTTATGATATAGTGCATGGTGGGGGACATGTGTGGTAGGATGAGGATATAAGGTTTATGTCATTCATGTTCACATTACCCTACTATGATGAGGATATGATACGTGATTATGATGCAGTGATATGGTATATGGTAGTCATTTTGGTATGATGTGGTTATGGTATGTGATATGTGGTTATGGTTATAATGTGGTTATATGGATAAGAAAGATATGGGAGCATCAGGATGTATTCCAGTATGACATGAGTGCGACTAGATTAGTGGAGAAGTGGTTACAATGTACCTTCCTGATATATTGTTTTGATTCTATGTTATTACACTTGGATGTGTTATTAGGTGAGTGATCCTTAACGAGGATGGGTGATAATAGACCAAATTTAGGTGTGAGTTGGATCTGCTATTTACTCACTGAGGCATTAATACGCTTCATCCACATTTTCACAAATGGTTTTAGGGAGGATCCTACTGAGTATACTTTTAAACTCACCACTATATATATATATATATATGTTTTTAAGATTTATAGGAAGGTGTTGGTGACCAGGCCAAACCTTACTAGCTTGCAGAGTTTGTGGCAGGTGTTTGCGTATTTCTATCTAAACAGCTCACGTAACATCATTAAATCCACATGGTCATGATCAGATTAGAAATTTATATTGTTCCTAAACCACACTAACTACAAAATCATATCATGGTGATAACATGGGGTTGAACCCATGAATAATAGGTAATGTAGTGAAAATTATTAACCAAAGTTTGGGTCATCTAATTTCAATTAATTTATTAAAATAATGGTAGAATTGAAAAGAAAAAAAAGTATAGAGAAAATGTAGAAGAAAGGGGAACCAATTTCTAAGAGTGGTTTTAATAAATAATTTAATTTCACTTCACTTAAAAAACAATAAAATTAAATATTTTTTCAATCAATCAATTTTATAGATAATAGAAATGATCAATCCCTATCAATTTCCCCTGGTATCTCAATTCATGGTGGTTTAATTAATTATAATAACTAAAGCACATTAGGATCAGATTTCCAAAAGTAGAAGAATAATCCAAATCATTGATCATGAATTTATTATCTCAATCATGTTGGTGTTCATTCACAATTGAAAGCATTTGTTAAATTAACCAAAGATTAATAAAATTAATCTACAGACATAACATGATACTATTGAATGAAATCATCTCACGAGTGAAGGAAAATCATAATTTTTTTGGTACACACTCCCTTTAACTGATTCTATTCTCCCCTATAGATTTAACCAACCATCATCAGGTGATCTCCAATTATGAATAAACCAAATTCCATAGAGAAGAGAATAAAGTAAAAGGTTTGGAGAAACAATAATTGAATCAAAATAAAATTCATTTGATGTTACAAAAAAAACAGAAAATCTGGAAAAGAAAACCTATATACAGTGAATGATCCTCAAGCCAAAACCCTAGAAGAAGCTCTCCAGTGGTTGATGAATGATCTTTTCTCCATGGTAATATCCAACTTAAATAGTTCTATAAACCACACATGAAGTGACCCAGTCAAACTGAAGTTAATTCCCCTAAAATTTAGATAGATTGAATCTTTATGTTTTCTATTACGATTATTTTTCGATGTAAATACATGATTTATGATGTGAATAATGCAGATCCATATCATTTCTCAAAAAAATTATGACATAAATCATGTATTTATTTCATAAATTACTTATGTGTGTCTTTCTTATATCCCAACTATCTTACATCGTTAATGACATTCACGACATAAATCTCTTTTTGGTCCTACAAAACTCACATTGTAAATGGTGTTAAGATCATGGAATCTTATTTTATAGTGTATAAGGCATAAATTCCTCTTAAATCTAGCTTCAATATTTGTTTCAACTTCAATCCTCTATCCTAGATTCATTTTCATTTTCATGGTGTCGCGCCATGCCTCTCCGCGATGTGGTGCGAAGTGTGCACATCTTTCTAGATTGCCACATTTCCAACCAAATTACCCTGATTCAACAAAAATGCCAATTCTACTATAAGAATATAAAAAAAATCAAGAAGTAATTAATATCATATTAAATCAATTAAAACCCAATGTAAACACATATAAAAACCCATGAAAATATGTATTAAATTTAGAGATATCACTATTGTAGGAGTTTATTTTGATATTTTAGAGCTTATTTTATATATTCCTTTACATGTATTTGTGGGATATTGGTTATGTTTTATATTATATGGTGTTGATTAGTTTCTCTTCATTATATATTATTGTGAGGTTTTTATATTAATTCCCCTCATATGTGTGTTTTTATACCCTCGATGCTATTCATTAACTCATGGACTATTGAAGGTAGGAGTCAGGGGTCACCCTCATCTTCACTACTATCCCAAGAGGGGTATTAATGGGGGTGGGCATAATATAGTGGTATCAAATATTTGGTTAATATTTAGGATACAATTTTTATTTAATCACTTTTTATTATTTAATGGGTTTGATATGGTGACAATATCGATCAAACTTAGCATGTGATATAGAAAGGGAGACCAGTTAGGATAGATGAATTTATACCCCCTTATGATATGATGTAATAAACTTAATCTTATTAAACATACTAGGTGGGATGATGCTATTAGGGGGGTAGAGACCTAGGAGAGTCACATGAATTATGATTTTCTATGATTTTGATTGAATTGGGGTGATTATTGGAAATGAAATGAATTTAATTAAATGATCTCAAATGAAAATTCCTATTTCCAGGCTTAGGATTTCTCATATTCTATGTTGTAAAAATTACTGGTGGTTATCTTCTATGTGTGGATTAGGATGGGGAGGTATGACATGATACGCCAATTGGATATAGGAGTATTGACTTGGCCGAGGAGGATGAGTCTTGTAGGAAAACATTGTGAGAGTTTCAACATTAGTACTTGAAAAAATATAAGGAAATTTTCTCTAACCAGGATACAAAGTAGTGGTTGTAGAAGCTTGAGTTTTCTTTTAGTCCATGTGCAAAAATATAATTTGATCTTATTGGTTATTAGTTCTTTGAGGGGTGTTACTCACCAGTGGTGGTTTCTATATCTCAGTAATTATGAGGAGTTAGAGGTATCATGGGATGATTTCTAGAATCATTTACATGTATAGTTTCTCTTATAAACACTAAAGGAATCTAAATAGTATGAGTTATTCTATCTTTGAAAAGGTATCATGAGCATGTGGGATCTTGGGGTCTAGTTCAATAACATTCTTTGATATTCTCATGATATATTCCCAAATGAAGAATCTAGAGTAGGAAATTTTGAAGAAGTGTTGCATCTAGAGATCCAACATAAATTCATACCATTTATGTTACCTATGTACCTGGAGGTGTAAGCTAAGGATGAGGTTATTAGGAAGATACATGTCCGATCCAGGTCATCTTGGGTGGGGAGTCGTTATATCCTCTTAAGGAATAAATCTAGAGATATAGGTTCTTGGATGTCAGGGTAGTCATGGTTTTAACTAATAGGGAGTCAGTATCATCCCTATTTATGCTTATTTGGAGTTGGTAGTTCTCAAGATTATACCAGTAGCTATTTTCTAGGTGTTCATTGATTGTGTAGGTCATGATCATCATCGATTCAAGTTCCTGATCATTCTCAATGGCCATCATGGCATAGGTGGTTATATTACGGTGTAACCTTATTAATAGTTTCCTCCAAGGTATAAATACCCAAAGCTAAAAATATCTTTATTTTACATCATTTCCATTTTATAAACATTATATCTCATAATAATCTCATAATCCCAAGAATAGAAGGTTTAATTTCTTTGAAGATTAGTTATATAAGAAATTTATTTTACAATACTTATGAATATTTCTCTATAATTGATCCATTCTATAATCCTTCTATACTTCTCATAAGTTATAATAATATTCATAATATGAAGAATGGAAACATAAAAGGGGGTGAGAAAAAATGCTTAATAATAGAATAATCAGAGTAAATAATGATAGTGATATAACACATATAAGTTAGAAGCCATAAAATGATATCATAAAGAGAATGATCATAAGCATGGAAACACGACATAAGGAAATGATATCATAAGATCATAGAATCATAAATATATAGAAGCAACATAAAACATAAAATCATAAGCATAAGTGAAGGATCATTTCCAAGACTATCACAGTGGAAATATTCCCATTGGGTATTGAGTTCACTCCTCATTCCCATAAGTAGAGTGGATAGAGTCCCATAATGTATTTGGTCCACTCCACATTTTGTTTCATATTATCTCATGAGATGTAAAGATTTAACCAATTCATTATAGGTCTATATAATTATATTCCAACCAATCACATAATGAAAATCATAAAATATACATGCATATATGTTCCACATGAGTAAAAATAACTATACATAAAGCATAATCATAATAAAACCCAAGAGAAAAAAGTGGGTTTCATAATCCCATATCAATGAATAATCAAAGGCTATATCATAAGGATTTCTAAAATAATAAGTAATCAAATAATTTTGGATGTTCATATTGAATAAATAAGTATAGGTCTTTAACATTAAGTTCTAATGTATAAAAATTCATGAGAAGTATTGGAGAAGTAAGAATAAAAATGAGCCACTTAGGTGATGCTTTATGAAATGGCTAAAGTATATTTTAAAGTAAGGTGATTATTATTTTCCTTTAGAAAAAAATTGAACTAGGAGGGGTTTGGATAAAATAATAAGGGTTTTCAAAAGTATTTCATGGTCTAAAATATTTAATGGATGTGGTACTTGACATGAAATAATAAATTGTAAAGTTTCCTTAAATTGAGTTCACTTAAAGGAGATAATTGTGAAGGGAAATTAAAACATGTATTGTACCCAAAAAATAAAGGTATAGTAAACTAGGTATATATGTAAGGAAATTATATACAAAATATAGAAGAAATATATGATAATAAGTTCGATTAAAAGGGAAAAAAGTAAAGAGAATGCGTAACCCAAAAGTAATGAGGGTGGTTTAAAAGATCCCTTTTTATGTTTTAAAATATACTTATTGAAATCCCACATCATAAAAAGGGATAATAAAAAATTATTTTGAAAATAGGATAATGTAAATATTAATTTTACATGAGATAACACATAATTATGCTTCCAAATATAAAGGAGAACATTAGTGGGAAGGGAAAATATGGATATGGAAGAAAAATCATCATTAAAAATAATGAAAATTATTCTTAACAATGTCATAATTTTATAGAGAATAAATTCCTCAAGTAGGAGATTTGAATAAAAAGTTTCATTACCCTAAAGATAAAGTGAAAGTTCAATATAAAATATCATGGTGGAAAAGCCAAACATAGAAGTAATAAATTCATCATGAAACATTATGACTCAAAGAAAGGGGGGTTTGAGTTTACAAAAACCCATACAACTATAAAATCACTTGAATTAAAAACCATTGGAAAGAGAAATTGAGATGAATTTTTAAATAAATTATATTTAAATAAAAGTATTATTTAAATAAATCTAAGTCAAATATTTACATTACAAAATGGGAACAAGTGGTAAACATAAATCATATCCCAATAAATCAAAATTGAGATGCAAAAACCCTTAATTTGGGTCCTGATTCATTATGCGCATGAAATTTATGTCTTGAATAATAAAATTAAGTTTATTAAAAACTTTATTAATAATATTTTTCATCTATATTTAATTATATAAGTTCTATTTATTATCATATTCTATTTATTAATTAAATAGTTTTTTTCTTATGGTGGTTACTTGAGGTTGTTCGGCCGATTTATATGAAACTTTTTTGGTATATTGAATGTGGTCAAATGTGTTGTAAAATTGATTAATAATATATATAATTATATATTTTTATGAATTTATTATTTAATCAGATTTTTTTTATAATTTCTTAGATTTCCCCAAATGGACTCAAATTAAAAAAGGTGTCTGAATATGTTCATTTAAGGCTGTTAAATTTACTATGACTGTTTATTATTAATATAATTTATAGAATTTCTAATATTATATTTACATAATATTAACAGTTCTATAAATATAATTTTTATTCATTAAATATTTTTTTAAATTCATCCATGTTAGGAAACAATGTAAAATAAAATACGTTGTTCCATGGAGGCTATAATCCGCAGGTACACACAGACGTCACTCTCATTTTTCATTGAAATGGAGGGGGTAGAAAAGTAAAATAATTATAATTTCATAATATTAATAATGTTTTAAATATTATATTTTTTTCATTATATAAATCATTTTAACTATCCATGAAAGGAGGTTATGTAAAATAGAATGCATCATTCATAGAGGTGGTAATCTGCACATATGCATGACGACGTCTTCATTTTTCGAATAGTTTTAGAGAAGGGTAGAAAATAGATATGTTATTAGTATAATAAAATTTCATCATATTAAAAATATTTATGTTATCATACTTTCATGGATATATAATATTTTATGGGGTAGAATAAGCAGAGAATCAAGAGAGTTAGGTTGAAAACATTACCTCTCCTTTTCAATATCCTCCCTTGGGTAACACATTAAGGCTGCTTAGCTTAGTATTTAGAAATACCAAGGAGTTCAGGACATGTGGATAAATTTTAGGATATACAAGGGTAGAGTTTTGGTTAATCTAATGATTTAATTGGTAAAAAAATACTGTGGAAGTGATCTCGTTTTATAAGTGAATAAAATGAAATTTTCATAAATACCCATTACTTTTTCAATGATGGAATGACACTATTCAAGGTTAAATAGATCAAAAGTGTAAAATAATTGAGTGGGGGATGTTATAAGTTCAATCATATATCCATTTTTTCTATGTTTTAAACATGTTTTTAGTCTTTTACTATTAGGTTTGAACTTTTACCCTTTTGGTTTTTACCTTAGTAATAAGTTTTTACCTAAGTAATTAAATTTTTAGTAGAAATATAAGATAAATATTCTTACCAAATTTTGATTTTATGAATATAAATTTATAATTAATCTGGTATAATTAAATTTCTAAATATGTGAAAATTAATTTTTATATGAAAACATATAATATATATAAAAACTGTTTTTGTAGAAAAATGATGTTTTAATCATTAAATGTTCTTCATATTACAAAAAATTAATTACCAATTGAATTATTAATAGTATATTTTTATATATATATAAAAATCATGTCATATTCATTATATAAAATAGATAAATTTGATTTATTCGATAAAAATTACACAACATTAACAAAACAATTCCTTGAAAATAACCCATTCACCATTATCATGGTCATTAATCTTAATCTTAGTAATCATAATTTTATGTCTAAAAATGAAATTGAGATTATTACATAATATGTATATATTTATCTAAAATATTAAATCTATTTTTTTAGATTTAATTTCTACAAGTGATGAAAACTAATTTGTAATATAAGTGAATAAAAATAGTTTTTAGAGTAAAATATTACTTAAGTTTCCAAAATATTAAACATGATTTTTATAAATTCAATAAAATATTTTTAAATTATTTATTTTAATTTATATTAAAAAAAATTAAATTTATTTTAAGTCATTCTTATATTATGATAACGTCATAAAAGTGACATTATTAAATAAATCGGTTGGTTTTTCACCATTCACCTAAAAATCAATTATTTTAGAAAAATTCCAAAAATAATCTTAATATAATATTGAAATTATAAATCAAAAAATAAAGCACATTTTTTTTCAAATTCAAATTTTAGAATTTAATAATTTAACTTTTAAATGTAAATATAAAATATAATGAAGGTCCATTTTAAATTGGAAAATGGCTTTTTAGATATTAAATATTCTTATTCTTATTTACTATCAATTACTAATTAAATCAGTGTTAATCTATTATTCATATCAATAATATATTTTATATATGATTATTTAGTTTCTTAAAATAAAGAGAATAAAAATCCAATTTTAGAAGAAAATATATTTATAGCACAAAATGATCTTATTAGTTATTTTCCACATTAATTTTATCAATGCATTATAATTAAAAATTTCCTTTATTTTATTTTTATATGTATTCCATAACATGAATACCTTTATTTTTCACCCACCAATTCAATGACTACATTTTAATGGTTATGTAAAGTTTTATGTTTTTTTTGGTTTGGTGTTGTGTATGAAGTATGTTGTTGAAAACATTAGATTTTAAAGGGAAACATAATTTAAAATCTTAGGGTATTACATGAGACCTTATTAAATGTATATATATTAGGATTTTGGTCCACCTAGAGGAGAATAATTAGATAGATAATGACATCATGATGCCCCTCACCCACAAAGACATAGGGCCAAACGTGGCTGTGAAGGCGGTCACTAGCAGGGCCTTTGGGGCAGAGGGGTGAGGTGTGTTTGGTTTCGTGCTATAGAGATTACATCACCTGGTGTTCCAAATATCATGTGAGGTACCATAATATTATATTCTAACTTGGCTTATACATTATTTGTTTTGAGAGATTTGTACTCCTTCATAGCACCTACCTTGGTTTGAGATCTAGGACTTAAGGTAGAAATACTTACAGTTCCCTTGGTTCTATCTATGCCATTTTGGGGTTAGTCTAGTTTTATTGATGTGTAATAGGGTTTTGGGGTGATGATAAGACAACATTAATCTCTGAAGGACTTTTTTTACTATATATATAACCATACAATGTCATTCTTGGCATGGATTGGTTTTACTTTATTCACATGATCATTTATTGATTCTAGAGGAGAGTCACATTCTTCAATATGGAAGTCCAAAATATGATTTTTTTGATGATATATATAATCATTTGGGTTATAAGTATTCAAATACTCTTTTATCTTAGTTTGTGGAGTTATTTTTGAGTTTGGTGGAAGTGCAGGAGACTGTATTCTCAAGAGTTGTAGAGGAGTTTTCAAATTTATTCCTTGAAGAGGTTATGACGCTACCCCCTCAATGTTATATCAATTTCATAATAGAGTTAAAAACTAATGTATCTTTTATTTTTATGGATACTTATTGGATAACATCTTATGATTTGTAGTATTTGAAGATTTAGATTGATGATTTGATGCAGAAGGGTTCCATCAGACCCAGTATGCCATCTTAGGGTGCTATGGTGTTATTCTCTAAGAAGACCGATGGTAGTATGAGGTTGTTCATAGGATACAATGATTAAACCCAATTATGGTGAAGAACCATTACCCCTTTCCAAGGATAGATGATCTGTTTAGTTAGTTAAAGGGATCTAATTGATTTTCAAAGATCAATCTTCAATATGAATATCATAATATGATAGTTAGGGAGGATAATATATTGAAGACTACATCAATGTGTCATTATGTTCACTTCAAGTTTATTATTATATCGTTCAGTGTCACAAATTTCCCAACTATTTTCATGGGAATTATGAACTCTATGTTTTTTATTTTTTGGATTAGTTCATGTAAGTTTTCATTGATGACATTCTTGTGTACTCAAATTCAGAGGAGTGAATATGTATAAGCATAAGTTTTATATGTGATAGATTCATTTACATAGAAATGTGGAATCTTAATAAATAGTGGTAGTGAATCCTTTAAAGATCAAAGCTATCATTTCTTAGGAAGGGCCCAATAATATTATAGAGGTCTATGGTTTTCATGATATTATTGGCTATTATTAGTTCTTTGTGTCCAATTTATCTTATAATATAAACCTTTTTATAAAATTTAATAGGAAGGACCTTAATTTTATATAGACTGATCAGCATTAGGAAGATTTGGACTACCCAAAGGATAAGTTGGTCCTCCCTCCTATCTTTCGATTGATAAAGGAGGGAGTTATGTTAGAGTTTTTTTTTAAATTCTTATCATAACAGTTTGGGTTACATATCAATGTAGTAGAGAGCAATAATATCATATGGTTTTTGATAATTATTCCCTGATGAGTGGAAAAATATAACCCATGATCTTGAGTTAGAAACAATAGTGTTTTCTTTAAAGCTATAACAATATTACCTCATTGATGAATTATTTTTTGGTCTTCATAGATCATAAAATATTAAAGTATATATTCACTCAGTAGTAATTGAACATGAATCAATAGAGGTGGGTGAATTTATTACAATACTATGAATTTAATATTTCCTATACACTAGGAAAAGAGAATGTAGTTGCTGATACATTGAGTAAAAAGTCACAAGGAGATACTGCTTGGGAGTTTAGTGGCCAGGAATAAAGTGGTCAATGGTAAATTTTGTGTTGTGGTGCTTAGTGATATAATAGTTGAAGGAATATCATCATGTTTTTGGAAGTTTTCTATATCCATTGGATGTTCCTGAGTGTAAGTGGTAGGATATTTCAATGATTTTTTAGCTGGTTTTCCTCTATCCTAGTGATGTTGTGATTCCATTTGGGATATTGTGGGTCAGTTGATGAAGTTGGTTCATTTCTTAGTGATTAAGGAGTTGAGTTCATTGAATTCTCTGGTGAGTTGATATGTGGATGAGATAGTGAAGCTTCATGGGATGTCAGGGAATATCATATTTGATTAGGATAATTATTTTATCTCACTAGTTTGAGGAGGTTTTCAACATGATTTTGGATCTTAGCTATTCCTTATAACCACTTTTCATCCTCAAAATAATGGTCATACTATACATACCATTTAGACACTAGAGGACATATTTTGTTCATGTGTTCATGATTTTAGATATTTATAGGTGAAACACCTACCATTGGTTGAGTTTTCTTACAACAATAGCTATCACTTTTCAATTAATATTAATCTATTCAAGGAATTGTATGGATAACATTTTAGATATTTGTTTTTCTTGATTAAGGATGGAGACTCAATGTTCCTTGGACCATATGTGATGTAAATCATGATTGAGAAGATTCAAATGATTTTTGAGTGGATGAAGGTGTCTCAAGACTGTCAAAAGTGTTATACTGATCGTAGGAGGAGACATATGGAATTTGAGGTTGATGATCATTTCCTCTTAGAGATCTATCCTCATCATGGGTAGTAAATGTTCAATAATGGGACTAAGTTAACTCCTTGGTTTATAGATACCATCAAGGTATTGAAGTGTATTGTTGAGTTGGTGTATTAGTTAGCTTTACCTCCATAACTGGACCATATCCATGATGTATTTCATGTGCTTCAGATTTTTCAGTGTCTTCATAATGATTCCCATGTGATTAAGTAAGAAGAGTTGGATATAGAAGATAATGTGAAATTCTTGAAGTGACCAATATTGATTTAGTATTTCTAATATAGGGTGTTTCATGGGCATATCATTCCATCAGTTCATGTATTATGAAGGCATAGTGGCTTGAATGAGTGTACATGGGAACACGAGTCACTGATGTATGCTCAGTATCCTAGATTGTTTTGAATTATTGTTTAAATTATTGGATACTTAATTATATTCCAATATAGTTCTTGTGTATTTTATTATGTTCTATTAGTGGTGGGGTCTTTGTTTGAGGGGTTTCTCTTAGGGGTGTTTGGGTTTTTTTGGATACTATCTTTCTACTGGGTTTAGTTTTTGATTCTCTATGATTATAATCATTTGAGAGGTATCTAATATAAGGGCCCAAATTTACTCAGAACCTTAATTTGTGTTTTTTAGGTGTTAGAGGTGTTAGGGAAGTATTAAAGGAGGTTTTGAGGGATATAACTAGGATTTTGGTTAATCTTTTTAGCTGCCAATATGGATCACATAGCTTACATGTGTGGTGTGGCATGACTTGATGGCTAGAGGAAGAGAAACTGTTGTGGCTAGAAGCATAACACCATGATGGGAACGTTTGCAGTGTGAGGATCATGTCGTGACATAGTGATTAGGATGTGAGTATTTAGAATATATTTATTTATCTAAGGTAGTTATGTTTTGGAATTGTGAATATGGTTATAGCATGATGGGTCATTAAGTGAGAGGTGTTTCACTATGGGGGTGGGGGTGGAGGGGGGGGGATGGAATTACTCTATGGTGGTTGGTTTCTTTGGTCATTCATGTTTAGGGCCAGTTTTTCCTTGGTTCCTAGTATTTCACCATAACCTTTGTTATTACATTGACTCAAAGTGGTTGACCATCCCAATTTTTAAGAAGATCATGCCATGGATCTCAGGATTAATCCTTATTGCGGTGTGAGAATCCCCATCACATTGTGATTATTTATTTTTCTCATTTTAATTTTATATTTGAGTGTCTACTCATATTTATTCTAAAATATTATACCTCTCCCAAAACCTAGGTTCTATATGGATTATATTTGGTGATATTTTATGAATTTTGGATCTCAACTTCAAGATAACAATCTCATTGAGATCCATGGTGAGATCCTCTTATTTTTTCCCAAGTTCTTTATCATTCCATATTCTTGAGGAGGTTATGGTAGTGGAGATCCTTTGGTTTTAGGGGTGCTGGGTTGAGTGATTTATGGAGGTTGTTGTGCTATAGTTTTTTGAAGTTTTCCTTTAATGTTCTTGGCTTCATGATCACCTTTCTCTCTTTGGTCTTGTGTACTGATCTTTGAAACATACTTTTAGGCAATGGATTCAAAATTTCTCTTCTATTATTATTTGTTAATGTGGATTAATCATTCTTTTAATTTTATTGGGTGGATAATATGGACATTCCTGATTAAGATAATGACTTTTACTAAAGAAATTTAAGTGAAAAGGGGAAAATTTCATGTGTTTTACTTGATTCCATGTTATTTATTATATATTGATGTTATTATTTTTATGTTCACTATTATAGAGATATTGATTTCTTTTGTTGATGTTTATACCTAATATTATAAAATAACATGGAATAATGATCAATTAGGGATTGTTTAATGTGAACTATTAATATGTTTCCATTGTTTTTTATTATTCATGGAGTCCTTTTCATGGTTATAATTTCATTTTCTGGTTGTGGTGGATTTTTGGGATGATAAAAAGTGGATTGATTGTGATGGTAGAGGATGGGATGGTGCATAATTTTTATGGTGATGATATGGATGGTTGTGTTGAAAAAGGGTGGTTTTGTGGTTGTTGTGGAAGTGGTGGGGTGGTTTGGTGGATATTTTCATGGGATATGTTGATGTGTTTTTGTCTCATGGTTTCTTAGTAACATGGCTTGATTCTAAATTTAAATTAAATAACGAATAACTAAACAGAATTGGAATGTGTTTATAGGTTAATGTTGCGCTAAAATTAATAATGAAATCAATTGCTAAATTAAATATGGTAAAGTGGGATGGAGATCTTAAAATGAAAGTTTTTATAATAGAATCTAACATCCAAAATAAATGTATCTTGATTTATGAATAGTTTGACATTAAATATGGATAATCAGATATGAAGTGGTAGGTAATGGAAAATCTAGAATTTAATAATTATGTGATTAAATGGGAAGTTTTTCTCTTATTTTTTAGCTATTTGGGATGGTTGGGTATGGTGGTGTAGTAGTTGTGAGAAATGATTATTGATGTACAATTGTTGGATTGATGTGGTAGTTGCAGGACATATGATGTGTTGTTAGTCAACCCTTGGGATTTGTTTTTTGTATGACTATTACACTCTATATTTTCATGATATTTCTTACACACCACCAACCGAGTCAGATAACTTTACTAATTTCCATATAGTTTTGGGTTTCAGGTATTTTATCTAATATTTTGGCTATAGAGGGAATAGATTGATACTTAATCCCTCTTCCCCGCTCTCTTCCAGACATATTATAAGCTATAATAGCTTGATCTTATGATTACTGGCATGTAATGTCTCGTGGTTAGAGTTCTTATGATGTGATGTGGCGATGATGATGTGGTAGAGGTCATGATGCGATATATGGTGGGAGACGTGCATGGTAAGAGGAGGGCATGAGGTTTATGCCTTTCACGTCCATGTTACCCTATTGTGATGGTGATGTGATATTAATTTGTGATTTGGTGATGTGGTATATGGAAGTGGTTGTGGTATGATGTGGTTATGGTATACAATACATGACTGTGAATATGTGTTTGTGGAATGATGTAGTTATATGGATAAGTAAGAGATGGGAGCACCAGGACATATGTCATGGGGCATGAGAGAAACTACACCACTAGAGAAATAGTTGTGGGTCACCTTCCTGGTATATTATTTTAATGATATATTATTACACTTGGATTCATTATAGGGTGAGTGAGACTTAGTGAGGATGGGTGATAGTATACCTAGTTTATATGAGAGTTGGTTTTATTTTTTATTCACCGAGGCATTATTATGATTATTCCACATTTTTTCAAGAGGATTTTGGATGAATCCCACTAATTATAATTTTATTCTTACCCATATGTGTGTGTGTGTGTGTGCGTGTGTTTCTAATTTGTAAGAAATATCTACTAACTAGGTTGGAAATTACTAGCTCATAGAGTTTTTTGAAGGTGTTCATAGGTTGATGTAATAAGATTTAATTTTTGTATTTTAGAGTTCATTTTATGTATGACATTATATAAATTTGTTGGATATTAGTTATGTTTTGTATTATATGTTTTTTATTAGTGGTTGTTATTTTTATATTCCCACCATTCACATGGTTAATTCCTCCCATATTTATGTTTTCATACCCTTGGTGTTAGTCTCTAACCTATGACCAATTATATTCGATCTTTAGAATCCATTATTGTCTTCACTACTAGCCCAAGAGGGGTACCTATAGGGGTGGGTCATGAAAAAACATTTAATTTGAGATCCATGAAAAAAGAACTTCATTCAAATCTAACTCAACATAAAAAACATCTTAGAATAATTATATCAAGATAAAATAAGAATAGGGAATGATATTTCCCCATAAAATCCTAACATGAATTGAGACAATCCTAGACACAAAGACACATTATAAAAATTATAATCCCCAGAGAGAGTAAACTATCACTGGGGGGGGGGGGTGAATCATGGTTAAAAAAACCAACTTTCAAATAACGATTTATCATCATTAGTCCATGTATATGGATCACAATGGTGAAAATGCGATGATAAAAAAAATATCAAGAACGAACAACATGACACAAGGTTAAATACAAAGTTCACCAACTCTTGTTATCAAGTGGATAATCCTCAGTTCTAAATAGTTGTGATACCACTACCCATGTACCTAGTTTATTATCAATAAGAACAACTAAAGGAGTAGGGACATGGACCTATTATATAAAGTATAATAAATAATGAAAATCATAAAAAAACCTATTGGGAAAAAATCCATCAATGTATTATTGAAGCATTTTTGAGGTGATCATGTTTGTTGAAAAAGAGGGCCTCTATGTTGTGGTTATTGACAAAGCAGACCACGTTGTTCAATTTGTTGACAAAAGGAGGTTTACATGGTGAGTTGTTGAGTTCGAGGTATGTTGTTGAAAATCCATGATTGAAAGAAGAACCTTGAAAAAGGAATGGATGATCTGGAGGCGGTACAAAAAGAGTAGATATAAGGTGGCACCGTTTTCCAGTGTTTGCCAAAATTTTGGGCCTCAAAATTGACAAATGGAGAAAAGATTTTTTTGGAAAAGGGACTTACGTGCCAATTTCTTAGAGACCTGGAAAGTTTAACTCCATATGTTTTTCAAGATCAAAACATAAAAATATGGCAAAGGAAAGAGAGGTGCCCATGTTTTGGTTTGGGCATGCAAGGTGACTAGGGAAATAGAGGCTCAGGCGGCTGGACTTGCATACTAAGAGGAGACTTTCAAGCGGTGCTCAGGGTGCCCAAAATGCCTATAAATAGAGGGATACCCCTCCTTATTCATGACAAAGCTCAAAAAATAGATAATTTTTGAGCTCCAGTCACGCAAGTGGTTTGGATGCGCAAGTGGTGGTTTGGGCGCGCAAGTATAAAGTTATTCATAAGTTGCACACCAATTGATAGTTGCGTGCCAATATTGGTTTGGGTGTAAAAGAGTGTGAGTATCCCAAGTTTTGATTATAATAAAGGAGTGTCACGCAAGTGGTTTGGTGACACTTGTGCTCTAGGCCTGGAGAAGCATGCCAATCATTCTAGGGTTGCGCGGAAGTTGAAATATTTCCCAATACACATGCATTAAAGGGGTATTAATTGATGAATAAAATTGAAAATTCAACAGATCATCTACATATAGAAGAATATGCATTCATTTGTGATAATGAAGGGACCTACAAGTCTTTAAACTGTGAGTGGATATTCTAAAGAAGTAGTGAACACACTTCAGTTGAGAGAGTAGTGAGATTTCAAATTGTGAGTGATTCTAAACAAGGAGGTACAATGAGTCTACTCTGAACTTTATAAACAACAGTGTGCTTTTAGTGGATTTGGTACATCGGCACATCGCCAGTGTATGCTCCTTGGATGTAGCCCAGTGAGGGTGAACCAAGTAAAAATCACTATGTCCTGTGCATGATTTAATTTCTGTTTATACTTTGCTATAGGAAAGAGAGAGAGGAGAGTTTTTATTAACAACGAAACAAGATCAATAGGGGTGGTTGTTTTAATCTATCATACCTTGATTCACCCCCCTCTCTGGGTATCTTACCTAGTGAACCTAACAAAACCAATTTATATTTTCTTCCATGTCCTCAAGTGACTCTGTAATTTGGATCTCATGTTAAAACTTGTTCTTCTCCCCAAATATTAGCCAAACCCTTCATGTAATTCTCCTTAGAATTAATGGTAGTCTAACTCAAAGTTTCATCATAATTTCTTACTTGTTTTTTTTAGCCATAAACTAAATCTTGAATATCCTTGAACACCATTGTAGTGTGGTATAGTGAATTACAACATGAAATCCATATCAAATCATATATACCGATATCTATAAAATACCTATTACAATATGTCTTGGTAAATTACAATGAAATGTATTTTATTTCCTAAAATATAGTAAATAACTAGATTTTCACATCTTAAACACCATAAAATGAACTAATCCTTTATGGAAAGTGTCACGAACCGAATCTGGTCACCTTCAAAATCAGCACCCGACCCGGTCCATGGCAAGACCCGAAGGGCGTTCCCGATCCCCACGGTCTGGCACAAGTTCCTGGGTATCATAAAATGATAATTGGGAACGATTTACCCAAGTTTATAAACTTAAAACGACAAAAGAGTCCAATAAAACAAATCTGGATTTTTCAACTAAAACCGTCTTTTACAAAATTTCAGAACTGAAATACATAAGTTAAAACTATGTTTAAAGACCATTACAATGGTACATAACCAAATAAGGACAGCCCAAGAACCTCCACAAGGAAAGAGGCACCGCCCTCACACTATCTCCACGACACTGCATCCCAATGGACAACTAAAAACCTGAATCAATGGCATAAATCCTGTACCCAAACCTGTGACATAAAATAAGCAAATCTACTTACACCCAAAGGTGTAAGTAGGGTGTGAGAGAAAGCCCAGTAGGATACCACCACTAATAGATTCCATGTGATAAACATTTAATGGCGAAAAACATGCAAGTTTTCAAAGACATGAGATGCTAGTTAAAATTTCTAAAAGATGCAACATTAAATAAAAAAAGTTTTCAGGTGGGCTAATTTAAAGAATAAAAATATTTAAAATAAATACCACAGCTACTGAATTTTCAAGACTCTCATACCGTATACCGACGGTAAGAACAAAGTATCCAGTGAGCACAATCAATGGGAAATAACCCCTAGGCACTAGCTAGCTGTGGGTCCTAGGTACCGCGTATCTCGATGAGAGTAACCATCACAAATATCCATTCTCGTGCACGAGCCACTAGTAGGGAACATACCCATAACCTATTGGTCCCCAATCATCATCATCATAGTTTAGTTAGAGTTGTAAGTGTCAATCTTGCTAAGTGAAACTGAGGCCAAACTCCACAGATTCACTAGCATACTAGTACACGTCCACCCACCTAGATACCTGGGTTTTCCCTTTGTGATCAAACAAGTTCAGCAATCCAAGAAGTATATTTATCACATGAAAATATCACTTACACATCAAAAATTAACCAAACATCCCCATTTACATCACGCAAGTCAAAAATTCCACTTTTTATTCAAATGCATTTTGAAATCAAACTCACTCCAAATTGACTACAACACTTTTCACATTTCATTAACACTTCCAAAAATACATTAAACAATTTTATAAAACCATTAAAAGATATTCAACTCACATAACAGTCCACACACATGTCACACAATACCCTTCTCACCTTCACAATTCATTTTATAAATAAACTCACATGAAATATCCCACACCCGTGTTTCGCACACAAAACACAATTTAGTAAAACATTTTGACAATTTATAAAAAAAAATTCTAAAAATGTTTAACATCTCAAATCACCACTTTACCATTCAAAAACCCACATTAGGTGAACACACTCACCCAAACAGTACATATACACCCTTTCCCAACTTTGTTTAACCAAATAAAACATTTTCAATTTTTATAAAACAAACCCAAGAGGTATAACCATTGTTTGCACACTAAACCCATTTCAAAACCCTCATTTAAAAGCAAAATCATACCAATACCAATCCAAAACAGAATCTTTCATCCCTAAAACAATTATTAAACCACCCCCAAATGTTATAAAAATACATCAAATAATACCACAAAGATACACATGAAAAACACACGTTTTCATAAATCACCTTCAAGAAGTACAACAGGTTTTTACACCTTAAACTCATAAAAAAAACCTACTTTCAAGGCCAAAATGACAATAAGGAATTAACAAACCAGAATTGGCACCCCCTTTCAAGACTAATAAATCACTTTCATATGTTATAAACTAAACCCAAACATTACCCCAAGAGTCACACATGAAAAGTACCCAATTTCAAGCTATAATGCAACTAAAAATTAAATGTTTAACCAAATCCATAAAAACTGTTTTCACAGCACATAAAACAGATTATAAACATTCTAAATTAATAATCCATGAAAGCTAACTCATCATAAAATGGCTACACATGGAATCACCTACCCTTTTGAGTCGAAACCCTCAAAACTTGGTGCGGAACCTTAAGCGCACCACCGTTGCACCAAAAGAAATATAAATCCAGACCTAAACCACAATAATTTACCCAAAAGACACCAAATCAGATATTAGGATCGAACCCCAACTTCTGGACATGAGGAACTTCAAGAAAAAGGAAATAAAACTAAAAGAGGATGGAAGGAACCAAGAAGGAATTCCCTTACTTGAAATATCTTGAAGTAATCGGTCCCAATCCACCAAATAATGAATCACCAAGTACCCAAAACTGGTATGGAGGTTCTAAGGATTCATATTAGGTCATTTGGGGACTGAAATGGGGGAAAAATGATGAAAAATGAAGGAGTTATGAAAGGATCAATTTACCTCTCCAAATCTGCCTGATTTTAGAAAACCTAATAAGTTCAGTACTAAATCGCGATGAAGAAGAGCTCCAAAGAGGTTAGAGAGAGATTGGTAGCGTGTCTGGGTTCAAGGGGCGCATTTGAGGCTTTGAATCACCGAAAAATAATTAAAAATGAATAAGTTATTAATTAATAAAATTTTATTTTTAAAAATGGAATTGGGCTTTCGAGCAGGCCCAATCCCTTAAATAAAAACCAACATAAACCTTGGTTATGGATTTACAAAGGCTCCAAATTTTAATTTAGGTGTTAATATATCAGGGGATGACATTTAGGAGTTGTAATGAGTGAAAAATATTAAAAAATGAAAAAGTTATAAAAGAAATAAAATTTATTTTTAAATCTGGAATTGGGTTCACGGTTTGACCCAATTCATGAAAACTCACATATTCTCCATAAAACCTTTGGAAACCCCCAAAACAAAGAATTAATGGAAATTAAAATTAAAATAAAATTAAAATAATCTATGTATGTGACATAAAGAGAAGTGGTATTATCATGTGATGAAATTTGGATACCAAATAATGTGACAAAAAAAAAACTCATATCCTCTTTATCATGGAACAACCACTCCCTTCAATTCCTAGGTTAAATGCATCATGAAGTAATTAGTTTTATTTGGTGTGGATCTTGTTCACCTTAATTTATTAATGGTGAAACAAACCCAACAGTAGCATACAATCATGCATTAGAGTTTTATTCTTCATTAGCAACACTTCCATCATGGAACAACTATATTCTTCACATCGTAATGTTCTTTAATTCAGTAGGACTTTATTCCTATGAATCTTAAATAAAATCCAAAGAGCTTCCATATCATCCATGAGTATGTTGTTAATAAATACAACATGAAAACACTTAAAAAAACCATGAATAAATTTCCATAAGAAACTAGTCAAAACTGTCCTCTAATGTGAAGACTATCTATACACTACACCATTGAATAAAATGGTGTTTGCGAGAGTACTCAAATTCTTTTTGTAAATTCAATTAAATTTTGACCACATATCAATTGATATCAACTCATACCCCTTTGTAAATTCACTTCATTAGGGGATTATCCAAACTCCAACACTCATAAACCTACCCCAATCTTCAAGAAATCCTCAATATCCCTTGGAACCATTAAAATAACTAATAAATAAAGAACATATCATGATAATTCAATTTGAAAAAAAAACATAAACAAAAATGAGGCACCTACACAACAAAATAATAAGTTTTAAATATGATTACCCTCCAAATAACCATGAAAATTTCCCCCAAAGAACTACTTTAAGGATATCTTTAATTTCATCCATAACGAACTTCATCATTCAAGGTATGAAGAAACAATAAAACTAATAATAATATCTAATGGGACTAAAAAAATAATCAATACCATCATGATATTAAGGATATAAACCCAAGAAACACATCCTAAAATGACAATAATACCCTCTTAAACGTGGTCACAAATTTTGAAAAAGTTACAGAAGTAGGTCACCCAAAGATGAACTGCAGTTTCAGAGATCTTATAGACATATTTTTATTAAGAAAAAATTATATATGAGGCACCTCAAGTAGAATATGTCATAGAGCTCATCTCAATATTTTATTTTATAGGCCATGAAGCCAAAATGAATACCAAGATCAGAAGGTTTAGTTTTTGAAGTTGAAATCTCATTAAAAACTTATATCGAGACATTTAACATGTATAAAGACCATAACTAATACATACAAGAGTTTCTTGGGTTTGTGTAGGGTCAAAAATTAAGTTTCTTTACATTATTTATAATGCATGGTTACCATGCACAATTACCAAACTATACATCAACCATGCATGTGTTTTTAGAAAATTTTAGGACATGTATGGTTAAGGTTCATGGTTTACTAAACCATGAAATAACCACATGGGTGGTTTTGGAAAACTTCTGGATGTGCATTATTTTGGTGTATGAATTGATAAATCATGCAAAAATCATGCATTTTCCATTGGAATGTGTGGCAAATTTTTGGAAAACTCCGTACAAACCATGCAAGCTTCCTAGAAACCATGCAATTTATGCAATCATAAGGTTTATGAAAAATTTACACCATCCAACCTCAAAACTTCAAACTTAACCTTCTAACAAAAATATATACTTAAACATGATGGGTTTCAATCATTAAAACTCAAAATTAATGGGGTTTTAAATACATGCCTCTCCAAAGCCACACTTTCCCACAAAACTCAACCGAATTAAACTTATCTCATAACCATATCCATAATTAACACTTTAAATTCAACAAAAAATATCCCAATAAACTATTATAGACTAAAGACACAAGGTTTGAGCCGTAATTATCATAATTTAATCTAAATTAACATTAAATTAATCATCTACCAAAGAAAATTACCCACTTTTCCATTGATCTCCAAGCATATCCCAAAATGGATAACTCCAAATTAACCATTAAAATTGGTATCAAATATACCTATTTCATTAAATTCAACCATTAAAAGTGGTTCCAAAACCAATAATATCACCCCTAAATCAATATCACTCATTCCATTCAAAACAAAGATACTCCAAACCAATAAGACATGAAATTAATAACCCATTTGGATTTCATCCAAACAAGTCATAAACTAATTAATAAATCTTAAAAGGATATGACACACTAATTATGTATTAAAAAAAATAAATAACTACCAATTAACAAAACAATACTAGCATAAATAAATAGACTTTGAACCACATAATAAAATGATTTCTAAAAGTAAAAAAATCATGTAAATACCTTTATTTTAAATTAAAACCATTTTTTTAAAAATACAATATAAATTAAAGTCTAAATTTTAAAAAATACACTAATTTTTAGTTAAAACCAAATTTTCAAAACACCAAACTTATTTTATTAAAACAATTTTATGTTAAACAAATAAATCCAAAACACTATAAATGAGTTACCCATCTAAAATCAACTTTAAACAAATCAATTCCAATCAATACCAAATAACAAAAAATAATAAATTCAGGATTTATAAATCAAAATCACACGCACATATACATATTAGAATTTGAAATTAAATCAAGACCTTCTAATTCAAACTCATTTAAATTATTTTCTATAAAATTAATAAAAACTAAACACACCTATTAAAACTTGTACAAATTATTTTGCCACATCCAATACCCAAATGATTATATATATATATTTAAAATAACACATTTTTTTATTAAAATATAAACTTTTCATGATTTAAAAATGATTTAAGCCTTTAAACATTTTCCAAAAACTCTTACACTCCCAAAAAAATATATTTCACATAAATAAATTATATTAGTTATGAAACTAACATGTTTTAAATTAAACCCAAACCAAAATGAAAAACAATTATTTTCTCAAATTTTTTACTTATAATAAAACTAAAATATTTTAAATCTAATAAATAACCTTAAAATAACTCATCCATTCTATTTATAATAGAGTAACACATATATGAAATTTCACACTTACATTAAATATCATTTTCAAACCATTTTAACTTGCAAATTAAAATTTGTAAACCTTAATTTCTAATTTAAGTATTTAAAATTAAAAAACAATTTTATCATCCATAATCAAACCCTAATAAAACTTTAAATGATAACTTGACCACAAAAAAGATAACCATGGTAAAATCAAATACCCCTTTTCATTAAAAGAGCATCATTTATCCTTTCTAAACCAACTAAAAACATTTAGAATTTTGTAAAACCACCTTCAAACCCAAACAAACAATGGTTTAATAATAAAAACACATGAAAAGAATTACATTACCTAAAAATTAGATTAGACACCCCCATTCAATTTGGCTACCATTAGGAAAAACTATTTAGCCTAAGTTTGGTGTTTGTTTAATAACTATTGAATTGGTAAAAGGTCCATCCAATTTTATGGGACCCTAACAACATCCATAATCAAGAATAAAAATCACAATAAGATTTAAAAATAGAATAAAATGTATAAGGCATAAGGAAAATAATCATAAACATTAATGCACATATAAAATGATCCCACCATGCATACTGAAGAATATATATTCCCCAAAGCCTTATATATATATATATGATATTGGGTCTTGCGTGAAAATTATAATTTTCATGCATATTGAGATATATTATTCTATATTTCCTATATTGGTAGTATCAGCTAGATATCAATTCCTTCTTCAACCCAAGATATCATTTATTTATAATCTGTTTAATAAGATGAAATAGATAATAGGTTATGCATTTATATTATGAATGCATATATATTGGATATAATGTTTATTCATACTTTGTAACGTATGAATAAATGATACAATAATTAATAAGGGTCCATATTTTCCTATATAAACCACTACCCTGTGATGTTAGGATATATACATTGTGGTTGAACCTCTCTTGAACCCTAAGATCTTTTCATCTTATTCATTTTCACCTGAGACTCCAGCAGGCCATGGAGGAAGATAGGATCCCACTCAAACATCGAATGATTCAGATTTGTCCATGGATACACTATAGAGATGGGAAGATTTTTTTGACACTTTGGTGGTATACATAAACATATAAAACAAATATCAAGAACAATAGAGGAATATTTGGTGAATGGTATGTATTTACAACATTTCTTTATTTTGATTTTATACATAGCTTCATATTATCTTGCATAGTGATCCTTAAAAAATGGGTTTTAATCACTTACACTTAATATAATAATCATTACTAAACTCTAAAAAAACCCTTAATTGGTTTTAGAGGGTTCCCATGGTTTAAGTTTTACGAAATATTGTTTTAAAATGTAAAAGAAATAAAAAATAGAGAAATGATTTTGATTTCTACAGATTCTATTTTTAAAATATAAAAGAACAGTTTACCTTTACGTAATTGGGTTATATAAATGTAACCATGGAATTTCCCTTATAAAGAGTGTTCTGCATAAGGGATATCTCCCCTTACCCTTACATAGACTAGTCTATATAAGGTTTACCTAAACTTACCTTTATGTGTAAAGGTAATTAAGGTGATAATTATACATGAGTGGTCATGTAAAGGTAACCCATGAATTACCTTTACATGAAGGGGTTCATGTAAGGGTAATCATGATTTTTTATATTTCTATGTAGGGGTTATGAATTTTTTACAAGGATATACATAAAGGTAGAAGATTTTTTACCTTTATATAGGCTTTAGAATTCTTGTACAAACTTTACTCAGATGACTTGGAAAAAGGTAACCACCCCATTATCCTTGCGCAGAATGAGATGCATAAAGGTAATATATGTATTACCTTTATTAAACATGCTATGTTTAAGCTATATAAAGGTCAGTAGTGACTTAACTTTATGAAAATGATCCTAGATGACCTCCTTAAGGGTAAACTGAATTATTTTAAAAAATGTTAAAAAAAATCATCATAAAAAAGATTTAATTGGTTTATAAAATGTTTATAAATCATTGTAAAATTTATTTTGGTATATTTTAATTTATAAAAGGTTTATCAATTTATTAATTACAATTTTTTATAATTAATTAAATATTTATGAAACATTTTATTCCCAAATATTAAATGCTAATATTTAAAATACCTTTTAAACAAATTACATGACATTCCATATGATCTAGAAATAAAATTTTATTTAGAAATAATAAGTGATAACTTATAAGGGTTATAAATTATGAAATAAGTCCAAAACATAAAATTTTTATATTTAAATTATAAATTGTTCATAATTAATTATTTTGAATTGTTAAAAATCAGAGAGGGGACTTATTTGGATATTATTTAAGTCACATAAAAAAGTGTTTTAATGAATGATATGATCAAGTTTTAAATAATGATAAAGTATATGATATTTAGATTATAAAAAATATCTCCATAGTAGAAAATTAGATTATAAATAGTTTATAATTTATATAATATAATATATTTAAAATGGAAATGTCATATAATGATAAATATATAAGAGTTAATATTATAATGAATATAAAATGTTTATATTCAAAATTATGGAATGTCCATAAATGTTAAAGTTGAAATTATAAAAGGGTTTATAATTAGATTTTATTTATGATTTTGTTTCATAAATTTTTATCTCATGTTTAAATATTTTAATTTTTAATTTATTTATAGGATATTTCCTATTATATTCATAATTATAAAATTATTATATGATGAATTTTGTATTATTTAGTTTAAAAAAGTTAAACAACTTCTAAGATAAAACCTTGCATTACATGCTAAGTATGATAATGAATTTAGTTTTTTTATCTATCATGTCCTCAAGTTGGAATCAAATTTATTAGCTTGAATTTAGTTGTTGGGAGTATTTTTTCCATATTTTTAATTAGATATATCATGAATTGAATTCTATATGGATTAAAGTATTGCTGGGTAGAGGTACTTGGGGTCCGACTACCTACCTACCTGGAGGCTTATGCTGTTTCTAGGAAGGTGAACGTGGTTGGCTATTTGTTACTCCATGATTACTCATGAGGAGATTGAAGATCTCATATAACTATAAAACTTTACATTAAGTGTTCATGTACCTTATACATATGATGAATTTATATATGTATGAATATTCTTCACTTATATTTTTTGGTGAGTAACAAAAACATGTGGGTTGTACAAAAAGTAACACATCAACATGGTTTGAACATATTGGTTTGGTGGAGGGAATAGGATTCCAAACTAAATTACTAGAAGAATACATACATAAAAGGGGATAACTTGAGATAAGATAGTGATATTAAAATCCCCTTTGAACACTAAGTGTGATATTCTTTCTAAACCAACACTTGTTAAGGCCTCAATCATTCAACCAAATATTGTCGAGCTCAGCATGAGTACCCATGGATTATCCTATATAAGGAAAGAAAGTTATAAGTGGATTTGTATTATCTTGATGGTATTGTTGATCTCATCATGAGTATCCCTTGAATATCCTTTATTAGATTATTCTTGGAATTTGATTTAGGTTACAATTAGCTAGGAAACCCTAACAGTTAGGATACCATAGGAATAGAGTTGGTTTTATCCATACGATGGATTAGAGAAAGAGTTTTTTGCTCAACTATCCAAGATTCATATGTGATATGATTGACAATTGTTGTTTACCAGATTTAGTCATGGATTATTTATGTGATAATTAGTGTAAGTCATGGTGAAAAATGGATCTTAGACTACTAATATATATGATTCATTTTTAAAATGGGTAATCATTTTAGTGGGAGAAAATTTAATAAAATTACTTATTGAATGATTATTAAACATTATAATCATTTGATAAAAGCTTTTTTTATAGATAATATCATCATCATCATCAAGATAAACTTTATGATTAATCCTTGATAAGGAGAAGATTAATATAAGTATCACTTGATATTGAGAACTTAAGAAAAGTTATTAAGAAAGATTAGTGATTTAAGAAAAGTTATCAAGGAAAATTCTACGTGTTGGAATAGTTCCTTATTGAGTAACCAAGTTCTGAAATTATTCAACAAGTGAATCTAGATTATTATGGAAGCATACAATGATTCATTCAAGTTTCAAAGGAATTAAATAAAAAAACGACCAAAGGAACCTCAGTTTCTACTCATGTAATCAATATGATTGGATACTTCAATAGATTGGAGAGGCTAGGTTCACCTCTAAATCTTGAGTTGGAAACATATTTCATTCTATAGTCAAATCTGAAAAGGTTTTGACTATTTTTGTGAATTACAATATGAATGAAATCTATAAACGTTTACCCTATTTCCTCAATATATTGAGGATTTATGAACAAGACATGGGTGGTATAGGAATAAGTACCATGATGATAGTGAAAAAAGATATGGGTAAATATTTTGGACAAAAAGGGAAGAAAAGTGGTTGTGAAAAGTCCACACTACTTTTCAAATTGATAAAGAAAAAGGAAGGATAATATTTTCATTATGGAAAAGTTTTCCATTGGAGAAGAAATTGTCTAAATGAAATGTGATAAAAATTATATATTTTAAAAGGTTTTAAAAAATAAAGAACAAAATAATAATAATAAAAAGAAATAAATGAATGGTCAAGCTTGAAGTTGATGTCGAAGTGATAAAGTAAAGGTCTTATCATATTAGAGACTTGGATACTTCAAGCTCAGATAAATATTTCATAATATGTGTATTTTATCATTTTTCTCAAGATATGATATTGTAAAAAATGGTTTTTTAATTTAAATGAGATGGATTTTGATACGCATTATTAGGATTTGTTTAATTTTATAACATTATTTAAGGAGAGACTAAAAATGGAATGTTCTAGTTATAGAATTGAACCAATTTTCATTTATAGAAATGTTTCGACAAAATGATTAAACTCATGAAAGTTTTACCTGATATTATCAAAGTTTTAGTAATATACATAAACTAGTAATATGATTTATTGGTTCTAAATTACTATATATACAATATAAGTTGGTAAAATTTCAAACCAGAAAAATAAAATTTAGTTACAAAGTTCAACAATGTTTCTTCAAGAATCCATTCAAGGTCATTAAAACCTATGGTTTTAGGAAGGAGGAGTAATAATTCCATATGATGGGATTATCCAAAATACCTAAAGGATTTAGGAAACTCTTTGGAAGGTCCATGTTAGGTATAGATGTTATAGAAAACAATTATTAAATTTTGAAAGGTATGTGACAATTAATGTATATTTTACCAAGTGTTATAAATATACAGGAGTTCAAAATCAAAGGAAGAATTGATTGATCATGTAGTTTATATTTATATGATTAAGTAAATAGTTACTACATTGAGTATTTGAATATAAATTATTTTATCAATATTATATAAATCTAAAATATAAAGGATTTTCATATTTATTTCATTTCTATTATATGATAAGAGAATTAGTTTGATAATAAAGAGTTGTTTTGAGAAAGTATGAGATGATTAAATGTATACACATGGTTTGCGATTCATCAGTTTCTATAACATGTTTTGAGAAGAAGATATGGATAAAATTATTTATCTAGGATAATGTTTTTATCCAAATATTTATTAAAATATGATGGAATGTGATCCCCACCCATAAGTGGTGAATTTTAATGAATAAAATATTTTTTCAAGAAAGTAAATAAAACACATATAATACTATATATGACATAGATGCAATAATTTATTTGTTAAGTATTCCTAATAAAAACAAATAAATTTTATTTCCTAAACAAAAAGTATTTTGTGTTGAATTATAGTAAGATATTTTGAAAAAATATTGTTTCTAATAGGCTAGTGGGAGTGTGTTTATACTTAAAATAAGTTCAAAGTTAAAATATTATATCACTCTCAGTTTAAAGAGAATTTTAATTAATATACTAAAAGAGTTTATTATGTATTAGTAAATAATAATGTAAGTAGTTACATTATTTTAGGAAAAAATTTGATGGAATGGGGTTCCAAGGATGATTTTAATGAAATTATAAATATTTATAGGTCAACAATAGAGGTCTTTATCATAGCATTTGATGTTGTGAAGTTAAGAAGTTTGAACATGTTCATAGAGTTGAACAGTTAGAAGTATGATTCCTAAATCTTACCATTATTCAAACTAAATTACTTAATTGATTTTTATCCCTAAATAATTTAGTAGGAGAAATTTATTATATGGACACATAGATATGTGATAGGAATTAAATATTATGTAATGATTTAACAAAACCCAGAAAGTGCAATAAACATAAGTCTAATCTAGAAGTTTTTCATATATGAAATGATAAACTGGTTCTTATTTTGAGTTTGTTAAATAATATTAAAGAGTTTAAGAATAATAAAATGTATCATATTATAGAAAATACACACTTTATAATTCTTTCATATTATCTGTATAAATGTATATATAAATATACATTTCATGAACTGTAATGATAATTAACCTCTCAAAGTGTGAATTTTAGTTATCCCTAACTGATGTTATTCATGGAGTATTATAGGTTATGATAAAATGTTAATATTATCATGAGTAGGATTGTTTTATAAAGATACAAAATATTCTCATGAGATACAAAATAAAGAATACAATTCTTTGTGTGCATCAGATAACCTACTAAGTATACCACATAGAGTGTCATACAGATGTCTTTGGTATACTAGGGGATCATGAATCATATTTTATTCCTCATTACCCAATTTTTTTGAGATACCTAGCATGATAACCTTCATAATTTGATTCCATACTTATATAAGTCTACATATAAACTTAGCTAATACAGGGGTGGTTGGGTATGTTACTGATCATGTCATCAGTTGGAGATTAACCAAGATGAGATTTTTCCTATCATATGATGAGTATGACACCGGAGCCCTCGATTGAGATAGATTGTGGGAGTGTGTGACCACACCTAGATATTTTATATCTATAAAGATAAGGGACATGTGATGTTATTATCTATAAGGATGAAAGATATGTGATAAATTCAATAATAAGATCATTATAAGCTCCGAGAATCAAGAAAAAATGAGTTGGCTATATGGGATTGACATAATTCATGTACCATGGTCACTTTATGTCTTGGAAAAATGGAAAATATGAGAATTAATATTTATATATGATGAAAACTGGTAGAAAAAGGTATAAAGATACATGTGTTTGATGGAGATCACACCAGATCCCTTTATAACTTGAGTAGCATTTACTATTTTCTAGAGGCCACTTTTTATTACATGTACGAATCTGAATATTTGTATTTGTTTTCAATGATATAAAGGCCTATGAGGTCACACTTTGTGTTTGACTAAATGGGGATTGATTTTGAATCAAATAACTACTCAAAAAGTGTTTTATAGATTAATCCAAAAGTGTTTTGGATAGGTCTTCACAAGGCAATACATATGATGTGATATAAGGTGGAGTTAATGATATATTTAAAAAAGTGTTTTGGAAAATATCCAAAAGTAGTTTTGAATATGGTTTCACAAGTTATTGTATACGATACAATATAAGGTAAAATGACACAAAGTTCATTAGGATTTAGTGCAAGTGATATATTTAAGGAGATATATGACCTAAAGCCTTATATATATATATGATATTGGGGATTGCATAGAAATTTCTATTTGCATTCATATTGAGGTATATTTAAGGATATATATGACCTAAAGCCTTATATATATATATGATATTGGGGATTGAATAGAAATTTCTATTTGCATTCATATTGAGGTATTTCTATTTTCATATGATGAAATGTATAAGATGTTATAAATTCATATGATGAATACATATATATTATCCATAAAATTTATTAATATGTTGTAACATATGAATAAATGAGAAAAAAATTAGGTATTTTCCTTATTTTCTGATATAAACCACTTCCATACGATGGCAGGATATATACATTGTGTTCAAACCTCTCATAAACTTGAAGCTCTTTTCATCTTCTTCCTTTGCACCTGAGGCACTAACAATCCATGTAGGAAGATATGATCCCACTCAAACATAAATCATTTCAGATCATCTCATGGATACACTATAAAGGTGGGAATCTTTTTTTCCACTTTGGAGATCTACAACAAACATATCAAACAAATATCAAGGATAGTAGAGGAATATTTGGTGAATGGTATGTTTTTTCAATATTTCTTCATTTTAGTTTTATAAGAAATTTCATATTATCATGCATGGAAATCCTCATAAAAGGGGTTTTAATTGATTCTTATTCATAGGATATTTATTATTAGACTCTAACAAAACCCTTTACCTATATGATTCATGAGACACCGAATGTCCATATTTTCCCGATTATGGGTTAAGGCACCTCACTATGGGATAAAAAATTTAAATTAAAAAGAGAAACATTTTACATGTAGCCTAAAAATTCTCACACCCAAACATCCCTTGATAAAACAAGGCTTTTCACTAAATATATTCGCTAGATAAATCTAGTAATATATCCATTGAATCCAAAAAATCCCATTTTTATGCCTACTAGTGACTGAACCAACCAAACCCACACTGATACCATTCATATTGAACCACCCCAAATTTAAGTTAAACTTGGGATGAATCACCACTAACCTCAGGTTCATTCCCCTTGATCATCAGAGGCCACTAATAAGTGATGTGGGATGGAATTATACCTTGGGGGATCATTTTCCTTCAAATACTAAAAATCCATAAATTAGATTTTTATACACAAATAAATTAAAATAATGACCATGAACATATATAAATGATAATTTTAAATTTCATACCAAAAAAATGATACATTCTATACAAACCAACACAATGTAAAAATAAACAAAATAGTACTCACAAACTAAATGTTTAGGGTCCACCTTGGACCAATCTCGACCCATCTTTTTTCTCTATGTGAGAATGATTTCCCATCAAACCAAGAACCATGAAACATTCCAATGCATTACCTATTAACAAAAATAGTAAGACATATCTATATATGAATGAGAGTGTATATGTAGGGGGTGAGTATACACACACCTATTAGGAATTTTCCTAAAGGGTTATATAAAATTAATATAAAAGGATAACCTAATAATTATAGTCTGAAATACGTGTAAGAAATTACCATTTACATTTTAAATGAAAACAAATAACAATTATTTTAAAGTATATATGTGAAAGTATGAAAGTATGATAACCCATATTTTTAATACACCTTAATTCATGATTTATTAGATAGAGATACACATAATACAATCCCATAAGATCATGAGGACAAGTTTATTTTAGAAATTAAGTATAATCACAATAACTTGAAACAATGGTACAACAACATTATCTAAGAAATCCACAAAATTCTCTTAATATTTAATTGACTTTCTAAAATCACATGGGGTAACCTGGGGATATACATAAGAAAAGGGTGAGCTATAAAGACCAATAATTTAATAATTAAAGCAGAACATGATGAAAGTAATACATGTTAGTCAATATTTATATTAAGGTGACATAAAATGGGTGAGAAACATAAACATGAACATTGATGAATGAAATAAGATGACAACATCAAGAAAACATAAGAATGTTGAAATAACATAAAACATGACATCATAAGCATAAGTCAAGTCTAAAACACCAAGACATCAAAATATAATGTGATTAGGATAAACTCTTATTCACCATGCATGGAATATCATGAGATAAAAACATTACCCAATGCATTGGATGACTATATAATTCCGGGATCACCCATCACATTCATATCATGTACATGAATTTTTGTGCCACATAAATCATACAATATAATAAAATATTTAATAACTTTTAACCCCATGATTAAGGAGTGTGTGTTATATACATGAAATTATAAAATCAATGAAAGATAGGTATATCTAGATGAATACATTTGAGTGTAAATGGGGATGGGTATTCAATACACAAATGTTTGGTATGGAAAATCGTAGGATAATTTCAGAAGCATAATGGGCATACATAAATATTCATGGAAGGGTTTAATGAGAGTGAAATAGGGTCTATAATTACTTGGAAATAATAAGGACAATAAAATATACATGTAAAAACATATTCAAATATGAAAAATTGTAAATTAAAAGGCATAATACAAAGAAAGTTCTTGAATAAAGAAGAGTAGATGATCCCTTACCTTGAGAGGGCACTTATAAAATCTTGATATAATCTTCTTAAGAACTTTATAACACCTTGGGAGGGAAATATATAGGGAAAGGTAGAGTAAATTCATGATTAAATGGGTTTGAGTGAAGAATAATGGGATGTTGTGTGGGTTTTATAGCAAAATAGATGGTTATTCTTTATTAATTTCCAAAATTAATTTTTGGATTCTATATGATAAAATAATCAAAACCACAAAACTTCCCATTTTTTCCCATGGTTTATTAAAAAGTGTATTTTTTAAATATTTTATAAGGATAATCACCAAAACCAATAAAATAATATCCTTGGTGGTGTGGACGTGATTCATGTCCATAATACATTAATTTTAAAACTTTAAAATATAATATAGGTTTTTGAGGATTCATTAAGGGTTTATAAATTTAATAAAATAACTTCAAAAACACATAATTTTAAAGTTAAAACATAATTTTGATCATGTATACTCTTTATATCATTTATTACTTTACTTTTGGGCTTTTATGATGTCATAATACATACCATATATTTATACCAAATTTAATTTTTACCAAAAAATTCGACCATCTTAGAAAATTATGAAAAATTCACCATTGGATAATTTTGACATTATGATTTAAAAAATAATATTTATTTTATAAAAATAATTATATAATATAATAATTTAAATTTTTAAATAAAAAATCCTCATTTATTGAAAAATACTGCTTTTTATGATGATAACATTTTTCCAACCTTTATAAAGATTATATTGGAATTCATTAAATTATATCACCATTTATATTAAAATAAATATTATTTAATAAGAACATTTTATTAAAATAAAATATATTTTAAAAAACTCTTGATTTTATCTAAAAAGATGTTTTTAATTTAAATTATATATATATATATATATATATATATATATATTTCTCAAATAAAATAAAATTTGATTTCTTCATATAAAAATATAATTTTTATAAAACTAATTAATAAAAGGGATAAATATAATAATTATTTTATTAAAAAGAAAATTTAAATATTCATGTTGTTAGGGTCTAGATACATAACCCCTTATTACACCAGTACACACCCTAAGTGTAAGGTGTGCGATGTTGACACTTTCTTAGGGTGGTTTAATGAATATGGCTCAGGCTATGACCTAGATAATCTTGAACTTATCCCAGAAATAGATCCACTTTTGATTTATATTTTGAATCTGAGCTTGTAATTGGTCAATGGAAATGCTTAGTGATTCCATCTCCCTCAAAAGCTCTGATAAATGTGATTCATAGGGTACGATCCTACTAGTCGAGTCTATCACTTCTTTTGTCCGTGTCAATTGGATTTTATCATCACCCTTAATACATACTAATCATAAAAATCACTATATTGTGACTATATTATCAATGATTATTATGCTTAACATTATTTTAAATTTTACAGGATATAACTTATAATGGTCCAAAATAACTTAAGTAGTGCATGTTTTTTTTGCAACTTAATTACTCAATAAAGAATTTATTCATTTTAAAAAGGAATTTAATTTATAAAAATATAGGTCGTTACATTCTTTACCCCTTCATAAATTTCACCCTTGAAATTTTATTTCATACACTAAAATAGATGAGGGTACTTCTGTTTCATCACCTCCTCTAGTTCCCATGTGGATTTCTTTGACTTATAGTTATGCCATAACACTTTTACCAGGTGAGTTGTCTTGTTTTGCCGAACTTTGTAGCTATGATCTAATATCTTCAATGGTTTCTCCTCATATGAAAGATCATTTTCCAAGGGTTCCACATTTGGATTTAGTACATGCGAGGGGTTTGTTATGTACTTTCTTAAGAGGTATACATTTAACACATCATGTACTTGATATAGGTTAGGTGGGAGTTCTATTCAATCATCCATGGATTTGATCCGATAAAGGATCTCAAAGGGGTTTATTTTTCTCAGACTAAGCTTTATCTTCTTCCCAAACCTCATGAATTTATTCTATGGAGATATATGAAATAAAAATTTATCTTTAACCTCAAACTCTAGGTCACATAAATGATTGTATGCATAGATTTTCTATCAAATTTGTATGAATTCCATATGATGTTCAATGGTTTAAACTGTAGCGACTCGAGTTTTGGCCCTGTCAGACTTTGGAATATTCCTATGAATAATTCTAGAGCTAGGCACAAAGACGGCGTACGATTTCATGTCCCGATGTGACTAGAATTAATTTTATAAAAATATTAAGTATTTTTATACTATGAACTAGTCAAGAACAAGTTATATCCTAAAAGATAGCTCAAAATGGGAATATGAGGGCATAGTTGTGTCCGAAGCATGCCGTTTACCCTAGGAGGGGTGTAAACTTTGTGTGCGCGGGCCTACTGTGAGAAAATCCACTAGGGGAGTTTTAGTAAATAAATGGACTAGTTTCTTTATGAGATTTGGGTTGAATAACTCCTGAATGGGGTATCAGATCGCAATTCCAAGTCCGTCGTTGCATTCAGAACGTCGCGTTTACCCTAGGGGCGACCTAATCCCCTCCGTGTCAAGAGGTTTGATAGGGGGTGTTGATGGTTGTTGTTTTAATTAATAAAATTAATTAATTAAATAGGAAAATAAATCAAGCCCCCCTCCCAATTCCTCTCCTCTGTGCACGATGAACCAACTCCCCTCTCCACCTCATCCGACGAATCAAGGTGCCGCATGTGTCTGTTTTTGGCGCTGATCATTAGCAGATCGAGCTTCAACGCGTTGCAGGCGTCGTTCTACACCCGAAGCTTTGGCGTTTCGCCCGTGAGGTAGGTGTTTTGAGTTTTAAAATCTAGGATCCTATTTTTGTGTTTTTTTCTTCAAATTTTTGTAAGGGTTGTGTATTTTAGGTCTCGAGATTTCCGAAACATGCTTCGGATCTGAATTTGGAGCACCAGGGTGGTCCCGGTGGCTCTCAGAAGTTTTCTAGTGGAAAACCCAGTTTTCCGGCAGCGAGAGCGGCGACCATGGAGGATTCTGGTGAAGTGGCGGAAGCGCGGTGGTGGCGCAGTGATTTCCAGTAGTGGCACGGTAAAATACGACAGTGGCGTGGTTGTTTCTGGTGGCGGCGTAGTGGTTTCCAGCGAGGCAAGCGGTGGTCCGACTAGGTTTTTCCGAGGGTTCTTTAAACCCCTGTAACTCGCAAACCGGGAGTCCGATTTGAGAGATGTTTGCGGAGACACAAATATTGCATCGATAAAGAACTCTTGATATTATTTAGAGAATTTTTTGAGTTGGGTTTTTGGCCCGGGGCCATGAAACGTTGAAAATAATAATAATATTTTATTATTTTCAACTTTGATCCGCCATAACTCCTGCACGGAGTGTCTAAATGACATACTGTCAGTGGAGTTGAGACCCTAATGGTATAATGAAATTTTCAAGATAGTTTCTAGGTGTTAGGAATGAGAACAGGGTGTGGGACCCATGAGGCTGGGTTCCAGCGTTTGCGGAGAAACGTGAATTTTCTGCCGGGTGTCCGTTTTGGATGATCGAGTAGTCGATCCCGTGTTTTTTTCCGAGGGGATCAAAATGGTGTGACCCGCTTGAAAAGTTTCAGGATCGTGGTGTGGGACCCACCTGGGGTGGCTATAGTGAATAATACCTTTTTCACCAGGTGTCCGTTTTGGACGATCGAGTAGTCGATCTCGTGGGTTTTTTCTGAGGGGATCATAATGGTGTGATCCGCTTGATGAGTTTCGGGATCGTGGTGTGGACCCCACATGGACTGGCTACGGTGAATAGCACCTTGTTCAACGGTTGTCCATTTCGGGCAAGTAAATAGTCTATCCTGCATGTTTTTCTACATAGACCACGATGGTGACCTCAGTATCAGCCTAGGAGGTGCGCAGTGTGGCGATGTTGTGGGTCGCTCGGGTTTGCGATGTTTGAACCAGCAATGGTTGAGGGTACTCCCTTAGTTTTCTCCTAAGAGGGTTCATGTGGCATCACAACCATGGTATGGTTTTGTGATTCCCTTGATAGGATCTCTAATCTGTTAGAGTTGTGGCATCCCTCCGGTGGGCCTGGGGTGGGATCCTCTAGCTTTAATACCCTAGATCAGATTCTTGGTATCGCTGTGACTTCTTATCTATGGGCGGAGATCCCCTATCTAGAAGGTTAACCCTAGTAGGGTTTGTGGCATCATCGGGAATATGATCCCCTACGCATTGGGCTGTTCTCAGTAGGGTTGTGGCATCACCGGGTATACGATCCCCTACTCAACATGTGGTTTATAGTAGGGTTGTGATATTATTGGTTATGCGATCCAATACTCAGCGCGTGGTTTTGGTAGGGTTGGTGCATCGTTAGTTCAATCCCCTACTACATGAGTTATACTAGATGGGGTTTTGGTATCGTCGTGACCGCCATGACGGGTGATGATCCTCCATTTGAGTGATGTGATTCTGTGGAGTGCCAAATCGGGTTGTGCTATCCCATAGCATATCCCGGGAGTGATCCCCTATCTGTGAGATCTTCGAATACCAGATCGGGTTGTGGTATCCCCCAGTGGATCCTAGGAGTGATCCCCTATTTGGGAGATCTTCGAATACTGGTGTGGGTTCTGGAATCCCCTAGCGGAACCTAGGAGTGATCCCATATCCGAGGAGTTTGGTGTTTTTGTTGTTTCAGCGTGACTTTCTCAGTGATGATATCCGATGAGCGTGATATCTTGGGTGAGCATCTAGGATGTTTGTGTGGGACCCGATGGAGTGTATATCTCAGACGAGTGTCATCTGGATGAGAGTGATCGTGGAGTGTGTTCTTCTAGTTGTGAACTATTTCTGGTGATGAGGTCGGTACCTCTTGTGGCTTCATGTGTGTATCGAGCATATCTGGATGTTCATGGTATATGTGTGGACGTATATCTGTGCGAATGCTCCTGGAATATGTATGGGCATATACCTGAGTGAATGTTCATGATATATGTATGGGATTATGATTGAGAAGATGTTCAAGGTGTATGTATGGGCATACAACTGAATTGAGTTGACTAGTTGTGTTACCTGAGGATGGTCTCGAGATGGAGTTTCTTTCTTGTCTAGGTTCCCTCTGGATGGGATGAGATAACTGTTTACTTTCATTTTCTCTATTTTGTTTTGGGTTTTTGGTGTGACTAGTAAGTATTTTTATACTCACCCCTACACGGGGTTTGCCCGCACATGATTGTGTCTTGTGCAGACCACAAGCCTTTCGACGGAGTCCCAGGAGGACCCAGAGTAGGAGGATCTTTGTGTGCGAGACTGACTAGGGTGTTTACTAGAGCTGTGTCGAGGAGATTTCTGGTGGTGCTTTTGGCAGCGTACCCCTCCTTCCGAGCAGGTTGGACACTTTTGTAGTTTTATTTTGGTGGGACCTGTTTTTCCCTTTTGTACTTTTGCTGTACTCTGGTTGTGGGTTAGATGTATGCATGCATTTCTTTTCAGTTTTTTTATATATCTCTGCATTGTTGCATGGAGGTGTATGTGGGTGCCTGTGTATATTTACCTTAGACTAATGCCTCCCATGTGTGTGATAGCCTACTCGGAGCTAGTCTCCAGCCCCTGGCCTATTGGAGGCGGGCATGGGGAGTCACGGCTCAAGCCCCGTTGGGTCGGGTCATGACAGATTGGTATCAGAGGAGGTTCCAACTTTGGGATCTCATAGGGTAGTTGCTCTAGCTGTGAGTTTGGTTTGGGTTTCATAGCGGAAGTGTCAAGATGTTTCGAGTTCGGCTTTCAGGCCAGGGACTCCAGTGTTGGTGCGATAGCCGACGTATCCATTCACTAGGACTCTGATAACCTTCCTTTAGACTCAGGACATTTGGACACTAGTTGCAGTGACATAACGGTACATGCATCATATAGGACTGGGTTTTTGGGTTTCCCTTGTTCTTCTTGAGTCAACTCTACAGATATACTATTTGCCTATGGTGTGTATTGATTGTATTTCAGGAAGCCTCCACGATGAAAGCCCGTGAGAGTTCCGCAGCGGGATTGTGGTGACGATCCGCCCTGTGTAGAGGCTGTAGACCAGTGTGCAGGTTCTAAGGCTGCACCTCTAGGTGGTCTACTAGTTGATCCACCACTTGTCGAACTGCTGGTTGTGCCGGTAGTGCAGGATGAGGTTGCGCGTTGGTTGAGTGAACTGCACAAGTTCCATAGGCAGTGACCTCTGTAGTTTCGGGGTGATCCGAACCCTAAGGTAGCTGATGACTGGCTTGAAGTATTCACTCAAGTTTTATTCCTAGTGAGGACACCCCCAGATCAGATGGTGGTCCTTGCGACGAGCCTTCTACATGGTTCGGCCGGGAGATAGTGGAGTTTGGTGATGTAGTCCCACCATGAGGAGACGCTCACGTGGGCAGAGTTTGAGCAGATATTCAGGGAAGAGTTCTATCTGGTGATGCTGAGGTCAGTGCAGATTCAGGAGCTTCTGCAACTTCGGCAGGAGGGCATGACTGTGTCGGAGTACTCAGTGAGGTTTACATACCTGTCGCGCTACTCCTTGGATATGGTTCGAGACCTATTCTTTAGGTCTCAGACCTTTGAGCAGGACCTATGCAGAGACATCTGGGCAGGTGTGGTTTCCTTATGTCTGCCCACCTATGCTAGAGTGCTGGAGTGAGCCTTGGTGGTGGAGAGATTTCTGGATGAGAATATTCAGCCCGTCAGTGTTGGGTGTGTGGCAGTTGAGATGTCGAAAACTGGTATCCAGCGGCAGGCACAAGGGTTTGGACGTGGCTGAGGTTTCAGGAGGCGACCTCAGGATGGAGAATCTGAGACTTAGGGCTCATAGGGCTCGCATGCTAGTTTTGGTCAGTCGTAGGAGATGTAATGTTATGCTTGCGACGGTCGAGGACATCTTGCTAGAGATTGTTCAACCCGTCGTGCTGCTGAGAGGGATCCAGTCGATAGGCCGCCTTGGCAGCGGCAACGTCTTGAGTTTGGAGGTCCGTAGGGCGGCGAACGTGACGATGAAGCTGGTGCAGCAGTGGGAGGTGGTAGGTGGTATCAGATGCCACCACCACCCCCCTAGGTGGTCCACGCTGAGATCAGGGAGATGGAGGGAGAGGGCGAGGATAACTGCATGCCCTAGAGGTTGTCAACCCAGAGGCTCCGCAGATAGATAAAGGTACGCATTGTGTCCTTTCTACTTTCTACAGTAGCTTGATAGACACCATTTAGCGGTACTCTTTCCTTACCGTTGCTTGCTTGAGTTTTGTTCAGGGTGTTGGCAAGACCCTGTGTGGGTGTTGTTCGGCATGCTTCAAATGCATGAGGAAGAGGGATCCATCCCCCATTGAGACGCGTGTTTTTGACGTGATTAAAATCGTGTGGGCAAGTCAGTGCTGCCCAAAGTGGATAGTGTTGAGGTGTGGTGGACGAGTTCCTCTGACTTATGCATTCGGGCAGGGGTGTGTGTTGGAAAGATTGCTGGCGTGGGAGACCCAGTTGAGAGTCCAGTTGCTTTACTTGTGCTTATAGCTTTTTGGGGATGAAAAGCTCTAAGGTGGGGAGGATGTAGCGACTCGGGTTTTGGCCCTGTCAGACTTTGGAATATTCCTATGAATAATTCCAGAGCTAGGCGTGAAGACGGCTTGCGATTCCGAGGCCCAGTGTGCCCAGAATTAATTTTATAAAAATATTAAGTATTTTTATACTATGTGTGAGTCGAGAACGAGTTATCTCCTAAACAGTAGCTCAGAAAAGGAATATGAGGGCACGATTGCATCTGGAGTGTGCTGTTTACCCTAGTCGGGGTGTAAACTTTGCGGGCGCGGGCCTGTTGTGAGAAAAGCCACCAGGGGAATTTTTGTAAATAAATGGACTAGTTTCTTTATGAACGTCGGCTCGAATAACTACTGAATGGGGTCTCAGATCCCAATTCCAAGTGCACCGTTGCGTTCAGAACGTCGCGTTTACTATAGGGGTGACCTAGTCACCTCCGTGTCGAGAGGTTTGGTCGGGGGTGTTGACAGTTGTTGTTTTAATTAATAAAATTAATTAATTAAATAGGAAAATCAATCAATCCCCCCTCCCAATTCCTCTCTTCTGCGCATGATGAACCACCTCCCCTCTCCTCCTCCTACGACAAATCAAGGTGCCGCATGCGTCTGTTTTTGGCACCGATCGTCAGTAGATCGAGCTTCAGCGCATTGCGGGCGTCGTTCTACACCCGAAGCTTCGGGGTTTCGCCGGAGAGGTAGGTAGTTTGAGTTTTAAAATCCTAGATCTCATTTTTGTGTTGTTTTTCTTCAATTTTTTATAAGGGTTGTGTAGTTTGGGTCCCGAGCTTTTCGAAACTTGTTTCAGATCTGAATTTGGAGCACCGGGGTACTCCCGGTGGCTCCTGGAAGTTTTATGGTGGTGAGGGTGGCAGACATGGTGAATTCCGGAAAATCGGTGGTGGATTGGTGATTTTTGGTGGCGGTGCGGCGGAATCTGGCAGCGGCGCGGTGGTTTCCGTCGGTGGCGCAGTGGTTTCCAGAGAGGCGGGCAGTGGTCCGACCAGGTTTTTCTGGGGGTTCTATAAACCCCTGTAACTCGCAAACTGGGAGTCCGATTTGGGAGCCGTTTGTGGCAATGTGAATCTTGCGTCGAGACATAACTCTTGAGATTCTTTAGATAATTTTTTGAGTAGGGTTTTTGGCCTGGGGCCATGAAACGTTGAAAATAATAATATTTTAATATTTTCAACTTCGATCCGCCATAACTCCTGCACGGAGTGTCCAAATGACGTGCCATCAGTGGAGTTAAGACCCTGATGGTATGACAGAATTTTTAAGATAGTTTCTGGGTGTTGGGACCGAGAACAGGGTGTGGGCCCCATGAGTCCGGGTTCCAGCATTTGTGGAGAAACGTGACTTTTCCACCGAGTGTCTGTTTTGGACGATCAAGTTGTCAATCCCGTGTGTTTTTCTGAGGGGATCGCAATGGTGTGATCCTCTTAACGAGTTTCAGGATCGTGGTGTGGGCCCCACCTGGGCTGGCTATGGTGAATAGTACCTTTTTCACTAGGTGTCTGTTTTAGACAATCGAGTAGTCGATCGTGTGGGTTTTTACAAGGGGATCGCAATGGTGTGATCTGCTTGATGAGTTTCAGGATCGTGGTGTGGGACCCACATGGGCAGGCTATGGTGAATAGTACTTTGTTCACTGGTTGTCCATTTTTGGTGAGTAAATAGCCTATCCTGCATGTTTTTCTGCGTAGACAGCGATGGTGGCTTCGGTATCAGCCTAGGAGGTGCACGGTGTGGTGATGTTGCAGGTCGCTCGGGTTTGCGATGTTTGGACCATCAGTGGTTGAGGGTATTCCCTTGGTTCACTTCTCTGAGGGTTTATGTGGCATCACAACCATGTTATGTGTTTGTGATCCTCTCGATTGTATCTCTAATATGTTAGAGTTGTGGCATCCATCCGGTGGGCTCGGGGCGGGATCCTCTAGCTTCGCTACCGTAGATCGAGTTCTTGGTATCGCTGTGACCGCTTATACATGGTCGGCGATCCCCTATCTAGCAGGTTAACCCTTGTAGGGTTTGTGGCATCATCGGGAATATGATTCCCTACACATTAGGCCGTGCTCAGTAGGTTTGTGGAATTGTCGGGTTTACGATCCCCTACTCAGCATGTGGTTTATAGTAGGGTTGAAACATCATTGGTTATATGATCCCCTACTCAGCGCGTGGTTTCGGTAGGGTTGGTGCATCATCGATTCGATCCCCTACTACACGAGTTATACCAGATGAGGTTTCGGTATCATCATGACCTCTATGACAGGCGACGATCCTCTATCTGAGTGATGTGATTCTGTAGAGCGCCAGATCGGGTTGTGGTATCCTCAAGCGTATCCTAGGAGTGATCCCTTATCTGTGAGATCTTCGAATACCAAATCGGGTTGTGGTATCCCCCAGTGGATCCTGGGAGTGATCCCATATCTAGGAGATCTTTGAATACCGATGTGGGTTCTGTAATCCCTTAGCAGACCCTAGGAGTGATCCCCTATCCGAGGAGTTTGGTGTTTTTGTTGTTTCAGCGTGACTTTCTCAGTGATGATATTCGACAAGCGTGATCTCTCGGGTAAGCATCTGGGATGTTTGTGTGGGACCCGATGATGTGTATCTCTCAGATGAGTGTCATCTGGATGATAATGATCATGGAGTGTGTTCTCCTAGTTGTGAACCGTTTCTGGTGATGAGGTCGGTACCTCTTGTAGATTGGTGTGTGTATCAAGTATATCTGGATGTTCATGGTATATGTGTGGACGTATATCTGTACAGATGCTCCTGGTATATGTATGGGCGTATACCTGAGAAAATGTTCATGATATATGTATGGGAATATACCTGACTGGATGTTCAATGTGTATGTATGGGTATACACCTAAATTGAGCTGACTAGTTGTGTTAGTTGAGGATGGTCTCGAGATGGAGTTTCTCTCTCATCTGGGTTCCCTATGACTGGGATGATCTGACTGTTGCCTTTTAGTTTCTCTTTTTTTTTTGGGTTTTTGGGGAACCTACTGAGTATTTTTATACTCACCCCTGCACAGGATTTGCCTGCACATGTTTGTGTCTTGTGCAGACCACATGCCTTTCGATGGAGTCCCAGGAGGACCCAGTGCAGGCGGAGCTTTGTGAGTGAGACTGACCGGGGTGTTTACTGGAGCTGTGCCGAGGAGCTTTCTGGTGGTGCTTTTGGCAGCATAACCCTCCTTCCGAGCAGGTTAGATGCTTTTGTAGTTTTCTTTTGGTGGTCCCTATTTTACCCTTTTGTACTTTTGCTATACTCTAGTTATGGGTTATATGTATGCATGCATTTCTTTCCAGTTTTTTTATATATATCTGCACTGTTTCATGGAGGTGTATGTGGGTGCATGTGTACATGTACCTTAGGATAATGCCTCCCATGTGTGTGATAGCCTACTCGGCGCTAGTCTCCAGCCCATATCCTATTGGAGGCGGGCATGGGGAGTGACGACTTGAGCCACGTTGGGTCGGGTCGTGACAGAAACCCTCTATTTAATCTCTTTGAAAAGATCAGGTCCCAGTAACTTCCACTCTCCAACTTAATCCCAGAATGTCGGAGTCCGACACCTCTTCACATATAGAGCCTCACAAGGTTCCATTTGAATGATAAAATGTAAACTTTTGTTATATGAGAACTCTACTAGGGTAAGGTGATGATCCCAACATCCTTGGAAATTCATTTAATAAGATCTCAATATATCTTCTAGAGTTTTAATGGTTCTTTTAGACTGACCATCCATCTAAGGGTGACAAGAAGTACTGAAACTCAGATCTGTATCCAACACTTTTTGAAGGCTTGTCTAGAACCTCAAGGTAAACCTTGAATCTCAATTAGACACAATGGAGAGTGGCACTCTATGCAGTCTTACAACTTACCCTATATATATCTTGGTGAGTTGTTCAGAGATAAATCTTCCTTGATATCATTGAAATGCTTCAACTTTATAAGGCAATCAACTACTACCTCAATAGCATTATTTCCTTTAGATGTCATGGGGAGTCCTGTGATGAAATATGTGGTTATGTTTTACTATTTCCATACTTGTATAGGAAATAATTGAATCATACCCTTAGACTTCTATTTTATAGACTTGACTTGTTAGCATACTAAGCATTATGATATAAATTTTGTAATCTTACTCTTTTGTTATCCCACCAAAAAAATTTCTTCAAATATTTATATATATTAGTGCTTCATAGAAGAATATATAAGGAAGATATATATGCATAATATAGAAGTTCCTTCTCCAGTTTTGGTTTTGATGGGACACATATTTGAGTTCCAAACCTTATAACTCCATCTTGAGTAAAGTTGAACTCTAAAATATTCACTAACTTTTTCTGTTGCACCTCATCATCTTTTTGGGCCTCCTTAATCCTCTCAGGAATTCATGGTTGAGAATTTATTTGAGAAATATATGATGAATATCCTTTTATTATTCCAGTGTTAATCATCTGCATGTATAATAATATTAGATCCCTTGTAATCCTCATCATGGATAGGGTTGTAGGATCCTTTGTACCCAGACCATTTTCCACTTTGTTCACCTTCCCATGATGGTAATATATTGAACAATTATAATCCTCTATTATCTATAACCACATTCATTGGTGAAAATTGAGCTCAATTTATGTGAATATATACTTTAGGCTTTTATGATCTATATATATGTCACAATTCTCTCCATAGATATAATGTCACCAAATATTTAGTGCGAAGATTACTACAACCAATTCTAGTTCATGTGTTGGGTAGTTATTCTCATGGATATTTAATTTGAAGGAGGCATATGCTATCAATTTTTCATCTTTCATGAGTACATAACCCACTCCCTTTTTAGATGTATCACTGTAGATCAAAAATCCATCCCCATTAGTGGGTAATGTGAGTATAGGTGTAGTGATTAGATTATTATTTAACTCTTTAAATCTCTCATTGCATTCATCAGTCTTGGAAAAATTGACTCCGTTCCAATTAATCTTGGTTAGAAGGCTTTACAATCATGATAAGTTTATCACAAATTGAAAATAGTACCCATCTAATGGTGAAGAAGGAGGGCATACCTTGGATGAAATGCAGTCTTGGGGATGCCCTCCTTCTTCACCTTTACTTAATAATATCCCAACTGAAGATCTACCTTATAGATGTATTGGGATCCATGTTGCTGATAAAATAAGTAATCAATACATGGTAGAGGATAATTTCACTTTATCATGATATTTTTTATCTCATGATAATCAATGTAGTGGTGCATTGAACCATCCTTCTTAAAAAAAGGACTAGTGAAACCCATGGTGAATCACTTGGGCTTATAAGCCCTTTATCCAAATTATCCTAAAGTTGTTTATTCAGATCTTCAAGTTAACGAGTGGATATTCTATATAGAGTCTTGTATATTAGAAAATATTTGGGTATAAGTTTAATTGAGAACTCAACCACTCATATAGGAGGAAAATTAGGTAATTATTTTAGAAACACATCATTGAATTCATATACAATAGGCATTTCATCAAGAACTATATTTTCCTTATTACCAATCATTTGATCTAGATACACTTTATCATAAGGATATAATATCCATGATTCAGATAACGATACAAAAGAAGATTCATCCTACTCATTTCAATTATATAAAATCAAAGGGTGATTTGCGATACATAGGGTGATTTCTTTATCTCGACAACTTATGTTAGCTCTATACAAGGAAATCCAATCCATGCCTAGAATAGTGTCAAATTACACTAAAGTGAGTATCAAAATGTTTTATGGGAAATTAAAACTAAATTTTTTGATAGGGGATGAGTTATATTCTTGATATTCAATAATTGAACCATTTTATATCTTCACCAATAACTCAACTTCCATGTTTTGAGTTGGTGTTTGAATAGTTCTACTAAAATTACATGATATGAAAAAATACATATAACCATAATCAAATAGTATATTCTCTAACCTTGAATGAATAACTATTATACTTATCACCACTTCATTGTCAGGATCTACCTTAGCAGTTATAATGGAATAAACTAACCCTTTCTCTCTAGGACTTAGAGGTTGTTTTTGGTTATCAATAAAAACCTTGGATTAATACTTTTATTTGTATAGTGTCCTTGTTTACTATAGTTAAAACATTGGGAAATAGGTTGAGGGTTGACTGAAATATTCATTTATTCCAACACATTGGTGGGTTTCTCTCATTGGAATTTTTTATCTAGGTGCCTTTCCTTCCCGCACCTAAATCATTTTCTCACCCCCTTTAGGAAATTTCTGAGATTCTTCTTCCCACACTTTTGATAGGTGGGGTGTTAGACTTTATTTCCCCCATTATATTTCTCTATTGCACTGCCAAAATTAAAATCAATTCTCTGATTCCTATCTCTAGACCTGTGATACCCTTGAAGTTCACCAATCTCCATTTAGGCTTTAAGGGAACATCAAAAAATTTACTCATAGATATCGAAGTTTTTAATCTCAAAATATTTTAGAAGACTCAACTTTAGATCACCAAAGAAGCCTTTAACTTTACTTTCAAGGGAGATGACAAATAAAAAGGCATATCATGCAAGTCTTTTGAATTTCTCCTTGTACTCCCTAATGGATTCATCATCCTTTTTCTTAAGGCCAAGTAAATCCCACCATTTTAAGTCAGTGAGTGTGAGGAAAATATTTATCAATTTTTTTTGGAATTATTTCCACTCAATATCTTTGATATATTCTTTGATATTTGTGTTTCTAATCAATATTAACCATTGATCAGCTTCTACTTCCATATGATAAATAGCTAGCACGACGTTCTCTTTATAAGAGTATTGAAGTATGGATAAGATATTTTCAATGGATATGATCCATTATTCTGAGATTAAGAGATTTGAATATCCACTAAAATTTGGAGTCCCTTGTTGCATAAAGGTATCAACTATAACTCTTTCTTAGGGGGATGTGGGTGTTCCCCCTGATTCATTTCCTATTCAAAACATGAGTTAATTGAGAAATTTTAAGGTACCGAGCATGCATCAGAAGCCCCAAAAATGAGTTTTTTAAAATTTTCCACTGAATATTGACATGAACTTGTCGACGTCGGTTAATCTCTTCTTGGTATAAGTTGAGGATACTACTTGAAGAGTTTTAAGCACAAAATTAAAACCATAATACCTGGTTAGATTTGAGTCCACACTCAACATCTTCTCATAGTTGGCAATCACTTCCTGAAGAATCCAAATCCGAATTCCTCTAGATCATCTACACATTCTTCAAAAATCTACTAGAGTACTGATCGTCTAAATCTAGGTGCTAGTACAGAGTTTCGATGACACCTTCTACACTCTAATGATCACCACATTAGCTTGGTTGTGATGCACAAGAGTGTTCTTGATACAAAGATTCAGATCTAGAAAAGCTATCTCTAATATGCAGGATAGATAAGAAGATATATATAGGTAGTGAATATTACTTTATGAATCCCTCTCCTTCTCTATTTATATTATGTGATGGAAATTACCTGAAAATGCCTGCCCGACCCCCAAATAATTAACTAACTATAGAAACAATATTTTGATTACTAAACTAAGTCATAAATATCATTTATTATTATTATCACCTTCTTGTAATATAATAAATATATTAGGTGATAATACCTGAGTCATTAACTTAGCTTGATGTTCCTACAAATATTAAACCAACCTTGAATATTTTAAACTAATATTCACTCAATTAAAATTTTCCATGTATTTACTTTAAAAACTTAAAAATAAATTTAATAAATAAATTCAATACCAATTATTATTAACTTGAATACTATGAATTTATTTATTACTTTGGTGATCATATCACCTTGGAAAAACCCGAACCTCAGTGGTGGGGCCCACTATTTCCAATATACCTATTCAACTAAATAGGGAAGATTCTTGAATATGCTATTATGTGTGACCCTCTAGGCCCTTATCTCAATAGTAGTGAATAGAATCCATAGACCAAGAGTAGGATATAGCAACCCATCATGGCCCCTAAAGAGATAAGGATAGTCATAGAAATGGAAACCAACCTACAAACACACACTATGTAATATAATCTCCTTATCTTTAATATCTCATAAAGAAGGACACACACCCATATCAACATCCTTTTCTTTCTTTATTATTTATTGATCTAACTAGATATATTTACCCTTAAATTCCATATCCATGGTCTTATAATGGTATTACCATCCTGATCAATGTGGCCGAAGATATATTACTCACTTAACCTAGAAGAAAAAAAATCCTTTCTTGACCATTCAACCAATTCCATACCACCAATGATGCACCCAACACAAGATACCTCACCATGATTTCATTATCATGGTTTTTTCCTTACATCAAAGTACACGATCAGATGGAACACATTGGTAAGGATCTCAAGTTAGGAGATCAATACACATGTACATAGATAGGAACACCTAATGACACACAAAACATGTGGTGTTTCTATTGGTAGGTCTATCCTTATGATCTCACTACTAGAGATCACCAAGTGAGAACTTCATGAGAAGAAGTCTCAATGCTTATGATCCCCCAACACTTGATAGTCAAACATCTATTATATCCAGTCAATAAGATGTATCTATACCATAAGACATTTTTTTAAGATTAATTTCATAGTATCTCAAGGTTATCATTATAGCCTGAGATCTTCTATAACCTTTTGACACAACATTTAATCTATGGAAATTACCATTAAATAGTGGATACAAAAATATCTACACTATAATGGTAAGTGTACATCATGTATATCTAACTATACACTTGACATGGTAATCAAAAGTACTGTATAGTTGGGTCTATGGAACCCACTATTACAACACTCCCACTTTCACTAGAGATAACTTACTAACCAACCTTGTTAGTTCTCACATGATTAAGATCATGTTTTTTCTGAGTCATGACTTTAGATGCAGGGTCTTCCACAATTCTTCTGTATGACTATTTTTTTATATGTGACCTCATCTCCTTGAGTAAAACATCTCAAGATATAGATACCCTAAGTGTATTCTCTTTTTTACACTGTCATAACTTGATATCTTGGCTAGTAAGATTATAATAATTTACATTATGATAATACTTTACTTTCTAGGTGATATTCATAGAACTAGAACAAAATATTGCATTTAACTACTTCATAGCTACCTCATAAGCTGTAAAGTACTTAGTATTTTTAGGTATGGATACCACTGAATTATATGATATTTTCTTGCTCATCACCTTAGCATTACTGTGGTATTAGATCACATGGATCTAAGGAAGACTATTTTATGTTCCCTAAAAAACTAGCATCCTTTCTTCTCCACTTACCAGGTATATGTATTTTGTGATCTCCCTAGTGAAATTAGATAGTTCTGACTACTTTCCTTGTAGTAATCCTAGAAATAACTGATATTTTCCTAAAGTATATCTTGGAAATATAAATTCTTGTACATATCATAACATATGTGATTGATCCATCGCATAAGCGTATAGATTTTAACTCATGTTAACCTAGAGAGATTATGCCATGTGATGTTAGTAACAATTCTAACTTGAATTGTTCCAACTTGTATTTTTGAATACCATGTCACTATATGTATGATTGAATATGTCTAATAAACCTTTATATCTACCTCAGTAGATCCTATTCCCAAGAACTAGGGATTCTACTTTAAGTAAATCATTGGAGAATATATTCTTTCATTCTGGTGTTAACTAACTTTAAGACTAATAGCTATTTTCCATATGTTACCGAACATATTTTACTTGGAAAACTATGGCGATCCCACTAACCAATAGTAGACACATGGAAAAAATTGATTTCAAATGAATATTCTATGATCATATTGCTTACTTCAATCCTAAACTATATTTTAGTAACTTGAAACCTTTATTAGCATTCTGTGACATGACCATCCCTTTCTGGTTGCATCATAGAGACACCTTCCATGAATGGTGGTCAGGACCTCCAATTCCCAATATAATGATCATAGAAATTAGCCATGACAAGTAAAATTCTAATGGATTTATGAATACCTACTTGGTATAACCAATCGATCCTTATTAGTACTACAATTGTACCACCCATGTATAATATCATTTTAACACCCACCACAATATTCAAAATAATACCCCCTTTGCAATTTGATACATGGAATCCATTATTGAATTTTAATTGACCTTATTAATTTTATCTTGTTTCCATATAATTCTTAATTGTAGGAATTATTATCCCCAATTAATAATGTATCAGTGGCTGTGGTGAATTCAAAACCATCACTATCTTTTTAACCTTCCTATGCAGTATGTGTCTATAGAACATTCCTTTTCCACGTGCACTTGTGGAACTAGTTCCCATGCCAACTACATGTGCATCTCTGGCATTGACTAAACCCAATTAAATCTTGCCTCTACTATATCTAATATAGGTGTGAACCCTTATATATAAATTTAGTATATCACTTGAATACCACTTTTTATATCATAGGGATTTATATAATATCCCAAGAAACTATTAGGATAATTACTATAGATGCACTTTGTGTTTTTCATGATAAAATTTTGTTCATATCATAACAAACTCTTTGCATCTAAACACATAGTTCTAATGAAATAATGGATTTTAATCATACTATAACTTATATGATATCCATTTTCATGATAGTTGGCATATGGTTATATGATACCACCTTTATTTGTGAAGAATGTCTTGAAATATAATGGAATTTTCTGCAAGTTGCAACATCGATACTACTTACATCATGACTCTGATGTATAAGATGTGTATTTAAGAATTACTACATGATAAATTTTGTTAATAAATGTTAACATGTAAAACTTCATCAATTATCCTTATCATTAACATCAATTTGATGATTTATATAAGGTAATGTTCATTTAGGAATTACTCCACGCTACATTATATTGATCGATGAATGCTTGGTTAAGATATTCTTCAACATGCCATTCTAAAGCAACTTATATCTTCTGACTATACATATACTTCACTTTACCATTCCTTAATTACATAAAAGAATCTTATGGCATATATATACCTCTATATTACTCTTGTAATATTTCACACTCTCTAGATAAACTAATTCCAAAAGCTTTGTGGCATTCCTTTATCTCTAAAGGTTTCTTTTTCCAAACTAAAGATGTTAATAATACTAGAGGTGTTTAGCCCTACCGAGCCTAAATACCAAATTGAGTAGATTCTTGATGTCCAATTTTAGTCTTATTTTATAAAGATTTATCTTTCCACAAATGGGTATAAAAGTCTTACTTTTTATATTCATCACTTATTACCTATGATTCAAGTATTATTGAACTATTGATTGAGTATGAGATACCACAAACATCATTCATTCCTGAACTTGGAATAATGTCTCCTTGTGTCTGAATGAAATGTGATATAATTTTTTTGGTTATACTCAGTTATATTTTTACGAGAATCATTAACTTGGAAATACATAAGTCATGTACTTCTCACTGCTAACTTAGGAATCAATCTTTCTCAAATGCTTAGAGAATACACCCGAATTCTAGTAATGTTTCTATACTTGGTTACTATATTTCAATACACATATGTGATAAGCATACTATATTAAATACCCAAGAATTATGATTGAAACATTACTTTTTATATTTATGAATATACTTAAAGAAGAAGCGACAACTTTCTTCTTTAATTCAGTTTATTGGGATTAAAATTTTATAGTTTTATTTCATGATATACAGTAAAAATAACCTCTTGTTAATATCCAACCTCATTTCTTTGAAGGACATCATGGAGGTGCCTTTTGTATTACTTTCTATTGGCCTCTATGCCTTGCCTTTCAATTTTTTCACCATAAGAATTAAGATTGAACCATCTTTTATATTCTTATTTACTTAGAGAACCTTACCTAAAAGTTAACAAATAAATTTCTCTATACTTTCTCATTTTGTTATCTTAAAATTAAACTTGAGTAAATGGGTTAAAATTACATGATAAAGGGATCCATTTAAATATAATTATCCATTTTTCAATTTATGCATTTTGGTGTAATCATCACATTATTCATATCTTTCTTCACTTTCTCCTTATAAACATCTCAGAGATGAGACTACATGTTATATCATCCATGTCCTGATGTAGTGACCACAACAAACATCAGATGTTGATGACATCATTTTTACATAACCATCATATTCTATATACATGAGTCTCTTTTAATCATATTTACACCCTTTCTTACTAAGGTTGCTAAAGAGGTATTGGGGCACTATCAACTTGAATTTTGCATACCATAATTTGTATGCAAGTGCTTGTACTACACTTGGAAACTCATGCCAGTGTGGACATTTACATTTTTCTTTATTTATCACAATATTTCTTATGGTATTACTTTCCTTTTTCTACAAAAATAAAATTCTAATATATTAGTACTTTTTATCTTGATTACTGTTTTATATATTTTGATTAATTAATTAAATAATTAAATGCCTCCCACTATTTTATTGAATTCTAGGAACCCTCTATAGTAGAATTGGAATACTCTGTCGCTTGAGTATTCTAGTGTCAAGGATACTTGAACTTCCCCTCGTGGTCTATAAGCTATGACTACACCACTACTCATAGAGTTCAAGGTAGGCATTTGGCTGGCTAGCCGTATTAACTCGCGGTTCCTTGATATGTTGAGTGAAGTCCCAAATTCTAAAATCATAACTTTATTTACTCAATGATTTCCTATAAAATGATAGAAAGTTAGCTATATCTAATCATCACTGCCACATTAGTTAAGTCAACCCACCACTCTCATAAGAACTCTTTGGTAGTTAGAGGCACCTTCAACTATAGCAGGATGAGAACCCCAAACGCCATGTTTTGTTCAAATTTGAATGATGGAAGGCAATTACAAATTAATATTATTTTACGGGTTTTATTATTTTTAAGTGATGAAAGAAATCATTTTCTATTTCATAATAATGTTCTATGTTATTTTACTCATAACTAACTATGCAATAAATATAACAATCCATCATGTTACATGTTCATTTTATCTATGCGTGCTTGTTTATTATTCTATGTGATTGCGTGTAAACTATAATTTTACAAAATAATAAACCATGAAAAAAATAAAATAATGACATGATCATGATCCGATTCTAATGTTTAATCCATTAAGTGAATAATGGATCGACCTAGAACCTATGGGTAATACCTTAAGCCACATTGCTTGAGACTCAAGTTATAGTGCCTACCAATCCAATGCATCAAACTCCTGTTTGGTGTGTCACCATAATGAGGCATGAATTTCATCACTGATCGTCTCATTATTATACAACAATAATCACACATAGGTGAGGGGGTCTTAGGAGTATAAAAATACATATGAGAAATGGACATGCAAACCCTTATATATTTAATGAAACAAACAATTTTCAGATCACCATTTATTTAAACTACTTATTACTAATAACCACTGCAATAAATAATTAAATAAATATATAAAACAAGCACCATACATACATTGGTTGGTCAATGACTCATTATCAGTCTAATGAACATTAAACTCACGTATTAAAATTAAAAGCAGAATAAAAATTAAACTAGCATTAAATAATTTCTGAGGTTATTTTATTTAATTAAAAACTCACTTATTTTTTAATTCAACAAATCTATTTGTTTAGTCCCATCAATTAATTTAATTTTAAAACCAAAAATTAAATTAATTAACTAATTTAGTTTAACTCCAAAATCAAATTAACTTATCTCGTAGTACTAATTTTAAACCAAAAAATAATATTTCATTAATTTAATTTAAAACCAAAATTAAATTAAATACTTAAATTTATTTTTGATTATAAAATTAATCTAACACCAAAAATCCCAAGAAAGGACTTTACGAGTTGGAATGACCCTGTGCGGGTCCATTTTAGGCCTTGAAGTCCCCATAAAGGGGTGTTCTAGGCCAGACAGATCTATCCAGACCTATTTCAAGTCAGGCAGATCTGTCCTAACCTATTTTAGGGAAAACTAGGTTTAGACATGTCACACAGAGGGGTTACCTCACTCGAGGGACACCGATAGGGGATTTCCCAGCTAGGAAGTTGTGGCAGCAGCCACCCACAGGTGCTGCTACTTTACGATGTCATGGTGCTGAGCTAGATCTGCCTAGCCAGAACTGCAGGAGGCTGGTCCAGACTTAGTGGCACTCTGGTCATCGAGCAATGTGACTAAAGGGGTTCACCATGGTGGTTTGACTCTAGAGGAGAAGTCGACAGTCAAGCCCTCTTGAGGAGGTGGAGAGGTTGAGGTGGTCAGAGAAGGAGCCTGGTGTGGTCAAGAGGGCACGTGAGGTGGATAGAAGCTTGCGAAGAGATTATTTTGGGATAAGGCTGTCCAACTAGATCTGCATCTTGGTGGGAAGGGAAGCCGGTGGAGTGGGACCAACAATAGCCTTGCTGGGTGGCACTGGTTGTGGTGGTGGCAGTGATGGTAGTGAGCTTCTCATGCAGTGCGAGGGTGGTGGACAGAGAGGTCAGCTATGGGAATGAACACTACTGGAGTACCCTGTTCTGACCATCAGAAAATGGCCATAATGTTTAGGTTCACTAGAATCTATTTTTTCCAAAAAATTCAGGTAATTAAACATATAAATAAATATATATTTTCTTCATAATTAACCCATAAAATGAGTTTTCAATCTATATTTAAAACTTTGGATGGTTGTAACTTGGTCATTCGATGTCTGATTTACTCACGATCTGCGACGTTGAGACCGGAACAATTCCTTATACTAAATTTATTGCAATTTTAACTTTTCCTTAGCTTAAAATCAAAACGTGTTCCTATGATACCAATTGAAGGTACCGAGCATGCAACAGAATCCAAAAAAATGAATTTTTAAATTTTTTCCACCAATGATCAATATAAACTTGTCGACATTGGTGAATCACTACCTGATATAAATCGAGGATCCCACATGAAGAGTTTTAAGCACAAAATTAAAGCCATAAATACGTGGTTAGATCTGAAGCCATGTTTGAAATATACTCTTCTTTGGTGATCACTGATCCAAGAATCCGAAGAAAAATTCCTATAGATCATCTAGAAGCACTTCAAAAATATAATGAAGCACCGTTCATTGAAATCTGAGTGCTAGCGTGGAGTTCCAATGACACCTTTGATGCTCCGACGATCACCGCATCGCCTTGCTTGCAATGCACGTGAGTGTACTCAATCCATCAACTCAGATCTATAGCCACTCTCTCTATTATTTAAGAGAGACAAGAATAGAGAGAGAGAGTGGAAATGAATAGACATTAATGAATCTTTATTCTTTTCTATTTATAGCGTGTGATGGAAATTACTTGGAAATTCCTACCCGACCCCCAAATAATTAACACACTATAGAAAAAAATATTTTGACTACTAAAATGAGTCATAAATATAATTTATTATTATTATAACCTTATTTTAATATAATAAATATATTAAGTGATAATATCTAATCCATTAAATTGACTTGATATTCCCATAAATATTAAAGGAACCTTGAATATTTTAAACTAATATTCATTCAATTAATATTTTCCATGTATTTACTTTAAAAACTTGTAAATACATTTAATAAATAAATTCAATTCCAATTATTCTTAACTTGAATAATATGATTTTAATCATTAATTTGTTGATCATATCACCTTAGACAAAATTCGGGCCCCATTGGTGGGCCCCACCATGTCCAATATACCTATTCAATTGAACATGGAAGTGAATATACTATTGTGTGTAACCCTCTAGTCTCTTATCATGATAACATTGAATAGAATCCACAGAATAAGAGTAGGATCTAGCAACCCATCATGGCCCCTAAAGAGATAAGGATAGTTATAGCAATGATAACCAACAAACAAACACACACTGTATAATATAATCTCTTTGTATTTAATATCTAATAAAGCAGGATGCACACCCGTGTCATCATTATTTTCTTGCTTTATTATTTTTTGATTTAACTAGATAGATTTACCCTCAACTTACATTGACATGGTCTTATGAAGGTACTGCCATCCTGGTCAACATGGTCAGAGATATATTACTTCCTTAACTTGAAAGTGAGAAATCATTTCTTGAACATTCTACAAATGCCATACCACCAATGATGCACCCAACACAAGCTACCTCACCACAATTTCATTATCATGGTTTTTGCCTTGAATTAAAGTACGTGATCAAATAACACACATTGGAAATGATCTTAAGTTAGGAGATCAATACACATGTCTATAGATAGGAACATACAATGACATGAAAAACATGTGGTGTTCCTATTGGTGGGTCTGTCCTCATGATCTCACTACTAGAGATCACCAAGTGAGAACTTAATGAGAAGAAGTCTCAATGCTCATGAGCCTCTAACACCTGATATTCAAATATCCATTGTGTCCAATTAGTAATATGTATCTAGATGATAATAACTTTGTTTTAGATTAATGTCATAATATCTCAAGATTCTCATTATAGCTTGGGATATTCTATAACCTTTTGATATGAAATTTAATCTATGGAAATTACCATTAAATATTGGATGAAAAAATATCTACACTATAATGGTAACTATACATCATGTATATCTAACTGTAAACATAATATGGTAATCAAAAGTACTGCATAGTTGGGTCTAAGGAACCCACTATTACAAAAAAATTATCACCATGAAGTTACTAATTCCTATACCCATAAGTCTGGGTATCTCATTTAGATAGTCATCAAATTTCCCCTCACATTGGTTTTTGAATCATTTTCTATTATTCTAGACATTGACTAAAATAATGGGAAAATTAGGGATAAAGATTTTTAAACTATTAAGCACATTAATGGAAAACTGTTAATATTAAAGGGATAACTCATAAATGACATATATTCCTTAAACTATGAATTACTAGGTTTGAATCTAAGTTATACACAATCTATTTCCTAACATGAAATTTTATGGTTATAATGGTTCGTAAAGAGATTATGAATCTACCAAAGCATATCCCCCGAGAATGTCAAACTAGGTGTATAACAAGGCCTCTTTCTTGTGCACCGGGTGGTGATCGAGTCAAGCCCAATGTAGACATTTCAGGGTTACTATCCCTAGGTAAAACTATTCTTGATCCACATACAGTTTTAGTATCAAGATTTGGATTTGGTCACTTAGAAACCACTTACTCTATACTTTACCAAAATTCAGGGATGTTTTGATGTGAGTTTGAATTTTCAACATTTTTTGATTGCTTTTAATAAGAATTAACCCCTTAATTCAATCAAATACTGGGTAAAATCAGCACTTTTGTGAACTTTAAGAATATATAATTTAATTATTAAATGGATCAATTTTTAGATTTAATGATTATATTCATTTTTTTATTTAAATTGAGAAGCTACACATTTGAAATTGAAATCAATTTTACATTGAGAAGTTTTGATTTTCTAATCTAGAAATTAAATTCTTAAACAAATTTAATTTTTGAGTATAATTGTTTTAAACATTTTTTTGTGAATTTAATAAAAGTCCATATTTTTTTAAAAAAAAAGTGAATTGTGAATTGAGAATTTTTTAATCTATATTATAATTTGAATATTAAATTTTGGAAATTGTGTGTTTGGAAAAATAAATTTATTTAATTGATTAATTTGAAAATGAATTTGAAATTTATTCGAAGGATGAAATTTTAATTTTAATTGTTGTATGATTTCTGTTTTTTATTGGAAAAACGTTTCATTGAAAATTTTTAATTATTTTGTACAGGTTGAAAAAATTCAAAGGATGAAAGTGACTGTGCCTTGCACGATCACCATACAAACTATGAACATGGACCATGTGTACTGGTCATGTGTTTGAAATCAACTGACCGTGCATACTCAAAAATTATACAAAGGAAAAAGTAACTGACCACATGACGAAAAAAATATCGACTATACAACCTCATCTCACAGTAGGTATAACTGCTATGAGAACCCTCTATACCTACCATGATCTCTTCCCTTATGGAAACCTCAACACCCTATCATGACTTCCCCCCTCACTGCCTACCATGAACCAAACACTCATGGTCACTTATCCTCAACCCATAACCTACCATGATTTCCCTTACCTCCAACCTACTGTGAATAGCCTACCATTAATGACTAGTTTCAATTCCTATCATGAGCTCTTTTCCTGATAACCTCCAACTGACCATGACTCCCTCCATCCCCAAGTAGTGCTAATGAAAATCAGATTCATGGCCATCGAGCCATTTGAAAAGGAACAATACTGATGATGCCGACCCCTGTGTAAACTTCCAATGAACCCCAAACCAAAGAATCACCTCACTAGACACTGATAATGAAGAATCATCGGTGAACACCATAGGAGAAGTCACCACAGTGCGCCATCATCTGCAAATATGGGCACCATCCACTAAAACCACCACAAATGCGGGATCTAAAATCTAATTCGTTCCACCACTTTTGGGATCTAAGGTTCCACTGAGATGACTAGGGAGGGGATCCAACCATGTTGCAACCCATTAAGTTCACCCAGTTTTATCTTGCACAAGAACCCGACCATTGTGGATAACTAGTCATGCCACCTTGATGAAAATAGATCCACTGGAGGAAATTTTCTATATATCTCCCCTTAAAGAAAACATTTCCAGTGTTGATGGAGAATCCACAACCCCTGAATCAACACTATCTTGAGATCCAAATCTCACTACTAAGGATAATTCCTGATTTTTATGCCACCAAGGGGAGAAAGTATACCCCCATAAAAAACCGAAAAACAAAAAAAGAAAAGGAGAAAAAGAATAAAAAAGAATAAAAAGAAAAAGTAAAGGTGATATATATAATGATAAAATTTAAATAAAATAAAATAAAATAAAATATATTTAATATATATATCTATAATATATATATATAATAATTTATTAATAAAATTTATATTTATATATTTTTTATTTATAGGTTCTAAGATACATCTAAATTTGAAAAGCCCAATTGCGGCCAAGGCCCAATTTCTAAATCCTGGGTCCAATTTTTTCATCATCTTTTTCCTCAAAGAAACTTCAAGATGTCCACTATGATGCAAATCACTAAAAAACACATGAAGGTTTATCCTGGGAGGAGTGATTGGGAAGATTCTCGATGCTTTTTAAGGGTCATCTAGACCTTCGGATCTAGACACATGTCAATTATCTATCCATGAAAAACTCAATACTAGAAACTGAAATCAAAGAACATTCCCAATGAAATTGAAAATGACCATGTTGCTGATGTGAAAAATTCGAAGTGAAAAAAATAATCCCAAGCACTCTTCTATAAATAAGATCCCTATTCACTGTACTCAACTCAATGGCTCTCACTAGATCTTGCTTGCTCTCAGAATCAATCAATAATGCTTACTGATTTCTTTTATTTAATTCTTGTAATAACTCTTGTGAAGGAACACTAAGGCCTTATTGGCTCAGTTGATAAGATTACCCTACCCCCTTGTTAATTAATTCCAAACTTTAACTATTTAATATATTACGTTAATTTATTGATTGATTATTAGTGTAATTAAAATAGGAGATTTATTATTTATTTCACTTATAATTTTATCTTCCCATATTCACTGGATCTAACATAGTGTCCACTTAAGTCATATTTGTTGCTTGCGATTGTGAGCAGTGAGCTGACTTGAGGGAAGTTGGAAATCTATGATTACTGGGCTAGGGGATATTGGAGGTTTCAATGATCATTACAGATTTTCAATTAAACAAAAAATTCCAGGATAAGGGTGATTGAGTGATATTTTACTCAATTAGAGAGAAAACATGAGAATATAAATTGAATAATGATTAAACAAGGTAGATAAGGGGATATTTGAGGTTATTCCACTACTTCTTAAATTGAATTAAAACCAATCTATTTTAATCTTCTATAATATTTTCATCAAATTAAACCCACAAAAAAAAGTGAAACACACACACAACACTATCCTATCTAGATACAAAATTGATACCCACTCTACTACATTTTTCTTGGATTCATAAATTTATTTTTATGAGCGCCTTATGATAGAAGTACATAAAACTTGACATCATTGCTGGGGAGGCTAGTGTTTTGTTTTCATTTTGTTTAAAAATGTTTTAAAATGACCATATCTAGTTCTTCCAACCTCACTAGTTTTGATATGGAGGTTGAAAGAACTATGTTAGAGAGAATCAGAACTCTAAAAATAACAAAACAAGAGGAAATAGATTTTTTCACCATTCAATTGGCTAACCATCCTTCCTCGATTTCTTATTCCACCAAAGGTACAATAAAAAGTGAAAAAATGGAGGATAATCTTGCTCAAGTTAATAGGACTTTGAGGGAAATGTACACACCAAATTTCAATATTAATAAATTATAATTAAAATTAAATGAACAATACTATAAACTCAAAACTAGAATTATTGGAATACTAAGTTTCATGGACTATCTGGTGAAGACCCCAAAATACACTTGAGAGCATTCAAAGAAGTTTGCAATGGATTTAGTGTTGGAGTTGGTACCCTAGAACAAAATTCTGTGCACTTTATGATAATCTATATTCATAGTTTTTAATATTAATAAACTACTTATAACATAATGATTGTTATTATTCATAACATAGTATTTGATAATGTTATAAGAGTAGCTGTCACATTAAAAGTTCATAGCAGTTCCCCTCTATGATGAGAGCCCAGAAGTACTATGAAACTATTCTTAAATATATGTTCTATAATCGGATGATATAATTTGAGGGAAAAAAATGATACAAAATATTAGGGGTGGATACTCATAGTAATTTTAGGCACCTTCTCATGGTGTACACCCTTGGTAATATCTAGTGTAGGATATTATAAAAATGAGACCTGCTAGTAAGAAATCCAAATTAATATGTGTTATTGGATGTTCCTATCTGTAGATGTGTGTATTGATCCTTACATTTTAATATTATTATTAATGATTATTATGAGTAATTTACTTTCATGTATTGATGAAAACCATGATATTATATGCTCATAATGAGGTAGGATACGTTGGGTGCGTCATGAGTAATATTACATTAATGAATAATGCGAGAAAAGATTTATCCCTTCCATTCTTTAATAAAAGTTGATATCTCAAGACCTTTGATGGAAATGATATATCCTAAGTAAATCCTTGGTCATGGTGTTCTATAGGCAAGTTCTATTTTCAAAAATTTAAATAAATAAACATTGAGCACATAGGTTGAAGACACCAGCATGCAACCTACTTAATTAGAGATATTGTGATAAAGGGATTATATTATATAGTGAGGATCTGCATGAGGTATTATGTCATTATGTTATTAACTTATTTATCTATGGGTGCCTTGGCATGTTGCTATGATAAACTCGGACTTTAGAATGCTTCACCTAATTCCATTGAGAAAGATGCATAGTGGGTCACAACCTAAGTGTATCCAAAATATCAGTTAAATAATATATTATTATTTATTATTTAACAAGATGAATAAATATTATTCCCGCATGTGGTTTAATAATTACTCATGTATGCTTGTTGCATATATTCCGTCACTAGTTATTCAAGAGAATATTATGCAAGCATAATATTTAATAAATATTTGTTTTCTATTTAGTTTATTAAATATTTATTTATTTATTGGTGAATAATGTAGTGATATTTATTTATTAAATAAATAGTCATTATTCAAGGCCTGATAAATATTGTGGAGGAATGACAGACTGAGTTTTTAGATCCAATAAGAAATAATATATATTGAATATTATTTGATTAAATAATATTTAATTTAATTCGAATGTTAAACACATGTCCAAAAAATAATAATAATATTATTATTTTAGATATGAGGTTCCATAAGTGATTAGATAAATATTAAAATACACTTTTGAAATTATTTATTTCTAAACCCTAATAGTATTTAAACCTAATTATATTATTTTACCAAGAGAGAAAATTCATTTTTTGTGCACAATGAATCTAGAGAATCCATTCAAAGCCCTTGAGAACTCCCTTCTCTAAGAACACTTCCAATAATGGAGATCAATCTTCCTCTACCTACCACTCTAAAGTCTAGAGAGATCAAAGAGAATGCTTTGGAAGCAATTATCATGGCGATCAAAGGCGAATGAAACAAGCGATATGATCTACCATGCTCATACCCAGTGATTCCTATGATGATGTTTGGAGATTTGTGGAACACGTGTGGATCATCACTAGAGGAAATCTGCAATTTATTCCTAAAATGTAATGACAGTACAAAAAAATCTGTTTTCAAATCCATCAACAAAGAAATAATTATTATAAAGTAAATCTTTTAATTACTTAAATTAATTTTTAATAATATGTTATGATCCTATATTTGGTTATGAAATTTTATCAGTTATCTATTTTATTTGATTCAATTATGTTGATCACAACATTCATTGTTGTGTAAATATGAGATTAACCATCGATAATGATAAAAAGAAAAGTTTCACTTGACCCATTGCACACTTCTGCTGAACCCAGAACCTATAAGTGGTATTAGAGTAGTCACATAATTATTTATAATTATTTAATGATCATTGATTGATTTATTCATTTTTTATTTAGTTTTCAATTCATGTTTAATCATTATTTAAATCTAATTGTGATATCTAGTTAATCCTCTTTCATTTATCATAGATCTAATCAAATCAATTAATTTTATGAATAAAATAAAATTGAAGATCTCATATGGAGGTTCCAAGTCTTCTGGATGGATAACACAAGAGTACACACCATGTACCCAAAGGTACATGCCATGTACTAGTGTTCAATGTACCAAGAATTAATTCAAAATGTGTGCATTGAATACACATGGCGCATTTAAATATACACTGCATGTTGACCTGGCCATCTTGGCACACAGTCAGCCATAGTACATACTGTATAGCCCACATACACAGTGTGTAGCCCTGCAGTCATAGATGGGTTGCGTATTGGTTTACACGGCCTACTTGACTGGTGACCATATAACTCATAGACCACACACTATATATCCCTTGTACACACCATGTAATCTAATTTTTATGAGGCACAATTTACATACCGAGTCCCTAGCCATGTGCTTGTATAGTTGGTGAGAAGCATTCATGTCATGTAGCTAATTTTTATATGTCGTGTACTTATAAAAAATTACAAAAAATTAAAATTAAAATTTTATACTATGTAAAACTTATCGACATGTGCTTGTGTGTGGTCATTAAGTTGATAGGAAACACCATGTGATGGGTTTTAATATATATATATATATATATAAATGTTTAATTATTTTTTTCAAAACATTTAGATCTATATGTATTCCATGTGTGAATTGTATTACATTTCATACTCAACGTGCATTAAATTATAATACATGATAGAAAAATCATGTAATTGAAGCAATTATTAAGTTAATAGTACACATCATGAAAGTACATGATTAGTCGTGTATTCCATATATCACAAGAGTAAACAGTATATGAGTATAATACATGTTGGTTGGATTCGAATGGTTATTCACTATGTTTCATCTAAGGTACATTTATAAACATATTTAATTTTAAATAAATGTATTTTTTTTTTAAAAATTATGAGGGATGATAATCTTAATGAAATTCATATGAGAATTAAGATAAAAGAATTTATTAATTAATGAAGATAATTAATTGATTTGAGCATGATTTATATTAAATAAGAATAATTATAATTGAATGATGATTTTATTAAATGCATAATTTTTTGCATGCATGGGGATAATCATGAGCATAGACCATACCTTTTTATGTGATTGGTTTCATTTAATTTATTATTAAATTAAATTGTTGGCCTGCATGTCATCTCTCATCTCATTATGTAAGGGTCTATGTGCCCATGGTTTATTTTATGTATACCCATTATTTCCCTCAACTTTATGTGAGTATAATAATATTTAATGCATGGATCTCCCAATCTAGTGGAGGCGGTTCAAGTTTGGAGTCGTGGTCTAATAGAGATACATAGGTGGAAAGGTGGAAAGATGAAACAGAAACCTTAATTGGTTCAAGGTGGTTTCCCCTAGGTCAATGATTACTTTATCATCCTTTATATAAACTAACCATTAGTAAAATATCATGATCATAATGATTTATTATTTTATTTCTTTTAAGTTTAATGGTTATTTCATTATGGATGTTTTGTCACGATCACATGAATTAATGGATTAACAAGCATGCAAGATAGAACTAAAATAAATTAGATTATGCGTAAATATTATCTAAGATATGGTTAATAATTTAAGTAAATACAATTAATATTAAAAATCATGTAATAAATATAATAATTTGAAATTTATGCATAAAAGATAAAATTCCTCAATTATATATATATATTAATTTGGTATAACCTTCCACTAATTCATTTAAAATCGAACCATAGTTCAAAGTGCTCGACCAACCAAATTTGGGGTGATTTAAATTATTGGGGAATTCTAACATGAAGTTTTGGGTTGAATTAACTTAGTTCACATCAAGGGTTGAATGCCAAAACATGACTTGGTGTAATCGAGAGGCAAGAGTTGATGAAATCCAATTTAAGGATTTTAGGATTGGGGAGTCCACTCAAAAAATCAAGGAACTATGAGTTATTGTAGTTGGAATTTGGAATGGCTACCTCAAACCATTAAAGTTTATTGACCAACACAAGTTGGGGTAATTAGAAAGGAAATATAGATCCTTTCCACTAGAATTTCCAAGAAATAGGATATTCTAAACCCAATGGTGAGGGCTATTGGGTTTTGATAAAATAGTGGGAGATTAATAAATATAATATTTATTTATCTATCTAAATTTTATCATATAAAGTACTAAAATTATGCTCATAATATTTATAGAAAGTGTGATAAAAATAAATTCAAATATATCACCATGATCCATACTTGAGAAGGATAACCTTCTCACTGATAAAAAATTCCAAGAGTGGAAAAGACGCTTATGCGTTCTCTTTAACCATGAAAGGAAATTGTATATGCCGGAAGAATCAATTCCTAAAGCACTTAGAAATGAAGATAGTGATGAAGAGTTATGTATTTATGAGAAATTTTTTAATGATGCTAAATATGTTCAATGTTTTATGCTATCATCCATGAACAATGATATTTTGAAGCAACATGAGGATATGGATGCATATAGAATGATGTCTCACCTTCAAGATCTCTATCGAGAGAAGACGAGATAAGAGAGATACAATATATCCAATGCTTTGTTTACAACTAATATTGGGGAGTATATACTAGCTAGTCCTTATGCATTCAAGTTTATTGATTACATTTAATGATTATACATCTTATGGATTAAATTACCGAATGAGTTACACATAGATCTCATGATTTCATCACTACCCAAGACCTTCTCTAGTTTTATTATTAATTAAAATATGAGAAATAATGAGAAGAGTATTTTAGAACTTATCATTTTGATTAACCAAGTGGATAAGGACATGGGGTGTGATAAACCCATGGTCCTTATGGTGAAAAAGAAAAGGAAGAAGAAGGTAAAAGGGACCAAGACTCACAAAAAGTCTAAAGCTCCCAAGCACCATCCTTCCAAGAAGAGGAAGATCCGGAGGTAGGGTATGAAAAAGGTGGTGGTATGTTTTTCATGTGGTAATCAAGGCCACTAGAAGAGAAACTACACCCATAATCAAGGGAATGCTAAAGACACATTCATTATTGAGTGTAATCTTTCAATATCTACACATTAGGAATTAAACACAACTTGTGGTGCTCACATCAATATCCAAATACTGAAACCAAGTATATTCTAAAAGATTTCTAGAGGAAGGTGGATTTGTGAGATTCCAATGGTGTGAGGCTAGCTACTATATCCATTAGTTTCCGAACCTTTCATTACCAAAAATAATGATTTTGGTTTTAAATTATTATTATTATGTACCAACGGTTACCAAGAACATAATTTCTATATCATGCCTAGATGCAGATGTGTTTATTTTCAATTTTAGAAATATATTTCTTTCTTGTATAAAGACAACATATGTTATGGTAGGGAACATTTAAATAATGTTATTTATGTATTAAATTATGAAAACCAATTATTGTAAATAGATAATTAATAATGTTCACATGAATCATATAACACCTAGATATGGAATCACCATCTTGGTCATGTAAACAAGAAGTGTCTGAAAAATATATTTCAAGATAGTTATTTAGAATATTTGGAGATAAAATCACTTGAATGATAAAATAATTTTTTATAAGGAAAAATGACCAAATATACATTCAGTGGACAAGGTGAAAGGTCCACAAAGCTTATATTATTAGTATACACTGATGTGTGTGGATCATTTCTAGTAGAAGATAGAGGTGGATATTCTTACATCATAAATTTTATTGATGAATTGAGTATATATGGTTATATCTACTTGACAAGGTATAAGTCCAAGTCCTTTGATAAATTCAAGGAATTCAAGAATGAAGTAGAGAATCAAATTAGAAAGAATATAAAGAAGCTTGGATCGTACCGAGGTGGTAAATATATTAACCAAGACTTTATCAACCTTTTATAGGATTTTGGGATTCTATCTCAAATCAATCCACCTTATACACCATAGTAGAATGATGTTAGTGAAAGGAGGAACCATAACTTGTTAAACATGGTAAGGTCTATGATGAGTCATGCAGATGTTCCATTATCCTTTTGGGGATATGCATTACAAACTATGACATATACATTAAACCAAGTGCCAACTAAAGAGGAAAACATAATTACCTTCAAGTTATGAAGTGGAAAGAAACTTGTTTTACCACATACATGTGTATGGGGTTGAGAATAATTTTTAATGCCTTCTCATGAAACAAACTAGTACCCCAGGAAATGAAGTATATCTTTCTAGGTTATTCTAAGGAAATAAAGGGATACTACCTATACAACCCCTCATACAAGAAAGTGACTGTCACTAGAGAAGATATCTTTCTTGAGAGGGAGTACATCCTAAAAAAGGATAGTGGGAGCAATATTGACTTTGATGAAGTTAATGCTCAAGAAACACAAGAGTTGATAGAGTAATAGATTCCATAGATCCCCATGGAAGAAGTATTTCCTAAAACACAAGTACTACATAGGAACAAAAGAGAGGTAAAAGAACCAGAGAGATATGATTTTCTAGTCACCAAAGAGGGCGAATCATTATTAGTTGAAAATGATGAAACTATATCCTATAAAGTGTTAGTAGAGAGCTCAAAAGATGAAAGATGGAAAGAATCCATGAATTCTAAAATGGATTCCATGTATCAAAACAAATTTTGGGTTATGGTTGATGCACCAGTTGATGTAAATCCCATAGGGTGAAAATGGGTATTCAAGAGAAAACCGAACATGTAAGGTAATTTAAATACATATAAATCAAGGCTATTGGATAAAGGGTTTAAAAAATATCAAGGAATTGAATATAATGAAAATTTTTCACCGGTTTCCATGTTTAAATCCATCATAATTATACTTTCTATAAAATCTTACCATGAATGTGAAATTTGTAAAATGGATGTCAAAACTGCATTCCTTAATGAGAACCTTCAGGAAGATGTATATATGACACAACCAACAAGGTTTGTAGATCCATGTGATTCCAAAAATATTTTCAAGTTGTAGATATTCATTTATATATTGAAAGAATAATCTAGTTCATGTAACATTTGATTTGATGACGCTAAACAAGAATTTGGTTTCATTAAGAATGAATGTGATCCATGTGTTTATAAGAGGTTTAGTGAGAATGTAGTCATTATCATAGTAGTATATGTTTATGACATGTTAATTATTGGAAATGACATACCAGTATTATAGTCAGTTAAATATTGGTTAAACATGTGTTTCTCTATGAAGGACTTAAGTGAATCAACCTATATTCTAGGGATTAAGATCATTCATGATAGATCTAAGTAGCTGATTTGACTAATTCAAAGTAAATATATTGACCATATACTAAATAGATTTAGTATGGAACAATCCAAGAGGGTATTGATTCTAATGTCACATGGTTTACATCTTTATATGAAAATGTGTCCTCAGACATAACAAGAGAAAGATAGAATGAGTAATATCCCATAAGATTTAGTGATAAGATCAATCAAGTATTCCATGTTATGCACTAGACTTAATGTTACCTATGTATTGAGAATGGTAGGAAGATATTACGAAGATCTATGAGAATAACATTGATATACTGTTAAGGCTATCCTTAAGCATCTGAGAAGAACTAAGGATATGTTCCTGGTGTATGGAGGAGATGACGAGTAGGTCATCATGGGTTATATTGGTCCTAGTTTTCAAATAGATCAGAATGATCTAAAGTCACAGTCATGATATGTTTTCTGTCTCAATAGAGGAGCTGTGAGATGGAAGAGTTTAAAGAAGCCAGTTGTTATTGATTCTACAATGGATTCTGAGTATATAATGGCTTCCGATACAGCCAAGGAAGCAGTTTGGATATGAAACTTTGTCCTGGATCTTGATGTGAAACCTAACAGTAAAGAACCTATCACATTGTATTGTGATGATACTATAACGGTGTCTCTTTCAAAAGAGCTAAGGTCACACCAATTGATAAATAATATACTCTATAAGTATCATCTCTTGAGAAAATTTTATCATAGGGGTGAAGTTTTAGTAAAAAGAGTTCCTATAAAAGAAAATGTGGTGGAACCCTTTAATAAAGGAATATATTAGCAGAACCATGAGTATCGTGTGAGAGCTAGTGGATGGAGGTTGTTATCAATTATCTCTAGTGAAAGTGGGAGTCTATTAGAGTTGGTTCATTAGAACTAACTTTTGTGTACTTTATGATAACCTATATTCATATTTTTTAATATTAATAAAAAACTTATCACATAATGATTGTTATTATACATAATATAGTATGTGATAATATCCAAATAGTAGAATTCACACTAAAAGTTCATAGCAGTTCCCCTGTAACGCCCAGACCCCAGTTACCCAGAGTCAGTGCATTATTACATATCATTGACATGATCACAAAAGATCAAGTCTCGAAAGAACGATTAGTTTAATAGACTTGGAAGTACTAGATACATTCATAAGGTTTACATTACATCATAAAATGGAAAAATACAACAAAATTGTTTCCATAGACAACACTGAGATCCCATAGACTATCCCTGCAGGTTAGTCATAATATACTTCTTCGCATCCTGTAAAAAATAAAACATAGAAAGGGGTGAGCTTAGATGCTCAGTAAGGATAACAATATAGCAGAAACTTTCATAAATAAGTATAAACATTTAAGGCAATGTATAGAACTAAAACAAAATCCTTTTCAACATAAACTTCATCATAATATGGAAAATATAAATCAAAATAATTCCATTTACTTACTCACATGGATATTCTACTAGCCGAATAATCACATGCAATATCAATAGCCACTTTCACAATGATGGAATGCATAATGTCATACTTCATAACCACATAGTCAAGGCCTTGTTCCATGACTAAAAATAAGATTTTTTCAAGGCCTTATTCCAAGACACTAGTTTGTCTCATGAGATCTACCGATGCATCGAGGAGCTATAGCGGGCTCCACCCGTCACTTATTAAGTCCAATGAATTATTCATATGAAAAGTTTTAAACATAACATAAACATTCGTATTAAAACTAGCATAAAAAATGTCAATAATTTATCCATAAACCATTAATGGTAGAAAAATAACACATCCATAGTAAAAAATATCACAAAAAATTCAATACAAAATGGAAAATTGGTATCATAATAAATCAACTTCAAACAAGATTAAAATCCATTAAATGATGTTGACATAGATGAAATAAAAACCGTTTGAGAGAAATATCTCATTATTTTTTTGAAATCATTTAAAGTTACATAATTATAAAAGAAAACATTTATTTTTAAAATATTCTTATAATATTGTAAGGGAAGCTTTGACAATGTTATAACGGTGGAATATAGCCGCACTCGCCGTATAAGTTTAAAAAAACATTCTCACTTTAATTTTGTCGAAAAGGTCATAAAGTAACTTGTTTGGAAAACGACATAAAGATCCATTTAAAAATATATAAGGTCAAATAAGGGTATAAATGACTTTAAACCATAGTCTAGTAAGTAGTAAAAATGTTTTGGAATACATTTTTAAGAAAACACAGATATGGATGATAAAGAGGCCCTAGTAGATAATTACATATAAACAACCTTGAATAATGAAGAGGTTGTAGAATTAAACATTACCTTGTACTTTTCCTTGGTCGAGGGTAAGTTAACCTCCTGTATAATGGTGAAATAATTGTTATTAAATTATACAAGAATCATATACATTAATATGATATCATATATGATCTTTTAATATTGATTTGTTAATAATATTTTATTATTATCGTCGTTTCGGGTGTTAACTGATTCATTTTCCTTTATATGATTTGTTACATAAGTAATGTTTGTTATGGATAGGATGTATCTTATTCATATTCAGAATTATATTATGTATTTAAACATTATTTTTAATAATCTAATGAAAATTAGTCTTGAATGGATATGATGAGGAATGAATCTCATCGTGTTTGTGGAGACGGTAATCCGTACGTACGCACGAGCGACAATATCATTCTTTTGATATTAAAATCGTATATAATTGGATGTTATATAATATATAAATAATAATTATCATGTTATATTTATTATTTACATCATTTATACATCATTGTTATAACCATCCAAATAATAATGTATTGAGTAACAACTACACCACGATGTGGAGACGGTAAGCCGTACGTACGCACATATGGTGACATGTCATTAAAAGAATGGATAGAATAATAAATATGTTTATACCATATTCATAATAACATAAAATTATATAGAAGATACTGGATTTATTATTTTACAATGGAAACAATAAGGAAAGAAGAAGTGGAAGAAGAAAAAAAAACATGAAAGAGGTGGTGAGATATTTACCTCTTCTTCGGGTTCTTCCTTTTTATTTGATCAAAAGGGATCCTTAGGTTGGATTTCTGACTAAAGTAAGGCCTCTAGGATGAAGGTAGGATAGTTGAGCGGGTATTTGGGTAGGTTTTGGCTAAGCCAAATGGATTTGAAGGTGTGAATTAGAGGGAAGGGGAAGTGCCCTTTTATAAGAGGGGTGAGGGGCACCTTAGGAAAAGTTAGAAATATTATTTTATAATAAAATAATTTTCGGTTTATAATGACTCCAAAATGAATTATTTAAATTTTAAGGTGGGTATGGGTCTAAAAAATCTCAACCTATAGGTTTTAGATAGGTTTGGGTCACTATATTAACCTTATCTTTTAGATTTAACTCTTAGTTAAATAGTTTGACATTTACCATGTCTCTTTGTATTTTTATATTATACGGTTAATAAACTTACTATAAAATTCTAATAGAACCCCAAGTGGTTAATTAATGATACACCTATAATTATATAACTCTTTTGGCTGAAACTTATATTTTTAGTATTATTATATCAACCAATAATATTGTATTTGTTTTAAAAACTCATTTATGTCAATTTTGACATTATTTAATAATTGATTTTTTTTAAAGTCTTAACAACTTTATTACTTCTAAATAAATACATTTAATCAACCCTAAAATGTCATATTAACCTATAAAATTAGTGTAATTCATTAAAAGTCTCAAATTAAATTTATTTGAATATTTATAATATCAACCATTTTAATCTTTCATTAATATTGTAATTACTGCATCATCATTGTGTCATAAATAAATTTAACTATTTAATGTATAAAAATTATAATTAAAATACCATTATGTATGAAATATTTTTATATTTCTAATTATTATTTATAGTCTAATTTATATTGTGTGTAACCCTATATTAAAAATGTTTTAATAATGAAAACTTGAATTTAACACTTTTAACTCTTCTTTGAATTAAATAATAATAAATGTCCTAATCTTATCCAAGTGGACCAAAGTGGTTCATGTTTTATTCATAAGGTTGTTTTTGGTCGAATTATACTTATCCAATAGAATTAGGACATGTGTTAGAGTAATAATAATATCATTTTTACCCTTAACTACCCTATTTACTTTTAACCGTGGTAAATAAAAGTCAAAAGTTATTATTCACCAAAAATTATTTTCATCTTATTGAACCAAATTTTACTTACTGATATCAACCGTATCTCTCATATTTTTTAAATTCAACTCACATAAGTGGTAAAATTAAATTTTATGTAAATTTGCAAATTCTCCTAGGAGGTGGGTAAAAGACGGTAAAAAGTTCGATAAATTTTTTATATATCTAAAATTATTATAAACCGACTCCAATTAATTACATTAAACTTATATAGGTATTATGTATCTATTTTGACCTAAAATAAATTTAAATAAAATAAATAATTATTTAAATAAAAATTCAGTTTTAAACTATAACTTAGTGTTTTTCACTATTCATCAAAAATTGAAAGTTTTCAGAAAAATAAAAAAAATTCACCCTAAGCTAATTTCGATATTCCGAATCCAAAAATGAAGTCCATTTTGAAAGATAAAATATATAAAATTTCAAAAATTGGGTATTACTATTCATAACGGCTAGTTTGATTGGTTGTGGTGTGTTAGAACTCAAAGTTGTGTACAACACACGCTATTATATTATTCAAAGAGAAGCGTACCGTGGAATATTAATCTTGAGGTGTTACATTCTAACCTCCTTCAAATAATTTCATCCTCAAAATTTCTATAATATTACTGCATAAAAAGACTCGGGTGGTTCTTCATCATAAGTTCCTCAGGTTCTCACGTTGCCTCTTCCATTTTATGGTTTGTATATAGAACTTTTACCAGATGAGTCATCCGGTTTCTCAGCACTTGTTCTCTTGTATCAAGAACCTCGACAGGCTCTTCATAATAAGACAGATCGGGTTCCAGTTTTAATTCCTCATAGGTGAGTACATGTGTTGGGTCAGGCATGTATTTTCTCAACAGTGATATGTGGAACACATCATGAACTTTGGAGAGACTTGGCGGCATTTCCAAACAGTAAGCTAAAGCCCCAATTCGTTCTAGAATTTTGAAAGGTCTGATGTACCTGAGACTTAATTTTCCCTTCTTACCGAAATGCATAACACCCTTCCATGGAGATACCTTCAAGAAAACATGATCTCCTATCTGAAATTCTAAATCCTTCCTTCGATTATTAGCATAGCTCTTTTGCCTACTTTGAGATACTTTGATGTGGGTTTGGATTACCTTCACCTTTTCCATCGTTTCCTCCACAAGTTCTGGGCCTACGAGTTTTCTTTCACCAACATCATTCCAATAGGTTGTTGTGCGACATCTCTTTCCGTATAATGCTTCATATGGTGCCATTTGAATACTTGAATAAAATCTATTGTTATAGGAAAATTCTACCAGAGTTAAATATTGATCCCACATACCTTGAAAGTCAGGTGAGCAAGATCTCAACATGTATTCTAAGGTTTGAATAGCCCATTCTGATTTTCCATCAGTTTAGGGGTGGTAGGCAGTGCTCAAATGAAATTTAGTATCTAGGGCTATCTGAAGAATTTTCCAGAATCTTGATGTAAAATGTGGATCACGATCAGAAACAATCGATAGGGGTACTCCATGAAGTCTCACAACTTTATTAATATACAATCTTGCTAGACGTTCAAGTGGTAAATCTTCTCTTATAGTAAGAAAATGTACTAACTTAGTAAAATGACCAACAATGACCCATATTGCATCATTCCTTCTAGGAGTATTTGGTAGTCACATGACAAAGTCCATCGTAATATTATCCCATTTCCACTCAGGTATGTGAAGAGGTTGCATGACTCCTCCAGGGTGTTTCCTTCCAGCTTTCACTTATTGACAAACCATACATCTTGATACAAAATCAACAATCTCCCTCTTCATGTTGTCCTACCAAAAATGTTCCTTCAAATCTCTATACATCTTATTGCTACCAGGGTGTATAGAGAAATTGGAACTATAAGCATCATCCAACAATTCCCTTTTTAGATCATGTATATCGGGAACACAAATTCTCTTCCCAAATTTCAAAATTCCATCTTCATACACAAATTCACTCAATCTCCCATCATTCACAGCTTTAATCTTCTTTTGAAACTCTTCATCATCGGTCTTAGAACTCTTTATACTTTCTATTAAATATGGTTTCGCTACCATTTGAAAAAGTTTTGACGTTTCACCTTCCATGGTTATCCCCATGTCCAACTTTACTAGATACTTGTATATAGGATCCTTTTCAAATATCATATTGTTCAAAACTCCATGATCCTTTCTGATCAAAGCATCTTGCACCTTATTTTCCTTCCCCGGGTGGTAGTGTATGGTGCAATCATAATCCTTGAGTAGTTCAAGCCATATCCTTTTCCTCATGTTGAGTTCTTTTTATGAGAAAATATACTTCAAACTCTTGTGATCAGTATATATCTCAAATTTTTTACCATAGAGATAATGTCTCCATATATTCAAAGTAAATATTACAGATATTAACTCAAGATCATGAGTAGGATTGTTTTTCTCATGAATTTTTACCTGTCGTGATGCATAGGCAATGACCCTATCATTCTGCATAAGGACACAACCAAGTCCTTTCTTTTACTCATCACTATAAATAACAAACCCATCATTCCATGATGGTAGATTCAAGATAAGAACATTGAGTAATATTCTCTTCAGTTCTTCAAAACATTCTTCACAATATTTTGTCCAAACAAATTTAACCCCTTTATGTGTGAGCTTTGTTAATGGGTTATCCAACCGGGAGAAATTCTGGATGAAATGTCGATAATAACCAACAAAACCAATAAATCTGCGTACCTCAGTTATACTCGTTGGTGCAGGACATTCTTGTATTGCCTTGGTCTTAGAAGGATAAATGGAGATTACATTCTTAGAGACAATATTACCAAGAAAAGAAATCTCCTAAAGCTAAAATTCACACTTGCTAAACTTCCCATATAATTCATGTCTTCTAAGAGTCTTTAGAATAATGCACAAGAAATTTTCATGATCTTCATAGATTTTAGATTATACCAAGATATAATCAATAAATACCACTAAAAAGTCATATATATATTCCTTGACAACTCTATTCATTAGATCCATAAAGATATAGGGTGAATTAGTCAATCCAAAAGGCATTACTGTAAACTCATAATGCTCGTACCTGGTTTGAAATGCTGTTTTCAGAATGTATTCCTTCTTCACACACATCTTATGATATCCAGATCAAAGTTCAATCTTTGAAAAGTATTGATCTCCATGAATTTTGTCGAATAAATCATCAATGAAAGGTAAGAGATACTTGTTATTTATTGTTATATCATTGATCTCCATGTAGTCAATGCACAACCTCATAGATCCATCTTTTTTCTTAACAAAAAGAACATGGGATCTCCATGGGGAAACACTAGGGTGAATAAATCATTTATTACTCAATTCCTCTAGTTGTATCTTTAGTTCTACTAATTCCATAGTTTCCATTCTATATGGGGTTTTCGATATGGGCCTTGAACCAGGAATTAAGTCAATGGAAAACTCAATTTCTCATTCTGGAGGATGTTCAAGTAAATACTATGGAAACACAATCAATATATTATTTCACAATAGGTACATAATCTATTTGAACATTCCTTTCCTCACCCACAATTATTTTATTCTCTTCCTCCCCAATAATTGAATTTAGTTGAGCTACTGGGGGTGGATCTAGATAAGAATTAGGTGGTGATGTTTCTTCTCTAAAGATAAGGTACTCATTATCATCATAAGAAATTGTAACCTCCTTCTTTTTATAATAAATTTTTGCATCATGGTCCAAAAGCCAATACATACTGAGGATTATATCAAATTCAATCATGGGTATGATGACGAGATCGGTAGATAAATAATGTTTATATACCTTAATGGGAAATGATTCACAAAACTTTGTTGCAATGATACTTCCCTTAGAAGTTTTGGCTGACAACTCCCTTATTAAATAAAATTGGAAATATCTAATTTTATTAGAAAACTGGGAAGATATGAAGCAATGCGATGATCTAGAATCAAATAAAGCATTGTATAAACTTGAGGAAACCATTAAATTACCTGCCACTACGTCTTTCAGAGCTTCAACCTCAGCAGTAGTGATATCATAAGCTTGGCCTTGATCCCTTGGCCTATTCTAATGTAATTTCTCCTGATTCTTAAGACATTCATTTTCATAATTTCCCCTTTATATACAATTGTAGCATTCAACATTAACAACCTCTTTCTTCCCCTTTCAATCACGAGCTTGGTGGCCTTTTTCAACACACTTGTAACAGAATCCCATTCCCTTCAGACAAGTACCAGGGTGTTTCTTCCAACATTTACTGCAGGATGGATATTTGACTTTTCCCTTATTCCCCTTATTTCCATTTCTAGAGTGTTCAGATGATCTCTTCTTCTCTTGCTTTACTTTAAAGTTGTAAGACTTCGAGAATTATTTTTCTATCTTGATAGCACATGAGACAATATCTTCGTATGATGAGAAGGATTGTGTGACTAATATTAAACGAAGAAATGGTTTTAACCCATAAAATAAATGATCAATATTACTTATTTGGTTACATATATAATCTACATCATGCCTCTCTAACCTTGTAAAGTTAGCTTCATAATTTGCGACATTATCATCCTCATTTTTCCTCAGACACAAAAATTGTCTTCCAATATCCGCTCGATGGTCACGAGGAAAGTATTTTTCTAAGAAAATTTGTTTAAACTCCCTCCATTCCATATTTGATACTTCATCATCTTCCTTTGTGTTTTGAATCAATGAACACCATTGATCAACATCTCCAGTGAGGCGGTAAACTTCCATGACAACTTTTTCCCTTTCGCTACTCCTCAAGGTGTGGAATATTTTATCCAAGGAATTTATCCATTTCTCAGCTACTAATGGATTTTTACCCCCATTTAATGTTGGTGGTTGTTTCCTCATGAAGCGGTCTAACATTGATCCTCTATGCTGCAGATTAGGGTGCTCCATACAGGTAAGGTTATTATTCATAACCTGAGTGAGTTGTCCTAGTATAGTGATAAGCTGATCAGCACTAGTTGTATCACCAGCTCCACTACAATTATCTTGAGCAGGAGGGAAATCCATACATGGAGTGCATGCACTGATACTATTTCCATTCCTTCCACTAGGCACCATTTCTAAACAGTGGAATACACTAGATTAGTTTATGAATCACAATACATAATTCCAAACTTATAACATACTTAACATAAATTAAACAGTTCATGGATATAATCCATAATCATAAAAATGTTTTCTTTGAGGAGGTATATACTCATAAATCCTTCATAATGGTTTGTAAAGAAAATGTGGATTATCCTATGCATATCCCCCGAGAGTGTCGTAACCAAGAGTGCAGCAAGTCCCATTGTCGTACACCAGTTACCGTTCAAGTGTAGATCAAAGAGGTGTTTTCAGGTTTTTCCCCTAGGTACATATGTTCCAGAGCCACCTCTACCTGCTCGTATCCATACAGGATGTATTTCTTGGAAAAATCACAAAATCTCTACAATACTAAAATTCTAGGAAGTTCTTCTATACTAATCCTCAAAGTCTATATTAGGGTAATGTTCTCTAATCAGAGTTTTTCTAAATCTAGATTTATAGGTTTGTACTAAACTTCCTTTGATACCAAATGTAACACCCCAACCCCAGTTACCCAGAGTTGATGTATTATTACATATCATTGTCATGATCACAAAAGATCAAGTCTTGAAAGACCGATTAGTTTAGTATCCTTGGAAGTACTAGATACATTCATAAGGTTTACATTACATCATAAAATGGAAAACTAAAACAACATTGTTTCCATAGAAAACACTTAGATCCCATAGACTATCCCTATAGGTCAGTATATACTTCTTTGAATCTTGGAAAAAATAAAACATATAAAGGGGTGAGCTCAGATGCTCAGTAAGGATAACAATATAGCGGAAACTTTCATAAATAAGCATAAACATTTAAGGAAATGTATAGAACTAAAACAGAAGCATTTTCAACATAAACTTCATCATAATATGGAAAATATAAATCAAAAAAATTCCATTTACTTACTCAAATGGATATTCTACTAGTAAAATAATCACATGAAATATCAATAGCCACTTTCATAATGATGGAATGCATAATGCTAGACTTCATAACCACCTAGTCAAGGCCTTGTTCCAATACTACAAATAAGATTTTGTCAAGACCTTGTTCCAAGACACTAGTTTTTCTCATGAGACCTACTGATGCATCGAGGAGCTATAGCGGGCTCCACCCGTCACTTACTAAGTCCAATGCATTCCTCATATGAAAAGTTTTAAACATAACATAAACATTCATATTAAAAATAGCATAAGAAATGTCAATACTTATTTATAAACCATGAATGGTATAAAAATAACACATACATAGTCAAACATATCACAAAACCTTCAATACAAAATTGAAGATTTTTATCATAATAAATCAACTTCAAACAAGATTAAAATCCATTAAAGGATGTTGACATAGATGAAATCAAAACTATTTGAGAGAAATATATCATTATTTTTTTGAAATAATTTAAAGTTACATAATTATAAAATAAAAAATTTATTTTGAAAATATTCTTATAATCTTGTAAGGGAAGCTTTGACGATGTTATAATGGCAGAATACAACCGCACCCACCGTATAAGTTAAAAAAACATTCTTACCTTAATTTTGTCGAAAATGTCATAATGTAACTTGTTTGGAAAACGACGGAAAGATTCATTTAAAAACGTATAAGGTCAAATAAGGGGTTAAATGACTTTAAAACATAGTCTATTAAGTAGTAAAAATGTTTTGGAATACATTTTTAGGAAAAACGGATGTGGATGATAAAGAGTTCCCAATAGATAATTACATATAAACAACCTTGAATAATGAAGAGGTTGTAGAATTAACCCTTACCTTGTACTTTTCCTTGGTCGAGGGTAGGTTAACCTCCTGTATAATGGTAAAATAATTGTCATTAAACTATAAAATAATCATATAAATTAATATTATATCATATATGATCTTTTAATATTGCTTTGTTAATAATTTTTTAGTATTATCTTTGTTTCGGGTGTTAACTGATTCGTTTTACTTTATATGATTTGTTATATAAGTAATGTTTCTTATAGATAGGATGTATCTTATTCATATTCATAATGATATTAAGTCTTTAAACATTATTTTTAATCATCTAATGAAAATTAGTCTTGAATGGATATGATGAGGAATGAATCTCATCGTGTTTGTGGAGACGGTAATCCGTACGTACGCACGAGCGACAATATCATTATTTTGATATTAAAATCATATATAATTGGATGGTATATCATATATAAAGAATCATTATTATGTTATATTTATTATTTATGTCATTTATACATCATTATTGTACCCATCCAAATAATAATGTATTGAGTAACAACTACACCACGACGTAGAGACGGTAAGCCGTACGTACGCACGTATGGTGACATGTCATTCAATTGATGGATAGAATAATGAATATGGTTGTACCATATTTATAATAACATCAAAGTATATAGAATATACCAGATTTATTATTTTATAATGGAAACAACAAGGAAATAATAAGTGGAAAAAAACATGAAAGAGGTGGTGAGATATTTACCTCTTCTTCGGGTTCTTCCTTTTGATTTGATCAAAAGGGCTCTTTAGATTGGATTTATGACTAATGGAAGGCCTCTAGGATGAAGGGAGGATAGTTGAGAGGGTATTTGGGCAATTTTTGTCTGATACAAATGGATTTTAAGGTGTGAATTAGAGGGAAGGGTAATTTCCATTTTATAAGAGGGGTAAGGGGCACCTTTGGAAAAGCTAGAAATATTATTTTATAATAAAATAATTTTCCATTTATAATGGATCAAAAACGAATTATTTAAAGGATAAGGTCAGGATGGGTCGAAAAACTCTCAACCAATAGGTTTTAGACAGGTTTGGGTCACTATATTAACCATATATTTCTAGATTTAACTCTTATTTAAATAGTTTGACATTTACCATGTCTCTTTATATTTTTATATTATATGATTAATAAACTTACTATAAACTTCCAAGAAAATTAAAAGTGGTTAATTAATGATACACCTATCATTATTAACTCTTTTGGACCAACCCTATATTTTTAGGATTATTATATCAACCAATAGTATTGTATTTGTTTTAAAAACTCATTTATGTCAATTTTGACATTATTTAATAATTGATTTTTGTTAAAGTTTTAACAACTTTATTACTTAGAACTAAATACATTTAATCAACCCTAAAATGACATATTAACCTATAAAATTAGTTTAATTCATTAAAAACCTCAAATTATATTTATTTTAATATTTATAATATCAATTATTTTAATCTTTCATTAATATAGTAATTACTGCATCATCATTGTGTCATAAATAAATTTAATTATTTAATGTCTAAAAATTATAAATAAAATACCATTATTTAGGATTTTTTTTAGATTTATAATGAATATTTATAGTTTAATTTATATTGTTTTTAACCCTATATTAAAAATGTTTTAGTAATGAAAACTTGAATTTAACACTTTTAACTCTTATTTGAATTAAATAATAATAAATGTCCTAATCTAATCCAAGTGGACCAAATAGGTTCATATTTTATTACTAAAGTTGTTTTTGGTCGAATTATACTTATAAAATAGAATTAGGACATGTGTTAGGGTAATAATAATATCATTTTTACCCTTAATTACCCTATTTACTTTTAACCGTGGTAAATAAAAGTAAAAAGTTACTATTCACCAAAAATTATTTGCATCTTATTGAACCAAATTTTACTTACTGATATCAACTATGTCTCTCTGATTTTTGAAATTCAACTCACAGAAGCGGTAAAATTTAGTTTTATGTAAATTTGCAAATGCTCCTAGGAGGTGAGTAAAAGACGGTAAAAAGTTGAATAAAATTTTTATATATCTAAAATTATTATAAACTGACTCCAATGAATCACATTGAACTTATATTGGTATTATGTATCTATTTTTACCTAAAATAAATTTAAATAAATAAATAATTATTGAAATAAAAATTTGGTTTTAAACTATAACTCAATGTTTTTCACTATTCATAAAAAATTGAAAGTTTTCAGAAAAATACCAAAAATTCACCCTAAGCTAATTTCGATATTCTAAATCCAAAAATGAAGTCCATTTTGAAAGAAAAAATTCATAAAATTTCAAAAAGTGGGTATTACTATTCATAACGGCTAGTTTGATTGGTTGTGGTGTGTTAGAACTCGAAGTTGTGTACAACACACAGTATTGTATTATTCAAAGAGAAGCGTACCGTGGAAGCTTGGGGTGTTACATCCCCACTATGATGAGAACCTATAATTTTAATTTAATTATTCTTAAATACATGTTCTATATCCAGATGATATCATTTTAGGGACATAAATGATACATGATATCACGGGTGGTGACTCATAGGAATTTGAGTTACATTATCATGGTGTATGTCCTAGGTAATATCTAATGTAGGATATTATGAGAATGAGACCCACTAGTAGGAAATCCACATTTATATGTGTCATTGGATGTTCCTATCTATGGATGTGTGTATTGATCCTTATACTTTAAAATTATTATTAATGAGTATTATGAGTCACATACTTTAATGTATTGATGAAAACCATGATAACATATGTTTGCAGCGGGGTAGGATATATTGGGTGCATCATGAGTAATATTGCATTAATAAATAATGTAAGAAAGTATTTATACCTTATTTTCTTTAACAGAAGTTGATATCTTAGGCCCTTTTATGGAAATGATATATCCTAAATAAATCCATTTTCATGGCATTCTATAGGCAAGTTCGATTTCCTAAAATTCAAAGAAAGAGACATTGAGCACATAGGTTGATGACACCAATGTGAAACCTACTTAATTAGAGATATTTAAGGGATTACATTACACAATGAGAATTAATATGAGGTATTATGTCATTATGAAATTAACTTGTTTCTCTATGAGTGCCTTGACATGTTTCTAGATGCTAACCTTGGAATTTAGGCTGCTTCACCTAATTCCATTGAGAATGAGGCATAAAGGTTCATACACTAAGCATATCCAGAATCTTAGTTAAATAATATATTATTATTTAATATTTAAAAAGTTTAATAAATATTATTCCTCCATGGGTTTAATAATTATTCATGTATGCTTGATCACATATATTCTGTCACCAGTTATTTGAGAGAATATTATGTGAGCAGAATATTTAATAAATATTTGTTTTCTATTTAGTGAATATAATATTTATTTATTTATTAGTGAATAAAATAATGATATTTATTTATTAAATAAATATTAATTATTCAAATACTGATAAATATTTTGGAGGAATGGCAGACTAAGTTTTTAGGTCTGATGAGAAATTATATATATTGAATATTATTTGATTAAATAGTATTTAATTTAATTCTCAAGTTAAGTTCATGTCTTGATAATAATAATATTACTATTTTAGACATGAGTTTTTGTATGAGATTAGATAAATATTAAAGGGAACTTGTGAAAATATTTATTTCTAAACCTTAGCGGTATTTAAACCCAATTATATTATTTTACAAAGAGAGTCAATTCATTTGTTGTACACAAAATATTCAGATAATCCTCTCAAATCCCTTGAGAGCCCCCTTCTCCAAGAATGATCCCAATAATGGAGAGTGATATTCCTCTACCTCCCATTCTTTAGTCTAAAGAGATCAAGGAGAATGATTTGGAAGCAATTCTCAAGGTGATCGAAGGAGAACAACTCAAGTGATAGTATCCGACATTATAACACTTAAAGATTCATATAGTGACATTTGAAGATTTGTGAAACACATATGGATCACCTCTAGAGGGAATATTATCTTGATTCCTTCAATTAAATAATGGTACAATGAAGATCTATTGTTAGATCCATAAATGAAGAGAGAATTACCATATGAGAATTATTTTAATTGCTTAAATTAATTATAAATAACATGTGATGATCCTACGCCTTGGTTCTAGTGTTCTATCCCTTTTCCGTTTTCATTGATTTAATTACATTGATCATAGTGTTCACCGTCATGTAAATTTCAGATTAATCATCGATTCGAAAAAAAAAGAAAAGTTAGGCATGACCCATCGCATGCTTCCGCTACACCTAGACCCTACATTTAGAACCAGAGTAGCCACCGAGGCTCAAATCAGTTGGAAGACTTTAATCTTCTCACTTGAAGGGGTATCCAAGGAGTGGCTCTAAAACTTGAAACCTGGATATTTCACCTCATGGGAGTATCTATAGAGGACCTTCATACAAAAATTATTCCCTATTTGAAGGAGTGATCATCTTAGAAAGGAGATCTATAGAATCAAACAAGCAACTGGAGAAATTATTCATGGGTTTTGGGAAAGATTCAAGAATCTAACCACATCCTCCCCACACTATACATATGAAGAAAATAATTTCTTGGTATTATTTTACCAAGTATTTATGGATAATGATTAGAACCTAATTGATGATTCTTTGGGAGGATAACTGATCGATAAGTCACCGATTAAATTTAGAGAATAGATTATGAGAATCTAAAAAAATTCCCAACAGTTCGGTACAAGAAGTAAAACTAGAGGAATAAATGAGGTAAAAAGTTCCAAATCACCTTTATTAGAAATTTAAATTGAATAATTAACTTCACTTTTGATATAGGTAACTGTGAATAAAGTACATAAATCATCACCCACCACACCCTCCCAAGTCTTCCAGTTGTGATATTCCTAAGTCAATTTCAGTAATGGATTCCATCAAGTTCAAGGGACTAAAAGTTGTAATGAAATTATATAGAGATAGTTCTAGAACCAACCAAGTGGAAAATAATGATTCAAAGATTTTTACACCAATAAATTAGGATATTAGGGCCAATAACAAAAAAGGTTTCCATTCCAGCAACCATTCTAATAGACTTATAAACAAACCTTCCAACCCCCTCCATTATAGGGACAAAGTTTCCAACCATATACAAGTTACCCACAAGGATAAGTACAAGATCATTACATTAATGACATATTGGGATATGTAATAGAATATCAAAACAGTCAACAAGCCACTCTCACCACTCATGGATCAGAGCTGAATGAATTAAAAGGATTATTCGGTTATCTCATGACCACCCTCAATAATATGGTAAATTAAGTCTTAGGTAATCTTCCTACTCAACCAATTCCTAACCCTAAAGTAAATTTTAATGAAATTACATTAAGGAGTGGAAAGGACCTGGAAAAAAATGAATGAACACCCATGCAAATAAAATTTGGAAGTGAACAACAACATGAATATTTAGAATTTACCCAAGAAAAATAACATGAGGAGGATTCAGTAAAGGAACCATCAAATAAAGACAAAGGGAAATCCAAAATAGAATACCCAAAACAACTCCCACCTCCCTTACCTATAAGTATTAAAGAACACAATAAAACTATGGAATAATCACTACAATAGGAGATGCTAGAAGTATTTAAGAAATTGGAGATCAATATCCCCATACTAGAATCCATTCAACAAATTCTAAGGTATACAAAATTAATTAAAGAAATGTTCATTGACATAAGAATATTTTGAGTCAATAAAGAGGTAAGGTTAGGTAAGAATTATTCTGATCTTGTTACCCCTCAAATCCCTCAGAAATTCCAAGATCCAAGTAATTTTCAATCCCTTGAACAATTGGTAAGATGAATTTTTCTAATGAAATATTTGATTTAGGATATTCAATTATATTTAATCTTCTATATATATGGGATAACTCAAACCCACCTGAGTGGTTGTACAACTAGCCAATAAATCCACCGCCTACCTGGTAGGTGTTCTTGAAGATGTCTTGGTAAGTGTACAAGGTAACCTATTCCCTACTGAATTCTACATTATCTACATGGAAGAAGGAAAAGTTAAATATCACTCTACAATAATTCTAGATAGAACATTATTAAAGACTAATAAACCATGATATATGTCAATAAAGACACTATTTACATGAATTTTGGTGAGGAAATAGTGGATTTCAACATCCTTAATTCAATGAAACACTCACATGAATATAATTATTATTTTTAAATTAATTTTTTTTAATTACATTATTCTTCTAAGGAGGAAAATGAAATGTTTGATGATATAATTAGATGAGAAGAATATTTGGCAACACCCAACCTGATTGATAATTTTTTTTTGAAAATGAACTTAATATGGAGACAATTTAGAGTATTGAAAAATTTAAAGAAATTGATGAAAGTCATTTTGATGAGTTATTAAAATCTATTTCTAATATTTTTTACCTTTCATGTGAAGGCTGAAAACATGAAGAACACTGATCTGAAAAAATCTCAAGAAAACCCCCTGATTTATAATTAAAACTACTTCCATTAAACTTAAAATATGCCTTTTTAAAATAAAATGAGAAACTACTAGTAATAATCTAAAATAATGTATATCCTATCCAAGAACACAAAATGATAATTTTTTTTAAAAAATAACATTAGGGAACACTAGTGCAGAAAACATTTTTTACGTTGGTTATTTTTCATTATTTACGTCGGTTTTTAGGCGACGTTAATACGGACGACGTTATAAATAACGTTTTTTACGTCGGTTATTTAAAACCTGACGTAACATCCCTAACATCACGGTGTTTATCACGTCAGTTCATTAATAACCGATGTGATAAATATGCGTGGGGGGGGGGGGGGGTTTATCACGTCGGTTATTTTCTAAACCGACGTGATAAAACGCCTGGGATATCGTTTATCACGTCGGTTATGACATAACCGACGTGATTAACCCTTCCCCGGGCCTATTATCACGTCGGTTTCTTAAATAAACGACCTGATAAAAAGGCCTGGGAAACGTTTTAGCACGTCGGTTATCCAATAACCGACGTGGTAAATCGATTCCCAGGCCTTTTATCATGTCGGTTATATTAAGAACCGACGTGATAAAAGGCCCGGGAACGGTTTATCACGTCGGTTCTCGAAAAAACCGACGTGATAAACCCCTACCGATTTATTTACCACGTCGGTTATAAAATAACCGACGTGAAAGCGATATTTTTTTTAAATAATTGCACTGATCTCACCAAAAAGCAACCAGAAACCAAACAAAAATAACCATGCCAGCCCTCCCCCAAGCCCCAACTGAACCCCACCCTCATCTATACCCACCTAACAACCTGGCCAGCCCTCCCCCACCACATTGAAGCCCCACCACAACCCTTGGACACCCCCCCACCCCTTGGACAGCCCCCCACCCTCATTTACACCCCCACGGCCCCTAGTACAGCCTCAAACACCCATTGGACACCCCTCCCATATCCCTTGGACACCCCCACCCCTTGGACACCCCCCACCCCTTGGACAGCCCCCCACCCTCATTTACACCCCCAAGACCCCTAGTACAGCCTCAAACACCCATTGGACACCCCCCACACCTTGACAGCCCTCCCAGACCCCTTGGACACCCCCCGACCCCTGGACACCCCCCGAGCCCTTGGACAGCCCCAAACACCCCTTGGACACCCCTCCCATATCCCTTGGACACCCCCCACCCCTTAGACACCCCCCACCCCTTGGACAGCCCCCCCACCCTCATTTACACCCAACCGGCCCCTTGGAAAGAACTCCCAGACACCTTGGACACCACTCCCATATCCCTTGGACACCCCCCACCCCTTGGACACCCCCCACCCCTTCGACAGCCCCCCCACCCTCATTTACACCCCCCGAACACTAGGACAACCCCAAACACCCCTTGGACACCCCTCCCATATCCCTTGGACACCCCCCACCCCTTGGACACCCCCCCACCCCTTGGACAGCCCCCCACCCCCTGGACACCCCCCCGACCCCTTGGAAACCCCCCCTACTCCTTGGAAACCCCCCCATCCCCTTGGACAGCCCCAAACACCCCTTGGACACTCCTCCTATATCCCTTGGACACCCCCCACCACTTGGACACCCCCCCACCCCTTGGACAGCCCCCCCACCCTCATTTACACCCAACCGACTCCTTGGACAGCCCCAAACACACCTTGGACACCCCTCCCATATCCCTTGGACACCCCCCAAACACCCACCCACCCCCTTGGAACCTCTCCCCCCATACCAAAATCCAGACCAGAAAAACCATCAACAGTAGACCAAAACAAGAAGTAGAGAAAAATTAAACATTCACTTCTATAACATTCAAAACTTACACTGTCAACTTCAAAAAAAAACTAAATCCAACCTAAACGACTACGAAATACACAATTACATTGACAATATTCAAAATTACATTTTACATTACAAAGAACTAAAAGTCAATCAAACCTGTAAAATAATTTGTCCACTCCACTTGTAAGTGTTTGATATCTTCAGCAGTAAAGGGTTGAGGGTCATCAAAAATCTACAAAGGAAAAGGATAGTAGTCAACGTGTATAATGAATAAATCAAATTGAAATATTATGAGAAAGAGGAAATCTTACCAGGTCAAAACTCAGAACTGTCCCAGTTGTTATTATTTCATACATAAATCTTAACATGTAATATCCGCATTCGATGATGCCTTGTTGCTCATGAAATTTCTGTTTGAATGCGTGTAAATTCAATATATTATTTTTATGTAATAAATCAAAATGTACAAATTATAAATGGATATTTACCTTCGCATGTACATATTTGATCTTGAAATTCCTTTTCTTTGCGCTTTTTCGAAAGTGGACCCATGCCCTGTTAGAAAATAATACGAATGGGGTAAATTTAAAATTCATTATAATATATAAAACTATTGTGAAATTGAAACTTACATTTCCAATATATTCTTAAAACTTTCTCGCACATCATCATGGAGAGAGCATATCCAATAAAGTGTTTTCTCCCTAGGGAAAAAAAACCCCTAACATCCAATGATCCCTGATAAAAGGAAATTTAACGTTAGTGGTTTTTTATGTTATAAGATAATTAACTCTTTGAGAGGGATGTGTTTCATACCTCTCACAAAAAGGCATCATCCAACACTGTGTGATTACATTCTTTTCAAATCTATTAGCAATATAAAGCATTCTTTGTTCCTCATCCAATGCACATGCTTCAGGGGAAATCAATTGTGGGTCCACGAATCCATATACATCTGTCGGCTCATTCCTCTCACAAATTTTATACAGATACCTAATACAAAGCAGACATAAGTATACATTTTTAATAAATATAACGCAAGGAAAAGGTGTTAAGACTTACATGATAAAAATTTGCACCACGTTGATGCCCAACTTATCTCCAGTGACAAACTCCATGATATCAGTTTTCATAATCCCCACACTTAGTTCACGTCCACAGACATGAGCTTCCATTGTAAAGTCATAATGATCCACCAACAAATTTGAATATCTTGACAATTTGTCAAGACTGCTAGTATCTGCATCTGATGTCATAGCTATCTGTCTTTGTTGTTGTCTATACAGTATTTCTTTACCTTTGAAGTATTCCTGTAAAAATAAATTGAAAAATATATTAGTTTTCAAATGATAAAACATTAATAAAAATATAAAATAAAATATATAACATCCATACCTCTATGGTAATGAGTCGAAGAAGTCTGGATGGCCAAAGTAAAAAATGGCCGATACTATGTCCAACTGTCGTCACCTCATCTGTAGGTAATGGTATCCAAGCTGATCTATCTATAATATCCTGTACAGTGACCCTCTGATTCTCTACCTCTAACTGTTGATGATGAACTGTATCTCCTATACAATATACCATCCCATATGCAACTATATGATGTTGAGGATCATCAACATACAACTCACAATAAGTAGGTAGCTGCGGCGGAGGAGGAGGATCAAAAATGGGGTCCGCAGGCTGAGGTGGGGGAGTGGGAGCTACTGGGAGAGGTGGAGTGGGAGCTGCACCCTGAAATTGTCTTTGCAAGTCTGCAAACATAATCTGCACCGATGCTCTAATCTTGTCCTCCATTGTCGCATTAATATTATGGACTTCAGCCTCCAAGGATTCTATTTTTTTTTATAAACTCCCTCAACGTTAGAAGTTGAGGAACGTGGCAACACTTTTCTTACCGATACACCTGCCGGATATCCCCTTACACGGCCAGGATGTTCGGGCTTTCCCAATGCCACAGATAAAATATCTTCCCTCCCAGATGGTGTAAATGTCCCCTGTGAACTCTGCTCCTCAAGAGAGTCATGTAATAATTAATTGAACATTTCTATAATGATTGGAAATATATGACGAAAATAGTAAACTTAAATAAATAAAATAGATATCTTACAATCCTCTCAACTATGAGTCTCGATTCTTTCGAAAGATATTGTCCTTTTTTGCCCTTCTGAGCTCTTTTCCATTTCTCATGTCTAGATGGAGGGGATGGAGGGGCCACCTCTCCAGAGCTTGAAGACTCAGCTCTTAGTTGTTGAAATTTTTCTGCCATCATTTGTTCTTCCAATAATGCATACCCTCCCCGAGATAAACTATGAGGGTATACATTTTTAGATTGGATCTCTTGATGAGCTTTCCTTGTTTGCTGTAAATTAAGAATAAGTAATCATTAACAAAACAATAATAAGATCATTTATATAAGAAAGCTTATAAAAGTTTACATTGCCCTTAACAAAAATGATTCTTTTCTTCTACTTTCAAAAAATTGTCTCCATGTGTCTTCATCTATAAAAGGATATATACGACATGGATTCTCACGAATCCTATGACCATAAATGAAATCAGATGAGAGGGTTGATTTGAAATCCCTCCATCTCCTAGCAGCCAACGATAAGCATTTCTTCCTGACTCCTCTAGTGTCAGGAATATCAAATGTCATCTGATAAAAAAGAGGTTAAAAATATTATATATACTAGAAACATTTAAAGAACAGTCAAACAATAGCAAAAGATCTTACCAAAATGGTCTCCCACAGCTGAGAAATTATCGCCTTATCCACACTTCTCCAATCATCATAGAGAATGCTTACTTTTCTCTTAGCCTGAGTTGCTACAAAACCCTTAAAATCTTTAGCATTTGGACCTCTAGGAAGATCATCATCATCAAACTCCACGACTATCCTCTCCTCCTTCGTACGGGCAAGTGATAATTTTGGTAAATGTGTGCACCCACGCTTACCAACCTTTGAACTCTTTTTCGTAATAGGAGCATGTGAATGTTCCTCCCCAGATGTATGACCAATATGCTCATCTCCAGAATCATGTGGCTGATCAACTGATTGATATGTCATTTTCCTTCAAATCAAAAAAACAAACATTAGTTCACAAATATACAAATTCAAATATTGTAATACTACTTAATCAGAAAATAGAAAAGTGTACTAAATTACATAATAGTAAACATTGGTAATATGGTAAGCATGTTAAACAATGATAAACATGGTAAACAGAGGCAAAAGGTTGCCAAGGAGTTGGCCCAAGAAAGCTGAAAAGTGGACTCACTGAGTCCACCGGTCAGCCGGTGTGAGCTCACCGGCCAGCCGGAGGACCCAGGCAGTAGACTTGCCCACTGCCTGGTGCCACCGGCCGGCCGCTGGCTCACCACCGGCCGGCCGGTGGACCAGACAGAGCCTTCTTGTCTGGCCCACCGGCCGGCCGGTGGATCACCACCGGCCGGCCGGTGGACCAGACAGCCTTGCTCTGTCTGGACCACCGGCCGGCCGCTGGATCACCACCAGCCGGCCGGTGGACCAGACAGAGAGCCTTCCTCTGTCTGAACCACCGGCCGGCCACTGGCTCACCACCGGCCGGCCGGTGGACCAGACAGAGCTTTTCTCTGGACCACCGGCCAACCGGTGATCCACCACCGGCCAGCCGGTGCACCCAGGACTTCTCCTCTTTACGGTTTTTATTGTTTTATCGTTTTTGTTTGATACATGTTTTAATAAGTAAAAAATTTACAATATCTAACATTATATGAAAAAACTAAATGTAAACAAGAAATAAACATGTGTTACCTGTAATTTTAGGAATGTACAGTTGGATTGTTTTCCCAAATTCCTTCGTCGTGATCGTTCCTTATGGCACAAACCATGTCTTCAACATACTCATCATTATGTTCTGTTAATCTTTCCATGGAAGTAGGGATCTCACATAAATCAGCATCTTCATCAAATTCATCCTCACCAACATATTGTTTTTTCCCTTGTAAAACAACAGCCCACTGCATATCTGATTGATCTACTACATAGAAAATTTGTTTGGCATGTGTTGCCATTATAAAAGAATCAGCTGTGTCTTCCAATCTATTCAGATTAACAAGTGTCATTCCAAATTCATCGTGTCTGACACTGTTGTTACCGATAAACCATTTACAGTTAAAAACAGGAACTTTAATTTTAAAGTAATCAGCCTCCCATATGTCTTCAATCACTCCATAATATGCACTTGATGCCGAAATTGGGTTTCTGTCCTTAGCACTCGAAAAATGCATTGCTTCTACAAACACCAATACACCACTATTCTGAACTGCACTTCTGTTGTCCTGAGCTTTCGTATGAAATGTATAGCCATTAATGTCATAAGCGGACCATGTTATCACATTTAAAGATGGACCACCCACTATCCATTTTAATGTCTCTGATACATCTGATCTACCAAGCAAGGTCTTTTTAAACCATGGAAAAAAAGTTTTGTTGTGCTCATTCAAAATCCACATTTCTTTCTTCTTTGGATGACATTGTTTCAACTCATTAATATGCAATGTGATATACGGTTGAACATCATCTATGTTATTCAAGATGTATGATTCTAACTTCTTCATATGTTCAGCTGACAGTGATTTGACTTTCAAGCCACGAATCCCCTTTCCCTCATTATTAACCCGTTCATGGCGAGATGGAGGCAAACCTATGTGTTGCGCCGTAGCCAAGTAGATCGTACAAAACTCTGATACCTCCTCAGAAATATACTTTTCAATAATGGAGGCTTCAGGTCGATATGGATTTTTAACATATCCCTTTAATATTTTCATATACCTTTCAAAAGGATACATCCAACGAAGATATACAGGTCCACAAAGCTTTATTTCTCGAACCAGATGAATCATTAAATGCACCATCATATCAAAAAAAGTTGTAGGAAAATACATTTCCAAATGACAAAGTATAAAAATTGTATCCTTTTCCAAAATGTTCAAAGCATTCACATCAATCGCCTTGTTACAAATTGAATTGAAAAAATAACAGAACCTCATTATAGTCTTTCTGACACGGATGGGCAATATTACACGCAGTGCAACTGGTAGAATTTGTTGCATCATGACGTGACAATCATGTGATTTCATACCTATCAACTTCAAGTCTTTCAATGAGACAAATTTTTTTACATTTGAAGAATAACCTTGAGGCACTTTGATATCATGAAGACACTGACAGAAGCTACTTTTCTCCCTCTTCGATAATGTATGACAAGCCGGGGGAAGAAATGTTCGTCTTCCTTTAGGAGTGGGAGCTAACTCCAAACGTATTCCCATTGATAGTAGGTCTAACCTTGCATTCAACCCATCTTTTGTCTTTCCTTTAATATCTAGCAATGTTCCGATCAAAGAATCACAGATATTCTTCTCCACGTTCATGACATCAATATTATGTTTGACTTCATGATACCTCCAATATGGTAGCTCAAAAAATATTGACCTTTTCTTCCAAATATGTCTATCATTACCAGATTTTTGTGTCTTTCCCAATGTCACATCAAGGTTTTTCACCCTCTCAAAATACAAATCTGGGGATAAAGGTTTTGGAGCAGTATCAAATTCTTGTGATCCATTGAATGCCTTTTTTAGTCTTCTATAAGGGTGATCCATAGGCAAAAACTTTCGATGACCCATGTACACTGTTTTCCTCCCATGATGCAATTGACAATATGACGTCTGTTGTTCGCAAATTGGACATGCTTTATGCCCTTTAACACTGTATCCAGACAAATTTCCATATGCTGGGAAGTCATTTATAGTGAATAGAAGCACTGCATGCAGTTGAAAATATTCCATTTTATAAGAATCATACACCCTAATACCATCAGCCCATAACAGTTTCAAATCATCAATCAGCGGTGACAAGTATACATCAATATCATTGCCGGGTTGCTTTGGACCAGAGATCATGATACTCAACATGACATATTTGCGCTTCATACAAACTTCAGGAGAGAGGTTGTAAATTACCAATAAAACAGGCCATGAACTATGTGTGCTACTGAGGGTTCGGTATGGATTCATTCCATCTGTGCACAAGCCTAGTCTCAGATTTCTAATTTCATTTCCAAATGTAGGGTACTGGGCATCAATTTTCTTCCATTGTGGACAATCAGCTGGATGACGTATTTTTCCATCACATACCCGCTCATCAGCATGCCATCTTAACCTTTTTGCATCATGTGAATTAGAAAATAAACGTTTGAAACGAGGAATTATAGAAAGATACCAAAATACCTTTGAAGGGAGCTTTGTAATCTCTACATCAGCTTGTGATTTTTCTTTCACCTTATACCGTGATGTCCCACATTTAGGACACTCTTTTAGAAATTCATATTCCTTCCTATATATAATGCAGTCATTCGGACATGCATGTATTTTCCTGTATCCCAATCCCATCGGGCATAATATTTTTTTGGCCTTATAATGTGAATCTGGAAGATCGTTATCTTTTGGAAGAATGTCTTTCATCAATTGTAGCAGCTCTGTAAAACTTTTGTCACTCCATCCATGTTTCGCCTTCAGGTTAATCAATCTTAACACCGCCGACAAAACCGTAAAATCTGTACAACCAGGATATAATGGTTTTTCGGCATCACCATATAGACGTGCAACTGTCGGTTCTATCTCAATTTGTTCCGCTACAATATCGCGAATCATTTCTTCAATTCCATCGGAGTTACCATCTTGCGATTCATTATCATCAGTGATATTCTGTCCAGTTTCTCCATGCCAAATCCAAGGGTTGTAACTCGGATTGAAACCATGACAAATCAGATGATCTTTTATCTCTCTACTTATCAACTTCTTCATATTCAGACATTTCAGGCATGGACAGAAAAAAATGTCACTACTTGGAACATTTCGTTTAGAAAATTCCAAAAAGGCATCAACACCTTCCTCATATTCATTGCTCATTCGATGTGCCGTAATCCAACTTCGACTCATTGTTACCTATAACAAATAGCAAAAATATATATATTTTTTAGATAAGACAAATATATGTTTATATGAAAAAAATCATAATTTGAATGTAAACAATTTTGAAATATAAAACAAATCGATGTGTATTTAAAAAAATATGCTTGAATATTATTTTTTAAACAAAATATAGTAAGATATAACACCCCCCCTGGACACCACCCCCACCCCCTACCCCCTTGGACACCCCCCTGGACACCCCCCAACACCCACCCACACCCTTGGACAGCCCCCCACACCCACCCACCCCCTTGTAAACCCCCCTGGACACCCCCCGACCCCTCTGGACAGCCCCCCGCCCCTCCTGGACACCACCCCCACCCCCTACCCCCTTGGACACCCCCCTGGACATCCCCCAACCCTTTGGACAGCCCCCCACCCACCCGGACAACCCCAAATACCCTCTGGAGAGGCCGCCACCCACTTGGACAGCCCCCCACACCCATCCAACCCCTTGGACACCCCACTGGACACCCCACCGACCCCTCTGGACAGGCCGCCACCCCCTTGGACAGCCCCCCACACCCACCCATCCCCTTGGACACCACCCTGGACACCCCCCGACCCCTTTGGACAGCCCCCGACCCCTCTAGAAAGCACCCCCACCCCTCCTGGACACAACCCCTCACCCCCGACCTGCTTGGACACCCCCCTGGACACCCCCAACCCTCTGGACAGCCCCCCCACCCCTCCTAAACACCACCCCCACCCCCTACCCCCTTGGACACCCCCCTGGACACCCCCCAACACCCACCCACACCATTGGACAGCCCCCCACACCCACCCACCCCCTTGTAAACCCCCCTGGACACCCCCCGACCCCTCTGGACAGCCCCCCTCCCCTCCTGGACACCACCCCCCACCCCCTACCCCCTTGGACACCCCCCTGGACATCCCCCAACCCTCTGGACAGCCCCCCACCCACCCGGACAACCCCAAATACCCTCTGGAGAGGCCGCCACCCACTTGGACAGCCCCCCACACCCATCCAACCCCTTGGACACCCCCCTGGACACCCCACCGACCCCTCTGGACAGGCCGCCACCCCCTTGGACAGCCCCCCACACCCACCCATCCCCTTGGACACCACCCTGGACACCCCCCGACCCCTCTGGACAGCCCCCGACCCCTCTAGAAAGCACCCCCACCCCTCCTGGACACAACCCCCCACCCCCGACCTGCTTGGACACCCCCCTGGACACCCCCCAACCCTCTGGACAGCCCCCCCACCCCTCCTAAACACCACCCCCACCCCCTACCCCCCTTGGACACCCCCCTGGACACCCCCCAACACCCACCCACACCCTTGGACAACCCCCCACACCCACCCACCCCCTTGTAAACCCCCCTGGACACCCCCTGACCCCTCTGGACAGCCCCCCGCCCCTCCTTGACACCACCCCCACCCCTTACCCCCTTGGACACCCCCCTGGACATCCCCCAAACCTCTGTACAGCCCCCCCACCCACCCGGACAACCCCAAATACCCTCTGGAGAGGCCGCCACCCACTTGGACAGCCCCCACACCCATCCAACCCCTTGGACACCCCCTGGACACCCCACCGACCCCTCTGGACAGGCCGCCACCCCCTTGGACAGCCCCCCACACCCACCCATCCCCTTGGACACCATCCTGGACACCCCCCGACCCCTCTGGACAGCCCCCGACCCCTCTAGAAAGCACCCCCACCCCTCCTGGACACAACCCCCCACCCCCGACCTGCTTGGACACCCCCCTGGACACCCCCAACCCTCTGGACAGCCCCCCCACCCCTCCTAAACACCACCCCCACCCCCTACCCCCCTTGGACACCCCCCTGGACACCCCCCAACACCCACCCACACCCTTGGACAGCCCCCCACACCCACCCACCCCCTTGTAAACCCCCCTGGACACGCCCCAACCCTCTCGGGGATTTATAGAAAACGATGAAAAATTAGTGAAATCATAAAATTAGTCAATATTGCAAGTCGAACTAATAGATCTAGGGATGATAAATAAGATTATGGTGCTAAAACGAGTTAAAAGGGTTCGCAATCGAAGAATCTTAGCTAGTTTCAACAAAAAAATCACAACACATATATATATACTATCCGCGAAAAAAAACAAACGAGTGGGAGGATTACCTGAGTGCTGCGAGTTTAGATGATTGATCCGAGGAGATTAAATATGAGAAACGATGATCGCAAAACGAATCTAAACCCACGAAATGGACGAGCCGATTCGGGTTTACGCGCGAGAGAGACGAGTTGCGACTGTCGAAGGTAAACTCGCGAATGACAATCCACGGGTCTGGGTAAATTTTTAAATGAGTTATCACGTCGGTTATTCAATAACCGACGTTATAATCTTTTTAAAAACATTTATAACGTCGGTTATTCAATAACCGACGTTATAAAGGGCTCAAAATCCGCATTTTATTACGTCGGTTATTCCATAACCGACGTCAAAAACATCTGCGGATTCTTTTTTTACGTCAGTTATTTTATAACCGACGTAAAAAGGCCTTCAAAAACCGCGTTTTTTACGTCGGTTATTGAATAACCGACGTAAAAAACGCCCCCCGCTTCTGTTTTTTACGGCGGTTAATGTATAACCGACGTAAAAAACGAAGCCGCGCGATTAATAACGTCGGTTATAAAAATAACCGACGTTAAAGGTGTACTAAACACAGGTTTTTACGTCGGTTATTAAATAACCGACGTAACAAACCTCGTTTTACATATTATGCCGTCGGTTTTATATAACCGACGTAAAAAATGGTGACGTAAAAAACGTTTTCTGCACTAGTGGAAATAATATAGACATTAGGGGATATCCCAAGGATTATCCCAACCACCCAGATACAAAGGATTTTTCTACAATATGAATCCAAACTAGTGAGACAACCCTAATGGAGGCTCAACCCAACCCTTCTGGAAGTAGTAAAAAAAGCGGTATAAATAATTTTAAGAGATGGAATAATCTACCCCATATTAGACTCCCAATGGGTTCCCATCCAAATTATACCAAAGAAAAATGGATTCACAATTGTGAAAAATGAGAACAATGAGTTAGTGCCTAAAAGAATTCAGTTTAACTAGATATTTTGGATAGATTATAGGACATTGAACCATGTGACTAGAAAAGACCACTTCTCCATACCATTTGTGAATGATGGTAAGAGACATTATTGTTTCATTGATGGATTTTATAGGTACTTGATTATCCACTAAATGAGGATAATATTCATTGTTAATATAAATAATATTCATGTTATTTATTATTCATAAACACAATTTTACTGGATTTTACACTTTGAACATCATTTCACATTATGATTGTAATTCTTACTTAAAATGCACTATTATGTGGTACATTTTTTAAAATCATTTAAAGTACCCAATGAGTCATCTAATTCTAAGGAATGTAATTATCCATATTTTAATTTGATATTTTGTGAAATGGATATTAACTTAAATTTAAACATTTTTCATTCAGGGATCAATGGATGATTCATAAAGGATGAATGAGATATTTGGCGATGAAAAGAAACAATTCTAGAGAAGGCAGATTGGACACCAGCCCACTGATAAGACCGTGGGGCCCAACATAGAGGCCCAATGAATTCCATATTTCGTGGGATTATATAATACATGTATATTAACAAATAACTCTTGAGGATCCAATGCTAATTCGGCCTCCATGGTGTCCATTTAGGCGGCCCAAGTTAGAGATAAAATTCTGGGCCATATTCTGTGGTCCAGAAAAACAGCCCACTAATTTGATCATATCTCGGACTACACAAATACAAATGATCCCAAATTTTACAGGAGGTTAGAAAACAGCAATAGATCCATTTTATTTTTATATGGACCACTCTGATTCTTCCATATAGAAGGTATTCTAAGTGCGTCTGTTTGGTAAAGGAAATATGGCTGCCACCTCGGGTCAAGGGTGGAAAAATCAACTCTCCCTTACTTTCCACCCACCTATGACCTACCACAATTAATTGAGGAGACTTGTACTGTTGGAGGCTCTACCCAGGGGCTCAAAAATTCCTATTTAAGGAAGTGGTGTTGTAGGATTTAAGGATCTTTGGTGCTTTGTTCAATTGTAATGTTATGCTGCAATTTTGTTGTCTCAAATTTGTCTTTCACATGTAAGTTGTTCAATTCACTTTAGTTTCTTAATAAAAGTTCTTATTCTACTCTTATTATTTTTTTATTCATATCACTTTGATACCGTTGGATCAAGGTGTGAATTTATTCACACCAAACCTTGTGAAATTATTCACACAACGGTGGAGTGATCATTTTATTTTTGTTGTTTTCTTTACTTCTCCATTTCCTCCCTCATGAGTCTACTTTCTGCTTTCATTGAAACCATGGGATCAATGGAGGGATAAACCACTTATGGTTTGATCCAAGGGATTAGTAAGGGGATGGATTGGATGTTATTTATCACCCCATTAATGTATAATCAATTCTTTAATTGAGATTTTTATTTGATGATTTTTAAACTCCACCATCCTTGTTGAATTTAAGGCCACACACTTCTAGTGCTAATACGAACCTTTACCTTGAAGTGATCAAAACATTGATCCTTAAAGTGTATAGGTGATTAGTATTAAAGGGTGTAGGCATTAAACTAGTAAGTGATGATGTTGTTTTATCTCCTTAAATGAACCCATCTCAAATATAAGAAATTGAAACCATTGAAAAGGAAAAACGTCCAATCCACCCCGAGCAATAACCTAGGATCAACTCATTATTTTAAATTGAATTAACTTAAGTCTCTTATAGTTACTTTAAAACCATATAAAACCCACCTAATTTGGCCACTTCATATCCAAAAAAAGTCCATAGAATGTACGTGTCTATAGGTTACTTCTTAGGTCTCTGAGGATTCGACAACCCAAGCTAAACTACAAGGACCGTCCTACCTTCTTCTGTTGGGTAAATTTTAGTGCGAATCAAATTTTGGCACCGTTTATGGGGACCCAATTAAGTAATATAAACACCCATTCTATTCTCCCCCATTTCTTCTTTTCTCATCCAAATTCTCTTATCTTGTCCCTTTCTCATTTTTTTTTCTTTTGGCGCATGTCCGCCTACACCCGCGATCAATCGAACCCTCTAGTTAGGGTGGATAGTCCTGGGGTTGGGGAGTCAAGTACACAAAGGGAACTATTTCCATTAGATCCTAATCTTACTAACACCCCTGAGTCAAAAATTGATCCCATTTCAATGGAAGTTCTTCAAAGAAACCAACTCATAAACCTGGGTGGGAACCAAAATGGAAACCCAAATGAGGCAGCCCAAAACTTGGGGAATGCGGTCGATCAAACCATGAATGACTACCTAAAAACTTCTTGGACCAATGCCCCCTCATGAATTAGACACAATTCCCTAGGAGATTCCAACTACATATTTAAACCTCATGTCCTAAACCATCTTCCCACATTCCATGGAATGGAGTCTGAGATTCCCTACCTTCACATTAAAGAGTTCAATGACATTGTAGAAACCATGTGTCCCCCACATCAACTAGAATCATCTAAGATGAGTATATTTACTTTTTCTTTAAAGGATCAACCTAAAAATTGGCTAAATAATTTGATACCATCATCCATAAACTCTTGGGACCAACTACAAAGATAATTCTACAAAAAATACTTTCCCCACCACAAAACAATTGCACTTAAAATGAGTATCCAAAACTTTTTTGAAAAAGAGGGAGAGTCATTCTATGAAACATGGGAGTGGTTCAAAGACACTCTAAAAATGGTTCCACACAATGGTTTTTCTATTCCTGAAAAAGTGAGAATTTTCTATGAAGTGTTGGGTCCGGGGAACAAACAATTCGTTGACATGATGTATAATGGAACCTTTAAAAACAAAGCCCCAAACGATGTTTATGAGTATCTAGAAAGCCTTTCTGAAGAAAACCAAACATGGGGAACTTCACCTTATTCTGAAAAGCCACAAAGAACTACTGGAATTCATACACTTAGAGAATAGGAAAGCCTTAGGGATAAACTTGCAGCACTCTCTAGGAAGGTTGAAGAGATAGACCTTAGGAAAGTCCATGAAATCCAAACTCTTGACCCTGTTTGCAAAATTTGTGACAAACATGACCATAAGACAGACAACTTCCCAACCCTTCCATCCATGAAGGATGTTATTTTAGGAGGACCCCCAGCGGAAGTAAATTCCTTGAACTTTCAAAAGCCTCAATACTAAAACAACTTCAATCCAAGGTATAACGACCACCCAGGTTTCTGCTAGAAAGATAACCAACAACCTAGCCAACCTCAGGGAAAAAATCCTTACCCCCATTAGAACTACCAAACCCATAACCAGTTCCAAACCCAACCTATCCAATACCAATAGCCACTGGTCCATTTTCAACAAACCATCCCACCTCCAAAATATCCCCCTGGGATAAACCAACCTACTCAAGCACCCACCCAAACTATTCCACAAAGCCTACTAGAACAACTATGCAAAAAAATGGAGAGGATGAACTCAGAAGTCTCTTCCCTAAAACAAGAACTTCAAACCATCAAAACTGGAAAGGCACCCATGCCTACTCAGGCGGTGCCATCCTCAACTTCAAGGGGAGAGTCAAGTTGTGCTCAAACAACTCATGAACAACTAAAGGTTGTGACTGTTTTAAGAAGTGGGAAATCAATTGAGAAACCTTAACAACTAATTCAAAACCCACATGAAGATTCAAACTTGGATGAAAATTCAAATGAACCAAATGATCAAATTGAAAAACATGATAACATTATCAATGAAACAACTCTTTAACAAACAACCCCACAACCTGCAACATTTACTCAACGCGTGAGGGGGAAAACCAAGCCTTAATTGAGTGAAACATTGAGGGAAATATTTTCACGAGTCAAGTTGAACATACCCCTTCTCGATGCAATACAAACCATACCTGCCTACTCAAAGTAACTTAAGGACTTGTGCACTTTTAAAAGAAAATTTTCACATAAAAACCAAGTCCTTTTGGCTGCTAATGTGAGTACCAACATTCAAGGGACCATTCCTCCTAATTTGAAAGACCCAGGTTCCCTTACATCAATGTTGAACTAGGAGAAAGAAAAGTTGTCAAGGCCTTGTGTGATCTAGGTGCTAGTGTCAATCTCATCCCATATGCTGTGTACTGCCAGTTAGGCATAGAAGAACTCCAACCCACATCTGTCACACTTCAACTTTCTGATCGTAGCATTAGGGTTCTAAAAGAGATTTTAAAGGACATTATGGAAAAGGTTGAAAACTTCATCTACCCTGCTGACTTCATTATCCTTGACAACCATCCAAACATAGGAAATAAGGAACAAACCCAAATCATCCTTGGCCGTTCTTTTCTTGCAACAATCAACTCTGTTATCCGAGTCCGAAATGGGAACATGACCATCACCTTTGGTAACATGAGTCTAGACTTGAACATCTATAATGTAAGCTCAAAAATAGGGTATGACGAGGACATTCATGAAGTAAACATGATAGGAATAATTGATAATGAATCCATAGAACATCAAGGAATATTTTATGAATGTTTAAGTTAGGATGAGATTGATTTCCTTTGTTCACATGAAGGAAGTTTATCTCCTTGGCTTGAATCATTTTCAAATTGCTCTTATGATGAAGTCTTAGGTCCAAAAATTAGTGAAACCTTTCAGGAAACCAATTTCATGGAGACCAATCAAACTTCCTTCCCTAAATCTGATCAAGCCAATCTAGTAGCTAAAACTTCTACATGTGGGGAATAAATCCTATCTGAAACTCTAAAAAAATAAATTGAACTTGATCCAGTGTCCCAATATTCTGCTGAAATTTCGAACCAACCTAATCTTGAATTGAAGGAACTTCCCACTACACTCAAGTATGCTTTCCTAGGGGACAATCAAACACATCCTATTGTCATTTCTTCTTCTCTTGAAGAGAATCATGAGAGGATGCTTCTAGATGTCCTTAGGAAGCATAAGAAAGCCATTGGTTGGACCCTTTCTGATATTCCTGGGATTAGCCCACTTATCAGGACTCATAAGATTGTTCTATAATTTGATTCAAAGCCATGTTGTCAACCTCAACTGCGACTCAATACTAATCTCATGGAGGTAGTAAGAAAAGAACTCCTGAAATTACTAAAAGATGGTATCATATATCCCATAGCTGACAGTGAATGGGTGAGCCCAATCCAAGTGGTTCCAAAAAAGGATGGAATCACAGTGATAACCAATGAGGATGGAGAGATTCTTCCAACAAGGGTGAGTAGTGGATGGAGGGTCTGCATTGACTATAGGAAGCTAAACTCATTCACCAAGAAGGACCATTTCCCCTTACCATTCATTGACCAAGTCCTTGAGAGAGTGGCAGGTCATGCGTTCTACTGTTTCTTAGATGGATAATTAGGGTATAATCAAATTGAGGTCTCCCTATAGGATCAAGGGAAGACTACATTCACATGTCCATTTGGAACCTTTTCTTTCAAACGTATGCCCTTCGGGTTATGCAATTCCCCTGGAACCTTCCAACGGTGCATGATGGGAATCTTCTCAAATATGGTAGGGGATTTTCTATAGGTCTTCATGGATGACTTATCTGTGTTTGGGGATACTTTTGAGAGATGTATTAGGAATGTAGAGAGAGTTTTGTCAAGATGTGAAGAAAAGGATCTAGTCCTAAACTGGGAAAAATTCCATTTCATGGTTAATGAGGGACTAGTTCTAGGCCATCTGGTCTCAAGTAGGGGGATTTAAGTTGATAAAGCCATGGTTGACATCATTCGTCACCTTCCATCACCCAAAACTGTCAAGTAAGTGAGGTCTTTATTAGGACATCCTAGTTTCTATAGAATATTCATCAAGGACTTTAGTTCAATATCCTGTCCCCTTTGTGCTCTCCTAGTAAAGGATTCTCCTTTTGTTTGGACAGAAATCTGTGAGGGTTCATTCTCAACCCTCAAATCCTCTCTCACCTCTCCCCCATCATGAAATCTCCAAATTGGAACCTTCCTTTAGAACTTATGTGTGATTCCAGTGACTTTTCTGTAGGAGCTGTGTTAGGACAACATTGTGATAAAAATCCTTATGTCATTTCTTATGCAAGAAAATCCTTAAATGATTCCCAAATCAACTACACCACCACTAAGAAAGAGTTGATTGATATTGTGTTTACCTTAGAGAAGTTTAGGTTCTACCTCTTAGGATCCCCCATCACTGTGTTCACCAACCATTCTGCACTAAAATACCTCTTACAAAAACAAGATGCTAAGGATAGACTGATTAGGTGAGTCCTTCTCTTACAAGAATTTGACCTCACAATCAAGGATAAAAAGAGAGTTGAAAATGTTGTAGCTGATCACCTCTCTAGGATGGAATTCAAAGACAACTCAAATCACCTTTCTGTGTCTGATTTATTTCTTGATGAACACCTATACTCTGTGAGTGACTGCCCTTGGTATGCTGACATAGCCAATTTCTTAGTTACAGGAGTCGTTCCAAAATTCCTAGGGACACAAGCTCTAAGGAAGTTTCTTTCTCATGTCAAACACTATGTGTTTGATGATCCTTACCTATTCAAGTTCTGTCCTGATCAAATCATTAGTAGATGTGTTCCTGAGTCTGAGAAAGAGTCCATCCTTAAATTCTGTCATAGTGAGGCATATGGAGGTCACTTTTCCTCTAAGAAAACATCTTCTAAGATTCTTCAATGTGGTCTCTTCTGGCCCACCCTCTCAAGGGACTCCTACACATTTTTTCAAAGCTGTCCTAGGTGTCAACAAGTAGGGTCCATCACAAAAATGAATCAAATGCCACTCACTCCCATCTTAGTGGTTGAAATATTTTACTGTTGGGGAATTGATTTCATGGGTCCCTTCCCAAACTCGAGGGGATATATTTACATTCTCTTAGCTATCGATTATATCTCTAAATGGGTTGAGGAAATTCTTACAAAATCCAATGATCATCAAACTGTGATTAGATTTCTCAAGGAAAACATCTTCTCTAGATTTTGAATTCCTAGGGCTATCATTAGTGATCGTGGAACTCATTTTTGAAATCGTCCATTCTCATCACTCATGAAAAAATATGGAATTTCTCACAAAGTGTCCACTGCTTATCACCCACAGACCAATGGTCAAGCTGAGTTAGCCAATCGTGAAATCAAACAAATTATTGAGAAAATTATCAATCCTTCTAGGAAAGATTGGTCCGAGAAACTCTTGGATGCTCTTTGGGCATATCATACAACATTGAAAACCATCCTAGGAATGTCACCATATAGGTTGGTTTATGGAAAATCATGCCATTTACCTGTTGAAATTGAGCATAAGGCCTTTTGGGCAATTAAGAAAATGGATTATGACCTCTCATTGGCTGGAACAAAAAGGAAATTAGATCTCAATGAACTGGTGGAATTAAGGATGGAGGCTTATGAAAATTCAAGGATCAATAAAGTTAGAGTTCAAACCTACCAATCTAGGAATATCAAGGTCAAACATTTTTAACCGGGAAAACTTGTGCTCTTATATAGTTCAAAACTACATTTACACCCGGGAAAGATAAGGTCTAGATGGTCAGGAACTTTCATAGTGCATCATGTGTACCCCCATGGGGTATTAGAGATTCAAGATCCCACAAGTGGTTACATTTTCATGGTCAATGGTCAAAGGTTAAAACCATTCATTGAATCATTCAATAAACAAGAAATAGAGGTTGAGTTAACTGAGCCAACCTATGAACCAGAAAAAAATTGATAGATTTAGGGTCCATGTCGGGCTAACGACGTTAAAAAAAGTGATGCATGGGAGGTAACCCATGGTTTTCAAGTTTCCTATCATTTTTTTGTTTTAATAAAATTTATATTTTAATTAGGATTAATTAATCATTTTTATATTTAAAAAAAAGACTGTTGACCTGTTCTTCTATTATGAGTATGGATGGGTATGAAAGGGGAGCACCGTATTCATCCGTGTCACGCGGTGTGATCCCTGAGTAATACCTTACCCATAAAATTAAAAGAAGACAATGTATCATTAGTTTTATTTAAGAAAAACAGAAAAATAGGAAAAACCATAAAAATGATGATACTTGGAATTAAATAAGTCGTTGTGTTGTTTGTTTTGTCTGGTTTGTTCTTATTTTGGTTCAGGTACTATTTTGGGTGATACATGTTCAATCAAGGAGGTGCCTACATCCCCCAAGATATCAAAGGACTAATTTAGAGCAGCAATAATTTCAACTTCAACCACCAGGTGACTTCATTCCATGATCCTCATTTTCAATTTCCTTTTTGAACTTTAATTCTCTACCTCTACCCCATTCTAAATTTTCATTTCTTCAAACACTGGGGACATTGTTATTTTATGTTGGGGGGTAATAAAAAAAATGCTTTTGTGTCAAAAAAAAATTGAATGAGTTGATTTTTTTTTGTGTAAATGGAAGGAAAAATTTCTTTAACTTTGAACATAGTAATACACATTGCACACTTTGAAAATAAATATAAAATAATTTAGCATTCCCTAATTCTGATTTTAATCCTTGTATAATTTCATGAGCATAGATTTTGGAAAGTGTGGCTGTCCAATGTGATATTTCATTGTTTATATTTTCATCCAAATAAAAAAAATCACAATGCACGTCCTTTGGATTGTGGGGTATTAGTTTAAGTTCATGGGGTACCCTAAATAAATAAGCATAGGTTTGGTGATCATTTAAGTTTAATATGAGTATTCAAAAATAAGTTTCATGTAGAGCAATGAAATGACCTAATGCGTGGCTTTTGGCACTTGGGGATCGTGACTCCATAGTTGTCTGGCCCAGAGTTAGTAATTTTATCTCTATTTTTGGTAATTTGAATTTGTTTTTGACTGAGTTAACTCGAGATGATGCCCAAGTATGTGGGATTTACTTGGTTCCGTAAGATCCTTGAGCCTGGGAGTCATCGACAAAGTCTCTCTACAAGGGTTGACTCTTTTGAGTGCAATTTCAATTACCATGAAAAAATTGCAAAAAAAATCAAAAAAAAAAATAAATAAAAAAAAATCAAAAAAAAATTGAATACTCATCTTAATATTGAAATGTGATTCCACCTAGCGCTTCCATCATTCCCCCCTTGAATAAAATGAACCCCCATGTCTATTGTGATGCACAACACATCCTCATACTTAATTGATATTGGATGAAATATGGCAATAAATCTGAACAAAGGAATGGTCTTGGGATTGGGATATTCTTATGAAACTATCTTGTATTAAAATATTTTGATGAGTTTCATGATTTTTTGGTATAAGGGTTTCTGGTGATCATTGTGTATTAAAATGTTTTTTGGAAAAGGGAATTCGAATTTCATATTGTTGAGATATATTTTCCTCGGGACTAGCAAAACTCAAGTTGGGGGGTGTGATTAGAAACTAAATGAGGCTAATATTAATTGTTAATATACATAATATTCATGTTATTTATTATTAATAAACACCATTTTAGTGCATTTTACACTTTGAACATCATTTCACATTATGATTGTAATTCTTACTTAAAATGCACTATTAGGGGGTACATTTTTTAAAATCATTTAAAGTACCCAATGAGTCATCTAATTTTAAGGAATTTAGTAATCCATATTTTAATTTTATATTTTTTGAAATGGATCTTCACTTAAATTTAAACATTTTTCATTCAGGGATCAATGGATGATTCATAAAGGATGAAGGAGATATTTGGCGATGAAAAGAAACAATTCTGGAGAAGGCAGATTGGACACCATCCCAATGATAAGACTTTGGGTCCCAACATACAGGCCCAATGAATCCCATATTTCTTGGTATTCTAGAATACATGTATAGGAACAAATAACTCTTGAGTATAAAATGATAATTCGGCCTCCATGGTGTCCATTTAGGCGGCCCAAGTTAGAGATAAAATTCTGGGCCAGATTCTGCGGCCCAGAAAAACATCTCACTAATTTGATTATATCTCAGAATCCAAAACTCAAAATGGGCCCAAATTTTACAGGAGGTTATAAGACATCCTGGGATAAATTTTCTTCTTCTATGGACAACTCTGATTCGGCCATATAGAAGGTCTTAAAAGCGCTTCTGTTTGGTAAAGAAAATATGGCTGCCACCTCGAGTCAAGGGTGGAAAAATCAACTCTCCCTTACTTTCCACCCACCTATGGCCTACCAAAATTAATTGAGGAGACTTGTACTGTTGGAGGATCGACCCAAGGGCTCAAAAATTACTATTTAAGTAAGTGGTGTTGGATTATTGAAGGATATTTGGTTCTTTGTTCAATTGTAATGTTTTGATGCAATTTTGTTGTCTCAAATTTGTCTTTCACATGTAAGTTATTCAATTAACTTTAGTTTCTTAATAAAAGTTATTCTTATACTCTTATTCTATTGTTCTTCATATCACTTTTATACCGTTGGATCAAGGTGTGAATTTATTCACACCAAACCTTGTGAAATTATTCACACAACGGTGGAGTGATCATTTTATTTTTGTTGTTTTCTTTACTTCTCCATTTCCTCCCTCATGAGTCTACTTTCTGCTTCCATTGAAGCCATGAGATCAATGGAGGTATAACCCACTTATGGGTTGATCCAAGGGAGTATAAAGGGGATGGATTGGATTTTATTTATCACCCCATTAATGTATAATCACTTCTTTAATATATATTTTTATTTGATAATTTTTAAACTCCACCATCCTTATTGAATTTAAGGCCACACACTTCAAGTGCTAATACGAACCTTTACCTTGAAGTGCTCAAAACATTGATCCTTCAAGTATAAAGGTGATTAGTATTAAAGGGTGTAGGAATTAAACCAGTAAGTGATGATGTTGTTTTATCTCCTTAAATGAACCCATCTCAAATATAAGAAATTGAAATCATTGAAAAGGAAAAACGTCCAATCCACCCTGAGCAATAACCTAGGATCAACTCATTATTTTAAATTTAATTCACTTAAGTCTCTTAGAGTTCCTTTAAACCCATCTAAAACCAACCCAAGTTGGAAACTTAATAGTCAAAAATAGTCCATATAATGTACGTGTCTTTAGGTTATTTCTTAGGTCTCTGAGGATTCAACAACCCAAGCTAAACTACAAGGACCGTCCTACCTTCTTCTCTTGGGTAAATTTGAGCGAGAATCAGTACTTTTAGGTTCCAATAGCTCCATGTGACCAAGAAAATACCACCTTCATGTGTCCCTTTGGTACTTTTCAGTCTTTTCAATACCCCAAGTACCTTTCAACATTGTATGGTAAGTATTTTCTCAAAACTTATTGAAAACTACCTAGAGGTATTACTTGATGACTTCATTGTGTATGATACTTATTTAAAAATATTCTTGGAGTGTCTATAAAAAGTTTTAAAGAGATACATTGATAAAAACTTGGTTTTAAATTTTTAAAAGTTCCATTTTATAATTGAAAAAGGAATTTTTTTGAGCCATTTAATTTCTAAATCTAGTATTGAAGTTGACAAAGAAAAAGTTGGTGTTATTTCCACTCTACCTTACCCCACCACTGTGTGGAACATTAGATCATTTTTAGGACATGTTGGATTTTATATAAGGTTAATTAGGTACTTTAGAAAATATAATTTCCCCCTAACTAGCCTACTCAATAAGGAAACTTATTTTGTTTTTGATGATTCATGCATGATAGATTTTGATAAATTGAAAGAGTTCTTGATTACTTCTCCCATTATTTTTCCACTGAACTAGAGTCACCCATTTTAGAATTTATGTGATGATTCCAACCGAGATGTAGGGGATATACATTCCCAAAATATTTATAGACTTACACAAGTGATAGTACACACTTTAAAGACCTTATACATTTCCAATATTAACTACAAAAAAATAGTGATAGAGTTTTTGTCTGTTATTGTAGGTTTAGAAAAAATTTATTCTTATCTTTTAGGGAGTAAAGTTACTATTTATTCTGATTATGCAACCTTGAGATATTTGATCAAGAAAATTGTTTAAAATACCAAACTAGTGATATGGATATTTCTGTTTCAAGAGTTTGACTCAGAGATTAAGGACAATAAGGGCCATGAAAATATAGTATAAGACCACATGAGCATGATTCTTCACATTAACAAGGTATAACCAATCCCCAAAACCAATATGGATGATTCATTCCCTTGTGAGAAACTTTACAACTTCACCCAAGTGTCCTGGTACACTGACATAATAAAAGTTTCAATCAAAAAAGGTACTCTCTTTATTTTATAAACATAAAACTACTAAATTGAAATATAAATCAAAATATTATGTCTGGGATGATCCTTATTTATGGAAATTTTTTAATAAACAAGTCATTAGGAGGTGCAATCCGAAGAAGGAAATGAAATTTGTGATTTAATTTTGTCATACACTTGTATGTGGAGGCCATTTTGGACCTAAAAGAACCGTTAGAAATTTTTTGGAAGTTGGATTGTTTTGGCCCAAAATTTGTAAAAATTCACATGTTTTTTGTAAAAAATGTCCAAAATTCCAATTTACCAGTGGGATTTACAGAAGGCATGATATAACCCAAAAATATTTGATTTTTTTGTGAGGTGTTTGATGTATGAGGAATTGGATTCATGATCCCATTTCCCAATTCATTTTGATTTTCCTACATTCTACCAGTAGTAGACTATGTTTCTAAGTGGATTGAAGCAAAAGATACTTGAATTGATGATTCAAAATATTTTATTGAGTCTCTAAAATAATTTTTTATAGGCTTGGAATAACTTGAGCTATAATCAGTGATCAAGGAACCCACTTCTATAATAAGAACATGAATACCCTCATGAAGAAATACGGAGTGCAGCATAAAACCTTCACTGACTACCATCCACAAACAAATGGACTAGATAAGGCATCCAATAGATAATTTAAAATAATTTTGGAGAAGTCAATACAACCCAACTGCAGAGAATGGAGTAAAAAATTAGAAGATGCACTGTGGTCATATAGAACTACCTAAAAAACCCCCTTATGTTTATCAACCTATAGGATTGTTTATGGTAAACACTACCACTTTCCTGTTGAGCTGTAGCACAAAGCCTACTGGGATGTCAAAAGAGTGAAACTAGAGTTTATCAAGACTGAAGAACAAAGGAAGATGTTGATTATGGATATTGAGGAGTTGAGAAGTGAAGCATATGAAAACTCACTGTTATGCAAGGAGAAAAATAATTTTTCTTGTGATAAATTAATCCAAAAAAGAGAATTTCAAGTTGGAGACAAATCATTTTTATTTTATTAAAGGATAAATCTCTTCCCTGGTAAGATTCATTCCAAGTGGATTGGTCCATACATAATAACTAACACATTTCCTTTTGGTGAATTCAAAATTGAAGGAGAAGGTTCAAAGTAGTCATTCAAGGTAAATGAACAACAACTGAAGAAGTGCCAAAAGGATTTTTGGAAAGAACCCATAGAGGATTCCAGAATCCTCCCCAATCTTGATAAATAGAGAACTGTTAGGTTTCCTCTTTCCCACATATTGGTCTAGCTATTTATTTTATATTGAACTTTTTTTTCTTGAACAAATACATGTGGGAATTTTGGAAGTATGTTTGAACCAAGTTTAGGGGAGAGGGACAAGGTAGTTTTAGGATGTAAAAATCATTGTTTCTATTTTAATATAAAAAACAAATTTTTTTTTTCAATTATATTTTAGGAACCTGTAGATAATTATTTAGGTTTCTATTTTAGATTTTATATAACCTAGTGTGTAAATAAATAAATAAAAAAAATTTAAAAAGAAAATGTAAAAAAAACATGAATAAAAAAACAAAAAAAAATTATTTGTGAATACTATAAATAGATATTTTATACCACTCTTATATCAATTTTTCAATCTTTTCATGAACTTCATTTTTTGAAAAATATTATACTAGAATTTAAGTAATTTATTAGTTTTGAAACTCTAAGACTTAAATAACTGATAAGTGAAACCAGTCACTACCTTTATGGAAGTTTGGTCTTAGAACTAGGAAAAGATAGTGTTAGTGAAAATATTTTTATGGAATAAATTTTATAATTTGAGTTCAATAGGAGTTTTGAAATTAATTTTAGGTAACTTTACCTCTGTAATAAATAACCGTTTAGATATCCAACTCAAATAAAAATGATATAATTCCATTGAACTTGGATTAAAATGGGAAATTGGGAACCTTAATATATCTCTGAGATAATGAAACAATGTGTGAGTATCCCTCTATAAATTTTAATAAGTGCTTTTGCACAGTTACTCTACACATACGTGGCTGAGAAAAATTCAAAAAAATAAAAATAAAAAAAATAAAAAAATAAATAAGCAAATTAGTAAAAAATGAATTTATTTTGGTGTAGTGAATATTGAACCGATTAAGGGGAAAATTTAATTATAAAAAATTAATTTGAGTATTATCAATAAAGTTTAAAATTAAATTTTGGTTTTAGAAACATAGGATAGAGGGTTAAATGGAAGTGTATTTTGTTAAAACTTTGATTATACTTAAATATCATTCGATGTACTCATAAATAAGAAATTTGAGTTGAATTAAGTGAAACAATGACTTGATTCACATAAGAAGCATGATAGTTCAAACATTGGAGAAAAATGTGATTACTTTCAAATATGGTTGTTAAATTTAAATACAATAAGTACAAATATTTTTTTTTCTATTTGAATAAATTGAATTTAATGATAAATTTATCGAGAGTGGAATAGTTAATGTTTGGGGGAGTGATGTGAGTTTTCAACATTTTGTTTTCTTTTCATAATAATTAACCTCCTAATTCAATCAAATCAGGGAAAGATTAGTGTTTTTGTAAACTTTAAGAATCTATACTTTAATTTTTAAACAAATCAATTTTTAGTTTTAATGATTATATTCATTTTATGATTTAAATTGATAAGACAAACCTTTGAAATTGAGATTAATTTTACACTTAGAAACTTTGATTTGTTAATCTAGAAATTAAATTCTTAAATGGATTTAATTTTAGTTTTTAATTGTTTTAAACATTTTTTTGTGAATTTAAAAAAATCCATAAATTAAATTTGTTTAAAAAAAGTGAATTGTAAATTTTAAATTTTTAATATGGATTAGAATTTGAATATTAAATTATTGAAATTGTGTGTCTGGAAAAATTGGGTTTTTAGTTGATTAATTTGAAATGAATTTGAACTTTATTCAGAGGATAAAATTTTAATTTTAATTTTTTATCATATTTATGTTTTACTAGAAAAAATCCGAATTGAAAAAATGTGAATTATTTTTTACAGATTGAAAAAAATAAAATGGACGGAAGTGACCATACCTTTCATGGTCACCATATTGATCGTGCATAGAGACCGTGTATATTGGGTGTGTTTATGAAATTAACTGATCATACATGATTAAAAATTCTACAAAGGAAAAAAATGACCCAATGATAAAAAAATTAGTGGTTGTGAAACCTCCCATCACGATTGGTATAACTATAGTGATAACCCTCTATACATACCATGACCCGTTCCCTCACAACAACCATAAAACCCTGGTGCACCTTCCCCCCTCACTTCCTACCCTCACTTAGGGTCACTTCTCCTCCACCCACAACCTACCATGATTTCTCCTGCCTCCAACCTACATTTGACAACATTCCATCCAAAACCACTTCCAATGTCTACCATGAGATCTTATCATGGTAACCTCGCACTGATCATGACTCTATACTCAAGAAGTGCTGACAAAAATTAGATCTATGGCCACCAAGATGTTTGAAGAGGGTTGTCGCTAATGATGCTGACCCCCAAGAATATGCATCAACTACCAAAGAACCCCAAATTGAAGAACCACATCTCTGGCCATATAGATTTAAGAATAAATGGTGAACACCATATGAGAAGTCACCACAACGCACCGTTGTCTGCAAATATTCACACCATCCACTGAAACCTTCGCCGATATGGGATCTAAAAACTGAGCCATGCCACTAGTTTTCTTGTCTGAGGCTCCATCGAGATGACTTGAGAGGAGGTCCATTCAAGTCACACCCCATTCCAATAGCCTAGTTGAAGTTTGAGCAAGAATTCGACCATCATGGATAACCAGTTGCACCACCTTTCTAAAAAAATATCCATTTTAGGTGATTCTCTCAACATATCCCCTTGAAGGAAAATTTTCTGGTATTGGGGGAGAATCCCCAACCCGAAAATCTTCACCATAATGATATCTGTATCTCACTGTTGAGGATAATTTTCAAGCTACGCACTACTGAGGGGAGAAAGAGGACCTCCCTCTTAATAATTAAAACACAAAAAGATAAAGAAAAAAGAATAAAAAAGAAAAAAAAAAGAAAAAAAAATATTTTGATAAAATTTAAATAAAAAAAGAAAAAGAAAATATATATAATAATAAAAATACACACACATAGATAAATATATATATAAATAATTTATTAATAAAATTTATATTGCTATATTTTTTATTTATAGGTTCGAATACTTCTAAATTCAAATATTCTAATTGGTGTTAAGGCATAATTTCCAAATCCTGAGTCCAATTTTTTCATCATATTCTTCCTTAGAGAAACTTCAATACATCCACTGTGATGTGAATCACTGAAACACACACAAAGTTTTATCATAGGAGGATTGACTAGGAAGATTCTTGATGTTTTGTAAAGGCCATATAGTCCCTCAAATTTGAATGTGTATCGATCAAACAACCATAAATAAATCATCATTGGACACTAAAATCAAAGAACATTGCTGATAAAAATAGTTATACTCATGCTACTGACGTGGAAAATTTGAAGCGTTCCAAAGAATCCTGAGCACTCTTATATAAATAATAGAACTATTCACTATGCTCAACTCGTTGGCTCTCGTACTCTCTTATAATAACTCAGTGATGCCTACCAATTTCTTTTATTTTCTTCTTGTAACAACTCCTGTGATGGAACACTAATCACATAGTGGCTTAGCCGATGATATTCCCCTATTTCCCCTATAAATTAATTCCATGATTTAACTGTTTAATATCTTCTATTAACTTCTCAATTGATTATATGTGTAATTTCAATAAGACATCTCTTACATATTGAAATTATAATTTTATTTTTCCCAACTTCACTAGATTACACACAGAGGGAACTTAAGTCATCTCTATTTCTTGCGATCATGAGTAGTGGTTTGACTTAAGGGAAATTGGAAATATCCAATTATTGGGTTAGGGGAGAAGGGGATATTAGTGGTTGTAGTGATCATCACACCTCTCCAATTAAATTGAAAATTCTAAGAGAAGGGTTATCGAGTGATATTTCACTCTATTAGAGATAAAATAAGATAATATAAATTTAATAATGATTAAATAGGGTAGATAAGGGAATATTCTTGGTTAGGACATTAATTTTTAAATTGAATTAAAAATAATCCATTTTAATATTACTTACCATTTTATTAAATTGAACCCACAAAAAAAAGTGAAACACACATACAACACTATACTCTTCAGAAACAAACTCGATTCCCATGACACACTCATTTTTGGTAAATATTTTTAAACAATTTTCAATGGTTTGAATGGTTTTTTTGATCTAAATGCCCATAATTTCAAAAGTTTTATTAAATTGTGGGAAAATTTAAATATGGAATTCATATTGATTTAAATGAGTAAATATTGTTTAATTTTGAATATTGATTTAATTTATGAAATTTTGATTGATATTATGAAGTGTTATCTAATTTTTCAGGTGTTTTTATAAAAAATGGCTACATAGGATAACCCCTAATCACATGGCCCACACACCACATAGAAAACCCACAAGGGGTCACCTGTCCATGTATTCCCATGGGAGGGACAACCTGATAGGAACACTGCATAGGGGATAAGACCCATGTAGGGCCCATGGTGGCAAAATCCATGGGCATTCATAGTTGGTATAAATCCCTAGAATGCTGACGTAGGGGGAATATCCCTATGATATCAAGAGGAAGGCCTCGTTAGTATGGTTTGGTGCATGGTGGTGGGTGGGGGTCCTTTGGTCCCCACACGAATTCATTTCTATGGGAGAGACACAACTTGTTATTTATGGAATTGGGAATCCACCAACCATTTTTATGGGAACACCTTAAATCCTAATTACTATTAAAATTATAAAAATACGCCATCATTCCACCTCATGCCCACTCGTTCACCCTCATAAACATATCCCCACTCGACTCCACTGATCTGCACTCACCAACTACCGCAACTCCTCATCAAAAACACTATCAACACCCCCAGTGAAGCTTGAGCTCGAGCCATATCCCACTTCCATGACCCAAAACCAATAGAGATCACCTCTAAGTGACCAAACGATCATAATTAAGCCTTATTAAAATATTTATCTAGCCACTCTAAAGGATGGGTGAAAGAGATTCCATCATTTCCTACTGCACACCACTAAAGTCCACACCCCACACTGTAACATTATCTATGCACACCCTACACCATGTGGAGTTTCCACGATCCCATAAATGCTTCCATATAAGGCCATGGGACATGAAAGACCATCTTATTGGACCGTCTATGGAAGATCTTATTTATGAACACATGATATGTTTGGGTGTTTCCATTTGAGAGATTACCATCGTAGGTCTTTAGGGGGTATGATATCTTCATTTTTAAATTATAAATCAGCCAATATGTAGGATGATATATAATAAAAGGGTAGGTTGAGGCACTACCCTCGCTTCATATTTATGGAGAGGCAGCATTGACATAAAGAGGAGGATCCAGGAGGAGAAAACGACACATGCTTCTGGAGTAGAACTAGATACAAGGTGAAACCTTGAAATAGGAGATTCTTCTATAGAGAAGGAAAGGAGAGGCAGACCCACTACCTCACTCCCTATCATGGCTATGACCCATCTGTTACTCTATACTCTCTTTTTATTTTCATGTTTTCTTCTACTTATTATTCTTCAATGATCCCCCTTCAATGTAGGGGTAAAAGCCCTTATGGTTGGGTGACTGGAAGGGGACCCCTTTGTGATGCTTGAGTTATAATTGTAATCAAAATCAAAATTATTCTCTTATTTATTTCATGGTTTTCAATTTGATAATTTTTTAATTTAAATTAAATATGATTGTGTTTTTATTTAATTCTGAAGTTTTGAATTACTTTGATTGAAGGTTTTTTTCCCCGCTGCTTAGTTTTGGATCATACCAATTGGTTGATCTAAAATCAAGTTGAGAAGTGTTTTAGTGATTGCTAAACATGTGAGGATGGAATGTTTGATTGATTTTAATATTTAGGGAATTTCAATACCAGATTTGGTATTGCCTAAATAATTTAAAGAAGACACACTGTGACTTTCACACATTGATAAATCTTAATCAAAGGTGAATAAAAGAGAAACATTTTTACTCCATTCATTTAATCATTTTGATAAAAAAAGACTCATTTTTATTTAATACCATGATAGCATTACAAAAGGGGTAAACCTAATTGGAATCCAATCACTTTTCTCTCATCTAAATTACACAAATCAAAATTTCATTACTTTTTATACTTTTTAATTTTTTTATTCTGTTTAATTTTTTCATTCACTACAATTAGATTAAAACACTACTCTCTAGAGATGAATTTTGGTTACTACTAATACTACACTCCTAGGGGAACGGTAAATTGTTTTTTCCACACCCCATGATAGGTGTGTATCAAAATTTGCACTGCTGCTGGGGAGTGAGTGTTAATCTAACACTTAAAATTTCCATGATTAAGACCTCCAAAGAGGAGATATTTTTTTAACCTTTGGATATAAATAACGTTTCTAACTAGTATTAGGTGTTTTAATTGTGAAAATAATTTTTAGGAAATCAATTTATAGGACTCAAGTGAAACCTCAAGAATTCAGTTCGAACCACCAAACATGGAAATTAATCCACAAAAAACATTAAAAGACCTTTGTGACCCATAATTTTCCAACCAAAAAAATCGGTTAACCATGCCTGCACATAATAATTATTTTGAATTAAGTTTCAACATGATTCTTGTGCTACCAAAATTCTATGGCCTTATAGGGGAAGAACCCAACCAACACATTTATGATTTTGTCTTTGTTTTTTCAAGTTTAAAGCCAAGAGGATCAGCCGAGGAGAAATTCAAGTGGAGGGAATTACTCTTTTCGCTTGAGGGAGTAGATAAGGAGTGGTTTTATAGCTTAAAATCTAGAGAGACCCATGAATGAGGTGATATCCAACAAAGCTTCATGAAAATGTTCTTCATAACCTCCTATATAACAACAATTAGGAAGGATATATAAGCCATTTTGCAAGCTACTGATGAGACTCTTTATGAATATTGGGTACATTTCAAGAAGATTTGTGCAAGATACCCACCTAAAATAGTGTAATATCACCAATTAATAGTATTTTTCTACCAAGTATTGCTATAAAATGATAGGAACCTATTGAATGAATCATCCGAGGGGGGATTTGGTTGAAAAATCACTAGAAGAAGCCAGGAATCTCATTGAGAAGATACCACAAAATTCAAAACAATTCAGAACAAGAGGTATTGGTATGATATGTATTCATGAGGTAAGAAATTCTGACTCATCACCTTTCCTTGAAACTAAAATTGAAGAATTGATAAGACTATTGAGATGAATGGTTGTAAATAAAATGATTGAGAAACCATCTTCACCATAGGTATGTGGATTATTTTCATCACTTAGTCATTAAAATGATTAATGTACTGAGATACATGGTACATAGAGTTGTGCAGCTGCATTCCAAAAAAGGAAATTTCTATAGAATCAATAATAGAGAGAAGGGAAATCCCAACAAGGATTTGGAGGTGAAATAAACCAAGGAAGATTCCCTTTTTCCAATCATCCACCTTTTTAATATAAATATCAAAACCCAATACTATTCTAACAATCTTATTAAAAACCCTTACAACATCAATAATCCTTTCAAAAACCACCTTTCTAAAAAAATACTTATAAGAATCCTTCCACTAATGCACCAACAACTAAAGAGAAGAAAATAGAGAGAAAAGTTTCAGGATTAGAAGATAATATTGATAAACTCACAAAACAATTTAGAAGTTTTATAAAAAATATAAAAAAGAAGAAAGGCAAGATTCCAGCCTAAATAGTTTTTAATCCCAAGGAAAATTTTAGTGCAATTATAACATGAAGCAGGAAATAGATTCCACCACCTGAACTAAGTAAGTTTGAGGATTCTAAGAAAAATTATGAATCTCAACCCATACACCCAAAAGATAAGATAAAAAAACACTTAAAAAGGTAACACAGGGATAAAAAGAGAAAAAGGAACCATTACCTTCTATATTAACTTTATTAATAAATGTTGAATATGATAAGATTTAAAGAAAGATCCAGGAGACCTTTTAGAATGTTAAAATTAACATTCCACTTCTAGAGAAAATATAAAAAACCCAAAATATGAAAAATTACTCAAAGATATTTTCACTAAGATAAATAGGCTTTATGGGGATGAAATAATCATCCTAGGAAGGAGTTTCATATCCATGATTACACCACCACTTCCCAAAAAATGTCAAGATCCAGGGATATTTTATATTCCCTACACTCTGAGTTCTTTGAAATTTTCTGATGCTTTGTGTGATATTAGTGATTCAATTAATGTTATGTATAACTCTATCATTTCATCTTTAAAAATAGGTGAAATGGATCCCATAGGATTGGTTTTCCAATTAGGAAACTGATACTCTATTTTTCTAGTCGGATTTGTAGAGGATGTGCTAGTAGGAGTTGAAGGAATGATTTTTATAGAATATTTTTATATCCTCACCATAGAAGAAGATAAAGAACTAGGGAATTAACCCATTGTTTTCGGAAGAACATTCCTAAATATAGTCCAAATTATCATTAATGTTCATGAAGGAATCCTCACCATGGAGTTGGGAGATAGCAAGGTGAGCTTAAATGTTCTTGACTCCAAAAGGAACCCTTAAAATAATCATTCAATCTTTGCAATTTTTCATAAATAAGTTATTGATCCCATAAAAGATTTAGGTATGCTTTGAGAATACTCAGCCTTAGGTGATCAAATTACTATTGAAAATACCAGGGAAGAAGAGATTACTCAAAAATAAAAAATAAAAATCTTTTAAAACTCTAGAAGAAATAACCTCTAAATTCTTTGATGATTTTCTAGAAGAAACTGATATGATACTCTTTACCAAGGAAAATCAATATTTTAAAGTGGGAAATTTGAATTCAATATCATCCATAAAACAACCCCCAAATCTTTAATTAAAAACCCTACCTTTTTAATTAAAATATCTGTATCTTATGGAGGGAGAAAAGTTTCTAGTGATCATTGCCAATAATCTATCTAAGTCTTAAGAAAAAAATCTGATCGACCTTTTATAAATAAATGATTGAGCCATAGGATGTAGTCTTAGAGATATACTTGGAATAAAACCCAAGGTCTACTCCCATATAATATTTTTATAAAAGGACTACTGACCTATTAAGAATCCCTAGAGAATACTTAATTCCACTACCCATAGAGGATCATCTACATGAGAGGAGGATTGGTTTATGCTATTTTATTCTAATTATAGTTTTCTTTTTTATTTTATTTTTATTTTTATTTTATTAATTTAATTATTTAATTTTTATTTCTTTTCTTAAATAATAATTCATCCATGCATTTTTATTTCAAAAGTGATTCTACCCTCTTTCTCTTATTCTTATTCTTCTATACTACTTATTCTTATTCTTATTCTTATTATTCTTCTTCTCCTCCTTATTTTTTATTTTTATTTATTCTTATTTTATTGTTTTAACATTCTCTCTATATGTTATTTATATTTCTTTTATTTTATTATTTTATACCTCCCTCCCTCCCTATCTCATATTCTTTTTTATTTTATTTCTCTTCTTCTTCTCTTCTTTCCATCCACTAAGTGATCACTTACCCTCGACAATGAGGGAATAACCCAAGTATTGGACTAGGGGAGATCAATGTGTTCTTGAATTATTACTTAAAATTTATTTCATGTTTGTGGTATATATGAGTGGAATACATGGGTGTGGTGAATGTACCCCATGATATGAAACTCAAATATATTTTTATTATTTTGTTTTATTTAATTTCCCAGTCTTCATTGGTTATCTCTTTACATGATGGAGTTGATATAATCAATGGATGAAATGAAATTCGATTGAGCTAGGTCCTAGAAGATGACACACTCTCGACCAAGGTGTTCCATCAACCTTGATTATAGGAGGAGGTGGAATTAATATTGCTTAAGTTATTTCAGATTTCACAATTTATAAATAAAAGGATAGTAATTCATCTTGAGATTTTATGATTATATTATCAAACTAAAATAAAATAAATAAATAAGAATAATGATTAAACACACAATCGATACTTAAACTAATCCCTTTATTTCTTAACTAATTATGTTTAGCATTTCATGTTAGTATAAGTTTATATTTTCATATTTCATGTCATTTAATTGTATTATAAATTAATCAAAAACCAAATTCATTAGTTTTTCCTAAATAAAAAAAGGAAATAGTTCTTAGGTTAATTAGATCAAGAAAATGAATCAACTAAGAAACTCCTCAAGTGTGATGACCCTGGTCAGCCACTATGTTTTACTAGGAAAATAATTTGTTTTTTCCATGTCCTATGGTAGGCGTGTGTCAAAACTATCACTAATGTTGAGGAGGAAACCTGAGTATTACTATTTTATTAGGATATAGGATTCATTTACCTCTTAATTCACCCATTTTAGTTTTAATGGAATGGTTCTTACATTGTTATGAGTTGTTTTTATTTTTATAGGACTATCATGGAAAGAAGCCACAAGGTAGCCCTAAACAGTGGAATAAGAGGACAAAATCTTAATTTCAAAAGGGAGTTTACTTTTATGATTATCTTTTAAACTCTATATATATTTTTTCCAAAACCTATTTTGAGATTTTGATAGGGAAATTTCATACCCATTCTTAAATTTATGGTTTACTTGACTTATCTAGGAGACACTAGTTTTTTAGGAATCCTATGATTCCATGTTTTATTTTTCAATGTAAAAAATATTGGATAAGTAAAATGGATAATTGTATAATTAAAGTGAAACATGGATATTAAACTAAGGATTTATGTTTTGAGGGAATTATTTGATTCATGTAACTAAAATTTTCCTACTATTTTTCATGCTTTGAATTTCTAAAATTTATGTGAATTGATTTATTATTATTATTCATGCCTTTAGTGATTATCTCAAATCATATTTTTCATTATTTAGTGGATTTTTAGACCAAGTATTTTCAATTTTGTTCTTGAGAATATTTCTTGAGTGATATTGGGAAATTCATCCTTCTATAACTTTCATTTGAACTTATCAAAGATTTGATTGTGCAAAAAAAAACATTTTAAATGGTTGAGGAATATTTTGAAAATCACTTACCCTTAAATACCTCCTTTAAATAAATTATTGTTTAAACCATAGATACCATGAATTAACTTATTAGGGATGATCCACGTTTCAAGCCATTTTTATCTATTCCTACCGTTCTCTTAGTATCAACATGATATTTTTAATTTGAAGTATGGGGGTAAAGGGAGTCCTAGTGGAAGAGATGAAATAAATTATATGAAAAAAGTGTGGGGGTGTTACTGTGGGTAATAAGAAAGGTTATCTAATTCATACATGGTACTTTAAATCTTTTCCCTTCTTGAAAAAATGAAAAAAGAAGAATGGGTTGTGAATTAAAAGAATAAAAAATCACCATAACCGGATCGATGATTTTTATCATATGTAGTTAGGTGGTGGATGTAAGGTTTATTCTAAGAATAACTTTAAAAAAAATTGAAATATTTATTTGAAAAAAAGGTATAAAAATTTAGAAAAATTCAAGTGGGTGCACAAATCATTATTTATGATTTACTTTGATCATAACCTTACTTTGAGCATGGGAAGTGGGATTTGTTAAAATTTGAGGGGAATAATTTCATTGAGATCTTAATTTTGATATAATGATTTATAATTTAAGAGATAAACATCATCTTTGAGAATTAATTTTTAAACATAAATTCATACCAACCTTAAGGCTCAGAGACATAAGAACCTTGGTTGAAAAAACCTCATTATTTCATGTGTATTTTGTATTTACAAAGTGGAGAAAGTATTTCCTTTACATGTATTTGGATACATATAATGTTATCATGATATGAGCATAAATATAATTGAATTAATATCATGAGTGATGAGTGAAAATATTCAAAAGAGATATAGATCATGATTCAGAATGTTTGATAAAAATAAATTAAGGAACTTGAATGAATGAGAAGAGAAGTTCTGTAACTTCAAAAAGGGAGAAAGTAAAATACTTGCTTTGATTGTTTCTTTGAAAATTGAGAAATTAAATTGATATTTTATGTGAAAATTAAAAATATTATTTGACATTGATAATTTTTTTTATTTCATGGATTTCAAATTTGAATAATTATGACATTGGTTCCCTCTAAATTCCTTATTGAAATTTTATTCTTGAGGACAAGCATAGTTTAAGTGTGGAGGTATTTTGACACACTCATTTTTGGTGCACATTTTTAAACAATTTTCAATGGTTTTGAATGGATTTTTTATCTAAATGCCCATAGTTTTCAAATGTTTATTAAATTTTGGGAAAATTTAAATATGGAATTGATATTTATTTAAATGAATAAATATTATTTAATTTTGAATATTGATTTAATTTATGAAATTTTTATTAATATTATGAAGTGTTATCTAAATTTTCAGACGTTTGCTTAAAAAAATGGCCACATTGAATGATCCTTAACCAAGGGGCCCACAAGTCACATAGAAAACCCACAATGGGTCACCTAGCTATGCAAGACCATGGGAGGACTAGCCTGTGAGGCAGGATGTATGGGGGATGAGGCTTATACTGGTACCACTATGGTGAAATCCATGGGTGTTCATAGATGGGTTGATTCCCTAGAACACTGATGTAGGGGGAATATCCCCGCGGTGGTGAGAGGAAGGCCTCACTGGCATGAGGAAGTGTATGGTGGTGGGTGGGGGTCCTCTGGACCCCATGAAACTTCATTGTTGTAGGAGATCCATGAATTATTATTTAAGGAACTACACATCCGCCCACCATTTCGATGTGGGAAACCTTATATCCTAGTTTCTATTCAAATTCTAAAACTACGTTGCTGTTCTACTTTAGATCCACTCGCTCCCCCTCAGACACACGTCCTCACTTGACTCCACCACTATGCACTTTGTTAAACACTGTTAACACCCATAGTGAAGCTCAAGATCAATCGATATCCCACTTCCATCACCCAAAACCACTAGGGATCACCTTTAAGTCATCGAATGATAACCAATAATCCTTATTCGAAGCTTCTTCTAGACAATATAAAGGCTGGATGAAGAAGATTCTACCACTACCCACTGCTCACCACCGATGTCTGCATCCCAAATTTCCACATCATCCATTGACACCCTATGCCACATGGAGTTTCCCCTATCCCATTCATGCCTCCATGAAAGGCCACGATCCATGTAAGGCCATCCTCTGGGATATCCAAACTAAATACAGCATCTACAAAAGATCTTATTTATGATCACCTGATATGTTTTCATTTTTCAATTTGAGAGATGGACACCGTGGGTCTTTGGGGGGATTATATATTCCTTTTTAAATTTTAAATCACCTTATACGTGGGATGATACATAAGAAAAGGGGTGGATGAGTAACTACCCTCACTACCTATTTAAGGAGAGGCAACCTTGGTAGAAAGAGGAGGATATGAGAGGATAACATGACACACAATTATAGAGAAAAACCAAATATAGGGTGAAACCTTGAAACATGAGAGGCTTCTATGGATAAGGAAAGTTTGTTCCTCTCCACTCTCTTTTTATTTTCATTTTTTCCTCTACTTATTCTTCTTCAATGACCCCCTTCAATGGAGGGGTAAAAGAACTTGTGGTTTTGTGAAGGGGAAGGGACCCCTTTGTGATTCTTGAGTTATAATTGTAATCAAAATCAAAATTCTTCCCTTATTTATTTAATGGTTTTAAATTTTATGGTTTTTGAATTTAAATTAAATACTATTGTGTTTTTATTTAATTCTAAAGTTTTGAGTTTTTTTATTAAATGTTTTATTCTCCCTCTACTTGGTTTTGGATCATGCTGATTGGTTGATCTAAAATCAAGTTGAGAAGTGTTTTAGTGATTTCTAAACAAGTGAGGAAGTAATGGTGGTATAATTTAAATATTTGGGGAATGTCAATACCAGATTTTGTATTGAATAAATAATTTAAAGAAGAAACACTGTGACTTTAAAACATTGATAAATCTTAATCAAAGGTGAATAAAAGAGAAACAATTGTTAATCCATTAATTTAATCATTTTGATTAAAAAGTTTCATTTTTTATAAGACCATGATAACATTAAAAATGGGGTAAACCTAACCAAAATCCAATCACTTTTATCTCATTTGAATTACAAAAATCCAAGTTTTTTCTATCTAGTCTATACAATTTTGTTCTTCTATTTAATTTTTTAATTTGTGAAAATTAGATTAAAACACTGATACTTGGAGATGAATTTTTGTTATTACTAACACTACACCCCTAGAGGGAATACAAATTGATTTTACACACCCCAATATAGGTATGAATCATCCCGCTCTACTACATTTATCCTAGGTTTATAAATTCATTTTACTGAGCACCTTGTGACAGGTGTGCATCATATTTTTCAATGTTTAGTCTTATTCATAAGGATTTCTCTAAGGTTTTCTAATCCTAATCCCCCAAAATAACTAGAATTTCCATTTATATCAACTATGAAAACCCATACTTTAATAAACTTTAATTCATGATTTATTACATAAAGATACACATAATATAATCCCACAAGATCATGAGGCCCATTGTATTTGGAAAATTAGGTACATAGAATAATAAATTGAAGCATGGGTATAACAACATTATTTTTTTGAAGGGAATCCCCAGGAGTGTCATTTTAGAACCCTTCACATCTAGGAACACCCCTACCCATGAAGAGGTCATATGAATAAGCCACAACTAGGAAGGAGCCATTTCCAGCCGAGATGGCAGAGTGTCCCATGAGGTAACTGTTCGATCAATGATGGTTCGATACAACAATCCATCAACTAGGTAGTCTGTTCCCTTATGCCCACCCGATGAGAGATCAAGTAACCCGAAAAGGTGATTCGAGCATGGGAGGTGGAAATTACTCCAAGGGGTATAACAAAATTATTTAAAAACCCCACCACCTTCCTTTAATATCCACTGATCTTCTAAGACTACTTGGGATAATCTGAGGACATACATAAGAAAGGGGTGAGATATAAAGTCCCATAAGGGAATAATCAAATCATAACATGATGAAAGTAATAAATTTCAGTCAATACATATATCAAGTTGATATTAAATAGGTGAGAAACATAAACATGAACATATAATCATTATATAAGATGATAACATCAAGGAAATTTATGAATGTGGCAACAACATAAAACATGAAATCATAAGCATAAGTTAAAAACAAATTCTGAGAAATCATAACATAGTGTGATTAGGATAACCTCCCATGAATCATAAATGACATATCATAAGATAAAAACATTACCCAATGTATTTTAGGTCTATATAATTTCAGTACCACCCATCACATTCATACCATGTACATGCATTTGTGTGCTATATAGATCACACAATATAAGAACATCTTTCATAACTTTTAACCATATGATTTAGAAGTGTGGGTTACATACATGGAATTAACCAATAAATTAAGTCTAGTTACATCTATTTTAATACCTTTGAGTGAAAATGGGTAAGATTATTCACTACACAAATGTCTGGCAGGGAAAATCATAGGATAATTTCAACAGCATAACGAGTGTACATAAATATTCATGGAAGTGTTTAATGAGAGTTAAATGGGGTCAATCATTACTTGTACATCATAAGTATAATAATATATATGTTTAAAAACATATTCCAACATAAAAATTGAAAATAAAAAGGAATAATATAAATAAAGTTCTTGAATAAAGACGAGGAGGATATAATCCCTTACCTTGAGAGAGAACTTATAAAAGCTCACGAGGAGCTTATTAAGAGCTTGGGAACACCTTGGGAGGGAAATAGAGATGGAAAGTAAAAAAAATGCACTCTCAAATGGTTTTTAGTGAATATTAATGATAATTTTGGTGAGTTTTTATAAAAAAAGTGAGGATAATTCTTTATTAATTTCTAAACTTAGGTTTTGGACTCTATATGATAAAATAATCAAAACCAAAAACATTATAATTGTTTTTACCACGGTTTCTTCAAAATAGTTTTTTTTCAATATTTTATAAGGATAAGAACCAAAATTCATAAAATAATATCCTTGGTGATGTAGAATTGAGTCATGTCAATGAAGAATTAATTTTAAAACCTTAAAATATAATATAGGTTATGGAGGATTCATTAAGAATTTATAAAATTAATAAAATGAATTTAAAAACACATTATTTTAAAGGGAGAAAAAAATTCTATTCATGGATACTATTTATAATATTTATTAAATCACTTTTGGGCTTTTATTATGTCATAATACATACTGTATATTTATATCGTATTTAATTTATACAATTTTTTTTACCGTCTCAGAAAATTATGAAAAATTCACCATTGGATATTTTAAATGTGATGATTTAAAAAATAATATTTATTTTATCAAAATAATTCTCTAAATATGATAATTTACACTTTTAAATAAAAAATTCCTATTTATTAAAAAATATCAGTTTTTATTATGATAACAGTTTTATAACCCCTATAAATATTATATTAGATTTCATTTAATTATATTAACATTTATATTCAAATAAATATTATTTAATATTTTTTTATTAATCTAACATTTATTTAAAAAATTATTGAATTTTCCCAAAAGAGTGTCTTAATTTAACACACACACACACACATATATATTTCTTAAACAAAATACAATTTTTATTTATTCATATCAAAATCTATTTTTTATCAAACTCATTAATAAGCACATGAGCCTCATCCCCGTTGGCGAGGACTCCTTAAGTGCATCCAAGAGACCTGGGATCAAATCCAGGCGGAGGCTAATTTCTAGGTATTGTAGCAGGGACTATTTAGAACTGTACAAAGTACTGTAGTAGGAACTGTGTAGAACTGTAGTAGGTACTATAGCGGGAACTGTAGCAGGCACTGTTCGGCACTGTAGCAGTAAGGAATATTCCTCCGTTTGGGTCTTCGGGCCACCGATTTGGTCCTCGAGTCCTTTAAGGCCTTCGGGCCACCCAGGCCTTCAGGTTAGTAAGGCCTTCGGGCCACCTCATGGTCTTTGGGCCACCTTAAGTGCAGATGAAAACCATAAAAACTACAAGGAACAAGCTTCAGAAGGAAGAGGAGTAAGAAGATTTCACCATATCAGAAGATAAACATATTGCAATAATGAGAGGGTATGACACCTGCCATCGGGACAAGCCTGTGCATGCACAAGAAAGCCTAGCCAAACAACCATGTGAAGGTGGAGAGCTGATTTCACGATGAAGATGCTGGGGAGGAGCAGTTCTAAGTAGTTAGACTGGGTTGTATGTAATGTTTGAAGACTACGGGCAATGAATTCCTCTAAGGCCTACGGTCCATGTAATACTTACACCTACGGGCCTTGTAAGGGTTCCACCTCACCCCTTGAAAGGTGGATTATCAAAAATCAATAAAAAATGAAGGCCTTCAAGCCATTTGAGGGGATCGAACTCATTAATAAAAGTGATAAACATAATCATTATTTTATTAAAAATAAAATATAAAAATTCATACGGTTTGGGTCTAGATACATAACCCCTTAGAACACCAGCTTATGCCCTAAGGATAAGGTGTGTGATGATGACACTTTCTTAGGGTGGTTCAGCAAACAAGTTTTGGGCCATAATATCATTAAGCTCTAAATTCTACCATGAATGGTTTATCTTATTATTTAGTTTTTGAATATAATCTTGGGTTTGGTGAAGGGTAAATACCAATTATTCCATCTCCCTCAGAAGCTTCGATAAATAGTATTTATAGGGTATAATCATTCTAGTCGAGGCCCACTTATTTCATCCGTGTCAATTGAATTTTATCATTACCCTTAATATATACTAATAATAATAGTCACTATACAAAAACTATATAATAAATTGTTATGATTCTTAATGGTATTTTAAATATCACATGATATAACTTATAACGGTCTAAAATAACCAAAGTATTGGATGTTCTTTCTATAACTTCATTACTTAATAAGACATTTATTCATTTGAAAATGGAATTTAATTTATAAAACTTTGGGTTGTTAAATAAATCATAGGTGGAAAAAATTATATTCTATAATTTATTCTAAGTAATCATGGGAAACTACCTACAATCCTATGGTAAGGAAACCTAGAAAACCCCTTGGAGTAGTATTTACTCAGTTTTTGATTCCTATGGGAGCTATATATACATGTGAATTGATTTATGATGGAGCAATGTATCCCACATAGTTTTATTTATAATGTATTTTCATGTACCTATAGTTTAATTTATGATGGAGTGTCATATCCTATGGTAACAACATTATTAAGCATCGATATTTAAAACTAGAATCCCACCTATATACCCAAGTTGTTCCCATAAAGATTTACTACAAACTAAGGGACTTGAATTAATAAAATTAAAGTACATAATTCACTTAAATTTATATTACTTATCATCCATTAATAAAACAACCCCATATATGTGCAATTTATGATAAGATAAGTCTATAATTCCAAGGGTTTAGACCATGTAATACATTTAAAAAAATTTAAACACCCAATTTATTCATTAAGATCCTTTATAAAAACATTTCAATGATCCTTTATAGTTCATATCAACATGTCATATAAATATTTCCCATAATTTCATTATAAAACTCTAATTAGAATTTTAACAAACACTTGGTGAGCATTAATATTATATGATAATAATTTATACATTTTAATCAATAAATTCTCTATGGATCAAACTAAATAAAAGGAAATCATTGATCAATTTAAAAATCATTGTTAAAGATATCATATATGATTTTTTAGTTAGAAAATACTTTAAACTAATAAATTATCAAGGGTATATCAATTTATAAAAGAGTTATAGAACACCTTACCTTGATATGTTGGTGGAAACAAGATATCATTAGAACCACATGCATATAATGTATCAAATACACTTAAAAAATTATAAATAATTTAACATTATACTTTACTCAAATAAACAAGGAGAATATTTCAAGTCACGAGTAATAAAATACTCATTGATCATTAAGGTGATACTAAAACCATTTGAAACAGAGTGCGTATACACATTGGGGTCATCCTCTTTCCATTGTACACCATGGAATCAATTAAAATAAAAGAAAAATGACTCAACGAAATTTAAATTTGTGGAAACATAATGATTTTCTCCATAAATAGATATGTGTAGCATATTTTTTTTTCATGTAAAGTCATTGAATATATCTAGTAATATTTTTGAGACCAGGCACTAAGACGGTGCATGATTCCGAGGCCCAGTGAGCTTGGAATCAATGTTTGAAATATATTAATTATATTAAATGCATGCATTCATAGTTTTATGAAAAAATGGACTAAATTCCAAATGGGGACTTATATTATATTTCTAAGGCCTCCATTGAGTTCATAGAATGGGTTTTACACTAGGTGCACATAACTTCGGAGTACATCATATACTTGGGTTGGGTGCACCTATGGATGAAGTTTAAATAATTTTTTTAATTTAAAATAATTTATATAATTAAATTTCTATGACCTGAGGTTTTCTATAAATACATGGATATGAGGAAATCTCAAGATTAGTTGTACAACCTTGGAGATCTAGAGGATCCATTGGATGATGTCTTGTCAAACATAATAAATCCTAATCGATAACCAAGGATTGTCTTCACCAAAGAAAATGATGTGAAACCATTATTCACCAGTGATTGATCCAAATTGTGGTAAGATGTTGTGTTATTTGGATTTATCCCTGTTTGGTTTTTCTTATGATGAATGCAAATCAATAAACTAAAAAATTGATTTTAGGATCATTTGTATTGTGGGTATGTGTTAGATTTATCTGAGATTGGAGATTTATATAGTTGATTATATTATATATCTTCATTCATCATTCTAACAGAAAAAAATTGAGACCAACATGAACATCGGATATGGTCCATTACTCATGTCTGTGTTTTGTAAATTTCTTACCCAGTTCTTTACACGTTCATTGTGGGAAATTCCTTTGGCCCATGGTTTAAAAAATACTCAATATTAGACTATATCATGACCATTATTCGACACAAAAAATCAATACTGAGGGTATATTTGTGATCAAGGTTTCATTTTCAGGGCATAAAAACAATGGATGACCGATTGGGGATAGATTGGAGACCCCTGGTTCGAGTGTGGCATACAGTGGCAATGAGACATGATAATAACCATTCCCTGAGTGGTTTAATTGACTGGAATATTATCGATGATGATGATAGACACAAATATATCATGATATGTGTTCTTTGATGATTTAGGCGGTATATCCATAAAAATCAGAAGGTGTGAGAAAAATATATGTGAGGAGATCTAGATTTCTGAAAAAATATGATATACATGGTGTGTACTTTAACAAAACACACTGTGTATAGTCATCAGAGAAATAGTTAGGGTTTCCATGAAGAGTTAAGGATCGCATGTTGTGTGGTACTTACCACACTCTATGTGACCCCTAGATGGCTAGATCGGCGTATACATGAGGTACATGCACAGGAGGACGGGTGGTGTTACACGCCATGTGGGACATACCACACTCCATGTACATATTTACAGGGATTTCGGTGTGTACATGGGTCATATTTCTAGAATATCACGTGGCCCCACATTCCATGTGTGGGAGGCTAAATTCCATGTACTCAGATATGGACACGGGTATGGACCATGATACCCAAGTAGAACCTGGTTCCAAAGGGACACACTATGTACCCATAGTACATGTTGTGTACCTTCTTAAACTAGTCTTGGAGCCCTTATCCTATTCATCTTAGATAATTTTTGTTGGAATACATTCCCTTGATCCTTACCCAGGGGGTTTATTATAGAATCTCATCCTATACATAGGATGATGGTCCCCTTTGAGGAACTTCAGTCTCAGATAGAGTTGTTGAAATCCCTTCATGAGGCCTGGAGTGAGACCCTCTATCATCATCATCTTCCCTAGGTGGGGTTCTTGGAATCATTTTGACCAACACTATGCAGGTGTCTATCCTTTACGTATCAGGTTAATCCAGATTGGGTTGTTGGTATACCCCATGGCCTTGGATGTGATCCCCATATATGCTTCGATCTCTTCAGACTTCCAACATGTACTTCTTATGACAAGACTCAATGAGCATGAAATCTTGGATGCATGTCATTGATGCTATCTGACTCATGGAGTTTGTTCTCCAAGATGAGTGTTATATATAATATTTGAGCAGGAATCATTGGATAGAATTATGGTTGTGATATTACTTTGAGATTGGTTGTCTACTATGAGTATATTCAGAAGTTCTTGTTATATATGCTGTTGACATATCCCTATGATGATATGAATTCTATTCTTGATGCTTTATGCTTAGTGAATTTGGGGTGTCCTACTGGGTATTATTATACTCACCTTGCATGTGATCAGCCTGCACCTGTCATGTCTTATGTAGATAATCAGCCGTTTGATGTGGTTCTTGGTGGTCCAGGAGCATAAAGAGCTTAGATTTGGGCTAAAAAGAAAGTGGTTTGTGCTAGGAGACACATTTGACTATAGTCCCTTCTTATTTCTAGGTTAAAATTATTTATAGTTTTTTAGGCTTGTATTTGGACCTAATCACTTTCTAATATTTTGTTATACTCTAATTTTATGATTAGATGTGTGCATACATTAGGTATTAGTTGTATTTTACATTTCAACATTGTATGGGCTTGGATATGTGTGTGTGTGTGTGTAGGCACCTTAGGCTAAGGACTCCCATGTGAGTTTTGTTCCTACTCAGTACTAGTCACTAGCCCCTAGCCTATTGGAGGTGATTTTGGGGTAATTACACTCAGATAATCACATACCAGGTAGGCCTCGGTGGGTCAAGTCTTGATAGAGTGATATTAGAGGAGTGTTCCACCTTAGGACTAAAGTTTTGTAGTTTTTTATAATAGTGAGATTGGTTTGAGTTTTATGGAAATAGTGTTAACTATTTCAAGTTCGGATCTTAGGCCAGGGACTCCAGTGTTGGTGTGGCAGCTGATGTATCCATTCACCAGGACCCTGACTCCCTGCTTGTTGACTTGGTATATGTTGGAACTAGTTGTGGGGAAAAACTTTGTTACATGTATCATATAGGAATAAATTGTGGTTTCCATATTCTTCTTGAGCCAACTCTCCATATATACTCATTGACCATGGTATATATTTTTTACTTTAGGATGAATCTATGATGTTTTCTATCTAGGATTTAGTATCAGGACCAAGAGGATGATCCCCTAATTGATGAGGCTTTGATATGGGGACCTATTCAGGAGGTGCTTCATGAGTTTTAGCATCAGTGACTACCAAACCCATAAGCATCTAAGGATTTACTTGAGGTAGTGACATGAGTACTCTGTCTCATCATAAAACACTGCTGGAAAAGAGAGTTTTCCCCACACTTGTATACCAATGGTTCAAAGGAACCGTTGGAATATGTTGTCTTTACCAACAGTTTATATAAACCGTTGGGAAAGACCTTGAAGAACTTACTTTTCCCAACGGTTTTGTGAAACCGTTGGGAAAAGTGGGGGGAAAACATAGTTTTCCCAACGGTTTCATAAAACCATTGGGAAAGATTGGAATTTCCTTATTTTTCCCAACGGTTTTATAAAACCGTTGGGGTAGATTGGTTTTTTCCAACGGTTTTTAAGAACCGTTGGAAAAAAAAGCCCCAAATACTAAAATGCATGTAGTGGCCTCCCCACGATCCCAGAAGCCTTCTGCTCGTCTCCTGGAGCGATTCCTTGGCAGAAGGACTTCCCAATCCCCACATCTTCCATCGGATCAGCACCTACCAGATTAGACTTCTTCTATATTTTATCAAGGATATAGTTCCACCTCTTATAAATCATATCCTTCTATTCTCTATTTTGTTATTCCCAATTTTTAGGGTTTTTGTAAAATTTTATGATTGTTCCACGAATTGTGTACTCAAATCCCTATATCGGTGTATTTCCAATTAATGTTTTCATTACACATTTACATTTATAAGGGCATGGTGTCTCTTTATTGTGTTCTAATTTTGAAGATTCATAGTTTTTTTTAATCTGCTTCAAATATTATAGCTTCATGTATAGGAACTAATAAGAAATTGTTTTTAATATTTATTGATATTATTTCATGAAAATCACTCCTTTCATTAAGATCATGCCAAACATGAAGATCTTGTTCATCTTAATTTTTTTACACTATGTGTATTACATAACAAGTATGTATCATGTTTCTATCAAAATCTATATATATATAAAACGACACACTGTTCACTTATCCTTTGCACAATAGAACATATGGAGTATCTTCTTGTACTTTTCCAAATAGTATGTGGTCCCTAATTAGTACTTCTTCCTTCTTCATGAAACTAATTCACAGAATGTCAAATTCGCAATATTAGTGAATATTAGTTTTTCTAATATAACCATTAATCATTCTGCCTTCGACATCGTACATGTGTTATTTAATCACCTTTTTAAAACACAATGATCATTTTCACTGATTTGGGGTTCCTCAAAATGCTTGGGAAAATCAGAAAAATGCATGTATTGAATCATGTTTCTCATATGGTTTCATGGATACAAGTTCATCTCGAAAATCATGACTGTGTGGTTCAAATATCATGAGGACCATGAGATTATTATTTTTCACACAAATGAAGTTTTTTTCTACAACTATGTGTTTTTGTTTTCACTTTTGATTTGGCCGAAAAGGGAGCTTTGTGGTCATTAATCATGGTTGTGGGTGGTCATTTATGATGTAAGATAGCATGACTTCATTTTACTTGATATATCCAATATTATTATTGATTTATGTTCAATTTGATTATCTTTAACTAGTGATGTTATTTAATAAGTTGTTATTAATGGTTGTAATAATGACGATATGGTATAAGGGTTCATATGGTGTTTATAAGGGTTCACGTGGTGTGTATAACGGTTGAAATGGTATCAGTGAACTCAATTCATTAATTTAAGTCCTCATTCTCACTAGAATGTAAGAAATTGAGTGATGTCAACTCATCCTCACATGATTTATTACCTTAGATAGTGTCCAACATATGGAATACGAGCTTTTGAATTCATCAGTTAACCAGGATCATATATTCCATTTCCCCCAAGATGACTGTACTAATATAACTTTAGGGTCAACTAAATATGGTTCTCATTGTAAATTGTATATTATGTGTCCTTCTTGGCCAATACTCACTTTTATGAGGGTGAGGTTCTTTTCACTACATCAACTAGAAAATTCTTCCTTTATCGTTTACTTAAATGTATTTTCTATTAAAGTTCAAATCTATTGAATTGTTTATGAAAAAATGACTTATATAAATTATTTTTACAGAATGGACAGAAGTTGGATGTATGAAACTGATCGGATCTCAAGCGATTTTCAAAACAATTTGGATAGCTTTATAGATTTTTCATTTCACAATGCTTCAGATAGTGGTCGCATACACTGCCCATGTTCCAATTGTGTTGGTAAACCTTGGTTGAGCCGTGAAGAAGTCACCTACCACATAACCAAAAATGGTTTTCAAGAAAACTACTTTGTGTGGTATCACAATGGGGAGAAAATGAAATCTCAAATTGGTGATGATCGAAATGAAAGGACTAGAATGGAGAATTCGTTAGATGATTGGTTTCCGTTTATTCGTCATCATGAAAAAGAAAGGATTTCTACTCAAGAAGACTTCGATATGAGGACAGCTAATGCATCTAGTGAAAATGATGATATTTATAGGGTGAAAAAATTGAATGATGCTGCCACGACTCCAGTATATCGACAATGTGATAAAATGAAAAGCTGGAATTTTTAATCCGATTGTTTCATGGGAAAACTATGTATGGAATTTCTAATACAACAATTGATTACATTCTTACCCTCTTGAAGGATTTACTTCTAGATGATGCAGATATTCCCTCAAACCACTATATGGCATGGAAGTTAGTTGAGGAACTTGGATTTTCAAGAAAAAAAATTCATGCTTTCCCGAAAGATTGCAGTTTATTCTGGGAGGAAACCGCTGGATGAAATGATTGTATAAAATGTGGCACATCCCGCTGGAAGTCAAAATCTGATGGAACACCATCCCGTGTTCCACAGAAAGTAATGTGGCACTTTCCATTGATCCCCATACTTCAGAATATTTTTATGTCTGATAAAATATCAATAAAAATGAGATGTCATGATACCGAGAGAAAGAAGACTAATGATGAGTTGGTTCATCCTACAGATGGATTTGCATGGAAGAGATTTGATGCTCGACATCCTGATTTTGCAGCTGACGTGCTTAATGTGAGGCTGAGTCTTTTATGCAACGGTTTTAATCCGTTTGGGTAGATGCTTACTTCGCACAGCACATGGCTAGTTTTTATACACATTTATAATATTCCCCCATGGTTGTGTATGAAAAAACCTTTCACTTTCATGAGTATACTCATATCTGGTCCTTCTGATCCCAACATTGATATTGATGTATACATGCAACCTTTAATAAAAGAGTTGAAAATTCTTTGGGATGTGGGTGTGCGCACATACGATACATGTTCGAAAGACATATTTCAGATGCGTGCTACGCTTATGTGGACAATCAATGATTTTTCGGCTTATGCAATGATGTCTGGATGGAGCACGAAGGGAAAACTGTCATGTCCAGTTTGTATGAAGAATACATGATCCAGAAGACTGAAACATCGCTGTAGTTTCAATTTTATGAGACATCAACGATTCTTGCCAAAGGATCATCCATATAGAATGAATCTTCGAATATTTGATAATACCATAGAGACCGATGATCCACCTTAGCGTATGTCTGGAACTGACGTGCTTAATGAATTGAAAGATTTCAGTTTTTCGTTCGGGAAGGGTCAAATGAAATCTGGAAAGAGAAAGAATGTTTCCACTGAAACCTGTTACAATTGGAGGAAGAAGAGTATCTTTTTTGATTTGCCTTATAGGTGAACCAATTTGTTACATCATTGCTTAGACGTAATGCATATTGAAAATAATATATGTGAAATGTTGCTTTCGGTTCTTCTAAATGTCAAGGTGAAGACAAAAGATGATTTACGATCTCGACGTGACTTGGTGGATTGGGGCATCAGAACAGAATTGCATACTGTACGTATCAGTGAAAATAAATGGAAACTTCCATGTTCTTCTTATGTGATGACACCTACGAAAAAAAAACAAATTTTGGAAGTATTAGATACTATTAGAGTTCCTGATGGCTATTCAAGAAACATATCTAAATGGGTCAACAGAAGAGAGTTGAAGCTAAAATCTTTGAAGACTCATGATTATCACGTTCTACTTCATGAGTTGCTTCTAATAGCAATCTGTACTTTTTTTTCCAATAATGTAAGGGTGAATGTTATTCGGTTGTGCCATTTTTTTAGAGATCTTTGTGCTAAGAAGTTATCCAAGTCTTTCTTGAAAAAAATGTTGACAGATGCCCCATTAATTTTGTGTGAGTTGGAGAAAATATTTCCTCCATCATTTTTCATATGCATGCTACATCTGACTATCCATATTCCCATTGAAATAATTCTCGAAGGACCTGTTTCTTTTTGTTGGATGTATCCAACTGAAAGAAATATGTTCACATTAAAGTCTTATGTCTGAAACAGAAATCAACCCGAAGGTTCTATCATGAACGGTTACTTGGCTCAAGAATGTATGGATTTCTGCTCAATGTATTTGTATGATCTTACTACAAGATTGAACAGACCAATGAGAAATGAAGAAGAAAAGTATGAGAAAATTGAACCCAGTTTTCCATCACTTCCTCAAATAGGAGGAATTCCTGGATCATATACATTGAATACATTAAGCCATGAAGAGTTGGAGATGGCACATCGCACATTTTTGTTCAACTGTGATTTGTTTGATGACTATATTAGGTAACTAAATTTATTATGTATATCTTATATATATATCTATTAAACTATTAATATTGTTTATCTACAGGGAACATAAAACAATGATAAATAGGACGCATCGTTCTTTATCTTTGAGAAGGAGAGAGACTTTGCATAGCAAATAGTTTTCTGCTTGGTTAAAATTGAAGGTATAAAAAAATTAATGTTTAAAATAATTATATCAATATTTAATTAAGTTTAATAGTCATTTATATTGCAGGTATTGAGTTTGTCTGCTGACTCTGTCTCTGAGGAAATAAGAACTTTGGCTTTTGGTCCTAATACTGTGGTTTGTGACTGTAAATCAATTGTTATCAATGGGTACAAATTTATTGTCACTGAATGAGAAAAGAACATGAGAATACAACATGATGGTGTTATGGTTACTACCACAACAGATTTTTATTCCAGTGCATCAGATAGTAGACCGTGATTTGAAAATGTGGGTTATTATGGAGTTGTTGAGAAAATAATAATATTGGATTATTACTCTCATGGACGAGTCACAATGATGAAATGCCATTTGTTTGATTCGATGACAAGACATGGAACATTTATTGATGATTGTGGATTTCGAGTAATTAATATGACTCTCACTCTTGCTACCGAAGAACCATATGTGTTGGCATCAATGGATAAACAAGTTTTTTATGTCAAAGACCAACTTCGACCTGAATTTGGTGTCATAGTTGAAGTAATTCCAAGACATATTTTTGATGATGGTGATGATGGAATTGACACTGTCCCTAGTGCCATTGGAACCAATCCATTTATTTCTTTTGATGAATCAAATAGATCAATTGTCAGAGTTGATTGTGAACCTAAACTTGTGGTTAAAAATATATAGAATCATTCATCCATGTTCTTAATTCTTTTGGTTTACCTCGAGTTGGGTTGTTAAGGTTGGTAATATTCAAATTGATTTAGTATTGATCACAAATATGTTTTAGCTGACTTGACCGTTATGTGAATTTTCAATGTTTATTAGTTGTATTTTTATTTGAATTTCATTTTCTAATTTGGAATTGAACTGTATTCAAACATAGTCAAACAATATTTCTAACTTGGAGAACATTACAACTTGTATGATTTATTAAATCCATTCAAGGTCTTCTAAAACAATTGATAGCTGACTTGACCGTTATGTGAATTTTCAATGTTTATTGGTTGCAGTTTTATTTGAATTACATTTTCTAATTTGGAATTGAACTGTATTCAAACATAGTCAAACAATATTTCTAACTCGGTGAAAATTACAACTTGTATGATTTATTAAATCCATTCAATCTCTTCTAAAACAATTGATAGCTTAATTTAACATTATGTGAATTTTCAATGTTTATTGGTTGCAATTTTATTTGAACTGCATTTTCTAATTTGGAATTGAACTGTATTCAAACATAGTCAAACAATATTTCTAACTTGGTGAACATTACAACTTGTATGATTTATTAAATCCATTCAAGCTCTTCTAAAACAATTGATAGCTAAATTACCAATGAATCCCCCTATTCCCTCATATATTTAGTTTTTTGGGTTACAAATTAGTTTTATTTTTCTAATTAATTACATATTTGTTTTCAAAATGCAGGAAATGAAGCCAATTGAAGAGAGACGAAGGAAAAAAATGATGGAGAACAATCGTCGAATGAAGGAGTTGGGAATTCCATCATTAGTGCCTGTAGTGAGTACTTTATTTCAAATTGATATATTTAAAGAATATATAATGTCATGTGATTAATTTTTTTTGTAAACATTTTTGTAGGATCCACCTATACGTCGATAGTTATTTGACGAGGAGACTAGTACTGGTCCTAGTACTCAGGCCGGTGGTACGAGGAGGGTTCGTACCAGAGGTGGACGAGCAGCTGCGCGTACCCGACTAGACCCTGCCCCTCCCACTGACATGTCATCCTTCCCACATTCTGATCCCAGTGTGTCGTTAGAGACACACTGGATATTTAGGCCTCCCATGTTTTCGCTACCTTCTGCATATTCTGGCCCATCATTTTCACATCCCCTGATGATTCCCACTCCTCAGTCAGCATCCGGTCAGATAGCTATCCCATCTTCTTTTCCTTCTACTTCTGTCTCTCCGAGCTTCTATATTCCATCTTCTTTGACTCCTGTTCCACCACAGGGTGTTCCATTAGTTTCTGTAGATCTAGCGGCACTCAGAAATCAGACCGGCACAAGTATATTTATAGAACCCTAACAAATTTTTATAGAAATATTTATTTTCATTATAACATGTTTTGATAAAATATTTGTTTTTCTTTCATGACAGATACATCTACTAACATGAGGCGTGGGTGAGGTCATACAAGCATGCGTTCGGTGTGAAACCGCCACACATAGGTTATGGGGGATTATAATGAAGACAACCAAATGGTTGAGAAAACAGGGCAGCAATGTCGAAGTTTTTTGGCGACGCTTTCCAAATACTCTGACATCATTCCCGTCAGCCCGCTATCATGGAGACATTTGCCACATGAGGTCAGGGATAGATCTTGGGAAGAGATATGGGTGAAAATATCTGTTCTATTTAATGCCATGAATTATTTTTTTATTTATATTAATTAATATTTTTATTTCAACTTCGATTTAATTTTCTCGATGGTGAGGCTGCATGATCGGAATGTCTAAAGGATTTAGGCGAGCTTTGGAGAGCCTACAAGCATGAGTTGTATATTGGATGGGTTTCTAGAGTTGGCACTAAGTTAGAGGCGGTACCAGTGGTGGATGATTGTCCTATATAGAAGTATCGTCAGATGATTACTCATTAGACGAGTACCCAGTTTAAGGTATTAATAACATTTGAGGTATTTAAATAATAACTTTCATGTTTTTCATTAATACTATCTATTGAATTTTCTAATTTTATTTAGGAATCATCTGGAAAAAATAAAAAGAACATTGATGAAAAAAAATACATCCACACACTGGGACGCACTACGATGCCTGATCATGAGAGGAAGAAGGTATGACAATTGTTTATAAGTTTTCTTTACGACTTAAAATTTCTTTTGTTTCTTAAATTATTTAATAGTTTTCTAAAGTTTTCATATAACTTTAGTTTTCAATGTCATTTTAGAGGAAAATACAAAATATTGAAGGACGTGTGCCTCGAGCAAAACTGTTTTGCTCGAGTAGACGAAAAAAGGATGGAAGTGCCGTCAACGAAGCGACTCAGCAGCAGATTGTAAGCTTTAATCTATTGAATTTATTTTTTAATATCTATTTTTTAACTTAATGATATATTTATATTTGTAACAGGATGATTTAGAGGCCCTCGATGCCCAAGAACCAGACAATTTTGGGCCAATAGATCACTTACATCAGGTGTTGGGAGAGGATCATTCTGGCAGAGTATGCTGCCGACCTAGGATAGCCCTGACAAGGTATTGACCCTCCTCAGGTACGAGCTGTAGTGCCACCGAGCTGCAGTAAGTTAGGGCAAAGGCAGAACAGGCTGAGAAAAGGGCCACAGAGATGGCAGAACAGTTTGCTAGGGAAAACAGTGTGTTTATGAAATTTATTGAAGTTCTACATCCTACACTTCCAGCAGAGGCCAGCCCAGCTTTTGATGAGTATATGTTGTCGATACATTCTATATACGGTGCACCAGGTGGTAGTTCTAGTGGTGGTCAGGACGATTTCCATCTTGAAGATGATGATGGCAAGGAGTCTGATGCGGAAGAGGAGGGAGAGGAGGAAGGCGAGGCAGGTGGCGAGGGCGAGGAGGAGGGAGAGGACGAGGAGGAGGGAGAGGGGGAGGAAGATAATGGGGACGAGGACAGAGGTGATGATGATTATGGTGACGATGATGATGGTTATGTGGGACAAGTTGATCCATTACATTTTTGGCTCATATTACTGATATTTGATATTTAATCTATTATAGTTGTTGGTTTTATCTAGACTCGTAGTATAGTATTGGAGTTGAGTTATTTTTATATATTATCTGTTTTTATGGTTGTTGTTGTCTTTTAGTGGTTGTGTGTTTGAGAACCCCCCTCCTTCCGGGACCCTGGACAACCCCCACCCTCCTCCCTGGACCCCTGACAGCCCCGCCGGATAGCCCCCCAGACAGCCCCCCGGACAGCCTCCCCACCCTCCTCCCTGGACCCCAGACAACCCCCCGGACATCCCCCCAGACAGCCCCCCAGATAGCCCCACCCTCTTCCTTGGACCCCAGACAACCCTCCGAACAGCCCCGGACAGCCCCCAGATAGCCCCCTAAACAGCCCCTCGGACAACCCCCCACCCTCCTCCCTAGACCCCAGACAACCCCCCGAACAGCCCCCCGGACAGCCCCCCAGACAGCCCCCTAGACAGCCCCCACCGTCCTCCTTGGACCTCGAACAACCCCCCGAACACCCCCCGGATAGCCCCCCGCACAGCCCCCACCCTCCTCCCTGGACCCCAGACAGCCCCCCAGATAGCCCCCCGGACAGCCCCCAGACAACCCCCCGAACAGCCCCCCCAAACAGCCCCCTAGACAGCCCCCCACCCTCCTCCTTGGACCCCGGACAACCCCCAAACACCCCCGGACAGCCCCCCACCCTCTTCCCTAGACCCCAGACAGCCCCCGGACAGCCCCCCAGACAGCCCCCCAGACATCCCCCCACCCTCTTCCTTGGACCCTGAACAACCCCCCGCACAGAGGATTCTCATAAAATGGAAAACAATTTAAGTACATATGGAAAACCAACCAAACACATTCATTTTCCACTGAAACATTAGGAGAACGATCAATGGGTCATATGTTACGTGTACGAGTCAAGTCTGCCTCAATCCGAGGTGCGGTGTAGCCGGCACCACTCAAAGTGTCTGCCTTTTGTTTCAAAAGTACGTCATTTTAATTGAAAAACATCAACTGGCATACAAAAAACCAACCAAACGCATTCAGATTGTGTCGATACATTATCACAACGATCCATGGGTCATATGTGACGTGTACGAGTCAACTCCGCCTCAATTCGAGGTACGGTGTGGCCACCACCACTCAAAGTGTCTGCCTTTTGTTTCAAAAGGACATAATTTAAAGTGAAAAACATCAACTGGCATACGAAAAACCGACCAAACACATTCAGATTGTGTCTATACTTTAGAACAACGATACATGGGCCATATGTGACGTGTACGAGTCAACCCCGCCTTAATCTGAGGCATGGTGTGGCCAAAATCACTCTAAGTGGATCTCTTTTTCTTAAAATGGACAACAATTTAAGTACATACGAAAAATTGACCAAATGCATTCTGTTTCCATTGAAACTTTAGGAGAATGATCCATGGGTCATATGTGATGTGTACGAGTCAACTCTGCCTCAATCCGAGGCACGGTGTGGCCGGAACCACTCAAAGTGTCTGCCTTTTGTTTCAAAAGTACGTCATTTTAATTGAAAAACATCAATTGGCATACGGAAAACCGACCAAACGCATTTGGTTTGTGTCGATACATTAGCACAACGATCCATGGGTCATATGTGACATGTACGAGTCAACCCCACCTCAATCCGAGGTGCGGTGTGGCCGCCACCACTCAAAGTTTCTATCTTTTGTTTCAAAAAGACATAAATTGAAGTGAAAAACATCAACTAGCATACATAAAACCAACCAAACGCATTAATATTGCGTCGATACATTAGCACAATGATCCATGAGTCATATGTGATGTGTACGAGTCAACCTCACCTCAATCCGAGGCGCGGTGTGGCCGCCACCACTCAAAATGTCTGTCTTTTGTTTCAAAAGAAAATAATTTGAAGTGAAAAACATCAACTGGCATACAGAAAACTAACCAAACGCATTTGGATTGTGTCGATACTTTAGCACAACGATACATGGTTCATATGTGACATGTACGAGTTAACCCCACCTTAATTTGAGGCACGGTGTGGCCAAAATCACTCTAAGTGGCTCTCTTTTGCTTAAAATGGACAACAATTTAAGTACATATGGAAAACCGACCAAACACATTCGGTTTCCATTGAAAATTTAGGAGAACGATCCATGGGTCATATGTGACGTGTAAGAGTCAACTCCGCCTCAATCCGAGGCACGTTGTGTCCGGAACCACTCAAAGTGTCTGCCTTTTGTTTCAAAAGTACGTCATTTTAATTGAAAAACATCAACTGGCATACAGAAAACCGACCAAACACATTCGGATTGTGTCGATACATTAGCACAACGATCCATGGGTCATATGTGATGTGTACGAGTCAACCCTGCCTCAATCCGAGGTGCGGTGTGGCCGTCACCACTCAAAGTATCTGTCTTTTGTTTCCAAAGGACATAATTTGAAGTGAAAAACATCAACTGGCATATGGAAAACCGACCAAATGCATTAGGATTGTGTCGATACATTAAAAAAACAATCCATGGGCCATATTTGATGTGTAAGAGTCAACCTCGCCTCAATACGAGGTGCGATGTGGCCGCCACCACTCAAAGTGTCTGTCTTTTGTTTCAAAAGAACATAATTTGAAGTGAAAAACATCAACTGGCATACGAAAAACCAACCAAACGCATTTCAATTATGTCGATAATTTAGCACAATGATACATGAGTCATATTTGATGTGTATGAGTCAACCCCACCTTAATCTGAGGCATGGTGTGGCTAGAATCACTCTAAGTGTCTCTCTTTTGCTTAAAATGGACAACAATTTAAGTGCATACGGAAAACCGACCAAACACATTAGGTTTCCATTGAAAATTTAGGATAAAGATCCATGGGTCATATGTGACATGTACGAGTCAACTCTGCCTCAATCCGAGGCGCGGTGTGTTCGACACCACTCACAGTGTCTGCCTTTTGTTTCAAAAGTACGTCATTTTAATTGAAAAACATCAACTGGCATACTGAAAACCAACCAAACTCATTCTGATTGTGTCGATACATTAGAAAAACGATCCATGGGTCATATGTGACATGTACGAGTCAACCCCGCCTCAATCCAAGGCGCGGTGTGGCCGCCACCACTCAAAGTTTTTGTCTTTTGTTTCAAAAGGACATAATTTGAAGTGAAAAACATCAACTGGTATACGGAAAACTGACGAAACGCATTCGTATTGTGTCTATACTTTAGAAAAACGATACATGGGTCATATGTTACGTGTAAGAGTAAACCCCACCTTAATCTGAGGCATGGTGTGGACGGAATCACTCTAAGTGGCTCTCTTTTGCTTAAAATGGACAACAATTTAAGTACATACGGAAAACCGACCAAACGCATTCGGTTTCCATTGAAACTTTAGGAGAACGATCCATGGGTCATATGTGACGTGTAAAAGTCAATGCCGCTGCAATACGAGGTATGGTGTGGCTGACACCACTCAAAGTGTCTACCTTTTGTTTCAAAAGTACGTCATTTTAATTGAAAAACATCAACTGGCATATGGAAAACCGACCAAACACATTCGGATTGTGTCAATACATTAGAACAACGATCCATGGGTCATATGTGACGTGTATGAGTCAACCCCGCCTCAATCCGAGGCGCGGTGTAGCCACCACCACTGAAAGTGTCTGTCTTTTGTTTCAAAAGGACATAATTTGAAGTGAAAAACATCAACTGACATACGGAAAACTGACCAAACGCATTCGGATTGTGTCGATACATTAGCACAACGATCCATGTGTCATATGTGACGTGTACGAGTCAACCCCGCCTCAATCCAAGGCACGGTGTGGCCGCCACCACTCAAAGTGTCTGTCTTTTGTTTCAAAAGTACGTCATTTTAATTGAAAAACATCAACTGGAATACTGAAAACTGACCAAACGCATTCGGATTGTGTCGATACATTAGGAAAACGATCCATGGGTCATATGTGATGTGTATGAGTTAACCCTGCCTCAATATGAGGCGCGGTGTGGCCGCCACCACTCAAAGTGTCTATCTTTTGTTTCAAAAGGACATCATTTGAAGTGAAAACATCAACTGGCATATGGAAAACCGACCAAACAAATTTGGATTGTGTATATAATTTAGAACAACAATACATGGGTCATATGTGACATGTACGAGTCAACCCCGCCTTAATATGAGGCACAGTGTGTCCGGAATCACTCTAAGTGGCTCTCTCTTGCTTAAAATGGACAACAATTTAAGTACATACGAAAAACCGACAAAACGCATTTGGTTTCCATTGAAACTTTAGGAGAACTATCCATGGGTCATATGTGACATGTACGAGTCAACTCCACCTCAACCCGAGGTGCGGTGTGGCCAACACCACTCAAAGTGGCTGCCTTTTGTTTTAAAAGTACGTCATTTTAATTGAAAAAACATCAACTGGCATACTGAAAATCGACCAAACGAATTCGAATTGTGTCAATATATTAGAAAAATGATCCATGGGTCATATGTGACATGTACAAGTCACCCCCTCCTCAATCCGAGGCATGGTGTGGCCGCCACCACTCAAAGTGTCTGTCTTTTGTTTCAAAAGGACGTCATTTGAAGTGAAAAACATCAACCGGCATAAGGAAAACTGACCAAACACATTCAGATTGTGTCGATACTTTAGAAAAACGATCCATGGGTCATATGTGATGTGTATGAGTCAACCCCACCTTAATATGAGGCACAGTGTGGCCGGAATCACTCTATATGGCTCTCTTTTGCTTAAAATGGACAACAATTTAAGTACATACAAAAAACCGACCAAACGCATTCAGTTTACATTGAAACTTTAGGAGAACGATCCATGGGTCATATGTGATATGTAAGAGTCAACTCCGCCTCAATCCGAGGTGCGGTGTGGCCTACACCACTCAAAGTTTCTGCCTTTTGTTTCAAAAGTACGTCATTTTAATTGAAAAACATCAACTAGCATATGGAAAACCGACCAAACGCATTCGGATTGTGTCTATACATTAGCACAAAGATCCATGGGTCATATGTGACGTGTACGAGTGAACCCCACCTCAATCCGTGGCGCGGTGTGTCCGCCACCACTCAAAGTGTCTGTCTTTTTTTTTCAAAAGAAAATCATTTGAAATGAAAAACATCAATTGGAATACGGAAAAGTGACCAAACGCATTCATATTGTATCTATACTTTAGAACAACGATCCATGGGTCATATGTGATGTGTATGAGTCAACCACGCCTTAATCTGAGGCACGGTGTGGCCGGAATCACTCTAAGTGGATCTCTTTTGTTTAAAATGGACAACAATTTAAGTACATACGGAAAACCAACCAAACTCATTCGGTTTCCATTGAAACTTTAGGAGAACGATACATGGATCATATGTGACGTGTACGAGTCAACGCCGCCTCAATACAAGGCGCGGTGTGGCTGGCACCACTCAAAGTGTCTGCCTTTTGTTTCAAAAGTACGTCATTTTAATTGAAAAACATCAACTAGCATATGGAAAACTGACCAAACACATTCGGATTGTGTCGGTACATTAGCACAACGATCCATGGGTCATATGTGATGTGTACGAGTCAACCCTACCTCAATCTGAGGCGTGGTGTGGCCAGTAGCACTCTAGGTGTATGTATTATGTTTAAAATGGACATTATTTCAGGTAAAAATATATGGTATACAAAAAACCGATCAAATTATGAATTGAATTCAGGATTCCACATATAATTGTCATCTAAATTTTAAATTTAATTATAAATTAATTATGTATGTTTATAATTACGTTATGAATTCTAATTTAATTATGGATGTGTATAGTTCCACCATTATATGTTAAATGTGTATGAATTTGTTCTCTATATGTAAGTGTTAGTTGGTTATTTCAGGTACAATAATTGTATATGTATGTGTTAGATTATTCCAGGTACAATAATTGGATTTAAGATGAGAGGGAACCCACAAAATGAGACCTGATGGGAAAATTGGAGAGCTGGTTGCAAATTGGGGAGCTGCTGGGCAAATTGCAGAGCTGCTATGAAATTTTCCCAGCAGAGGCTATGCCAATGGTTAAAAACCATTGGCATAGTATTTCTAGGTTTTTTTACCAACGGTTCATAAAACCGTTGGTAAAACACTTTTCCCAATGGTTCTAAACCGTTGGGAAAGAGGAGAGTTTGGGTTTTCCCAACGGTTTTGAAAACCGTTGGGAAAAACATGGTAATTTTGGGCACTTTATCCCAACAGTTGTAAACCGTTTGGAAAAAGCTTTCCCAACATTTTTCTAGAACAGTTGGGATAGGGTAATTTTTCTCCACCCTATCCCAATGGTTCACTGTAAACCGTTGGGAAAAGTTTTTCCCAATGGCTTACTTCCCTACGGTTTGCAGAACCATTGGTATAACATATACCAATGGTTCTGCAGCCTTTCCCAATGGTTCTAAACCGTTGGGAAATCCTATATTTCTAGTAGTGAAACCTTAAAACTAGATGGTGATCTTGGAAATGAGACTTCTCTCTGGATCTATAGAAATATGGTGGGGCTTAGTGACCCGGTGATACGATGAGGCGACTCTTGCATGTTTAGAGTTTGAGCTCATTTTTAGATAAGAGTTTCTCTATCTACATTGAGGGATGTTTACATATATGATCTTCAACAGCTTTAGTAGGGTAGTACAACTATGGATGAGTATTCTTCAAGGTTTACCAACCTCTCTTGATGCTCGATGTATATAGTGCGTGATCATTTCTTTTGTTCTCTAAACTTAAAAAAAGGTATACATAGAGAAATATGATATAACATAATACCTATATGAATTACTACCTATGCTGGGGTGATGGAGCATGATTTGGTAGTTGGGAGTTTCCTAGTTGAGAAGAGACAGAAAGCTGATGCCAGTAGTGGGCACACAAGAGTTGACAATTTGGTAGTAGGCAATAGATTTCAGATGCAGGGACCTGGAGGTGAGATACATTTTAGGAGGTGATCCTAGGAAAAATTGTCTATGGTTTAGGGATCACAAGATGGATCTAGTTATCCTAAAGAGAGCCAGTTTTACTCTTGTGATGGTCCGGGACATCTTGCATGAGTTTTCCTGACCTGACATATGACTAATAGAGAAATATTGGATGGGATGCCTAGGCCGAGGTAGTGGTGGGAGTAGACATGTCCAAAGGGTAGAGGATGTGACAAGGGAGATGAGAGAGCAGCTGTAGGAGGAAGACATTTTGAATTATTATCACCACCACCCCCAGGTGGTCCACACTATGCTCAGGGAGTTGGAGGACATGGGTGAGGGAAACTGTAGGTATTTGATACTTACGAATTAGAGGCTCTAGGGATGATACAAGGTATGATCCATGTCTTATCTACTTTAGATGGAGTATTTTTGGACATATGTTCAATCTAATCCTTTCTTTACACTTATTTAGTTCAATATTTAAAGATTATGGTTGAGCATTTGACTTGACCCCTGCTCTTGGAGAATACTACCATAAGCGACTTAGTGATCACACACTTCTTCCGATGGTGTGAACTAACTCTTGGAGGGGGGAGTTTATTTTAGGGTCTATTTGTAGAAGTGATGCGACCTTATGTTGACATCTTAAGTATGGATTGGTTATCTACAATTCATGCCTAGATATATTTTTTAGGTAGAGGATGCGACGTGTCCATAGTAATGAGATGATGTTTTCCTTTATGGGTGAAAAGGAAAACCATAAAGAGAAGGATTGGACCATTCATAAGAGGGTGCAACTGATTACTCACTAATTGGCTAGCATGATCCTTGGTTAAGTGGATTCTATGAGTTTTCAGTTTCTTATAATAGTGGAGGAGTATGAGGATGTGTTTTCTGAGGACGTTCTAGGATTACCTTCCTACCGAGAGATAGACTTATTCATTGATCTACACCTTGGGATAGCCCCAATATCTACACCATCAAATCAGATAGCTCCCAAAAATCTTTGAAATATAAGGGTATGGTTGGAGGACCTGTAGAGGAAGGGATTCTTCAAGCCCAATGATTCACCCAGGGAATCCCCTGTATTGTTTTCCAATAAGGTGGATGGGAGCTTGAGATTGTTTGTGGGTTACCATATCCTAAACCAGGTAATTGTGAAAAAAATATTCACTACTTAGGATCAATGAACTCTTTGATTAGTTGAGAGGGGAACTATGGTTCTTGAATATTTTCCTCATACCAGGAAATCAACAGCTATGAGTACAATATGAGGATATACTGAATATGGATTTATGATGTTGTTATAGTCATTATGAGTACTTAATGATGCCCTTCAGTGTGAAGAGCCCCCAAAAAATGTTCATGGGACTCATAAATCATATCTTTTAGATTTTATTAGACCAGTTTATGGTATCCTTCATTAATGGTATCCCAGCATACTCAACATATGAGGAAGAACATGTGAGACAATTGAGGATAGTCCTAGATATACTATGATAGAAACAAATTTATAGGAATATCTTGAAGTTCTAGTTCTATATTTAGGAGCTCCACTTTTTGGGAAATTACATCTCAAAAGATGGTGTAGTGGTGGACTTGGCGAAGGTTGAGGTAGTGTTAGCTTGGGATCCACCGTAGAGCATGATATAGGTGAATATATTTCTTGGTTTGGTAAGATACTATCAGATATTTGTACCTAATTTTTCTCAGATATTAGCTCACTTGATAGTTTTTACCCGAAAGGGTAATCCATTTGTGTAGAAATAGAGGTTTCATTAGGATTTCCAGGAGTTGGGGAATATATTGAGGAGCGATCCCATATTGATATTGTTGGAGGAGGGTGTAGAGTACATAGTGTTATACAATGAATTAGGGACTAGGCATGGTTGTGCTCTTATGTATAGGTAGGAAATAATTGCCTATGGTTCACATTAGTTGATACCACATGAGTAAAACTATGAAACCCATGATCTTAGTAGCGATAGTATTCTCACTAATAGTGTGGAGACACTACCTTATGGGTGAGCGATTTATAATCTATTTTGACCAAAAGAGTTTAAAGTATATAATCTCTCAGAAGGATCATAACATGAGATAGAGGTGATGTCTAGAGTTCCTCCAGGATTATGAATTTGAGATTATCTATACTCTTAAAAGGGGGATTTGGTAGTATATGATCGCAGTAGGAGATATTGTTTGAAGTTATTGAGTGAGGAATTAGAGTATTTAGACTTATTGTAGTCATACTTAGTGGATGGGGAAGGTTCATATTATCTCCAATCAATGGTTGTTACCCCAACGATTCTACAGTGAGTTAGGGATGCTCATCATAGAGAAACCTACTACGAGACCCTATATACTCATATATCCACTGAACATGCTCCTAATGGATTTTCTAAAGGTAGTGAGAACATTATTCTTTTTAGATTATTCACTATGGTACCAATTATGTTTCAAGAGTATATTCTAAGGGAGTTTAACACATCTATTTTGGAGGTACATCCCGATGTGGTGAATATTCACTATGACCTCTGATGTTATTTTTGGTGGTCAGGGATGAAGAAGGGAGTTGCAGAGTTTGTCTCTCAATGCATTACTTGTCAGGAAGTAAAGGATGAGCACTAGATTCTAGTGAGTTTAGATCAAAACCTTGAGGTTTCATAGTGGAAGTGGGATGAGATATCTATGGAATTTTTTGATAGGGTTACCATAGACTTCTAGAGGATATGATTCTATCTGGGTGACTGTAGACCGACTCACCAAGTCAGCCCACTTCCTAGCTATCTGAGAGTAGAGTTCAGTAGAGATCATGGGATTCCTTTACATGCAAGAGATAGTTTGGCTCCATGGATTTCCCTTGATGATTTTTTTATGACCATTATTATTGCTTCACATATAAGTTATGGAAGATAATATAGGAATCCTTTAGGACTCAATTGTTTTTGAGCATGACTTTTCACCCCCAGACTGATGATTAGATTGAGCAGACTATACAAGTCAGGGAGGACATGTTTCAGGCTTGCATGTTATACTTTGGACGTAGTTGGGAGGATCAAATACCAATGGTGGAGTTTTCATATAATAAAATCTACAATTCCACCATCAGTATGACACCATTTGAGGCCTTTTAGAGTTGACCCTGTATGTCACTACTATGCTGGACCGATCCAAGAGAGTTAATACTTATGGGCTCGAAGTTGGTTTGAGTCATGAAAGAGAAGGTGTAGATAATATAGGGTAGGATAAGGACTATAAAGATCCCTTATAAGCCTTATGCGTACCAGTAACAAAGGTTTTTGGATTTTGAGGAGGGAGATCATGTGCTCCTATGAGTCTCACCTTTACATGGGATGTGGAAGTTTTTTAGGGTAGAAATCTATCTATGAGATTCATTAGACATTTCTAGATATTATATAGAGTCGGTGAGGTGTCATACCACTTAGATCTACCCACATAGTTAGAACAAGTACATGAAATATTCCATGTGTTGCAACTGAGGAGGTACATGCATGAACTATCACATGTTATCAAATGGGGTGAGTTGGACATCAAGGATTGAGCTACTTTTTTAGAGTACCTAGTAGATATTGAGCATTGGTTGGAGAAAATCCTTCATGGGTGAGTGATTCCTTTAGTGTGTGTCTGGTGGCAACACAAGATTCTTTAGGAGAATACATGGGAGTAGGAGACCCAGATGTGGGCTCAATACCCACATCTCTTTGGGTAGTCTTTTTTTATTTATGGGAAGTAAATACCTAAGGTGATATAAATATAACATATCTGTTTTCCATGAAAATATTTGAATATATCTATTAATATTTTTGAGACTAGACATTGAGATGATGCTTGATTCAAAGGCTTAGGGATCCTAGAATTGATGTTTGAAATATATTAAATTTATTAAAGGTATGAACATGCAGTTTTCCTAAAAAAGTGGAATAATATATAAATGGGGACTCTGATTATAAATATGAGGTTATCATTGAGTTTAGTGCATGAGTTTTACCCCAACTGAAATATAACCTTAGAGCACATCAAATGATTAGGTTAGGCGCGATTGTGGAATAATAATTAAATAAATTATTTAATTTAAAATAATTTAACTAATTAATTTTCCATGACCTGATGTTGTCTATAAATACATGGATATGAGGAAATCTCAAGGTTAGTTTCATAACCCTAGAGATATTGAGGATCCATTGGAATAGATTTGGGAAAAAACAATGAATCCTAATCGATAACTGAGGATATTCTTTGCCAACGCAGGGTGTGGATCTCGCTAACGACAATAATGTGCGACCATTATTTACCAGTGATTGATTCAAATTGAGGTAGGACATTTTTTTATTTTGATTTATCCCTATTTTATTTATCCTATAATGATCATGAATCTATCAACTAACAAATTGATTTGTGGATCGTGCGTATTGTGGGTATGAGTTAGATTCAGTTGGTATTGGAGATTTCAATTGTTAATTATATTATATATCTTTTGTTGTTGTTATAATAGAAAAAAATTGAGGCCAACATGAAAATTGGAAATGGTCCATTCCCTATGTTTGTGTTTTGTGAATTTCTTCCCCCGTTCTTCACACATTCATCACAAAAAATTCCTTTGGCCCGTGGTTCAATGAATACTCAGAATTAGATAATTGTCCAATTGTTCTTCAATACAACGAATAAATAATGCAGGTATAGATGTGATCGAGGTTGCATTAATGGGGCACAACTAAAATTGATGATCGATTAGGGACAGATTGGATACCATCAATTTGAGTGTGGCATGTGGTGGCAATGAGACATGACAATGGCCATTTCCCAAGCAATGAAATTGACCGAAATCCAGCTGATGAATAAAATGGACTCACATGGATCAAGATCCATGTTCTTCAAAAATCTATGTAGTAAATCCATGTAAATCAGAAGGTATGGAAAAATAGATTTATGTTAAAATATAATATACATAGTGTGTCTTTTAAGAACACACACCACGTATAGTCATCAGAGTGGTGGTTAGGGTTTACATGGGGAGTTAATGATCACATTCCATGTGGTCCCTACCACATGACGTGTGACCCCTAGCCGGCCAACTTGGCATGTACATGAGGCACATTCTCAGGAGTCCAGGTGGTGTTACACTCTATGTGGGACATGCCACATGTCGTGTACATCCTAGAAGGAAGCTCGACATGCATAGGGGGTACCCATCCAGAAGATCGTGTGGCCCCACACACCATGTTTGGTGGGCCACATGTCATGCACTCGGACCCAGAAACATGTATGGGATGTGATAAATGGGTAGAACCTGGTGCAAAAGAGATACACCATGTTCTCATTGTACACACTGTGTACCTTCTCAAATAAGTCTTGGAGCCTGTGTCCTCTTCATCTTGGAAATGTTTTTTAGGGTATTCTTATTTGATACTTACCCTGAGGGTTTAATATGCAATCACATCTTGTGTATAGGATGGTGATCCCCTATGAGGAACTTCAATCTTAGATAGATTTGTTGGAATCCCTTTGTGAGGCTCGAAGCAAGATCCTATATCATCATCATTTTCCCTAGATAGGGTTCTCAAAATCATCATGACCAACACTATGCGGGCATCGATCCCCTACTTAGTGGGTTAATCTAGATTGGGTTGTTAGTATACCCCATGGTCTTGGGTTTGATCCCCATATGTGTATCGATATCCTCATAATTCCAGTTTGTACTTCTTATGAGAGACCTGATGAGCATGAAATCTTAAATGGACACCATCAGTGCTATCTAACTCATGGAGTATTTTCTTCCAGATGAGAGTTATATGGAACCTTCAAGTTGGAATCCTATGATAGAATTATAGTTGTGATGTTACTTTGAGACTATATGTCTACTATAATTATATCAAATGGTCTTGTTATATATACTATAGACATATCCTTGTGATTAGATGACTGCTATTATTGATTCTTTATGCCTAGTGATTTCATGGTGTCCAAATGGGTATTATTATATTGACCCCTTCATGGGTTCTTACCATATGTGTCAGGTCTTATGTAGATGACCGATTGTTCAATGGGGTTATCAATGGTCCATGAGTAGAAAAATATTAGATTTGGGCTAGATAGTATATGGTTCATTCCAGGAGTCACATTTGATTATAGTCACCTCTTGCTGTCAGGTTGGACTTCTTTATAGTTTTTGGTGGTCTTGTATTTGGACCTTATCGATTTCCAATATTTTGTTATACTCTAATTTTGGGATTAGATGTGTGCATGCATTGGGTATCATTTGTATTTTACATTTCATCATTTTATGGGCTTGGAGTTGTGTGTGTGTGTGAAAAGGTACCATAGGATAAGGTCTCCCATGTGAGCGTTATCTTTACTTAGCACTGGTCACTATTACCTGACCTATTAGAGGCAGGCTTGGGGTAGTCACACTCGACTTAACTCCAATCAGGTGGGACCCAGTGGGTTGGGTCATGACAATAGGACTTCAAAACCACTACTATACCACTAGAGTTTGAATATTATTTAGCCCTAGCTTTTATCAGCACTAGAAAAAACGACTGATAAAAGTTTTCTTTATCAGTGATGATAAAGGGTACCTTTTATTAGTTCTAAAAAAGTGTTAAAATACACCTTTATCATCACATTTTATTATGTTGATTAAATCCGTCTTTATTAGTATTAGTTTAAGCACTAATAAAACTAATTCATGATTCCCACATAAAAAATTCAGATGGTTGGCCGTTTTTTTATATCATTTCATGGAATCACAACTTCAGAGGCCTGATTTAGGGATGAGCTCCTGTATATACTCTCCACACACACCTATATGGTCTTGTGTCTACGCGCATGGATCTATATGGGATTTGGCCTACCCTATGATCTCTGTGGGATTTGGCCCATTCTCTATTCAGTAAGCCTTCCACTACTAGGAAATTGAGCTATATCCACGCCTATAAAGCCATAGATTAAAAAATCTATGGCTATACCCCCACAATTATCCACGAATCCATGGCTAAATAACCTGACCCGTTCATTTCTTCTTCCTTCTGATCGATCCATCCTCCACGAAACCCCTCAACAGCCCGACGCTCTCCCCGACACCTCCTCGCCGTGACCCTCCTCATCCAGAGAAGTTGCTCTGAGTGGCCTCCCCACATCCTCTCTTCCTTCCCGATGCCTCCCCGATTCCTCCTCCCCGACGCCTCCTCACCAACATACCTTAATACCCACGACTCCTCCTCTCCACGACCCTCCTGGCCAAGATCCTCCTCCTTCAGTGAAGCTGCTCCAAGTGGCCTCCCCACCTACTCCCTTACTTTCCGACGGCTCTCCCCCACAACCCTCAACACCCCAGACGCCGAGGTCGACACCCACATGCACTATCATCAAGGTATTTGAAAATTTATTTGATTTATTCGGTTCTTTCTTGAATATGAAACTAATATTGGATGTAGAGTGAACTACGAAGCTATGGTAGATGGTATTGTTATTTTTCAATTAATTACTTGATTTTATACTATGTTTTTTTATTCTAAACACCATAATGTTTATGCGATGCAACCAAAATTAAAAAATAATCAAATGAATTGTTATCACCTTGCTTAAGGTAGTCCTGGAAACCTAAATTTTTCATCCTAGACTGTTTAACTTGATTTGAGCCACCCCTTAGGGTGAATCATATTTAAAGTTACATAAGACATATAATTGAATTTAAATTGAACCTCCAATTGAGGTCTGTTGAGTTGTCACCTATTATTGAATTGTAGTGTGAATATAAAAAAGGTAAAATGGTAAGCCTATATTCATAGGCCCTTGTTCATATTTTTTATAGATTGAATTGTCATTATAAATTAAATTCCCAAATGGAATCAATTGAATTTTAAAATGGTATGGGTTCCACTATCCATGACCATTAAACATGACATGGAAAGGCTGATACAAGTGTTCTGACATGAAGCACCATGTATGAGATCACCGGTCTTTTGAAATAAAATGAATTATAAATGGAATTTCATTACGTTGTAGGCGACATATGGATTCATAGGTAGAATAAATTAGATGATATCACATGGAGAGTGGTCTTAAATTATGCCACATGTGACACTTGGGTTCCCTATATGGAATATCAAGGATGGTCTCAGAGGGAAGTGTGTTACATTATGCATTGAGTGACACTTGGGTTCCCTATATGGACTACCAAAGACAGGCTTAGGATGCGATGAAATTATACCATGCATTGAAGATACTTGAATTCCTATGAGGATTAAAATATATGGACTTGTAGGGGTTTTGGTTTAAAGTGCACTAAATAAATATTTCTGTTACCTAAGTTAAATGCCTTGGATTGGCCAAAATTTAAAATTAAATTAATTTGACGACGTGTATTCTAGTTTAAAGAACATACTTGGATTTGGTCAATGATTCACATTCATGGAGAACTTTATTATTTCCTTCATTCAGTTATAAATTCCATGGGTGTTATTCATCCCTTATGTAAGTATTACAATATATGATCCTAGTTTCTGAGACAATATTACAATTTTATAATAATTAATAAATGTTCATACATATTCTGGTATAGGCTGAAACGAGGTTTTTTAGATGGATGTTCTATGGGAAACCATGAATGACATGGTTTATTTCTTTATCTCCTTTATCATTTTAATTGTACACCACTCATTGTATATTCACAGATTATATTTTCCTAGACACCATTTTTAGGCTAGTGTTTTAAGGATAATTATTTGCCCACAAAAGAGTTAATAAAGGTTTGGTGCTTGGTGTTCTGTTTTTTAATTGGAGAATATTGTGGTCCTCAAGTTGTGGTAGGAAACCTATTACCTTTATCCAGGTTTAAAGTGAAAGTTTGAAATTATTATGATTTAATCCTTTGGGTAATAGTGTAATTAACCTAATAAAGATAAGAACATGGGAATCTGAAAGAAGAATGAATTTGTTGTTTGGGCCTCTAATCACTTTTGGATTTATACCTGTTGATGCCTTTTGTTTTTCTATGAAATCATGTTATCTTTTTGTTATAGAATTTGTTGTGTTAGACTGTTTTTTTTCTATAAATTTGATAAACAATGTAAGTATGGAAATGTTAATGACTTTATTAAATAAAGAGGCATGTAATATGATATATTCCCTCCCTTATTTCTCATATAATATGAAATTCATGTTAAACACTAGTTTAAGTTATTTCAAATCTATTAATAGCTGATAAGTTATATGTTACCTATTTCTGAAAATCTGTGCTTAATAAATTTTCTAATTCAAGAATGGAATTAAAATATTTTCCTACAAGATATAAATACATTAGGAAGGATCAATCCCATTCTTATATATAATAAGTCATTATATCTCATTTCTTTTCTCACTATTTTCTTATAGGTGGTTTCTTATGATGAAGCCGGTTCTATCCACCACTATCGAAGACAGTGAGTTCAACATCAGATTTGGATAAGGTTTATTCCATTTTTATTCTTTGGCCTAATTTCAATTAGCGATTTTTTTATTTTTGGGTTCCTTATATTTTTTAGTGCGTTTTGGATTTCGTTGAAGTAGATTCGAGTCACCGTTGACAAAGGATTACATGTGTATGAATAGGTAGGCATATACATACATAAGTCCTTCCTTTATATATATTCACTAATGGTAGTATGAATATATACATATTTGGGCTAGGTGTGATTATATATAGATATGAAAAATGCATACATGTGTAAGTGTAAAGGGGTATATGCAAGTATAAACATATATCTAAGGACCCCATTGTGCATATTTGGCCATGAAAATATGTACATAGGGGCTAGGTGTCCTTATATATATATATGTGAAGTTTTATATGCATGGAAGTGGAAAAAAGAAGGATTTGAGATGTCATTTTCAAAAGCAATGCGTCTTGAGGTTGAGGTAGGTTCCCTCTTCCTAAACCTTTAATTTTAATTCAACAATTTCCTGATTGTTTTGAAAAATTGTTTCAATAATTGCTTTATTGTTTTAAAAAATGGTTTTCTTAAAAACCATTAGCTTTTTCAAGGAAGAATATTAATATAGCTATTGATCATGTTCACATATGTGCTATAGGGAACCTAAACATAATTATTAATAAATTTATTATACTTATATTAATGATTCAAGGGATTATACTGATAAATATTTGAGAACCAAGGAGAACTCCCCCTTATAATTAGATCCCTTCAAGATGAAAATATTTTAATTTTGAATAGAATATTGTTTGAGTGTGAATATGGATCAATGAAGTTTGAGTACCCATGTTTTAGGAATCTGAATCTTTGGTTAAAACATGGGAAATAATTATCTTGAAGTCATGGGAATCCATTTTACTGGTGATGTGATCTTATACTTATTGAGATGCCGGCACATGCATTATTGAAAAGTATAAGATTTATTATGAAATAATAATAGGATGATTCACCTTTCCTAATGTATCATAATGCCATCCTTCCTTATGCGATGAGCATGGAATTCCTTGGGTGATGAGCCTCAAGTTCATTAGGTGATGAGACTAAAATACCTCAGGTGACTAGCCTATATAGGATGAGTATCATTGGGTATAAACTTCAGGGATTGGTGAACCCATTAAGAATTCTGTATCCTTAAAAAAACGACGTAATGAGTAACATAGGGAATATTAGTCATCAAAATCATAAAAAAATACTCAAATTTTGATTCAAATTATCTTATGGAATTTTAAGCAATAGATTTGATAGGTGAGGTTCTCCAACCATTTCTAATAGGTGTAGGGGTAGAATAAGTTCCCATGATTCTACTAAAATCCATGATCTCCCAAACATGGAAATTTCATACCTCTATTATGATGAAATGACTGATATTGCCCTCACCCACTTTCCCTTATGGAGATCATGCGGTGGATGGTTATCAATGTTAGGCGGAGAAAAAGGGAGTGATGGCAAGAGGGGGGGGGGGGGTGAATTGCCTTTTAAAAAAAGATTAAGAAATTAAAAACAAAGTTGAAAATGCAGCGGAAATAAAATAGGCAAGACACAAAATTGATAACGGAGTTCGGCTTAAACCCAAGCCTACGTCTCCGCTCCCAACTCAACCGTTGAGAGATTCTACCGCTTGCTTTTCAATGGTTTTAGCAAGAAACCCACTAGACTTTACAGGTAGTCTAGAACCTATTACAGCTTGCTTTTAGTGGTTATGCAAGAACCCACTTGCTTTTAATTGGTTGAGCAAGAACCCACTAGCCTTCTTACAGGTGAAGGCTAGCTCACCTATGTCTCAAGCCTTTTAAAAGGTAAGGCTTGACCAACCTCTTCACACCTTAAAGGTGATGTGAAAACCCAAGAGAGAGGATGAGAGAAAGAGATGGGGTTTGTAGGCACAAACCCAATTTGATGCTCAAAATAAATAAAACAATAAAAACCGTATTTGGAGAAGCCTTGGGCGCCAATGGATGATTGGAGTTGAAGACGTGCACTCCCAAGCTTCTTTGGTGATGCTCCTTGGATGTGGAATTGAGTTGGAGCGATTGGGGTTCCTTGGAGGAAGTCCACCGGAGGTTCGCCAAATGATGAGAAATGTGTCCGTTGGCTTCACAATTGTTCCGACGTTGTTCCATAGGCTTCCGGGGGTTCCTAGTCCTTTATTTATAGAGGGGGAACCCTCATATGGCCGTTGGAGGCCTTTGGAGCCGTTGGAAAGGCTTTCAGAGCCGTTGAAGGCCAAGTGGACAGGCTGGTCAAAAGCCCAACGACTAGTTTGACTGGCTCCACCGGCTGACCGGTGCTAGGCCACCGGTTGGCCGGTGTGTGAAAAATGGAGGAGGGCTCCGGGCTCAGGCTCCACCGGCTGGCCGGTGCTGAGGCCACCGGTTGGCCGGTGCTGAGGTAGTAGCAAGCACTGTGCTGGCTGGGAGCCACCGGCTGGCCGGTGCTGAGGCCACCGGTTGGCCGGTGAAGAGGCAGTAGCAACCTCTTCTTTCTGGGTGCCACCGGCTGGCTGCTGGTGTGACACCGGTTGGCCGGTGGTCTGGACAGAAGGATGCCTTCTGTCCAGGCCTCCATCGGCTGGCCGGTGCTCTTCCATCGGTTGGCCGGTGGACTGAATTTCAGTCCACTTTGCCTTGTTGCTTTCTTGGCCCAATTCCTTGGCACCCTGAATTCATGCCTATCATCCAAAAACACTTAAAACAAGATTAGATAAATAAGTGAGTGATTGTGATCATGAAAATCAAACCACGAGGGGTACGAGAGGTACAACAATCTCCCCCTATTTTGATGATCACAATCACCAAAACAAGTAATGTAGAAAATGAAATGAAAAGCATGATTTAAAGGATTTCTCCCCCAATCAACCAAGAATTTCTCCCCCTTTGTGATTATCAAAATAGCACGGGGCATAAAACTTGATTGAGGGAATGAGTTGAAAAACAAGATAGAGATTTTAAAACCAATTGAAATTTTTGAAATTTGAATTGAAAGTTTTGAATCAAAAATTTTGAAATGAAAAATTTTGAATGAAAAATTGAATAATAGTTTGAATTGAAAGTTTTGAGTGAAAAATTGAATTGAAAATTTTAAATGAAAAATTTGATACCAAGTGTTGAAATTGAAAGTTTGAATCGAAAATTTTGAATAAAACAAAAATGCTTAAACAAACCTAACTCCCCCTAAATAAAAACAACAAATCACCGGGGAGAGGTGTTTGAAACCGAGACAAATTTTGGTCCGGTGAGACTTGCTAGAAGGGATTTTTCAATCCACACTTGTCTAGTGGCGGGTCTTCTCCTAAAAAATTCATCATTAAAGAAAATACTTTTGGGGCGGCCATACCGGGCATTTTTACAATTGCACTCATAAATTAAGTGCCCGGGTTTTTTACAATAATTGAAAAATTTGTTTTGAGAGCTCCCCCTTACAAAAACAGTAGGTGCATGGGAAGAGGAAGCTTGCTTGGAATAGCCAAGCCCTTGGGTGGTCCTAGATACACGTTGGGAACCAAGTAATTTGGTCAGATTTTGTTCCCCTTGGGTGAACTTGGCTAGGGATTCCCTTAAATCTTTGATGGTTGATTCCATGGAATCAACATCGGGAAAGTTTTGGATTTTGAGGGTCAACTCTTCCTTCTCTTTGAGAAGTTGTTCTTTTTCGGAAGAGAGTTTTTTGAAATTCTTTTTTAAAGCAACAAATTTGGAAGAAAGTTCGTGAAAACCTTCCTCCAATTGATCTCTCGAATGTTGGAGATCCTCATAGGATAAATGATTTAAAGAATTTGAATTTGAAGAACAAGAGGAAGAGGAGTCGGAAGATGTTACCTCATGAAATGCCATTAGGCATTTGTTACCGTTGTCACTTGAGGAGGATGAGGATGAGGAGGATGTGGAGCTATCACTCCATGTGGCCTTGAAAGCCTTCTTCTTCTCCTTTTGTTTGGCCTTTTTCTTGTTGAGTGGGCAATCGGGCTTGTAATGGCCTTTCTCGCCACACCCATAGCATTTTACCTTGGGCTCGGATTTTTCGTTGGGTTGAGCCTTGCGGGCCTTGCGAGATTTCTTCTTTTTGTGCTTCTTCATGAACTTGTGCATCTTGCGGGCAAGGTTCTCCATTTCTGAATCGCCGCTTGAAGAGGAAGAAGATGAAGAGGAGGAGCTTTCTTCTTGTTGTACTTTGAAGGTGATGTTCTTTGGAACTTTGATAGGTTTGCCTTCCTTTTCAGCTTGCCTCCTCATGGTGATCTCATAGGTCATGAGGGATCCGATGAGCACTTCTACTGGCATGTTTTTGATGTCCTTCGCTTCTTGGATTGCCGTGACCTTCGGTGCCCATGAGCTTGGTAAGATCCAAAGGATCTTATTGACCATCGTCTCTGCAGACACATCATCACCAAGGGACTTTCTACCATTGCAAACGTCAGTAAAGCGAGTAAACATTTCAGTTATATTTTCAGAAGGATGCATGGAAAAAGACTCAAAATCTTGACGGTACATGTCCAATCGAGTATCCTTAACTTTGTTGGTCCCCTCATGGGTAACCTCCAAAAGTTTCCAGATTTCATGTGAGGAGGTGCATGTGGAAACTCGATTGAATTCATTATGATCAAGGCCGCAATGAAGAGCGTTCATGGCTTTGCCATCAAGCTCGAAATTTCTAATATCGGCTTGGGTCCATTTGGATTCATCGGGGGAAGAGAGAGTGTAACCTTGCATGACAATTTTATAAATGGGATAGCCAATGCTTCTAAGAAAAGTGGTCATGCGGGTTTTCCAATAGTTATAGTCGGTTCCATCAAAAAATGGAGCACGACCCAAAGAATATCCTTCGGGGGAGAAAGAGGTTGAAGCCATCAAAAAAAGATCTTGAATTTGAAACCGGTGAAGGTATTACTCAAACTTTTCCTCTGATACCAATTGTTAGGCGGAGAAAAAGGGAGTGATGGCAAGAGGGGGGGTGAATTGCCTTTTAAAAAAAGATTAAGAAATTAAAAACAAAGTTGAAAATGCAGCGGAAATAAAATAGGCAAGACACAAAATTGATAACGGAGTTCGGCTTAAACCCAAGCCTACGTCTCCGCTCCCAACTCAACCGTTGAGAGATTCTACCGCTTTCTTTTCAATGGTTTTAGCAAGAAACCCACTAGACTTTACAGGTAGTCTAGAACCTATTACAGCTTGCTTTTAGTGGTTATGCAAGAACCCACTTGCTTTTAATTGGTTGAGCAAGAACCCACTAGACTTCTTACAGGTGAAGGCTAGCTCACCTATGTCTCAATCCTTTTAAAAGGTAATGCTTGACTAACCTCTTCACACCTTAAAGGTGATGTGAAAACCCAAGAGAGAGGATGAGAGAAAGAGATGGGGTTTGTAGGCACAAACCCAATTTGATGCTCAAAATAAATAAAACAATAAAAACCGTATTTGGAGAAGCCTTGGGCGCCAATGGATGATTGGAGTTGAAGACGTGCACTCCCAAGCTTCTTTGGTGATGCTACTTGGATGTGGAATTGAGTTGGAGCGATTGGGGTTCCTTGGAGGAAGTCCACCGGAGGTTCGCCAAATGATGAGAAATGTGTCCGTTGGCTTCATAATTGTTCTGACGTTGTTCCATAGGCTTCCGGGGGTTCCTAGTCCTTTATTTATAGAGGGGGAACCCTCATATGGCCATTGGAGGCCTTTGGAGCCGTTGGAAAGGCTTTCGGAGCCGTTGAAGGCCAAGTGGACAGGCTGGTCAAAAGCCCAACGACTAGTTTGACTGGATCCACCGGCTGACCGGTGCTAGGCCACCGGTTGGCCGGTGTGTGCAAAATGGAGGAGGGCTTCGGGCTCAGGCTCCACCGGCTGGCCGGTGCTGAGGCCACCGGTTGGCCGGTGCTGAGGCAGTAGCAAGCACTGTGCTGGCTGGGAGCCACCGGCTGGCCGGTGCTGAGGCCACCGGTTGGCCGGTGAAGAGGCAGTAGAAACCTCTTCTTTCTGGGTGCCACCGGCTGGCCGCTGGTGTGACACCAGTTGGCCGGTGGTCTGGACAGAAGGATGCCTTCTGTCCAGGCCTCCATCGGCTGGCCGGTGCTCTTCCATCGGTTGGCCGGTGGACTGAATTTCAGTCCACTTTGCCTTGTTGCTTTCTTGGCCCAATTCCTTGGCACCCTGAATTCATGCCTATCATCCAAAAACACTTAAAACAAGATTAGATAAATAAGTGAGTGATTGTGATCATGAAAATCAAACCACGAGGGGTACGAGAGGTACAACAATCAATACACAGGTCAACCACTATGAGTAGAAATAAATCATACCCACCAGGAAAATGGCCAGGGATGATCTAGAATCCATGGTTCCACATTAAAACAACCAATAGAAAAGACCCTATATGGGGGGACTGGAAGGGGGAGGGGGGTGTCCAGGAGGGTCTGTAGGGGGGAAAGGGGGTCTATAGGGGGGGGGGGTTGTGTATGGGGGAGGGGCAGGGGGTCTGAGTAGGATAAAACCTCATGTGGTTATTGATCCTCCTTCATATTCTTCCAAAAAATCAATTCCACAGCCTCCCTAGCCTAGAAAAAATAGATGTTCACTGTATAAGGGAGATTAGAGTCCCTTGCTAGTGCCAAACATTCTCTCCCCCTTAACAACAACATGACTAATGAATTAATAGATTCACCTATGGTACACCCATCCATCCATTTGTTTATGATTATTGAATTTTCACCTTGTATAACTCATTATGAATATATCTTTATGAGGTTTTATTTTTATCAATGTCTTCACAAGAACTGGTTTTCTTGTGTGTATGCTTTCGCATGATAGGCTGTGTCTGTGGATAAGGATGCATGCTATACAGAGAACTAGCAACAAAACATAACCCATGCTTATGCATGTGAGAATATATATAAGGATCCTCTTGTGTGTGGCTTGACACCTTTGAGGTAGAGTCCCTCTACTAGCCTCTTTAAGTCAATAATTTTTTAAATTGCATTTAGCTGTCTTCTTGATTCCTGCTTGTTTATATTAAATTGAAATTCTTGATCAAGTGTTAGTTAAAATAATTGTTTTGTTTTATAAATAAGTCATGGTTTTGTAATAAAACCCCTCCAACAGAGGTGTGCTGTCTGTGAAAACTCATAGTGGTAGTTTATAATTATATAGCTTGTTTGATATTATTACATTTATGTTTTCCATTTTAATCCTTACTCTTCTCATTTGAGACACCACATGCATCTCCAATGATTTTTTTGACTCACAGGGGGTGTACAGGCTAGGGGGACTGGTGCAGGCTAGGGGGGTGGTGCAGGGGGGGGGGATGGTGTAGGCTAGGGGGGATGGGGTGTATTGGGGCAGGGGGCAGGGGGCAAGGGGAAGGGGGCAGGGGGAAGAGGCAGGTCTGTAGGGAAGGGGGTAGGGGCAGGGGGGAGGTCTGCAGGGCACGGGGCAGGGTGATGGTGGAGAGTGGAAGGGGGTAAGGGCATGGGCAGGGGGAGGGTGGAAAGAGGCAGAGGACAAGGGGTAGGGGGGAGGTCTGCAGAGTAGGGGCCATGGGTCAGGGGGTAGGGTGTAGGTGGAGGGGGATAGGGGGTAGGGTGGAGGGGGGAAGGGGGCAGGTGGGAGGGGGGCAGGGGGGAGGGGGCAGGGGGGAGGGGGCAGGGTGGAGGGGGGCAGGGGGAAGGGGGCAGGGGGGCAGGAGGGAAGCGGGGAGGGGGGGAAGGGTGGAGGGGGGTAGGGGCAGGGGCAGGGGGGGGGGGGGTCTGTAGGGCAGGGGGAAGGGGGGAGGGTAGAGGGTGGAGGGGGGAAGGGGGGCAGGGGGAAAGGGGTAGGGGGAGGTCTGCAGAGCAGGGGGCAGAGGGCAGGGGGCAGGGTGTGGGTGGAGGGGGGTAGGGGGCAGGGGGAAGGGGGGATGTCTGTATGGCAGGGGGGAGGTCTACAGGGTAGGGAGGTAGGGGTCTGCAGGGAAGGAGGGAGGGGGGTGGGTGGAGGGGGCAGGGTGGAGTGGGGAGGTCTGCAGGGCAGGGGGGTCTGCAGGGTAGGGGGAGGGGGTGCAAGGGGGGTGGGGCAGTGTGGCAGTGGGGAAAGGGGGGAGGGGAAGGGGGGTGTAGTTAGTCTCTATAGGTTTCTTTAATCTTAGATAAGGTTGAATAACCATTACAATCCATATCTAACTCCCCATTTCTTCATGATTAGGTTTCCCCAAACATTCCATTCTATTTACAACAGACTGCTTTAACTAAATCATGGCTTGATATTAGTTACAAAAAATCAGATTTTGTATGATACCACTAGTTGTTATTGGTATGGATTTAACACCTTTTCTTTTAAAAATCCAGGCCATTATGTCCACTTTTTTTAATTATAGCTTATAAATATAGATTTGGATCCTGCAATCTGTCCTCCTTTTGGTGGGTTGATTCCACTACCTCATTGCATGAATATACCTATACATAACTAGACTCAATATGATATTTTAAATTACATTAGTTATATCCAAATACACCACATTTCATCAAGAATCTATAAATAGATATTGCTTTCTTCTACATTTAGGTAAACTCTGAATAATAAACAACCACTTTTGTGATTCTTATTTTACTAAAAATAACACGATGCCATGTTGTCAATGTTGGAACAACTTCCAAGAGAGCATATTGATCAAGAAAAGTGTGTCACATATTACAGTATCTTACAAAAATCAATGTTCCTAATTTCTTTTGTTATAAAATAACTTTAATTTATTTCCAGATTTATGTTTCTGTTGTACTATATGGTTGTTGATGTATAAACCAAGTCTTTTTGTGCTAGGGAAGGATAGTAGGGGGGTGTCCAGCAGGGGTGGTGTGAAAGGGGGGTTTATAGGGGGAGGGGTGCAAGGGGGGTCAAGTAGGGGGGGGGGTGTCCAGTAGGGGTGGTGCGGGGGGGGGGGGGGGGTCCAGCAGGGGTGGTGCAAGGGGGGAAAGGGGTGTGCAAGGGATGTGTAGGGGGGAGGGCTGCTGTCCAACATGGGGGGTGTCCAGGGGGGTCCAGTAGGGGGGGGGTTCTGTCTAGAGGGGTCCAGCAGGGGGGTGCTGTCCAGGGGGGTCCAGCAGGGGGGTGGGGGGTATCCAGGGGGTCCAGTTGGGGGGGGGGGTAAGGGGTGTGCAAGGGGGTGTGTGCAAGGGGCGTAAGGGATGTGTTGGGGGGGGGGGTGTCCAACAAGGGTGGTGCAAGGGTGGTCTAGCAAGGGGGGATGCTGTCCAGGGGGGTCCAGTAGGGGGTTGCTGCTGTCTAGGGGGGGTCCAACAGGGGGCTACTGCTGTCCAGGGGGTCCAGCATGGGGCTGTTGCTCTCCAGGGGGTCCAGTAGGGATGGGGCTATCTAGGGGGGTCCAGCAGGGGGGGGGGGTTGCTGTCCAGGGGGTCCAGCAACAGGGGATGGTGTCCAGGGGTGCTGGGGCTGCAGTCCAGGGGGGTCCAGTAGGGGGGTGGGGGGGGGGGTGTTATCCAAGGGGGTCCAACAGGGGGTGGGGGGCTGCTGTCCAAGGGGGTCGAACAGGGGGGGTAAGGGGTGTGCAAGGGGGGTTCAAGGGTGTGTGTGCAAGGAGTGCAACAGATGTGTGTGTGTGTGGGGGGGGGGGGGGCTGTCCAGGGGTGGTTTTTTTATGAAATGGGAAGGGTTTTAGCCACAGTTTCAAACTGTGGCTAAAACCCTACAGCCACAGTTCATTGAACCGTGACTCTAGCCTAATGTTCTAGTAGTGTTCCCTATTGGGCTACCTAAATGGCTGGCCCTTCTGGTTGAGGGCCAGCTGACTTAATAATTTTTTATAAATAAATTCTTATTTCATATATAAAAATATATATTGATATATACGAATATATTATATATATATTAATATATTTTTTTAAATTTTTATTTGTTAAATATTTTTTAAAATTCATCCGTTTCTAATATTTATTTATATTTATTCATTTTTATAATTAAATTCATATTTTGTACATAAAAATATATATTGATATATATATATATATATTTATATATATTAAATAATGATATATATTAATATATATTTAAATATATTAATAAATAGTATAATAATTATTTAATTAAATATTAATAATTTTCAAAAAATATTAAATATATATATATATAATTAAATAATTAATACACTATTTATAACTAATAAAAATGAATAAATTGATTAAATACTTAATATAAAAATTAAATAATTAATATACTATTTATTACTATATATATATATATTAAATATATTCATTTTTATTAATAATCAATTCATTAATATTTTTTTAATTCTTCTGTATTTAATTTTTTTCATGTAGTTTCAATTTACATAATTAATATATACTCATTTTTATTTAAACATATATTCATGCGGGTTCATGATCTGGACCAGGTTAACCCTCAATTTTTTTATAATTAAATTTATTAAATTTAATATATATATAGCAATAAATTTTATATTATATATATAATTAAATAATTAATATACTGTTTATAATTAATTAATATGAATAAAATTATTAAATACTCAATCTACTAATTAAATAATTAATATAACATTTATTTTTATATACTAATTAAATACTTAATATACTAATTAAATAATTGATATACTATTTATTTCTATATGTATTTTAAATTTATTCTTTTTTAATAATTTTATTCATTTTTATTAATTATAAACAGTATATTAATTATAAAATTATATATATATATAATTAGATTTTACTCATTTTTAATATGCATTCATTTGATGTAATTTATTCATTGATAACGTTAAGTGTGTGCTTACTTTTTTTTTATCTAATTTATTGATTTTAAATATTTAATCTTTTAATATTTTTATAATTTATTCATTTTTAATGTTTTTATGCATAATTATTCATTAATATATTTAATTTTTTTATAATTTATTTATTTTAAATTTTTTATTGTTCAATATTTTTGTAATTTCATCCATTTTCTAATATATAATTATACATGTTTTTTCATTAACATTTAATGTATTTACTATGACTATAATTTATATAATTAATATGTATTCATTTCCATTTTAACCTATATAAATATTCATTTTTAATTTATTTAAATTATCTATATAATTAATAATATTTATTCAATTTTTAAATTTATTCATTCTTATTATTATTTATTTCATTAGTAGATGCTACATATTATATAATGTCATTATTCAATTTAAGATATATCAAACTTGTGTGTGTGTGTGTGTGTGTGTGTCTACATCAATTTCACACATGAAAATATTTATGTAATTAATGAAATCTTATATAGAAATACATACAACTAATATTTATGTAATTTATTCAAATTTTAATTTTAATTTTATAATTTTATTTAGTGACATAATTTATTTAATATATTTTGTTTTTAATCAGTAAATTTTATTTATTTATTTTTAATATTATTCCAGTTGGTATTATTTATTTATTTTTAATATTTTTTACTTTTTATTTTTTTTGGAATTTAATAATTTTATAATATTTATTTATACATATTTATTTATTATGTTTTAATATTTTCAATATTTATTCATATTCATTTAAATATATATCCATATTTTTTTTAATAAATTGTATAATTAATAAAACTTATCCATTTTTTCAATATTTTTAAAGTATTTTCATTTTTAATTATACAATTTCACTCATTTTTAACATTCATGCATTTAGGATTATATATTCATTAATAATGTTAAAAATAAATTTGTAAATAAATATTTATAAATAATTAAATATAATTTAAAAAAAAGAATTTATATAATTATAAATAAATAATTATATATTTAAATAATTATATAATTATAATAAATATATTTAAATAATGAATATATTTATTATATTTATATTTATATTTATATATATACATTAAATATATTTATAATTATATAAATATATATAATTATATAAATAAATTTATAATTATATACAAATATTTATAAATATATTTACAAATATATTTATAAATATATTTATTTATAATTATCATTATAAATATATATCTATAATGATATTTATAAATAAATATTTAAAATTCTTTTAATATATTTATAATTATATACATTTATATTTATTTATTTATTTATAATTATATACATTTATTTTTTTTAATTATATTATTAAAATTAATTATATAGGTCTTTATTAGTGCTTGTTTAGCATTGATAAAGATGACTTTTATGAGCACTAAAAAACACTGATAAAGAGGTCTTTTATCAATGCTTATTATTTTAGCATTGATAAAACCTCTCTTTATCAGTGTTTTTTGGAAGCACTGATAAAAACCTCCCTGATATTTTAAAAAGAACCCTAACTGAGTTGATTTTCATTGTGCCATTCAAGCTCTTATGGAAGTCCAACTCTGTTGCTGCTCCCCCTTGATATTCTCTCAAATGAATCAACTCTCAAATCTTAGGTATGTTATTTTTTCTCCTCCCCGCTTGCTTATTAGTATCGTCGATCATCTCTATTCATACTATAAACTCAATAATGGTGTGAACTGAACCCTGTGAGTATCAAGAATCTCTTATACTCTCTCTAGCATGAAAACATTAGGTTGGACGAGTAGTGCCAGTGATGACCCTTATCAGTCCTCTTGACCATTACCTCCACCAGTCGAGCAGTCCACTTGTTTCTTAATGCTCATGCCTAAAGATGACCCATTCTGGGCTCACTTCTATAATGTTTTCTTCTTGTCTGCCTTTGGAATTGAAACATTTTTTCTCCTCTCTAATATTTTTCCTTTGATAAATTTATGTTGAAATGAATTGATTTTTTTTTCACACAATGAAAATATTTTTGATGGTAGGGAGGAATACATGAGGTTTTAAATAGAATAAATTGAAACTAAACATATTGAATTCATTAACTTTATTCTTCTAATCTGAGTGCATGATTTAATATATTTGAATGATTTTATTCATACGACGCTTTGTTTGAAATGGATTTTTGTGAGGTTTCATGATTGGTAGTTTTTATTATTTTTGAGGTGTGTTTATTTTATTAAGTTTTGTTCCCAATTATTAGGACACCATAAAATGAGACAAACTCAAAACTAATTTAAAATCCATTAAAAAATACATAATATAGGTTAAATAATTAGAATATTGGTTTCTTGATTAGAATAAGGTTTTCAATTCATTTTATGGTCAAATCACTTCTTTTTATGTAATCATATTTAATGTATTTGATTTTAATAAACTATGTTATGAGAATTGGATAAATCCTTTGAAGATTTATTTCATATTTATTACATTATGGAATAAGGTTATTCATGTTTAAAATTTATTAGTTGGTATTAAACTATTTGTATTTTCCATGAAAAAGACCATTTTTGAAATGTAATAATCAAGAAGCTAGTATTTGATTTGAGTTGAATTATGGAAACTAATGGATTTAAATTATATTTTAGAATTATCGATTATTTTTAATGGGTAATGGTATTATTTTGAGTGTATTATAATTATATTAAATTTTTATTCATGTGTGAGAATAGTTTTAAGAATTTTTAATATATGCATTTTCAACTAACTAATATGGAAATATTTTTGTGATTTTGTGTTGATTTCTCTCTTTTTAATTTTTTTAAGTGAATTGGTAAGTTTATGATTATAGATTTTATTTTTAAACTTTATTTTTTTTATTTATTTTTTTATAATTTCTTAGAAAATTTTTATTTTTCAAGTGTAGTGAACCTTTAAAAAATCTTGAGGAAATTGAGTAGATAGCATTGTAACATGAGTTTGGTTTTAGAGTGGTTTATAAAGTAAAATAAAATAATTTCCATTCCAAAAATATGAGTATGTTAGTGAAGCTCAGTTTGAGTTTAAAGATGACTTATAATATAAAATAATATAGTTTTAAAGAATAAGGTTTCATTAGGTTGTGTTTTAAATGGATTTATATAATTAATTTGTATTATTTTTGGAAATGATTAATTTAAATTAATTTAAATTCACTTTTAATAGTTTTGGTTGGGTTTTATATCAATAAGATGTGGTTTTTATTATATTTTTTTTCATGTGGTTGTGATTTTCATTTTTTGTTCTAATTCCAAATGTTTTCAAAAAATTAGTTATGATTTTTGGTTTTAGAAAGGTTGGTTATATTGGATAATATTTCACCTTTTCTGTAAAAACATTTTTAGTGAGATACTAGGATGTGTTTTAAAACTAATGTATTGTCTTTATTTTAATATAGTTATATATTTTATCTTGAACTTTTTAGAGGTTTTATTCCTTGTTTAGTTATGTGTCAATTTTTAATTTTTTTCTCTAATGGTTTAGGTTTAAATATTCATTTTGTTTAGTTGATATAGTTTTTTGTTTATACTCATAAATATAGAAGGGTTTTAATGATGATTTCATTCATTTTGGAAGTTTTTTATTTTATTATTGATTTCCATTTTGTTTTTGTTTGAATTTAGATTTGGGATGTATTTTTATTGAGTTGAATAATGTGAAATTATTTATTTTAAAATTTTTATATGATTCTTGATTATTCTAGATTGCTTTATGGATTATATAGAATTAAAACATTATTTTGAGGCATTGACCATATTTAATAAGAATAAATAGGCATATTGTGCATTTTCCTGATTTATTTTGAATGATATATGTGAAAATGGAAAATTGAGTTGTTTAATACTCATGAAATTTATAAATATTTTTAAATAAATGAGTGGTGGAATGAGTAAAACTCATTAAAAATAATTTTTAAAAGTGACAACCAACATATAAAAAGTAAGTTTTAGTGTTTAAAATTTATCCATAGAGTTTAATGTTACAATTATTAGAAATGGGCATAAATTGTGAATTTAAAACTGAAGGTTTTTTGATTTTTCCTTGGTTAATATAGATGTTGTGAAAATGATTTTTCAAATTCATTTTATTATCCAGTTACCTTAAATATGAGGGGTGAACAAGGAGACATTTAGTCATAGTTTGAGGTGTGTGGGTATGTATAAGTTTTATCTTCTTATAGATAAAATTATTTATTTTTATTAAGCCATATACACAATATTATTATTATTTTTATCTATTTTGTATCATTAGGAATGGTTTGACTGTCACCCATAAAAAGTTCTAATTTTAAACACATTTATCTTGAACACATATTGGATTAAAAAATAGTGTAAGAATTTATAAAGTTTATTATAATCTCCCTTAATCATATATGTGGTATTCATTTTATTAATAATTAGTGTACTCTTTTGAATATACCAGTGAAGGTTTTTACAACTATATATGGGAGATAATTTATAGTGATCCGTGTCATTGTTAGAGGTGGAGTTAGAATATTTTGGATCTCAATGATGTGAAATCAATGATAAATGTTTTTTTGAATGTTTATTAATGGAAAGTATTTGTGGTGTTAGAAAATTGAATAGAGGTTTTGGATATTATACGATATGTGAAATATACCTAAGATTGATAAATTTACTATTTTTGAAATAGGGGTTCATTATTGGGTTATAGTAAAAATATATTTTTTGGTATTCCTATAATAAATGGTCAATAATAATCTATATAAAAGTGATTAACATTGAATCCAACTTCACTTTTCTCATTAATAAAAACTTCATCCATTTGTTTTAAGAAATTCCTGGCTCCTTGACCCTATTTCAAAATTTAGTAATTACACGACCTTTTATGTTTCAAATGAAGACATTTTTACATAAATTTGGAAATATAGGTCACAATTAAATGAAAATAAAAAGAATTTCCAAGGGAAGTCTTCCATCCAATAATACATAATTTTTTTTTACCAACATATTTATTACCAACTTTTTGTCCCACATAACATTAAATTGAGAAACTAGACCAACAACCACATGTTTACCTTAGGTTGTTTCTTTTCATGTCACCCTTGTGTAAAATGATAACTTTTTAGGAATCATAACCGATAACATTCAAATGTTGGGTTCTCCTTATTATAATTATCTATAGATTTATCTTTGATTTTGAATATCTTATGTGTATTTATTTATTTTCTATACAAAATGAATATTTTATAAACCTAATAGGATAAATATGAATTGGAAATTGATTCACACCAATTGTATGAAGATGGAGCTAAAGAGTTCATCAAGTTTGAAATAGAGAATGCATACGAACCTTCTCAAATTCTTTTTCAATGTTTATATTGTTGTTATTCAAGAAAAATTAGTTTAGAAGATTTTGAAGAACATTTGATTTGTCATGGAATAGATAAAACCCATAAGACTTTTTTTATTATAAAATAAAGATTACAAAAAGAGACCATCAACCAAAATAACTTGCCTAAGGAGGTCGAAAAAATGAAGGTCAAAAGAATACCCTCTAACAAATCCACCCCCTCGAGTTTCAAAGTTTTCACATTGTGGAGGGAAATAGGGTCAGATCTGAGGACATCAAGAGATGCAAGATAATGCACAATTTGGTTCTTCTCATGCCAGAAGTGAAGCACTTTGGTGGTGTTGTTGAGGGCGCCTATGCACTTTCTGATGATATAGGTAATCGATCAGGGGGGGGGGGGGGGTGAAAAGGCCATTTAGTGCATCAGGGAGAATATTTGGGTTGGTTTCAACCTCCTCCACTAGAATGTAATTATGAAGACACACAATTAAACCTAGAAGCATGACCTTCACCTCGGCCTATAGAGAGGAACTGTTTCCCAGTCTGGAGGAGAATGCCAAAATAACTGAACCACGGGAGTCACGAACAACCCCACCTCCACGGATCACCACCATGATTCACAACCCATCCGTATTGAGCTTAAGGCCCCTCAAGGGAGGATTCAATCTTACCCATTGGCTGATGATGCTTCTGGCACTGGGCTGGGATAGGGGTGAGCTACGTTGAAGGTAGCCAAGGGAGGGGGCTTCCTGCCAGTTTTTGATGAGTCCAACCATATCAAGAAGAAGATTTATGGTCCTGATGATAATTGATCTACCAGAATAAAGGACCCCATCATGCCTCACCTTATTCCTGGATTGCTAGATACACCAACACCCTTCATGTAAGATCATGGTACATGCCAACTTCTCAAGGCACCTGTCACACGCACTATGATACCAACTATCTAGGAACGAGAGAGATAACATGTTGGGATCAATAATAGTAGTAAAATATCCAAAGGCACTCCATAATATAACCGCCTATTCACCCCTAAATAAAAAATGATCTACACTCTCTTCTTTACGATTTTTATAGTAGGAACAACACGACACCATTGGGATCCCACACTGTTTAATGTTTTCATCTATTGGGACAACTCTGTTTCTTATTCTCTAGGATAGAAAGTTGTATTTTGAAGGGATGAATTTAGACAACAAAGTTTCATTCCAATTATCAGCACTCTCCTATATGACCTGGGTGAAATGGAAGTCCCTAGAGGTGAATGTGCCTAATGAAGAAGTAAAAACACATTTATCAAGTTCTGGGGATAAGTCGATGAGGTTGAAGGCGTCTTGTTGATTTTCATCTAGCACGAACTTAATGAATGCCGGGTAGAGGCTTGCTTCCAGAAAAGAAATGGTAGGAGTGGGACAACATGGGAAACTGATAACCTCTCTAATCCAATTATGATACCAGAAGGATAACTCACCCCTCCTGGCGATCTAGTGCACATACAATTGAAGTTAAGAGATAAGAGGGGCAATGGTAGACTGAAATAAAGAGTCATGCCCCTTCCTCCCATTCAAATTCCCATGCTAAGAATTGTGAATGGTTTTTCCCCATAGGGTGCACTGCTCGAGGACTTCCCATGATAGCTTTTCATGCATGTTTAGAAGGGTGTCTTCTAGGATGTGGACATTGATTCCACCTTCCCTAGCAGGCCTTGACATTCTCCGCTAGGATACCCATTGACATTTACCTTCCAACATCAGATCCCATATAAAGGTGTAAAAAAGCTTCTATATGTTTCTGATGATACCCTTCATGGTTTTGATAGAATATAGAGCACAAACAAGGTTATCTAGTAAAATGTTGTTAATAAGAGCTATGCGTCCACCAAAGGAGAGGTAGCAATTTTTCCAGTTGAAGATTCTGTTCGTAATCTTGATAACGAGGAAGTCAAAATCACATATGCGTAGTCTTCCTGGAGATATGGGGGTCCCAAGGTACTCCATGGGGAAGTCCCCTATTTTCATATTGAGGTTGAGCTAAATCACATATATCTGGCTAGGTATACATCAGATAGAAATGTAAAAATAGATCTTATCTTTATTGATGACCTGACCACTCTAGTGGCAGTATTCTTTCACCACCTTTTTTATACATCTAATCGATCTTCTTCCAACATTCATGAATATGAGATTATCATACGTGAACATCAAGTGAGAGATAGATTCATCTCTCATAATCCTTTCGTAAGGCACAATTTCACCACTGATAATGCTCCTGTTAAGTAGTCGGATGAGGATATCCTGGGAGAGGATGAAAATACTTGGAGAAATTGGATCACCTTGTCTTAGTACATGAGTGGCCTTGAAAAAACCTTAGGACTTCCCCATAAATAAAACTTCCATCCATGAGGAGCTAAAACATCTAAAAATGAGATCAATATTCCTGGTTGAGAGGCCATACCTACCAGCACCTTATTAATAAAGCCCCACTCTATAAGGTCATAATATTTGTTCATATCCAACTTGATGGCCATGTTTGACCCATGAGTCTTAAAGTTAATATCATTGATCATATCCTTCACAAGAGCCATTTCACCTTGTATCGTTCGCCCCTTAATGAACCCATGTTTCTCCATGGAGACTCATTGAGGAATATGAAGGGTCAATATTATATTGATGATACTAGCCAGAATTTTGTGAAGGAAGTTACACATAATTACTAGTCTATAATGCATGATGGAGAAAGGGTTATTGTTTTTTGGTAGAATCACCATGGTGGCGAAAAAAGAAATCCGTGGTAGGATCTCTCCTTAGAAAAAATCTTGGATTGCCGAGATGAGGTCCTCCTTCACCACATCCATAAGGCTCTGTAAAAAGGGCATGGGAAACCATCTAGTCCTGGGGCACTGTCTGGATTGAGGATCATCATAAGAACATGAATCTTATTTACAATGTGTATAGAATTAAGACCCTCATTGTACTGATCTAAAAAAGGTTAATAATCACCTCAAAAATCTCTGTGTCCTCCCCCGGATATCCATTGGGCCTCCGAGGGTTGGAACCCACGATAAGGTCCCTGAAGAAGGTGTGTTCTAGGCGCCCCACCACATCCCTATCGTTCGTGTATGTACCATCATCCAAGATTATTTCATGCTTACTTGGGTGATTTCTCTCTATGATGCATACATGAAAAAACGTAGTGTTCCTATCTCCCTCCCTAATCCATTTGATCCTTACTTCTTCTCTTCCCAAGAATTCTTGTTTCAGGAGAATTTCCACCAAATTCTCTTTCTTGTAGATAGCTCCTCAAAAGATCAAACATCCCGCAACTCTTCCAGCCTCTTCTCAAGGCGATCAACCTTCTGCATGGTGCCTTCAATGTTGTTATCCATGTTTGGAAAATATTTCCCCCACTCCTGTAGGTGAGTCTTGAGACACTGAATTTTATTATTGATCACAACCCATGAGTTCCCCTGAGGGGGTTCGTTCCATATAACACTGAACAAGTCATGATACCCTGGTATTTTAGTGCATTGGTGGTAATATCATAATCTTCCATGAAGATCCTGTTCATAAGATAGAGAGATTAGAAGTGGAGAATGGTCAGATAAAACCCGGACCAAGTGACACACCTTTGCATTGGAGAACATAGTAGTGGCCTGTATGTTGGCTAGGCACCCATACAAGTGACTCCAGGAGAGACGGGTCCACCTTTGGTTGTTTCACCATGTGAAATTATCACCTATAATTCCAAGGTCAATGAGGCCTTTCCTAGCCATGAACTGCACAAACTCTATACTTTCTTTCTTCTAAAAGCCCCCCTTCATTTCCTTTCACACGGATTGGTAATAACATTAAAATCACCCTCGAACACCCATGGTAGGTTGCTAGGGTCAAAACCATTGAGGCCACTCCATAAGATTTACCTATGGAGAGAGTCACAACTCCAGTAAAAAAAGGTCATAAAGAAGTATATGTCACCTTTTGTCACCTTGGTAGTGATAAATTGGTTTCCTTCTTGAACCATGAAGATAGAGTACCTACTATTCCATAAAAACCATATGTGTTGGTTAGAGGGAACAACATGCATGTAGGCATGAATTTTGATCTTCCACAAAAAATCACCAATCTTGGACGTGTTCTGCTTATGCTCGAGGATTCCAACAACACCTGTTTTGTGTTTGTTGAATTCAGAGGTGAGGAAATTTTTTTTACTTGAGCACTGAACCCATAGAAATCCCATATGAGGATAGGTATCATTAATAAGATAGTGTTTTGGCAATGGATCCATAAATTGTATCCTTCTTGAAATGGTAAGACAATCGATCCTTTAGGGAATTAGATTTTTAACGGGTACAGACCCTCACATTGATGGGAAGTATCATGGTAGATGGGGGGGGGATTTGGGGAGCATGGTATGGATTGGTCAGAATATTTGGGAGGAGGTGTTGAAGACCACTCTGTGGGCTTGGCACTAAGGAGTGAGCCACCCTCCCTTTCTTCCGAGTGAGACTCAGGGGCAAGAAGAAGAGCACACCTATCAGATGGGACACCTTGGGGGAGTATAAAATATGCAAAGGCACAACCGGGGTCGATGGTATGTATTCAAGACAAGGTAAAGGCCAAGGGTGGAAGGGAAAAATAGCCAAACACACTGAGAAAAAAGAGGAGCACACACTTTTCCAAGCATAGACCCTGAGACAGTACAGATAAAAGCAAAAGAGGGACCTCCAAGCTAGAATTGGGGGGGGGGGGTTGAGAGACCCCTTGGTATGAATGGTACTAGATCCTTTATAATCACCAGGTCACCTTTGAAAGAGGAGTCTAACACTGAAGTAGGGACATGGAGGGCTGAAAAAACAGCACAGATCCTCCATCGGATGAGGGGTCTGCCCTCTGTGAAGCTTCAGGAGTGGGAACACTAACCAACTAAGACCCTCTATTTCTTAAACTAGAGCCCTTGGTTTGGAACAAACCATCTTGATTATTCTTTCTAAAAACTTGGATGGAGTGACCTTGTAAGAGACAATGTGGACAAAATCTAGGGAAAACTGGGTAAAGGATCTCCTGGCTTTAGCAGAATCAATCCTACTCCCGAAGCATAAGCCTGTCCGACAAGGAAAGGGAGATATCCATCTCTACATAGATTTGTGCCACTAAAGAATCCTCAAAAAAGCACTTCCTAACATCAGCACATAGAAATCCACCAAGGGAATCACCTATCACCTTAAGGAATCCACCATTATAGAAGGGGAGTGAGAGAACTGAGATATGAATCTAGACCACCGCCACAAAACTCTCCTTTCCCCTGTGAAATACCCAGAGACCATTAGGATAAGATGAGTTTCTAGTGGTTGAAGGAGTGGGGTGATCTACAACACACATGGATGAAATCTCCTACTAAGGCTAGGATTAGGGAAAAGGATTTCCTATGAACCTTGGAGATCTGATCTGGGGATCAGAGGCCCTAGGAATAGAAAAAGTGCTGAAAGATCGAAAGGGGGGGCTTCACGGACCCAAAGCAAGCAACCATGGTCCACTTCAGGCATGTCTCCTTCTCTGAAAAGGATAACGATAGGAAGTACAAGGATATAAAATAACCATATCGTGAAGCCTCTATAGGGGACACACAAACCACTGGGAAACAAGGATGAGGAGAGGCTCGTAGTGAGCCACAAAGGGTGTCTCTGAAGGATCTAAGTCGGGGAGTCGCAGGGGGGAGACATGTTGAAACTGGAGGAGTCACACTGGCTATGATATGAGGGGGAGGAATAAGGGTTGGGGCTGATGGGCTAGGAGCCGATGAGTCCCAAACACTAGAGGGGTTAGAGAAGGAACATGAAGGGACCGTTAGATTTAATTTGAAAGCTGACAACAGATGGAGAAACACCATATTTAAAAAACTACTTTGTCTCATGAATGATATGCTACTAGAATAAGATTAAATTACTTGTTGAACATATGATTCTAAATGAATGAACTTCATTATTGAAATATGTATGGTACTTTTATAGTGTCTTGTGTTTTTGGACCAAATTAAGTTCCATGGTAATTTGAATTTATCATTTAGTGGATGTCCTATTTTGAAAATCGATATTCAAAATGGAATTACAAGAGTTGGAACACTTAAAAGTGTTGTTTTTAGATTTTTTAAGGCCAGAGGGGTTCTATGGGTGTTCCATCAAGTTTCAAGAGTTTTGAACCCTGAAAATCCAATGTTTGGAAGGTCTGCATAGGGTAAATGATTTTTATGAAACCGTGTGGTCCCCTGTATCAAACCTTGTGGTCTGTTTAAAAGGAGTAGAAGGTATCATAGAAGATATGTATGGTTTACCCCAACCATGTTCCTAGATCGCACTCTTAGTTCCACTTAGGTAGTAACCTCATGCTATTTATCGCATGGTTGACGCACAGTTTATCCAAACTATGTGACCCGATTTTGAGGGTAAAATTACTCTTTTTCTTTTAATAAAATCTTTAAACCTTATTTTTCTTTTTCCTCCTCTCCTATAGTGGGTTTATCCTCCTCTCCCTTATGATTGGGATATCCTCCTTCTTCACCTCCTCCATGGGGTTTGGTCAATCTCCGTTACCCAAAAACCAAATCACTCACCATCAGAAGAAATAGATCCATAACTGTAAGCTATTTGATACTCTATAATCTATTTCAAGGATCCTCCTCCATTTTTTGTACTGTTTTGGTGTGACTCATTTTCATTATTTTCTGGGTGTTGGATGGTTTATTTGATTTCTTTCAAACTGAACCGAATTAAAGCTTCATATCATATGTGTGAGTCGTTCTCAGTATAAGGTAGGTGGTTTAGGCTATTTCCCATCATTTCATCACATTTTAAATGAAATTACATTGTGACACATACCTGAATTTTCTGGAGACACATTGTTCTTGGGGGTGTCCAAGGGGGTGGGTGTCCAATGGGGTAGGGGGTTGGAAAACCCCCTCACCCCCTAGACACCACTCTCCCACCCCCTATACACCCCCGCCCCCTTGAATAGCCCCTACCCCTTTTGACAACCCCCACCACCCCTAGAAAGCACACTACCCCCTTGGACTCCCCCTTTATATATATATATATATATATATATATATATATATTCCAATGATTTCATTAAAACTGTTGGCATATTTTAACTTCAGGTAGTCTATACCAACGGTTCCTGTAGAATCGTTGGTATATGGATATTGAAATGACCATCATGCCAATGGTGTGTGAAACTGTTGGGGTATTATATACCAACGGTTTTAGAGTCTATCCCAGTGGTTTCAAATCATTGGGATAGGTGTAATTTTCGGTAGTGAATGTATACAAATTTTAATATTTAAACTCCATATTTCTTTTTTATGGAAGGGTGAATTTAGTATCTAGTTGCACCAGGATGTTTTCTTTGTTTACCTTAAGAAGAAAGGATCTAAGATGAATTTAAAACTATTAAATCTAACTATATTTTATTTTTAAAATCATTTTCATGCATATATATTTTCAAATACGCATATATTTTTTTTATATTTCAAATTATGATATTTTTCATATAAATATAAAATTGGATTATCTTAACAAGATGTATAATTTTGATATTTGTTATAGGTAATAATGAGTCGAATTGGGATTATGAAACATAAAATGAGTAATGAATATGAGGAAGGTGTTGATGCATTTTTGGAATTTTCTAAACGAAATGTTCCAAGTAGTGACATGTTTTTCCATCTATGCCTGAAATGTTTGAATATGATGAAGTTGAAAAGTAGAGACATCAAAGATCTTTTAAATTGTAAAGGTTTTAATCTTATTTACACCCCTTGGATTTGGTATGGTGAAAATGGACAAAATGTCAGATCTACTGATGATGATGATTTGCAAGATGGTAACTCTGATGTAATTGAAGAAATGATTCGTGATATTGCAGCAGAATAAATTGATATTGAACTGACAGTTACACGTCTATATGGTGATGCTAAAAAACCATTATATCCTAGTTGTACAGATTTTATGGTTTTTTTGGTGATGTTAAGATTGATTAACCTGAAGGTGAAACATGGATGGAGTGACAAAAGTTTTACATAGTTGGTTCAATTGTTGAAATACATTCTTCCAAAAGACAACGATATTACATATTCACATTATAAGGCTAAGAAAATATTATGCCTAATTGGATTGGGATACAAGAAAATACATTCCTGTCCAAATGAATATATGATATATAGGAAGGAATGATAATTTCTGTTAGAGTGTCTTAAATGTGGTACATCATGGTATAAGTTGAAAGAAAAATCAATGGCTGATGTAGAGATTACAAAGATCCCTGGAAAGGTATTTTGGAATCTTCCTATAATTCATCATTTGAAAAATCTATTTCCTAATTCACATGATGAAAAAAGGTTAAGATGGCATGCTGATGAGTAGATGTGTGATGGAAAAATATGACATCTAGCTGATTGTCCTCAATGAAAGAAAATTGATGAGTAATATCTTACATTTGGAAATGAAATTAGAAATCTCAAACTTGGGTTGTGCATAGATGGAATGAATCCATACCAAACCCCCAATATCACACATAGTTCATGGCCTATTTAATTGTAAATTTACAACCTCTCTCCTAAAGTTTGTATGAAGTGAAAATATGTCATGTTGAGTATAATAATCTATGGTCTGAAGCAACCCAAAAATGATATTGATGTTTTCTTATCACCATTAATTGATGATTTGAAACTTTTATGGGAGGATGGTATTAGGGTGTATGATTCTTATAAAATGGAATATTTTCAAATGCATATAGTGCTTATGTTCACTATAAATGACTTCCTAAAGTAATGAAATTTGTCTGGATATAATGTTAAGGGGCATAAAGCATGTTTAATTTGTGAACAATAGACTTCATATCTTCAATTTCATCGTGGGAGGAAAATAGTATACATGGGTCATCGAAGGTTTTTTCCTACATATCACTCTTATAGAAGACTAAAAAAGGAATTTAATGTCTCACAAGTACTTGATATTACTCCAAAACCTTTATCCCCTGATGTGTATTTTGAGAGGGTGAAAAACCTTGACGTGTCATTGGGAAAGACACATAAATCTTGTAATGATAGACATATTTAGAAGAAAAGATCACTATTTTTTGAGCTACCATATTTGAGATATCATGAAGTGATACATAATATTGATGTCATGTATGTGGAGAATAATATATTTGACAGTTTTATTGGAACATTGTTAGATATTAAGGGAAAGAATAAATATGGGTTGAATGCAAGATTAGACTTACTATCAATGAGAATACTTTTGGAGTTATCTCCCACTCCTAATAGAATATGAAAATTTCTTCCCCTGGCTTGTTATAAATTATCCAAGGGGGAGAAAATTAGCTTTTTTCAGTGTTAGGACATTTATTATTATTTAATTCAAAGAAGAGTTAAAAGTGTTAAATTCAAGTTTTCATTACTAAAACATTTTTAATATAGAGTTAAACACAATATAAATTCAACTATAAATATTAATTAGAAAGATAAAAATATTTCATAAATAATGTTATTTTATTTATAATTTTTAGACCTTAAATAATTTAATTTATTTATGACACAATGATGATGCAGTAATTACCTTATTGATGAAATATTAAAATAATTAATATTATGAATACACAAATAAATGTAATTTAATACTTTTAATGAATTTAACTAATTTTCTAGGTTAATATGACATGTTAGGGTTGATTAAATGTATTTATTTTTAAGTAATAAAGTTATTAGTACTTTAACAAAAATCAATTATTAAATAATGTCAAAATTGACATAAATGAGTTTTTTAAAAAAATACAATATTATTGTTTGATATAATAATCCTAAAAATATATGTTTCAGCCAAAAGACTTATAAAATGATAGGTGTATAATTAATTAACCACTTGGGGTTCTCTTGGAAGTTTATAGTAAGTTTATTAACCAGATAAAAAAAAATACAAAGAGACATGGTAAATGTCAAACTATTTAACTAAGAGTTAAATCTAAATGATAAGGTTAATATAGAGACCCAAACCTGTCTAAAACCTATTGGTTGAGAGGTTTTCGACCCATACCTAGATTAACCTTTAAATAATTCATTTTGGATCCATTAGAAACCGAAAATTATTTTATTATAAAATAATATTTCTAGATTTTCCTAAGGTGCCTCTCACCCCTCTTATAAAAGGGCACTTCCCCTTCCCTCTAATTCACACATTAAAATCCATTTGGATCAGCCAACCCCTGCCCAAATACCCTCTAAAATTTCCTCCATTTATCATATATTCCTTACTTTAGTCAGAAAGACAACCTAAGGAGACATTTTTATCAAATCAAAAGGAAGAACTCGAAGAAGAGGTAAATATCTCACCACCTCTTTCATGTTTTTTCTTCTTCCACTTCTTATTTCCTTGTTGTTTCCATTATAAAATCAAAAATTGAGTATCTTCTATATACTGTGATGTGATTATAAATATGGTACAACCATATTCATTATTCTATCAATCTTTGAATGACATGTCACCATACATGCGTATGTATGGATTACTGTCTCCACGTCGTGGTGTAGTTGTTACCCAATACATTATTATTTGGATGGGTATAATAATGATGTATAAATGATGTAAATAATAAATATAACAAGGTAATGATTCTTTATATATGATATACCATCCAATTATCTGTTATTTTAATATCAAAAGAATGATATTATTGCTCGTGCGTACATATGGATTACCGTCTCCACAAACACGATGAGATTCATTTCCCATCATATCTATTAAAGAATAATTTTCATTAGATGATTAAAAATAATTTTTAAAGACTTAATATAATTATGAATATGAATAATATACATAATATCCATAACAAACATTACTTATGTAACAAATCATATAAATGAAAACAAATCAGTTAACACCCGAAACGATGATAATACTAAAATATTATTAACAAAGAAATATTAAAAGATCATAAATGATATCATATTAATGTATATGATTCTTTTATAATTTAATAACAATTATTTCACCATTATATAAGAGGTTAACCTACCATCATATAAGGAAAAGTACAAGGTAAGGGTTAATTCTTAAACCTCTTCATTATTCAAGGTTATTTATATGTAATTATATACTGGGACCTCTTTATCATCCACATCCGTGTTTTCCTAAAAATACATTCAAAAACATTTTTAATACATACTAGACTATGGTTTAATGTCATTTATACCCTTATTTGACCTTATACATTTTGAAAGGAATTTTTCCGCCCTTTTCCAAACAAGTTACTTTATGTCCTTTTCGACAAAATTAAGGTAAGAATGTTTTTTTAACTTATACGGTGGGTGCGGCTATATTCCGAAATTATAATGTCGTCGAAGATTCCCTTAAAAGATTATAATAATATTTTTAAAATAAATTTTTTATTTTATAATTATGTAACTTTAAATTTTTTCAAGAAAAAATGAGATATTTCTCTCAAACAGTTTTGATTTCATCTATGTCAACATCCTTTAATGGATTTTAATCTTGTTTGAAGTTGATTTATTATTATATAAATCTAATATTTTGTATTGAAGGTTTTGGGATATGTTTGAATGTGGATGTGTTATTTTTCTACCATTCATGGTTTATGGATAAAGTATTAACATTTCGTATGCTAGTTTTAATACGAATGTTTATGTTATGTTTAAAACTTTTCATATGAGGAATGCATTCGACTTGGTAAGTGACGGGTGGAGCCCACTATAACTCCTCAATGAATTTCTAGGTCTCATAAGACAAACTAGTGTCTTGGCATAAGGCCTTGACTAAATCTTATTTTTAGTCTTGTCACAAGGCCTTGACTATGTGGTTATGAAGTCTGGAATTATGCATTTCATTATTATGAAAGTGGATATTGATATTGCATGTGATTATTCGACTAGTAGAATATCCATTTGAGTAAGTAAATGGAATTATTTTGATTAATATTTTCCATATTATGATGAAGTTTATGTTGGAAAGGCTTTTGTTTTAGTTCTATACATTGCCTTAAATGTTTATTCTGATTTATGAAAGTTTCCGCTATATTTTTATACTTACAAAGCATCTGAGCTCACCCCTTTCTATGTTTTATTTTTCCTAGGATGAGAAGAAGTATATTATGACTGACCTATAGGGATAGTCTATGGGATCTCAATGTTTTATACGGAAACAATGTTGTTGTAGTTTTCCATTTTATGATGTAATGTAAACCTTATGAATATATCTAGTACTTTCAAGGCTACTAAACTAATTGGTCTTTCAAGACTTGATTTTTTGTGATCATTCCAAAGATATATAATAATGCACAGACTCTGGGTAACTAGGGTCGGGGTGTTACAGTTGGTATCAGAGGAAGTTTAGTACAAACTATAGAAGCTAGATTTAGAAAAACTATAATTAGAGAACATTACCCTAAGATAGACTTTGAGGATTGGTATAGAAGAACATCTTAGAATTTTGGTATTGTTGAGATTTTATAAGTTTTCCAAGAAATACATTCCTATCTAGATACAAGCAGGTAGAAGTGGCTTTGGAACAGATGTACCTAGGGTTAAAACCGGAAAACACCGCTTTGAGCTAGACTCTAATGAGAACTTGTACACAACAATGGGCCTTGCTGCACTCTTGGTTACGACACTCCCGAGGGATATTCTTAGGATAATCCACATTTTCTATAGAAACCATTATGAAGGATTTATGAGTATATACCTTTTCAAAGAAAACAATTTTTATGATTATGGATTATATCCATGAATTTTTTAATTTATGTTAAGTATGTTATAAGTTTGGAATTATGTATTGCGATTTATAAACTAATCTAGTGTATTCCATTGTTTAGAAATGGTTCCTAGTGGAAGGAATAAAAGCTGTATCAATACACACACTCCATGTTGGGATTTCCCTCTTTCTCAAGATAATTATAGTGAAGCTGGTGATACAACTGGTGCTGATCAGCTTATCCCTATACTGGGAAAACTCACTCAGGTTATGAATAATAACCTTACCTGTATGAAGCACCCTGATCCGTAGCGTGGAAGATCAATGTTAGATCGATTCATGAGGAAACAACCACCAACATTCAATGGGGGTAAAAATCTATTAGTATATGAGCAATGGATAAATTCCTTACAAAAAAAATTACACGCCTTGGGGAGTAGTGAAAGGAAAAAAGTTGTCATGGTAGTTTACCACCTCACTAGAGATTCTGATCAATGGTGGTTAATGATTCAAAACAAAAAGGAAGATGATAAAGTATAAAATATAGAATGGAGGGAGTTTAAAGAAATTTTCTTAGAAAAATACATTCCTCATGACCATCGAGTGGATATGGAAAGACAATTTCTGAGTCTGAGGAAAAAGGAGGAAAAGAATATTCAAATAGAGGATGTACCTATTGTGCAAGAATATGTTGATGTGTTTCCAGAAGATTTACCTGGACATCGTCCATAATGAGAAATTGAGTTTTTCGTTGACTTAATTCCTGTTTCAAGACCCATATCGAAGACCCATTATAGAATGGCCACAGTGGAATTAGTGTAACTAAAGAAACAACTAGAGGAATTGAGTAATAAGGGATTTATTCTCTCTATTGTTTCTTCATGGGGAGCCCCTGATCTTTTTGTTAAGAAGAAAGATGGATCTATGAGGTTGTTCATTGACTACAGGGAGATCAATGCTATAACAAAAAATAACAAGTATCCCCTAACTTGCATTGATGATTTATTCATCCAAATTCATGGAGATCAATACATTTCAAATATTGACCTTCGATCTGGATATCATCAGTTGTGTGTGAAGAAGGAAGACATTCGAAAACAGAATTTCAAACAAGGTACGTGCATTGTGAGTTTACAGTAATTCCTTTTGGATTGACTAATGCACCCTTTGTCTTCATGGATATAATGAATAGAGTTTTCAAGGAATATCTTGATGAAATTTTAGTGGTATTTATTAATGATATTTTGGTATACTCTAAAATCTACGAAGATCATGAAAATCACTTTCGCATTATTCTAAAGACTCTTAGAAGACATGAATTATATGGGAAGTTTAGTAAGTGTGAATTTTGGCTTCAGAAGATTTCTTTTCTTGGCCATATTGTCTCTAAGGATGGAATATCTATTGATCCTTCTAAGACAAAGGGAATCAAAGAATGGAAAACACCAACTAGTATAACCGAGGTACGTAGTTTTATTGGTTTAGCATGTTATTATCGGTGTTTCGTCCAGAATTTTTCCCGATTATCTATCCCATTAATGAATATAATATGTAAAGGGGTTAAATTTGTTTGAAAAAAAGTGTGAATAATGTTTTGAAGAACTGAAGAGAAGATTAGTCAATGGTCATATCTTGAATCTACCATCGGGGAATAATGGGTTTGTTATTTATATTGATGCATCAAAGAAAGGACTTGGTTGTGTCCTTATGCAGAATGATAGAGTTATTGACTATGCATCACGACAGCTAAAAATTCATGAACAAAACTATCCCACTCATGATATTGAGTTAACAACTGTAATATTTTCTTTGAAGATTTGGAGACACTATCTCTATGTTGAAAGATGTGAGATATATACTAATCAAAAGAGTTTGAAGTATAGTTTCTCATAGAAAGAAATCAACATGAGGAAAAAACAATGGCTTGAACTAATCAAAGATTATGATTTCACTATACACTACCACACAAGGAAGGAAAATAAGGTAGAAGATGCTTTGAGCAAAAAGGATCATGGAGTTCTAAACAATATGTGAGTTGAAAAGGATCCTATATTCAAGGATCTAGTAAATTTGGACATAGGGATAACCATGGAAGGTGAAACATCAAAAAAATTTCAAATGGTTTCCAAAAAATATTTACTAGAAAGGATAAAGAGTTCTTAGACCGATGATGAAGAGTTTCAAAAGAAGATTAAAGATGCGAATGATGGGAGATTGAGTGACGTTGTGTATGAAGATGGAATTTTGAAATTTGGGAAGAGACTTTGTGTTCCCGATATACCTCATCTAAAAATGGAATTGTTGGATGATTCTCATAGTTCCAATTTCTCTATTCACCATGGTAGCACTAAGATGTATAGAGATTTGAAGGAACATTTTTGGTGGAACAACATGAAGAGGGATATTACTGATTTTGTGTCAAGATGTGTAGTTTGTCAACAAGTGAAAGCTTAAAGGCCACAGCCTGGTGGATTTGTGCAACCTCTTCCCATACCTGAGTGAAAATGGGATAATATTACTATATACTTTGTCATGAGACTACCAAAGAATCGTAGAAGGAATGATGGAATATGGGTCATTGTTGATCATCTTACCAAGTCAGCAAATTTTCATGCTATAAGAGAAGATTTACCACTTGAACGTCTAGCAAGATTATATATTAATGAAGTTGTGAGACTTCATAGAGTTCCCTAATTGATTGTTTCTGATTGTGATCCACATTTTACATCAAGATTCTGGAAAAGTCTTCAGAATTACTTGGATACTGAACATTATTTGAGCACTTCCTACCACCCCCAAACTGATGGACAATCAGAACAGACTATTCAAACATTAGAAGACATGTTGATATCATGATCAATTGAATTTCAAGGTATGTTGGATCAATATTTATCTCTGATAGAATTGTCCTATAACAATAGTTTTCATTCAAGTATTCAGATGGCACCATATGATGTGTTATACGAAAAGATATGTCGCACACCAACCTATTGGGATGATGTTGGTGAAAGAAATCTCGTAGGACCATAACTTTTGGGGGAAATGATGGAAAAGGTGAAGGTAATCCAAACCCACATCAAAGCAGCTAAAAGTAGGAAGAATTGATATGCCGATAACCAAAGGAAGGATTTGGAATTTTAGGGTGGAGATCATGTTTTCTTGAAGGTATCTCCATGAAATGGTGTTATATGTTTCGGTAAGAAGGGAAAATTAAGTCCCAGGTACATTAGACCTTTCTAAATTCTAGAACGAGCTGTGGATTACCATTTAGAAATGCCGCCAAGTCTCTCCAAAGTTCACGATGTGTTCCGCGTATCACGGTTGAGAAAATACATGCCTGACCCGACACATGTACTCACCTATGAGGAATTATAACTAGAACCTGATCTATCTTATTGCGAAGAGCCAGTCAAGGTTCTTGATACCAGAGAACAAGTGCTGAGAAACCAGATGACTCATCTGGTAAAATTTCTATGGGGAAACCATAAGATGGATGAGGCAACGTGAGAACCTGAGGAACTTATGATGAAGAACCACCTAAGTCTTTTTATGCAGAAATATTCTATAAATTTCAAGGACGAAGTTATTTTAAGTAGGGGGGAATACAACACCCAATGCTTCCACGGTATACTTTTCTTTGAATAATACAATAGCGTGCGTTGTATGCAACTTTGAGTTCTAACACACCACAACCAATCAAACTAGCTGTTATGGATAATAATACCCACTTTTTGAAATTTTATAAATTTTATCTTTCAAAATGGACTTCATTTTTGGATTCAGAATATCAAAAATATCTTAGGGTAAAATTTTGGTATTTTTCTGAAAACTTTCAATTTTTGATGAATAGTGAAAAACACTGAGTTATAGTTTAAAACCAATTTTTTATTTAAATAAATATTTATTTTATTTTAATTTATTTTAGGTCAAAATAGATACATAATACATATAAAATTTCAATTTAATTCATTGGAGTCATTTTATAATAATTTTAGATTTAGAAAATTTTATTGCACTTTTTACCGTCTTTTACCCACCTCCTAGGAGCATTTGAAAATTTACACAAAACTTAATTTTACCACTTCTGTGAGTTGAATTTCAAAAATAAAAGAGAATTGGTTGTTATTAGTAATTAAAATTTGGTTCAATAAGATGAAAACAATTTTTAGTGAATAGTTACTTTTTACTTTTATTTACCACGGTAAAAAGTAAATAGGGTAGTTAAGGGTAAAAATGATATTATTATTATCCTAAAAATTGTCCTAATTCTATTGGATAAGTATAATTAGACCAAAAAAAAACCTTAGGAATAAAATATGAACCTCTTTGGTTCACTTGGATTAGATTAGGGCATTTATTTTTATTTAATTCAAAGAAGAGTTAAAAGTGTTAAATTCAAGTTTTCATTACTAAAACATTTTTAATATAGGGTTAAACACAATATAAATTCTACAATAAATATTAATTAGAAACATAATAAAATTTTATAAATAATTTTATTTTATTTATAATTTTTAGACATTACATAATCTAATTTATTTATGACACAATGATGATGCAGTAATTACCTTATTAATGAAATATTAAAAACATTAATAATATAAATATTCAAATAAATGTAATTTATTACTTTTAATGAATAAAAATAATTTTCTAGGTTAATATTACATGTTAGGGTTTATTAAATGTATTTATTTATAAGTAATAAAGTTTTTAGGACTTTATCAAAAATCAATTATTAAATAATGTCAAAATTGAAAAAAATGAGTTTTTAAAACAAATACAATATTATTGGTCGATATAATAATAATAAAAATATAATGTTATTCCAAAAGACTTATATAATTATATTTTTATCATTAATGAACCACTTGGGGTTCTCTTGGAAGTTTATATTAAGTTTATTAACCATATAATATAAAAATACAAAGAGACACAGTAAATGTCAGACTATTTAATAAAGAGTTAAATCTAAAAGATAAGGTTAATATAGTGACCCAAACCTGTATAAAACCTATTTATTGAGAGGTTTTAGACACATACCAACATTATCATTTAAGTAATTCATTTTCGAGCCATTAGAAACCGAAAATTATTTTATTATAAAATATTATTTCTAGCTTTTCCTAAGGTGCCCCTCACCCCTCTTATAAAAGAGAAATTCACCTTCCTCATAATTCACACCTTCAAAGCCATTTTTATCGGCCAAAACCTACCATAATACCCTATCAAATGTCCTCCATTCATCCTAGAAGAATTTATTTAGTCATAAATCCAACCTAAGAAGCCCTTTTGATCAAATCAAAAGGAACAACCCGAAGAAGAGGTAAATATCTCACCACCTCTTTCATGTTTTTTCTTCTTCCACTTCTTCTTTCCTTGTTGTTTCCATTATAAAATAATAACTCCAGTATATTATATATAATTTTATGTTATTATAAATATTGTACAACCATATTCATTATTATATTCATCCTTTGAATGACATGTCACCATACACGCGTATGTACGACTAACCGTCTCCACGTTGTGGTGTAGTTGTCACTCAATACATTATTATTTAGATGGGTATAATAATGATGTATAAATGATTTAAATAATAAATATAACATGATAATGATATTTTATATATTATATAACATCCAATTATATATGATTTTAATATCAAAATAATGATATTGTCGCTCGTGCGTACGTACAGATTACCGTCTTAACGAACACGATGAGATTCATTACCCATCATATCCATTCAAGAATAATTTTCATTAGATGATTAAAAATAATGTTTAAAGACTAAATATAATTCTGAATATTAATAAGATACATCTTATCCATAACAAACATTACTTTCGTAACAAATCATATAAAGGAAAATGAATCAGTTAACACCCGAAACGACAATAATACTAAAATATTATTAACAAAGAAATATTAAAAGATCATATATGATATCATATTATTGTATATAATTATTGTATAATTTAATAAAAATTATTTCACCATTATATAGGAGGTTAACCTACCCTTGACCAAAGAAAAGTATAAAGTAAGGGTTAATTCTACAACCTCTTCATTATTCAATGTTGTTTATATGTAATTATATACTGGGACCTATTTATCATCCACATCTGTGTTTTCCTAAAATTTTATTCCAAATTTTTTTAATACTTACTAGACTATGGGTTAAATTAATTTATACCCTTATTTGACATTATAAATTTTGAAAGGATTCTTTTTGTTGTTTTCTAGACAAGTTGCTTTATGACCTTTTCGACAGAATTAAGGTAATAATGTTTTTTTTAACTTATACAGAGGGTGTGGATATATTCTACTGTTATAACATCATTTAAGCTTCCTTTAAAAGCTTATAAGAATATTTTCAAAATAAATGTTTTCATTTAGAATTATGTAACTTTAAATGATTAAAAAAATAATGATATATTTCTCTCAAACAATTTTGATTTCATCTATGTCAACATCCTTTAAGGGATTTTAATCTTGTTTGAAGTTAATTTATTATGATACAAATATTCCATTTTTTATTGAAGTTTTTGTGATATTTTTGACTGTGGATGTGTTATTTTTCTACCATTCATGGTTTATGGATAAAATATTTACATTTTTTATGTTAGTTTTAATACAAATGTTTATGTTATGTTTAAAACTTTTCATATGAGGAATGAATTAGACTTTGTAAGTAACAGGTGAAGCCTGCTATTGCTCCTCGATGCATCGGTAGGTCTCATGAGATAAACTAGTGTCGTGGCACAAGGCCTTGAATATTTGGTTATAAAGTCTGGCATTATGCATTCCATCAATTTGAAAGTGTCTATTGATATTTCATGTGATTATTCGACTAGTAGAATATCCATGTGAGTAAGTAAATGACATTATTTTAATTTATATTTTCCATATTATGATGAATTTATGTTGAAAAGAATTTTGTTTTAGGTATATACATTTCCTTAAATGTTTATGCTTATTTATGAATGTTTCCGCTATATTGTTATCCTTATTGAGTATCTGAGCTCACCCCTCTTTATGTTTTATTTTTCCTAGCATGCGAAGAAGTATATTATGAATGACCTACAGGGATAGTCTATGGGATCTCAATGTTATCTATGGAAACAATGTTTTTGTAGTTTTCCATTTTATGATTTAATGTAAACCTTATGAATGTATCTAGTACTTCCAAGGCTACTAAACTAATCGTTCTTTAGAGACATGATCTTTTGTGATCATGCCAATGATACGTAATAATGCACCGACTCTGGGTAATTGGGGTTGGGGCGTTACATCATTTATCCTCAATATTTTAATAAATTAGTGTAAACTTTTAATAAACTCATTATAACTTTTATAACATTATAAATAATGATTCAAGAATGAATTTCATATCTAGGAAACACCTTTAAAAAAACCTTTATTCACTCCAAGTCATTAACATACCCAATCATATTGGGTGCATGAGATGAGTCAAAAGTTCCATGGGTAATTTTTTATCAAATTAATTTGAAAAGTTAAGTGAATTTTCCTTGCTTCCTCTAATAATATATATAAACTTATTGAACAATTAAATGATTAGATAATCAAGAAATATTTAGATTTTAAAAATAAAATTATTTAAAGAGAATGATTCTCAAGTTTATATACTAATTATAGATATTTCTGTTATTAATCTTATATTTCTTTAGGATCTCAAATTCATGTTAAGTAATTATGACTACATTTAATTAAAATATAATATTTTATTAGATGATTATTATGTTTTGTAATATTTGGTCTGTTTAATTTTTTCTCTCATTATTTATCTATATAAGAATATAATTATGTCAATCACATTAGATATGACTCTTGGATAGTTGAGTATATGATTCCCTATCCAAATTCATAAAATGGATTCACTCAACTCTTCCTATAGTATCCTAATCATAATAGGGTTCTCCAACCATGTGTAACCAAAATAAAATGATAAAAAAATTACAAAATCCAATTAGGGGCATCCATTAATTTCTTTACTTACACAAAATAATCTATGGGAATCTATCTTTAGGAGAAACTACTCAGTTTTATGATCAAGGTCTTGAAAAGTGTTTTCTTTTGAAGGAATTTAACAATTAGTATTTTAAAGTGATTTAATCCCATAATATTATCCCATGTTGTTACCTTTAAATTAATGTATGAATCTAATGATTTAGTTTGGAATCCCTATTCTTTCCACTAAACCAATATGTTCAAACCATATTGATGTGTACCTATTTACACAACCCATAATTTTTTTACTAAACCAAATTAAAATACAAATATATTTACACATATCCAAATATATCACATGAATAAGGCATATGACACCTTTTTAGGGAAAATATTAGAATCATATGAAACTAATAATACCCATAATGTAAGCATGGAGTGAAAAGTATCCAACCTCAACTTTTCTAAAAAAGGAATATGCCTCTAAGAAAGTGAGAATTTCAACCCAGAGTCCCTCAACCCATCCTTATTTACTCAATATAGGCTACAATTATACAACAATTTTTACATCTAATATGATTAAAATATGATTAACTTCTTAATTTAAGATCATAACATAATTAAAGGAAAATTCTTAGTAAAATAATACTAAAAAAATTATCATACCTAGAATGTAACTTCCTAGAATCATGTATGATAATTCAATAAAGTAGTTTAATCATTTTTAAACTAAACCATACATCATAATTCATAATATAAAATTTACACTCAGGAAGAAAAAATCATATAGTAATACAAAATAAATAAAAAATTCATAGATTTAGAAAGAGATAAACATTTATAAACACTTTTTAAATAAATTATGAACACTTTATAATTTTTAAATGGATAAACATGAATAATTTTATTTTATACCACATAAATAGGTCATATTATTATTAAAATGGTTTTAATATTAACTCCTTCATATTTTAGAAATATGACATGTTTATGATAAATTTTATTATAAAATAATAATAATTAATAAATTATGAAAAAATTTAAATTAATTACACATTTTTAAATAGGGTTAATAATATAAACATTTTACACTTACATTTATGATTTAATAATAAATCAATATAAATAATTTTATATTTCACATTATTATTACCATGTAAATACAATTTAAACCTAGATGATATCTACTAAAACATTTTTGGTTCAGTTTAAAGCCCCCTCCAGGGTTGGGGAGGACAATGGTTTTGGGGAATTTCAATAAAAATTCATTTTCAATAAAATTATAATAAAAAATACAGATCACTATAATGCAGGGTTCCCTAGGAACAACTATTACAACGGGAACCATTATGTATATTTTAAAAAATATAAATTTTTTAGTCATTATGGGCTTACCATAATAAATAACCATTTTAGAAAGTCATGTTAGTAAAAAATATATTTTGGATTAGATGAATCATTTTTGAGAGTTTCCCATCTTAGCTATTTTATTTCATCCTAAAAAAGGTGTTTTAGGTAGACTATTCAAAAATTGAAACTAACTTTTTATTTTCATCTATATTGTGGTTTGTATTTATTTTGAAGGCCACCATGATATAGTGATCTAGAGTCCACAATAGAGAGCTATTAAATATGATTCTCTATTTTTTTCAATTTTCTTTAGATGCTCAAACCATCCATTTCACTTTTGAATATGATGTTGTTTCAAAAAATTTATGAAACTATTCTAGTTTCTTGGTGGAAAATGTCACAATCCGTCGAAACAAATAACCAAAACACCCATTTTTAATGGGTATAGGTCATGGTTCCTAGAAAAATCATTTTTTTGTTTTATTTATTCATTTAAATTTAATCCAAATATTGATAGAAACTGAGATAATGTCATTAAACCAGTTTAAAGGAATAACAATTATTCTAAACAATGTAAAAGATAACACCAAAGCCTAAAAATATCTAGGATCTATATATATATCTAGAATGAATAATAAAACAAAAAAAAATAATATACCTTTCACTAGTTAATCCAAGATTTAAAATTTTTATTTGATGTTGATAACTAAGGATAAATTAATAGGTTTCTAACTTATAGGGTGTATGTAGATTACAAAAAATCTCTGAATATAGAAAAAGTATCTCCCTCATATCCACAGTTTACTAGAACCTTTGGTTAAAAGATAATGAGAATAAAGAGCTTTATAATTTCAACTGTGAGAAGTTCTAACCATAACATCACATTGTATGAGGCATGAAACAGATTATGCTGACATCAAATAACACCAAAATTCATCCTATATTAATCGATCATTTCAAAAAAAAAAGATCCAAACATTTTTAATAATTTAAATGTTTAGTTCATCCATTATAATGATTGTTTAATGTTTAAATGATCATAAAAAATGTTCAAACTCCGAAAAATCATAATTATATAATAAAAAACTGAGTATGTTAATAATCAAAATGGAAGATCAAAGGAACCAACATGTAATTACATAATATGCATGTTCATCTTCATAATCATGTCATAATAACCCTAATAACATCATGTTGGATTCAAACATACACCATGGTGTGGTCTAAGCCACAATATCGTGGTCATGTCCTATAGTGTATATTTATAAAATATTAACATATAGAACATGTATCACACGAATTGTAGTTGTGTGAGTGGAGATAGTGGGTGAAAATAAAGCTATAAGTATATACATACAAGCTATGGTAGATTTCAGGATACAGTCCACACATTGAGAGATTAATTATTAGATTAATGAAATATATATATAGTATGAGGAGAGATGTGAAAGTCTAGAGGCACATCTAGAGAAAGTGGAATGACATACTAGGAAATGAAATGCACCCATTGATAACATAGAGGTCCTGAAATTATATATACAAAACTTAATAAATCACATTTAAAATGATTGTATTTATTATTTTTATAATATATACTAATTTTTAGGATCCATATTTATCTAGTGGTCATCATTATGAGTCTATAGGTGAGTCAGTGTGTGATGAACTAGATTCATAGAGTATGGTCCCATACTTTTCTCCCATTTAATATATATTTTTATAATTATAATAATTATTTTTTAGTATAGATAGCATTTTTTAAAACTATTTTTTTTATAAGTTAAAAAATTGTTTCAAATAATCAAAAATGCAAAAATGATCTTGGATTTTTATAAAATTCTAGTATAATGATCATTAATTTAATTTTGACTTGTAGGAATGAGGTGTATTTTTATTCAAAATTAGCATGGTTGGAATGATGGGAAGTGTGTTTTTAGATTTCAAAGTGTTAATAACAACTAAAGTATTCAAAACAGAGTATAAAATCTCAAATTTTCATAAAATTATAAGACAAGTATCATTGATAAATTTATGACATGTAATAATGAACAACACATTAATCTGATGTGTAGTTTTATAGGAATGGACAAAAATATATCTTTATAATTAAATTTTTTTAACAAAAATAAAATGGTAAAAACTAAGTAAATGATCTTTAATTGGCATGGAGTTTAAGGAAAAATATAATTTGTAACACAAAATAACAAATGAAACAACAATCTAACGTACAATCTGGGAAGAATAACTAAAATTGTGTTTTTATATTTAAAAGTTTTTTCTAAGTTAAAAAAACACATAAAATGATCAAAATCTAGAAAATGATCTTGAATTATCATGAAATTATATAACGATGATTACTGATGAATTTTTGACATGTATAAATGAATTTCATGTCAATCTAACATGTGGTTTTCTTGAAATAATTGAAACTAAATTTTTAGATGTAAAGGTTTTAAAAATAAGTGTAATGGTAAAAACTCAAGAAAATGACCTTGCATAACATTAAATTATAAGAGAATTATTATTAATTAATGTTTGATATACATGATTGAATGGACCATCAATCCGATGTGTTCTATAATTTGTGTGGTTAAAAATATATTTTTATATTTGAAAGTGTTTAAAATCAAGTGAAATAGTCAAAACCATGTCAATGAACTCAGATCTTCCTAAAATTATAAGATAATGATAATCTATTAATTTTTGATATATAGTAATTAATTTAATTTCAATCCAATTTAGGATGTTTTTAGAATGACCAAAAATTCATTTTTAGATTCTAAAGTGTTTTAAAAAATTCCAAACAATAAAAATCAAGAAAACAACCTTAGATTGTAATATAATTCCATGGAAGAGTTTTATAATTAATTTTTGATATGTATGAATGAATGAAATATTGATATGATGTTTTTTGTGGTTATAATGACTAAAAATGCATTTTTATAATAAAAGGTTTTTAAAAACAAGTGAAATAATCAAAATTAATAAAATGAACTCATATCATCATGAAATTCATGGAAAAAATATTATCAGTTAAATTAATAATATATAAATGAATGAAATATCAATATAATATGAGGTGTGGTCAGAATAAACAAAATGTATTTTTAGATTTAAAGCATTTAAAATCATGCATTATATTGTTAAAACTGATAAAATGAGCTTTAATTGTCATGAAATTATATGATACCGAACAAGATTAATTTGTGATATATTGGTATGAAATTCATGTCAATATAATTTTCAATGAGGTCAGAATTATTAAAAATTATTTTTTACATTTAAAATAATTTAAAAACAAGTTAAATAGGAGAAATAGAAGAAAAAACCTTGGATTGTTATAAAATTCCAAGACAATGATTTTAGATTGATTTGTGAGATGTATGAATAAAAAACATATAAATCTATTGCGTAGTGTGGTCAGAATGACTGAAAATGTGTTTTCAGATTTACAAGTGTTAAAAACATGTATCAAACATTCAAAACTGAGAAAATGACTATGGACTAAAAAGGTCAAAAATATTTCTTATATTTAAAAGTGTTTAAAAAGAACTAAAATAGTCAAAACTAAATAAAAAACCTCAAATTGTCATAAATTAATATGAAATTAATCTTGAATTCATTTGTGAAATTTAGAAATTCTTTTATTATTATGTTCAGTGATATCATAATGAATGAAATCATATTTGTTTTATTTAAAAGTTTATTTAAAATTTAAAGTGTGTGTCAAAATAGTTAAAACTAAGAAAATGACTACAAAATATCATGAAATTATAGTAAAATTATTGTTGATTAATTTAAAACATATAGAAATTAACATCACTTTAATATCACACATGATATCATCAAAATTATAAAGAGGAATCTTTAGATTTAAAAGTGTTTAGAAATAAGTGAAATGGTCAAAACCGATAAAATGAACTTTGAATATTGTAAATTTTTTGGATAATGTCATCAATTAATTTTATACTTTTAAGAATAAAAAACATATTAATCTTACATGTGGCGTAGTCAGAATGAAAAAAATGATTTTTTTTTGATTCAAAAGTGTTTAAACATGTGTTTAACAAACAAAAAATTGTAAAATAACTTATATTTTTGTGAAATTTTAGGACAAAAATCCTCATTTAATGTTTTATAATTTTGATGGAATGAAATTTTAATGTTCCTTGTAGTGCTATCACAATGATTTAAAATGATTCTTTATTTAAAAATATTTAAATACAAGTGAATTAATTAAAACTAAATGACCTTGAATTGTTATTAAATTTTAGGACAATGATTATTAATAATTTTTTGACTTATATTAATGAATTAAACATCAATATAATATATTGTGTGGTTGTAATTGATAGAAATATATACTAAAGTAAAACCATGTAATGATGAATTTTACAATTTCATAAACCATTCTAAAGAAAAACATGTTGTGGTAAAAATTACTATACTATGGTTATGAGAATAATAATGAATGGGTTATATAATAAAGCATTACAATTATAAGTTTCACCCATTGAATTATATAATATATCATTTTATATCTTGTAAAGATTTATTGTCAAATGAATTATCCTATCTTTTCACCCTTAAAAATGTTTTTATATTTTTATATTGTCTATTTTCCTCTAATTTAATCATTTTTAATTCAAAAATAATTTTTTATTCCTTATATAAAAATACATTAAAAAAGGGAAATTTCATTATTTTTTTATTTCCATGGAAAACCATCAGTTTATTATTTTTTTAAGAAAATTATCTATAATGATCCAAATTGAAAAATTCATTTTTTAGGATTCCATGGTTATTGGGATTTATTTCCATAAACCAAACCAATTGCTTAATCAAACCGTATGAGGCCCAAATGAAGCATACAAGTTAGGCTAAGAAATGTTTTCACGGTATCATCACTTTTAATGATGGGATAAAACCTCATAAATAGAAAATCTAAAATAGCTAAAATTTTGTATGGAGATATATAAGAAGTTGGGTAAAAATTTTATTAGCTATGTATTCTAAATATTCATTAATTTCCAAGTCTCTTAGTTCCTGGGAAACTTGAGAATGAGAATTTAAAGAGTTTTCCAGGCCATAAAATTGGAATTCTCTATTGTGTTTCTAAATTTTTCTTCATGAATCTAAAGAATTTTAAATTTTGTGAGGGAATAATTAATATTTCTATGAAAAACTGCCCATAAGGTAAATTTTCTATATTTTTAACAACCCTGACCCTAGTAACTTAGAGTCAGTGGTTGTTTTATTATTATGGAATAGATATAAGAGATAAAATCACCAAGGATTGATTAGTTTCATAGTATTGAAGAAATTAGATACATATATGGTTCCATTATCACATTGGAAAAAGATTTAACTTAACAATAGAAAATAAACTACTTCTTGTCACTTATTCAAAGATTTCATCTTCACAACCTGGGGAAGGAAAAAAAGGGTGAGGTCAAATGCTCAGAAATGTTTATATGAGACATTAATAATTGAAGTAAAGTTAGTAAGGTTTAAACATTATGTAAATGTAAATAATCTAAAAAACATATTCTATTAGTACTCTGGGAATGAAAATGAATCCATAAGTTTTTTCATAGTGAAAATCTCATGGTAAGTAATAACTAAATATAGAATGAAGAAAATACTTATTTATTAAACATCATGTATCTAGAACATGAACCATTATAACCTCAAGAAAATTTAATTCTATACATAAAAACCCATATTATACTTTTTGGAAACAAACAGAAATAATTTGTCACTAACTATTTTGTCTCATAAGACATGTTGATACATCGAGGGGATATATAAAACCTGGCCCCACCCATCACTACAAGTCCAAAGCATTATTCAAACATATATTTAATTTAATGAAAATACTGTATGGAAAAATTTTATATGGACAATGCAATAATTAGATCCATGATATAAGAAATATGTAAATTTAATGAATGCAGATAATAAATAAAAGGGAAGTATACATACACCACACATAAGGAATAAGTGGTGAATGATGCATAACCAAAGGTAATATCATAATGTTTCCATTAAAGAATGAATTTAAATCATACTTTTACATTAATAAATTTAAATAGGCATATATAATGATAAATGATATCCAACCAAAGTGAAGAAAATTTGAAAATAGTTTTAAAGAAACTTTAGAAAAGAGCCTCTTTAGAGTGATTAAAGGAAAAATTTAAAAGCATCTTTAAATTGGGAAAAGAAATAATTCTTTTACATAAAACTAGAAATTAACAAAGATAGTTTTTTGAAAAATATTGGTTCCCTAATATAGATTATGGAGTGTACATGAAAATGGTTATGAAATTGGAAAGTTCTCTTAAACCGGGCTTTCTTATTGGGAAGAATTGAAAAGATAACCTTATAAAACATGTATTTACCCATCAAATAAATATGAACTAAACTAGATAAATCATTTGGGAACATAAAAAAATAATATATAGTAATTAAATAAAAATATAGAATAATTACATTGGGGTAAAGAGTGGGAAAGAATAACCTGAATGAAAAATGAAGATTTGTGGAGAATCGATTACCTTATGTCTGAAAGTGTTAATCACTTGCACTTAATTTCCTGAATAATGAAATTAGATTTATTAATAATTTAACTAATAACCTCTTAAAAATGTATTTGATTTATTATAATTTTATTAAGTTCATTTATATTATTTTTGATGAGTTATAAGATTCATTTTCATTGACCATGAGTGTTCGTTTCCTTGGTTTCCAGGATTGGTTCACTTGCATACATGTGTGGAAGTTCATGTTAAAATAAAATTAATTATCCATAATTGAAATTATATATTATTAATTAACTTTAATAAGATTAAATGGTCTTATATATCATTTCTTCTAGATAAGAGTTTGATTCATTAGATAAAACGTTAATGATGGATGTTAGTTTATTTTGGTGAATTTTTGATTATTATGAACTAGTTTTGTTTTATTTATTAATATTATGTATATATATTGGTTACAGAACATTATATGACTTAAAAAATGTATAATAATTTTTTTATCCATAATAATGGTTTTATGTCCATCCTTTATGGCAATAATGGAAAATGAAAGTGCATCGTCCATGGTGGTGGTAAATCGGCACATCACGAGCGATATTTTTATTTTTAGAATAAAAGGGAGAGGGGAAGGGAATTGATGATGGATTTTAAATTAAAAAAAATAAAATTACCATATATATAATATAATGTTATATCATTTCTATTCATATATATGAGGTGAGGTAAGGATAAGAAAATAAATTTAATTGAAATGAAAGTAAAGGAAAACAAAATAGGATTTTACCTCTTGAATTTATTCTCCTTGAGAACCTCCTTATAAGGTTTGGGATTGGTATTTTGGTGATTCCAAAGGATCTTGGACGTGGGTATGATAAGTTTTAATAGTATTGGGAAGGAATTAGGCATGAATCAAGGTTCAATAGGTGTGAGGAGAAGTGGTGGTGAGAGGTGGTATTTATAGTGGAGCAGAGGGGTGTTTTCTCATTATTTTATTCATTTGTTTATTATTTTAACTCAAGCCTATGAATATTTTAGTAATTGTTACTAAATATATTAAAATAATTAATAATATTTCTATTTTATGGGATTACATCATCCATATATCACCTATGACTCAATAATTATTGTATTTAGCTTATATCGTAAATTACCGTATTTCATTATTCACAAAAATTCAACTATTATAGAAAAATACCAAAAATTAACCCTAACTGTTTTTAGATATTTAGTATTAAAAAATAAAGTCTATTTTATAAAAATAATTTTATAAATATGATTAATTTAATTTTTAATTAAAATATTCATTTACTCGAAAAATACTAAATTTAAAATTTTAACTAATTTTGTAACACTTTAAAAAATTAATTAAGGCCATATAATTATCTTATAATCATAATAATACAAAATATTTATTTAGGAATATATTTTTTGAAAATAATTTTTCTTTTAAATCATTATATTAGTTATTAAATTGTAAATAAACATTTATGTTTTATAAAATTACCAACACTTAATTTATCATTTTAAAAATATTTATTTACTTATAATATGATATAATTATATCATATTTAAATTTATAAGATACATAAGTTTTATTTATAATTTCATATGTGAGATTACTATTCTATTGGTGAAATTACTATTCCTAAGGGTCACATTACTATTCCAATGGTCAAGTTACTATTTCATTGATATATGTTCATTTCTAGAAAAAGCCTCTTATTTCATTCATTCTTAATTTATAAAGTTTGTTTTGTGTTCTCTATGAGATTTTATATGATTTATACTAAATGAAATAATTTTGTGTGCAATGTTAGCTATCGAATGAATTGGATTTATTTAAGAGGATATGTACTGAAAAATCTTGGGGTGTTATATCCTTTTCTCCTAGATAAATTTAATCCTCAAAATTTTTCATAAATATTTTTCTTTAAATAGATGTGGGTGGTTCTTCTTTATAATTTCTTCAAGTTCCCACGTTTCTTCAACCATTTTCTGGTTTCTACAAAGAAACTTTTCTTGTCGAGTCGTCCAATTTCTCAATACATTCTCTCTTATTTCAATAATATTGATAGGATATTCACAATAAAACAAATCAAGTTCTAGTTCTATTTCTTTATAGGAGAGTACATGTGTTGGATCTGAAATGTACTTCTTTAAAAATGACATGTAGAACACATCATGCACTTTAAAGAGATTTTAAGACATTACTAATCTGTATAATACAACTCCAATTATTTCCATAATTTAAAATGGCCCATTGTAAATGGGTCTTAGTTTCCTTTTCTTTCCAAACCTTAGAATGCATTTCCATGGAGATAATGTCAGAAATACATAATATCCCACATGAAATTTTAAATTCTTTTTCTAGTTTTCAGTATAACTCTTTTTTCTACTTTGAGATGCTTTAATATGCGCCTGAATAGTATTTACCTTTATCACTATCTCATCAATAAGTTCTGGGCCTATAAGTTTCCTCTCAACCACTTCATTCCAACAAGTTGGAGTTCAACATATCTTTCCATATAATGATTCATATGATTCCATTTGAATACTTGAATAGAAAATATTATTATTTTTAAATTCCACCAAAGTTAAATACTAACCCCACATACCTTGAAAGTAAAATGAGCATGATTTCAACCAGTCTTCCAATGTTTGAATAATACTTTAAGACTATCTATCAGTTTTTGGGTGGTAAGCAGTCCTCAAATGAAGCTTAGTATCCAAAGTCTTATGAAAGCTCTTTCAGAATTTTGATGTAAAATGGGGATCTTGATAAAAAATAGATACAGGTGCACCATGAAGTCTGAAAACTTCATTAATATAGAGTGTTTCTAGACACTCAATAAGTAAATCTTCTGTTATATAAAGTAAATGTGCCAATTTTATAATATGATCAACAATAAACCATATTGAATCATTCCTTTTAGGTGTACTTTGTTGGACTATGATAAAGTCTATCATAATGTCATCCCATTTCCACATAGGAATAATTAAAGGTTTCATAACTCCTCTAGGATGCTATCTCACAACCGTCACTTGATGAAAAACTAGACACATTGACACATAGTCAAAAATTTCCCACTTCATATTATCCCACAAAAAATATTCCTTCGGATCTCTAAACATTATGATACTACCAGGGAATATAAAGATGTTTGAGCTATAAGAATCGTTCAATAGTTACCCTTTTAGATCAGGTATAGTTGGGACACATAACCTCTTTCCAAATTTCAGAATTCAATCCTTATACATGAAGTCTACTAAACTTCCTTCCATAATGGATTTAATTTATTTTGAAAACTGTCATCATCAGATTGAGAGATTTTTATCTTCTCTAGTAAATATTGATTAATAACCAGATTAAAAAAGGAGTTATGTTTCTCTTTCCCCAACAATCCTCATTTCCAACCGTACTAAATCCACGAATATTGGACCTCTCTCAATCCTCATTTGGGTAAGAATTCCATGATATTTCCAGATTATTGTATATTATACCTTATTTTCCTTTACTAGGTGGTAGTGTATTGAGATATCATAATCTTTTAGTAACTCAAGCCATCATCTTTTCCTCATGTTGAGTTATTTTTATGTAAAAATGTCTTTTCAAACTCTCATGATTTGTTTATATCTCATATATTTCACCATATAGATAGTGTCTCCATATCTTTAGAGAAAATATTACGACTGAAAACTCATGATCAGGAGTTGGATAATTTTTTTCATGAGTTTTCAATTACCTTGATACATATGCAATAGATTTATCATTTTTCATAAGGATATAACCAAGTCCTTTCTTTGATGAAAACATTTATATAAAAAACCCATCATTTCATGATGATAGAGTCAAAATTTGAGAATTGAAAAATATTATCTTAAATTACTCAAACCATTATTCAAATTCTTTAGTCCATATGAACTTAACCCCTTTATGTGTGAGCTTGTTTAAGGGGTTATCCAGTCAGGATTTTTTCTGAGAAAAATGCTGATAGTAACCTGCTAAACCAATGAAACTACATACCTCAGTTATGTTCATTGGCATAGGCCACAATTGGATTTCATTTTTCTTCATAGGATCAACTGTGATTCCATATTTAGATACATCATGACCAAGAAAATAAATTTCATGAATCTAAAATTCACACTTACTAAATTTACCATACAAATCTTTCCTTAAGAGAGTCTCAAGAATAATCTTAATGTGATTATCATGATCTCAATAGATTTTATAATACAATATAATATCATCTATTCATAATACAACAAAAGAATCAATATATTCCTTGAATACTTTGTTCATTATATCCATGAAAATAGAAGGTTCATTAGTCAATCCAAATAGAATTACTCTGAACTTGTAATGTCCACACCTCATTTGAAAATATATCTTTAGAATATATTCCTTATTTACTCACAACAGATGATACCCAGAATAAAGGTAAATCTTAAAAAATATTGATCTCAGTGAATTTGATCAAATAAATAATCAATTCAAGGTACAAGATACTTTTTCTTTATTAAAATAAAATTTATTTATATATAGTTAATGAAAAACCTCAAGGATCCATCTTTCTTCTTAACCAAGAGAATAGGGCCCCCCCATGGAGAAACACTAAGGTGAATAAATCCCTTATTAATCAAATCCTTTAGTTATTTCCTCAGCTCCACTAATTAAATTTTTTTATTCTATAAAGAGATTTTGATATTAGTATTTCATCAGGTATTAGATCAATGGTAAATTCAACTTTACGATTTGGGGTTTCCTAGGTAATTCCTCAAGAAATACATCAATTTATTCCTAAACAATTGGTAAATACTCAATTTAAAGATGAATTTACTCATTCCTAGATTTTTTTCTATTCCTCCATAAGTATTTCATTCAGTAGAGCTACTATTGGCGGATCTAAATAATAATAAATTGATGAAGTTTCTTCTCTAAAGATAAGAGATGCTATATCTTACTCACAAATCACAATTTCCTTCTTCTTGCAATAAATTCTTGCATCATATTTTGAAATCTAGTCCATCAAGAGGATTATATCAAAGTAAACCATAGGTATGGTGATAAGTTTAGAAAATGAATCACATTTATATGATATAATGGGAACATTCCAACACATTTTTTTTGCAACATGACATCACTTAAGAGTTTTAACTGATAGCTACCTTATTGAATCAAAATGGAAATATTTAATTTTATTAGAAAAATTGGTAGATATAAAAGAGTGTGATGATCCATAATCAAATAAATCATTGGAAATATTTTAAGATAGTATTAATCTTCTTTACAGCACATCATTATGTACTTCTACTTCAACTATAGTGATTGCATAAGCATGGCCATCTCCCCTTGGAATCTTTTATGGTTGATTCCCCTGAAACTTGGGACATTGAATTGAATAATTACCTATATAATTACAATTTAATCATTTAAAATCACTGATTTTTTATTCCCCTTGAAATCATTAGCTCGATGAACCATTTATCCCCATTTATGGAAAACTCCCATGCCTTTCACATTTTTACCAGGATGATTCTTTCCACAATTTCCTCATAATGGAAATTACATCATTCCTTTCTTCTTCTTTCACAATTTACCTTTTCCATAGTTATAATAATACATATTCTTCTCTTTATTTACCTTGAATATATAAGATCTAGAAAATCACTTCTCCATTTTTATGGAACTTATTACTATTTCATTATCTGATGAAAATGTTTGAGAAGCCATTTCCCTTAGGATACTTGGCTTAATATCTTTAATGAAATGATCAATATTTTCTTCCAAATCATGTATGTAATCAATAACATACCTATCTAGTTTTGTGATGGTATCCTTATACTCTACAACACTCTATTATTCCCTTTTATTTAAGCTAAATAATTGTCTATTCATTTCAGTTCATTGATCGCGTGGGAAATATTTATCAAAGAATGTTTCTTTAAAAGTTATCCATTCCATGCCTTCTATTTTATCTTCCTTCTTAGTATTCCAGATCAAAGAGAACCATTAATCAACATCTTCCTTGAGATAATAGACCACAAATACCACCTTTTAATTTTCATTTCATCTTAATCCCACAAATATATTTTCATGTGATTTGATCCATTGCTCAGATACCACTTGATTAGTATTCCCAATAAAATATGGGAGATTTTGTTACATGAAATGATCCAATATAGGTATAATATGGTTATTTTTAATAAACTATGTTTTTTTTCTTAATATGGACATGATATGCTTAGCTCTAACACTGACTATGTTAACTCTATTAATAGGCAAATCCCTATATTGTTAGTGGGTATTGATTTCTTTACTTCCATTAGGCTCCACCACTAAATAATGGAACACCCTAAGTCAGCTCATAATCATCATGAGTATTAATCCAAAAAACAACTATAAGGAGTTATTATAATTATCATGTTTATTTAGCATCTAGTTCCCAAGGTTTGTACTAAACTTTATCTGGCATCCCCTATAACAACCCCAACCTCAGTAACCCAAAGTTGGTGGTCATTTTATTATAATGGCATAGATATAAGAGATTACCTCACCAATAATCGATCATTCTAGTAGTATTTTAAAATCTAGATACATATATATGGTTCTATTATTACATTGGTAATAAAATTGAACATAACAAAATTAAATAAGCTTCTTCTTGTTACTTATTTAAAGATTTCATCCTCACAACCTAGGGAAGGAAAAATAAAATAAAAGGATGAGCTCAAATGATCAGTAAGTGTTATATTAGACATTAATAATTAAATCAAATTTAGTAATTCAAAGACATTATGGAAAGGTAAATAATATGAAAAACACATGACATCAGTACACTATGAATGAAAATGCATTCATATATTTTATCATAATGAAAACATCATGGTAATTAAAAACTAAAAACTGAATGAAGAAAATTCTTATTCATTAGATGTCATGTATCTGTCATATGAACCGTTATACCATTATGAAAGTTTAATTATGTGGGTAAAAACCTGTCTGATTCTATTTGGAAACAAACACTAAGGGCTTATCGCCAACTATTTTGTCTCATGAGACCCGTCGATGCATTGAGGGACTATCTATAACCGGGCCCCACTCATCAGTGAAATTCCAAAGCATTCTTCTATATAGATCCAATTTAGTAAAAAACCATATTTAAAAATTTTATATGGGTAATACAATAATCATATACATGATATAAGAAATTTGGATATTTAATGAATGATGATCATAAATAAAAGAGAATTATAAAAACACCACACACATGGAATAAGTGGTGAATGAGGCATAACCAAAGGGAATATCATAATGGTTAACATGAAAGAATGTATTTAAATCATACTTGTACATTAATAAGGGAAAATAAGCACAGATCATGATAAATGGGTATGAAATTGGTTTGTTCCCTTAAATCAGACTTGCTTATTGGGAGGAATTGAAAAGAGAGACTTATAAATGATGTATTTACACATAAAAGAAATATGAACATATCTAGATACATGATTTAGGAACATATACATATAATTAATAATAATTGTTGGTCAGAGTAGAGTACTCAAGAGAGGGGGGGGGGGTGAATTGAGTATCTATAAAAATTTCTGTTTAAAAAGTATTCTTAAAAAGGTTCCCTAATAAATTTAAATACAACCCCGTTAATCAAAGTAATATGGTTATGAAATTTTGACTGTTTAAATAACTTCTCAGAAGATTTATTAATTCTCAGTAATCTTAATATTAATTATTAAAATTACTTTTGAATTTATTCTAATTAGGAAAAATAATTATAACTTCTTTCCAAATTATTTATCAAAGAAAATTTAGTGATTTCTGAATTATATAGTAAAATTGAGAAAACTAAATTAAAAAAAACAACAGATATAAAAAAAGTGGTTCATTCTCAAGACGAGACCTAATCCACTCCATATGGTGATCACCTACCACCAAGAAGTTTATATAAGTAAATGTGATTTACACCCTGGATCGGGGTTAACAACAATACATAGGACTGTCAAGGTCACACAACCTCTTCCACAGTTCTTCATGGGTAGGAAATACCAGGTCACACAAGGACCTCTTCCAAACTTGTCCATGGGAATACACAAGTTTAAAAAGATGTATGAGAGAGGATATCTTGTATCCTTCAGTTTAATGCTGGAGACAGTGCATGTTTTTACACACACACACACAGACACACACACACACTGCTCGAAAGATAAAGAAATACACAATAGAGAAAAAATAACGAGAAAAGGTTAGAAGTGCTCTGAGTGTTAGTCTATATATCTCTGGACTTCTATAATGAAGTATATGCAGAAATCGAGTCCTCTTACGGAAAACAGAGTATCGCAAGTCAGATATATTTGGTTTATGTTCTTCATGGAGTTGATAGTGAAAAAATATTATCGACTCTAGGATTCAAGGATGCTTTGTGTGTTCTTTAGAAGTTTTAGGTTTAATGTGTTGGTTTTTCTTTCAATAATGATCATTCTTATTTGTTATTGCGCACACACTTGTTTCTATGTTGTCACTACTATCACCACTTTTCTTTTGGCCATGCTGTTCTTTTTATTCTTGGAATGCATGTGTTTGAGTCAAAGGATGCATGTATTCTGCACCTCATACCTCATACTATCAGGTGACATGTCTACAAAGAAAAATTAATTATGTCTGTGCATTTAAAATCTTTAAATATGACCATTAGAAATTAAATTGAAAAACGAAAATATAGATTAAGAAATTGTGTCACAGTCTATTTGGGAACAATGTCTTCATGAAATGATGTCTCCTTGAAACGATGTCTCTTTGAAATAGTGTCTCATTGAAACAGTGTCTCGTTGTTTGTCTTTGAGCGATGAGATAGCTAGGATGTCATAGTTTTGTAGAGATGAGGAACTGGTAGCATAGATGCAGTGTTTGATCACAGTGTCTAGTCATGGTGTTTGGATGGTCACGGTGTGTGGTCATAGTGTCTGGGTCACGGTGTCTGGGTCATTTTTCAGGAAAACATAACTGGTGGCAGACTCACGGTTTCTCAAACTTAGATAAATATCTATTACAGACTTAAATAGTGATATTCATAGAATGAATTAAACTTAATAATTCATAAGAGAATTTAATTATAAACAATATAGTTTACAATAGTTATTTAAGGCATAAATAGACCAATCATCTATACACAAGATTTTAGATAGATTAAATAGGATTAACAAGTTTTACAAAATGTATATGATTTGTGATCATTAAAACATGATTAATGCATGAGGAGCCCAACAATCTCCCCCTTTTGATGATCAAAATTCATGTGAGTGAGAGATCTATTCTTAGGTAATGTGTCTCTTCCTTAGAGTGCATATAGAATACATATTTATCCCCCTTTTGGGATTATCAAAAAGTGTAAATAAGAAATTGACAATAAATGTTCACAATGCATTAGATGGATAAAAAGTGTCATTACAAACAGTAAGTAACAAGAATACAGAAAAAATCCCTATCAAAATATAGTAGTAACTTTTCTTTAGCACTGGCTTGTCTTTTCATTTACCTTAGCAGTAGCATCAGAAGAGGAAGCCATATGAGAAGAGGTTAAAGTGGAAGAAGGGGGTGAACTAGTTGATAGAGAAGGTAAAGGGAGTCATTCAAAAACAAAAGGGGACAAGGTAGGTGCAGTGGAAGACTGAGGAAAATGTTGATCAAAGATAACCGGTATGATCTGACTCAGAGCTTGAGAGATAGACATAGATATAGAGTCAAGGACAAAGGATGAGAAGTTAGGGAAACCAGATCTCAGGGGTGCAACTGCAGGAGCGACAATTGCAGTACTTTGTAAATAAAGATAAGGCATCAAAAGCTTGATGAAGTTAGGAATGATCTCAACACCATACTGCATAGATTTCTCAAAGTCATCCTTGTTGTCTATAAACTTATCCAATAAAGGAGTGAAATATTTGAGCTTTTGGACTTGAGTTTTTAAATCTTGAATGACAGAATGGATTCTCAGATTCTCTATAACGTACTTGAAGTGGTTGGTCATGTCATTCTTAGAGGAAATCCAATTGAAGTAGAAATAAACCTTATTATCAATTTCTTACTGAGCATCATTGGAAATATTAGAATGAATTATCACCAAATCAATAACTATGTCACTATTCTTGACAACTTCAGATAAAGATTCCTTGTCAAATCCACTGAGCACAGATTGAAGTTATTCTTTGACAACTATTCTGAGCAGATCACTATCTAAAGAGGGTTGATAGGATTGTACAAAAGTACGAGAAGCAGTAATAGCCGAAGTAAGGGACTTTAGTTGATTTAGATATTTCTGGAGACAACCCTTATACTCATCAGTTAACTTGTTAAGACCAATAACAAGGTCATGCATCTCTTGAACAATCTACTTGTTTCTTTCAGCTACATTATTATCCAAGGAGGTTAGATTAGGTTAAATTAGGGAGGATAATTCATATGGAAGTAGACTAACAACACCCTCAATAGGATAAGAAATAGGTTTTGGTCTTGAGTTCATCACTCTCTGCATTTCTTCAACCATACCTCTGAGAGTATTTACTTCCTCACTTAACAGTTTGTTCTCAACTCTGAATTATTGAATCTCATGAAGCATCTTGGTTTGAATCTATCATAAGATATTTTCCAAAAACAAGGTCTCATATCTCTCACTCAAGTTGGTTACAGTATATGGTTCGGTATTCATGAGTTTTTCAACTCCAACTAATAGGGTAGCTCCAAATGCTTTCAGATCATCCTTGTCCACAAAGTTTGGAGGTTATTGTGAAGGTTCAAGGATAGAATCCAAGATAGGATCAGGTTCCTTGGTAGAGATAACTTCAATAGAATATTCCAGTTTCAATTGAAACAAAGTAGACAAATCAATTCCTTTAACCGAGACTTCCTAGGAATCAGTTACATCAAGATAACTAGGGAATTTATACCATGTATCCACTGAGATTGGATCATCTGTTTTAGGCACTTCAATAGGTTTTAGATTCAGGTTCTGCTCCCCCTTAATAAGTGAATATTTCTTAGGACAGAGATATTTAGATCTTTGATTAATTTCCAAGATTTTATCACTGATATCATCAGCTATTTCCTTTCAAGCCAATTTAAAGGATTTATCCATTCTCTCTTCATCATATGGAATAATTTCAGGAACATATTTTTCCTCCACATGTTCCTCATAAAAAACTTCTTACACAGGAGAAAGTTCTTCTTCTATATGATCTTCAACAACATCCTTTTCAATACCTTAGCAACATATTCTTCTTCAACAGCAGGTTGTTCTTACAAATCAACAATATATTTAGGAACATGCATTTCCTTCTCAGTTATGTCTTGAAGAACAAGTTCACTATCTTTCTTATCCAGAACAGTTTTTCCTATAGGTACAACAACCTCTTCCTCTTATTCCTCATCAGAATAATCCACAATTTCATCTGGTTCCAAACTACTTAGGTCTTGAAGAGTTTTCCACCAGATTAAACCTTTCATAAACCCAGTCATTATCTTCCACCCATGCTTTTCTCTATGGATTCAAAATTATTTTCATTCTCTTCGCTGTAAATTTTAAAATACAAAACTCATAATCCTTAATAGATTCTTCATCTTGTCCAACCAACTCTTTTTAATGAAGTATAGCTGAGATAATCCTTGAATAGAGCAGGGAGGTTGACTTGGAGGTTGTTTTGATCAACTCACACATATGGTGTATAACATATTTTTATTGGTTGATCTTATGTCTATTTTTCATGAGATGTATCAAAAATACATGCTAATACTTGAGTGTAGAAAAATCACCTTTTCTAGAGCTAATCTTATTTTGAAAAAATTTAATCAGAAGTCTAGTTTTACCATCTATCTCATCAGCTATGGATCTTCACTTTTTTTCATTCCCAGTTAAGATTTCCAATGCTTCTTCCAAAAAAGAGAACTCACTTGGAGGTGGAGGACCTCTCTGGTAGTCCTCACAAATACCCTCACAAGGTATCATAAGGCATGCAGCCCATAACCTCAAATAAAAGGTACAACTCTGGTCATTGATCCAACTTTGCACAATATATCCATCTTTTATATCAAAAGAGAATTGAACATACTGATAAAATTGTGCAACTAATTTCGGGTAAATTGGCCTATCCTCCTTTGTGAACCAATCCAGCCATCCATTATCTCCATGTACTTTCAATACCAAAGAATTACTTTACAAAATCCACTTAGGGAATATCTCTTTTTTGGGTAAAACTCTTCTTTCTACCAGATTCTGATTCAGAGGACCTTCAAGTGATAAATTCAATAGTATTTTCAACTTCTTATTTAAACTACGCTTCTCAAGAATTGATGAAAATGGGTGTTTCATCCTAAGAATTCAAAGAAGTTTCAAGAGAGAGAGATAAAAAAACTGAAGGGTTCAGATAGGGGTTACAGTTTGAGAGAAGAGAGCTCATGTGATGAAAGGAGTGAAACTTGTTTTATTTTATCATTTAGGGATATCAAGTGTTTCATGATCAAAAATGCGGGAAAGTAAAAGGGTAAAATAATTAATCACTGCGAAATGGGTTATAATGTATAAATAAAACAATAAAGCATATTTATAGTGAGACCGTAATCAACTTTCATGGTGAGTCCGTAACTGGATTTCATAGTGAGACCATAACTGGCTTTCACGGTGAGACCGTAACTATGTGATTTATAAACCGTGCAAACATATTTTTTTGAGATAGTAAGTGCCAGACAGTAACCAAAAAATAGTAACTATGAGACCATAAACATGGAACAACAAGTCTTAAGACTATAAAATTATTGAACAATTAGGTAGTTAATTGTGAAATCATAAACTGTGAAAGAGTAAACTCTGAAACAGTATACATACTGCTTAAGATTTATCATTCCCAATTCATGTATGATGTAATATATTCTTTTATAATTTAATGGTTTTGTGAATATATCAGCAAGCTGATATTCAGTTCCAATGAATTCCAAAGTGATGTCACCTTTTTGATAATGATCTCTCAAAAAGTGATGTCTTACATCAATATGTTTTATTCTAAAGTGTGAAACAAGTTTTTTTTGAGATGTTAATAGCACTTTTATTGTCACAATTTATATGTACATGCCTGAATTGATATCCATAATCTAGTAATGTGTGTTTTATTCACAAAATTTTTTCACAACAACTACCTGCAGCTATGTATTCAGCTTCTACAGTAGATAATGCAACATAGTTTTTTTCTTACTACACCATGATAGTAGTGACTTTCCTAAAAAGTGACATGTTCCAGAGGTTATTTTTCTTTCTAACTTACAACCACTAAATTCAGCATCAGAATAACTCACTAACTCAAATGATTGTCCTCTGGGGTAGAACATTCCTAGATTGGGTGTATGCTTGAGGTATTTGAAGATTCTTTTAAAAACATTTGAATGATATTTCTTTGGATTTTCTTAAAAATGAGCACACATCCATACACTACACATGATGTCAGGACGACTAGCAGTTAAGTAGAGTAAGCTTCCAATCATTCCTCTATAAGTGGTTTGATCAATAGATTTTCCATCTTCATCATGATCCAACTTACAAGTAGTACTCATTGGAGTGTCACTACTTTTAGTGCTATCCAAACCAAAACGTTTTAGAAGATCTCTAGTATATTTTATTTGATTTAAAATGATACAATCATTATTTTGATATATTTGAAATCCAAGAAATAATTTTAGTTCACCCATTAAACTCATTTCCAATTCGTTTTGAATCATTTTAGAAAATTTAATACATAAAGAGTTTTGTGAAGATCCAAAGATAATGTCATCTACATAGATTTGAACTATAAAAACATCATTGGAAATTAGTTTTATAAAAAGGGTAGGATTAAATATTCCTTTTTTAAAACCTTTGGAAATAAGAAAAGTACTTAATCTATCATACCAAGATCTTGGATCTTGTTTTAAACTGTATAAAGCTTTTTGTTATTTAAAAATATGATTTGGAAAATGAGGGTTGGTAAAACCAGGGGTTTGCTCAACAAATACATACTAAACTATATACCCATTTATAAATTCACTTTTAACATCCATTTGATATAGTTTGGAATTCATATGTGAAGCATAAGAAAGCAGAATTCTGATGGATTCATATCTAACTATTGGTGAAAAGGTCTCTTTATAGTCAATTAATTCTTCTTGACTATAGACTTGTGCAACCAATCGATCCTTGTTTCTAACTATATTACCAGCTTCATCTACCTTATTTCTAAACACCCATTTATGGACTATGGTGAATGTGTCTTTGGTTCTGTCCAAAAGTTTCCAAACTTCCTTCCTTTCAAATTTATCAAGTTCTTATTGCAAATCCATCACCCAAAATTCATTATTGATAGCATCATTAATGTTTTAAGGTTCAAGTTATGACAAGAAGACTTGATGTTCAACCTGATTTCTAAGAGAATCTCTAGTTTGAGTTCCTTTATCTAAGTCTCCTATGACAACATCTAAGGGATTTTTCTTGAGAGTTATAATAGCTCTAGAAAAATAAGGACAAGTGATTTCAGGTTCTTCAACAGGGTCAGGATCATTGTGACTTGAATCTAAAGAGTTTCTAGAACTGGATGTTTTTACAGATTCCTTTACAGGATGGTTAGAGGATTTTTAATTAATTTCCATATTTTATACATCGTCCTCCAGGTTCTCTAGATTGGTCTTAGGCTCATGTGGATCTGTTTCATCATATTCGACATGGAAGGATTCTTCCACACATTTACTTATTTCGTTAAACACTCTATAGGATTTACTAGAGATTGAATATCCTAAAAAGATTCATTCATCACTATTGGATTCAAAATTTAAAAGATTTTCCTTAGTATTAAGGATAAAAACTTTGTATCAAAAAACTTTGAAGTAGATAACTTTGGGTTTTCTATTATTCCACAACTCATATGGATTTATTTTAAGAATAGGTCTAATCAACACTCTATTTAGGATATAGCATGCTGTATTTACATCTTCAACCCAAAAACAAATAGGTAAGTCATATTCACTAAGAATGGTTCTAGTAATCTCTTATAGGGTTATATTTCTTCTTTATACAACTACATTCTGTTGAGGTGTTTTAGGGGAAGAGAAATTATAAAAATAGCCATTTGTGATAAAAACGATTCAAATTCTTGATTTTCAAACTCACAACCATGATCGCTTCTTAATTATTTTATTCGAATACCACTAATATTTTCTACAATTTTGGCATATTTTGTAAAATGAGAGTTGGATACACTTTTGTGAGCCAAAAAGAAAGTCCAAGTATATATAGAAAAATCATCTACAAGAACATAAACATTGTGCTTCCCATTTAAACTAGAAACTATAGATGGTCCAAACAAATCCATATGAACCAATTTTAGAGGTTGACACTTATTTATTTTGTTTGAAGGAAATTTTGTGTTTCTTTCCATTTTGATAAGGATTATACACTTTAACATTTGGAAACTCAAGTTTGGGTAGGTCTTTGACTAAACATTTTCTAGTAAACTTTCTAAGGTAGTGTGTATTACAATGTCCTAGTCTTCTATTACAAAGACAATATTCTTTGTGAAATACACCTAAACATGATTCATTTTGATAAACTGAATAATCTAAGTTAACAAAATATACATTTTCATTTCTTAAAAAAGAAAATAAAAATTCATTTTTTTAATTGAAAACATTACAAGAATAATTTTCAAATTTAAGATGAAATCCACCATCACATAGTTGTAAAATACTAATCAAACTATATTTAAATCCATAAAAAAAGTACTTTGGAAATCAAAACTAAGTTAGAGTTACCGATTCTCCCAAGACCAATAATATTTCCTTTGGAATTGTCACCAAATGTGACATGTCTTATATCAATTTTTGTTAAATTCTTGAAGCATTAATAGTCTCCTAACATGTGTCTTGAACACCCACTATATAAGTAACATATGCTTTTATAGGAACTATTTATGAAACTTTCCTAAAAAATAGATAAATAAAAATATATTTTGGTATCGATACCTGTTTGGGTCTAGTAATATTAGTGACTAGTATTTAAGAACCCATATCTGCCTCATAGGTTTCCTATAAGCATTATGTAAAGTACTTGAAAAATAAACTCTATTTTTTCCATAAAATCTTAAAACAGTAGAGAGTGTATCATAATTTGAAATAGCTGAATGTTTTCCAGAACTAGGAGTAAAGGTGTATATCCTAGACTTAGAAACAAAATTAGTTCTTCCAAATTTTTTTTACCAGGTTGATAGCCAATTCCAATAGTATATTTAGGAGCAATCTGTTTACCTAGAATTTGTACCAAGGTATCTTTACCATTAGTAAACCGTTCACGATCCTTTTTATTTTCTCATTATATAGTTTTAGTTCATTGTTTTCTTGGATTAATTGATTATTTTTATCCCTTTATATACTATGTTCAGACTTAATAGTGGAGGTAGGATCATGCTGTTTCTTTAAAGACTTGTATTTATCTTTTAGTTCATTACATGTATTTTAAAGAATATTAAAGTATTCAAACATTTCCTCATTAGACATATTTTCAGAGTCATTATCATCTCCAGAATAATAGGAATTTTGAACAGGAGAGTCCAATGTTACCTCATATGTGTTTTTTATAAAACACATATTGGATTTGTTAGCCTATTCATCATGTGAAGATTCTGAGTCACATGAACTGTCCTCAGAAGCACTACATGTTTCTTTAATTTCCTTTTTATACTTTTTTGTCTTTGTCCTCATATTTATTTTTGTACTTGATCTTGGGACAGTCATACTTTATATATCCCTTTCGCATACACTCATAACAGACTATCTCATCAGACTTGTCACTTCCAATCTTTATTTCAGCTTCCCTTTTGATCATATCTTCCCTTGAAGTTAGTATTTCTGAAAAATGTATTCTCCTTGTAAAATATCTTAAGCGTTATAGCTAAATGATCAATCTCCTCATCACTATCAGGTGATTATTGTTCACTACTAGAAATTTCTACAGAGACTTCTAATTTTCCTTTTTCATTGTGTTTAGAGGTGGTGGTCTTGAACACAACTGATTTTCTTTTGGGTTCATCCTCCTGTTCCTTGTTAACTTTAATCTCCTCTTCATACATCATCAGTTTCCCAATGATTTATTTTAAAGTTAATTTTTCTATGTCGCATGATTATCTAATAGAGATATAGGTTCCTCTCCATCTGTTAGGTAGGCATTTGAGAATCCTCATGATCTGTTCTTTAGTAGTGACTTCTCTTCAAAGGGAAATCATTGTGTTTAAAATTTATTTGAACCTGAGATACATGTAAGAAATAGGATCATAAGGTTTTATTTTAATGTTATCATATTTAATAGTATAAGTATTAAGTCACATTTCTTTTACACTAGAAGTTACTTCATGCGAAACAGACAAAGTATCCCAAATTTCATGGGCAGTTTTACATGAATAAATTCTATTTAATTCCTTATCTTCTAAAGAGAAATATAAAGAATTCATGGATTTACAATTTTTATTATAGGAAGTCTTGGTAGGGTCATCCCATGTAATTATATCAGTAGAGGGAATATTATACTCATCTATAATTGAAGACCATATTTCAAAACTCATACGTTCTAAATGCATTTCCATTTTAATTTTCCATTAAGCATAATTAATTCCATTAAATAATAGTTGTCCGTTTGATGCAGGACCTTCCAATATATTATCCATAATAAAGAAATACTTTGAATGATATATAAATTTAGAATTAATAGAAATTTATAGATCTTTAAAGTATAACTAAAATCACAGTTGAATAGGGTCAAAATCATAGTATTAATATGAATAACAAACAAAAAACTTTGATACCAAATGTTGGTTGGAGTAGAGTACTCAAGAGGGGGGTGAATTGATTATCTATAAAAAAGTTTCTTTAAAAATTATTCTTAAAAAGTTACCCCAATAAATTTAAACACAACAAAGTTAATCAAAGTAATACGGTTATGAATTTTTGACTATTTAAATAAATTCTTAGAAGATTGATTAATTCTCAGTAATCTTAATATCAGTTATTAACATTACTTTTAAAGCTATTATAATTAGGAAAAACAATTATAACTTCTTTCCAAGATTAACCATCAAATTATATTTAGTGTTTTATGAGTTATACAGTAAAATAGAGATAAATAAATTAAACAACACAACAGATATAAAGCAAGTGGTTCAGTCTCAAGACGAGACCCAATCCACTCCACTTGGTGATCACCTGCCACCAAGAATTTTATATATGTAAACGTGATCCAAACCCTGGATCAGGGTTAAAAATAGTACACAAGACTATCCATGTCACATGACTTCTTCCACAGTTCTTCATGGGGGAAGAACTACCAGGTCACATAGGGACCTCTTCCACACTTTTCCATGAGAATAAACAAATGTAAAAAGATGGATGAGAAAGGATATATTGTATCCTTCAGTATAATATAGGTGACAGTGCATGTTTTCATACATACACACACACTGTTCGAAAGATAAAAATATTACGCAACATAGCAAAAATGATGAGATAATGTTAGAAGTGCTCTGAGTCTTAAACTATGCATATCTGGACTTCTAGAATGAAGCAGATGCATAAATCGAGTCCTTTGTGGGAAACAGAGTATCACAAGTCAGAAAAATCAGGCTCGTGTTCTTTTTGGAGTTGATAGTGCAAAAATGTTCTCCACTCCAGGATTAGAGTATGATTTATGTGTTCTTCAGTAGTGTTGGGTTGCATGTGTCTATTTTTCTTTCAATAATGATCATGCTTTTTCATTATCACACACACACACACTTGTTTCTCTATTTCAACTACTATCACCACTTTTCTTCTAGCCACAATGTTCATTTTATTCTTGTAATTCATGTGTTGGAGCCGACAAGATGCATATATTCTGCACATCGTACCTCGTATTGTCAGGTGACATGTATACAAAGAAACATTAATTATATCAGTGCATTTAAAAGCTTCAAATATGACCGTAAGAAATTAAATTGAAAAATGAAAAAATAGATTAAGAAATGGTGTCACAGTCTATCTGGAAACATTGGCTTTATGAAACAGTGTCTCCTTGAAATGATGTCTCCTTGAAACAATGTCTCCTTGAAACAGTGTCTCCTTGTTTGTCTTTGAGCGGTGAGATAGCTATGATGGAATAGTTGTATAGAGATCATAAACCAGTAGCACAGATGCCGTGTTTGATCACAGTGTCTAGTCACTGTGTCTGGATGGTCAAAGTGTGTGGTAACAATGTCTATGTCACGGTGTCTAGGTCACAGTGTTTGGGTCCTTTCCCAAAAAAACATATCCGGTCGCAGACTCACAGTTTCTTAGACTTATCCAAATATATATCCTAGACTTAAACAATGATATTCCTAGAATTAATTAAACATAATCATTCATAAGACAATTTCATTGTAAACAATATAGTTTACAATAATTATTTAAGGCATTAAGGGACCAATCATCTGTACGCATGATTTTAGATATATTACACCGGATTAACAAGTTTTTAAAAATGTATAGTATTTGTGATCATTAAAACATTATTAATAAATGAGTATTCCAATAATAATTATATAAAAATAAATAATAATTACATGGGGTAAAGAGAGGGAAAGTGTAACTCGAATGAAAAATGAAGATTCAGGGGGAATACCTTACCTTATGTCTGAAAGTATTCTTCACTTGCAATTTTTGTCATGGATAATAAATTTATATTCATTAATAATTTAATTCAGAACCAATTAAACATGTATTTTATTTATTATAATTTTATTAAATTCATTTATGTCACTTTTGATGTGTTATAAAATTCATTTTCACCATTCGAGAGTGTTTGTTTCCTTGGGTTTCATGATTGATTCACTCGTATACATGTATGTAAGTTCATGTAAAAATGGTATTAATCCTCAAGAATTGAAATTATATGTTATTAATAAAAATAAATAATATTTAATAGTCTTATATTTCATTTTCATTCTAGATATGAGGATGATTCATTTGATAAAACGTTTAAGATTAATGTTAGTTTATTTTGGTGAATTTTTGATTATCACAAAATAGTTTTATTTTATTAATTAATGTTATATATATACTGATTCTAGGACATTATATTAATTATAATATGTATAATAAAATATTATTTAACCTTAATAATGGTTTTATGTCTATATTTAAAGGTGTTAATGGAAAATGATAACGCATCGTCCACAATGAAAGTAAATTAGCACATCACAGATGATATTTTCATTTTTAGAATAAAAGGAAGAGGAGAAGGGAATTTATGATGGATTTTACATTTTAAAAAATAAAATTATATTGTATATAAGATATTGGATTATCATGCATGTTTGGATAGAGTATTTTAGGGAAGGATAAAGAAATAAATTAAATTGAAATGAAAATAAATGAAAAAGAAAGAGGATTTTACCTCTTGAATTTAATCTGATTGAAAACTTATTTAAGGGGATTGGGACTGTTATTTTCAGGAGACCTTGTAATGAAAAAAAATCTATTAATGGTAATTCCTCTTAATATAATTAAATTTATTATTATTTAAAATGGTTGTATAACATATGCTTTAGTGGACCCTTTAAGAATTATAAAACAATTTGACTTCTTTAAATTGATTTCCTTGAGAGTGTGTGTCACACCCTGACCGCGGACACCTATTATATTATTCTTTTATCGGTCCTGCATTGTTTGAACGGGGTTTACTTGGGTCCCTATTTGAACTTTTCCAAGGTTTGTTCTTTTTGGTGGGTCTTCAGCCGGTGTACGGTCACTACACCGTTAGAGGTGACCGTGTATTTGGTCCTGATGATTGCGCGATGACGTGACACTTCAAATAAATAATAAATTAAGTAAATAAATTAAGTTAATTGAAAATGGAATCCAAATAAAAATTATTTATCGATAAAACAAGGTTAATGTTTAAATTATAATAATGAGAATATATCTGCACAAATGGTTATTTTATTATTATTTAATCAGGTAATAATACTATTATTATTAAGTTGTTATAAATATAATTATTATTTAAAATGAAATGTAATAAAATGATCATTTTATTATCTTTATGTTTGTTATTAATTTCTTTTATTGTTATTAATATTGTTTTTATTATTTCTCTATTGATATTATTACTGTTATTATTATTGTAGCATTGATATTATTATTATTATTATTACTTAAAATAAAATGGATAAGAACCAATTCTATTTATTGGGTTTATTAACATTTGTTGGTTCTATTTTTATTATAATTATCATTATTACATTATGGTTAATATATATATATATATTATTTTAAAACTAATCTACAATTTTCCCACACCCCCATTCCGGTGCCCTGCGCAAGACGCCTCCCCTCCTCCCTTCTCTTCAGTGGCATCCCTTTCCCCACAAGACCCTGCTGCACCCAAGGTGTCCAACCCCCTCCCGTAGCACCTGCCTCCTACCTCGACGCCTCCCCCTTGCTGCCCCATGCCTCCCCCTTGCGACCTCCTTCGCGCGATGGCACGCAGGGCCAAGCCCCTCCGGATCTTGCCTCCACACCTTCCTCATGAGTCCGGGGCATGCGATGGGTTCTTTGGGTTACACTCATCCCGAATTTGAAACTGTGGCTTGATTGACACCAGGTAGAGTTGCAGGTTTAGTATTATATTTTGACCGATTTTGGAGAGTTGATTGATTCCGACTTTGGAGCCCATGGATTTGGCCAGATGTAGTGGAACTATAATCCACCACATTATAAAAGATTCTGGCCTTCAGTCTACTGATCACATGTTAAACCCACTTATATATTCCCCACAAGGAGTCAGGTATAAGAAAATGATTCTTTAGGTTATTCTTACCACGGACATTGAAAATCTTGGCAAGGATGGTGAGATCGTGAAGGTCACTCTTGGATATTTTCGCAACTATCTAGTGCCCAAGTTTCTAGATGTCCCAAATATCGAAAAATTTGCATATCTTGTTCATGAGAAGTGAAAAATTTTCCTGACAGACAAGGTAAAATAAAAACAGATGAAGAAGTGGATCGTTCTGAAGAAGAAAGATTAAAGGAATATCAAAGAGCTTCCATATTCCTAGAGAATGCTATTCTAGGTGTGAGAAGGTACATGAATCATTATGGAGAATTGCGTCAGCCCATGACGAAGCGAATGATCATGAGCGAGGTGGCAATGTAGCTCTGGGGTATCCCTTGGATATAAATCCTTTTTGTAACACTTGGTTTTGTATTTTGTTTATGTAAGTGCTGGATACCTTTTTGGACGTGCTTTGGTCCTTCCACATTAATTGTTTTTGGGTGTTGTTTAATTTTTGTAGGGTGTTGCTCCGACATAGCCACGAATCCCCTCGCTGGGTTCACAAAGGGTGTCTCGGGTCACGTCGGACTGCGCTCCGTCCTCCACCGCAGAAGGAGAAGCGATTCATATTGCTTCGGATTGTTCTCCTTTATTTGCGGGGCACACCTTGTTTTACCGCATGTTTTGGGATGGTTCTGTTTTTTCAGCACCAGTTTCATGGTGGGTTTTACTCTGTTTATTCATATGGATTATTTTTAAGACAATGTTTCTGTGTTTTTAGATACTTTGTGTTGTTGCAGTTCATTGGAAAGGTTTTTCTGTGATATTACGGTTGTCGGCAAGTGGCGCATGCTTGTGCGCAAGTTGGGACGTACCTCATCATCGTCATAACCAAGCTGTGAGTTGAGGTAGGTCCCCCACTGCACTCACCTTTAAATTTAGAATTTATTAATTTCTTGATATTTTATTAATTTTAATAAATAGAAAATAATATAGGATGAAAATTTTTTAAATGATTATTTGGTGTAAAAAGATCCGTTTATTTTATACACGACTCTTGAAATATTTTCTTGACGAGCGTACAACAAGTAGTGAAATAATGCTAGTTTGTCCCTTAAACATAATTCTCGGAATTTCAAATGCGGTTCTAGTTTGAAAGATAAATGTTTTCTTCTAAAAAAGTGTTTCAGGTTTTCTTGATAAATGAGGTTTTTCTTTAAAGTTGGTGAAGGCCCGTTTGACACTTTAATAAAAAAATAAATTATTTTGAAAAACTCTATTTGGGGTGACTCAGGGGTGACCTTTGGGGTATGTTGACTGCATATGTTGTGTGTGATGTTTGTTCTACTTGATTGACTTTGTTGGATCACCCCTTTACTATTATTATACGTGTGGACATGGGAACCTAACATAGTGAGTGAATCTTCTGATAAAGATTGCTGCACTAGTTTAGAATATGCCCTGAATAGTGGCCCCATATTAGGTGAATACTGAGTTATTGATACTATAGGGATTGGGATACTCAGTTAGGCCATGAAGGTCTATACTGGGCGTTAGGGCGTTATGACGTCATCGAGTTTGAGCATGCTTTCAGGATGAGTCAAATTTATAGTACATTATGGATTTTTCACGATCTCCTAGGTTCAACCCATGTTTTATTTAGTGTTTATTTGTGTGTGGAGCCTGATTAAGAAGTCTAGTTCGGTTGCTGGCTCGTGTGTTCCATTTTTCCCATTGCCCTTAGAGTGTGTTGTGTGTTGTGTGTAGTTTTCCCTTTTGGCTAATAACTAAAGTTTGGTTTTCTAATTTTTCGCAAAAATGTTTTAAAATTCAATGCACTTGTTCCTTTAAAACATTAAAAATTGTTTTCAAATTATAAATGGCAATGGACTGATACTTTTTTTAGAAATGAAAGTGTGTGTGTGTGAAAACCAATATATTGTATTTTTTTTTCAAACCTAGAATTAATAAATTTATTTATTTAAAGGTAGTTCATTGGGAATAGTTTTTTGGGCACGCCTACTGAGTTTTAATACTCACGCCTTTAGTTATTTTCTATTTTTAGTGTTTGTGCAGGCTATAGCTTGGGTGCATTCTCCTTGGGAAACGTTTGGTCGTGGGTTGGAGAGTGACCCACGAGGTCTCGTGGAGATAGTGGTTGTCTCTTTCAGTTAGTTTTATTTTCTTTTGTTCTTGTTTAGTTACTTTAATTTGTTTATTTATTTTGTGCTACTATGATTTATTTCTACTGCCTTATTTATTTATTTTAACTGGGTGAAATCGTTCCCACCGCCTCTGTTATGCCTTGGTGCTTGTCGCCAGCCCGGGAGGATCGGAAACACCTCTTGGGCCATGTCGCAGACCGGATCAGGTGACTGGTTTAAGGTTGACCTGGGTTGGTTCGTGAGAAAATGGTATCAGAGCCAGGTTGGCTCTTAGCAAACCTCGCTTTTCAGCGCGCCCTTTGTTATTTGGGATGTCTGGTAGAAGGATATTAGGACTGTCGGGGCTTAAGAGGTAAGTTACGGGTCGGTGCCTGATCACCACTGCTCGTGATGAGACCTGAGTTACCAGGGTTAGTACGGGATTTGAGTCTTTTGTCTTTGGTTGTTTTGGATTGAGGGATGAAAATAAAGGCGAATCAGTTCACATTGTGGCCTCACATGGGGTGGTGACCCATGTGGAGTCCAGGTGGCCGGTTTAAGGTCCTCTTAGTGTTATGCATTACTTGGGGCATGGCTCACCACCATGTCACCGGGTTAGGTACAGACTCTAGTTCCTCATTCTGATGGTTTATAGTCAGTTGTGTTTTGTCTTAAACTCAATTGATGTGAGTGTGTGTTAAAAATGAATGTGATTTTGAAAAAAAGGTGTTTCTTCCAAATTGTTTTTGAAATTAGTAAAGTGGTTTTTTTAAAGATAAAACGTATTGTTTTGGAAAAAAAAGTTGGTATGTGTTTGGATTTGGAAAGGAAAATTAGTGTTTGAACCTTGAAACTTTTTATGGAGGGTCACATGTATGTGGGTATGTACGAAGAATGAGTGGGGGAACTAGTTCTCAAGTGATGTGAGCAGGATTGAATAAATGCACATGTGGCGATTCATAAAGTGCCATAGGTGAGTTTTTAAAATTTCAAAGAAATAACAGTTTTAGAAAAGTTATTTATCTTTGTGTTGTATATGTTTGGATTATGGGCCTATTTCCCTTGGATTGTGTTGTTACCTTGATTGAGTTTTGGCTTGATGTTGGTTTTGATGGTGTTTTTCATGTTATCATGAGTATGCTGCCCAGAATGCCTTCAAAAGTTGTTAATGAGTTATTCCTAGTTCCCAGTTATTTTTTTATGTTACCTTCTTATTGAGGTAATCGAAGTTTGTTAGAGGCAGTTGTGTAGTTCGGAAAGATAGTATGTCCTCGGGTTTTTGGGAACTCCCAGGGTAGTTAAGGTTCGTACCGTCCCAGAGTTATTAGAGGGCTCAGTTATGGACTAGTATAGGTGGGATGTCTCATCGTCGTTAGAGTCTCAGGTGTAGTTGGTGGGTGGTGGTTTTTGCGAAGATTTATCGTCTGGAAAGGATCTTTGTCTGTACCGACTCCCAGTTTGTTGGATCATTCTCTCGCATGCCGTATTCGGGCTGGTTCAGGCATTCTGAGCCTCCTTGTCGCATCTCTCCGCAGTCTTTCTACGTGTTAATGTTCAGGCCACCAGGTAGAGTTCTAAAAGAAGCTTCTCTCAGGGGGAAGGAGTTAGGGACCATAGGATGAAAATGCCTGACTGTGAGGTAGGATATGCTTCCGCCATCAGGGCCCCAACCACAGGTCTAGGGGTAAAGCTCGCGCACAGTCAGGATTTGCTGAGGGTGTGTGGAACCTCGGTCTGGATAATGTTTTCAACTTTGGAATAGAAATATCCAAATTTTACTTGTTCTATTCTCATCGCTTTCGTAAGCTCATCCTTATTGGGGTGGAGTGATGAGCCCGTTTCCCCACAATCTAAGCGGTCTTATCAGTTCTCAGTGTGGTTTTTAAATTGTTCAGTCTCTTTGAATGATGTGGGCTCATGTATAAACTGACCCCTTCTAATTTGAGTTGTTCTCAGCGGTGTTCTTTAGGGGGATGTTTGTTTTGTGAAATTGATGGGAGGTGTTGAGTTAATTCTTCATTATTATGTTGTTGGGTTGTTTTGTAGAAAGTTTTCTGGAAAAGGCTCGGGTGTGTTATTTGGTCCATGTTGGAAAATTTGAACGAGTTTGGTTTGGGAGTTCCCGCGTTTCCCCTGATGGGGGGGGGGGGTGTTCAGGTTTCATGGGTTTCCGTATTAGTGAATTCTTGTGGTGGGGAGAACCCTCCAATGTTATCCCCTAAACTTTGTGCAGTGATTGTTTTTGAGTTGGTTGGGTGTGACGTGTGTTGGTAATGATCACCCCGAGCCTCTTGGTTTCTTCTGGTTTGGTTTGGTCGTGGACTCAAGTTGTGTCAACTATTGACTTGGTGACTTTCTGGGAGTAGAAAGTGTCTGTGGTGTGGAGAATTGTCACACCCCAACCACATAAACCTGTTATTTTATTCTTTTATCGGTCCTGCATTGTTTGAATGAGGTTTAGTTGGGTCTCTGTTTGAACTTTTTCGAGGTTTGTTATTTTTAGTGGGTCTTCAGTCGGTGTACAGTCACCACACCATTAGCGGCGACCGTGCATTTGATCCTGGTGATTGTGTGATGGTGTGACACTTCAAATAAATAATAAATTAAGTAAATAAATTAATTTAATCGAAAATGGAAGCCAAATAAAAATTTTGTATCAATAAAACAAGGTTAATGTTTAAATTATAATAATGAGAATATATCCATGCAAATGGTTATTTTATTATTATTTAATATGGTAATAATACTATTATTTTTAAGTTGTTATAAATATAATTATTATTTAAAATGAAATGTAATAAAATTATCATTTTATTAACTTTAGGTTTGTTATTAATTTCTTTTTTTGTTATTAATATTGTTTTTATTATTTCACTATTGATATTATTACCATTATTATTATTGTAGAATTGATATTATTAGTATTATTACTACTTAAAATAAAATGGATAAGAACCAATTCTATTTATTGGGTTTATTAACATTTGTTGGTTCTATTGTTATTATAATTATGATTATTACATTGTGGTTATATATATATATATATATATATATATATATATATATATATTATTCTAACCCTAATCTACCATTTTCCCGCACCCCCATTCTGGTGCCTTGCGCAAGCCGCCTCCCCTCCTCCTTTCTCTTATGTGGCCTCCATTTCCCCGAAAGACCCTGCTCCACCCAAGGCGGCCAACCCCCTCCCACAGCACCTGCCTCCTACCTCGATGCCTCCCCCTTGCAGCCCCACACCTCCCCCTTGCGGCCTCCTTCACGCGACGACACACAAGGCCGAGCCCCTCCGGATCTTGCCTCCACACCTTCCCCGTGAGGCTGGTGGGTGCGATGGGTTCTTCAGGTTCCACTCATACCGAATTTGAAGCTCTGGCTTGATTGTCACTGGGTAGAGTTTCAAGTTCAGTATTAGCTTTGGAATGATTTTGTCGCGTTCATTGATTTAGACTTTGGAGCCCATGGCTTTGGCTAGATGTAGTGGAACTATAATCCACTACATTATAAATGATACTAGCCTTCAATCTTCTGATCGCATGTTAAACCCACTTATATATGTCCCACAAGGAGTCAGGTATAAGAAAAAGATTCTTCAGGTTATTCTTACAATAGACATTGAAAATCTTGGAAAGGATGGTGAGATCGTGAAGGTCGCTCTTGTATATTTTCGCAACTATCTAGTTCCCAAGTTCCTAGCTGTCCCAAATATCAACAAATTTACATATCTTGTTCATGAGCAGCGTAAAAGTTTCCTGAAAGACAAGGAAAAATAAAAACCAGATGAAGAAGTGGACCGTTCTGAAGAAGAAATATTGAAGGAATATCAAAGAGCTTCCATCCTCCTAGAGAATGCTATTCTGGGTGTGAGAAGGTACATGAATCATGATGGAAAATTGCATCGGCCCATGACGAAGTGAATGATCATGAGCGAGGTGGAAAAGTAGCTCCGGGGTATCCCTTGGATATAAATTCTTTTGGTAATGCTTGGTTTTTCATTTGGTTTATGTGATTCCCTGATACATTTTTGGTCATGATTTGGTCCTTCCGCATGAATTGTTTTTGGGTGTTGTTTAAATGTTGTAGGGTGTTGCTCCGACATGGCCGCAAATCTCCTCGATGTCTTTGAAAAGGGTTTCTCGGGTCACGTCGGACCGCGCTTTGTGCACCGCCGCTGAAGGCGAAGTGATTCAGATTACTTCAGATTGTTCGCCTTTATTTGTGGGGCACACCTTGTTTTACCGCATGTTTTGGGTTCGTTCCGTTTTTTCTGTACTGGTTTGAATGTGGGTTTTACTTTGTTTATTCATTTGGATTATTTTTGAGATAGTGTTTCTGTGTTTTTAGATACTTTTCGTTGTTTCAGCACATTGGGAAGGTTTTTCTGTGATATTACGGTCGTCGGCAAGTGGCGCGTGCTTGTGCGCAAGTTGGGACGTACCACATCGTCATCATAACCAAGATGCGAGTCTAGGTAGGCCCCCCACTGCACTCACCTTTAAATTTAGAATTTATTAATTGATTGATGTTTTATTAATTTTAATAAATAGAAAATAATATAAGATGATAAATTTTTAAATGATTATTTGGTGTAAAAAGAGCCATTTATTTTATTCATGACTCTTGAAAAATTTTCTTGACGATCGGACACCCAGTAGTGAAAGAATGCCAGTTTGGCACTTAAACATAATTCTCAGAATTTCAAATGTGGTTCTGGTTTGAAATATAAATGATTTCTTCTGAACAAGTGTTTCATTTTTTCTTGAGAAATAGGGTTTTTCTTTAAAGTTGGTGAAGGCCCGTTTGGCGCTTTAATAAAAAAATAAATTATTTTGAAAAACTCTCTATGGGGTGACTTAGGGGTGACCTTTGGAGTATGTTGACTGCATATGTTGTGTGTGATGTTTGTGCTACTTGATTGACTTTTTTGGATCACCCCTTTCCTTTTATTATACGTGTTGACATGGGAACCTGGCATAATGAGTGAATATTCTGAGAACGATTGCTCCAATTGTTTAGAATACGCACTGGCTAGTGGCCCCATAGCATGGGGAATACTCAGTTATTGCTTCTATGGGGATTGTGACCCTCAGTTAGGCCCTGAAGGGCTATACTAGGCGTTAGGGTGTTATGACATCATCGAGTTAGAGAATGATTTCAGGATTAGTCACATGTATAGTACGTTCTAGATTGTTCACGATCTCTTAGGTTCGACCCATGTTTCATTTAGTATTTTTTTTGTGTGTGGTGAATGATTGAAAAGTCTAGTTCGGTTGTTGGCTCGTGTGTGCCATTTTTCCCACTTCCCTTGGCGTATGTTGTGTGTTGTGTGTAGTTTTCCTTTTTGGATAATAACTGATGTTTGGTTTTCTAATTATTTGAAAAAATGTTTTAAAATGCAATGCACTTGTTCCTTTCAAATTATAAAGGGCAATGGACTAATACTTGTTTTAGAAATGAATGTGTGTGTGTGTGAAAACCAATATATTGTATATTTAGTTCAAATATGGAATTATTAAATTTTATTATTTAAAGGTAGTGCATTGTGAATAGTTTTTTGGGAACAGCTAATGAGTTTTAATACTCACAAATTTAGTTATTTTCTATTTTTAGTGTTTGTGTAGTTTATAGCTTGGGTGCTTTCACCTTGGTAGACGTTTGGTTGTGGGTTGGAAAGTGACTTGCGAGGTCACACAAAGATAATGGTTGTCTCTTTTGATTAGTTTTATTTTATTTTGTTCCAGTTTAGATACATTACTTTGTTTATTTATTTTGTGCCACTCTGTTTTATTTCTATTTCTTTATTTATTTATTTTAACTGGGTGAAATTGTTCCCACTGCCTCTGTTGATTCCCTGGCATTTTTCGCCAACCCAGGAGGATTGGGAACGCCTCTCAGGCTATGTCGCGGACTGGCTCGAGTGACCGGTTCAGGGTCGACCCGGGTTGGTTCGTGATAGTGTGACTCACCTCCACATAAGAAAACCTATTATTTTAAGAAGTTTGGAAATTCGAATTATAAAATAATGTTTTCCACTCCCCTTTTTCAAAAACCATGGGAAAAAACCATGGGTTGGTTGGTGGTTTTGATTAGTTTTATGTGTGGTGTCCCAAACCTAAATAATAAAGAATTCCCTCTCCTTTCCTATATAAACCCACCCAGGCTCCCACTTCTTCTACACTCAAAGCCTTTGGAGTTCATCCAAATTATTTCCTCCTATCAATATAATTTTACCAAGGTGGCCCAACATCTCATGAAGTCTCTCCTAAGCCCTCCCAAGCCTTTGGGATCACACTTCCAAGTAAGAGATTCCTTCCTTTCTTATTTTTATCCAAGTTTCTTTATATTGTAATACCCTTTTAAATTTAATTAAAAATGTTGGGGTATGATTTAAAACCTCCCTTATATTCCACTAAATATGTTTGAAATGATGATATACCTATTTATCTATTATTAAGGCCTCCCATGTACACCTGTTACCCTGATGAAATTCCGTATGGAATTTCTCTCTTCTCATTCACATTCAAGAAATTGTTTTGTATTATGAATATAAATTACATTAATTTTTTTGGGAAATGTATCTATATTACCCCCTTACTGTCCATTTCATGTACATATGATTGGAAACCCCTTTCTCTCTCATCAATCATTTTTATGAATTCTTATGTTACGCCGTTTTGCTATCGAAATTGCACCATGATTTTTCTCAAGCCTAAGTCATTGTGTAGTGAATAACATTCCCATTTATCTATCAAGGGAATTCACCTTTATGAAAATTTTCTTATTGATTATAGAGTTTAATGTATGAATTCCACATTCCTTTATCCAGTAATAAATGATGATGTTTAATGAATTCGTGTTTTATGATCTATGTGTCACACTTATGCATGAAATGAAATGTTTAAGAAGTGTTTAGCCTGATAGCGCTCTAATGCATTGGGTAAAGATTAGTATCATGATACTTTAAGTGAAATGAAGGTTTACTGATGCTAATTAAATTAAAATGAGGGGTTACTCATGATAATTCAAGTGCAATGAGGGTTTACTCATTCTAATTCAAGTGCAATGAGGGTTTACTCATGCTCCATGTGCAATGACCCTTAGCTCATGCTAATGCCATATTTAGTTTGGTTGCCACCTTTCAATGTTGTGATAATCATGTGTTATCATGACTTTATGTTCATGTTTTTTTTCTCCGTTGATATTTCTATTTCCTAACATGTATTGAATTCTTCATTTTATGCCTTGTTTACTCCCTTACAAGGATTTATAGCTAACCCTTTTCTTATGCATGTCCTTAGGTTATCCCATGCAATGCTAAGTATGAGGGAGTGTAGTGGTTATGTAAAGGAATTTTTCAATAAAAATGTTTTGTTTCATATTTTAAGTCATTATGTAATGTTCCTAATCCCCAAAGACACTATACCTATCAATCATCCTTGTTGTATCAAGTGAAGAGTTTATGTAATAAATCATGTTTAAGTGAGTAACAAAAGAAGGATTGTTATAGTTGGTATCAAAGAATAGGTTTAGTTATTTTTGGGATTAAGATTAGAAAACCCTAGTGAAAGCCTAAGGGATAATAATAAGTATAATAAAAACATCCCTAAATTTTGGTTAGTATTGAGTTAGTGGTTTTTCAATAAAATACATCCCTGTCTGGATATGAGCAGGTAGAGGTGACTCTGGTACAAATGTACATAGGAGTGAAAAATCCAACAAGGAGTTTTGTTCTTGACCTAGGGTATCCTGATACAAAAAATAGGACTTTCTTCACTCTTGGTTATGACATTCCCATGGTATATTCTTTGGTAAATTCCCAAGATTAGTATGAACCATTGTTAAGGGAATAAAAAAAATTTCCCTTCGAATAAATGTTGGGAAGTTGATCATGGATAACATAGATTAACTCCTATAGATTCAAAATTTATGGAAATAAATGTTATTTATAAGTCATCCATTTTTGTTGTTATATTATCCTTCTTTGTTACCCCTAACTTTCCTTTTATTATATCCAATGTCTGGTAATAGGAGGACTCGTGCTAACAACTGATGCGAAGATCAATGTGATGACCATTCTAATGAGATGCCCAATACAATTGGAGCAAGAATCATGAATTTTTTCATGATACTGTCTCAGTTAACTCAAGATTTGAATATAAAATTGGGTTAAGAGGAACGTTCAACCCCCCCCTAAGAAATAAAAAGTAGTAATATAGATCTTTATGAGACAAATGCCTCCTACTTTTAATGGATCAACTGATCCATCAATCGCTGAACAATGAATCAAATCCATTGAAAACATATTCTCCATCCTTTAATGTTTCGAATAAGAGAAGGTAATTCCAGATTCGTATAGTTTGGAGAGTGAAGCTGATCAATGGTGGGCATTGATAAAAAATACGAAGCCTCAGGTGGAGATCGAGGTGTTGGAATGAAATAATTTTTGGAAAATGTTTTTCGACAAATATTTTCCTCACACCCTCTGACGTAAGTTGGAAGGGGACTTCCTTTCCCTCAATAAAAAAGACGAAAAATCCATCAGATCGTATGAGGAAAAATTCACAAGGCTTGTACAATATTCCTCCGTCTTTGTCATTACCCTCGAATGCAAGGTTGACCGCTACTTTGGTGGGATGAAACCTAGCCTACAGAAAGCTCTAAATATCCGTGACTTTGAAAGATATGAAGAAATTTTTTGATGTGCCCTAAAAGATGAAATGAATATTAGAGAATATCAGGGGTATCATGGGGATAAGAATCATAAGGTGGACTTAAATTCTAGTGGTTCGATTGATAAATCTAACGATGCTAAGAAGATCCAGCACCCCACTTGCCCAAGGTTCAAAAAGAAGCACCCCAATTTTTTTTGAAGGGGTTGAAGAAATGATTTAGGTGTGAAAGAGAAGGGAACATAGTTGTTAACTACCGACAAGAAAAACCCATGGCTATAAAATAGGAGAGTAATGCTCTGTTCGAACCTCAACACATTTTTCATTTCCTCAACTGCAAAAAATAGGGCACCTTGCAAATTAGTCCCCTAAGTCAATGGTTTTAGAAGGAAAAAAATAACCTACGAGGCAACACAAGTGATATTTTACCATCACTACCACCAAAGTGAGCCCCGACAATGAAGTGGTGATAGGTACACTAGTTATTCATTCAAGAATATAAAACATATATTTTGATTCTGGTTCTATACATTCTATTATATCTCAAAAGTTTAGTAGAACAATCCCAACACCACCACACATCTTGGAAGTAAAGATGTTGGTGAGAATGGAAAATGAAGAAGTCATTGCATCCCATGAATATAACTCCTCCCCGGTCACAATCTGCGGATTGAACTTTTTGACAAACCTCATCATACTCCCTCTGGTAGAATTTTATGCAATTCTTGTCATGGATTGTATTTCATTATATAGAGCCAATATAAATTACCGTGAGAGGGAAATCAATCTTCATATGGGGAATCAACCCCCAATTCTATACAAGTTCAAGGAGGAGGATGAATCTTCCTTAGTACCATCATCTCAAGTGTTTATATTAGTCCCCTATGAGCAGATGTATTTGGCTCATATTATTGAGTCCAAGGAAGAAACCATCCTTGAAGACATGCTTATTGTGAGGTAATTTTCTTAAATGTTTCCTAAGGAATTTCATGGTCTTCCTCCTAGAAGAGATTTTGAATTATCAATTGACCTTATTCTTGGGGAATTACTAATATCCAAGATGCTATATAGAATGACTATTTTTCATCTTAAAGAGGTGAAGAAAAAAATATCGGAGAATCTAGATAAATTGTTTATATGACCAAGTGCTTCACCATGGGGTGCACCAGTCCTCTTCATCAAGAAAAATGATGGGTCAATGCGCCTTTTCATTGATTATCATGAGATAAACAAAATCATGATAAAGAACAAGTATCATCTGCCTCAAATTGATTAATTTTTCAATCAGATATGTGGATCACAATACTTCTCCTAGGTAGATTTTTAGTCGGGATACTACCAAGTAAGGGTGAAGAAGGATGATATCCCCAAGGCTGATTTTTGTACAAGGTACAGGAACTATGAATTCATACACCTTTCAAACTCACTAAATCTCCATCAATATTTATAGACTTGATGAATATAGTCTTTAGAGATTGCGTCAAAAAATTTGTGGTAGTCCTTATAGATGATATTCTAATATACTCCAAAACCAAGTAGGAGCATGGGGAAAATCTAAAAACTGTACTAGAGAGCTTGAGAAAGAGAATATCTATGAAAATCTCAAGAAGTGTGAGTTCTGGTTGAAGTAGGTCTCATTCTTGGGCCATATCATCACAAGTAATGGGATATCTGTGGATCCCTCCAAGACATCTGAAATTGAGGGATGGATGTGGTCAACATCGGTAACATATATCTATAGCTTCCTTGGGTTGTATAGATATTATCGCTGATTTGTGAGAAAGTTCTCATGATTATCAAACCCTCTTACCAAGATAACCCAAAAGGGAGTCATGTTTTCTTGGAGTGATAAATGTGAAGAGATCTTCAAGGAGTTGAAAAGAAGGCTTATCGTTGTTCTTGTGCTCACATTAACCACGAGTGGAGAAATATTTGTGGTATTTAGTGACGATTCAAAGAAGTGCATGGGATATGTGTTGATGAAAAATGAAAAATTCGTTGCCTATGATTCAAGGAAATTGAAAGTTCATGAGTAGAACTATCCAACACATGATCTGGAGTTGGATGCGGTGATATTTGATTTAAAATTTTAGTGACATTACCTCTTTGGGGAGAAGTGTGAAATATGTACGGACCAAAAAAGTATTAAGTATATATTCACACAAAAAGAGTTGAATATGTACCAATATAGATGGTTAGATCTGATCAAAGAATATGACTTCTCAATCCATTATAACCTTGGGAAAGAAAACAAGGTGGTTGATGCTCTAAGTAGAAAGGACCCAACAATTCTATCACTGATAATAATTGAAAAGGATAAAATATTCTTAGATTTGATGAATATGGACAATGGAATCATAAAGAAGGGAAAATCATCAATCATTTCACAAATTATTTATCAACCATTTCTTTTGGAAAGGTTAAAGGATGATCAAAAGGATGGTGTGAGAATTCAGAAGATGGTGGAAACTATCAGAAGAGGGAAATACTCAGAGTTCAATGTCAATGAAGAAGGAATCCTGATATTTGTTTCAAAATTATGTGTTCCCTCAAATCAAGAGTTAAATAAGATACTTTTGGATGATTCACACATTTCAAATTTCCCTATTCACCCGGGAAACACAAAGATGTATCAAGATCTCTGAGAGAATTATTGGTGGGATAACATGAAGAAGAATATTGCTGAGTATACATCAAAGTTCCTAGTGTGTCAGTAATTTAAGGATGAGAGGCAAACGTCTAAAGGTATTATGAAACCATTACCCTTACCATCATAGAAATGGGAGAACATCACCTTGGACTTTGTCACCAGAATTCCGAAGACATCCAAAAGAAACAATATTATCTAGGTTGTTGTGAATCATCTTATCGAGACTACACACTTCATTGGAATTTTGGAGGATTTATCACTAGATCAACTGGCATAGATATACATTAGAGATGTGGTAAGGATACATGGAGTACCACTATCTATTGTATCTGATCGATATACAAGATTCACCTCTGAGTTTTGGAAGATTCTTCAACATGATATGGATACTGAGCCGAACATCAGTATGACTTATCATCATCAAACTGATGTCCAATCTGAGTGGACTATCCAAACACTTGTGGACATGTTGAGATCATACTCAATGGAATTCAAGGTAGGATGTGATCAACATATGCCTCTTGTTATGTTCTCATACAACGAACGTTTTCACTAAATAATCCAAATGGATCCTTATGAAGCCCTATATGGGAAGAGGTACAGAACACCAACATGTTATGATGAAGTTAGGGAGAGAAAACTCCTAGGTCCAGAGACAGTCAAAGAAATGGCAGAGAAGGTTAAGACCATTCAGAAGAACATTAAAGTTGTTCATAGTCGACAAAAGATCTATGCTGATAATCGTTGATGAGACCTAGAGTTTGATGTTGAAGACATGGTATTCCTCCATATATGACCATGGAAGAGAGTTATGAGATTTGGGAAGAAGGGAAAGCTTAGTCCAAGGTACATTATCCATTTTGAGATCCTTGATCATGTTAGAGCAGTGGCCAATCGACTAACACTCTCACCAAACCTATCTCATGTACATGATGTATTCTATGTATCACTCTTAAGGATTTACATGCCTAAACCATCGCATGTACTCAATCCAGAGGTGGTACCATTATAGAATGACCTCTCCTATGAAGAGAAGCTGGTAATGATCTTAGATCATAGGGAAAAAGTTCTACAAAATAAGACAATGCCCCTCGTCAAGGTGTTGTGGAGAAACCACAAGTTTGAAGAGGAAATGTGGGAATCAAAAGAAGAAATGAAGTAGAGTTAACCACATCTATTTTTCTTGTAATAAAATGAAATTTCAAAGGCAAAATTTCTTAAGGGGGAAGATTGTAATGACCCAAAATTTTATTAAAGGAAATTCCTCTTAATATAATTAAATTTATTATTATGTAAAATTGTTATATAACATATTCAATTCTTTGGATTTATGTTTTTGGATTTTAAAATACCATTAAGAATTGTGACCGTTTCTAATATATCCATTGAAAAGTGATCACATTATTATTATAAATATAAGGAATTAACAAATCCAATTTACTCTAACAAAGGAAGCGACGACCTCATCCAATAAAATTGCTCCATACGAAGCCCATTTGTCAAATATCAGAAAGGATGTGGCTTCATTGGGATTTTCTATGGACCAAGCCCAAGACTAGCTTCAACATGTTAAGCTCGAATGGAACCACCTTTGGGAGAAGTGGAAGTTGATAGAGATTACCACCCGAGCGATGTTATTCGAGCCACCCCAAGAGTCTGTCACCATCACAAACCTTACCATTCGGTCATATGCATGTGTTATAATGGGTTATGTAATGAGACCCTAGTACTATTTTTATTTAAATTATTTTTGTATAGATAATATACTTTGATTTTATTATTGTTACATTGTAGATAGGTTTTTTAAAGTAAAAATAGCATTTTTAGTTAATTAAGAAATTTATTTTGATGAATTAATGGATTTTTGAATTAAATAATATTTTGTTTAATTTTTATTACTAAATTACTTTTAATATAGTATAAATGACCGTATAATTATTATGAACATGATTGTTATTTTTATTAATGTTTGAAATCTATTTTTGTCAAAACCCATGAATTTTCGATAAATGTAAGTTTTTTATTTTAAATGTTAAAATTGACATATTTAGAAAATTATTTAGATAAAATGAATATTATTTTTGAAATAAGAATGTCGAAAATATCCAATGGTGAATTTTTCATAATTTTTTGAGAGAGTCGAATTGTTTTTTAAAAATTAAATACCGTTTAAATATATAATGTGTTTTATGACATCGTAATGGCCCAATAGTGAGGTAATAAAATACAATAAAAATTATTTTTGGACAAAATATGTTTTACCATTAAAATAATGTTATTTTAGGTTTTTTCATTTATTTTACAATGCTTTAGTAGACCCTTCAAGTCTTATACAACATTTTAACTTTTTAAATTGATTTCCTTGAGAGTGTGAATCACCTCCACATAAGAAAACCTATTATTTTAAGAAGTCCAGACATTGGAATTATAAAATAATGTTTTCCAATACCTTTTGGAAAAAACCATGGGCAAAAAACATGGGATGGTTTGTGATTTTGATTAGTTTAATGTGTGGTTTCCCAAACCTAAATAATATAGAATTCCCTCTCCTTTCCTATAAAAACCCACCCAAGATCCCACTTCCTATTCACTCAAATCTTTTGGAGTTATTCCAATATATTCCCTTTTATATCAAGAATCCTCCTAATTCACCCCCACCTCCCAGGAAGCCTCTCTCAAGCCCCTCCCAAGCCTTTGAGATCACAACTCCATGTAAGGGATTCCTTCCTTTCTTATTTTTATCCAAGTTTCTTTATGCTGTAATACCCTTTCACTTTTAATTAAAAATTTAAGGATATGATTTAGAACCTCCCTTATAATCCCCTTACTATGTTTAAAATGATTAGATACCTCTTTCTCTCTAATTAATTCCTCCCACGTACACTCGTTACAATGCCGAAATTTCGTAAGGAATTTCTCTATTCTCATTCACATTCAAGCAATTTTTTTGTATTATGAATCTAAATTCCATTAAAATTTTTGGGACATGTATCTATATGACCCCTTACTGTCCATTTCATGTATATATTATGAAACACCAATTACTCTCTCATAAAACATTTTTATGAATTCTTATGTCATGCCGTTATGCTGCCGAAATTGCATCGTGATTTTTATCAAGCCAGAGTCATTGTGTAGTGAATACCATGCCCATTTATCTATCAAGGGTATTCACCTTTATGAAAATTTTATTATTGATTATATAGTTTCATGTATGAATTAAACATTAATTTATTGTGGAATAATGTTTATGTTTAGTGAATCAATGTTTTATGATCTATGTGGCACACTTATGCATGAAATGAAATGTTTAAGAAGTGTGCGCCCTGACATCGCTTCAATGCATTGGCTAAATATTAGTATCATGATATGTAAAGTGAAATTAGGGTTTAATCATGATAATTGAAGTGAAATAAAGGTTTAATCATGATAATTTAAGGGCAATGAGGGTTTAATCATGATAATTCAAGTGCAATGAGGGTTTACTCATGCTCCATGTGCAATGAGCCTGGGCTCATGCTAATACCATGTTTAGTATTGTTGCCACATTTCCATGTTGTTATAATCATGTGTAATCATGCCTTTATTTTTATGTTTACTTATTTTATGTTGATATTCCTATTACCTAAAATGTATTTTATTCTTCATGTTATGTTGTGTTTACTCCCTTATTGGGATTTATATCTCACCCTTTTCTTATGCATGTCCTTAGGTTATCCCATGCAATGCTAAGTATGAGGGAGTGTAGTGGTTATGTAAAGGAATTTTTCAATAAACATGTTTTGTTTCATTTTTTAACTCATTATTTAATGTTCCTAATCCCCAAATACACTAGAACTATCAATCTTATATGTTGTATCAAGTGACGAGTTTGTGTAATAAATCATGTTTAATTGTGTAACAAAGAGCAAGGTTATTATAGACCTAAAGCTCATGGAAGTGGGTATGAGACTTAGGAATAATATTTGGTAGGTATTGGATAATAAAATAGGATTTAGAGGTGTGAGTAGAAGAGGTTGTGGTGGTGGTGGTGGTGGGGGGGGGGGTGGTATTTATAGTGGAGGAGAGGGGTGTTTTCTCATAATTTTATTCATTAGTTTATTATTTTGCCTCAAGACTATGAATAGTTTTCGAACTATCAAACAATATTTAAAAATGATTAAGTAGAGTTTGATATTATGATCTTACATCATCCATAAACCATATATGACTCAATAATTCATGTATTTAGCTCTTACCGTAAATTACTATATTTTACTATTCACCAAAAATTCAACTATTTTAGAAAAATCCAAAAAATTCAGCCTAACCATTTTTTAAAATGCAGAATTCAAAAAATAACTTAATTTTATGAAAATAATTTTTAAAATATAAAAAATTTATTTTTTTAATTAAAATCACCATTTACATAAAAAATCCAATTTTAAAATTATATCTGATTTTGTTAACACTTTGAAAAATTAATTAAGATCTCATAAAATTATCTTATAATTATAAGACAATAAAATATTTATTTATGAATCTATTTTATAAAAATAAATTTTCTATAAATCATTATATTAATTATTAAATTGTAAATAAAAATTTATGTTCTATAAAAATACCAACACTCATTTTAATAGTATTTATTTACTTATACTATGGTATAATTGTATCATATTTTCATTTATAAGATTCCTAAATTTTATCTATACTTTCATAGGTGAGGTTACTATTCTATTGGATGAATTACTTTTCCTAAGGGTCACATTAATTTTCCAAAGGACAAGTTACTATTTCATTGATATATGTTTCTTAATTTCTAGAAGAAGCCTTTTATTTCATTCATTCTTCATTTATAATGTTTTTTTGTGTTCTCTATGTTATTTTATATGATTTATAATATATGAAATAATTTTGTGTGAAATGTAAGATATCAAATGAATTGAATTTTTTTAAGAGGATACATACCTAAAAATATTATGGTGTTATAATATTCATCCATTTAATAGGTCAGGAATTCATTAATATTTGATGAGAAAGATTAGAGGGAATTTTGGACAATCCTATTTATTATAAATATGAACCACCACCTCAATTCAAGGAGTTACACATTTTTAAAATCCAGGGAGAGGGTTTTACTTTTGTAGTAGTCTTCAATTTTTTAATATATATTAGTTTTATCCTTTATCTCTCTCCTTTATTCTTTTCTATTTATTTTCTATTACTATAACCTTATCTTCTCCTATAAAATAGCGAACTAACCTTTCTAATTGTTTGATGGAGGTAAAAATGGATGCTATGAGTTCATTGTTAATAAATGTTTATATTTATTTTATTATAGGTATAAAAATCTAGTTAAATTTATTAAAATTTGTGGTTTTCTATCTTTCTCTACTTCAACGATTCTTCTTCCCCATTTATATATATTTCTTACCTTCACCATTCAAGTCATTTATATGGTAGAGTTTTACTTGGATTGTATTGATCACCAAATATATCACCTAGATTATTTAAGGAAAATTATTACCCAACATGTATAGGTATCGGAGTGGGGTAACAATAATTAGAATGGGTGGGTGTTGAGTGATAGGTAATGATGTCAACCTTTAATAAGTTAAGAATGATATTTTTAAAATGTAATGGTTTGCATCACTGTGAACTACTAAGAGAAGTAACCCTTTTCATACAAAATTTTTAATATATTGCATTATTCTATGTGTTTTGAATTCTTATATTAATATAATTATATCAATTTAATTTTTATAAACCCCAACTATTTTTGCATTTATTTTATAGCATATTTTAATTTATAAGTTGTAACAATATAAATTAAGTTTGTGTGAGTATAATTATCAAGATATTGAACCAAGGTATTCACTATAATGTATAATTAGATAAATAATAAATTTATTGATAAGTGGTTTACAATAAACTATCCATCAATTTGAAACTATTTATATGGAGAAAAAACATTTTTACACATTGATTTTCAGAAAATCATAGTTTTTTATGAATTTTAAAAAATGAAAAACAGAACTTCATTTCATATACTTCTTTTATTGAGTCAAATATAGATTAGCATAATGAATATTTTTATTCTTTTTCTATTAATGACCAAATTAATGAGTTTTTCATGGAATATTATTAAGAAAACAGTGTTAATGAAATTCAAAATACTTGGGGAAGTTAGTAAAAAATGAAAATTCATGCCACTTATTTGAATGAATTAAAATATTTGAATGATAAAAATTATTATGAATAAATAGAAAAAATTATTACTCCAACATTTCAATAATAAATTAATTAAGTTAAGGATAAAACTAAAAAAATACCCATTTACCTCTCCTATAAAAAATTGTATAAGGCATACATTCAGGATTTTGAGCTCATGGTAGAACTAATTAATGGAGTGAAAATTTATTCTAAACCTATTTTATTTTATTTTTTATTACATAAAATTCATTTTTATTCACTATATTACATATTTTCATATTTTTATAATCCCAAAACTTCACTGGATAGTGAATAATAACTTGAAGAATCCCTAATTGAGGAGAAAATAGTGTTTTAAATTGAAGGTGAACAAGTATCGGTGGCTATGAATGAAGAAATAGCTACTAAAGAAAAAAAATAAGCGGAAGGGGGATATAAATTTTTATTTAGATTGATTTAATATTTATCAAATATAATTGTTTAATGATTTTACCTATGTTTTTCATATAGATTTATAACTATTATTTATGGACCTAGATAGTGAGAAAAGGATCAACCAAGAGGTGGTAGTTAAAGAAGAAGAAGAAATTAAGGATCTTATAATGATGCGACTTATTTATCAACACCAATAAAAATTACTAATAGAGTAGGAAACCATGATAAAAAATATGGATACTATATATATTTTATTATCTTCCCATATTTAGATTTATCTCTCCCTCTCTATCTCTCTCTCTTCTCTCTTGGGAATTGGTGTATTTCTTTTTTTGGGGGATCACCACTCTCGATATCTACTTATAGATATTAAGAGATATAAATTATGGTGGTTAATTCCATAGAAACCTAATCTATCTTAATATTGGGTATAATTATCTGGAACTTCCTAACTAGGGGTAGTAAAAACCTATCACCTATTTCAGAGGCTTCACTTAAGATCTATCCCATTTTCCCTTCTCTTTTATTTTTATTTTTTTTGTTTTAATTTTCATAAAATTAAATTTTAATTTCCATTTTCATTTTTCATATGTCTAAAGTTATAAGTAACCAAGAGATTAACTCAAGATTGAAACTTCCCAAAAAACATCTAGGCCGTGTCTTTCATTATCTTGGGTTTATCTTCTAAATTTTTATGAATATTTTTTATCATAAATTAAGGATAATTAAATTATTAGGTGTGGGGGAGTGTTAGTCTGCTTATGAATTTGTTTGTGATTTTTTTATTTTTCATATTTTAGAGAATTTGATATACATTGATTATTAATTTTTATTTTCACTCTTGAATTTATTTTGATATAGGTTTCTTGATTTTTTAAGAAATATATTTTTAAATGATTATTAATAAGGAAATTTTCTTTAAATTTTATTTTCAATAATTTTTATGTGTTTTACATATTTTTGAAATCCATTAAACACTGAAATAAATTATTTTTCTTACCTTTTGTGGTATTCTAAACCCCTTTTGACATATTATTTTTAATACCATCACTTTCTTTAGAGAATATTTTATTTTATGTGAGAAAAAAACATATGATTATTTTTCTTTCAAATATTTTGAGTTCATGAAATGTTTTTGATATAATTAAGAAACCTATTTAGATAGTTAAATATTAAACATGAGATAGAACCTTTACACCAAACCTTACCCCATTTAAAATACATGAATTTATTTATAGGTTTATAACACACTACATGATGATTTTTCCTCACCTACCTTCACTATTAATATATTTTCATGCAAATTTCAGGTTTGAGTGTGGTAGAAAGGCCTTTCTTATGTGTTATGTGGGAAAAAATTTATTTCACGGTTGTGTGTAGTGTGTATAACTATTATTATTAATGTATATAGAAAGAGAATGAGTTGTTATTATAATTTTTGATATATTTATATCATTCTATTCTCTAAAGAAAAGGGAAAAATTAAAAAACTAACAAAATAAAATAGAGATGAGATTGAATTATTCATTTTTCTTACTTTTATAACTCATGCCCCTCTGAAAAATAAAGGTCATGAAAAATCATTCATTCATTATATTTTAATGTCATCTCATCCTTCTTGAAAAAAATTGAAAAAAGGAAAGGAGAGAATTAGGATTAAATCATTAATTTTATTCATTGTTTGAGTCATGTCCTATACCATTTGAATAGAGTGTATTCTATATATTATAAAATAAATTAAGTGAGTAATTTATTTTAGATTCTATTTAATATTCATGCATTATATTTAAGATCACAACCTCCTCTTTTCAACCAATTTTTTAATAATGTTTTTACCCACTAAACCTTAGCCATCAATTGACCTTGAAAACACGTCTTGATTGAAAATGTTTTTAGGTATCACAGTGTGGAGAAATAAGAATTTTCACAACCCTATAACGATAAATGAATTATTAAAGTATGAGAGTAACTCAAGATTAAATTTATCTTGAGTGAGATTGGAATGGACTTCCATGTTAGGTAAGTTGTGATTTGGTTATTGATAGATTTTTTAGGTTTAATAAATTTAAATGTGCATGAATAAAATAAAACAGAATTATCTTTCAAAGAAGAGACATGATAAAATTATATTTTTGTAAAAGATCTTGGAAATTTTATCACTTTTTATTTAAGTGTGTATTATGAATTATATATTTGATTTTTTCTAAGAACTAAAAAATCTTAGGTATTGGGGTGTGACTATGTAGTGAATTATCCTATATTTTTACCCTTAAATATGTGTTTTATATTTTTATATGGTCTAGTGAAATATAATTTAATCATTTTAAAATCATCCCTCATTTTTTATTCCTTATATGAAAATAAAATAAAAATGGAAATTTCATTAATTTTGATATTTCCATATAAAAAAATCAGTTATTATTTTTTTTGATAATATTATATACACTGATCCAAATTAAAAAATAATTTTTTAGGATTCAATGATTATTGTGATTCATATCCTTAAACTGTACCTACTGATAAATACAACCATAATTGGTTGAAATAAAACATACAAGTGGGGCCAAAAAATCTATCCATAGTTTCCATAACTTTTAATTATGGGCATATATCTCCCAAAATGATGGTTTGATGTAGCTTAAAAATTTATAGGGTTATAGATATGATTCCAAGGAAAAATTTCATCAACAATAAATTCTCAATATTCAGCTATTTTAATGGCCATAAATGCATGGGAATCCAGATAATGGGAATTCTAGGAGTATTCCAAGACAAAAAATTTTAATTTAGTAATATAGTCCTAAATTTTCTTACATGTATATAGTTGAGAGAAAATTTATGGAGAAATATTTAATTATTTAAAAAAAATCTCTAGAATATCACTAGTATATATTCATCCTTTTATTGTGAATAAAATGTGTAAAAATTCAGATGACATATTGAAGGGAAAGTGGGCCACCCCTCTTACTTATAAATATGTACCTTCACTCCTATTCATGGTGTTATTCATTTCTAGAAGCAATAGAGAGGGTTTTAATTTTTAAATAATGTTATATATTTTTTATGTATATCAATTTTCTCATTTAACTTTGTTTGTTCTCATTTCCTATTTATATTTTCTTCCACTATAAGCTTTATATATCTTTGAAAATGGAGAACTCACCTTGTTTATTGTTCTTGGGAAGTAGTAGTGGATGTTGTGAGTTCCTTATACTTTAATTTTTATATTTTTTATTCTAAGAAAAAAGAAGTATTTAAATCAATTACACTGAGTAATATTATAGATCTCTATACTAATATAATTATTATTACTCATTTATATATATTAGTTCCATTCACTATTTAAGTCACTCACATGGCAGAGTTTGCCTTTTATAGTGTTTATCAACAAATAGGACTATAGATAATTTTAGAAAGAGTATTATTTTGGATGAAAAGGTATATATGTGGGGAAGTAGATATTAGAATAAGTGAGTGTTTACTAAAAGGAATTGATCTCAAAATTGAATAAGATATTGATGATATTTTTAAAGATAATTATTTTCATCACTGTGAACTCTAAGGAACAACAAATTATTTCTTACTAAATTCATTGTGTATTAAAATTTTCACTATGTTTTGCATTAATAAATATATATAATTATATGACATTAATTTTTATAAAAACTCAATATTAGTATTTATTTTATAACATATTTTAACTAATAAATAGTGATAATAGAAATTTTTTGTGTGAGAGGTCACCTTAAGATATGGACCTTGGGTGTGTAGTATACTACATGATTTGGTAAATAAGAAATTTATTGATTAGAAGTTAATGAAAAACCATCCATCAATAATTATTTAATGATTTAAAGGATTCATTAAGTGTTAAATGTGTATATTACTAGTTTGATTGAATTTTATAAAGTATTTGTAATGGGTCTTTATGTTTCTAACATTTTGACTTTTTTTAATTATGAAATAGATTATAATTTAGAATATGATAAATTTTTTATCACTATATAGATTATAAAGGAATGTCCTTAAATCAGATATATGGTAATCAATACCTTGGTATGGTTGTACATGATTGTGTTGTAAAAACTCTATGGATTATTTCTCTTATTTCTCTCAACCCATCAAATTAAATGTTACAGTAGGCCATGAGTGTATGAAAAATCCTTCTTAAGCTTCATATGATTTAAAAAACCCAAGTATACCTTTGGAAGAAGAAGTTTTTTATCAACATATGAGATACATTCTTCAATCACATTTGAATATAAGACTCATTTTAATTACAAGTAGAGAGGTATGTATGTTTTTAATTTTATATTCACTTCAGATAATCGAGGTTTGGATATTATATGAAAATGTTTATATTTGTTATTTTTCTTATGTCTGGAAAATTTTTACACTCTAAAACAGAATATTGGTATCATATATACTTCCATTTTATTTTAAAATCAATAATAAATAGATAATTAATCTAGAAAAATGAGGTTTTATAAAACCATGGTGTATTAATTAAAAATAAGTTATTATTTATAGTGAATTTAAAAAGTATTATGTTTTAAATATAGAATTTTCATATATTATGAATATTTTAAAATCATGTTATGATTTTAGAAAAAATATCATGGAAAATGTTTTTGAAAAAAACCCAAAAAAATATCATTTTTTATATCATGGTTTAAAAAAATAACCATAGTCTGTTTGATAATTGTTTTTTATATGTAAAACTATAAAATAACTTAACAAAAACACATCATGTTTTAAGAGTATAAATTTTTAAGGAAATTAAAATTATAGTTTTTATAAAATAAAAACATTTTGGTTTATTTGATAATTTATTTCATATCTGAATAACTACACCATCGAAAATAAGGAAACATGGAATGATTTTATAATTTATTAGGAAAAAATTTATCTTTTTAAATTTCATAAAAACCTTAGATATGTTTCATGTTTAAGCCTTAAATTTACCTGGCTTATGACTTTGATTTTAGAAAAAGTTTTTAGGTTAAATTTATAAATTAATTTATAAAGTGTTTATAAATTACTGAAAAAAAAATAAATATAAAATATTCTATATTTATTTATGAATTTTTCATAAATTATATTATGAATGGTTTATATTAAATTTATTGTTTTATAAATTTATTTAAAAATTGGTCTTGATGGATTTCATAAATGGTTAAAAAATATTTAAATATATGATATTAAAATAATGTAAATTATTTACATTATTTATATAAAGTGTTCACATTTTAAGGAATATAATAGGTTTATATATTTTATTGAATCTTATATTTTAATATGGAATATATATGTATTTTTTGTTAATGATGAAATATAAAGTGTTCATATTTATAATATAAATATTTTTTTTATATTTATATGTTATGAAATGTCAATAAAATAATGTGTAAATTATAAGTTGTTTATAATTGCTTTGTTTTTAAAAATTTACAAATATATATTTCTTATTTAGATATTTTAAATATCTATTCACTAATTTTTCATTAATTTAATATTCCTGAATATAATGTTTTTATTTTATGAATGATTGTATAATTTTGTTTTAATTGTTTAAATTTATTATTATTAATATAGTACTGTGTATATAATGTAATAAATGTTAGGAATGACATGAAATTTAGTTAGGTTCAACAAAAAACATGAATTTTTTTCCAATTACCAACTCTATAGTAAATTATGGTTATGATTTGTACATAGAAGGTGTTGATATTGTATAGGAATTAAGGTATCTATTGAATATTAATAGATGGATACTAAGAATTTGTGTCATACTTCTTACTGAATTGGAGCATAGTCACTGTTGTAGAGAACTATGGGTTGGAACCTATCATGTCATGTTATCCCTTAAGTAAAATAAATAAACTTGTAAACATATGGGCCTCTAAATGTAGCATGCTTATTAAGCCCCCATGAATCCATGCACATCGTGTTATTTTATGCTAACTAGGACACCATGACACCTAAAAATACATTTTATCCCCATAATTGAATCTTTTAACCTATTTCCATCATACCCTAAATCCAAACCATACTAAAAGACTTAAGGAAGGGTATCTCATTGAGTCCTCGACCACTTCTTGAAGGCATAGGGTAGAATCTCGTGTCTAAGTCTCGGGCTATCATTTATCACTCAAGGGTGGTCGTACATCTAGCTTTGACCACTACTTTATCATTCCAAATAGGGACTCACATAAAAGTATTGACCTAAACCTTATCACTCAAGGTTGGTCCAACATCCACTTCTCAGAAAAAATGACCTTCTCACTCAAGAATGTTTACTATACTAACTACTACCTTATCACTCAGGTGTGGTTTAATATTACATCCCAAAACTGATTTCTCACTCAATGGAAGTTCCATATGTAACCGCTACCTTATCACTCAGGGTAAGGCTTGATATCTCATCACCACGATTACCTTCTCATTCAAGGTAGAGTTTAGCTAGTAAGCTCTTAATGAAGGTGGGACATTATCTAGACCACAAACTTATCACTCAATGTAGGCCCAATATCACATCACAACCTCTACCTTATCACTCAAGGTAGTGTTATTCCAATAACTTATCACTCAATGTGTGGCCAATCCTTGGGATCTATTATCATCCACGTAGAGAACTTTTTCCTATCACACACAAGAAATAAAATAAGGGTACACATACAATCATACAAGCTCACCAGCTCATCACTAGGGCGCTAATAACTTGATACCCAACCTTATAAATCAACGTACATATATTTATCTATCTATCCTCACCTAATAATCCATTAAAAACTATCCCGATCACACAAAAAACACCTTATGATCCACTAAAAATTATCATCTTTCCCGATAGGGCATCCACAGGGGTCCTTTAGACCCATGCTGGTATCTTCTCATCAATACCAATCCATCCTGGTCACCCCAGGGTGCTCCCTCAACCCATATTCTCTTCTTGACCCTAACATAAAGTCCTGGTCCACCTCCTTAAAATCACTCTTCAAATCCTGATCCTACTACCCAAGGACCATCCAAACTCACCCACACACCCCCCTTGGGAACTCCATTCTATGTCATCTTAACGATCTTCGACTCATACATGGGTGTCATCTAACATCTCCATCAGGAGAGATGTAAACCCGTATCTGAAAGGAAAAATATCTATATAAAACCTCACATATTCACAAATGTCTCATCCCACTCACAACACTTTCCAAGTAAAAATCCACCTTCAAGAGGGTGCTTCTCACCATGCATGAGATGTATGACCATCTCACCCATCATTACTAAAACAAATATACTCATTCCTTCCGAACTAACCCTAGGGAAACCATCCTAGAATAAACACTAATCTTATTACATATTGAAACCTACCCATAGTCTCTCATTAAATCAACTAACAACTTCTATAATAACCTTGACCCTAGAATCCTGGATTCGATTCCTTAATTTATTACATTGGCATATACACAATGGTATAAATTTCGAAGGACTGATCATTTTAGTAGTTTTTTAAAACTAGATGCATACACGATACCAGTTTTACATTGAAAAAATAAAATAAAGCATAAAAAAATAAAATTCTAGAACCCTTGAAACTCATTCCAAGAATTCATATTTATATCCTGGGGAAAGAAAAAAAATAAGAGTAATCTCAAATGATAAGTAAGGGTTAAGTACAATAAAAGTTATCATGAATCAATAAAGAATAATCAACATGTCAAAGAAAATAATTGAATAAAAAATCCATTTTAATATCATGATTACATGAATAGATAAGGAATAACCAATATAGAAAGTTAAATAACTAAAACATATTCCAATTAATCAATAACTTGAGCATAATATAGCAAGAATAAAAGATTATAAAATAATACCATATAAATGGTCACATGAGCTAAAAAATTGACCATGAATATTTTAACTAATTGAATAATCACATGGAATATCGATAACGATGTAATTAAAAATGTAAAATTTCTGAACTATCAATATCTATCCCCAAGATAGTTATTTTCAAGATATATCCTCAAAATAGTTTTAGTCTGTGGGTAGAAACCTGTCTGATTTGGCCAACTGAGTCATCTCATGAGACTACCGACACATCAAGGGGATTTCATTAAAAAATCTTAGAAATATGTATTTAATGTAAAAATAATTCCCCATACATTCAATAATATATTTAATTCATAAACAATGCACCTTATCAAATACCCATATTGAGTAAAGTATACTGATTTATTAATATTCCCCCATTTAATGAAATTACTTTCAAAGTAAACACCATATGTAAAAATGGTATAAAATTTAAGAAATAATAATATCCCTCTCAAAAGAATATGAATATTTAAGATAAATTTAATTTCCAATAAAAAATGATAATAAGGAAGTGATTATTTCAAGATAAAGTTAACAATCACAAAAGAAAGTGAGATTACACAATAACTCTTACCATTTGGTAATTTTAAAATAAAATCCACTTGGATGAAATAATTCAAATTAGAACTTAAAATACCATGAATAATGAAGTATTTAGGATGTTACATGTCAATGATGAAGTATATACACTACAAAAAAGTGAATTTATGCATAATAATAAATAAGTCCTAATTGAATATAAATTGAGATTAAATTATTTACGTTTCATTTTGATTTTACATTCTTTAACCGCATGTATAGTGGTTTTAAAAATTTTATTAACTAATAAAATAACCTTATTAATATTTATAATATCATATATGATCCTTTTATAACATATTATTACCCATCCATTAATAATCATTCATTATTTTCCTTGTTCCAGGTGTTAATTGCCTTGATTTCTTATACATGTTTTATCATTAAATATACTTTTCTTGCACATATTATAGAGTATAATCATCTAAAGAATAATAATAATGAAATAATTATCATATTTATACATCAATATTACTTTTAAAACTGACCATGAATAATGGTTATGAAAAATGAAGTACATTATGACCATTGAGATGATAGCCTATATGTAAGCATTGGCAATGTTTCTATTTTTCAATGATCATTATGGAATGGAGGTAAGTAATATTTTACATTTACATAATGATAATAATATAATTAATACCATATTATATAATTATATATTTCCTCCATATGGTGTGGTGATGAAAAGAGAGTCACATCATTTCGTGAATGTGGTATTCCACACATACACGAATAATGTTATAATGATTACGTGAGTGAAAATAAATGAAGGAAAATGATATATATTATCATTAAAAAATGATAAATATGTCATTAGTATCATAATTATTTCATTTTTATCAATTATAATTATTAAATTTACCTTTATCACCTTCCACTTGAAGCATTAGTGAAAGACGAATCACATTGCTTCGTGAGGCTGTAGTCCACTGTACACATGAGTAACATTATCGTATCTCATATGGAATGGAAGGTAAAAATTTATTTATGATACAGTGAATAAAAATTTATAAATATATTATAAATATAATATATATGCCTTATATACATCATCATAACCATCCTTGAGAGGTGGAAACGGAAAAACAGATAACATCGGTTCACAAGGCGGTAGTGCCCTGCACACATGAATGATGATTTCGTAACCCATTTTATGGAAGTGTAGATGGTTTTTTTAAATTATCTGATTATAAAAAAAATCATCGTATATGTAATTTATTGAGGTTATTATATCAAAAATTTTTAATAAAAATTGAAAGTTTTGGAGAATTAATTAAAATAAAGACGCTTGTTGAAGAATATTACCTCTTCTTCAGGTATCCCCCTTAGGTTGGAACTAAAACCTTCCTATTTTGGATTTATGAAAAAAATAAGGCTTCTAGGATGAGAGTAGAAAATTTGGTAGATGATTTAGTTAGGGTTTTGATGATCCAAATGGCTTTAGAGGTGTGAAGAATTGTGGGGAGTGAGTGCCCTTTTATAGTTTTGGAGGAGTGACACTTTTGTAATTACCCAAATGTATTCACTATTAGGAGGTCAATATCACCTCAAGTGTACCCAAGATTGGTAATTAATTGGGTATAGGGATTATATGGTTGAAAAAAACCTCCTAAAAATAATAAAATACATGTTTTAAACATTTTTTTCTTAACTTCTTTGTTTTCATATTTTTACCATTTTGGTTTTTCACTACGGTAACTAGTTTTCTAACCTAAGTAATTTATCCATTAAGACTAAATTAAAGTGATTTTTTTATTAAATTTAGAACCAATTATTAAAAATATTAAATCTAATTTATGAAACTAAAATAATATATGTTTTTAAAATTAGTTTTAACATAAGCGAATGTAACATGCAAAAACACTTCTTTAACCTTGATCACTCTAATAATATTTTTACTATTTAGGGGTCAATAGAGTAATTATAAAAGAAAAATTGGTCCATGAATGGAACATAATTGATATATGTTATCATTTAAAAATAAATTATCAGAATATTATGTTTTTATTAATTTTAAATCATTTAATAAAATATAATTTATCATGAAATAACATTATTGTCAATTCCAACATTATTCATTTAAACTGAATTTAAAAATAGAAAGAAAATGATGGAATTTGAATATATTTTGTTAAAAAATGTGTAAATAATATATTTATCTAAAAAATAATAATTTAATATAATAATTCATTCACTTTACTTCACTTTTATTATTTTTAGTATCAGTTATCTTATTTTTTATTAACTAAATAATTAGAATGTTGGCAATTCTTATGAATTTTATGTAATTAAATCATCTATAAAAAATTAAAGATAAATTATTATGATAAAAAATCAATTATATTTCAAAATAAATATTCCAACTGAAAATGTGATTTTTTATTCGTATCCCAAAGCATTATAGATATTAAAATTAAGAAAAGATACTTTTTTTTCCTTTTATTTACTTAATTTATTATATCAGTCACATTCAAATGTAAGTGGAAAATAATTTTCATATTTTATAGAATTTTATGTAAATGTTATAAATAAACTTATTCAATAAAATTAACACAATATTTTATATCATTTTCATCCTTATCATTTTTGTTTAACCACACGATAAATCTATTTTCTCCTTAATCGCAGTAATTAAATTTTATTTCTTTTACTATTCATTTTGGTCAAAATATAAGTTGAAATTTTTAGAAAATATAAATTATTCTAATTATAAATATGGAATATATTTTTACAAATTCAATTCATAGAATTCAAAAATTTTAATTTGAAATTAAACCTGTAAACGTGACAAGAAAGCATGTTTCTGAAGTGAAAATTTTCAAACGTTTACCAAGTTTTTACATTTTATTCAATATGAAAGGTATTAAAAAGAAATAGATTTTATTAATCGATATAAAATTTAACTAATTTTACATTAAAACCAATTTAAAATATTATTTCACACTCTAAATTATTTAAATGAAATTTCATTTTCAATTAAAATTTAATATATTGCACTATTTATCAAAAAGTGTAACTTCTTAGAAGAATTCAAAAAATTCACCATAAGATAATTTTTGTGTTATGATTTAAAAAATGAAGTTTTTTTTTCAAATAAATTTTCTAAAATTTTTAAAATTAAATTTTATATTAATTGCGCAAAGCACGACTAAACCATGTTTTGTTTAGAAATGGTGTTGCGTACATTGCAAGATACTAAAGAAATTAAATTTATTATTAAAGAGATATATTTTAAATTCATGGGGTGTTACATTATAAAATCCGTAAATAAATTTTTTACATGAAATTAAAAATTGATCCTGATAATCAAGGTTTTGATATTTGGAAATAACATTGCTGAAAAATACTCTCATATCGTAAAAAGGGTTAATAAAATAATCTATTAATAATAATGAAAGGGAAGTACAAAGGTCATCTAAAATAATAAAATAAATATGTTTATCATTAGGATAATTTAGTTTTTAAATGAAAATATTGACATGTAATAGAAACATAACACCCAAATACTGACGAAGAATGATAGAGAACATTTATCACAAGAAATTGGATGATCTAGATAAGGTTAATGACCACATAACCATAAAACAAACAGGTGTGAAAAAGATAATTTATATCATTATAAATGGTTGTAATAGAATATTTTTTTTAAAATATCCTTTTCTTAAAGTTGATTAAATTTTGTGAGAAGATATAATTTATTTCATTCCATTGCACTAGCACAATCCCTTCATTTAGTTATGCCTTAATCAATTTTTTATTCATAAATTGCTCCAAAAATGATCTTTTATGTGAGAAGCACTAAAATTAAAATTTAACTAATTTTAAGATCATTAATAGAATGATAATTCATTCTTATGATATATGGTTATTATTATGAGAAAAAAATTAACAAAGGTTATCCAATATACATAAATCTTCATAGAGTGAAGCAATATAATAATCTCTAAAACTTTGTCCAAAGTTAATCTTAAACCATTTTATAAATGTCTAACCTTATGAACCTTCCAAAATATTGTGATCCAAAACTTTAGAATCCGTTTTTATGTATTTAGGAGTATCCAATTTACTTTATCCACATCCATCATCTCTTTATCCCAACATCATTATCTCAACATCAGGAACATATTAAGGGTTATATTTTCATCAATTATATTTTTTACAATAAGTTAAAATATACAATAAAACATTTTTCTTGGTCATTGATATTGTTTACCATAATCTTTCAAATACTTAATGAAAAAGTAAAATAATAAAATCCTTATATATATCATTATTCTTATAACCCGATTATCATTGATATAATACTAAAATGAAATAACTCTTGAATCCAAACACAAACAAATTAATCATTCCTCTTCATCTATGGTAAAAGTATAAACTTGAACATGATCCATTAGATTATCTTGAGGTATATTCTTTTAACACATAATACATTGAATTGTTTAGTGTCCCATCTCATTACAGTTGAATAATTGTATATTAGAGACTTTTTTATTACCCTTGAAATCATAAGCATGATGGAATTTTTCTCCACACCTATAGAAAACTCTCATTCCCTTTAAGAAAGTACCAGTGTGTTTCCTTCCACCATTATCACATGTGAAAAAGCCCTTACTTTTTTCCCTTTATCCATATTTTCCCCTTCCATCATTTCATCCTCTTTCTTCCCTTCAAATCCAAAATACTTAGGGAATTCCTTTTATGTCTTTTTATCACATGATACCATATCCTCATATGATGAGAATGTTTGGGAGACTAATACCCTTCGAAATATTGGATTAATCCCATATAAGAAATGGTCAATCTTATAATCCATGTTAGGTATGTAATCCATAACATAACTATATAGCCTTATAAATGTAGCTTAATAATATATAATAATTACTTTTTCCTTTTGATTTAATCTAAGGAACTTTATATTAATCTTAGTTTGTTGCTCACAACAGAAATAATTTTTAAATAATGTCTCCCTCAAATATTTCCATTCCATGAGTTTTATTTTTCTTCCTCCCAATTATTCTTGATCAACAACAACCAATGATCATCATCACCCTTGATAAAATACACTATAAGGGTAACCTTTTTCTTTTAACCACATACCAATGCCATAAATATCTTATCCAAAGACTAAAACCATTACTCAAATACCATTGGACTAGTAGTCCCTCTAATTGATGGTGACCTCTATCACGTAAAGTGATTCATCATAGGAGAAACTTTTTGTGGAAGAGGTTTCTCCATCTGGGAAAGGTTATTAATTATAACCCGATTAATCTACCCTAATATATCCATAACTCGGTCAGTCCCAATACCAACTATATCTGCTTCCTAATTAAGGAAACCTCTATATTTTTCAAGAGATTTTATACACTTCTTCTTTCAAAGTGCCATTTATAAACAATGGTATACATTATATTGGATCATAACATTATGTAACATAATGTTTAATCCAAAAAATAGTGAAATAACGATAATAATTGAAAAAATAATGTATAACTAATCTCATAAACATGGTTTATTTGGGGATTTATTTACTTTTAAATCATTTATAATGGTTTGAAAAGAAAATGTGAATTATCCAAAGAATATTCCCTAAGAGTTTCAAATAAGGTGCACAGTAAGGACCATTTTCAAGTACCATGTAATTCTTGAGTCAATATCAATGCCCCTTTTTTAGAGTTACTACCCCTAGGCACCTCTATACTAGAACCATGTCCATTATTAGTATCCAGAAATTAGTTTATTATTATAAAAAACACATAATATTTACCTTACAAAAACTTTAATATGTTCTTCTATACCTATCCTTAAATTCTATCAAGGGGTCACATTTACTAATATATGTTTTCTTAATTCTACTTCTTAAGGTTTATACTAAACTTCATTTGATACCAACTGTAACAAACCTAACCCTAGAATCCTAAATCCAGTGCCTTACTTTACTACCTTGTCATAGATACAATGATCCAAATACCAAAGGACAGATCAATTCAGTTGTTTTGGAAGACTAGATATATACATGATAGCCATTTTAAATTTGGAAAAGAAAATAAATCATAACAAAGTAGAATCTAAGCATCCTTAAACCTCATTCCAAGAATTAATATTCATATCCTGAGAAAAGAAAACAAAATAAGGGTGATCTAAAATAGACAGTATGGGTGAAGTACAAAATAATATATCATGAATAAATAAATAATAATCAACATGGAAAGTTAAATGACAAAAAACCCAATCCATTTAAATATCCCTATTTCCCAAATAGGTAAGGAATAACTAGTATGTAAATTTAAATAACTAAAACACAATCTAGTTAATCAATTACTTGAGTATAATATTGAAGGAATAAGAAATGATCAAATAATTCCATATAAATAACCACATGATTTTGGAAATAGATCATGAATATTATAACTAATCAAATAATCACATGGAATATAAATAATTATGTAATGATTAATGTCAGACATATGAACTATTAAGATCTCGAATCAAGATAGAAATTTTCAAGATCTATCCTCAAGATAGTTTAAGTCTGTGGGTAGAAACCTATCTAATTTGGCAAGTTGATTCATCTCATGAGACTAACCATGCATCAAGGGGACTAAATTAACCGGTACCCAACTTGTTTATTTTCATTTCAAATAATTCCTCATAAATTGTGATTTAATTCCTGAATAATGTGCCTTATCAGATATCCATGTCGAGTAAAGGGTATAGATTTGTCAATATTTCCCCAGTTAATCAATTAACTTTCAAAGTAAACACCATATGTAAAAATGGTATATGGTTTAGAAAATAATAATATCACTAAAACAAGAATAATTATATTTAATAGAAATTTAATTTCCAATGAAAAATGATTCAATTAAGTGATTGTTTCAAGATAAAGTTAACAATAAAAAAATCAAGCGAGATTACACAATAACTCTTACTATTTGGTAATTTTCACGTCACATACAATTGGATGACATAATTAAAATTGAAACAAAAGTAAGATGAATAATTAATTATTAATTATATTACATGTAAAAGGGTCAGTATATACACCACATAAAAGTGAATTGGTGCATAATGTCAAAAAAGTCTCAATGGAATGTAAATTGGGATGAAATCCCTTATCCCACGCTTATTTTTGATTGTATGTTACTTAAACTCTTGTATAATGGTTTTCAAAATTTTATTAACTTATACCTAAAACCAATTAATATTTATAATATTAATAAATGATCTTTTTATAACATCTTATTACCCATTCATTAATAATCATTCATTATTTTCATTGTTTTGGGTGTTTATCGCCTTGTTTTCTTATGTGTTTTTTATCATTAAATATCTTGTTATTGAACATATTATAGAGTTTCATCATCTAAATAATAAAAATAATCATTAAATAATTATCATATTTATAAATAAAATATAATTTTAAAATTAATCATGAATGATGGTTATGAAAAATGAAGTATGTCATGATCATGGAGACGATAGGCTGTACTATACACGAGTTACATTCCCATTTTTCATTGATCATTATGGAAATGAGGTAAGTAATATTTTAAATTTATATAATTATAATAATATCTTTAATACCATTTTATATTATTATATATCTCATACATGTGGTGTGGTGATGAAAATATAGTCGCATCGCTTCGTGAAGGAGGTAGTCCATACGTACACGAATGACTTTATCATCATTACACGAGTGAAAAGGAAAGAAAGAGAATGATATATATTATATTTATATAATGAGAAATATATCATTAATATCATAATTATTTAATTTGTATCTCATATAATTATTAAATTTATCTTTATCACCTTCTATGTGAAGCATTAGTGAAAGACAGATCATATCACTTCGCGACATAGTAGTCCACCGTACACGCGAGCGATGTTATCGTATCTCCTATGTAATATAAGGGAAAAAGATATATATGATATAATGAATCAATAGGTATAGTTATATTATAATTATATTATATATTCCTTATATTGATCATTGTTTCTAATCTTAATAGGTGAAAATGAAAAAAAACAGATGACATCGATTCGCGAGGTGGTAGTCTGTTGCACACACGAACCATGAGTTCATAACCCATTTGATTAAAGTGAATTTGGTTTCAGTTAATTACATTGTTATAAAAAAATTATAGTATATTTAATATACTTAGGTTATTATATCATCATGGTTTAATAAAATTTCAAGGAGGTGGAGAAATAAGAAAAATAAAGATGCTCATTGAAGAACAACACCTATTCCTTCGGTATCCTCCTTATGTTTTCACTAAAGCCTTACTAAAATGGATTTATACACAATATAAGTCTCCTAGTATGTGATTATGGAAGGTTTGTGGTGATTTTGGAATGATTTGGAAGAGAAAAATGGCTTTATAGGTGTTAAGAAGTGAGGGGAGTGAGTTCCCTTTTATAGTTGAGGAGTGATACTTTTATAAATACCCAAAAGTATTCACTATTGGGAGGTAAATATTACATCAAGTTGATATAATATTGATAATTAATGGGTTTTAAGGATAATTAGGTCGATATAAACCACCACCACACAATAAAACATGTTTTAAACATTTCTTTCCTTAACTTCAATGTTTCATTATTTTTTCCATTTTGGTTTTCACTACGATAACTAGTTTTCTATCCTCGATAATTTATTCATTTAGAATAATTTAAAATGATAATTATATTAAATTTTAGTCACAATAATTATTAATATTAAATCAAATTTATTAAATTAAAATCATATGTGTGTTGAAAATTATTTTTAACACAAGTGAATGTAATGTGAAAAAACACCGCTTTAAGCTTAACCGCACTAAGAGAGTTTTTACTATTTAGGGGTCCATATATTCATTATAAGATAAAAATTGGTCCATTAATGGAAAATAATTGATATTTATTATAATTGAAAATTAAATTTTAATAATATATTATATTTAGTAATTTTAAATCATGTAATAAAATATAATTTATCATAAAATAACATTAATGTCAATTTTGACATTATTCATTTAAATTGAATTTAAAAATATCAAGAATATAATGGAATTAGAATATATTTTTCCACACATGTTTCAAATTATATATTCCTATAAAATATAAATCAACACAAAAATTGATTCAATTTACTCCTCTTTATTATTTTTAGTATCATTTATCATATTTTTTGTTAACTAAATAATTATTGTGTTGTCATTTCTTAAGAATGTTAAGTAACTAATTAATCTATAAAAATAAAATATAAATTATTATGATAAAAAACTCAATTATATTTAAAAATAATATGTATCGATGAAACATTTTTGTTTTTGTCCCTATCCCAAAGCATTATAGATATTAAAAGTAAGAAAAGTAAATTTTTCTGTCTTTTTCTTTACTTAACTTATTATATGGGTCATATTCTGAGGAAAGTAGAAAATAATTTTAATATTTAGATATTTTTTTTGTAAAATTTTAAAATAAAATCCTTCCATATAATTAATATAATAGTTTAGGTAATTTTCAATCCTATCATTCTAGTTTAACCCCATGGTGAATCCATTTTTACCTTAACTGTGATAATTAGTTTTTACGACTTTCACTATTCATTTAGGTCAAAAATTTAGATGGACTTAGTAGAAATTATATATTATGATGTTTTGAAATATTTAATCTTTTTTTCCAAATTAAATTCATGGAAGTGGTAAAATTTAATTTAAAATTAATCCCACCGATGTGATGTGAAAGCGGTTTTTGAAAGTGAAAATGTTCAAAATGTTACAATGTTTTTACATCTAAATTCAATATGAAAATGATTTAATTTACCTAAATTGAACCAATTTATATAAAATTTTACTAATTTTACATTAAAAAAACTTAAAAATATAATTTAAAATTATAAATTATTTAAAAAAAAGGTAGACTTCAATTATAATTCAGCATTTTTCACTATTTATAAAAAATGAAACTTCCCATAAAAATACCAAAACATAACCCAGAATAATTTTGTTATTTTGATTTCAAAAAAGAATTTTATTTTTTCAAATAAACTTTCTAAAAGTTTTAGGATTTAAAATTAAATTACGTGTGTAAAGTGTGACTAAACCGTGTTTTGTTTAAACTCGGTGTTGCCTGAATTATAAGCTATAGAATAAATTAAATTAATTATTAAATATATATATTGTAAATTCTTGGGGTGTTACACCATCGCCCCTTGGATACCTGGTATTCAAGAAATCCACAATTATTTAAGTGCTAAATAACACTTATTCCATGTATAGGAGGAGGAAAACCATCCCATCGTTTTCTCTATGGCGCCCATGATCTTTACACCTTCACCAGGTCCCATGAAACATTCTTAAAATTAAGAAATTTTATATAATAGGTATATGGGTTTGTAATTTATGGAACACCAACCTCCAATATGAAGATACCATCCTCACAATACTCTGTTTTCACATGGACAAGGATATCCATGCCTCATCCAAGATTTTACCACTACCCAAGCTCTTATCCCACACTACAACATCAAACTAATTAATTATAACAATTTATAAATAAATTTTTAAGTTAAACCAATGAAGAATAATCATTTAAGAACTCACCAAGAATCATTGTATCATCTAAACCACACATAATATAATGAATTAAACATTTTATTACCTCTTATATCTATACTAAGAAAAAGATCCACCATAATCACCCAATTCTATCATGATATTATAGGATAATCAATGAAACCCTTGCTCAAAATCATTCAAAATTATAATATAGTGAATTCGAACCAAGAATATAGGAAGGAAAAAAATAGCACACTTGGAATCTCTATGGAATCACCACCAATACCATCCAATATCATATGGGATTTAAGGGAGGAAGTGGGAGAGGAGATCTTGGAGAATCAGGCCTCTATTGACACCCCTTACCATTAAAATACTGGGGGTGGGGTATGCGGTGGGGTGGGTGAATTGTAAATTACTGTTCTTTCCTTATTTAAAAAATTATTTTTGAGGGTTAGTTGGAGTGACACAAAGAGGGTCCATACATGGTGCCTCCCTACCTCAACCTTACTATTTTGTGATGCTCTTTAGGAAGAATTCATGACCCTCAAATTGACTCCATTATGGCATGACCCCTACTGGTTCATGGCATGACTAGCCCAGGCAGAGGGGCAATCCCTTCGTCCACACACTTTCAAGATTATTTTATGGTGTTTCAACATGATTCCCCACTAATGAAGTCTTTTCATAATGACACCCAATATCTCTATAGTGAACTTCCCTCACTCTCCAGCTGAAACTCACCCCTCACTATAGGTTGTCATAGAACAAACTAATCATTACAATGTGACCTGATGTAGCTACTAAAATTTAGAATCAGGGTCACACCAAACCTAGTAAAACACACACCCAAGAACTCAAAACAACTCTCAATACTTGATCCACATCCAAAAACACCTTTTTGAGATTTCCAATGGATAATATTTCTTATCTAAATCCCAATTTTTGAAACTTACCTGGACTAGGGACCAAAAATTAAAACTTCCTCCAAATATCAAAACCAATAATCGCATGGATCATTACACAAGTAATCTTATTAATTACTCCCAAGATCCTTATGAAATTGAAAATGTTAATTTTATGAACCTGAAATCCCTTTGAAAAAAGATGATTATTATCATGATGAAACCTCTATCATTTCTATAATTTGTAGAATATTTATAGAATATATTACTAACCTTATTAACACAATTCACATCAACTTTAAAATATCTATTCCATATCCAAAAATATTATAACTTCTTCACATAACTTCCAATACCAAACTATTGTTTCTTTACTTCTAATATCCACATCAACAACCTCTCTAAAATTTATAATAGTTTCTAAAATGATTAACATCTAGACCTCATTAGTATTTATCAATCACCCATTACCCTCAAGTACTTATCACAATTTCATTCATGTATTGAATACTCACATCCTTTAGACCATTAAAAAAATTCCTTCAAAAAACTAATCACCAAATTCAACCATGTATTCTGTACTTCCATCCTTTAGACCATCCATAAACACCAGTCTTCAATAGTGACTGTGAAATCATTATATAACCACTTGGTCATTGTCTTCATACAAACTCCTGGCCATTTTAATCATAAAATCTATTAGTGATTGTAAAAAAACCAATATAAAACATCGTGGTTATAATAAATTCATATTAAAAGGGGTAATAATTTTAGTCAGAACATATTTAATAAATATATTGTTAAATATATCTAATATATATACTCATTTGAATTTTTTTTTCTGTTGATAAAAATAACATCATCATTAATTTTTTTTGGGATTAATATAGAAAATTAAAACCATAATATAATGAGGATTTGTATAAAAAATTAAGAATTGATATTATTAATGAATAAAGGTTTATATGTTAGAGTAAAACTTTCCTCATATATCAGCTGGTGAAGCTATTCAACAGGTGGATGATGATTATTATTAAAAAAATAATAAATGTATCTTGTCCCATGATTGTGTATATGGAGCATAAGTTTAAAAAACATGATAATAAGGATTATTTAAAGATTATAGATAAACTTAAAAGGAACTATCAATAATATGATAGACATGGGATATAAGAGGTTTGAAAGGATTTTTTTATGAAAAGTGAACAAAATAATTTTATTCTCCACTCATGCACACAATATGATTTGGTACATCATTGACTTGGGGAAGATAGGGTATCCTTTAAGGCTGTATTTGGATACATACTTCAATATATAATCATTATTACAAATGGTTTGATAATTTTTTTTGAACTAAAATATTATTGAGTTCAATAAAAGTTTACTATATCTTCTTAATATGTTGAGGATAATTGAGAAATATATGGGAGGTCTAGGATTTAGTTTCATGGTGACAATGTATAACTGTAAAAGTTTAATCCAATTTAATAATAAAACTATTATAGGGTCAAATATATTTAGTATGGGGAATTGAATGTTACAACCCATGTCCCGATCACTTGATTTTGGTTAGTTTTTAAAAGTTTATGTGTTGGAAGGGAAAAGATATTTAGAATTTTTAGCTTTAATAAAAAATTATTTTTTATTTGAGGAATCATTTTATAATTATGAGATTTTGGGATGGGATTGGAGGTATTTTTAGGTATGGTTTGAGTTTTTGTTGGTGAAATGAGGGATTAAAAAGGCTAAAAGGAGCTGTCTTATATTGTATTTTGTTGTAAGGGGAGAAGGTGCCCAGTGAGTGATTACTGGGTACATGGTGGGACTATTAGAGGGGGGATCTATGGTTATGAAAATTGATTACTCTGTGGAACCCAAATTGGTAACCTATAGGCCCAAGTTTATTTTTCATTTAAATAAGATAATTTGTTTTCAATTTACCTCCCTATTTTACCTTTTTCTCCCCTTAGTTTGATCAATTCTTCTCCCATCCATGTGTTAGCCTCTCCCATGGATCTTTTTTCCCATATTGTTTTCCAACTTCTTCTTCTTGATTATAGGGTGATTCCAAGGGAGTTCTTCATGTCTAGTCTAAGGTAACCCATTCTCTTATCCATATTATACTCTTATTCCATTGGATTCTCATCTCCAAGGCTAGGGATGAAGATTAAATTCCACCAATACATTTTGAAATTCAACCAAATACTTTAGGAAACCTCTATTATCATTTTAAGGGATCCTCATTGCATTAATTGATCTGTCTTATCACTATTTTTTATTAAATTTTTCTGATGTGTAGTTTTTTCTAGGTTTTTCATGATATTAAGATAGAAATTGGGTATGATTAAGTTAATTTTATTTAGGACTTTGAATGTTATGATTTTTGGTGGAATTTAAGAGTTGATATCTTAGGTCTATATTAGGTTTTGTTATGACTGATTTAAGGTAAAATTTTTATTAGATTTAATTATTTGTAGATGTTTGGGTTAAGGGTTTTAGGTGTTTCTTGAGGATATTTTGAGATGGATTAAGCTAAAAATTATATAAGGTAAGGGGTCTGAACACTTTGAGTTAATTCTCAGACAATCCATGAAATATGCATTCCATTTTTTTTTCAAAAATTAATAATTAAAATCAATTTATTATTTTCTAAATTATAAATTAATTTTTTTACAATGATATTTTTATTAAAAAAATTAAATTACTCTATGAGTAAGGTTTATTAAAAATTGAGTGTTAGGTAGACAATACTTATTTTTCATTAAAAATTACATATTAAATACAAATAAAAATAATCCATGCTATTTAAATTTATGTAACTATCCAAAACAAGATTAGTATTTTTTTAATAGATTACTTACACAGGGTGTTATCTAATAGATCCAAATTGGTTATAGAACTTAAAAACATAAATTTTATTATTATTTATGTTTGAAATGTTATTTATAAAAAACACCTTTACTTATCCATGTGACCGTGTCATTCTGGATTATTTAAAAAAATACGATCGAACCATTATATTTAAGACTCTACTAGTGTAACCATAATATTTTTAAACACACATATCTTATGATCTTTATTATGATGCACTAAATGGAATTTATTTCATCTCGGTATAACCTAATTGAGTTTCAAGACAAATTTATAACCTTAATTTTGGTTAAGAGTTACATTGGGGGAGAGTTTATAGTGAGGTTAGTAAAGTGGAATAAAATTAAAGCTCATACATGTGTTTATATTTTACTAGAAAAATGATTTATAAAGGAAACTTAATGTTTCAAAACACCAAATTGTTTTCCTTAGACAAGGTGTGAAGTTGTTTTTAATTAGGTTTGATTCTTATAATCATTTACTGATTTTATAAAATTGTATCTTATTAGAAATCCATATTTTTATTATTAATGGAAAAGTAATGATTTTAATGTAAAGGTTTAAAATATATTTTTAATTGTAAACCATTTAAAATAGAATGAATCAAGTGTAAATATTTTATGTAACTTAAATTTATAACTTTTAAATAAAGTGTTTTCTGAAATAATGTTTTAAATAAACTCTACCTTTTGAAAAGAATCTCATGTCTTTAATTCAAGTATTTTCTCAAAAATTTTATCATACTTATAATAATTATTGGTTATGAGCATCTATGTTTAGTCTATTACTTAATTTAACATAATATCTTTCCCATGTAATGTTTGAAACCTCCCATGCGTAGATTTAAAATAAATCCCAAGATGATATTCACATAAAAAAAATTCTTGGCATAACATTTTTACTTCAATTACCTAAAGAAAATACTATGTCATTATTTGAGATATGTCTAGAATTATGTTTACATTTAAATTTTACTATGATTTTTTCTCTAAGAATTGATAAAGGATACATGCTATACTATATGCTTTTGAATTTCATTATGTGATTATGTTCATATATTCTTGTACAAGAGTAATTTTTTTCCTTTTAGTGTGTTAAGAATTTTGGTTATCAGAGATGGTTTGTTTATTATCATGGATACTACTTTTATAGTTGAAGAGCATGCTAGTGGGATTTTTTGTGTGTACATGTTATATTTCCATATAATCTATTTAAGATGGTGCATTATAAAGGATTGAGTTCTGAGCCCCAGAAGTGTATAAATGTTCCCATATTCTGTGAGATGGGTTGAGGTCCCAAATTCGTATACCACATCCCCTATTCCTGAAGGGAAATGAGTTATACTTTACTTTATATAAACCTTCCCCTTTCCATGATACAATAGTTTCTCTCTATCTTCCATGGTCTGGGTTCCATGTGTTGACCTTGTAGGGAATGAGCCAATTCAATGCTCCTCCCTTCCCAATTTAGATACAAGGTATTGACCCAAATTATATAATATATATATATATATTAAATATTTACCAAAACCACGTAATATAAGTATATAACCGACTAATATCAGGGGTTAATTGTTATGAATTTTAAGTGTTTACTCGGTATGATTAACATACCATGATTAATTACTAATGGTAATTCTATTTTATAATTTACATGTATAAATGAGTATAAATTTTCATGAATAAAACTACTTATTAATTTTTGAGTTGGGGAATGTTGGTGATTGCCTACTGAGTATGTATATGTTCAAACCCTGCATGGACACTATAGTGGACACTTATCTCTTTTTATGCTGGAATTGAAGAATGTTTTTGTCAATGGAGTTGTTATGGATCTAGTAATATTGGGTATTACAGGAGTAAGATCCTTATTGATCCAAGAGCCCAGGTGGAGTCTTAGAGTTACTAATGAATAAGTAGAGTGGATGTACATGGGATATCCGTAGTTTTTTTCATGAGGCTTTCACACATGGAACCTCCCCTATTTGATTCTTAAGGACTCATCTGATTATAATTATTTATATATTAGGGATTTCTGGTCTATTTTTCTCATATAGTAGAATTTATGTGAGTTTTTGGCCTATTTTGATTGGTATTAATGTTTCATATTGTGGTTTCATTGTGTATTTTACTTATTGATTGATTTATAGGTAATCCTATATCAGATTATAGTGTTTGGGTTTATAATTAAATATACCCCTAGGGTTATCCCAAATTTTTAAGAGGCCTTTAATTTTGTTTTTGTTATATTCTAAGGGGGGAATCCATCTTCCCCTTTCATTTTAATAAACCCTTAATATTTACTCCAACTAATATAAATAGGGAGGTGTTCCTGAGGCATTGCAATGATGTGATTCGAGTAAGTACTCGATATTCAGGTTATGAAAATTACATTAAAACCTAAAATAGGTGTTAATAAGGAGGAGAAATGTTACCATTATGTCATGATTAACATTGGATATGAAATAACCTAGAATACCTAAATGGGTGTAAGAAACTATATGGATATTCCATGTTAGATATTAATGTTATAGAAATAAATTATTTTATTTTGAATCACATGTGGTACTAACTATATAATAAAAATAATTGTGAATATGTACGTGAGTTAAAAATTAATAAAATAATTTATGATGTTTAATGTTTTATAAACTAAAGTGGCAAGAGTTTCTACTATGAATATATGAAATATAAAATATTACTTTATCCTTTAAGTATTTTAAAATAATAAAATTTCAGGTGTTTTTATCTAATTTTCTTATATGAGATAAGATAATGGTATTCGTAAATAATGGTTGTTATCAATAAATGCGACGATTGTTTTATTAAACATGGTTCATAATTTGATCCATTTTATATTATGCTTTTAAAAAAATTATAAAAAGAGTTTTATCCAAGATGAAGGTTATTTATCCAATTTATTTACTAAAATCAGAGGAAAAGTATGACCTATACCTATATATGATATATCATTAATATATATGGTTTTTATTTTCATGGATATTTCTCTATACATATAAAATTCCATATGGGATATGGTTTTTATAGTGGGAGTAAGTTTAAATTTGGATAAGTTCAAAGTCTAAAAAATAAATGATTATACCAATTTAATTCAAATTAAAATTCACTTTACATGATATTTAGGATATATTGGAAAAGAAAATATTAATGTAAATATTTATATTTAAATCTAGTACCAAATGATATCAAAAAAGATTTTACAGATATGGACAATTTATAAGATGATGATAGTATATATATTTGAAATTTCTAAGTATTTAAAATAAAAAATTCATTAAAAATATAACATTAAATTTTTAGAAGAAAAGAAATTAAAATATAATGTTAAACTGTTTAACATAAGAATCTTGAATCATAAATATTACAATTATTCAAAATATTTTTTATATATGTTACCTCACCAAATGAGTTTAGTGGGTTTTTTTAATTTAATAGATATATAGTGATGTAATAAGTGTTATATAGTGGTGTAAAAAATGTTACACAAAGATATAACATGTTCAAATAGATCAAAAAAAATATAGAAAACATAATATCTTTTTGGTATATTTTTATTGTATATGATAAATATAAAATATTATGTATGGTTTTGTTAGTATTCTTATTAGATTTTAGTGAAATAAAAAATACATCTTATTATACAAAAAGGAATCCCGAAATGATCATTCATTCATGTGAGTTTCATATTTCATAGAATGAAATGATAATTAACCCCTCAAATTATTACTTTGAGTCATCCCTAATCAATGATCATCATGAAAAATTATGGGTTTGATGACACGTGAATATATTCTTGAGTTATGGATCATATGAAGATATAGAATTTATTTCATGAGGTATAAAATAAGTTTTTTCCACTAAATTGACTACTATGTATACTATACTTAATGTTATAAATTTTTTCATTAGCATACTATGGGTGTATATTCTATATTAATCCCAATTATCTTAGGTTAACAAGTAACATCACATGTGATACTTTATATATTAATATTACACTTACAACAACCTTGAGGATGATCTAATCTAGAGGTGGTTGGGTATGCCACTAATTATGTCATAAGGTTTTTATTAATAAAAATAGATATTTTCATCCTATATAGCGGGTATAACATCCATTCCCTCAATGAATAAAGACTGATAGATTGTATGTACATACCCAGATAAGTGACATAAGATGTGATTATCTATTTAAGTGAGTGAAATGTAATATGATCATTTACTTAGATGAATAAATTGAGATTTGTTCAACCATATTATTCAGTATTTACTAAAAGGATTTAGAAAATATGAGTAGGTCAATATAATAATGACATTCTCCATGTCTCATGCCACTTGATATATTGAAAAAATGGGTTATATAATTATGTATGATGTATATGATATGTATGGTGGAAAAAAGTATGGAAATACATGTTTTTGGTTGATATCATTCAAGATATATTTTTTTAGTTTGATTTTAATTGATTATTTACTATATAATGATCCTTATATACAATTATACACTAAATAACTCATAATGTTTTTCAACACTATAAAGGCCCACAAGGTTATAATTAGAATCTACGTGAATGAGGATACGTTTTATCACAAAGAACTTATACAATGCTTCGACAGTATAATGAAAACCTATCCAAATTTGTTTTATAGGATATAAAAAAATAGTTTTTGAAGTGGTTCCACAAGTTATTATACATGATGTAACATATGGTGACTATGAAAAAAATTCATAAAGATTTAGTAAAAGTGAGAGATCAATAAAAAAAATGAACTAAATAAAAACTGTGACATAATAAATGTCACAATTACTTGTTTTTTGATAAAGAAAACCATATTATGGTAAAAAATAATACACCATATTTATGTACATGTAAATGTATTTGTTATCTGAGAATTTATGTAGCCAATTAATTTCTCCCACTGAAATCTATCATATGAAAATTTATATAACATGTTAATGATTTAAATGGTTTTTGAAATGTATAAGAAATAAATGTTTACACTCTCAGTTTGTATGGACATTATAAAATATTTTTAATGTGGTTGCATAGCACAAATGTTTTTAAATATTTGAAATAATGAAACAGATCAAAATTAAAACGTTTATTAAATGTTATACATTATGTGGATTCTAAAAGAATTTTCTTGAAGCCTATAAAAGGATCTCAAGATCATGAGATGGTTGTGTAATATTTTTTTGTCGAAATGAATTTGTTCATATCTCTTATTTATCTAAATACTTTAACCTAATGTTTATATCAGGACATGAGTATGAGAAAAATAATTCCTAATCATTATGATATTCATAAAACCCATGTATACCTTTATAGGAATTCATTAATTGGATACTTATGAGTAATATCCTTTAAATAAATATTAATATAAAGATTTATTTATTTACAAGTATAAAGTTATGTTTATAATAAAATTACCTAGGCTACCCTATCCAGTACCCAAAACAATTTTTATAAGGAACAAAGAACATTCCTGATCACCATGTGATAAAAAATTGTTATAAGAGCATCAAACTATAATTTTAGAATGATTTTTTCTAAAATAAATATAAAATTAAATATTGGGTTCATCTCAAGAACCTGACATGAACACACTATACATTAGAGGTATCATTCATGTGAAATATCTCTATGGAAATAAGAAATATCCAAATAAGGAATATTATGAAATAATAAACCAATAACAGTAAAATATATTAAAATAAAAAATGAACATATAAATCAATCTTTTGTACATATAATCATTACATATAAAATAAAAATTATGATAAGAAATGAGGGATAAAAGTGTTAAAAATATGGAAAAACTAAATACATGAAAATAAATAAAATCATATCCAAAATATAACCAAAACGATAAAATTATTCTACCCATATCTATATGATAAGGGAGTATATCCCACTTTTCACATATTATGGACTCAATAATTGATATCAAGTATTCACTATCTCAAAGTAATGCTTTCCCTTTACCTATATCAAATGTACATACACACAAAGTGTATATGTTGGGTATAGGTGAAGATTCCAAACAATGTTCGACCACATGCCTTATGTATAACCTTTATAAACAAAAAATTTCTTACTAGTTTTGACTACAAGTACAAAAGTATCATATTTATTTTTATGAAAAACTAACAAAAATTTACACTTGTATATCACTCATTTAATAATTAAACATGTTATGTAAATTTTATAAAAAGTATATATTTTAATGAATAAAATATAAATGAGAAACAATTCTATAAATTAATTCATGTAAAGTAATCATGAGAGACTAATTAAGGTCCAAGGATAAGGAAAATATGATCTTAATATTTAAAATTGAAATCATTTGTGCACAATCCACTAGCCATAGTGTAATCCTAAACTATTGATGGTGTCCGTAGTTAGTGCATAAATTATTTGATAGGATTTTAATCTTCACAGTGTCACTAGGTTTTCAATAAAATTTTTAAATCCCAGTCAATGTAATGTAGTGGAAACAAAGATTGTATTCAAGGGTAATTTTTTCGGTTTTTCATAATGTTAAGTGTTAATACGGGTGTTTGTATTTGGATTGTATTAAATTTAAGGAATATTAGAATAATAGAAAAGAGACAAGTGTAGTTATTAGTTGACATTCCCCCATGATTGATCTGGGGGTAGGAGTGATAATATAAATCTACCATAGTTCTTTAATGATTAATCCTTCTTCTATGAGTCACCAATGCGAGAGTTTGTGATCATAAACCTCTCACCTCTAGTTACTGTCGATGATGAGTTGCATAATTAAAATGATATTGTCAAATACTATACCTTCTGATGTACATGTAAATGTTTTAAGAAACCACCCAATACTTCAATAGAGAGATCACCTTAAATTGTAACATCTTTATTATGATATTTTGATCTAGATTATATAAGGATAAGGTTATATCTTCCACATAAATACCTTTGATCACTGAAACTTCACAACAAAATTAGTTTTGTTTCACCAGATATAGGCTTGATTGAGTGGAGGGAGATGAATGATGAACAACCAAAGTAGTAAAATATAATGAAATATAGGTCAAATATGATCATATTAAACCAAGTATAACATATTGAAAACTAATATTAATAGTATAATAAGAATTATAAAAGTATCATAACTCATGTAGGTATAAGAATCTCCTTTGCTGGATCAATCACCAATAAGGGTTTTATCCTTATATGTGAAGGCTCACATCCATGTACATTGAGCTAATAGAGGGAAGAAAATAATCATAGTAAAGTCTAAATAGAAAAATTCTCCCAATAGAGAATTTTATCCAAAATTTATAAGCTTCATATCCTTCCTAGATCATTCCACATTTCTTCTATAATCACTAGATTTTCTCTATATGGAAGGTACTATTCCCTATTGATTGTATGAGTGAAGAATGAAATCCCATTATCTCCATAGAATTTATCTTTCCCATGGTTCAGGCAACATATTTCCTTATTTAATAATTTATTTAGATTGTATGCATGGAATTTTCTGTTGGTATTTACATCCCTTGAATGATTTCTACATGTACTATGTTACACCAAAAGAATCAATTACAAATTATAACCTATGAAGCCTAGAAGTTCCGTACATACCCCAAATATAGAAAAAGGACACCGAATGGTAAAAATATTTTATGACATAGATAAGTGTATATATAAATTTAAATCCCAATCACCCTAGCCACACATCTTCCAAACACTCAATCACTTGCAACACAGAACTGAAATAGAATATAAAATAAACATAAGTAGAGTACTAAACTAAGGACCATAAGAATTTATGTGGTTCAAAAAATAATAATATTTCATAGTAAATAAAATTTTTAATAAAATAGTAAATTATATATTATAGTGGAACACTCTAAACTACATGATAACATAATATTAATTGAGACTAGTTCAAGTATAAAAACAATAAACCCACTCAATATATTTATATATTAATATAAAAACAATTTTATTGATGGATTTGTTCCATTACTATCCAATATTTAAGAACATACATCCACTTTATCATGGATATTTCCTAATATCCACCACCTTAACTGGTACCTTCAATGAATAGTGAAAGAATCTAGAAATGCATCTGGTTTACCCTTATATAGCACTCTGAAGAAATCCTTATGTGACACCCCAGGTTTTATGAACTGGTCCAAGTGAACAATGCTATTCTTTTAATGATGCCTCTTGTTTTATTTTATTGTTATTTGTGTGATAATAAAGATTTTGAAAGGAAATAAAACATGAAGAATATGGTAAACTGGTATATATTTAAAAGTTACATTTTAACAAGACCCAAAAAATTGAAAATACCATGCACAAGACCTAACACGGCCACAACAAGACTACTGAGAATCACAAATTCGGTAATCAGATAGTCATCGTCTTCAGGGTCCATCAGTGTGAAAAATATAACAGCCAGAACCACCACGCACATACTCAGCACCAGTGGTATGAGGAGAGCCATCCGCCTAGGGTCAGGTGTTTTGAAAATGTAAAACACCCTACCCCTTGTTTTTATAATGGACCTCTAAGGGAATATGATCGTTATATGACCGTTGGGTTTCAATGGATAAAGTTAATCTTTTTATAAAAATTTGGGGTTTATAACGCTCTTATAATCTTATGGTATTTCAATATTTTAATATGTACAAAATATTAGAATTATATCTTCGAGTATTAAAATAAAATATTATTCTTGAAAATGAATCTATTTTGATTTTTTTCAAAATATTGATGATATCTATATGGTGGAAAACATAGTATCTTAAATATGTCGAATGTCATGTCTAAAAGGGGGTATCTGTAATAATTGAAAAAATGTATCTTATTGGATCCCTAAAACTATGTGTTTTAAATTAGGTAAAAACTACAAGTATTTTAAAAAAATTTATAAATCAACAAGTGAAGTATGTTATAAATTGTATTTTAATGGTTATAAGATCCTAGTAGTTATAAATGTTTAGTATGAAATATTTATCTTTTAAAAAAATAAATTATATCAAATAGTATCGTTTTTTTCTTTTTTACATAAACTAAATTGGGATTCTTGGATTTGAAAATTATGAGTTAAAAGTACTTATTAAATTTTATAAAAATTGAAATTATTACATCCCGGTTTAATATTGTTTTTTTTAAAAAAATGCGAAGTAATTTTAACATGTATTATACTGTTTTTTTACCACACGACCCAGGCCTCTTACGGTTAATCCCGACCCCACACGTTCCTCCCCTGTCTGATCTCACCAAGACAGATCCTGTCTATTGATGTTTTTTTAAAATGCTCATTTCATCTCGTCTGTCTGATCTCTCTAAGTCGAATCCCAACCGTCATTCTTTTTTTTTATTTCTCCGAAAACTCGGTCATCTTCTACCTCATGTCGGGGTCCCGCGAAACAACACTGGTTTGCCCGAGACGCCTCCTTCTCCATTGTTACGTTGACCTTGCGCACCCCACCTTCATAGAACGCCATAGGATCGGCCTAACTCCTGGAACGAATCCTTTTAGGTTCACCGAAACCCCTACATTAGCCCTCTCCTCATGGAATTCCTCCTGTACTCGAACTCCTCCCGATCTCTCCAGCTAAACCAGTAGGCTTCTCTGAATCTGAGTGTCCTCCACAGCAAGGTAAGGGTGTCATATTTACATGGTTTTTTAACCCACCCATTCTCCTTGGTTCATGTTTATATATACATGAGTATATATACAACTTATAGTCAAAGTTATATATATATATATATATATTCCATGCTAACCATTATTTTAAACAGAGGACTCCAAGGGTGCTTGCCTTCGAGGGGTACTCCCGTTTTTTTATATAATAGAAAACCTAGTATAAAACCCCTATGTGTAGTCAGTTACATGAAATGCACATATATATACATATGAATTGTATATAATATAAGAATCATTGCACTCTTTGTTTCAAAAACGGGGTGTGTGGTTTTAGAAGGGTGTTTCTCCAAAATGATTTAAATATTTTATTTCCATTGAGTCTTTATTTTGTAACCGGTGTGATACAATTAGTGCATTGATATAATTTTATATATGTGTAGGTATACACCATAAAACTCTTACATCTTAAGGGTTTCCAAAGAGGTTGATATTTTTTTTGTACTCAAACAATTACACAAGATTAGTTGAAATAGGTTTTTTTTATTTTAAGAAGAACCATTACAGATCTTATTTATATGTGTTTTCGGGTGTTCAAGTATACACACAAATATACATTCAACCATACAAGGCATGTTTCTATGATTTCCTTATAATTCATTATTTTATGTTAAGAATTATACTTTTGAAAAGGGTCTTTCTGAAATCAATTCCTAACATGTATGATTTTATGTAAGCCATATATATATATATATATATAACTATATATTTGTATAAGGTTATGTATTGGAATGGAAATCAGTATTGATTTTTAAGAGATGAAAACTTATCTTAGAAGAATATTTTTGATGTGAAGTTGGTATTTGGTTTAAGTACAATTATGTTATAGTTAAAAACAAAGTTTTTATATGTTTATGTATTTATAGTTTCATGAATATTTAAACCCCCATAAGGTTCTGATTTTTAAACTGAATAAATGATAAGTAGTTAGAGGTTTTTAGATTTTAAGTGAACCATGTTTAATTTATGAGAAAACCTATATATATACTTTGTGTATATATCCCTATGTATGTATGTGTTTTTAAGATTAATATCTGAAACCCTAGTTTCAAGGAATAGTTATTAATATTTTTATGCATGTAGGATTTTAGTGTTTGCCTATGCTGTTTTATATTTTTGTGTCTAAGAGTACACCAATGAACTTGACTAATTAAAAATGTCACCCTCGAAATGATTTATATTTTTTTAAAGGATATGCTTATGCTTGTTTTAAACTTGTATTAAAAGGATATGGATTTAAGGGTTATGTTAATATGTAGAAATCCTCTATTATTTTTATACCAAACTTGCTGCAGTGACTATTAGTGATCAGATTTTAACTGCAAATTCTATGACCTGTGAAGAACAATAATTAATGCCAAGTATTTTATTAAAATTAGTTTATTTCCAAGTATTAGAATTTTAAAGATTGCAAGTGTTTATTATTTTTATACCAAGCATGCCACAGTGATTATTAGTGGTTGGAGATTTTTTGCAAGTACAGTGACCTGTGAAGAACAATAGTTAATGCCAAGTAGTTCATTTCCATGTACTGGAATTTGAGAGACTCGTCATTTGATACCCCTTGGGGAAAATCTCATACATTCATCATTTTATGTGCTTAAATAATTTTTCTATGCACATAGTATGCTTACTGAACCATGCCTGCTATTATTCCATATTTTAAATTTTATCTGTCGTATCATGTATTTTTAAACCAATTATATAATTGTTACCTAATTCATATTATTATTCATGCATATGACTCAACATGATAATGGACTAAGAACTAAATTACCCAAAGTGGTATGGGACACCTTGGGTAATGAGAAATGAAAATGGTATTACCCAAAGTGGTATGGGACACCTTGGGTAATATGAAATGAAAATTAAATATTCAAATTGGTATGGGACACCTTGAATATCTGACCTTATCAACATGTGAGAAATGTATGGGACTACCAGGATGGGGTCTGGTAAAAAGAAAACCCTCCAGGTTGGGGACTGGTTAATGTAAGCCCTCCGAGTTAGAGATCGGTAAAAGTAAGATCCTCGATGTATCGATTATTCTCGAGACAGTCATATTGGGTTATTACCCCTAGGTCATGGCACTAGGCCTTGACACAGATACCATGATTCCTTAAACATAAATTTCTTAGTATATGACCAACCAAGTGATTACTCTGACTAGAGGAATATCCTTGGTTATAGAACCTTACCTATGACTATCAGATTAAAAAAAAAAACACAAGACATATGATTTGGAAATGTTGATGCATGACCAGTTTTCTTTTCCAGAATTTTATTACAAATGTTGCATTACAATTATCATGTCATGATGTGCATTTTGTGTGTGTAGATAATGCTCTTGTGTGTGACTCTGATGATGTTTACACCTTGTTGTTCATACACACCTTTCTTGTTTATGGACACTTTACTTAGTATAACCCATGCCTTTTTATTAGCATGCTTATCTTGTCTATTAAGTGGGTTTCAACTAATTGTTCTAGTGCATAAGTATGCAGTTCTTTAACTGTGTTGTATCAACCTTTGTTTTGTATTGAAGTTTTTCCTTTAAGAAAACATTTTAAGTATGGAAAAGTGTTTTTCGAAGTAGTTTTCAAAATCTGTATTTATGTATTTTCAAAAACCCCTTACTGAGTATTTCAATGCTTACCCTACATTTTTTTTGAATTTTTTTCAGGTTTATAGAGTCTTTCCAGGTCTTGAATTTTTGTTCTTAGCTCAGCAATAAAGAATCAAAGCTGTTGTCTCTGATTCTCCAGGTTCTAAACCAGAAAGTTCCTCCTGTTGTGTTATGATGTGCAACTTATTTGTTTCATTTGTATGAAATAAATTTCACACCATAACCATAACACTAGATATGGGCTACCAGGGTTGGGGCATTATAGTTGGTATCAGAGGAATGGTTTAGGCAACCCTGGAAAATTAAGACAACACAAAAAAATTAATAATGTTTTACTAAGTAGGGTTTGTTCTTAAATTTCTCAGATGGAAAGACAACGAACCACACCTAGACTCTTGACTCTCCCTATAGAGATCATGGAAACTTTTGTAGCAAAATCCTGCTCAACAAGTTACCAACCTTTTGTTAACTTACGACTCACGTGTAAAACCCTCTATGAAATATTGAAAAGTTCGAATGTCCTTTGAATCTCCCGAGGTTCAGAAGTTGTGTATAACCAAATGGCCAATGCACTCTTTGAGAATTATAAAAAGAAAGGGAATTACTATGAGGTACTCTTCCTGTGTTTTACCATGAATAATAAATGGTTGGCCTTCACGACCTTCGGAGTTGCTGCAAAGGAGTTGGACTTCCACGCAGTCTTTATGTACCAAATCCTGTGTTTCAGCATGCTTGGGGAGCTCTGCGATTTGGGTCTTTTATCGAATCCTTTAGATATGAAGTGGTTCGAGAGATCTTTAGGAACCAAATCCAAGCGGATGTTGTGAATCTTGATGTCACTCGTGCCCATCTCTGGAAAACCACCTGTATCAAATGGGAGCTTGGTTTTAACCAGGATCCAATTTTCTAAGAATGTATTTGGGAAGTGGATACCCACAAGATTTGTTCTGCCCTGGGGATAGAGTTGAATAATAACTTCTTCCATGGGTGGTGGAGGTAGAGGGACATCACCAATGGTGTCTAGAAAGCCATGTGAATAAGTCAGTGTTTGTACGCTGATCGAATTTTGAGGACGCAATTCTTTTAAGAGGGGGATAATGTGACGCCCCAGGTTTTATGAACTGGTCCAAGTGAACAATGTTATGCTTTTAATGATGTCTCCTGTTTTATTTTTTTTTGTGATTTTTGTGCTAATTAAGAATTTGAAAGGAAATAAAACATGAAGAATATGGTAAACTGGTATATATTTAAAAGTTACATTTAAAAAAGTCCCAACTAATTGAAAATACCATGCACAAGACTAAACACGGCCATAACCAGAATACTGAGAATCACAACTCGGGTAATCGGATAGTCGTCATCTTCAGGGGCCATTAGTGTGAAAAATATAACAGTCGGAACCACCGCGCACTTACTTAGCACCAGTGGTATGAGGAGAGCCATCCGGCTAGGGTCAGGTGTTTTGAAAATGTAGAACACCCTACCCCTTGTTTTTATAATGGACCTCTAAGGTAATATGACCATTATATGACCGTTGAGTTTTAATGGATAAAGTGAATCTTTTTATAAAAATTTGATCTTTATAACACTCTTATAATCTTATGGTATTTCAATATTTTAATATGTCCAAATATTAGAATTATATCTTCGAGTATTAAAATAAAATATTATTCTTGAAAATGAATCTATTTTGATTTTTTTACAAAATCTTGATGATATCTATATGGTGGAAAACATAGTATTTTAAATATGTCGAACGTCATGTCTAAAAGGGGGTATCTGTAATAATTGAAAAAAATGTATCTTATTGGATATCTAGCACTATGTGTTTTAAATTAGGGAAAAACTACAGGTCTTTTAAAAATAATTTTATAAATCAACAAGCGAAGTATGTTATAAATTGGATTTTAGATTTTAATGGTTATAAGCTCCTAGTAGTTATAAATGCTTAGTATGAAATATTAATATTTAAAAAAAATAAATTATATCAAATAGTATCGTTTTTTTTTATTTTTACATAAACTAAATTGGGATTCTTGGATTTGAAAATTATGAGTTAAAATTACTTATTAAACTTTATACAAATTCAAATTAAAACGTCCCGGTTTAATATTATTTTTTTTAAAAAAATGCGAAGTAATTTTAACATGTATTATACTGTTTTTTTAACAACGCGACCCAGGCCTTATGCGGTTAATCCAGACCCCGCACGGTCCTCCCCCGTCCGATCTCTCTAAGACAGATCCTGGCCGTTGATGTTTTTTTAAAATGATCGTTTCATCTCGTCCGTCCGATCTCTCTAAGTTAGATCCCAGCCTTCGTTCTTTTTTTTCTTTCTCTGCAAACTCGGTCATCTTCTACCTCACGTCGGGGTACCGCGAGCAGCACTGGTTTGCCCGAGACGCCTCCTTCTCCACTGTAACATTGACCTTGCGCACCCCACCTTCCTAGGATGCCGTAGGCTCGACCTAAATCCTAGAGAGAATCCTTTTAGGTGCACCGAAACCCCTACATAAGCCCTCTCCTCACGGACTTACTCCTGTACCCGAACTCCTCTCGATCTCTCCAGCTGAACCAGTAAGCTTCCTTGAATCCGAGTGTCCTCCACAGCAAGGTAAGTGTGTCCTATTTACGTGGTTTTTTAACCCACCCATGCTCCTCGGTTCATGTTTATATATACATGAGTATATATACGACTTATACTTAAAGGTATATATATATATATATATATATATATATTCCTTGTTAACCATTCTTTTAAACAGAGGACTCCAAGGGTGCATTCCTTCGAGGAGTACTCCCTTTTTTTATATAATAGAAAACCTAGTATAAAACCCCTATGTGTAGTCAGTTACATTAAATGTTCATATATATATTCATATAAATTTTATATAAAATAATAATCATTTCACTCTTTGTTTCAAAAACGGGGTGTGTGGTTTTGGAAGGGTGTTTCTCTAAAATGATTTAAAGTTTTTGTTTCCTTTGAGTATTTATTTTTGTAACCGGTGTGATACAATTGGTGCATTGATATAATTTTATATATGTGTAGGTATACACCATAAAACTCTTCCATCTTAAGGGTTTCCAAAGAAGTTGATATTTTTTTGTACTCAATCAATTACACAAGATTAGTTGAAATATGATTTTTTTCTTTTAAGCAGAACCATTATAGATCTTATTTATATGTGTTTTCGGGTGTTCAAGTATACACACAAATATACATGAAACCATACAAGTAATGTTTCTAAGATTTCCTTATAATTCAGTATTTTATGTTAAGAATTATTCTTTTGAAAAGGGTTTTTCTGAAATCAATTCCTAACATGTATGATTTTATGTAAGCCGTATATGTATATATAAATATATATTTGTATAAGGTTATGTATTGGAATTGAAATCAATTTTTTTTTAAGAGATGAAAACTTATCTTAGAAGAATATTTTTGATGTGAACTTGGTCTTTGGTTTAAGTACAATTATGTTATAGTTAAAAACAAATTTTTTATATGTTTACTTATTTATAGTTTCATGAACATTTAAACCCCCATAAGGTTTTGATTTTTAAACTGAATAAATGATAAGTAGTTAGAGGTTATCCGATTTTAAGTGAACCATGTTTAATTTATGAGAAAACCTATATATATACTTTGTGTATATATCCCTATGTATGTATGTGTTTTTTAGATTAATATCTGAAACCCTAGTTTCAAGGAATGGTTATAAATATTTTTATGCAAGTAGGATTTTAGTGTTTTCCTATGCTGTTTTATATTTTTGTGTCTAAGAGTACACCAATGAACTTGACTAATTAAAAATGTCCCCCTCGAAATGATTTATGTTCTTTTAAAGGATATGCTTATGCCTGTTTTAAACTTGTATTAAAAGGATAGGGATTTAAGGGTTATGTTAATATGTAGAAATCCTCTATTATTTTTATACCAAACTCGCTGTAGTGATTATCAGTTATCAGAGTTTAACTGAAAATTCTATGAACTGTGAAGAACAATAATTAATGCCAAGTATTTTATTTAACGTAGTTTATTTCAAAGTATTATAATTTTAAAGATTTCAAGTGTTTATTATTTTTATACCAAGCATGCCGCAGTGATTATTAGTGGTTGGAGATTTTTTGCAAGTACAGTGACCTGTCAAGAACAATAGTTAATGCCAAGTAGTTCATTTCCATGTACTGGAATTTGAGAGATTCATCATTTAATACCCCTTGAGGAAAATCTCATTCATTCATCATTTTATGTGCTTAAATAATTGTTCTATGCACATAGTATGCTTACTGAACCATGCTTGGTTTTATTCCATATTTTCAATTTTATCTATCATATCATGTATTTGTAAACCAATTATATAATTGTTACCTTATTCATATTATTATTCATGCATATGACTCAACATGATAATGAACTAAGAACTAAATTACCCAAAGTGGTATGGGACACCTTGGGTAATGAGAAATGAAAATGGTATTACCCAAAGTGGTATGGGACACCTTGGGTAATATGAAATGAAAATTAAATATTCAAATTGGTATGGGACACCTTGAATATCTGACCTTATCAACATGTGAGAAATGTATGGGACTACCAGGATGGGGTCCGGTAAAAAGAAAACCGTCCAGGTTGGGGACTGGTTAAAGTAAGCCCTCCGGGTTGGAGACCTGTAAAAGTAATCTCCTCAATGCATCGATAGTTCTCAAGATAGTCAGATTGGGTTATTACCCCTAGGTCATGGCACAAGGCCTTGACACAGAGACCATAAGTCCTTCAACATACATTTCTTAGTATATGACCAACCAAGTGATTACTCCGACTAGAGGAATATCCTTGGTTATAGAACCTTACCTATGTGTATCAGATTAAAAAAAACACGAGACGTAGGATATGGAAATGTTGATGCATGACCAGTTTTCTTTTCCAGAATTTTATTACAAATGTTGCATTACAATTATCATGTCATGATGTGCATTTTGTGTGTGTAGATAATGCGCTTGTGCGTGACTCTGATGATGTTTACACCTTTTTTTTCATACATACCTTTCTTGTTTATGGACACTTTACTTAGTATAACCCATGCCTTTTTATTAGCATGCTTATCTTGTCTATTAAGTGGGTTTTAGCTAAGTGTTCTAGTGCATAAGTTTAAAGTTCTTTAACTATGTTGTATCAACCTTTGTTTTGTCTTGAAATGTTTCCTTTAAGAAAACATTTTAAGTATGGAAAAGTGTTTTTCAAAGTAGTTTTCAAAATCTGTATTTAAGTATTTTAAAAAACCCCTTACTGAGTATTTCAATGCTCACCCTATGTTTTTTATGGTTTTTTTTCAGGTTGATAGAGTCTTTCCAAGTCTTGGATTTTTTTTCTTAGCTCAGCAATAAAGAAGAAAAGTTGTTGTCTCTGATTCTCCAGGATCTAAACCAGAAAGTTCCTCCTGCTGTGTTATGATGTGTAACTTATTTGTTTCATTTGTATGAAGTTAATTACACACCATAACCATAACACCGGCTACGGGCTACCAGGGTTTGGGTGTTATACCTTACATAGCCTTTGATATCAATCTTACTATTCTAACACATCATCAATAGATTTATACTATCATATATTTTTTTTCTTTCATACTTCACAATATAAGATCAGACATCATTGTCGCTTATGGATTTTCAATTTCATTATGAACTCTTGAATCCAACTCAATATGTAGATCTATAATTTAATCATAATTAGAAGCAATGATAATTTTTCAGAAATAGATTCTCACATAACCAATCCTAAAAATATCTCACTTCATAATTTTTTGCCTTGAATAATCATCATGTCTTATGGTTCACCATTACATATTCCCCAATGTCCCTTATTTAGTTCATCTCTTCCACTTTATGAGAGCTTCTAAGATCTTACAAACTCCAAGTTATCCAATCCCCATTAATCTTCAAAAAATCTCTATAATTTAAGAAGATATAACTATATTCTAAACATCAACTGGATTATGATTCCATTCAAAATTTTATAGTTCCAACACTTCTTCATTCATGAGATTTAGGATAAAGTGGTACCACCATTGAATTAGCTTCATCCAAGAGTGAAATTCCAATTTTAGGTCTAAGATTCCTCATTCTAATTTGTTCTAGAAGACCCTTCATCCACACCAACCCTTTCATTTATCATGTAATTTCAATATAACTAACTTATATTGTTGATAGTATAATTATTAGTTTTAACCTAAACATACAAATCATTAAAATACCACTGAAAGTAAATAAAAATATAGTGGAACTGTTCCATGAGTCCATATCTTCACCAAATTCATCATTCAGAAATATTTTTAAGGGATTATCTATTCCTAAAAATAGTGTCTGACCTGTTTAGACTTTGTGATTCATGAAGATCCACTAAATAACCTCCCCTTACGATTTTCCTATATTCACCATAAACCTACTAACCATACCTACCACTTGAGAAATATAACGACTTATACAAAACATGGTGTATAGAATAATTCCCACAATGGATTCATATAGAACATTCACCATGTACATTTTTATTCACCGTGTACTTAGTCTCATCATCTATTTTATGTAATTTATCCTTTGAAAGTTTTAAATTTAAATCCAATGAAATTATCAAAGGATTTGACCCAATCATTATAAATATCACAAAAACTTTATGTATTTACTCTTATTGAGATGTGAAAAATATTCTGGAACACATGTCTCTTTAAATATTTATCCCTAACATCCACTTAGAGGGACCAAGATTTTTTATCTAAAAAATTATATATAATTCACTCTTAAAATCTTTAAACCTCATTATCATAGTTAAAACTAAGATTAATTCATAAATTTATAGAATAACTATAATGAAACTCTAATTACCATACACCTTTTTGTAATACTAATGATCAAAATTACTAAATAAAAATTTCAACTCTACCATAAAGTTATCAAAATTTTGATTATAATGCATTGGTTCCTTATTAAGTATATAACGACTTATCTTAAGTTTACACACTAGTATATAATTCTATTTTATTATGAAACCTTTTGGTTGATCCATTTATAATTATTCTTCAATGTATCCATGGGGAAAACTAGCCTTGACATTAATTTTTTCAGAAATAAACCTTCCAGGGTAATCAGGATAAGATCTATCAAAATTTATATATGCTTATAAATAGGTGAATTTTTTTACTACTGTACACACCTTTAAATTATTGAAGTACCTTTATAACTAGACACACTATATAATAGACTCTAACATATTCTTCCCACATCAGTCTATAAAACCACTTCTTATGACGGAACCTCTTTCCTTACAGAAATTACATTTTATCCTGTGTATTAGAAAAATGCAGTGAATTGATATATTTATTCATTTAAAAATCCCACTATAATGAATCACGTAGACTTATCACCTCATAAATGCTTTTGGGTTCACCACCATTCATGAGAAGTAGAAAATGAATTTCTAAATCAAACCACTACAGTGGTCTTCTAACCTTGGTAGATTTCCTTAACTCCCATGGTCATCATTCTTATGGAACTCTTCTCCAGGTATTCATTATCATTGATTGTTCTAATACATCAGTCATAAGTAATTATAGAACTTGATCAATATATTCCATTATAAAACCTAGTTATACCTCTTAAACTTCATCTTCGATTCTCTATAAATATCCAAACACAACCCAAATTCACTTAGCACAAAATTATCGATACCACTAATTTATTCATTATATTATTTTTATATTTAATTCATTTCATTCCCCCATATTTATTAATTCAATTAGTTTTAAGGAGTTTTGGGATTAAAGTGTAAATAAATTATACTTTTTGAATATTCATTAAATGGACAGAGTTCTGAAGTTAATTTATCTCATTTATTTTATAGAATAAATGAATATATTACTATTAATTATCCTTTATTTTGATGTTTTAAAAGAATTTTATTAAGTGATTATCTTTTATGCATAATTATAGAACTATTTCATCTTGATTTTTTATAAAGTTATTCACACATAACATTTTTCATGCATAAAATATGATATTTAGTAGCTTGTGTATGATATTTGGAACCATATATGATATTTTGTTAGGCATGTAAGACTTTGAGGAGATCGTATGAATTTATTGTTACATATTACTTTTATATTCTCATAAAACTTTGAGATGTTCTCCCATAAGATATTTGTGATTTATGAATCTGAGCATATGACTTTATATATGACCATTTTAGAATTTCATAGTGGTTTCAAACATGAATGTAGCATATAAGATATTGATAATTGTGAATTTTTTTTGAGAAGTCATAAGATATATTTTTTATTTTCATAATAAATTTTACCATCTCGTAATATGTATAAGATTATCATAAGATATTTCAATTCCTGTATGATATTTGAATCCCATAAGATATTTTAATTTTTTGAAAATCTAAAAAATTAGAAATTCAAAATGAATTATTCTGAAGTTGGGAATTAAATATAGATGATTTTTTGTGATGTTTCTAATATATAAAGCCTCATGATTGATCAAATGATCATAATTAAATATAAGATCAAATTATAATCAATCAAGGGCGAAATAGGTGGTTCTGGGTGTCATGCCAGAATGTAACAACCCAAGATTTCACTATATATAATCCTTACGTAAATAAAACATTAATAGAATATCTCACATGAAAAACTAAATTAAAATGAAAATCCAAGATATATTTTTAATATTAAATATGAATATTAAATATGATTATTAAAACTTTTCAATTAAATTAACTGGTATAAATTGATGTAACCATAATTCAAAATCAATAAAGAGATAAGAAATGTAATCTAGAAGTGGAAGTGTCCCTTATAAAGCCTATTTTTTAAAACACAGAAGAGTGGTTGCTTCACTATGATTTTATATAGATAAATCCCAAGATGAAAAATGAAAAATTATGATATGAGTGAAATTGTATGTGAGATAAATTTAAGCTTGTGGAAATTTCCATGAGATCTATGATTGCCGAATTACCACCCCTGACTAAAACGAGAGATTATATGATTCTTTGGTATTACACATAGGATATAAATGGTTTTGAAAGTATAAATTAAGATTATATAAACATATAATAATATATATAGATATATTATGTATTTTTATACTTTTTAAAAGGTTATTTTTTACTAATTCACATTATGTTTAAAAAATGTATTGTCTAGAAATTTTCATTTTTCAAGGAAAGATGTTTATTATGATTTAATAATAATAATTTATATTAATTTTTTTAATTATAAGTTAAAAAAATATTAATTATTAATTTATATATAAAATTATAGTTAATATTCCAAAAGTCTTTTACCTAAAAAATGGTTTTTCACTCCATGTTATGTTTTTAAATTAAAAAATTATAGATTTTAGAATGATAATTTGAAAAAATATACTTAATTTTTGGATTTATCAGGAAAACATTATCTTAATATAAAATTGTGATATATTTCAAAAAAATCAATTTTTAGGTGAATAATTCAAAATAACATTTTTACAAATACCATGTCATTTTGAAATTATTTGTATATTTGTATGAATTGGAAATTAATGAAACATTTTGATAATAAAAAATATTTATTTTATAAGGTAATTTTTAATTTTTAATTTTTTTTAATTAAAAACTCATATTTGACACTTTATAACTTAAGTTACATTTTTTAATTTTTTGTACATAATACATTTAGAATTTTGAAAATTAATTTTCATCACTATTATAAATTTAATCAAATTAATTGGATTTAACATTTGGAATCATTTGGTAAAAATTATGTAATAGGTTCCATTTTAGTTTTTTGAACAAAGGATAATTTACCCTAGGTAAAAACTAGTTATCCTCGTAAAAGTTAAAATGGTTAATGTAAATATCTAAGAGTAAAAGGCCAATACATTTTTAAAACATGAATGGTAATATATGAAGACTTTATAAACCATATAAATTATTATTTAAATAATTTAACAACTTCATATCCACTTTTCTTGAGAGTGATTTCGCAATATTGAAATATTTTAGGTATTTACAGAAATGCCATCCCTTTTCACTTAGAAAAGGGTCTATCCTCTCCTCAATTCCTATCACACAAAAACCTCACTAGTTAAAAACAATATACCCTACAATATCATACATACTCATAGACACATTACTTATGTTATTTTACTTTAAAAATACTATCCCTAAAAGTATTATCCCTCTTTGGAATGGTGATAATTCAAGAAGTGAGCTATAAGTTCCGAACCTATTTTTCTTTATTTACTTTTTATTAATTTGATTTTATTCATTAATAAATTTATTTTAACATATAATAATGAAAAAATTAGTATAATTAGTATAATTATATATTATTATACTGATGGTATAAGAATTTACCACCCTCCCCTTTTCCATTAAGAAAAATAAAAATATGAATCGTGTGTTCTGCCGACTGCCGCCTCAATGAAATAAAATGTTTAATTTTCCCTAAAATAATTTTAATGATAGTATAAAATAGTAAGTTAATAAATAATTTTAATGTTGATATAATTTTTATTATTTTTAAATAATATACCATATTACTCTTTTCTTCCGTTCTATGGACAATGGAATTACCAACCATGTGTATGTGTGGACTACCGCCTCCATAGAACAATTGTTTTTTATTTTTTATTTAATCACCACCTTACATGGATGGTCATGTAAAAGAGATTAAATGATATAATTTATTTGTATGATATAATTAAGATTCTTTTATGAAAAATTTTAGAAACAATTAATGGTATGATTTAAAAAATATTTTTATTAATTCAATCGTTTAAAACAAGAGAACTAAGAGGAAATTGATCACTTTTTTCTAAGTAATGACTTTATATAAATTATATTGTAATTATAATAATTTAAAAATTTTATATATCACATTAATATATAATAAATAATATAATTATTCTTCTTTAATATTTATATTACAAATAAACCATCTCATAAACATCTGTTAATAATGGTAGGTTTATATTTGGGTCAGATTGATCACCTACTTGAGAAATATTATACATTTATCTTATGGATGAATATAAGAACATAATTACTTGTATAACATGATATAATTATGTAAATAATTTTTTGGTAAATTTATATCACCATTTAAATCAATAATTAAGAAAACACCTTTCGTTCATTAAGAATCCCTAAAACATGATCATCGTTCTTTTCATCTTTATGGATCATAACCAAAACTACCATGAAATATGATTTCAGGTATATAAATAGTATATAAAATTTATTATAGTATTTTATATGATATAATAATCATATACATTGTAAAAATAATAGATACCAATATGAATTTTATAAAACTAGTTTAAAGTGATATAGATTACTTAGACACGATGTTGAAAATAGGTAAAAACTATAAAATGCATATATATATATATAATGATTATAAATGAAGAGAATGAATGGTTATACTTATGAATATAGTTATTGGGTATGTATTTGATGAACTTAATTTAATTATTTAGCATATTTAGCAAAATTTCATAACGAATTAGAGATAAGGTTAGGGTTTCTTCTCAAAAATTCTTTTTTGAGACACATTTGATTCAAGACACCTAATTTCATTTAAATGGTGGTTATAATAAATTTTTGTCATGTAATATCATGTATTATATTTATCATGGAATCCTAAATTAAATCTCAATATCTCCCTCTCTCAAGGTATTTTTATTATAATGCATCTTAAGCCATAAGTTTTTTTAATCTCAAATTATCTCCATTGAGACATGTTTAAAGTTTTACACCAATTTATTATCTATATGGTGTATAAAATTACAAATATATATTTTTATAATACTCCATAATTTAATTCATTGGATTTATATATCCATATTATTTTCAATCTTCTAGTTACTTCTCATTCAAATATTTTTAAAGACGTAAGGGTTTTGATAACTCAATTACCTTTCATTGAGCTATACTCATCTTTATTGAATATTATCATTAAATGTTGGTTGTAATCATATGTATGATGATATTATGTTATAAATACTCATTATTTTCTAGGTAATTATATTTTATATTCATTTTTATTCCATAATTTTTTTATTTATAAAGTGTGAGATTTCTAAGAATAATTTCCATATTTTGTAATGAACCATTTTTTTCCAAGTCAGTATTTTTATATTTCCACCAAAGTTTTATTTCTTATTTGGAAATATATTATATTTTTATCTCTTGTTACCCTTATATTTCGCATGAACACCTTTTAAAAATCTATGTTTTGTCAACTCTTAAAATTACGTGTGTTTCGACAAAATTATATTTTTTATATAAAAATATTTCAATTTAACGATATTATATTTTATTTTATAACTCAATTTTTCTTATATAATAAAATTATTTTTAAAGATTATTTATTTAAAAATAATTTTTTAAAATTATTTTAAACATTATGAATTTTTTTAAAATTATTTTAATCTTCATTTTATAAAAAATTAACAATAGTTTTAAAGAAATTATTTCTAAAAGTTTTACTTCCAATTTATTCTAGGTCTCAAAAATATTTACCCAAAATATAGGTTGGTTTTATGATTCACCTTATATTATCTCTTATAATGTATTAAAATTGGATGAACAAGTTTTTTATCATTTTATTCTTCTTTTGAATTTATCTTATGATATATCATTTTACAGTGTCATGAGGCCCATTTTTCAGTATATGAGATATTTTATGATGTGATGATTTTTTTTTCAAGAGGCACAAAACTTTATGGATTATGAGAGGAGTTGGACCTATATATCCCTCCAATGCATTGGTTAAAGTCTTATATCTCATGGAATAAAAATTCTATTTGAAAAAGTTGCCAAGTAGCTTGGTTCACAAAGGGTGAGTGTGATGAAATTTAGATATACCCAGAATTTTATGTATAAACTAGTTAGCTGGTATCCCATTTCACAATGATAAGAAACACCATGTTTATTGTTTTATAACATTATTTCCATTGTTCCATTTCTCATGATTTATACATCATATGGTTTTTTCATATTCAATGAAAAAGGTTTAATTATTTGTTTTATATGTTTATATATTTTTTATCATAAACACATGTTTTATGATATATGTTTTATTAGGGTTTTATTTTCTTATGTATATTTATTATAACCATATGAATATATTATTATCACTTATGATCATTTATTGTTATTTTTTATGTTAACCCTTAATGAATATTTTATCTCACCCCATTCTTAGGTTTCATTTTACCCAGGTTAAAAAGAAAAGTATTATGTCAGATGTGTCTAAAAGGGTATATAATGATATGAATTTTTGAGACACATCAAATTATTGTTATGGATTAATCATTTGTTTATATAATGTGAAAATATATATTATTTGAAAAGGAAATGAGTTTTATTATTTAATCTTTTTCCTAATTCTCTAAAAATATAACCATGAATGGTATTGGGAATATATTATAATGAAACATTTTCATTAAGCCATGTAATTACTGGATGATTAGGTATGGGCTGTTATATGAAAGGTGCTGGTACCATTCCATAGATCCTGATCTCATGAAAAAATGTATTATAATTAAGAATATCAATCATAATATATGATTTATAAACCTTTCAAAAACAAAAAAACAACAGATATATATTTTGTTGAATATTAAACTGTGACTGTAAAGGGAGATTACAAAAAAATAAGTAAAGATGAAATAATTTCAATGGGAAAAAGATATCAGAGGTTTTTCCATTGATGAGGAAGAAATAAATTAAGGAAATATAAATATGGAAAAAGTTTAAAGTTGGAATAGGATCCACACTCATCTACTTCTACTGTTGTTTTAATTTTTTATTATTTTTTGTATTTGTGTTTTTTTTAATGAATAATCCTTATCCTTGAACCTATTAAACCCCTCACATGGAGGGGTAAAAACTTGTGGTGATTGGGGAAGTGAAGGCTATGCATTTGTAATGATTGGGGCATGAAATTGAATAAATAAAAATCTATTTCTTCTATTACAAGATTTTATTGTTCCATAACAGCTTATAATTTTAAAGGCTGATGTATTTAATTTATATATTTTATTTTATAGTTGCTTGGTCATTGATCCATTGTAAAGAAACAATATAGAATAATGAAACACATCACCCAGATTAGCTTACCATAGTACCCAAAGGGTGTTCCTGATACCCATGGTTTAGGAACTAGTGTTGTGGTTTCAAGAAAGTACACCTGGGAATGATTTTAACCTCATATGAACATACAGAAAATAGAAGAAACAATCAAGAATTTGACATGACCTATCCATATGTTGGATATCCATGGATACAAAATAAGAAAAATAAATAAACAAACTATATAAACTAGGTATAAACATAATAACTATCTATCCAAAATATATGAATGAAGAGAATAAAATAGGAACTGATACACAAGTATGGAATATAATATACAGTGGGGATAATTAACTATACAAAATATAAAAAACAAAATAGAACTTGAACAACTCTAATAAAACCTCTACATTGAATATATCCATGTACTACATCCCAACACATCCATCCTTGAACTAAACCTATTATCAATGGTCGGAATCAAATAATAGAAACTTGAGAGAAGACATTACTGATGCATACACACACACAAAAACTCTCACACACCATTGTATATATAGGGTGTAATCCAAAAATGCCCAATATAATTTCAATAAAGTTTCTATGTAGTTCCATTAATATTACATTTCATAAGATCTAGTTTGAAAATACTTTATAAAATATGTTTTCAAATGAGAAAGGATAAATAAAACAAGTATCACACTTTATCTATTTCCTTCCAAAAATAGGGTAAAATATTTTTAAAAATAAACAAGGATAAACCAAATTAAAACAATAGTTTTAAATCCAATAAATATATCAATATTTTTCATTTTTCCCCTATATAAAACTAGAACATTCCTCTTAACACCCATTAGCGTCACTAAGTAAAAAATAAACCCTTAGTAGGGCATAAAATTCATAGGGAACTATATAGAATATGCACAATGAGTTATAACACCATGAATCCAAGAATTCTACTTAGTCACCTAGGGTTCCCATGATATCAAACAAAAAGGTGGTGTAAAAAAAAATTACAAGCTCATTGTTGGCATAAAAATATGTGTCTCACACTATGAAAGGCTAGTTTTACTAAACCAAGTATACAATCCACCCAAAAAAAACATCCCAGAAATGAGGAATAAGTTTAAAATAAATTTTGAGTTGTGTGTGAAAAATATAAGATCCACACACAAATGAATTTAATGCCAAAGGTGATGTAGGAGATAAAAAGTTCTGCGGGTACTCTTGAAGCTAGACATGATATCCAAGGAATATACATGCCAAAGGAGTGATTTGGGTGAAAAATCATCATATGTGAGATCATATAATTGTGTGATAAAGGTGAAGTTGAACTCGAATTGTTGCATCGTTGAGATCCACTGGTAAAGGTAAAGGAAGCATGCAACCCTGTCATGCAGTACGGTGAAGTTGTGCTACATTGACAATCTATTTCATCTATATATAGAACCTAACCAAAATATTTTAAGGGGAGATATCCAAAAGAAGAAGTTTCACTCTTTATAGAGCAAATATATATTTTGCGACATCACACGACACCAAAATACCATGTAACCTCAAAGTTAGAGAACTCACACGAGTGACCTCCCATGGGTAAGGGAACTCACACAACACCTCTTAAGGCTTAAAAGGTTCATGTAAGAGAAGAATCTTTCAAGAAACACTATGATTCATGTGATCCCAACCATTTCATGTTCCAAAACCTACCAAATACATGTTTTGGACTTGTAATGGAGCCCATGGATCACACAACTCCATTTTCATGCAATATAATAAAGTTATGCACAAAAACTTTCAGGTCCCTAACCCAATGCCCCCTATGATTCTAGAAAAACCTAGACCATTACCCTATCTTTTTATCCTAATCATAGGTGCCTTAATGCCACTCGATCCTAAGAACAGGCACCCAAACATTGGGCCTCATGATTTCCACTCCTCAATGAATGTTTCTACGTCATCCCCTACCTAGAAGAACATGAGTAGTGGATACGTAATTACTAAAGTTGGAATCACTGAGGGAAATGGATAACCTATATCAGTATATAGTCCTTTTTTTGAATATTCCTCACACATTTACATGGTTCCCCTCAAGTTGTAAGCCCCAACCACATCCAAGATGCATGAAATAAAACTAATCAGCTCTACGTCCTTATTATATAGTATCAAACTACATGAAAAATTCCTCAGAACATGCAGTTAAACTATAAACCTAACTTTTGTGATGAGAACATGATGCTCTATATATGATCATCATGAGATAACACCTTATCCCTCAACACGTGATGGACCTCCTCCTTTGGGAATATTCTACTTGTAAGCCACATACTATCCCTTTTTAGGTTCCTTTTTGTGACAAAAGTGTCAATACTGTATGATATTAAAATTCATTGACCAATCATGTCACCTGACCTTAAACTGAGACATCGAACTACATAGGGTTTTACCCTTATTTACTGAAAAAGGTATTTAGGATGCCTCCATGAGGTTCAATCCCAAAAATTAAAAAAACATAGGGTTCCTTCTGAAGGTTTGACCTTTGAAACCCAACATCACCACTAAAATCCCATGTTTTAAATATTCCCCCTTGTGGGAAAACTCCATGAAATCATGAGTGTAAAATCTCCCCCCTAGGGATACACTCCACCAAATACCAAGTGTGAAATCTTCCTCTCTTGTGAGACAATCCACCAAATCCCAAGTGTAAAATATTCCCCCCTAGGGACACACTATACCAAATACAGAGTGTGAAATATTCCCCTATAGGGACACACTCCACCAAAACGAGAGTGCGAAATTTTACCCCCTGGTGACATACATAACCAAATCCCAAGTGTGAAATCTTTCTTGATGGGGACACACTTAGCCGACTTCAAGTGTAAAATTTTCCCCATAGGGTCACACTCCAAGAAATACCAACTATTAAATATTACCCCATAGGTACATGCTTAACAAAATCCCACATATGAAATCATTACCCCATAAGGACACACTTAACCAAATTACAAGTGTGAAATCTTCCCCACCGGGGGATACACTTTACCAAATCTAAAGGTTGAAATCTTTCTCCCCTAGGGAAAAACTTAAGAAAATCCTAAGTGTGAAATATCCCCCATAGTGAAACACTTAACCATCCCATGAGTGTGATATCTTCATACCCTAGGGACATACTAAAAAAATTTCTTATTATGAAATATTTTTATCTGGGGGAACACTCCACAAAATCCCAAGTGTGAAATGTCTCCCCTAGGGACACACTTAACCACCCAGCCATCACCAAAAGATGTTAAAACTATGACTTAATCTAGAATCTATAACCCATATAAAATGAGATGATTGAGGTAAAAATCCTTTGGAGACATACACCCCTGGTGTCAACTGCCTCATGGTCGATATTGGATTCCCTAGGTTCCACACATAAGATGCATCACAAGTGAGATGACTTCTAATTCAAATGAATATTCATTTAAAGGTGACCAATAAAAACAACATATAGAAATTACTAGGAAAAACCAATATTACTATCTAGTCTGACCAAAGGTTATTTCCCCATCGATACATAAGTATTATAATTAACCGGTGTACACTTTCAGATGGAATCGAGAACAAGTTTCACAAAGATGAATTAAATATATAAGGGAGACCCAAAATTGATAATGAGATCCAAGGAGGAATAAATAGAAGGAGGAACCTACATAACATCATCCTATTTTGATCAAGGATCCGGCATCTATGATTAAAGTAATGGAAGACACCTCTTTGGAAAGTGAAAATACAGTTTGACAAAGAAGTGCATCACCTCTAGATAGGGATATGACATGAATCCCCAAAAAAACGTGCCATAAAAAATGGTGAAATCAATGTGAAGTTATTGTCTTTCAACCACGAGGACTATTAACATTGGTTTACTATTAGATTGACCAATAAATGGATCAAGATATTCAGTGACAGGTCCCACCACGAAAGAAATTGGTCCGAAATGAAACTCTTCTTCCATTTGCGGTAGACAAGATTGTGAATTTTTGTTCTGCGACATAACCAACAATGATCCATACCATATTTTTGGATGAATGGATGATGTTAGTGAATTGGGCATTTCTATCACTATACCTATATAGAAGGCTGATTCTACATACTTTAAAGGACTCAAGCTATACGAAATCGACGACCTTACACCAATAGGTATAGGGGTAGAAGAAATTTTAGTGTAGAAATCCCACATGACTATACTCCTACCATGATAGGCACCACACCATTAGTTACTGGGTTACCAAGCCCCATTTAAACCTATAATATCATTCATAGTAAGGTGATTGATTCCCTTGTTCGTCGATATGATTTGGAAGGGGTCATTCCCACCATGTATATGGCCCACCAATATCTTTGGTCCTTGATGCGTCACTAACACCACCTCCCTAGAGGGTCACATAGGGGGAAACACCCTGTTTCAATGATAAACCACATATGGAGCCTATCCTCAATGCAATATGATAGCACAATCCCCTATACCGAGGAGGTAGGGGATGTTCAAGCCGTACCCATCATAGCCACCACTCATGATCTACCTAAGAGGGATCCCACCAGGCTGTGATAATGCCAACACTAACCAATCCCACATGTCAATGGGCAAATTGAATCCATCCCACTTCACTGAACTAGATCCAAAACACTTGATGCCAATTCCAGGGGAAGTCCTAGAACATCACCTAACATGAGGCACCTTCAGACGCTCTTAAATACCCTACCACTGCCACCATATGGAATTACACCCCCACAATATGTGAACAAGGATTCATCTTTTCCCACCTAGGATCGAGACCCCAGCTGCCTATTAGGAAATCTGATTTGACTCTCGCAGTCACTGGTGCCACCAGTAGCCATTATGAGCCATCACATGATAAGAAATACTAGTGATGAGGTCCTACCATTACCACCACTAACAAATGTGAAGGTCCTCCATGTACCACCAACAACCAGTGCTGAGGTCCCCTCTATTATGAATTCAATCCCTACTCTAAATAACAATCCTAGGGTAGGAGGGGAAAACCCATCATGGGGTCCATGATCATGGTGTAGGCCATATAAAAAAATTGAGGAAACCAAGTGACTTTCTGTAACTTTTGTTTGGATAAGTCTTATGACTTAAGAGTTGGGACCCTGAAAGAATCATGTTACCATTGACCTCTCAGAATATGAAGTAACAGATGAATTGATGAGGGAACCTTAACCCAGGATTTGAGAGTCTAGTGGAGAAGCCCATCTGCTGAGGATTGCAATCCCAGAAGCTGAGGTCCATAGGATCCCTGTATCCCTCAAAAAATATCTATAGGTGGAGGATGTTTTTACCTCTTTCCATGGACTCTTAGTGTAATTATTTCCATCACCTTCAATTTACCTCCTTCTTACCTCTACGGAAGAAGTTGGAGAAATTTTAGGGTCTATTTTGACACTCTCATATGGACATAGGCACTCTATAGATCCTCAAACTGATGCTATCAACATCATGCATGATGAGGGGTAAACACCCCATCCTACATGGACATGATCTTGAAATTGGCTCTTCTTATGAGAGATATTCCATATTATAGTGGATATTTGACCCATATAGTTACCCATATGTAGGTTGATCAGTAGAAAAGAAGGTCTATGTTAGTGATGCCTTCCTTAACTTGGCCTATTCTAATTTGGACTTGGGCTGACAAGGTGCATACCACTCCCCTGGTAGAGAATAAGAGGCATTGTGGGAACTCCTAGACACTGACCAACTTGAAGTCATGTTTTGGCCACTCGTAGTTTGTGATTTAGTCATATTGGAGTCCCTCACTAATGAATAAGTAGTTTTTTTCACCATAATATTTGGGAGATACTTCAATTACTTTGGGTATATCAGCTGACCTACCTAGGGATCCTTGATTACTTTGATGCCATTCACCAATAGTGAAAAAGGGTTAAGATTTTATATCTCATAGTAGCTCAACATCCTGAATCATATGTATACCTCCAAAATATATATCAATCCTATGTTAAGAGCCTCACCATTATCTATCAGGTCTTGAATGAGGTGTCTTAACATGTGAAGATCCTAGGCTGGGGAAAGTAACTACCCCCATTTCAACCCTATACCTTGACAATGATGGGGCCGTCGATCTATCTTATCCACCAATAATGAAGGATCCTCTCTAAATACCTCCATATTTAATGTTATCACTATAGAATATCCAAAATATCAAAGTAATAGGGATGATTATGAAAAAAATAGGGATGATTATGTAGGGTTTGATCAGAAAAACCCACCTCAAGGGGTAAAATAGTACCAAGAAAACCGCTGGTAGGTTCCCATAATCATCATTAGAGACTAGATCTAAGTCTTGGGAGTCCTCTCAATGAGACATTACTATCTACCTTCCTATATGTTGATAAAGGAAAGGGGATAACTGATCTCACTGGCCTATTTGAAGTTTAATGAAAGCATATTTAGACCCCATGATTGATGCCATGCTTTAGGATCTTGAGGAGTATAAAAGGAACATTGTTGATCTTATTGCCAGGAAGTGCCCAATCACTAATAATTCCAGGAGGGACACCGTATCTCCTCCAGTGGGGAACAAGTTCCTCCTCATACACACACCATGATTTTAACTTGGTAGCTCTTTGCATCCAGTCAGGGATAGAGTCAGGTGCTATGAAAAATGACCAAGATATGAGTCACCCACCTCACCTAAGCAGTGTGATTATCTACCTTGAGATTAATTATATGTTGATCCATGATTCAATGATTCCATTAATTCATTTATTCCTGAAAAGTATATCGAAATGATGTGATATCCACTATCGTCACCCATCTCGAGACTTTGAAAACATGACAAGTGGAAATTTCTCCAGAATTAAAGCTGTATCCAGCAAGGGTGAACCATGTTAGAGCACCTTCAAAATTTGGAAATCCCATATTTACCCCATTTAATGGGATGTGAGATATTCTATATGATTTGGGATACTTCACCTTAAGGTGAGGTCTAATGTTGGGGACTCTAGAATAGAAATATGCCGCTAAAATCCAATGATTTTTCCAAATGTGCGAAGGGCCTGCATCCTTCTAGTACATTCAGCCACCCATATGGTATTTTTATAGTTATAAGGGCTTGAATTAAATGAATTTTTCTATTTGGTACATTATTATTCATTTTCTACTAGTTTAATTCCACCTCACACAAGAAAAGCATTGCCGACTTATTAAATTGAAAACAGAGGCCTGATGAGTGAGTCACCAACTTCATCACTCAATGGAAGGGGATTATGTATTCTATAAAATTGTCACTTTCTCAAGAAAGAATTATTATAATGTGATTTTAGAACAACATAAATGAGATAGTACCTACCCTCATTTCCCTGAACTACCCCAATAGGTTTTGGGAGTTCGTTGAAAAATACTAGTGTATGGAAGAGGACTTGTAGTGGACCAAACAATAATAATACCCATTTACACTTATAGATCATGCAATAAGTACTATAAAAGAATATATAGCTATCACTGTGCATTTATTAGTTCTTGAGTTGGTATATTTACTATCCCCTTTTCTTGTGTAACCTCGCCTGGTGCAGCCTTGCTGGGAACAACCTCACCAAGTGCAACCGCCTCATCGGGAGAATGTGGCCCCAACACCTCAAAAAGGACATGATCCTAGGATGCCTTTCACCGAAATTAGAAACAATGATTATTCATTCATGGATGCACAAGTCCTGAGATATTTTATCTGTGCCCTAAAAATGGAATCATGATGTTTTTGGAATGTAAGAGACCCTAGGAGGTTGAACTCACTAGCCACACTGACCATTGTCTATATCACATAATACTTTGACACACTATCTATTAATTATTAATATTTAAGCATTGGATCCAGGACCAAGTAGATTATTTACTTGTTAAATTGGGTGACATTCCAGCATAGATGACACATGTCTCCATTGACCCTAATAGTAATAGTAAAGATTCCAGTGAGTGGTAATAGGTTACCCACCATGGAAAAAAAAGTAAAATGACTACTTGACTCGTAAGACATTATTTCATTCCCATGGTATCATCCATGCCTAATTGATAAAGACAAAACCTTCTATGGTTACCACACCTCCTTTGATCGTTACCCCCACATCAACATTTTAGCCACCCAATTTTTGGAAAAACAAACATTGATGATGTAAGGGAAATCAGAGTCCTCCTCTAGTTCCAAAACCTACTAGAATTCTTGGAGAATTCATGCTTCTTGAATTGGGAAATGCACCCAGGGTTCACCCATCCCAAGATTATTTGATTTATGAGGAGAATGAATACACCTTTATAAATTCTATTTAACTAGTGGACCACTTCACACTGACCAATAATAATGAATGACATACACACTTCTCAGGCGCTCCTAACTAATGCCATTAAAGAAGTAGTATAGGACACACCTACATATGGAATGATCATGTTAGATATTCAAACTAGACTATTCATTATACTAAAACCAAATAACTAACCTCACATAGGTATCATCAAGTTCATCCTTCTCAACCTAATCTATCAGGCGTTCCCCATGAAACCAATTATATTGGTTGACTGTGTGGCTTATCCATATGTGAACCATGATTATCCAAATCCATCTAGGACCCAACTTCATCCAAATTACACTCAGTGGTTATTTTTTTGGAGAAAAATATGCTAATAGTAGTATAATGTTTCTAGTACAAGACACGCCCCAATGGTTCAGTCAATGACATCCACTATTCCCCCTTCTAAGGAATGACCCTATGTAAGAAAAAATATGCACCATTCATGAAAGTATGTTGTTATAAGCACCTCATTAGAATACCTATGTGGATTTATATTATCATGGAGCTTCTCTTATCAAATGAGATGCATGAGACCCTTTCCAAAGCCTTAAAGTTCCCCTTTCATTTTGAGGATGAGGTAGCTACCACTGAGGCGTACTACACAAAGGTGAAAGAAAAGAGTAATGTTGAGAAATTTTCTCATTTTTAGGAAACGAAAAAGGTGTCAATATTTAGGGGATTATATGTCCAAGGTATATCATATACCAACTCAATATCATGGAAATCCATCACTACATAGTGGATACTAGCTCAGGGATCAACCTTTTTCTGATGAATATTCTCTACAAGATGGTAATTACAAAAATAAATCTGACTCCCTCAAACCAAACAATTCAGTGGTATGATAAGAGTGAGTAGAGGATACATGTAATTTTTTTTAAAGACTCAATTTGGTGGCCTAGTATCAAGCACTAAATTTATGATTGTATGATAAGATTATAACTAAAATTCACCACTAGAGAGACCATTTCTTGATTTTTATACAATGTTACCCTACTCAAATACTCCCTAGATAGTCGAGTAGGGGTACTCTAAGGTAATACACCCCCTTTGACTCCTATGAGGACCACTATCTAGATGATAGTTACTATAAAAGGGAAGCATAGTAGGTACATATAGATAGGGTTGAGTTTATTAATTACTCTAACAATCTAATATCTACTGTAGTTAATCAATAGGTATGCAGGAAAGATATATTTATTCTCCTAATTCATCAGTTAGATAGCAAGATTTGAGACCTATGGGTTGTTTCATCTTCTCCCAGAAAAAGGAGTGATCATAGATTACCTCATACTCTTATAGAAGATATAAGTAATTGATATTAGAAGACCCAAATACTATTAATTAACAAGAGGTTCATCCCATGGATACTAATACATGACATTTATTCATGTTCCACAATGCATGGTTGACTTGATGAAGGATAACTAATCACCATTGCTTCGATATCATGATTGGACCTCATAACTAGAAACTTAATGTAATTTTCTCAATATATTTTATCACAACATTATATATAGAATAGGAACCCCTCATAGGGGATTTTGTATATTCCATAGCAGACACTAGTACTATCCCTTGTTAAAATATCCTAGAAGAGTTACCTCCCCCATTCGATCCCCTCTCTCAAATGATGAAGATGAATTGGAAGACACAACCCCTACTACTAAAGAAGGTTTATCGACTACCATTTTTAAGTTAAACCATGTGAACCATGGTACTGATGAGGCAATGATGTTGAGGCTAATCCATGCATCCATGTCACCAGAGGAAAAGTAGCAGTATGTATCCTTACTAATATAGAATCACAACTTATTCTTATGAAGCTATGATGGGATTCAAGGGCTAGACCCTCATGCCTCTATTCATTACCTTGGCCTCCTAGTGGGTCATTATGGTTTCAAAAAACCTACCATAAAGATGCACCCCTCTTACGGTTCTAAGGTAGAGGACGAGGTTAAAAATATTATTAAAGACAACTTCATCTGGGAGGTCCAATACACTATGTAACTAGAAAACATTGTCCATATCAAGAAAAATAATGGGCATATTAGAGTCTTTATTGAATTCTAGGACCTCAACCACCATTTCACAAATAATGATTTTTCACTTTATGTTATAGGGACATTGATTTATGAGACAGATAGTTTCCAAGACCTTTCCTTTACATATCGATAGTTAGGATATATTCAGATTAAGATATTGACTACCGTTGATGAGTTAAACCACGTGAACCTTGGTACTGATGAGGATATGAGGTAGATTTTAATCCATACATCCATGTAACCAAAGGAAAAGTAGTAGTATGTATCCTTCTTAAAATATAATTGCAACTTATTCTTATGGAGGTATGATGAGATGCAAGGGTTAGACCCTCAAACCTCCATTCATTACCTTGGCCTCCTAGTGGGTCATCACCGTTTCAAAAAACCTATCCGAAATATGCACCCCTTATACAGTTCTATGGTAGAGGATGAGGTTGAAAATCTTATTAAATACAACTTCATCTAGGAGGTCCAATACACTATGTGACTAGAAAACATTGTCCCTATCAAGAAAATTAATTGGAATATCAGAGTCTACATTGAATTTTAGGACCTCGACCACCATTTCCCAAAGGATGATTTTACCCTTTCAGTGACAGGGACATTAATTAATGCTAAAAATGGGTTCTAAGACCTTTCCTTCATGTATGGATAGTTTGGATATATTCAGATCCAGATGGTCACTGAGGAGGAGGATTCGACCGCTTTCAGGGTTCCCCAAGGAACTTTTAGCTACTATATGATTCCTTTCATCTTAAATAACAATGAATATACATACCAGAAGGCTATGTAACACATATTTAATCCAATTATTATAATATTAGTGGATTATTACATGGATGGTTTAGTGGAAAAATTCCATCAAAATTATGACTATCTCAAGGATCTTGAGTAAGTGTTCATCTTCCTATACTCTAGACACTTCAATATGAACCCCTTGAAGTGTGCATTTGGGGATAACTCTAGAAAATTTATTAGTTTTTTTGTAAGGTATATAGGCATAAATATTGACCCATAGAAAATCAATAATATCAATCAAATCTCTCCCTTAAGCAATATTAGGGAGTTTTTAGGCCTTCAAGTCTACATAGACTATATATACTGATTTTTTGCAAATATGGATGGAATGTGTGAGCCCTTTTCAAGGATTATAAAAAGGGACTATTTACTAGTGGGATGAATATTTCCAGATTGAATTTGGGTATATCAATAAGTACCTACTAAATCCTTTGATTTTGATTCCACCCATATCAGGAATTCATTCGTCCCTTTATGTGACTGCTCTAGAATGGTACCTCGATACCCTTATTTCCTAGAATAACAATGAGGGAAGGGAAAATAGCCTACACTATCTCATTAGTATGCTCCTCAATATGGAGACCAGATACCCCCCCATCAAGAAGAGTTGACTCAAACTGGTCATTGCAGTGTAGAGGTTATGACATTATTTTTAGAACTATAAGACCCAACTGGTTTTTCAAGTAGGATTTCTAAAGTACATTCTCAATCACACCATTCTAAAGGGATGATTTGAAAACTAGGATGTAATCCTATAGTAGTTTGATGTAAAATTTTCTCACAAAAGGCCTTTAAAGGCTAGCTACTGGAACACTTTCTGGTTTCACATCAAACCCCTAAAGAACTTCTCCTGGATAACGATTTTCTAGAAGAATCTACTCATTAAATGGATTAGGATATACCATGTTAAAAGACGTACTTTAATGGTCCCTCCTAGATCTTGAATGGTAAATGGATCAATGAAACAAAGCATAGAAGGTTAGGCATGAGATCATTTTCATCACCCCTAAATAGGTTATCTTATTGTACTCATTCATATTTTTAGAAGGATACAATAATAATGAGGAAGAGTAATAACCTCACATTACTATTCTCTATTTTCCATTGAAATTGATGTCCCCATTTTTACATCTAAATAGATACTATGATCTAGTCATCAAATAGATCAAGGGTGACTACATAGTCATAAAATAAACACTTATACCCTTATTGGAACAAACTCATCAGATAATGGCCCAGTTATCTTCCTAGACAAAGGTGACTCATATTCCTTGGTCATAGAATGGTCGATCCAATCCTTTGGAAATCTTGGTTGTGTCTCTTGTAGAACCCAAGTAGGATGACTTTATTATTCATTTGTCACACTAGAGAGTCATCACCCTTACCGCCATAGATGATATAAATTGAAAAGTACTTAATTTGGATGCTATTACTTCTATTCTAGGGAAGTAAAATCCCCCCATAGGTGAGAAAATGACCAATTAGATGACTCCCTTAACTGAGTATCTCAATCATGGTATTCTCTAGTCAGAATAAACTAAGCATGAGAGAATCTGCCAGCATGCAGTGTAGTTTACCCTCCAAAGCAGTCCTAACCTTGAGAAAACCCTATACATGAGAGGGTTTGAAGAAATTATACTCCTTTTCATATAATTAGATGAGATACCTCATGAAATGTAAGAGGTTCATACTAGATCTGGCGATACCCATCAAGCAGGATTAAAACTCTCCCATAAAATTCTAAGGTTGAGCTACTTTTGGCCCACCGTAGTTCATGACTACATTGAGTTCACAAAAAGGTTTCTTTCATGTAAGATTCACGCTAATTTTGTACATAGATTTCTATAAATTCTCCACACTACCATGTATTCTTGTCCCTTTTCAGTATGGGGACTCGACATTGTGGGACCATACCTACCAGTGACAACTCAATAGTCTAGGTTAATTCTAACCGAAATAGACTTATTTTCCAAATGAACAGAATCTTTTCCCCCGAAAGAAGTCAAAAATTGATCCATGATTTAATTTTTAAGCTCCCGTGTCATCCATTTATTTGGGATGCTTCACAATATTCTCATAGACAACAACACCATATTTTGAGCTACTAATATGAAGAAACTATATGCCATGTACAACATACAGTCCAACAATACTTCTCACTACCATGAAGAGAAAAATGGGTAGATTGAGGAATTAAATAGGACCCTCTCTAAAATATTATAGAAAATGGGGGGCCATAATAAAAAGATTTGTCCTGAAATGCTCCTCAACCCCCTTTGGTACCATTATATGATAACTCAAAATTCCACCCAGGAGACCCCATAATCCCTAGTGTATGGAATAGAGGCGGTCTTACCCATTGAGGTGTTGTTATCATTGCTTTGAAAATATTTTTATGAATAAAATAATCCAAATAGAATGATAAAAGTCCATCTAGATGATTTGGAATTCATCAATGAAAATAGGATTTATGCCTTGCAAAACTTAGTGAGGTACTAAAATAAGATAGTGAGAGTATTGAACAAGAAGGTCCACCTATGCTCCTTCCACTAGGGTGACATCTTACTGGATCTAAGAACACCAATAATACCTATAAAAAATAATTTGAAGTTAGATCCCAAATGGTAAGGACCTTATGTTATCCATATGTTTTATTCCAATAGAGAAAACTATTTAATCACCATGGACGGAGAGTGTGTCACACCTCCCACCAATGATAAGTCTCTCAAGAATTACTTAATATGAACATTATGGTTAAATCTATGTGACCTTAAGCTAAAATAATTATGGTCAAAGCTATGTGAAATTAAATTTTAGAATTCTTGTTCAATGCTATGTAACCTTAAACTATATAAACCATGGTAAAGGATATGTGACATTAAATTGAAGATACTGGGATAAAAGCTACACAAAATTTAGTTAAAGAAACCATGGTTAAAGATATGGGACCTTAAATTGCAACAAATAGGGCCTAATATCTATGAACTTATACAAACAACATCCCCTTTGGTTAAAAAATTATGAACTTAAACAATTTACAGTCCATATAGTCTATGTTTTATGACTCTAAACTATAGAGACCAACTTCCATAGAATATGATGTTAAACTATATCCTTACCATGTAAAAAATTGGGATGCCTCATATGAAAAATATGAGATGAATGAAACTAATTTCCTTATCACATGATGTTAAACTGTATCCTTACCCCTCGTGAATTTTTGATACCTCAAATTCCATTTTCTGACAGGATAACCTCCCATTATCCGCATTGATTTTCTTTAATGTTGAGTCCTATAACTATGTGTGTCTTGATTCCCATTCCCATGGGATACATAGTGACAGTTAGATCTCCTATCCTCAGGCCCAACCTCCAATTCATCATGAAACCTTCCCTTTGGAGGTAGATAAAATACATTCACCAATATTTGGAACTTTGGATTATGGTCTGATCATTATGAACATAAAATATGTGTAATTTATTTTAGGATTTTTTTCGTGGAATGTGGGATAATATAACCCACTTTAAACATTGGGTTTTACCTCTTTCATGGAACATAAACATACTTCAAATAAACATTCCCATAGTCTAAGAATCATGAATTTAAACTATTTTATAGCTGTCTTCCAAATTCCCCTAGTCCAAACCTTATGATCTTAAACTATATGCAACTAGTTTCATGATTTATTTGTATGGTGAAAAACCTCCTTGGATCCATCACATTGGGTTTTGACTCTTTTTCACCACCTATGAATCCTTGAAGTACCTCTAACCCTTATAGTCCAAGTATTACAAACATTAATCTATGTTCACCAGCCTCCTCATGTCCCATCATATTCATTGTTTTATTCATCACCGGTGTTTCAGTGAACCTGTGCCACCATATCCTTTTCACCAAATCATCACCATAAAGGATGTCACCTTACCAGTGTTGTTCTCCTACCATGATGTGTCCCATAACTACATGTGTCTTGATTCTCATTCCTATGGGATACATAGTTATGCCTCTAGAAAGAGAGACAACATGCAAACCCAACAGATCGTTTCAGAAACACTCATCACATAAATCACCATTTAAGTAAAAGGCTATAAACATCTTCTAAACTCCAATACATTTAAAATAAACATCCCTTCTTACATCCATGAATAAGTATAAATAGAAAACATACCCTATGGGGCCACATTCCATAATATATATAATAATAAAAAGTGTCTCAATAATGAAGGAAATCACTATTTTAAATTAATTTTTTTATGATGTGCCAACCAAGGCTTTGAAAACATGCTTAGAATTTCAAGAAACTGTATCCACATTTAAAATAATTTTGTAAAAACATTATTTAAAATAAAATGATTCTAAAACCCCCTTTAAAACCATCCAATTCTCTTTAAAACCACTTTAAAACACCGTGATACTAATAAGTTTTAAAATAATTTAATATGGGCCAACATACCCCATTTTGATAAACTATCCTTTAAACCACTAAAAAATTCATTAAAAAATAAAACTCGGGTCGAACACTCTTTCAAAACACATCAATTATTCTAAAATAACCACATATAAATGTTCACAATAACATGGTAAATGAAAATTCTATTTCAAGTTAAGAAACCATTTTATCTATTTCAAACCCCTCATGGGTAACATATATAGGCATAATTTTGAGATAAAAGCATTTTAAAACATTTGAGAATCTAATAGATTGTAATATAAAGGGAAAAAATAAAATCCCATACATCTTTAAAGTGGGAATCAAGTATCCATAGATTAGCTTCGATAAATAAGACCCAAGGAAGAAAAAATACATCATTCAAAAACCTTACACACTCAAAACCTCAATATTTGAGATTACCTAAACCCTAAATCACCGAATGTGTGTTATGATTTTCAAAAGTAATAAAAACCATGAAGAAATAAGTAAAAGAGGAGAGTATAAAGAGAAATAAAATATTACTAGGTGAATCCCACTTGAAAATGATGAAAGGAGACCAAAAAATGAATTGGAAGAGAGAAATGATCACTCTAGGATGCATAAGAGGGTCGATCAAATGAGAAAGGAAGAGGAGTCAAAAATCCTAAAAATTGTGGAGGTGAAAAAGTGTAAAATAACTTTTAAATGAAAATTGTGAAGCTCACCGGGTTAGGACACATGGTTTGGTAAACCTTTTTTTAACTATGCAATTGGAATTAGATAAGAACAAAACATCCACACAGTTTGGCCACACAATTTCCTCGAACCATTCACTAACCATGTGGGTCAGTACCACACACAAAAATAAGTATCAAATTTTTCTTATTAACCCCATTAAATTTGATAAATCATGTTCCAACCAAGAAAAAACCACTATTAAACATTAAAACAATACCACACAGTCACTCATACTATTTATCTTGAATATAAAAAAGTCATGCACTAACATCCCAAACCTAAATATATTCACATGAGTTTCATTATATTTCATAGGGTTTGAACCCAGCCATGTGAAATCAATGAACACTTATAATGTGCTAAAAAAATTGAATAGAAAAACTCTTGCAGAAGACATGATGCATGATTTCTCCTTAATTGTGCATGGTAAATTGTGTACAGAGGAAAAATTCTAGAAAAATAAAAATTTTAAACTAAAACTCTACAAAGTTTAAATCACCCAAAATTAATATAAAATATAAAAAATAGTGACATATGAGTGTCATAATTCTTCCCACTATGCCACTATCCACCGTTATAAAGTCCTTGGTAAAAGAAAAATGTAACTAATCCTTGAAATCGAAAGACCCTAATGAAATTGGTGGGAGGGGTTAGGGAAGAAAATAAGAAGATCCAAAATAAGGGAAAAATTAAACACACCTCATTTTCCCAAAAAGTGTGAAACAAATCCTTAATCAACCTTAACAAACAAGAAAAGTATTCAATAAATTTCTTAACTATAAGCATTCTTTAATAGGTTCTAAAGAAACATAGTCCCAAAATATATATCCACACCTTTTAGGATTTGACTAAACTAGTGGAACAAAAAAATAACATCCACTATAAATATAGAATCACAATGATGAAAATGATTTCAAAAACCAAGAAAGGAAAAAAATTACATCAATCAAAAACAAACACTGATGATCTAACTAAAATATATAAAAAATAACTAATACAAATAATATACATGAGATCATAAAACCAAGTCACCAAACAATCCACAAATATAACATCCAAAAAGATCCAAAGATCAAAATAATTATAAATAATAAATAACATGGTTCCAACCATGGGTCAAAAAATTATATTCGGGGGTACCTTGGGTATAAGCTCAAAGAACACAATCTCATAGTGACCCTAATAGGTAATCTCAACCATGTGGCTCCCAAGGGCCAACCAACAATGAACCAAACAACTTAATTACCCATGTACATACCCTAGGTTTCTCCATGTCCCAAATATCAAACCCAATCTCATTTATTGATATCTCCACTAAAATAATATCCTAAAATAGACACACAAAACACACCAAAATAAGGCATGTGCATCAAAAAAGAACCACTACCCATATAAAATAAATAAAAAAGGAATATAAATAATTCATAAAGAAAAATATACCTCATAATAAAAATTTATCTAAACTCATTGAGTAATAATTCCAAAATTGATCATCAACCAAATTCAAATCATGTCAAAAATTTATCCCACATTATTTGAAGACAAAATTACTAACACTGGAATGAACATTGACCCCATACAAGTGAAAATAACTCATAACTAATGGGAATAACATACTTAGGATTACACATTTAAGCACCCAATATATTCAGGGATTGAATAAATACCTCATCTAAAGAACCTAGAAATACTGATTTAAACCTTCAACACTTGTTCACCCCAAAAGTGAGATTAAGAATTTAGTTGATTCTCCACCTAAATGGCCTTAAGTCAATTATAATGAATTAAAAATGCCTTGTATAAGTCTCTAATATTCCCTAAAACACAATTTATAGTACAACAACATATTCCACTCTACTCAGAGCCTGGTAGTGACAAAACACCAAGATAACCACACTTAAGAAATAAGTGGATTCACCCAAAAGGGTTGTCCCAAGAGACATACTTTATTCCTTTCATAAAAACCTTTTTGGGAGGAATATTTTAAGAAATATCAAACATGAATACAAATAATCCATGTTTCCCAAAATAAATTAACGAATCCCAACCCACATGAATGGAAGAAAATCCAAAGCCATTCATTAAATAAGGAAAAACAATTACTAAAATCCCATTCAATTATAAAACCCCACATTTCATAAGGAGTCTAAAAAATTTACACAAACACATGTGGTTTTAAAATAACACAATATTTTTTATAACACTCCAATTTATTTTAAAAAATCCCAATTCCCCATGGTAATTTGAAAATATTTACCCAAATTTGAAAATTAATAATTTCTCTTTAAAATAAGAAACCCATTTGAGTTTCAAATAGATATCATTTGTTCCATTTGTTTTTTTTAAAAAAAACTTTATATTTAAAAATTATTTCTAATTTTGAAGTTAAAACTAAACCCCCTTGGGAAAACTCCTCAATAGGGTCAAAATTTATTACAAAAAAACCACTAAATTATATTTAAATTCAAAAAACTTTCTAGATTTTATTTTGGAATCAACCATTAAAAAAAATAAAATAATTAATTTTTTTTAAAAACCCCAAAGTATAATTTTAATTCCATTTTTTTAATGAAACTTCCATTTTCACACAAAAATCAATTTTAATACCAATCACATGAGAAAACATTCCAAAAATATAAACAACATTCAATAAATAATATTAATATATCATAAAACTTCTTTAAATTCACCCCATCACTCGGTATCACCCAATGATCTTCTAGATATCAATCCAAAATAAGATGAAAAACCTTGCATGATTTAACCTCATGGTTTAACAGAAAACACACCAATCAAGAAATAACATATTAAATAGTTTTTGAATCATGTTCTCAACCTCTACATGGTTTTCAAGAAGTTTAAAATAACTATATACAACTATCACTTCTTTAATTCTCATCTAAAAAAACCTTCTAATACTTATAAAAAAAATTATAATGAGGATCAAAACACCACCATCCCATGCCACAATCTCATAAAATAATTAAAATTAAATACAAATCCCAAACAACCCTATAAACTCAAGTTTTGTCAAGAAAGGTAGTAATCTATTTCCTACTCATTACTACCCTCATGAGTTCTAATGGCAAGTCATAATATGAATTATACCAAAAATTCTAAACAAAAATAAGAAATTTCAATAACCTAGGGATCTTTTAGAACCTAGGATATAATACCATTGGTAAAAAATTGTCCAGAAAATTACTAGATTCATCACTTGACCTAGACAACCACTGGGCTCGAAGGGCATTCTTGACCCCCCTAGGATGGAAACTAGTGCCAAGGTATCAAGAAAATACACCTAGGAAATATTTCACTAATATAAAAACATATACACATGCATTAGAAACTACCAAGATTACAACATGACCTATCCAAACATCCATGCATATGAATAAAGTAGAAGAAATGAATAAACTATCTAAAAATTGTATAATATTAATACAAATTCATCCAAAATATATGAATGAATAGACTATAATTGGTGATAATACCCAAATATAGAATATAATGTACACCAAGAATAAATGACTCATACAATATGTAAAAAACTAAATGGAACCAGAGAAAATCTAAAAAATCCTCCACGTTATTACCACCAACTTACCACATCCCAACTCATTCATTTTTAGACAAAAAAATGATAAAAATATCTGATCAAATACTAGGAACCTGATAGAAAACATAACTACTGTATAAATGCAGTCATATTGGTTTATATTCAAGGTGTGGTAAAAAAATTCTCAGTAGTATTTAACCAAACCATTAATGAAGTTACTTTCATATTAAATTCTATAAATTCCAATTTTAACATACTTCATAAAATATGTTTTAATATAGGAAATCATTAATAAAATAAGTATCTTTCTTTCTATTTCGTTCAAAAATAATGATGAATTTTTTTAAAGAACAAATAAGGATAAAAAAAATAAAACCATCATTTTAAAACCACTCAATAATTCAAAAAATTCATCTAATATTTCTTTCAAAATAATGAAAAGAGGAATTTTAAAATTTTAACTAAAAATCATTTCTTCATCTTCCCAAAAACATTTATCAAAATTATTTTTCCAAAAAAAATCATTTTCCATTTCAAAACCACATTTCCCAAACCATTTGTAAACTAGTTTTAAAGTAAACCAAAATCACAACTAAATACATGAAAAATACACAATTGGACTCAGATATAAATGAAATAAAATAAAACAACTCATAACTAAGATATAACATCTTATAACTAAAGTGAATGAAAGGGGATACAAATGAGGTATGAAAATATGGATATCCAAAATCATTCTAAAATGATCTAGAATTTTGTTTAACTCTTAAGTATCTTAAATTAACAATAATGGACCTAGTTACCTTATATCACTCTCTTTAGGGCCCCTATGTGAAACTATAAAATACATATTGACACCCCTTAGGGCCATCAAGTGTAAAATAAACCCATAGTGGGGCATAAATTTCATAGGGAACTAGTTAAACTACACATATTAAGATAGTGTAACATGAATACAAATATTTTACATAGTTACATATGGTTCCCCTTATTTAAACAAAAATTATGTGAGGAAAAAATGAATCACAATATCATCACATAAATCACCATTTAAATAAATGAAAATAAACCTGTCTTACCTCCCACACCCATAGAAAAAACATCCCATTTTATATCCATGCATACAAATAAATAATAAACATCCCTGCCCAAGGGACCAAAATCCATAAAGAGCACAATAAAATAAATGAGCTAAAAAATTGTGTGAAATTCAATTTAAAATCTACTATTTTTCATAAAGAGCCTATTAATCCTTTGAATACAATCATGTAATTCCAAGACAATGTTTTCACATTTAAAAAAATTACCTGAAAAATCATTGAAATTAATCGGTACCAAACACCCATTTAAAATAAAACATTTCCCTTTCAACCCACAATAAAACACAATGAGACTAATAAGTATAAAAATATTTAATTATGGGATAATATACCTCCTTTTTAATAATATCCTTTAAATTATAAAAAATTCTTTTGAAAATAAAAATAGTGTCAATCACCCTTTAAAAAATGTTCAATTCCTTTAAAATATACACTTAGGAATTTTCATGAACACCTTCCAAGAAAATAATTCCTTGATAAGTGAGGAAACTATTTAAAAAACATCTCAATGACCTCACAAGTAACATATATTGGAATATTTTGGAAAGAAAATAATTTAAAAAACATTTGAGCATATCAAAGAATTTAAAATAAAGGAAATACACAATAAAACATACCTCCTTCAAACGATAATCATGTTTCAACACATCACATTCAATAATTAATACCCATAAAATAAAATAAAAATCATATAAAATCCCTACACACCCAAAAAGCCATGACTAGATATTTACCAAACTCTAAAATCATAACCCATTAGTGTTAGTGTTTTTGGAAGAAAGAAAAATTATAGAGAAAGGGGAAAGGGAGGACATGATAAGGTTAAAGAGGATATTACCTTGTGAAAGCCACATAAAATTGATGAAATGGAGAAAAAAAATAAAAGGGTAGGAATGATCTCCCTAGGACACACAAGAGGTTATAACTGAATTATGAGGAGGGAAGAGGTGGAAAAAACATAAAAAATCATATAAGGGAAAAGTGTACAATCACCATTAAATGAAAACTAATAACCTCACAGGTTTAGGACACACAATTTGGTAAAACTTATTCCAACTATACAACTATAATGAGATAAGAACAACACATATATATAGTTTGGCTACATGGTTTCCACTAAATGCGAACAATACATTCAGGTTACTCCCACACATATAACTGAGTCACATGCTTCACTTGGGAACCCTACATGTTTTGATAAACCATGTACTAACCATTTGTATACCATTATTAAAAACTATAGAATTACTATATATTCACCCATATAATTTCTCTTGACTGTGCACAAGACATGCACTAACACTTCAAACATTAAAATAATCACATAGTGTCCATTGAATTTTTCATGTTTTGAATGAAATAATGAACTACCCTTGAACAAAAACCTTGAAATTAAGAAATTGAATTTAAAACCCCATAAAAGGAATCCCTATATGGGTTTTCCGTAAATTTTCATGCTAAACCATTCATAAAAAAAATTATAGTAAATTTTAAATTTTAAAATAAAAATTTCCAAATTCAAAATCACCCCAAATTAATATAAAATATAAAATAATAAATACATGATGGTGTAATATCTATAATCTACCTCCACTTATTTTATCTTATGTATGATTTAATAGACTAGGCTGAGATATGAAGTGATTGGAGATTGCTGGAAGGTGTGAATAAGGCAGTGGACACTCAAGATTACTAGGGAAGCACAAGTCCTGATTGGGAATTTCCTAAGTAAACTAGGAGTGATTTTCTATATAACTTATTAAAGTTAAATTTGGATTTTGTTTGTTTGTTTTAAATGTTCATGTTATTGGATATCAATTAGGCAAGGGTTATATAGAGACTATTTCTTTTCATACACTGACACTACATAACTTCTATGGCATACTGAATAATTTATAAAAACAGATGCAGAATGCTCTTCTCAGTCTCGTTCCCCCATCCTATGATGGCGTAGGGCATGGCCGTGATGCCGCCTCCGCTCCTCGACCCGCTTAGGCCGGGTAGGGGAGTCTCAGATTATTCCTAGTGCTCGCTCCCTTCTTGTCTTCCTTCATTTTCCCCTTTCATAGATCCATCCTATCTCCCTCTATTTCCTTCGATTGATTTAAGTCCCAAGGTGCAAGCCTGCACGAATGGTGTGATATTGGTCCATATTTCTCCTTTGGAGTTCACGGATGCATCCTCTCTTATGGATCTCACTCTGGTTTCCCAATTCGGAAATAATCATCCATCAGTTGATGCATTTGACTGGTATGTATTTTCTTCTCAGAATTTAAAGGATCATGTGATTGTTGGCCTTTTAGATGCGAGACATATTCGGATCTGTTTCTCAAATGAAGAAGACCTAATCTATGCATGGGCCTTTGCTCCATAATTTATGTAGGGAGCTAGGTTTTCTCTATTTCGATGGACCTTCATTTTTCACCTAAAGAGTGACCCTATGACCACAACACTATGAATAACTCTACCAGGACTACCTCTACCATTTTAGAACCCGCCCATCCTCCGATTGATTGGTAATGCGTTAGGCCACTACCTCTGTTTAGATGATCATACCAAGGCTATTTGTCATCCAGTCGCTCCTAGGATATGTGTCAAAGATGATATTTCTAAAGGGCCTTTGAAATCTATCATCATTTATATTGAGGGCGATCTTCACTCGAACCAATCGATAAGTTACGACAACTGGATCCCTTTTTGTTTTGGTTGCTGTCGAATAGGACATACATTTTCCAAATGCTGTCATAAAGTCGGTTTCCAGAATATGCCTCCCTTTTCTATGAAGGGAGTTGCGATGGTAGTCAACAAGGCTACTGATTTTCAGATGGCTATGGGAGAGGTTGTTTCTGGATTGCAATCGAATATAGCTACTTTGGTGGAGAATAAAGGGGCAACAGATCATCCCGCTACCATGTGCAAGGATAAAAGGCCGAGTGACATTCTGAAGGTGTCATATATTTTTAATCATTTGAAATAGGACCTGAGTATACACCTCCAAGTGGAGGATCCAGGAGAGAATGAGGGACAGTTTCTTGGAAATCTTGGCTGTAAAATCTCAGTCAATGTTCCATCAGAGGCAAAGGAAGCGGTCACTAGGGTTGTTACCAGAGTTGAGGTGGAGGCTCCTGCTTTTTTATATGAGGCATCTGCTATAGTTCCATATCAGGCACAAGGGAGGCAGGGTGAGGTGGGATTATTGGTTTCATTGGACCCCAACATTCTCACTATAGAACTCTCTTCCCATATGAAGACATTGATCAAGGGGAAGATGAAGGGCCTTGAAATAGGCAAGATGAAGGCGCTGGTCAGGCAGACCTTCCAAAGAAGGTCTAGTGGTCGAGTTAGACAACCGCTTTGAAGGTCTTGATTTCCAAGGACCAAAACTTGATAAATAGGAAGAGGATTCAGGTGATGAAAACTATAGCCAATTTTCTGTAGACAGTTTAGAAAGAATTCAAGGGAAAGGTCCTCACAGCCCCAGAAGAAAGAAAGGGAAAAAAGGAAATAGAGACTTAGGGAAATGTATTGTGGTCAAGGGGAAAAACCAAAGGTACTCAAGGATTATTCACACTTTCCTAAACCTATGGAAACTAGGTCGGCTAAGAAATGTGGAAACAAGGAAGGAAAGACCGCTTAGAATGGGGAATGTGGAGAACAAATAAGGAAAACTGGAACAGTTGAGAAAGAGGAAGGGTAGTGCTTGAAGCTTATCCTACATTCCAATGAAGAAATGATTGAAAAAGAGGTTAATGTAAATGCTTCAAAAGAGGAGATCGAAATAATATATAAAATAAGGATGAGGGTTGATGCCAAGGAGGAGCGAGAGGCATAATTAAACAAACAAGACTGAATACTGGCTCATGGATTCAACCATGGTATAATAAACTCGGAGGAATTCATACAAACAATGGAAATAATGGCTACACCCCTTTAAGAGATCATAAATGTGGATCCATACACCCATGTTAGTACTTTGCACTAGGAATTATATAGATTGTCTAATTCTAATAATCTCAGTATTGTGTTTAATAAATTTGTAAGCTCTTTCAGCACGTAGCGGTACCCTTGTTTTGTGAACCCAGGTTTCCCACTTTTCCCTTAAAGTGGCATAATAAAAATTATATTTTGTGGTATAAAAACAGATTCCTAAAGACCATATTATTCTAGTTCCTTTTGAAATATGGAAACATAAACATTGGTACATAAATGAGCTACATTATATCCCACTATGTTCTTCTTGACTATCACCCTTCTTAGACACATAAAAAATAATACACATCTTCATAACATGGAGAAGGAAACATAAAAATAGTTGAGATCAAATGATCTGTAAGGATAAACACGGGAGATATGTAAGCAGAATCATGAGAATATGGTTATGAGAACATGATCATGAAAATATAAGATAATACCATGCATATTAAATATAATATACATGAATCATGGCATAAATCTTGGTATTTCATAAGACATTATTTATAAGGAAATAAATAACATAAGCCATGAAATCATAACATAAGAACAAAATATGGAATTGTGTAAAACACATAAGAATATAATATGATTTCTATAGTATCCAAGGAATCAGTGCCAAAAAAAACTTAATAGTATGGGTTCACTATCCATACCATCTTGGTAGTCATGGTTCACTCCAATGACCATCTTAGTAATATGTGTTCACTCCTCATACCATCTTGGTAGTCATGGTTCATTCCCATGGATATGTTATTAGAATGAGTTCAATCCTCCTACCATTTTGTTAGCCATGGTTCACTCCCATGGCTAACTTAGTAGCACGAGTTCACTCCTCATACCATCTTAGTAGTCATGGCTCACTCTCATTCCCATCATAGTAGTAAAGGTTTAATCCCAATACCATCTTAGTCTTTCTCATGAGATATAAATATTTACCCAATGCATTGGATGGAGTTATAGGTCCCACCCATATCATAATGAAATCATACATACTTGTTCCCACAAATCATAAACAATCATATCTTAACCCATGAAATTAAATGGGCATCATAAAAATGTAATCATATCATAACCTATGTAAAAATATACAGGTTTCATAATCATTTTATTAGAATCATAACCTATGAAAGAAAAACGAATTTCAAAAACATATTACCCATGAAATAGAAGTGAGTTTCATAAATACCATGACATTAATCATATCCATTCAAATAAATAATATGAATGGAACCTTTAGATCATTTCCTATAAAATAATAAGTAACATTAGTAGATGTCATCTTAGATGGAAAATTATTTTGAAATATCTTTAAAAAAACATTTCTTGATGGAAATATCATTTCTTCTTTGAAAGAGTATTTTTAATGCATAAAAACAATAAAAAATCATTTTATTTTAAAATATCTTTAAAACTTATAAAGAGGTATTGAAATTATCTTGAAATCCTTTTCCTTGAAAACTTATAGAATAATATTCCAAACATATTAAAAACATTTTTATTTAAAAACACATTGAAAACATTAAAAGAAAGGATGATTTTTTTTGAAAACCATTTTATTGAAAATACATTGAAAACGTATAAATAAATCTTGAAAATATTTTGAAAACTATTTCGTTAAAAGTAAATTTTAAAAAATTTATTCTCGCTCAAATTTACCTAAGAGAAGAAGGTAAGACGGTCCTTGTAGTTTAGCTTGGGTTATCGAATCCACAGAGACCTAAGAAGAAACCTATAGACACGTACATTCTATGGACTGTTTTCGGCTATGAAGTGGAAAACTTGGATTGATTTTGGATGGTTTTTAAAGATATCTAATAGATTTAAGTGAATTCAATTTAAAAGAATGAGTTGATCCTAGGTTATCGCTCGGGGTGGATTAGAGGTATTTTCTTTTTAATGATTTCAATTTCTTAAATTTGTGATGAGTTCATTTAAGGAGAAAAAACAACATCATCACTTACTGGTTTAATGCCTACACCCTTTAATAATAATCACCTATACACTTGAAGGATCAAAGTTTTGAGCAATTCAAGGTAAAGGTTCGTATTAGTACTTGAAGTGTGTGGCCTTAAATTCAACAAGGACGATGGAGTTTAAAAACCATAAATTAAAAATCCCAATTAAATAAGTGATTATACATTAATTAGGTGATAAATAACATAAAATCCAACCCCTTTATACTCACTTGGATCAACCCATAAGTGGGTTAGCCCTCCATTGATCCTATGGTTTCAATGGAAGCAGAAAGTAGACTCATGAGGGAGGAAATGGAGAAGTAAAGAAAACAACAAAAATAAAATGATCACTCCACCGTTGTGTGAATAATTTCACAAGGGTTGGTGTGAATAAATTCACACCTTGATCCATTGGTATCAAATTGATATGAATAACAACAAAATAAGAGTATAAGAAGAAATTTTATTAAGAAACTAAAGTGAATTGAACGACATACATGTGAAAGACAAATTTGAGGCAACAAAAATGCAGCATAACATTACAATTGAACAAAGCATCCAAGATTCCAAACTACTTCACCACCACTTCCTTAAATAAGAATTTTGGGAGCCTTGGGTAGATCCTACAATAGTAAAAAGCATCTCAATTAATTTTGGTAGGACATAGGTGGTGGAAAGCTTGTGGAATTTGAACTTTTCCACATTTGACCTGAGGTGGGAGCCAGCTTTCCTTCACCGAACAGACGTGTCTGGAAAACCTTCTAGATGGACGAATCAGAGTGGGCCATAGAAGAAGAAAATGGATCTACGGATATCTTCTAACCGCATGTAAAATGTAGGTCCATTTGAAGATGTGGATTCCGAGATATGAGTAAATTAGTGGGCTGTTTGTCTGGGCTGCAGAATCTGGCACATAATTGTATCTCTAACTTGGGCCGCCTCAATGACCACCATAGAGGCCGAATTAGCATTGTATCATGAAGAGTGATTTGTTCCTATACATTTATTCTAGAATCCCACGAAATTTGGGATTAATTGGGCCTGTATGTTGGGCCCAAAGGTCTCATCAGTGGGCTGGTGTCCAATCTACCTTCTCTAGAATTGCTTCCTTTCATTGCCAAATATCTCCATCACCCTCCATGAATTCTCCATTGATCCCTGAATGAAACATGTTCATACTATAGTGTAGATCAATTATCAAATTAAAATATGTATAATCAGATGAATCATTGGGTACTTCAAATGATGTTCAAAAATGTACCACATAATAGTGCAATTTAAGAAGGTATTACAATCATAAGGTGAAATGATGTTCAAAGTGTAAAATGCACTAAAATGGTGTTTATGAATAATAAAGAACATAAATGTAATATATATTACCAATGAATATTAGCCTCATTTAGTGGCTAATAAAAAAAATAAATAAATTTTGAAAATGTTTTGAAAAACTTTTTATTTTAAAACTTATGAAAGAATATTGAAAATGTATTTTAAAACCATTTCCTTGAAAACTTATAAAATATGTTTCAAAACCTTTTGTAAAACAATTTTCCTTAAAAATTTATAAAATAAGATTCAAAACATTATAAAATATTTTTTTTGGAAACACTTGGAAAATTTATAAATAATTATTTAAAGAGTTTTGAAAACCTTTTTATAAAACAGGTTTTTTAAAGAATATAGATTATAGACTGAAGAGAGGGTAAATTCAAGCTTTCTAAAAAACAATGTATTAACTATGCTATGTACCAAAGAGTTGATAAAGTGAACCAATACATGAATATATTATAAATAACCAGATGATAAGAAACTTCACGAGTGTTATTGATATATGGATCATAATATTTCATCAAAGGAAGAATAAACATAAATAATCTTGAAATGTTATGAGATTATTTCAATAAGTTATTATAACTTGGTAAATTGGGATCATATTCTCGATGTAAGAAAAGAAAATTACATATAGCTTAAAATACCATGGAAATAAGTTTATTCATGATATAACATGTAAAATGGAATTATATACACCTCAAAAATAATTTAGGTGCATAAGAAAAACATTATTCTCAAAGAAGGAAAATTGAAGAAAAACTATTTTACTGATTTGGTAACTTTTGAAACTTAAACCCCATGAAATAAAGATCATAGAATGGATATGTAAATATCCATAAATTTAGTTATAAGAATTATTGAATATATCCATGTCCAGTATACACACCACACAAAAGGAATGGGTGGTGAATAAATCATGTATCTCAAGGAAATAAAAAGTGATATGAAATCCTCTTACCTTATGTATTGACTCTCGTCATACTCATTCAAACCTCCTCTTAACAGGGTAACTCCTTTCGGTTTGTTCCAAAAGGATTCCTTTGATTGATTCTTAACAAAGGTGACGTTTATAGGATTAAGGGAATTTTTTTGGAGAATATTTGATCTAATATTGGATGAACCTTAGTGGTTTGAGAGGTGTGAAGAAATGGGAGAGGTGGTGGCCTTTTATAGAGAAGGGAAATGAAACAATTGTTATTTTTGAAAACAAGTTATGTATACCCACGTTTTTACCTAAAAAAGTTATACCAAACCAAAAAAAATAAATAGTTTAAGGTTCATGGATGCAGAATAGACATCCAATGGGTGTTGGATAGTTTATAGGTCGTTTGGGTCTTAAATTTATGGTTTAGTACTTTGTTAACCAAAATTTTCCTTAATCATTGTAATTAATTTTATTAAGTTTTTTGGTCAAAAAGAAGTTGACCTTAGTAGAAATTATAAATTATTTTGATTCCAAATATGGAATCTATTTTCCATATTCTAATATCCAAAGTGTTAGAAATTAATTTTAAAATAATCCCAGAGATGAGACAACACTGCAGGTTTTTAATTTAAAAATGTCCAATTTTTTCTTATGTTCTGATACCCAATTTCAAAGTGAAATTTATTCAAATGGCCTAAATTGGATTAAATTAAAAATTCTTATAAAATTGAACTTTAAAAACTATTTAAAATATAATTTAACCAAATAAATGAATTATATTAAAAGGAAGTTCAGAATTAAAATTTAGTATTTTAAACTATTCATTAAAAAATGAAACCTTAAATAAAAATACCAAAAATTTACCTAACCTAATTTTTATGTTTCAATTTCAAATATGAAGATTATTTTGATATATTAAATCTATAAAAGTTTCAAAAATTGGATTTTAAATGGGTTCTCTATTAAAAGGTGGTAAAAATACCTTTATAAAAATATAAAGTTTTAAGCAAAAAATTGGGTTTGTTCTTATCTTATATATATATCAAATCTAATGTATAATTATAAAAAATATTTTTTTAAAAATATTACATTTAAATTTAATTATTATCCTTTATTATTATTAATAAATTTAACATATTAATCTAAATATTCCTTTTCACATAAAAATAAATTTTATAAAATTATACCCTTTATATTCATTTAGTTTCTATATTCTCTTTATTTATTAGGTAACCAATGAATTAAACTATATATATAAAAAAGTTATTTAATCCTATAATATTAAACTTAATGAATATTTCTAATGGAAATGTGACTTTTTTGTGAAATAGAATGGTCTGACAGAGACTGACCAGTACATCCCATTTATTGAAGGAAATTTCATATTCAAGTCATTCACGTCGGGTTCACCATTTTTTGTTTCCCTCAGATTTTTCACACCATATAAATTTTTTATTTTCAAATCATTTTAAATGGTTTAACTTGTGTAACTGGAAAATGTAACTCCACAAGCTTCCATGGTACGTTTCCCTTTGAATAATGCAGTAGCTTGCATTGTACGCAACATGGAGTTTTAACACACCACGACCAATCAAACTAGACGTTATGAATAGTAATACCCGATTTTTGAAATTTGATAAATTTTATTTTTTTAAATGGAATTAATTTTTGAATTTGGAATATCAAAATTATCTTAGGGTGAATTTTTAGTATTTTTCTGTAAACTTTCAATTTTTGATGAATAGTGAAAAACACTGCGTTATTGTTTAAAACTGACTTTTTATTTAAGTAATTAGTTATTTTATTTTCATTTATTTTAGGTCAAAATAGATACATAATACCGATATATGGTCAATGTAATTAATTGGAGTCATTTTATAATAAGTTCAGATATATAAAATTTTATCGAACTTTTTACAGTCTTTTACCAACCTTCTAGGAGCATTTCCAAATTTTCATAAAACTTAATTTTACCACTTCTGTGAGCTGAATTTAAAAAATCTGAGAGACATGGTTGACATAAGTAAGTAAAATGAAGTTCAATAAGATGAAAATAATTTTTGGTGAATAATAACTTTTGACTTTTATTCTCCACGGTTAAAAGTAAATTAGGTAATTAAGGGTACAATGATATTATAATTATCCTAAAACATATCCTAATTCTATTGGATAAGTGTAATTCGTCAAAAAAAAACTTAGGAATAAAATATGATCCTTTTTGGTCCACTTGGATTTGATTAGGACATTTATTATTATTTTATTTATAGAAGAGTTAAAAGAGTTAAATTTAAAGTTTAATAACTGAAATATTTTTAATATAGGGTTACAAAAAATATAAATTCGACTATAAATATTAACTAGAAATATAAAACTATTTCCTACGTAATGGTATTTTATTTATAATTTTTATACAATAAATAGTTTAATTTATTTATGACACAATGATGATTAAATAATTTCCTTAATAATGAAATATTAAATAATTGATATTATAAAAATTCAAATAAATATAAATTGAGACATATGATAAATTAAGATAATTTTATAGGTTAATATGAAATGTTAGGTTTGATTAAATATTTTTTTTTCGAAGTGATAAAGTTTTTTATGGCTTTCCAAAAAAACAAATACTAAATAATGTCAAAATTGGCATAATTGTGTTTTAAAAAAAAATACTATATTATTAATTGATATAATATTCCTAAAAATATAAGGTTCAGAAAAAGTATTTAGATAATGTTATATATATTAATAATTAACTACTTGGGGTTTTATGGGCTTGTCATAGTAAGTTTATTAACCATATAATATAAAAATACAAAGAGACATGGTAAATATCGAACTATTTAACTAAGAGTTAAATCTAAAAGATAAGGTTAATATGGTGACCTAAACCTATATAAAACATATTGGTAGAGAGGTTTTAGACCCATCCCCACCTTATCCTAGAAATAAATAATTTTGGAGACATTAAAAACAAAAAATTATTTTATTATAAAATAATATTTCAATCTTTTTCGAAAGTGACCCTCACCTCTCTTATAAAAGGGTTCTTCCCCTTATTTTAATTTTACACATCCAAATCCATTTGACTTGGAAAAAACCAGCCCAAATATCCTCTCAAATATCATCTCTTAAACCTAGAGGCGTTAATTTGATCAGAAAGCCAACCTAAGAAGCCATTTTGATCAACTAAAAAGGAAACACCCGAAGAAAAGGTAATAATTTCACCACCCTCTTTCAAGTTCTTTTCTTCTTCCAGTTTCTATTTATTTGTTGTTTCTATACCAAAATAATAACTATAGTACCTTATACATACTATGATGTCATTATAAATATGGTACAACCATATTTGATATTCTATCCATCCTATAAACGACAAAGTCACCATACGTACGTACGTACGAATTACCATCTCCACGTCGTGGTGTAGTTTGTTATTCAGACACTTCATTATTTGGATGGGTATAATAATGAGTATAACTAATGTAAATAATAAATATAACACGATAATGATTCTGTATATATGATATACCATCCAATTACATACGATTTCACCATCAATATAATGATATTTTCGCTCCTGCGTACGTACGGATTACCGTCTCCACGAACGTGATGAGATTCATTTCCCATCCTAATCATTCAAGAATAATTTTCATTTTATGATTAAAATTATTGTTCATGAACATAATATAATTCTGTATATGAATCAAATAAATCATATCCATAACAAACATGGCTTACATAACCAAGCATATAAAGGAAAATGAATCAGTTAACACCCGAAATGATGATACTACTAAATTTTTTTATAACAATGCAATATTAGAAGATCATATTTGATATCATATTTATGTATATGATTCTTTTATAATTTAATAACAATGGTTTAACTATTATACAGTAGGTTAATATACCCTCTAATAAGGAAAATTACAAAGTAAGGGTTAATCCTATAATATCTTTACTTATCTGAGGTTGTTAATACGTAAGTATCTACAGGGAAATCTTTATCATCCACATCCATGTTTTCTTAAAAATATAATTTAAAACATTTTTACTATTTAATATACTATAAGTTAAATTCATTTATACCCTTATTTTACCACATTTTTTTGAAAGGAATCTTTCCGTCATTTTCGAACAAGGTACTATATGACCTTCTCGACAAAATTAAGGTAAGAATGTCTTTTTTAACTTATACGTCTGGTGCGGCTATTTTCCACCATTATAACATTGGCGAAGCTTCTCAAACAAGCTTATAATAATATTTTCAAAATAAATGTTTTCTTTTATAATTATATATATTTTAAATTATTTCAAAATAGAAAGATATATTTGTCTTCAAAAAGTTTTGATTTCTTCTATGTCAACATCCTTTGATGGATTTTAAGATTGTTTAAAGTTTATTATTATGATACAAATCTTCCATATTGTATTGAAGGTTTTTTGATATGTTTGACTATGTATGTGTTATTTATAAACAATTAATGATTTATGGATAATGTATTGACATTTGTATGCTAGTTTTAATACGAATTTTTATGTTATGTTTAAACCTTTTCATATGAGGAATGCATTGGACTTAGTATGTGATGGCTGGAGCCCGCTATAGCTTCTCGATGCGTCGGCAGGTCTCATGAGACAAACTAGTGTCTTGGAACAAGGCCTTGACAAAATCTTATTTTTAGTCTGGGCATAAGGCCTTGGCTATGTAGTTATGAAGTCTGTCATTATACATTCTAACATTATGAAATTGGCTATTGATATTAAATGTGATTATTAATCTAGTAGAATATCCATGTGAATAAGTAAATGGAATTATTTGATTTATCTTTTCCATATTATGATACAGTTTATGTATAAAAGTCTTGTGTTTTAGTCTTATACATTGCCTTAAATTTTTATTCTTATTCTTAAAAGTTTTCTCCATTTTGTTATCCTTACTGAGTATCTGAGCTCACCCCTTTATATGTTTTATTTTTCCCGGGATATAAAGAAGTATTTTATGAATGACCTGCAGGGATATTCTAAGGGGTAAATGTGGTCAATTGAGACAATTTTGTTGTTGTTTTTCATTTTATAATGTAATGTAAACCTTATGAATGTATCTAGTACATCCAAGGATACAAAACTGATCGGTCTTTCAGGATTTTGATCCCTTGTGATCATGCCAATGTTATGTAATAATGCACCGACTCTGGGTAACTAGGTTCGGGGTGTTACAGTTGGTATTAGAGGAAGTTTAGTACAAACCTTGGAAACTGGATTTAGATAAACTTTGATTGGATCACATTACCCTAAGATAGACCTTGAGGATTGGTATAGAAGAACTTCCTAAAATTTTGGTAGTGTAGATATTTTGTGTATTTTTCAAGAAATACATCCCTATATGGATACAAGAAAGTAGAGGCAGTTCTGGAACAGATATACCTAGAACTGAGAACTCTTACAAGGAGTTTTGGGCTTGACCTAGGGTATCCTGGTACATGACAACATGCCTTGCTGCACTCTTGGTTACGACACTCTCGGGGGATATGCTTAAGATAATTCACATTTTCATTACAAACCATTATGAAGGATTTATGAGTATATACCTCCTAAAAGAATTTTTTTGATGATTATGGATTATATACATAAATTGTTAAATTTTTGTTAAGTGTTTTACAAGTTTGGAATTATGTATTGTGATTCATAAACTAATCTAGTATATGCCATTGTTTAGAAATGGAGCCTAGTGGAAGGAATGGAAACCGTATCAATGCACGTAATCCATATAGGGATTTTTCTCCTACTCAAGATAATTATAGTGGATCTGGTGATGAAACTAGTGTTGATCAGCTTATCACCATACTGGGACAAGTCACTCAGGTTATGAATAATAACCTTACTCTTATGGAGCACCCTGATCCACAATGTGGAGGATCAATGTTAGAAGGCTTAATAAGGAAAAGACCACCAACACTCAATGGGAGTACAAATCCATTATTAGCTAAGGAATTTATAAATTCATTAGAGAAAATATTTCATGCTTTGGGGAGTATCGAAAGAGAAAAAGTTGTCCTGGCAGTTTATTGCCTCACGGGAGATGCATATCAATGGTGGTCATTAATAAAAAAATAAAAAGGAATATGGAGAGGTATATAACATAGAATAGAGGGAATTTAAAGATATTTTATTAGAAAAATACTTTTCTCATGACCATCAAGCGGATATGGAAAGACAATTTCTGAGTCTAAGGCAAAAGAAGGATGGGAATGTCACAAAGTATGAGGCTAACTTTACAAGGTTAACAAGGAATGAAATAGATTATATACATTACCCAAGGAGTAATATTGATTGATTATTTTATGGGTTAAAACCATTTCTCCATTGAGAATTTGTATAACAATCCTTATCATTGTACGAAGATATTATCTCATGTGCTATCAAGATAGAAAAAGAATTCCTTAAGTGTTATGACTTCCAAGTAAAGAAATAGAATAAGAGATCTGCTGATCACTCTAGAAATGTAAATAAGGGGAATAAGGGAAAAGTTGAATATCCATCCTGCGTTAAATATGGGACGAAACACCTTGGTACTTGCCTAAAGGGAATGGGAGTGTGTTACAACCGTGTTTCAAAAGGCTACCAAGCTCGTGATTGCAAGGGAAAAAAGAGGTTGTCAATGTTTAATGCTACAATTGTATAGAAAAGGGACATTATGAAAATCAAAGTCCTATATACCTGGGGAACTTACCTCAGAAAAGGCCACGTGAGGAGGGCCAAGATTATGAGATCACTACTACTAAGGTAGAAGCTCCGAAAGACATGGTTGTAGGTAATTTATTAGTTTGCTCATGTTTATCCAATGATTTATTTGATTTTGGATCATCACATTGTTTCAAATCTTCCCTGTTTTCTAAGAAAATTAGATATTTTTAATTTGACTTAACAAGTGAGTTGTCAGTCAAAACTCCTAAGGGAAGTATCATCACAACAAAGTTTTGTGAATTTGTTCTCATTAGGGCATATAAATGTTCTTTATCTACTAATATCATTGTCATACACATGATTTATTTTTATATAATCTTCGGAATGGATTGGATTTCAGACCATTATGTGAAAATTTATTGTAAGAAGAAGATGGTTACAATTTTTGATGATGATAAGAAATACCTTATCATTAGAGTAGAAACATCACCCCCTAATTCTTATTTAGATCCACCCCCAGTAGCTTTACTAAATTAAATTATTGGGGAGTAAGAGAATGAAATAATTATGGGTGAGGAAAGGAATGTTTGAATAGAGGACATAACTATTGTGAAAGAATATGTTGATGTGTTTCTAGAGGATTTACCTAGACATCCTCAAGAACGATAAATTTAGTTTTCCATTGATTTAATTCTTGGTTCAATGCCCATATCAAAGACCCTTATAGAATGACCATTTTGGAATTAGTGTAACTAAATAAACGACTAGAGGAATTGAGTAATAAGGGATTTATTTTCCCTAATGTTTCTCTATGGGGAGCCCATGTCCTTTTTGTCAAGAAGAAAGACAAATCTATGAAGTTTTGCATTGACTAGAAAGAGATCAATGCTATAACAATAAAGAAAAGGTATCCCCTACATCACATTGATGATTTATTCGGACAAATTCATAGAGATCAATATTTTTCAAAGATTTAACTTTGATCTGGATATCATTAGTTGTGTGTGAAGAAGGAAGACATTCTGGAAACAACATTTCGAACCGGGTACGGGCTTTATGAGTTTACATAAATGCCTTTTGGATTGAATAATGCACCCTCTGTCTTCATGGATTTAATGAATAGAGTTTTCCAGGAATATCTTGATGAATTTGTAGTGGTATTTATTGATGATATCTTTGTATACTCAAAAATATACAAAGATCATGAAAATCATGGGCACACTATTCTGAAAACCCTCAGAAGAAATGAATTATATGGGAAGTTTAGAAAGTGTGAATTCTAACTTCAAGATATTTCTTTTCTAGGCCATATTGTTTCTAAGGATGGAATATCTGTTGATCCTTTAAAGAACACGGTAATCCAAGAACAACCATCACTTACGAGTATAACTGAGGTATGCAGTTTTTTTTGGTTTAGCAGGTTATTATCGGCGTTTCATCCAGAATTTTGCCCAGTTGGATAACCCATTAACCAAGCTCACACGTAAAGGGGTTAATTTTTTTTTGGAAAAAAGAGTGTGAAGAATGTTTTTAAGAACTGAAGAGAAGATTATTCAACGCTCATATCTTGACTCTACTATCAGGGAACGATGGGTTTGTTATTTATAGTGATGCTTAAAATAAAGGACTTGGTTGTGTCCTTATACAGAATGATAGAGTAATTTCCTAGGCATCACAATAGCTAAAAATTCATCAGAAAAACTATCATACTATTGATCTTGAGTTAATATCTGTAATCTTTGCTCTAAAAATATGAAGAAAATATATATATGGTAAAAAATGTGATATTTTTACTAATCAAAAGAGTTTGAAGTATATTTTCTCACAGAAATTACTCAACATGAGGCAAATACAATGGCTTGATATACACAAAGATTATGATTTCACTATACACTACCACATTTGGAAGGCAAATAAGGTAGAAGATTCTTTGAGTATAAAGGATCATGGAGTTTTGAACAAGATGAGAGTTGAAAGGGATCCTATATTCATGGATCTAGTAAAGACTGATATGGCAATAACCATGGAAGGTGAAACATAAATACTTTTAAAATGTCTACCAAACCATCTTTACTAGAAAGGATAAAGAGTTCTCAGACTGATGATGAGGAGTTTCAAAAGAAGATTAAAGCTGTGAATGGAGGGAGATTGAGTGACTTCATATATGAAGATGGAATTATGAATTTGGGAAGAGACTTTGTGTTCCTAACATACCTGATATAAAAATGGAATTGTTGGATTATTCTCATAGCTCCAATTTCTCTATACACCCTCGGAGCACCAAAATATATTGAGATTTGAAGGAACATTTTTTATGGGACAACATGAAGAGGGAGATTAATAATTTTGTATCAATATGTATGGTTTTTCAACAAGTGAAAGATAGAAGGCATTAGCCTGGAGGAGTCAAGGAACCTCTTCCCATACCCGAGTGGAAATGGGATAACGTTACGATGGACTTTGTCATGGGGCTACCAAAGACTCCTAGAAGGAATGATGCAATATGGGTCATTGTTGATCATCTTACCAAGTCAGCACATTTTCTTACTATAAGAGAAGATTTACCACTTGAACGTATGGCGAGGCTATATATTAATGAATTTGTAAGACTTCATGGAGTACCCCTATCGATTGTTTTTGATCATGATCACCATTTTACATCAAGATTTTGGAAAAGTCTTCAGAAGGACCTGGATACTGAACATCGTTTGAGCACTTCCTACCACCCTCTAACCGATGGACAATCAGAATAGACTATTCAAGCCTTAGAAGACATGTTGAGATCTTTCTCACATGACTTTGAAGGTTTTTTGGATAAATATTTACCTTTGGTATAATTTTCCTATAATTATAGCTTCCATTCAAGTAATTAGATGGCACCATATGAAGCGTTATATGGAAAGATATGTTGCACACCTACTTGTTGGAATGATATTGGTGAAAGAAAACTCGTTGGCCCAGAATGTGTTGAAGAAACAATGAAAAAGGTGAATATTATCCAAACCCACATCAAAGCAGCCCAAAGTAGGAAAAAGGGCTATGTTGATAATCAGAGGAATGATTTAGAATTTCAAGTAGGAGATCATTTTTTATTGAAGGTATCTCAATGGAAGGGTGTTATACGATTCAGTAAGAAGGGTAAATTGAGTTCCATGTACATCAGACCTTTCAAAATTCTAGAATGAATTGGAGTTATGGCTTATCGTTTGTCAATGCCTCCAAGTCTTTCCAAAGTTCATGATGTGTTCCACATATCACTATTGAGAAAATATATGTCTGAACCAACGCATGTACTCACCTATGAGGAAATTGAACTGGAACCTGATCTATCTGACTATGAAGAGCCTGTCAAGATTCTTGATACCAGAGAACAAGTGCTAAAAAACCGGATGACTCTTTTGGTAAAATTTCTATGGAGAAAACCTATGATTGAAGATGCAACGTGGGAACCCGAGAATCTTATGATGAAGAACCACTCAAAAATTTTTATGCAGTAATATTTTAGAAATTTTGAGGACTAAATTATTTTAAGGAGGGGAGAATGTAACACCCCAATCTTCTACAGTATGTTTCCCATTGAATAATGCAGTAGCTTGTGTTGTACCCAACATGGAGTTTTAACACACCACGACCAATCAGACAAGCCATTATGAATAGTAATACCAGATTTTTGAAATTTTATAAATTTTATTTTTCAAAATGGACTTCATTTTTTAATTCAGAATATTGAAATTAGCTTAGGGTGAATTTTTGGTATTTTTCTGAAAACTTTCAATTTTTGATGAACAGTGAAAAACACTGCGTTATTGTTTAAAACTGAATTTTTATTTAAGTAATTAGTTATTTTATTTTAATTTATTTTAGGTCAAAATAGATACATAATACATATATATTTTCAATGTAATTCATTGGAGTCATTTTATAATAAGTTTAAATATATAAAATTTTATTGAACTTTTTACCGTCTTTATCCACCTTCTTGGAGCATTTTCAAATTTCCATAAAACTTAATTTTACCTCTTCTTTGAGTTTAAATTATAAAATATGGGAGATAAAATTTACATCAGTAAGTAAAATGCGGTTCAATAAGAGGAAAATAATTTTTGGTGAATAGTAACTTTTAACTTTTATTTACCACGATTAAAAGTAAATAGGGAAATTAAGGGTAAAAATGATATTATAATTACCCTAACACATGTCCTCATTTTATTGTATAAGTGTAATTATACTAAAAAAAACCTTATTAATAAAATATGATCCTCTTTGGTCCACTTGGATTAGATTAGGACATTTATTATTATTTTATTTAAAGAAGAGTTAAAAGAGTTAAATTCAAAGTTTAATAACTAAACCATTTTTAATATAGGGTTAAAGACAATATAAATTCAACTATAAATATTAATTAGAAATTTAAAAATATTTCCTACATAATGGTATTTTATTTATAATTTTTATAAATTAAATAATTTAATTTATTTATGACACAATGATGATGCAATAATTACCTTAATAATGAAATATTATAATGATTGATATTATAAATATACAAATAAATGTAAATTGAGACTTATTATGAGTTATAATAATTTTCTAGGTCAATATGACATGTTAAGGTTGATTAAATTAATTTTATTTGAAGTGATAATTTTTTTATGGCTTTCAAAAAAATCAAATAATAAATAGTGTCAAAATTAACATAATTGAGTTTTTAAAACAAATACTATATTATTAATTTATATAATATTACAAAAAATATAAGGTTTGGAAAAAGGACTTAGATAAGGTTATATATATTAATACTAAATCACTTGGGGGTATCTTGTCTTATTATTGTAATTTTATTAACCATATAATATAAAAATACAAAGAGACATGGTAAATGTGAAACTATTTAACTAGAAGATAAATCTAAAAGATAAGGTTAATATGGTAACCTAAACATGTCTAAGACAAATTGGTTGAGAGGTTTTAAACCCATATCTACCTTTACCTCAAAATAAATTATTTTTGAGCCACTATAAACCGAAAATTATTTTACTATAAAAAAATATTTCAAGCTTTTCTTAAAGTGACCCTCACCTCTCTTATAAAAGGGTACTTCCCATTCTCTTAATTTCACACCTCCAAATCCATTTGAATCAGCAAAAACCCTACCCAAATATCCTCTGAAATATCCTACCATTATCTTAGAGGCCTTAATTTGATCAGAAAACCAACCTAAGGATCCCTTTTGATCAACTCAAAAGGAAACACCCGAAGAAGAGGTAATAATTTCACCACCCTCATTCAAGTTCTTTTCTTCTTCCACTTCCACTTTATTTGTTGTTTTCATACCAAAATAAAAAATCCTGTACCTTCTAAATACTTTTATGTTATTATAAATATGTTACAACCATATTCATTATTCTATCCATCCTATAAATGACAAGGTCACCATATGTGCATATGTACGAATTACCGTCTCCACGTCATGGTGTAGTTTTTTATTCAAACACTTAATTATATGGATGGATATAATAATGAGTATAAATATTTTAAATAAAAAATATAACATGTTAATTATTATGTATATATTATATACCATCCAATTACATACGATTTCACCATCAATATAATGAAATTGTCACTCGTGCGTACGTACGGATTACCGTCTCCACGAACGCAATAAGATTCATTCTCCATCATAATAATTCAAGAATAATTTTAATTTTATGATTAAAAATAATGTTTATGAACATAATATAATTCTGTATATGAATCAAATAAATCATATCCATAATAGACATGTCTTAAATAACCAAGCATATAAAATAAATTCAATCAGTTAACACCCGATATGATGATACTACTAAAATATTATTCACAAAGCAATATTAAACGATCATATATGATATCATATTTATGTATATGATTCTTGTATAATTTAATAACAATGATTTAACTATTATAAATAAGGTTAACGTACCCTCTAGCAAGGAAAAGTACAAGGTAAGGATTAATTCTATAATCTCTTTACTTATCTGAGGTTGTTAATACGTAAGTATCTACTGGGACCTCTTTGTTATCCACATCTGTGCTTTCTTAAAAATGTAATCCAATTTTTTTTACTATTTACTGTACTATTGGTGAAATTCATTTATACCCTTATTTGACCACATATTTTTTGAAACAAATCCTTCTTTCATTTTCCAAACAAGTTTCTTTATGACCTTCTCAACAAAATTAAGGTAAGAATGTCTTTTTTTAACTTATACAGCGGGTGCGACTATTTTCCACCTTTATAACATCATCGAAGATTACCATAAAATCTTATAATAATATTTCAAAATAAATGTTTTCTTTTATAATTATATGTCTTTTATATTATTCCAAAATAGAAAGATATATTTCTCTACAAATTTTTTGATTTCATCAATGTCAACAGCCTTTAATGGATTTTAAGCTTGTTTGAAGTTGACTATTATGATACAAATCTTCCATATTATATTGAAGGTTTTTTGATATGTTTTACTATGAATGTATTATTTTTACACCATTCATTGTTTATGGATAAAGTATTGACATTTCGTATGCTAGTTTTAATATGAATGTTTATGTTTTGTTTAAACATTTTCATATGAGAAATGCATTGGACTTAGTATGTGATGGGTGGATCCCACTATAGATCCTCGATGCGTCGGTAGGTCTCATGAGACAAACTAGTGTCCTATCATAAGGCCTTGAAAAAATCTTATTTTTAGTCTTGTCATAAGGCATGGACTAGGTGGTTATGAATTCTGGCATTATGAATTCCAACATTATGAAATTGGATATTGATTTGACATGTGATTATTCAACTAGTAGAATATTCACATGAATAATTAAATGGAATTATTTGATTTATATTTTCCATATTATGATGAAGTTTATGTTTAAAAGGCTTGTGTTTTATTCTTATACATTGCCTTAAATGTTTATACTTATTCTTGAAAGTTTCCTCTATATTGTTATCCTTAATGAGCATCTAAGCTCACCCCTTTATATGTTTTATTTTTCCCAGGATGCGAAGAATTATATTATGAATGACCTGTAGTGATAGTATAAGGGATGAATGTGGTCAATGGAGACAATGTTGTTGTTGATTTTCATTTTATAATTTAATTTAAAACTTATGAATGTATCTAGTACTTCCAAGGCTACTAAAATGATCGGTCTTTTGAGATTTTGATCCCTTGTGATCATGCCAATTTTATGTAATAATGCACCTACTTTGGGTAACTAGGGTTGAGGAATTACATAAACATCCAATGGTTCTATATCCATAGGTACCTGCTTTCCAAAGGTAGGTTCTTATTTAGGATTTGACCTAAGATGCTTAAGAACTCGTATTGATCAAGAGGATGGGAGGTTGGGCTCATCACACCCTTTTTGGGGGAATTATTACCTTCTTCAGGACACTTTTATAGATTTATGATATGTTCATGAATCCTTCATTAATTCCCAATTATGATGTCATTATCCCAATATTAGCAATCAATTATTAGCATGTGTGGAACTTAGAATCATCTGTATGTGTTCGAGTTTCTTCATTGAGGGAGATATCTATATATATATGAGGTTCTCCATAAAAGGTATCTACTCATATACTAATTAGATATTACTTGGTCATTATTATGATGATGTTGGTTTTCTAGCAACACACTGAGGCACTCTAGAGTTTATTGTCATCAAGGTGGACAAATGTCACTCTGGAGTTTATTGTCTTCCAGGTAGACAAATGTCACTTGGGATTTTATTTTCATCTCAGGATACATGAATTGTTTGATGTTGGGATCGAACCCATAAATTGGATTCCTACATATCCTTGAAAAAGGAATTAGAACCCATGTAATTTGGTTCTTCTTAATGGGGAACATCATACCTTTTATGTTTGTGTGATGAGGACCCAACCATTCAGTTTAACATTATGTGGGAAGGATATCTAGAAAGAAGATTCCTAGTCAATGTTTAGTGTGGGAATTATGTCAAAACAAACCAATTAACATTTAATGGATATGAGTTTCCAAGTTTAATCATACCCATATGAGGGTATGGAAGAAAAGAACATGGTTGGTTTAGAATGTTGGTTTTGAACCTTAGGGAGGCTTCATACCTATCCCATTTGGATGGGAATCAAAGAACAAATAGTTTGTTGGTGAGGACCCATTACTATAAAGGTCCTCATGAGTATGACTCATATGGGAGTATGGAATTTAAGATGGTAGGTTGGTGATTACTCTTGAGAAGGATATCCCCTATAAAGGGACCATGAGGGATATTTTAACTTATAGTGATTTGGGATCTTAACTTGGGGTTTACTCCTGAGGGGGATACCCAGATTAAGGGAATTATGATTGGGGAATATTTATAAGGAGGATTTCCATTGAGATTGGGCCTTGGGTGGGCATCATATGTTTCCCGATTAATAGGAATTAGAGTTCTCATAGTTCAATCCTTCAGGTGGATTGCATGGATGTCATGATCATCACTAACCTCTAAGACCACATGATTCATGTTCTGTGTGAGAAACAAGAGGGATCAATAGATTCTACAAACCACACACATTTCCTCCTTCGTTGGTGGAAGAGGTTGGGGAAACAACCGAAGAGGTCAGGTCTACGATGGAAGAGGTTGAGGCTATGACAGAAGAGGCCGGGGCTAGGATGTATGAGGTAGGGGCTACAACTGAAGAGGTTGAGGCTACGAAGGAAGAGACTAGAGCTATAGAGTAAGAGTTTGAGGCCATGAAGAAATAGGTATGGGATATGAAACCTACCTATCTTCACATTACATTAGACCAAATTATAATGTGAGTAAAGAATGGAGGTGAAGGATGTGGAGGTAGAGAGGAGCAAGACCACAACCTCCCACAGGAAAGGCTAGGGGATTACACCAGGATGGATGCCCTAAAATTGGTTCCACAATATATGGAAGATATCATTCCATTTTTAATGGAAAAGAAAGTGTTATCCTTACCCTCCCTTCTAGGAACCTGAGGACCCGTGTATCAGAGATGAGAAGGGAAGGAAAGAGTCTTATCCCTGAAATATGAGACTAGTAACTCCTCAACACTATCCATGAGGTATGGGTCCTTGTGACCATAGAGATACATACCCACATGCACCCTGACAACCCTCACCATCCAATTGAAAAAGTGCGGGGAACCTATGATTATAGGAATACAAACCCAAATGGAGGACACACTGGTGTGCCACAAGCAAAAATGGTGTAAATTCAGGGTCTTCGTAGAGGTTTTTATTTGATCCCTCTCAGACAGGGGTGCCAAAGAAGTAGATGGCCGACCATGAATGGATTTAAAGAATCCATGATGGATGGATCAGTCATTCTAGAAGTTATGGAAAAAATAGGATTTTGTAGGGGGGATCCTTTACACAGGCAGGTCTGGGGGAACTGATAACACCTTGGAAAAAAGAACACCTAGGTGACTAAACTTGGGAGAGACCTTACTCAATCCTTCAAGTGTCTTCAGAGGTGTTACTAGAGGTAAGTCAAGAAAGTCACTAGTTAAATATGGGGAACTTCCTCTAGTATTTGTTAATTAGGGTTGAGTGAATAAGTCACACAAGTTTTGTTTATTTTATAACATTGAGTGGACTTAATTATCCCTATCCCCCTTTTATTCCCTCTTTTTAGGTGTTAAAAAACTACCTAGAGGGTTTTAGAGGATTTGAATGAAGTACTAGGGAAATTAGAGTAGAAATTGGAGTTCTAGAAAATTCTTCCATACAAATGAAGACCCCAAGGATTTATTTATAAGAAAATGTGGGACCCTGGGGGAAAGGTGTCTATTCCTGAAATCGGGTAGTGTGCAAGTTGGTGGCATGTTGGTTCTTGCATGCCGATACTTCATGGGGATACCTTGGTCTCAATGATCTTGGGTGATTTGAAATTATTGTCTTTCTTCATATATTTTCTCCTCCTTTTTCTAAGGCCTTTCCTTTTGTTTTTTTCCTCTAAGTGATAAAATGAAGTTTCAACAAAATCCCCCCTTAGTATTAGATCTGATCAGATAAAGAGGGTCTAATATTTCTCCAAAGGGATTAAAATTATAGATTCAGTCACACAATCTTCCATGCTTGGTTATTGGATCTAGTCTTCCATGCAAGATATTCATGTAAGTTGACTTACTTGTCTATAAATAGAGTCTTCATTCTAATGTAAGGATCCCGTGGTTTAGAAATTTTACCACTACCCATGCAAGTCCTCCATGTAGAATCTATAGTAATATTCTCACCAAATGCTTCATTTGCTCGAATATAGTATGTATTGGGCTGCACGACGCATAGTCTTGGGTTAGAGTCTTGCATGAAAAACGTTCATAAGACACTTGTGTGAGATACTTGCACACCAGAATGACTTTCCCAAATTTCCTGATTTCTGTGATCTTCTTAAAAATGAAATTATTATGAATTGGAATTAATATTTCTCTATATGTACAAAAGATACCAAGAATGTCTCAATTTTTGATGAACTAGCCAGAAAACAGATTGATGAGATGATGGAAATCATTGGGCATGATTATTATGATGTATGAAATACCACCTTCTTGATTTGGTGAGTTATCTGAAGAAGTATCACCATGATTTATTGAAGAGTTCATATCTTCCACATTACAGTTATGTCCATCTGCTGTATGTCCTCACGATAGCTCCATAGAACTATCTACCAACTTCTTGGTTTCAAGTTTATAATAACTTATCATCTAACAACATTTCTAGAAAAGACACATATATTAATGCAGGGATGGAATCTATAGCCTGTGTTATGAATCACTACCCCTGTTCTCTGGATTTGAAGCCACAAACAGTTGAATTCAAGACACATTTCTCATTATCCATTTTTTGATATTCAAAAATGGATCAATCAAAGGGCTAGAGGGAAGGTTGGGACTTCCACCCAGGAGGGGTGTTAATCTTGTATGAATTTGGGCATATTGGGTGCGTCAAACATGTGCTGAGTTCAAAAGGGATATGGAAGTCATCGGAATTTATGAGGCCATGTGGGTAGAGAAAACCTATGCATGTAGAAATGCCGATTTTTTTACTGGAGTTATTGATCTGGTAGATTCCATAGATGAATTCATTTCATCTGACACATGAAGAAGTGAGTATGAGTTTATGAGATGTTCACAAGATCTCCAGGGATCCGGTCCTCATAGATATGTTTGAAAAGTTCATCCCTCTAAGGGAAAAATGGAATGAAACTCACAAGATGCCAAATTTAGTGCGTGATCTATTGAAGATGGATCAAGACATCAAGAAGGATGATCCCCACTAAAAAGGTATATTTATCCAGTGATGTGGATGGACATTTCTTGAGGAAGAAGAAGGGAGAGACCCCTCCTAAAAACGTCTAATGAGCTGTTCCAAGGTGGGTAAGAGAGGGGTACCCAACACTTTATGGAAAATGTTATAAAAATGGAAATTTTAAAAATGGGTCTATGAAGTGAAGCCCAAAGTTTCTTCCAATAAATATCTTTCAAGTTTTCTAGACATGTGGAAAAGTATCTATCTACAACCTATCCATGATTCCAAAGGTGGTATAAGGCCCGAAACATTTTCTTGTAGTGTCCATGTTGGAGGAGAAGATTTTTTTGGGTTTGGACACCCCTATTTTGGAAATAATCTATAGGAATATTATGCATATTCATGTAAAGAAATCTCTTTTTAGAATTGTGGGACCATTCCAGGTTTTATGGGGATGTATCACGGCCCATTTCAAGACTTATGTCGTGCATTGTCAAACCCAAGTCCTTGGGATCTCATTCTGACCATACGTCCAGGATGTATATGGTATTACTCTCAAATCCTTGAAATCTCATGACATTTAGACAAGGCTGAGTTAATTCAAGGACTTAAACTTATTCCCCTATGAGAATATCCCAACGAGAAGTTTTATTGATGATGGAATGACTAGTATGGACCTGAGGTCATACCAGATTTCCTTTTGGGATGGTGTCCTGGAAACTAAGATCGATGGTGAGATCATATGTGAGGCTTATGGTCCATACTGGTTTTCACACTAGTTCAGATTCCTACAAAAAATTATTGTATCCCCCTAGTTCACAATAGACGAGAACAACATCTGATGGTGGCTAGACAGTTATGGATTCTCGCAGTTGTGGAATTGACAGGGGGAAGTGATCAATCAACCTCCAACTAATTCAACAAGTAGATTAACCATCTGGTATTCCAAAGCTTAGATTTCATTATACCCTAAAGGGGAACTGGACAATATTGTTCCCCGGGTTAGGGTAAAGAAACATAGCATGAAATATACTTATAGCTTGGAAAGCGATTCATCACCTTCATAGGCAGCGTCTTCCAAGTTAGAAAGTTAGTATGGTGAGGTTCCCATCTTATCAAAATAACCTCGTGCAAGATAAAATCCACCCACCAGAATCAAGAGGGATACATCAACATCACCAAATGAAACTACACTTATAAGTTATAGTCACCATCATCAGGAGGAGAATCAGATTCCATTTTCTCATATTCCATTTATAACAGAATGAATTGGGAATCCCAACAAATCTATGATTATAGAATCATGTTCATAACATGATATGATGTATTCTAAATATGTACGACCAGAGAAAATCAAAACATAGTAGGAATTTTCCATTGATAACAAAACTTTGTGGGAGCTCTTATGTGAGGGGTTTTATATTCCATTGATATGAGATCTTCAAACCCCATAAGATATTCATTTAGAGGATAATCCTACTAAAGTGTGAATCCATATTCATAAGATAGAGATACTTTTCTATCCAACTGATGGTCGAGTCCCTGACATATAGCGAGCGCAAGATATGATAAAACATGGTGCTTCAGAGGATGTCGATCATTCATCTTTTGAGGAATGTCAGGACTTTATTGATCCCAAAGATGTATGTTTTCTTCTTATTATATTATTTTCTTCTTTTCCTTTATATTGAATGCAAATAATTATTTCTAAATGGGAATACCACTTTAATTTGAATCTAGCTAATGGAAAATCAATTGATGTTTCATTGACATTGTATAGCCCTAGTGGTACTCTGATTGGGGTTTTTGGGTCATCCCTTAAGTTAGGAGAGGTATCTCCCAGCCAATAGGCCATGTAGGATGAGATGGTGAGAGATTTTCCACCTAAAATACCTATTTTTGAGGAGGTCGATGCTAGACCTCCTTTGAAGAAGTAGGATAAATGATTCTAAAGGATCAAATACATGGATAAATGATTTTTCAACAATGTTCAGTATTCTTGATATCATTAATTTCAGCTTCATCCATTACAAGTGTTTAAAATCCCTTGGAATTGTAGAAACTCCTTTTTTTCTTCCATTAATGAAGTTATAAATGATCCTTCCAGAATTGAGGAGGGTGCTTCAGACCAAGAGTAGATCCTTTTGAAGCAAATGGTTCCCTCAATTGAAGAAAAGATGAGGGTTGAGGGTGAATCATCTATTCCTAGAACTACTCTTATCAATGTTGTAGACAGAGAGAGGAGGCATATGGTATGTTGGAAGTGATTCATGAGAGGCTGTATACAAACAAATGACTTCCATTCCTATAATATTTAAGGTTCATCTCATTCACCATAGAATCCTATGATGACTAATGTTGACCCTATGATTATCACCAAGGAGGCTATTCAGGATTCCAAGTTGTCTTTGGAGGGTCACGAATCAAATGCTCCATGTGTTCCCACATGTGATACTAACACGAGGCTTGGGATATCAAAAGAATCCATGGTAAATCTTGAGATTACTTTTGAGGAAGTACTGGAACATGTTTATATTACCACTACTTTAGAAGAATATGAGGAACTATATATAGAACCAAATGTGTGTGAGTCACTATTATCCATCCAACCTATCTTCTTATTCATGATTCCCTAATCATGACTGGTTATAATGTGAATCCCCATCCATGTAAGATTCTATAGTGATGGTGTATGGAGAAGATGTTGAAATCAATATCAATCCCACTATTGAAGAGGTTCTAGCTCAGGTAAAAATTGAAACATTAAGCCTTCTTGAAGTTCATCTTGTAGATCTTCAGAAGACCTAGTATAGTGCCCCAATCAATAGGTGTCAACAAAGACTACTAAAGATAGAAATGTTGGAGAGGAATATTCTTAAGCTGCTAACTTTTTATTGGGTAAGGATTACCAAATGTTGTGACTATTCCCCACTCTTTATATTAATTTGAATTTAAAATGATTTTATTTCATTATTTAGGATTATTAAATTCTATTTATAGGTTTGAGGGTGAAAATTCCACATCATCTTGAGCAACATTGGAAGGCAAGGCAACTACTATTTAAGAGAGAACAAAACATGATACTTCTTTGAGAGTATTTATTTGAGAGTACATCTCTCCTTATGATAGTGACTATGAATTAGATCCAAAGTTGGAAAATAATCTCTTCATCACACATAACAAGGATTGGCAGGACATATGGATGATAATCTCTAAGACACCCCTTGAGGTATTTCCTTTATGAATCCAATGACTTTTTTTTTGTTCAGAATGTTGGGATTTTGTGGGCTTGATCACCATACAATCCACAATATAGTGAAAGAGATTATCAGTTGGATGGAACAAGAGAATATGTTTTGGAAATACCTTAAAAAATATAAACTGTTCACCAACATTGATGATTTTTGGGCTGTACTATCTCAATTGAAGAAAAACCACAACCCAAAGTTGGAGGGATTTAAACAGAAAATCAAGGAGAATTCCATTGAAGTGTCACATATTCAACAATAATTGGATTACACTCAAGGGGAACATGAAAAATTCCACTATTAAGTAGGAGAATCCCAAACGAAGGGGGGGAAACTACCATTGTAGCTGCCAAGGAAGCACTTTGTCAGGATGAGGAGACTGAGGCTGGTTGATTGACTAAGCTTCAACAAGCAGCTGGTGGCGATCAGGTTTCTTTTCAATAGATGAAGAGTTATGTTGAAGTCCTCTTGTGATAAATGTCATAAAGACTTCATTTTTTGTATCTTCCTATGATTTTTCTCTATAAATTAGAGGAATTTTGTTATTGATCACATATGTCATCATTCCAACATTCCTCCAATAATCATAACGTCAAAACTAATTTACATAGAATTATATATTCATATCATCCAATCATAATTAAAATGATAAGGATGGGTTCTCTTTAATTTTTACCTAAACCAAGTGGTTTAGTGAGTGTAGTTTTACTATTACTAGAGTCATATGGATAACCCAAAAAACTTTTTGTCTTTTTACTTTTCATTTCATATTTTTTCCTAAACCATATAGAGTTTAGGTTTAGTGAGATAAGACTTTATTTTTGTCTAGAGTAACCTTTGTGGGTTTTCAACCCGGTGAGTAATATTTATCTTTATACGGGTAGTTTAAAGTCATGCATTTCAGACTTAAAGGACTGGTGTTTTAGTTTGAACATATTTGACCATGTATTTTGTGATGATACCCAGAAAAGGATTTATGTCTTAGGAATGTTATGATATTATTTAGATACTTCGAAGAGGAATCTCAATCCATGATTATATGGTTCCCGAATCTAAAATTTGAAATTTTAGAATAGTGGAGGTCTCTCCTGTTAACGAAGTAACCACTGGTTGAAAAACCTATTATGAGGGCTATTTTATGCAAGGATAACTGGGGCATGTACTACATGGTCAAGTAGTGGCCTCCTTAGTCTGAAATGCCCATTATGGGGTGACTTATGAAAGGCCACCAGGGGCATGTACTATATAGTTAGGTAAAGTAGTTCCTAGGAATTTTGACATTCTATTTCTCTTGGGTGAAGGAATTTTATGGAGATTCATGTTTTTTTAGAGTAGAAGGGGTGGGTTTTCCAAGGTAATATTTTTGAAAATGAAGAGAATATCTAAGTTGGAACATTAAACCGATGGGAAACCACTCTTACATGAATTTGAAGTGTGAAGGAGGGTATATTTATTAGCTAACAAATTTCAAAAAGAGGCGATCCTTTTTTGAAAAAGGATGAAGTTATCATTCAACTTAAATTCATGAAAAAAATTCATTAGGCAATGTAGTTTAAAGTCATGTAGTATGGATATTATGATATGAAGCATAATGTAATACAACAAGGAAATTATTCTTTTCAGTTTAAAGTTGTGCAGTAGGGTCATTATGTTGTATAGTTCAAAGTCACGCAACAAGGAAATTGTACAGTTTAGTTTAATTTCATGCAGTAAGGACATTATATTGTGTAATTTAATATCATGCAACAAGGAAATTAGGGGGATATGATTTAAGGTCTCTATCATTGACCAAAGGTTTTATGATTCTATGATTCTTGGTAATCTTTTTGGAAATGTTCTTCTATATTCATGTATGGAAAAAAATTGTAAGCTATGATTTGGGGATTTCTGGATACAAAGGGTAGTATTGGAAAAGGGATTGTGACGTTAGAGGAGGTATCTACTGAGAACAAAGTTACCACTAGTTGAAAAACATGTTATGGGGGCTATTTTATACAAAGACAAATGGGGCATATACAACATATTCAATAATGGCATCCTTTGGAAAAAAACCCAAAATGAGGGATGTTTTATGCAAGGCCAATTGGGGAGCACACCTCATGGTCAGGAAAATGAGCTCTCATGAATTTTAACATTCTATCGTTAAAAGCTAGTGAATTTTATGGAGATTAATATTTTCCCAAGCACATAGTTTGGTTTGTGGAGAAATTACCTGACTATAAAAGGGGTATTCTAAGTCATGACATCCGAAGAATAAGAAGAAATGAAAGCTCTAAGCAGGCCTGACCCAATAATAGGAATTAGGGTGCTTTTAGTTTTAGGTCATATGACTAGGACCATAATATTATAGAAATGTTGGATGGAATGTAGTCAAATGGGCCAAGATTATTCCAATATTATTTGAACATATGATGCGGGTAAATGAAAACCACAGTTTTGGATAATTTCAGGTTGGGAGAAAATAAATGGGAAAAATATGCAGAGGATGACCACTAATTTTAAATTATAGTTTCCATCATAGAATGATAAAAAGATTAAAGGGATAGAAGATTATTCTCATAATAATGAAGTTACCACTGGCTGAAAAACCCATTATGAGGGTTATTTTATGCAAGAAAAACTGGGGCACATACTTCATAGCCATGTAGTGGAATCCTTTGGCTGAAAATCCCATTATGGGGGTAAATTATTCAATTACAACTGAGGCACATACTACGGGGTCAAAAAAAGGAGCTCTCAGGTATTAGAAAATCCACCAGTAGAAGATGTGGAAAGATTTTGAAGGTCCAAATGCATTCAACATTCGGAGTATGACATGAGAAGTGGGGAATTCCTAAATGAAGCATTGGAATGATATTGTCCATTAGTTTTGAGTACTTTACATAGATCTAACTCATATGCAGAAGTGGGATATATCTTTTTTCCTTGGTGGGATTTCTAAGTAGAGGAACTAAAATAAAACTTGTTGCATAGATTTTTAATTCTATATAAGAGAGGGTAAATTTTCTTTTACCCCATGTATAGGGATAGGGATTAAAGAATAGGCTTCACTATCTATCTAAAGGGGATGAGAATCAAGCTACACATATTTCTAGAGGTACCATGTAGTTTTAAGTCATGTGGTGAAGACATTGGCCATGAATTTTAACATCTTATGGAAAGAATGTGGGTGATTATAATGTAAAAAGGTATATTGTTGATGAACCAAGGTGTAGTAACTAGGAATCACTATGTATCTCGCTGGTAAAATAATAAATCCATACATAGTTCTAACATATATAGTTTCATGTCTAAAGTGAGTACTCGTACTAGATATCCCAATGAAAATATGACTTGTTCACGCGAGAGTAGGTATTTTTTCTACATTGTTCTGCAACTGAGCTCAAGATTGAAGGTCTGTGAGTCACTACGGATCTCATATAGATGATAATCAAGCCACACATAATTATTGATATTCCTTACATCTTGTCGTAAGGACAAGAAGAATCAGCGTGAAAGAATGAGAACATTGTAGCTGAGCTAAGGTGTATAAATCAAGTATAACTATGTATCTCATTGGGATGAGAATCAATCATCACTTCATCCTTAACAGACTCCCTATGTAGATCAGATTCATGCACAAGAATTAAAGGGGTTTTATGATTAATTCATGAATGGAATTAGGATTATATATTCGAGAACCACCACATATCTCAATGGGATGAGAATCAAGACACAAATAGTTCTTTAAAATGCTTCTTATGCAGGTTAGATTCATGCACACATGGGGTAAAGGGACATGTAAACATTGTGCCTGGACCTGAGATAGGAGATCCAGGAATCACTATGTATCTTTCTAGGGCAAGAATCAAGCCACATGTAGTTCTTGATAGAGTTCCCCATGCAAGTCTGATCCATACACAGGGACTGGTGTTTTTTTTAAATCACAACTGGACCAAGGATTTGAGATCTGGGCATCACTATGTATCCCGATAGGATGAGAATAAGGAAACATGTATTTCTTGAAGATGGTTCCCAACACCAACAAAGGTTTTATGTGGGGGAAGAGATTTAATATTTTTTAAAATATTTTCTATTATAATTTTTGGGTTAAATACAAAAAATGGTATGAGAATCAAGCCACATGTTCTGGACGAGTTCCCATTATAGATTTGGTTCATACAAAAGGAAAATAGAAATTTTTCTTTATGGTCATGGTTGGGCTCAATATTATGGATATAGGCATCACTACATATCACATTGGAATGGTAATCAAGCCACACACAGTTCTTGGTGAACTGTACATTTTTTCATCTGGTAGTGAGGACATGGGGTCACCTGACATGAAAAAAATTATTTCTAGACTAGGGGATAAGACCTAGGTTTCACAATGTATATTTATAGGGAAATAATAAAGCTACACATATTTCATGACTATTATTCCCCAAGAAGGACTGATCCAAACATAAGAAGAAATGGGGCTCAAGTTCCACTAGGGATTTGAAATGATGTGAGTGAGGTTTACACATGGAATTTTCTCATCTTTTGAGGGACCACAGGTAGTGTCTACTCATGGTATCTTGGGTATTTATTAGTGTAAAATAATGGATATGTTAACCATATAGTTTAATTTCATGTGGTGATGAAAATTGGTGATATATTGTTTAACATCATGCATCTAGGACCACATGTCATGCAGTTTATTATAATGTGACAATGATGATGATTCCATGCAGTTTAATATCTTTCAACATAAACGTAAATGGTGATATTTAGTTTAATTTCATGCAACTAAGACGAAATTTTTTTGATTAAAAAAATTACTTATTTAGTAACCTTGTATAGGTGGTAGTTGTATTGAGTTCTCTATCCATCGAGATCAAGGAATTAACTCCCTTATAGTGGACCTTATGTATGGAGTAAAGTCTCTCCCACATTGGATATAGATTTAGAGGCTTCTTTCCTGGTATCATTAGATTCATAAGGACGAATACCAATCCTCCATGGTGGAATGAATGAATATGTATCTTCTTGTTAAAGGCCCATGCTATCCGGTTCTGATAGCCCTCTATGTGATGAAAGGTATGTAATATCCTTTCTTCCAGTCATTCTAGCTCATCTAACCATTTATGGGTTTGCACATATATAGATATATGGTCCCAAATGTAAATAAGAAGTGATAGAAATTGATCCTCAATGGGAAAGACTGCTTGTGTTCCATACACTAATGAGTATGAAGTCACTCACGTAGTTGTATGGTTAGTAGTCTAGTAATACCATAAGGCATGAAAGAGATTATCATACTAGGAATTCTTATCTTTATCCACCATCTTCTAGAGTATGTTTAAAAGAGTCTTATTTAAACCTTCTATCTGTATATTGGTCGCTGCATGATAGCAGGATGAATGGTTTGATTTGATATTGTATTCCTAATATAGTTTTTCCACATCAGAAGAAAATAAATTGGTTCCACTATCCATCAATATGGTATGAGGGACACCAAATCTCTTAAATAAGTTAGATTTAACAAAGATAAAGATGATTTTGTCTCCAAATTCTTATAGAGTTATTACCCCAGCCCATTTAGAGAAAAAGTCGATTGCAGTAAGGATATACTTAAATTTCTTACCTGTAGCTAGAGGATATGGTCCAATAACATATATTCCCCATGTAAAAAATAGCCAGAAGTATTTATATGTATGCAATAACTTTGGGGGTTTATGTATGAAATTGAAATTCACTTGGTAGGGATGACACTTCTTAGTGAATTATTTTCAATCCCACTTCATCGAAGGCTTGAAGTATCAAAGCCCTCAAATTTGATCAGAAAGACTATATCCTGATCGGTGGGGACCAAATTCTTCTGCATGTACTTCCTTCATAACAGTCATAGTCTCTTCTCTATCAACACATATGATAATGAATCCATAAAAGCCTTTATTTTAGAATAATTTATAGTAATTTGGTCCATCATAAAGAGTTAAATTCACTGCTCGTTTTCAGATCTTCTCTCTTCCAACCCTATTCGGTGGAAGTTTTCCATCTTAGAGATATTCCAAGAGGGGTGTCATCCATCCGATAGTAGGGATATATGTATCAGGGATAGTATTGATGTCATTAATTTCTTCTAATCGTATTTAAATAAAAGGTGAAACCATTCAATTATGGGAAACGTTGATGACTGCTTCATCCTGATTTGAACCTTCCAAAGTCATAGTTTCATTTTCTTACACATTTAATTGAGTATTCAATGATTTTGGGATGTGATTCAATGTTGGATCTATGGGTAACTCAACCATTAACCCTCATAAAAAATCACAGAGTGAAATTAGCTCCAATTTTCTGATGGCATAATCTCGATTTATATGCTTGATTATCAACTCCGAGTAACCTTTCACTTATAGGTGGTTCACCAGTACTTGGAGTGCAAATTACAAGCCCACAATGAGAACCTAATATTCTGCCTCATTGTTGGTACCACCTTCTAATAATAGGAAGGATTATGGAAACATTTCCTTCTTTAGGGAGATAATCACAATTCCCAACCAGAATTTGTTATGTTTAGGGTCTTCCATTCTCTTCCCCATTGGACTCCTAGATGCAATGTCAAAATAAATTCCCCATATTCAAGGGATTTTTTAAATATGGAATATTTCTTCATAAGATAGTTTAGTTTTTAATGACATCTCTTCTGAAAATGGTTTCTCAGTGAGTAAATCTACAAAGACTTGGCTGTTCACTACTTTTTGAGGAACAAACTATATATCAAATTTTTGTAGGATAAATGCCCACTATGTCAGGTGCCCTATTAGTATAGGATGATTGTCGATAAATTTGAGTGGGTTATTATGAGAAACCAACTAAATCTTGTGATTCTCCAGATAATGGCTCAACTTATAAACTACAAAGATTAATGCCAGACAAATCTTCTCAATATATGAATATCGAGTCTCTATGCCGATCATGGTTCGACTAAGATAATAAAGGCTATTTTCATTTTGGGAATCATTATTTTATACAAGTAAAACAACCAATTATTTCTCTAAGGCTATCACATACAGAATGAGAAGATTTACTATAATAGGTTTCATCAATACTGGGGGGATCAAGGGTTATTTATTAAGGACATAAAATTATTTTGACAATCATTGGTCAACTGATATGTGACCCCCATCTTCATCAATTTAGAGAAGGATAAAAAATTGCATGAGTTTATTTATAAAGCTCCAAATTTAAAACAAGTGTCCCTGAATTCCTCTTATCTCTTTCAATTTTTGACGAGGTGACATTCCAAGGATAGATTTAGTCTTATTAGGATCAAGTTCTATGCCATGATATTGTATAATGAAGTTGAGAAATTTTAATGATGTTACCTTGAAAGAAAATTTCAAGGGGTTTATCTTTAGATTATACTATTGAATCTTTGTGAATAAGGTTTCTAGGTCATACAAGTGATCAGAGAATTTTTGAGACTTGACTAATAGATCATTGATGTAGAATTCAACAAACATTCCAAATAAGGGTTTTAATATGTGATGCATAGAACATTGGTATGTGGTACTTGCATTATTCCAGGAAAAGGGCATTACCCAATAATAGAATACACCTTGAGGGGATCTAACGTTAATGGATTCTTCATCTTCTAGGGCCATCTAGATTTTATTATACCCATAGTAACAATCCATGAATGAGACAACTTGGTAGCAAGTTGTTGAATCAATCAAGAGTTCTGTGATTGGAGCTGGGAAGTTATATTTGGGACAATGCTAGTTTAAATCTATTAAATCAATGAAAACTATGATTTTACCATTCTTCATTTTCATAGGAACAATTTTGGAAAAACATTTTAGATACTGTAACTCTTAGATAAAATTATCCTTTATGTGTTTTTCCACTTCATCCTCAATCTTGGAGGTGTGGGTCGGGTGTGTCCCCTTGGCTACCTGCCTGTATCCTCTATGGTCTTCTTGAAAACCAAAGTGATGGGTGAACACATAAAGGTAAAGACCTATAATCTCTGTTTAATTCTAGGAAAACACATTCCAATGATTCTTTTAGAAGTAGGTGTATACCTTTTGTTCTTATGGATTCAATTCCACACTAATTAGAGTGGGGTTTGGATCTTCTTTTTTACCTAGAATTATTTCTCTAAGTTCATCCATGGTGGTGGAGACACCTTCCTCAAATGATGGAGGGGAATCATTGAGATCTTATTCTCCTTTCTCTTAATCTTCGTCATGATCCACTATTTTTTATTCTTCCTGAGAAAGATATGATAAAACAAATTCCTTATAAGGAAGAGGAGAGTCACCATTTGGACATAGAGAGGATGAGTCAACCATTTGATGCTCACTTGCTAGAATAAATCCTTTTTGGAGTACTGAATGACAAACAAAGGACTGGGAATGAATCTATTCACTTTCTCCTATAATATTGATGGATTATTCTAGTTTGGACAACAAAATTGATGTTTTTAAGGCTCATGGGACATAATAAAGACATTTTAATTCAATCCATCATTTTCATTTAGAGGGTTGAAAACTTCTTTATCACCATTGGGCTTACCAGTCATGATTGACATTACAGAAGCTAACTAATTAATTCATGAATTCCAAACCACACATTCAATTTTATTAATATGTAGTTCATAATAATCATTGATATTATTAAAAGGGTTATATGGGATCATCTCCAAGCCATATGGGGAATTGATTTAGGTGATATCATTAGCCATTGATTACTTCCATTCATTGTGATAGAACCTTGTCGATGTATTTTGTTTTTTTGGATTTTAACAGGTCACCATAAAATATCACAATTTGACCATTGATAGAATATTTAAGACATTGGTAGTATGATGAACGAATGACTGTATGTTGATGTATCCAAGTTCTTCATAGAAGAACATTAAAAGCTATCTCTTGTTGGACCACCATGAACCCTATGTCAAACAAATGTTCTTCAAAATGAGTTCTGAGTGTGATCTCACTGAGAGGTTCTTTCTCATTCCAGACATAATCATGTAACATCATAGTGGAGGGAGACAAGTGGGATTCATTGAGACCTAGTTGATTAAGTGTTCAGACTGGGATGAGATTAAATCCAGATCTATTATCGATGAAGTCTCATCAGATATCAATATCATTTAACATATAGTATAAATACGAGGTTTTGATATGTCCTTATATGAAAACATCCTCATCTTGTTCATTGAAGGAAATGAACACATGGAATTACACATGATCATTCTCTATAGGATATACTTCAGCAAGAGTGAGATCAACTTCAAATTCATAATGGCTTGAAAATTCCTCAATGAGTGCTTCCTAGAGGTCTTTTAAAAAACATAGATCATCTAGGATTGATAACTTGGTTGGAACTTATGACATTTTATTCAAAAGAAAATACTTTTGATCCAAATGACTATACTTCCTAGCATAGAGATTATCTTTTCCACGTGTCTTTGGATCCGATGTTCCTGATGTGGATGAGTCGTTATTTGTTGAAGGAGTTGGAAGTGCATTGGTTCTTGTTAGATTAATCTAGTTTGGTCTTCCTTTCCTTCGGGGAGGTTATGGAAATTATATAACCAGTATTCCAAGATAATAATGTCAGTTATTACCCTATCATGTGTGGAGGAGGAGATCCCTTGTTTATATCGATATCACTAGAGAGATTTCCCATGAGATTCGTCCATGTAGACAGTTCAAGTGAGGGTTTGGTTGAAGTAGTGGATCCTATCATGACAACATGTTCCCCTATATCCTTGAACCTAGAAATATATTCCCTTAGTTACCCAATAAAGTGTAGGGAAATTAGGTTCATATTTAGAATCATCATTTGAGTAGGGATCCATTAATTGAATAACATAAATGGAACCAAAGATCAACTCCTCATCTGATGGATATTCTTCTAGGGGGGTAAACTTTTGTTGTACCATTCAGTGGGGTGGTGCCCATGATTTTGAAATGGTTGAAATGAATGAATATACTCTTATACAGTATTGATCTAAACTAGAAGAGAAAATTATTATGTAGATCATCCCATCCTATGATCTATTGGGACTACAAACTCATGTACCATAAAAGGATGGTCCCTAAAGTGATTGTAAGAGTCATATGGGTTTCACTATTTCCTACTACTCAGGGGACCCCATCAAGGGATTTATGCAAGAGATGGAATACATCATGTGCTACTCTGAATATTCTAAGCTATAGAAAATAGAAAATTTAGGAATTCTAAAGTTTGGTGGAGGAGGGGTAGGATCTACCTATTTGGGATAATCTTTCTTTTCTGGCTGTACTGGTGCATGGCATCCTTCCATAACTTCAAATGAAGTCGTTAATGGCTTTATGGTGTTCATAAGAATTCAAAGAATATCCAATTGAGCTGGGACCATAATAGGTGTAGTAGATGGAGCCTGAACAGTGCGACGACTGGTAGGACCACTGGTGGCGGCATCATTGGGACCTATTGTGGGTAACCAATGGGGGCCGACCTGTAAGGATGTGTGTGAAGATATACTGACTATTTACCCAACAGAGGGAATTCTTGAACTTATATTTTGATATTAAAATATATTAGTGGTTGATGTCCCATGTTCAGTGGATGTTCTCTGCCTACTTCAGTTTTTGCAGAAAACCATCTTTGATGTGGTGAACCAATTGGAAGTGTGAGTTGAGGGTCTTCTTGCAAAGCATATCTATTAGGAAGGCTGCCCTAGAGTAACTATACATTAAGTTATCTCAACTCTCTCATTTTATCGTCTTATTGAGAAAATATTTCCTCTAGGGAAAGGAATTGACCTTCTCTGAGGGAAGGTGAGAAATGGAATGGATCTTACCTTTTTCTTTGTTAGGTTTCTTTTGAGGAGGTATAGGTGGATTATTAGAGGGGATACACAAATTTTGGGTGAGCATATGGTTTTAGGTACACACACCTTCTGCATCCGTTTTTGTGTGGACAATATTATGAACATAAACTTCTTCTTCATAATCCTCTAAACCAGTCTTATGTTTTAGAGGGTCTTCAATGATAACATTGATGGAATTCATAGATGTGTAGTTCATCACATGCTTTCTATTAGAATTTATGCAAGATCAACTTTTTTTCACCCTCCATGAGACCTTTTCGTCTTCATTTTTGGATTCTGAGGAACTGTTTGATGAATAGTAACCTGAAAGGAATTCCCAAAGAGTTTAGTAGTGCTATTTCCAAGTGATTTAACTGGATAAAACAATGGGAAAATTGAGATGACTAACTCAAAGAAAAATTCCCTAATCATGAGAAGACTGATTCTCATTGAGAAAGGGATTGTTGAGGTTAAAAAGACCCCCCACTCTAAGGGATGAGGTTTTTCCTATTCTGCACTCACAACCCTTCAGGCTTGGTTGGATGATCCTGAGGGTTGGGTTAAAAAACACCCAAACCTACTGGATGGGGTTGTTTCTGAACTTATGTGGCTGATATTACAGTAATAGTACTTTGGATTTTATGGATTCTCGTCTGAATGTGGGTTGGGTGCAATATCCGACACTCACTTAAATCCCCCATTTCAGAAAACCATTATGCTATTTATGACATTTTCTCAATCTGAGAGTTGACATCCTATGAGTTAGATGCCTGGTCAATGTTCTTAGATGCTTGACTCAAAATTATGTCAATAGTTTTCTCTCTTACGGACTAAAATCAACGAGAGTCTGTCAGGGCATGTTCTTATTGATCATTTCTTTAGTCACTAACATCTTCTGTTTGTTATAGCTAGCTAGGGAAATGAAATTTAATGATTCCACATTTGGAGGGCTTTTCTACATTAGGATCATAATGAAATTCAATGCTCCGTGTACACCACACCCTCTGATATAAACACAAGGTGGGATTTCTATGATCAGCCTTCACGACCTAATTAATGCATCGAGGCATGAACATTAAAGGGATCCATAATGTTTCTCAATATTTGGATATCCAGAAGCTAGGAGCGATGCCAAGTCAATTTGGAATTGTAACCCTTATATTACCTTAACATGATTCACAAACTCATCATAAGGTAACACCTTTTCTTTTATGTGAGGAGGAGTTTTCTATAAGTTTAGGTAGTTGTCATGTATAAAATATTCCACCAACACCTCTAGAATACGGTATTGATAGGTGGATAAGGGAGAAAAAATAACTAGTACGTTGTCTTTAGCTATCTATTTCTATATGCTTAGTAGATATTCACCTTTCACTAGAGGTTCCTTGACCTGGTTTGACTAGAGTGTAAACTTCGTGATTGTTTTACCACAAGTAATGGTATTGGTTGGGATTTCCTCTACTATGTTGGAATGAAAATGAACCAAGGGTGGTTTAGAGAATGACCACCATGTTGGGATATCTTCTAGTTGAGAAATTATTTCATCTAATATTGAAAAGGAATCAGACATAAATGGCCTAATATTTTCAATAACCTCGCTATTAGAGGGCTTTCTCATCACTAAATTTTTAATTGGAGAATTCTTTTGACAATGTGAATCACTACTACGAAGAGAAATTTTACAATGATCACCATCACAGGGAGGACCATCATGGTGTATTATAGAAAGCAGAAGACCTTATTTCTCCTTGGTATTTTAGCAACATGGAGGGTTTTTGTGGATATCATCAAGAGATCTTGAGATCTACTGAGACATTTCCATAAAACAAGTCTTCAAGGTGAAGTGACCGATGAGGACCTTCAGAATTACTTCTATTGAATTTGTAATTTGGTAAAAGGGAGGTTAGGATATTGAGATAAAATAGATAATTTTCTAAGAGACTAAAGAACTCCATCATTAAGTGGAGTGAGACCACAGATCGGATCTTGATTCAACAACTATGCTTGATGAGACTTCTTCTTGGCATCTTCTTACAAGAAGTTGGGGCCACTTATTGGGAAACGTTTTCATCATTGGAAAGTGTTTGGGACTTCCTTGGAGTGACAATTGGAATTAGATGATTACCTCATATTAGAGTGGGTGTATATTCCCAATCTTTCTGTCCATATATTATAGTGGGAGTTTTCCCCATGACATTCCTGGATGGGGTTAGATGTGTGTGTATTATTTAAGGTGTTATGCGGATAAGCTAAACCATTTGTAGGGATTGAGTCTTGTGTACATCCCTCAGTTACTACAGTCATCATTGTGATGATATCATGTCATGTCTTTAAGATGTGGGAAGGTATTTTCATTTACCCTTTTAACATTACTGATGTATACTTGGTGACTTCTGAGACTAGAACATGGATATTTGACCATTACATATAAGTAGTTGGAATATGTTCCTACTCTTATCATCCATTTATTTCCATTGGATACTAATAGTAATCATCAGATGATAGTTGTGTCTTCCCTTTTCTTGTCATTGAGACTTTCTGACTTAATTCTCTGTGTGCTTCTAGACAAGGCTGCCATCGGGCCTGATAAATGTTTGGTAGGTGTGTGTTTCTACTCATTGTTTTACAAAAAACATGGTAAAATGTCTTATTTAAGTGCTTCTATAATATTCCAAAATAAGGCTTGGTTGGTGCATGAGGGATTATGTTCCTGCTTGTAGGGTTTCACTATATTTGGTTGGCAGGTCTCCTTGGATGCCTCTAGGGGAGTCTGTTGGCTGGCTGAATGAAAGAGAATGGGTATATATGCCTGCTTTATATTTTCTACCAAACCAAGTTGGTGGGATTATATGGATGGGTAAAAGGTATGAAACTGCTCTTTATTTTCTAGTTTCTATCTCTGGTGGGCTGTTTTGCATACCTGGGTTTCAGGGACCTGGTCCAGACAGTCAAAGGTTACACCCTCATCAGGTTGAGGGTTGAATACCGTGTGGTGTTTATAATGATGATTGTTGGAAGAAGCCATTGAGAAAGACCCTTGTGTCTTCAATACAATGTTTTAGGTGGAATTATGATCTAACTCTCTGAAATATTGAAGGAACTAGTCATTGTGTTCCCTAGATATGCTCTCAAAATGGTTAAAGATAGTAGTCAATGTCGTTTTCTTCACAAACACTGGTCATCATTTACCGGACTGTTGGTGGTATTGATTGAGTAGGAGGTATTGTCGGGAAGACTCCAGGTTCGGGATGGTATCATGATAATGGTACTCCCAAACAAGTGCATTTGATACCCAACATTGATAACATTGAGTTGGTGATGATTTCCTTGATACATATGAAGATCCATCACGAGTAGTAGATGAGGTATTCATTGGTGAGAAATTGAATGAATCCATTTGATCAAAGGGAGTTCTAGGAAGGAAGTGCCTAAGGATATATAAAAAACATGAACATGAAATCCCTGTTAAAGCAGCATCTTTTTGGATGAACACATGAATTATTTATTTCCTTGTCCAACCCTCATTCCATTTGAGATTGATATGGTCCGAAAAAGTTTGTGACACTATCATATTGGTTAAGAATTCACACCGAGTTCACCATTTTTTGTTTAAAAAAAGTGAATTAATTAATAAATATAATGGTTTGATAGAAAATAACTAGTAAATAACTTTTATTAAAGAAAATTTTATATTTAATTCATTCACGTTGGGTTCACCATTTTTTTTCCTCATATTTCACACCCCATAATGGTTTTCTATTTCCGAATGGTTTCCAACCTATTAATTTTTGGAACTAGAAACGCCCATTGGTTCTATATCCATAGAGACCTTCTCTCGAAAGGAATGTTATCATTAAGTATTTTGACCCATGATGCTTAAGAAATCGCATTCCCAGAGAGGACGGGAGGTCCGGATCATCACACCCTTTTGGGGGGAATTATTTCCTACTTCAAGAATCACTTATAGATTTAAGATATATTCATGAATCCTTAATTAATTCCCAAGTATGATATGGGTTATCCTAATATTAGAAATAAATCATTAGCTTGTGTGGAATTCAGAATCATCTATATGTATTTGAGGTTCTTCATTGATGGAGATATCTGTATGTATCCGAGGATCTCCATCAATGGTATCTACTCATATACTACTTAGATATTATTTGGTAATTATTAAGATGATGGTAGTTTTCTAGCCACATAGTGAGGTACTCTTGAGTTTATTTTCATCCAGGTAGATGAATTTCACTCCAGATTTTATTGTCGTCTAGGTAGACGATGGCCACTCTAGAGTTTATTTTCATCTAGGGAGATGGTAATTGTTTTATGTTAGTATCAAACCCATAAATGGGATTCCTACGTATCCTTGTGAAAGGAATCAGAATCCACATAGTCCAGTTCCACTTATTGGGGAACATAATACCTTTTAAGGTCATGTGATAAGGACCCAACCATATGGTTTAACATAACTTGGAAATGAAATCTAGGTAAAAGGTGCCTAGTCAAAATTTATTGCGGGACTTATGTCGAAACAACCCAAGGAACATGGAAGGGATATGAGTTTCCAAGTTGAATTGGACCATGTTGGGGATGTGTCCCAACAGAATAGGGTTGGTTTAAAATATTGTGTTTGAACCTTAGGGAGGCTTCATACGTAACCCGTTTGGATGGGAATCAAATCCCACATAGTTCATTGCTGAGGATAAACACCTATGAAGGTCTTTAGGGGTATGTATCATAGGGGAGTATGGACCTTTGAGATGATAGGTTGGGGATTACTCCTGATAAGGATATCCTCTGTGAAGGAACCATGAGGGATGTTTTATCTCATGGTGATTTGGTAGCTTTACTCTGGGTTTACTCTTAAGGAGGATACCTAGATTAAGGGAATTATGGTTGGGGATTATTCGTAGGGAGGATTCACATAGATCTCAGGCCTTGAGTAGGCATCCTACATATCCTGATTGGTAGGAATCAGATTTCTCATAGTTCAGCCCTTTAGGTGGATTGTGTGGATGTCGTGATCATCACTAACCTCTAATACTATGTGAGTAATACTAAGTGTGAGAAAGAATATAGAGTGAAATATTTGAAAAACCATATGCTTTTCCTCCTTCGTTGGTGGAAGAGGCCCCGACTATGGTATAAGAGGCTGGGGCTATAGAAGAAGTGGTCAAGGATGGAAAGGAAGAGGCCAGGGCTATGGAAGAAGTGGACAAGGCTATAAAGAAATAGGTTTGGGCTATACCACCTCCCTCTATTCAATTTAAATTGTGTGAAAGTAAAATATGATGAAGGAATGAAGGTGAAGGACAAGGAGGTGGAGAGGAGAAAAACCAAAACCTCCCACATGAAAGGATAGGGTCTTACACCAGGATGGATACCCTAAAATTGGTTTCACAATAGAAGGAGGATCTCATTCCATGTTAAATGGAAAATAAAATTTGATCCTTGCACTCTTTATTGAAAACTTAATGCTCTTGGTCTCAGAGATGAGAAGGGACAAACATAGTCTTATCCTTAGAATTTGAGACTAGGAACTCCTCAACACTATCCCTGGGGTAGGGGTCCTCATGACCATAGTGATACATACCCACATGCACCCTAAGAACCATGAATATACAACCAAAAAATTTTGGGTAACCTTTGACCATAGGAATACAAAACAAAATGGAGGAAACACTGGTGTTCCACTCTCTAAAGTTGTGTAAATCCGAGGGTCTTAGTGGAGGTTTTTATTTGACCCCTCTCAAAAAAGGGAGCTAAAGAAGGAGAGGTAAAACCATGAATGGCATTGAAGAAGGCATGATGGATGGCTCAAATATGATAAAAGGTATGGAAAACCAAGGAGGATCATGCAGGGGGATGCTCTAGTAGGTAGGCTTGGGTGAATAGATAGCTCCTTGGGCGACATGCCACCTAGGTGACTACACTTTAAAGAAACCTTACTCAATCCTTCAAGGGTATCCACAAGTATTCCTGAAGGTAATTTGTGCAAGTCCATAGTTAAATAAGGGGACCTCATGATATTCTTTATTGATTAAGTGTTAATTGAATACATTGCAAAAGTATTGTTTATTTTTTAACATTGAGTTTACTTAAGTCTCACTATCCCCATTTTATTCCCTCTTTTTAGGTGTTAGAAAACTACCTAGAGGGTTTTAGAGGAATTGAGTGAAGCTCTAGGGTGATCACAATGGAAACTAGACTTTGGGAAAATTCATTCATACCAATAAAGACCCCTTCTCCTCCAATGGCCTGAAGGCATTCATTTTTTATTGATTTTAATAATTCACCTTTCAAGGGGTGAGGTGGAACTCTTAAAAGACCCATAGGTGTAAGTATTACATGGCCCGTAGGCCTTAGAATAATTTATTTCCCATAGTCTTTCGAAATTACATAAAACCCAGACTAACTACTTGGAACTACTCCTCCCCAACATCTTTAATTGTGAAGTCAGCTCTCCACCTTTGCATGGCTGTTCGGCTAGGATTTCCCATGCATTAACTATATTGTCCCGATGGAAGGTGCCATACCCTCTCATTCTTGAAATCCGTTTAGCTTCTACTATGGTGAAATCTCCTTAATCCTCCTCCTTCTGAAGCTTGTTCCTTATAGATTGTCTGGTTTGCATCTGCACTTAAGGTGTCCTGAAGGCCTTAATGTGGCCTGAAATCCTTACTGAACCGAAGGCATGGGTGGCCCGAAGGCCTTAAAGGACTCGAGGACCAAATCAGGGGCCCGAAGGCCCAAATGGGGGAAAATTTTCGGCTGCTACATTTCCTGATACAGTTCCTGCTACAGTATCTGCTACAGTTCTGCATAGTTCCTGATACAGTACCTGCTACATAACTACTATAGTCCCTGCTAAAGTACTGCTACAGTACCTTCTACAGTTCCCCCAGAAATTAGCCTCCACCTTTAATTGATCCTGGGTCTCTTGGATGCACTTAAGGAGTCCTCACCAACTGGGCTAAGGCTCATGTTCATACCAATAAAGACCCCAAGGGTCTATTTATAGGGAAATATGGGACCCCAGGTGAAAGGTGAATGTTCATGCAAGTGGGTTGTGCACAAGTTGTTGGCGTGTAGGTGCTTGTGCGTTAACACTTTTCATGGATACCTTGGGTGAACCGCTCTTGGGTGATTTCCAATTCTTAGCTTTATTTATCTATTTTTCCTATTATTTATGAATCTTTTCCCTTTATTTCATTTTCATCTATGTGATAAAAGGGGGTGGAAACAATAACAATGTTATATCCTATTAAATAACAATATTTTAATAATAAATTATTGTTCGGTAACACATGGTCTTGCGTGTTATGTATTCCATTGAGGAAAGTCTGTCTTGCATGTAATGTAAGCTAACCTTAGTGTTCCGTATAGAGAAAACTAAAATTTATGTTGCATGTACTACATGATTAACTTGTTATTTCATATAATTCAAGCCAGACATAGCTCTTTAATATAAACAAAAATATCTTTAGTATGGAATAAAATTAAAAATATTAAAAATAATAAATTAATTTTAAATTCCCCCCCCCCCAAATCGTAGGATGTTATAGGTGATGAGTTCAATTATTCAATCCATACATTGAGTAGAGGCTTCCCATCCATAAAGGGTAAAGTGTGTTTGTAGATAATATTATATGAAATAAAAAGTTACTGTCACATATTGGAAAATAATAATGAGAATCTACTGGTGTAGTTGCTTAAAGACCTAGCTAGTTAGATTCATGTAGCAACATATACATCAGATGACTATTAAGCTCTTCTTCATGTTCATGAATAGTGATAAAGGAGAAGAAGTATTCAATAGTTTAAATAAAGGATATGGTAATTAAGAATATGATAACTGATATTTTTGGGTAAATAACTTATTGAGCAGTATTTTAAATGAAACTAACTGATTGAAATATTTAGAGATCTTGTTGAAGCTGTAGGATACATTTTTGAGTGATCACACATGAAGGCAGCTAATTATTTTGTTTTATATCTCTTGGATTATGATTAAAAAAGGATATATATGTATTTTGGGAGACCTATATTGAAATGAATAAAATTTATAAAGTCTACCTAATTCTGAAATCCACATAGATAAAATCCCCACGAAAGAAAATTCATCATATAAAGAAATTTGGAACCACATAATAAAATTCACCTATGTAAATATCAACATATATGATTTAAAAAATATAGCTTAATAACCCACATATGTGATTAATATATACATTGATTGATACATATCAAAATTTAGGTACCACATACCTAAATGATTTTCCACATAGCCAAATCTAGCGACGAATCGAAATATTGTGTAGCCTAACCTGTGTATTCATATTTTGACTATGTAACTGAATTTGAGCTGATGTAAGGGAATTGATAATATATTTGATTCAACATATACAAATATGAAATATACATAATTTAATTAATGATACATACAAGGTGAAAATTTTATATTTCTAGATTTATATAATTCAAAGAAGTAAATTAATTTCGAATGATTCCAAAGATATTATTCAATGTTTTAAATATCAAAAACACAAAGAAAGGTGTATGATTCAAGCCTGAAATATTGAGTTACTGATCTTTAAGCTATGTTAGAGTATGATTTAATATTTTGATATGTTCTATAATTATTTATAATATTGAATTTATTTGAGGAAATTATTGATTAAATGAAAATCATACATGATGATGATGATGTTGATCTTCATAGCCTAAAACATCACATCAAAAAATTTACTTAAGATAATTCAGTAGAGTTTTTGAAAATAGTGATTATTGTTCTTATCTATTTGATGATTTGAGATGATATATTTGAAAATTCACTATGATGCTCGAAGCAACAATTGCATGTAAAGAATATAAAATTGTTAAATTTATAAAGTAATTGTGATATTTAATTTCTAATTTAGAGTTCAAATAAATATATGCACATGATTATATAGAGTTTTTAGTTTAGTTTTCAAGTGATGGAGATTTTAGTTGTTATGTTACATTCAATTGTGGTTGTATCATTAGACTAGGTTGAAGAAGATTATGATCTCATGATTGTTTCTATGTGAGGAATAAGAAGGGTATTACTAAAAATTATCACACATGATATTTTTTAATATGGATAAAATATAATGGTTTCATAATATTTTGTGCCCAATTTTAATTGGTTAAAAAAATTTGGAAACACTTTCCATGGTGGAAATATGGTTTATATTAAGGTATAGAAAAGTGTTGCTTTCAAAAGTGTCAATTTTATGATAAATCCATTTTATTGGAAGAATAAAAATTCTTCCCTATTATTTGTATAAGGAAAATTATTTTTATAGTATTAATTAAATTATATTAAATGAATAAATTTTAAAGCACCATGGTTCATGAATATTGAGAGATTGGGAAAAATGGGATTTATTAGCCATGTTATGCCAGAGGTGTGAGTTAACTAAGTAGAACATAATAATACAAGAGATATTATGATGTGGTGTGTGAAATATCATGGTGCACTCTCAAAGAAGAATATGAATGAGTATTCGAGCCTGTGATTAGGATTTAGATCATCAGGGTATCAAAAATAAAGTAATATGAAGAGATTAATAAAAAAATCATGGTTTCAGAAGTTTTAGAAGAAGAAAATATTGTGTGAAGTTGACTTATTGTAAATTATCTAGAATATTAGTGTTGATCATTTAGAAAATTTAGGAGCTACTTGGATTTAAGATAATATGAGATCATCAAGCGATACAACCAAGTGAATAGTCTTTTTGAATTCTTTTGAAGATGATCTATGAGTATTGATTGAGTTAAAAATTATTCTTGAATAACTTATTGAATTTTAAGAACCTTATATTGAGTTGAAGGAGAATTATATTATAGATATAGAAGCATCCCATTTAGATCTTCTAATATAATTCTAAGATGAATTATAAAGGAATACACGCATATTTATGGCGAGTCTCTATATAACCTGTGTAACTTAGGGTATATAAGGTTATAAAAATGTGAATCTATGAAAAAAATGTGATGTAGTAGAAGGAATTATAATTTGAGAAAAGAATTTATAATTCCAGTGAGACTCTAGTAGTGTAGGTGGGAAAGATAAAAAATACTACAGTCACCTTGATTATAGTGGAGAATCCTTTATTTGAGAGAATGACCAGTCATGGAATGGAGTAAAACTTTTTAATGAACATTGTAAAAATATTATATGACTCTTATTTAATTACTTCCATTCATACAGTTAAATTTTTTTTATGAAAAAATATATTAATAAATTTTATCTAACTATAAATATTGGTTTAATTTCATGTGAGGGTTAAATATTCATAAGATAAAGTGGTAAATAGAAAAAAGTAGAAAACACCTAATTCACTCCCACTATTTGGTGTTTTCACCAATCCTAAGGGCTATCTAAATTATAATTACATAAAAGGTTACCCTCTAACTATATCTATTTTTAATACCCACTAAATTTACTTTTATTTAATGAATTATAAATTTGAGATGATTAAAGGATGAACTCACATGAAAATTAATGATTTCATTCGTGTTTTTATTCAAGCAGACATCTCTTACAAGACTCTAAGAATATGATGAATAAGAAGGATACGAATGTGAAGAATATATAGGTGATGGATGGTCACCCACAATCCTATTGTATTAGTAGTGGTTTGTGTTCCATCAAACCCAGTGAGAGAAATTCATTAGATGGAGTTAGTTTAAGTAGTTAAAAATTTGAAGTGGTTTAAAATGAAAAACCACTAAGTAATTTTTATTATGAAATCAAGGAGTATAATGAAGGGGTTCCCAATGATGTTATTGTACATATATTGGTATTTATTAATGGATATCAGAATGAGAAGTCATAGTTGGACCAAGAGGTAGATGTAATGGAAGATTTATTGGCTAAATAGGTCAGTAAATCCAAAAATATCTCAAGATTGATTGAAGAAAAAGATGAATTAGTCAAAATTTGTAATAAAGGACTTGTTTTTTCAGATGAATTATTTTAGATAGTTTCTTATGATAAATAAATTTTTATAAATGTGATCAATGAACTTGTGATACTTTATAGAATTTCTATGAGTGTAAAAAGATCACAGATGGATGTAAAATACAAGAGAGTAAAAGAACTAGAAAGTTCCTTTTAATATGAAGGAAATATGAATAAAGAAATTTTATAGAAGATAGAGAGTCAATGGGAGGATATGTGGAGCTCAATTGTTACTAAAATGAATTTTTTCTATTTAAATTTTCTTCAGTTGGATTTTAAACAAAATAATTTGGAATCTTTTATGTCTAGAACATCCTAAGGATGCAAAAAGAGAAATTAAACCATTAATTATTTTGAGATGAAATTTCTATAGAAAGGTGTAAATACAATATATTAATAGTTCTTGAGTACCATTGAATAATATTCATCATAAATTTCTTGGAGTAAGGCCACCAAATTCCCTAAAGATGTTTTGCAGACAAATTGTTTCTTATAAAATAGTTATAAACTAATGGTAAAATATATACATATATCTATGTTTAAAAGTCATGATAAACCCACTAAAACATCAAGGTTGTATGTGAGAATTTTTACAAGTATTATCCCCCCAAAATGTGTAAAACATATGGTGAAAGTTTAAAAAATCAGTAAGCATGTAAATTTAAAAAATCTTGATAGTTGTAACAAAAGATAAAAGAAAGAGGGTTGTGAGAAAATGTTGGTACTGATAGAAGTTTGGACAAAAAACTATGTAGTGAGAGTATAATATCATAGTTTATTTAAATGATATAAATTTGGAAGAAAGGTGTAGAAAATATAAATAAAATGGGAATTCTTCTAGTCAAAAGATGAGAGAAGAAAAAAGAAAGAATCTATCTCTGAAGAATATATTTATGAATCTTGGAAATTTCTATGTGATCTACAATATTAGTGGCCATTATTATGAAAAATTCTTGTATAACCCTTATAGGTATTACTAACACACTTAATATAATAATGAATCACCACAAACTAATAATTAGGTAAATGAGTCTTTCTTAAAGAGTTAGAAAACAAAATTATATGTTAAAAATAAAACTCCCTAGAAGAAATAGAATAATGAGAAGTTTTCTAATGGTGGTCAATTAATGATGAAATTAATTTTTTTTGGTAATTTAAATGCAACTATAAAAACTCCAAAAAGTTTATGGATACTATATAAAAATATATAGATATGTTAAATAAAAAGGTGAAAACACCATTGTTCCTTAAGGAAAAAATTGATTTAAAGAAGAGGTATATACTTGTGATGAGAGAAGTGAATTTAATTAATGATATATTGATCATATGGACAAAAAATTTGGAAGAATTAATAAATTTATATAAATCATCTAAGAATGAAATTTCTATGCTAGCTCAAGATAATAATTACCTTTAAGATAAAAATTGATAACAATAATAAAATAATTTCTTCTAAAAAAGGAAAAAATTTGGAAACCTAATGTGGATGAAATCAGGAAATCCAAAATTCAATTTATATATTTAAAGAAAAATTCAATGTTGTTGAAGGATAAGTCTCAACATCAGTTCTACAACTGAGGGTATGATGAATTCCACCTAATTCCCTTATTAGATGATTCTGTTTTTAAGAGGGAATTAATGGTGAATCAATAATAATTTCAAACCACCATGGAGTGAAATTTCAATTGGTATTAATTTAAAATTGGTATCAATTTCAACTGGTACCATGAATTAATGGATATTTTCTATGGAACAAACTACCATGGTGATAAATCATATAGTGAATCCCTTGGAGGGGGGGGGGGTGTTAATAAAGAATTAAAGGCTACCAAAGATTTATTATATTCTTGGAAATTTGAAATATTAATATCTATAACATTACTAAAGTGTGAGTTATGATTTTCACTCTCTTTTACTAGTTTGGTGTATGGTTTTTTATTTATTAAACATGAGTGTTTTTCCAAAAAAATGGAAGATTTTTATTTTCACTTAAACTTTATTATGAATTTTGTGAAGATAAGTGTAGGTTCAGAAATGTTTAAAAAAAATATGATTTTAAAGTCCCAAATAATTCAAAATTTAATTTTGTACCACATGGAGAATTTTGAATGGACATATTTGATTTCTTGGGTATGAATTCTTATTTTCTGTCTTGGTTTTTTCCCCTTAAGTCATAGAATGATTAACTAATAAATCATTTCTAAGAACTATTTGGTGAATAATATATAAAAAGATATTTTACGATGAATGGGAAGAGTATAGTTGTTAAAATCAGATGAGCACATGGGAGGGGAATTATCCCATGGAGGACCTACCCATAAACCTATGGTATTAAAGTTTGTTTTAGTAAGGGAGGGATTCTTTTTACCCCTTTTAATTTATTATCTTTAATGGTGAGATAAAAATTGAACCTGTAATGGTTATTTAAATTAATCTAAATAGTTTATAAGTTAAAACTATTTCTAATGAATATATAAGGGGGAAATAAATTTATATCATCGAGTTTGATTGATAATAGAACACTCTGACCACTTTTTGATAGTTTGTGACCATATATCTCCTATGATTTCTTCACTTTCTTAGACTTATTTTTCATTATATTTCCTAGAATCTTAGAAGTGACTTTAACTTTAGAAAAATAGGAATGAAATATTTAATTTCCATGTGAAGGTTTTCTTCAATCAAATCATATATATACTATATTAAATCGAATGAAATTCAGTGGGTCTTTAAAAAAGATCTAACTAGAGGTTAAACTTTTCTCTAAAGAGAAATCCCATAAGATCATTACAAATACTTGAGAGGGGTTTTGAATTAGTTTTTGTCTATTTTTTTTGTTAATTATCAATAGCTATTTTGAAAATTTAACCCTAAAAAGAAATTTATACTCTATATATGGTTAGTTCACATGTATTAATTGATGTTTTATATTAAAATAATAAACTAAATGCCTAAAAGTAAATAAATAAAGTGGATCCTGATATTTTAACAATGTTAAATACAAAGGCCTACTCTTAGACTTGACTGTAAATTCACCATAATCATGGATTCTCTACAATAATCAAGGTGACTACAATGGGTTGGGGGGAGGGTAGAACTTAAACTGATAGAGTCTCACGAGAATGGAAAATGATTGTATCACAAAAAACTTCATTCTATAGAATTAAACTATGTTTATAGAGTCACACTATAATATCCCTATATACATTATGTTTCATTTATTATGTGAATTCCCATCATATATATTTAAGTTCTCATTTATAGTTTGACATGGAGGTATATCAATAGATATATATAGGATACTTTTGTATTAATAATATAGATCTTCTTAAACTTAATAGTAGGTTATTTCAATACCACAAGGTATTCAATAATAATCTATAACTCAATCACATCTCATAACTTAGAATCATAAAATTTTGAAATACTGTTCGCCTAACTATCTCACTAGATGAGCTTATATGATTTTCAAACCAATCATCTCTTTATTTTAATGAATTCTTGACAACAATATCAAAGAACCTGCACATCAAGTCATGTTCGCGCTCTTTTTTACTTTACTTAAACTTTTTTAACCATTATTTTTATAGGAATATATTTATCTTCCATGTAATTGTATACCCTGATGGCCCGACTCCTTAGTAGAGGCTTGACTCATTATTATTATTTTTCATCAAGAGTGTAGTTTGATATTTCTCAAACCATAACACAATTGCTCTTGAATTATATTTTTCTATTCAGTTACCGAAACCATTTCCATAAGAGTGGTGATAAGTCTTATTTTTCCTACTAACTCTATAACACTCTGAGATTTTATATGTATTCCTTTGAAATAGATTTGAAATATTCTATAGATAGCTTTACAGGGAACCCTGAGTCTAAATAAACCATGATATATTATAAAATTAATAATCTAGCCCTTGGATTTTTGGATATGAATAGGATTAGAAAAATTATTGAATATATATATATAAATTGACCTTAATTAAAATGTATTGATTAATTCCTAATAAATAATCATAATATTTTTAGTAAAATCATTTCATTATAAAAATACCTATTTTCTTAAGAAATTTATTTTTCTCCCTATAATATATTTTTATATACAAAAATGTTGGTGACTATTAAAAAATATTTTAATTAAATTTATTGATAATGTATGAATAATCATTCATTTGTTAGTTATCTAATGGTTATGAATGAAGATAAAACCATTTGAAGGTAAAAAGTGTTATTTTTCAGAAAACTATTTTAATATGCACAATATGTTTGTATCATAATAAATTAAAAAAATCACTATTTATTATTAAATATTAAATTAAATATTTTAACATTCATTTAATAGGTTTTATATAGTAAGGAATGAAAGTAATTTCTATTTTTTGCTTAAAAATTAATTTTTTTTCTAAAAACAATTTTCATTGAATTTTACAAGGTTATGTAAATTTTAATTTATGGTACTTATATAAATCGAATTTTATAAAAATTATTCCATATTTTTAACCATAATTTATTTTATTTTAATAATAACACATTCATTTTTTTTTCATAATGATTTGTAAAAATAGAAAAAATTTGTTGCTATAGTAAGTTTTAAAATGGGTTAAGGGAGGGGGTATAACAAAATATTTGGGTACAAATGCCTCTTAAATCTGTATAATTTTTTTTAATATATGTAGAACATATATTATCTTAACTTGAAATTTTTGGATATTTTTTCACTTTCATAAGAAAATTACTTTATATTATTTAAATATTTTAGGTAATTCAATGTGTGTCCCTCCCCTCACTTATAAAAGAGCACCTTTTCTTCTCCCTTGACACAAAATTTTGGAACTACAGATCATAAAATAAATATTAAATAACATTATTATATTACTTACCTTCATTACTAGTCTCTTTTTATTACCCTAATACCATCTTAATAAGGCTTAAGATGTAAACCAAAGGAGGTCTCTCAAGGAAGAGGTGACAATATTACCTGACACTTTCAATGATTATTTATTCTTATACTTCATATAACTGTATTGTATATATCATAAAAAACCCAATATCCTTAATATAATGATATTTTATTTTTATTATAGGAAAACCATTTCCACCACCTTTCCATCAAATGGGAAATGAAAGTATCACTCACGAATATGTGTAAACTACCACCTTGACGAAGCAATGTGATTCATTATCCATAATCAGCACACATAGATGGTATAATGATGTATTTACTAAATATATATGAAAATTATTATATAATTATAGTTATATAAAGGTAAATTATAATTTAACATTCTTTTATCCAATCCATCAAAAAGTAGAAAAATCACTCGTGCCTACAAAAAAACAACAATCTCCACGAAGTGATGTAATTAAATTTTCCTCACCAATTTATATGAATGGTTACAAAAATTTATATAATGAATAAATAATATAATTATTAAATTATTAATATTCTAATGATGATGAAACCATGATCAAATTCATGAAACAACCCAAGTCAACCCTGAACCGGTCACCTCGGTCAGTACACAAAAGGCCCGAGTGGCGTTCTTGATTTTCATGAGTTGGAAACTAGTGTCGAGAATAAAAGATATTGAAATTTGGAAATATTTATCCCATAAACAGAAAATAAATAATAAAACATGAACAAAAAAAATAAAACAATGTTGGGAGTGGAAATAAATAAAACTAAACATACTTCTATGTGACCATTGGGTAACCACTAACCACAAGACCAACCCACTCTATAAGAAAACCAGAATGAGAAGATGAACTTGTATACCAGATCAAGTCTATTTATTATGAGTGAAAAAGTAGGGTGTGAGAATAAAATATATTAGTAGGAAAGAATAAAAATACTCCATGCATTTTCTTTCCTGAGTCATTCCATAAATGTTGGTTTAGAAATAACAATAGAAAATAAGTTTTTGGTTTTTATAAACCAAACACATCTTTGGAAAACCCCTTTGAATAAAAAAACATGGATTTCATTTTTAAAATGAATTTACATTTAAATAAACCTATATGAAAACCCATACCATGAAAGAGACTGCAACAAAAAATTATTTTCATGACATATGAAATGATGTCAAAAGATAATGAAAAAATACAAGTATAGGCATATTAATATCAGCAAAACAAGTAAACATGTTCCATAAAAATAATATAGGAACATAATGATATGTAATCACTAGAATGTTCTAAGAATCTATATAAGAGACATTGGACATCCTTGGTTTAAAACCATCTTCTGACATATGATGCAATCCACTATCCGTAACCAAGCTGACTGCTCTACCTAGCATCACCAGTGGCACAACCCACATGGACACTCCATGGGGATCTAATCCATATAATCAGGACTAGATAACCACCAACACTCAAACCTCTAGAAAAAGTTATATAATACCATGATAAAAGTATAATGGTAAATTGAGGAGTTCATTACAATCTTGACATTAAATATAACCCCCAAATTCCACCGTTCATGCCTTTTCCACTCTCTGATGCCATCTATTCCAAGACCCTCTCCCAAGGAGGACAACCATAGGGGTTCCCATCCCTCATGAAAAACTACACAAGTTCTAATTAGGCATACATATCTTGAAGGGTTAATCCATTTACTAACAAACACCTTAAAGTAACAAACACACCTTAGCATTTAAAATACAAAATTGTTTCCACAACCAAGGTGCCAAAACAGCCAAAAAGTAGGTTGATTGTCAAATCATTATTCTACAGTTCCAATCGATCATATATTTAGAAAGAAAAATTGAGAACCAAATTTTAATTCTTTTTAAAACCAGTAATCCATATTTGAAATACCATGATTTTATTTAAAACCATTTGGAAGAAAAGAGAAAAAAGAAGGTGGGAGGAGAGTATTTTTTTGAATATTGATGTTACCAAGGTATACATTTTTATGGAACCACCATTTATATGCATGTGCCTATCTATATGTACTCCCTATATAGATATGTATATGCCCATATTCATTAACATATATATTGATAAACATAAAAATGTACAAGGATCCAATTAAAATACCTCAAGGGATGTCACACCAAAGAATAAGGATTTACACATAGGCACCAAACCCATCCAAAGCACAAATTAACATGTAAAAAAATCATACCAAAACTAAAACAAGGCTAACCATCACTTTGAAACACCCAATTGAATTAAAAATACCATTTGGAATTTGACCAAACACCTAGAATATATACATATTTGGTACATATAGGCATATTCATGGAAAACCTTTGGAAAACCCATTTTCAAGAAAACCACCAACAAATAAAGCCATAAAAACTCATCATATCAAACCAAAATAAGGAATAAAACAAATAAAATCCATTTTTTAGACCTCAAGCATAATTTGGAATGTTCCATAATGGAAATGAATAGATATAGATACCTCAAGGATGTGTGAGCATGAAAAAACTCCAAGAACGGTGTGGGGAGAACTTAAGGACCAAATAGAAAACCCTTAACAAATATACACCTTGATATATATGAATATAACCCATTTATTATTTATATATCCCCCATGCTAAGATGGAAAATTTAGAAAGTGGGAATATATATACATACATACACACATACAAACATAGACACACACACACACACACAGCTGTGTATGTATATGTGTGTAGGTCACACCTAGGAGGCCACAAGACATTGAATTCAAAAAACACTACAAGAACGAACCTAAATCGAACCCCACAAACCCTAAGAACCAAAAACCAACAAAAAATAATACCCAAATTGGGTTAGGGTCTACCGATGGTCATCATCCCTACAAGAGAGAAATGAAACCAAGAAAATAGGGAGAAAAGAGTAAGGATGATTAGAGGGGAAGCCTACTGGAGGAGATCACACCAGGAATAAACAATAAAATAATCCAATTAAAGGGAGTAGATAAGAGTTCATGTGTGCTAAGAGCCCCTATCAGTATTGCGTTAGAGGGAGTGGGGGATGGTGGCCTTGTCATGTGAGGTAAGGGGAATTTGGGGGGGGGGGTATTAGAATAATAATAATAATTATTATTATTACTATCATTTTTATTAATTTAATTTTAATTTAATTTACTTAATTAATTAATTTTTGACCCAGTAGGCCACACAGTTTGGCTACACGGTTTTCCAAACCGTACACCAACTGTGCAATAGCCTCTATCCCAAAGGGAGGAGGCCACACAATATACTAGAGGTGGTCATATGGCTATGTGTATAACTCTGTGTGATGAATGTAGCTACTTTATAGGTAGTATAGTTTTCAAGGGTATGAAATACAATTTCCCATGACAGTGTACTAACCATTCACCATTCTCAAGCCCCTTGAAAATTTTATATTAATTAGGAAAACCATCTGTAACTTGATTAAAAGAACAATGAAAAGATCAAGAACCAATAAATAAATAAAATAAAAATAATAACCATGGTTTGGGAGTGACATTTTTACCCACTATTATAACTTTATTCACCTAGAATGTCACCAACTATATGAGAAACTAACCTACAACACGAAACCGAAAAAGTCCATAGAAACAGTAGTGCGTCTTTTTAACTCTACAAGTCACACTCGATTGGATCAAGAGAGAACAAAAAGTAGACCCATGTCGAAAAAAGAGAGGGTACTCCCCACCATTAAATATGAAAACTAGCATGAAACACTAACCCCCAACACAAGGGGGACCCAAAGAAAGAAACACAAGGTAAACACCAAATCATAATTCATAAATTCCACAGGACACCAACATATCAAAACTAGAACCACACTAAAAAAACATAAACCATTAAAAAAAGGATACCTATTAAGAGTACACATAAGAAATAAAAAACCAAAATAATTTATAGAGAATGAGAATAAGGGAATATGAATACAAGATAAGACCACATATCCCCTTGAATTACAACTTCTTCTACGTAAAATTATTCTCTTAGGGACCTATGGATGGAGATCTAATTTCTTGAAGCATATGAATACCCACAATTATGATCTATAAATAATTTATTGAAACTTTATATTCTAATAGAATGACCTGAAAAACCATTCTAAATGTTCCAAATGACCACATCAACAATAATACTTCATAAAATTGCAACAATAAGGATTAAAGTGCTCAAAATAACCACACTGGAAGAAAATATATACGTGGTACAAAAAATGAGAATAATGAAATGATGAAGGATACTTCATTTGAATGGGTTCCTCTGGTTGAAACCCCTCACATTATGGGAAACCCTCATGAGCACTAAGAGAAGTCAACTTCCAACCACCACAAGATACTGTTTTAAAACTGGATCAGCTTGAAATACCTCATTTACTATCTTCCTGAACAAAAATTTCATGGATGAGAGAAAAATCATCAAACTCTTGATAGAAACCCCAAACCAAGGTATGATATTTCAATAGATCATTCAATTCCTCCCTTGGGAAAAAGAAACTAGCTCATTCAAGATGATTGATGCCACCCTTGACTATGTTTTGACCTTACTAAGCACCCATGAGATCTGCCACTTCATAACCTATAAAGGACCTCAAAAACCCTGGAAAATAAAAAACAGATGAAAATAACTCATCCCACCACTCTATTGGGAGCCTAGAAAAAACTTACTATTTAGAATCTTCCTCAAAACTTGTGTCCTGGTTAGGAATCACTACTTCCGGGTGGTTTCCATTGGATTTATTTATGGAACCGAAAACATACAAAAGTTATTTATATTAATAGAACTATTTTCCAAATGTAGACATTCTTTATGTTTGGAAATACGATACAAAAAACATACATTGGTTGAGATGAAGGGAGGCTGGACTCATCACACCATTTTGGGGTGAATTATTGCCTACTCTAGGACTCTCTTATAAATTTAAGATATTTTAGTGAATCCTTTATAATTTACCAAGTATAACATCGTTTTCATTTGAAACTTTGAATCAATTATTAGCATGTGTGAAATTTAGAATCATCCATATGTATTTGAGGTTCTTCATTAATGGAGACATACATATGTATACGAGGTTATCCATCAATGGTATCATCTTATATACTATTTAGAGATTCCTTTGACCATTTTTATGATAATAATAGGTTTTAAGCCATGCAATGAGGCACTCTAGAATTTATTGTCTTCCAGGGAGACAAGAGTTTGTTTTGATGTTGGGATTGTACCCATAAATGGGATACCTATGTATCTTTGTGAATGGAATCAGAACCCTTATAGTTTTCCACCGCTTAATGGGACACATCATACCTTTTAAGTTCGTGTGATAAGGACCTAACCATATACTTTAATTTCATGTGGTAAGGAAATATAAGCATAAGATTCTTAGTCAAATCTTGGTGTCAGACTTATGCCTAAGTAGCCCAAGATGGATCTCGGTCCTTAGAAAGGCTTCCTTCATATCCTAGTTTTGATGGGAATCAGAGTTCATGTAGTTCATTTATTCTTATAGAGGTTTATGATCCTTTGAGAGAAATATGTTGGGGGATTACTCCTAAATAGGATTCCTTGGTGATTTAGGGGTTTTATTTGGGGCTTAATACTAAGGAGGATCCCCAGTTATGGATGAGATGAGATGGAGCTCAGGCCTTAGGAAGGATTACTACATATCCCAGTTTTGATGCAAATCAGAGTTCTTATTGTTCATTTAATGAGGTATTTATGAAAATGTTGTGATCATTAGAAATCATTAAGCCCAGATGAGTCATAATCAGTGTGAGAAAAAAATTATGTAAAAGATTCAGCAAAGGCACACACACTTTTCCTCCTCCGCTGGTGGAATAGGATGGGCCTACGACTGTGATAGTGGATGAGGGCGTACAGAAATAAAACTTTCAATGTGGAATGAAAGCTGATGATAATTGGATCTGGACCAGAAGTATAGGGTCTTAATCCAAGAGGGATGCCATGAAAATTGGCCTTGGTAGAGGATGAAGACTTCACCTTTTCTCAAAAATAAAATTAGGTGTGAACCGTACCTTTCCTACTAGGGACCTGAGGTTCCAGGTTTTAGTGATGATTATGGACACACATGGACCAAGCCCTAATCCACAAAATCGGGAAATTACCAACACTATTTCTGGGAGATAGGTCCATGTGACTATGGATATAGAAACCCATAGACACTACATGAATCCTAACCCCATTTTAAAACATATGTGGGAAACCTATGACTGCGGATATACAAAACCAAATTAGAGACACACTGATGTGGATTTCCAAAATATTTGATAAGTCAGAAGGTTTTCGTGGAGGATTCAACATAGAACATTTTAGAAAATGGATCCAATGAAGAGGAATAATTTCCATGAATGATTTTGAAGAAGGATTGATAAAATAATTATATAGGTTAAAGGGATAAGGTGAATCAAAGAGGGGCGCCCCAATAGGTATCCATCACGCAGATATGGGTGCATAGGTAGGCTTGGGAGACCTGTTATTAAATTATTTGATGAACAACCTAGAAGTTAAAACTTGGGTGAGACATGACTCAAGCCTTCAAGAGTATTCACCTGTATTCATAGAAGTGGGGCACTCAAGTTCCATTCAGAGGAATTGGTGGTATGCAAGTGTTTTTGATTTAGGGAGGTTGGGTGCTTTAAGTGTGAAAGTAATATGGATTTCAAACACTGAAGGGACTTAAGCCATATGATCCTCCTTTAATTCCTCCAAACTAGGTGTCAATGAACTACCTTGAGGGTTTTAGAGGACTTGGGTACAGTACTAGTGGGACCAAAGCACCAATTGGGATTTAGAAAATTCATTCATACAATGAAGACCCCAGGTTCTATTTATAGGAAAATAAGAAACCCTAGGAGAATTGAGATTGGGAGCACAATTATGTTTCATACTAGAATTGTGGTGCACAAGTGGTTGCGCACCAGATTGGTGGTGCTGAAGTAGGATTGCATGCTGATGGTACCCTGGGTGCCTCTTTGGAGACTTAGAAAAAATAATTACTCCATACCACGGGGGCTATAGCCCCACAACCCTTCTTGGGATCAGTCTAAGGATGCAGTCCTGACCCTTTGGGATGTTTACTTCACTACCATCAATAACCCCATTAAGAATTCATAGTTTCACCAGGAGATTTTTGATTCTGGTTGAGGACATTTTGTGGAAAAGTGCAAGTAAGACATTTATGGTGTCTACAAAAGTACCCCATTAGAATTTTATTCATTCAAAATGAGAAGAATCGTATTCTTAGGTAAAAATTGGGAACTTTGATGCATTCCAACATTATTTTTTATGATTTGGAGCTATATCAAGTTTGGAAGGATTTTATAATATTTTCCTAAGACATGGGGCCTAGCGAGCACAATTTTATTTTTACTAGGGTTATATAAACGACCCCATAAACTTTGTAGATTTTGTGTCATTACCCTAATTTTTTCCTAAGATCTATATGTAAGAGACTTAGTGGATAATATTTGTATTTTTCTTATATTTATCTTTTTGGGGTTTCAACCGAATAATTTTTGTGCCTTTTAATTTCATTTCTTGATATTTCCCAACCATACAAAATGTACGTCTAGCAAGCTGAGACTTTGACTTTTTCCCATAGTTCCCTTTACGGGTTTTTAATCTGGTGAGTACCATGTCTTTTTAAGGGAAATTTAGAGTCATTCATATTAAAATAATAAGGTAACTGTTTAAGTTTGAATAGCTTTGAACATAAATTTTAAAATTATTTCCCAAATAAGGATTAGTGGCTAGGAATTTCTTCTATATTGTTTAGATACTTTCAAGGGGAATCTTGGTTCATGATTGATATGGTCACCAAATCTAAAACATGAAGTATAGAAATAAAGATATTTTCCAAGAACAATGTTACCATTTATTTAAAAAACCTACTATGGGGGTTGAATTATGGAGGGCCTACTAGGGAATATTCTATATATCCAAATATTGGATTCTTTTGATTGACATTCCTGTTATGTAGGTGAATGTTTTGAAAGGCCACCTAAGGGAACATACTTCAGAGTAAATAAAAATAACTCTAATTTTTTTTGACATTTTATTGTTGATAGACAAGAAAAATTAATACTTGGGTGACTCAAGACCATAGTAGGTGGTTTTTCCAAGGAATTATATTTTAAGAATAAAGGGTCATCTATGTCGACATAGGTCATGAATGGGGAAACCACTCATACACAAATTTTGTGTGTGAAGAATGTAAAAATATGTTTAGAAATGGGCCTTATGAAATTGTGCTATGTAGTTTCAAGTCATTATCCAAGGAAATTAGGTTGTGTAGTTTCAAGTCCTATTGTAAGGAAATTAGGCTATGAAGGTTCAATTCATACTGTGAAGACATTAGGCTGTGTGGTTTCAAGTCATGCTATAAGGAAATTAGGCTGTGCAGTTTCAAGTAATGCTGCAAGGACATTAGGGGACTTTAATTTAAGTTCTTCTACTCTGACCAAAAGGGTTATGAGTCTCCAATTTCATGATATTTTTTTAGGAACCATACCACCATATTCAGGTATGGAAGGAAATAATTAAAAACTATGATTTAGGAATTTCATGAATCTAAAGAATGGTATGGGAAAAGGGATAACAGAATTAGAGGAATTATTTTCCACGAAATAAGTTACCATTATTTGATGAAACTGTTATGGGTGTTGTATTATGCAGGGCTAACTAGGGCATATAATACATATCCAAATAGTGGAATCTTATGACCGAAATCCCTGCTATGTAGGTGACTTATGTAAGGTCACCTAGGGGCATGTACTGCACATTCATGCAAAAGAGTTCTTGGGTATCAATCATTCGATTACTAAAAACCAAATAAAGTTTATGGAGATTTAGATTTTCCACAGCACAGAGTTTGGTTTATGAAAAAATGTACCTGAATATAGAAATATTATTTCCAATAATGATTTTGAATGAATCATAGAAATTTTATATCTATGAAGGTTTGACCCAAACATAGGAATTATGATGGATATAGTTTTAGGTCATATGACCATGACAAAAATATAATGGAAAGAGTGGATGATATGTGGTCAAATGATCTAAGGTTATTTCAATATTCTTTGAACACATTGAGAAAGAAAACATGTAAACCATAGTCTTGGAGACTTTCAGATCGAGATATAGGTAATGGAAAAAACATACATGCATGAACTCTTTAATACACAGATTATTGTATATTTTCATGAATGTTTGAAGGAGAAAAAGATGCCTTTACCAAGGATGAAGATTCCATTATTTGAAAAAACCCATTATAGGGGTTGTATTATGTAGGGCCAACTGGGGCATATGCTGCATAGCCAAATAGTAATTTTTTTGACTGACATGCCTGTTATGTAGAGGAATTATGCAAGGCCACCTAGGATAATGTACTGCATTGTATGGAAAAGAGCTCTAAGGTATCAAAAATTCTATCACAAAAAACCATAAGAAATATTATGAATATCTAAATGCATTCAAGGTTAATTGTGCGAAATAAGAAAAGGGGTAATTCTCAATGCACAATAGAAATATTTGAATCAATATTGTCCATGAGTTTGTAGTCCCTTACATAGATCTACCTCATATGTATAATGGGGAAATTTCTTATTTCCTTGGTGGGATCTCTAAGGAGATGAACCAAAATAAATACTCCAACATAGATTTTTAATTATATGTGAAAGAGAGATAAAATTTTATCCAATGGATGGTACTATGATCTATGGCCATGTTTTCACTACATTTCTCAATGGAATGAGAGTCAAGACAAACATAGTTTTTTGGGTACTTTGTAGATTAATGTCGCGCATCAAAAACATGAAATGATTCTAACATGAAAATGAATATTGTGGATAGACCATAAAAGAGAACCCATGTGTCACTACATATGTCATATGGATGAAAATTAAGACATACATAGTTATTGAAACATTCTCTATATAGGTTTTATTTATACACACTAGGAATAAATATATTTTTTATCATGGCTGGGTCCAAGATTGGATATCTAGGTGTCTCTACATATCCCATTTAAATGAGAATCAATAAAAATATATTTCTTAACAAAATCATTCCCATATAAATAGTATTTAATGTGAGATACGTGGGATTTTAAAACAATCTGGAAGAATGGTAAAACTGAAGACACAAGATGGTATGAAGATCAAACTACATATCTTGGAAGAGTACTTTGCATAGATTTGGTTCATATACAAGAAAAAAAGGTAAATAAATTTATTTATGGTTGTAGCTGGGCCTGATATTGGAGATCTAGGGATCTATACATATCCCATTAAAATGAGACTCAAGCCTCATGTAGTTCTTGAAATGAGGTCTCTATGTAGATCTGATTCAAACATAGGGAGAAATGGACCTCATGTGCCACTAATGGGTAGTAATTATGTTAGTAATGCTTTCACATGGAGGCTACTAGTTTTTTAAAGAACCAAAAGGAATACTAATTTGTGTTATCTTTTGGGATCTCTTAACATCAATTGAAGAAGACGTTAACTGTATAGTTTAATTTTGTGTAGCGAGGAAAAATGATGTTGTACAGATTAACATCATGTGACAAGAACAAAGATTCTATGCATTTTAACATCATGCAGAATAGAGGCATGTGGTTATTATGAATTTTATAATGTCTTACAACTATGACATTATGATGTTCAATTTTAAGTCAAGTAGAGAGGAAATTATGTTGTGAAGTTTTAAGTCATGCAGTGAGGACATTATGTTATGTTTTTTTAAGTCATGCAATGAGGACATTAGGCTGTGTGATTACAAAAAGTACTTTTTATAGAATCCTGCATTGGTTGGAGTTGTAATGAGTTATCCATCCTTTTATATTAGGGAATAATCTTCATTGGAGTAGACCTTATGTATAGAGTAAGGTCCTTCTCACTTTGGATCAAGATTTAGAGGCTTCTTTCCTAGTATCATTGGAGTCCTAAAGACTAATACCAATTCTCCTTGAAGAAATGAGAAAAGGTGAACTTTCTTGTTAAAATCTCATGCTATTCTATTATGATAGACTTCCAATTGATGCAATGTATACAATATATTTTCTTTTAATCATTTCAACTCATCAAATCACTTTTGATATTGTTCATCTGTAGATAATTGATCACATATTCAAACTTGGAGTGAAGGAAATTGGATTTCAATAGGAAAAACTGCTTCTGTTCCATATAATAATGAATATGAAGTTTCTCAAATGGTAGTATGAGTAGTAGTCTGATAAGACCATAAATCATTAAAATTTTTATCAAGAAATATTTCTTATCTTTATCCAATATTTTCTGTATTATATTTGATAGGGTCTTATTGAAAGACTTTATCTATCCATTGGATGCTTCATGATAGAAAGATGAATGGTTGTATTTGATATTGTTCTCCTGATATAAATTCTTTACTTCAACAGAATAGAAATTGGTTCCATTATCCATCAATATGGTATGAGGGACACCAAATCTGGTAATGATATTAGGTTTGACAAAGCTAACAATGGTATTGGATATGAATTCTTTGAGAGGTATTTCCTCAAACCATTTGGAGAAGAAATTAGTAGTAGTAAGAATATACTTAAACTCTTTAGCCATAACTAGAGAATAATGTACTACTACATCGATTACCCATATGAAGAATGAACATGAATATTTAGATGTATGTAGAAATTACAGGGGTTGATGAATAAATTTGAAATACACTTGGTAGGGGTGACACTTCTTGGTGAAATATGTTCAATACTACATCATGAAAGGCCAGAAGTATCCAAGACTTTGGATTTGATCAGAAAGACTATGCCCAGACTAGTGAGCACTAGAAGCTCCTGCATGTACTTTTTTTAGGACAATTGCAGTTTCATCTCCATCAATACAGCTGAAGAGGACTCCTTCTAAGTCTCATTTTAAAAAATCTTATGGTGATCTGGGCTATTATAAAGAGTGAAATTGACCAGTCATCACCGTATTTTCTCTTTCCCATATCTATCAGGTGGAAGTATTTTATTATTAAGGTATTCTATGACAGGTTTCATCCATCCTGTAGCATGACCATATAGCTTTGAAATAGGGTTATTTCATTAATTTCTTCTATTTTAGTTTGAACAAAAGGTGATACAATGTGATGATGGAAAATATTGATGATTGTCACATCCCGATTTGGATATACAAGTTTTGTGGTTGCAATATCCTATGAATTATCTTGAAAATCATGTGATTTCAGGATATATGAAAATGTTGTATTTGAGGGAAATTAATCAATTAATCCTTTAACATAATCACACAAATGGATTAACTCTTCTTTTTCTGATAGAATATTCCCCATTGATCTGATTTATTACCAATTCTAAATCACCTTTCAATTTTAGGTGATTCACTTGTACCTAGAGTGCCAATTCCCGGCCTGTAATGAAAGCTTGATATTATCCCCCATTGTTGGTACCACCATATGATAACAGAAAGGAATATGGAAACACTTCCTTTTCTGGGGAGATAAGCACAATTCTTAACCCAAATTTGTTGAGTTTAGGGTTTTCCATTCTATTTCCCATTGGACTTATAGAAGAACCACCAAATTACATTTCCCATGTTTGGGGATTATCTTGAATAGAGAATATTTATTCATTAGGAAGTTCAGTATTCAAAGTTTTTTCTTTGGTAGATGGGTGTTTATCAAGGAATTCTAATATGAAATTGGCCCTTTATTGCATTTTGAGGCACAAAATGGATATTGAACTGTTATAAAATAACTTCCCACTGTTCCAAACACCATCTAAGGATAGGAATAATGAGGATAAATTTGATTTCGTTATTGTGAGAAACCAAGTGGATCTTCTGATGTTGAAGGTAGTGCCTTAACTTTTGAACTGTTATGATTAATGCCAAGAAGCACTTATCTATACTTAAATATCGAGTATCCATGTCAAGAATGGTTCAACAGAGATAGTAAAATCTATTTTCATTCCTAGAATCATTCTTTTGTGCAAGGAAGCCAACCAGTGATCGCTCTAAGGATATCACATAGAGAATGAGTGGATTTCCTTCAATAGGTGGAATTAATACCGGAGAATGAAGAGATATTTTTTGAGGGTATCAATTGCCTCTTTATAGTATTTGGTCCATTGATGTGTAACTCCCTTTTTCATTAATATGGTGAAGGGTAAAAACTTTCCTACCAAATTGGTTATAAAGAACCAAATATAGGAGAAGTTTCCTTAAAATCCTCTTAATTCCTTCAAATTTTGAGGATGTGACATTCCAAGGATAACTTTTTTCTCCTCAGGGTCAACTTCAATGCGATGATGGCATACTACATAGCTAAGGAATATTCCTGAGGATACCCTAAAAACACTTTTAAAGGGATTCATATTTATATTATGTTGTTTCATTTTAATGAATATGTTCTCAAGATCATCCAAGTGAACATAATGGTGTCTGAATTTCATCACTAAATCATCCACATAACATTCAGAAAATTTTCCTAGGAATGGTTTAAAGATATGGTTCATGACACGTTGATATGTTGCACCAGCATTCTTTAAGCCAAAGGGTATTATCCGATAGAAAAATACCCCTTGAGGGGATATGAAGGATGTAGATTCCATATCATATTTGGGCCATTTGAATTTTTTTATACCCATAGTAGACATACATGAAGGAGAGATATTTGTAGCCAGTAGTTGCATCAATCCAATGTTCTATGATAGGAATTAGAAAGCTATCCTTGGGAAACTTTCAGTTAAAATCTCCGAAATCAATGAAAACTCTGATTTTCCCATTATTATTTTTCACTGGGACAATATTGGACAACCATTTTGGATATTGTACCTCCCTAAAAAAGTTATCTTTGATAAGCTTGTCAACTTCAGCATCAATTTTAGAGGTGTGATTTTGGAGCGTTCTTCTTGTTGCCTGCTTAAATCCTCGATGATCTTATAGAAAACCCAAATGATGAGTGGCCACATTGGGATTAAGGCCTATAATTTCTATATATTTACAAGAAAATATATCTCAATGTTTCTTTAGATATGATGTATACATCTCTTTCTCTATAAAATTCATGGCCGTACTAATTATAGTAGGGCATGGATCTTCTTATGTACCCATATTTATTTCTATGATCTCATCCATTGTGGTAGAGATGCCTTCTACAAATTTTAGAGGGGAATCCTTCATATATTCTTATTCTTATTATTCATGGGTCACTTCTTTTGTTTCTTCTTATAGATTAAGTGATGTAGAAATATTTTCAGAGCAAGGGGAGGAGTCGGTATTTGGATATCCTGAAGAAGAGGAAACCATTTCTGACCCTACTGATGATGAAGGGTTTTCTTGAAATATTGAATAGAGCATGATGGGTAGGGAATAAACATCATTATCTTATTTTATTAATGATAGAACATCTTCTATCCTAAAAGATTAAGCAAATACTTGCTAAAGTCTGGTGCATGAAACGAATACATCTCTATTTAAGTTTTCAATACTACTTGGTAGATCATAAATTTCTCCCATGCCACCAGGCTTTATTTCCATGACTGAAATTATGGAATTCACTAGGTGAGTTATTGGACTTGGGTCTATCCTTTCAATTTTATAGATATGAAACACGTAACCTATACCCATATGTTTTAATGGGTTAGTCAGGATCTTTTCTAAACCATTCGGAGCATTGATTCTTGCTACATCTTTTTACACAGACCTCATTCCCTTTGTGTGATATAATTTTGCCTCAATATATTGAGATTCACACGTTTTTAATGGATCCTCATCACCATTAAATGTCTCAATTTAACCATTGAATAATTACTTGATACATAGGTGATATGAAGACGAAATAGCCATATGTTGATGTAACCAAGGACTTCCAAGAAGAATATTAAAGGATTTGTCCTGATGGAAAACCATGAAATCTAAATTATATATAAGATCCCCAAACTATGTTTTTATTATAATCTAACCTAGAGGGTCTTTCTCATTATTATCATAACCTTGAAACATCAAAGTTGAAGTAGATAAGTTAGATTCGATGAGACCCAATCAACGGAGTGTACGAATGAGAATGATGTTGACTCCTAATCCATTATCAATGAAGGCTCACCGGATGTCTGTATCATTAACCATGAAATCTAGATATAAGTTCCTGAAGTTTCCTTGTACAACATCATCATCATCTTCATCTATGAAAGATATAATTTCATGCCATTTTGCAGAATCATTATCTATATGGTAAACCTCAGTAGCAGTAATCTCGATTTCAAACTCTTGAGGACTTGACAAAGCCTTAGTAAGTTATTCTAGAAGATCTTTTGACATATTAAAAGTATCCAAGATTGATAACTTGGTTGGTACATGGCCTAGTTGTTTCAGAACACCATAATTTTAGTCAAAAGGCCTTTGTTTTCCATTGTGGAAATGCAGTTTTGTAGGTGCCTTGGAAGTTGATGCTCCTGATGTAGATGCATCATATGTTGGGGTAGAAGCTGGAAATACTTCTGTTCTTACTATATTAGACTGACTAGGTCTATCTTTCTACTGAGATAGAGGTGTTATAGATTCTAATTGGTATCCCAAGATGATCATTTCGTGGTTGATCTTATCATGCGTGGGAGAATTTCATTTTTCTTGCTAATCCTATTGAAGGGATCTCCCATGTGTTTTTGCCGCATAAATGGTTAGAGTAGGGGTATAGTTAAAATAATGGTTTCTAGAATATCCACATATTTCTATATATCCCCAAACATGACTTCTTCCTCTAGTTCCCTAATCAGTTGTAGGGAATTCAGGTTTATAACCATAATCATCATTTGCATAAGGGTCTGTTAAGTGGATATCGTTAACAGAACCAAATATCATTTCATCATTTGATGAAGATTTTGATTAACAGTTTGGTTCTTGTTTTTCCATTTGGAAGGGCGATGCCTATTCTTTTGGGATAGTTGGCATGAAATCTTCCAAATTTAAGGAAAACATTGTCCATGACATGTGATTATCTTCTTCTGATTTCTCTTTTCCTTTTTGACCATGTCTCTACTCTGAGGATTGACATTTCAAGGAATGATCTTTTGATGATGATGGATTTGCTACAGTAGAAGTGGAAGGAGGCACATTTTTTATTTCAACTGTGTTCATACAATTTCATGAGTTCTATTGATCATTTTCTTGACCATCCAATCATAAAACTTCTGTACATTTTTTCTTTTGACTTACTACCATCCGACTTCTTCCTCTATACTGGTAGTAGTAACACATGATACCTGGGCTGATAAAATTTTTAGTTTCACTTATACAGAGTGTACGATTATTTTCAGGAGGTCATTAAAAACAAAACAAACCTTAATAGGATGCCCCAACATTTTATGAAAGGGGAAATAATTTGGAAGATCTTAGTCCCCTACTTTTTTTGGTTTCTTCGGCCTTAGTAACTGAAATAAATTGTTTTCCAAAACTAAAATGAATTTACTGGGAACATATTCATTCTAAAACTAATATAATTTGTTCTTTACTTCGTCAAACTATATATGCATTTAATATTTTGGATCATCTTGACGAGACTGTCGTTTCTACTGACACTCAAGAGGTGGAATCCTTCGGTATTATAAAGGTTTTGAAGTAGATTTGGGTACATGTTCTTTTTTGAGTATGACTGTAGCAGCCTCCTCTTTCCATGTTATCTTTCATAGAGCTGATGATATTAAATAAGATTTAGCTTTAGTTTCCAAAATGGAATCCTTCACTTGTTGGGTGATTAAAGTAAGGTCTCGAAACCCTCTTGATTACTTCAATGGGATTAGTCGTGGGCATAACTCATCACACATATTTTACACACAAATTGGTATCAACTTTTCTTGGGGGATTTTTAGATTAAAGGAATATGTTAATCATTTCCACGAGTAATTAAATATGAAACTCTTTCATTATCCCTTTTTTTTCAATTTTTAAGATCAAAAAATATTTTGTTTTGCAGCGTGGAGCTAAATTGGAGAAGGAATTTCAGACGGAGGTCTTCCCATCCATTAGTTTATTGAGACTGCAAACTTGTGTACCAGAAAAGGACGGTCCGTGTAATGATTGCACAAAATATTTGAGCTGCACAGCTTCTTTTTGATGAGGGGTTTCTGTAATGAGATCACAGAGAGAAACAAAATGCATTAATTACTGCTCCGGATCTTCCGAACCATTAAATATTGGAAATGTGGTATTCAAAAAGTTTGGTGGTAGAGGGATCTAATCTACCCATTTGGGGTAAGATTTATTTTTTGGTTGTATTAGATCACACCATTCTTCCATATATTCCAATTGAGATCTTAATGATTTAATTTTATTCATAAGAATTTGTGGAATATCTAGATGAGCTGGGACCTATATAGGCACATCAACTGGAGCTTTAACTGGCGCTACGACTGGAAAACCATAGGTGGTATGGCTACTAGTATTTGTCTTGGATAACCCATGGGGACAGGTCTATAAGGATGTGTTTGATCCTCTCCGAGCTGTGTACCCAATATAGGGAATTCATTATCAATCTCTGTAGTTGCAAAAAATACTCTTTGATGAGGATCTCCTATTAGATGTGCAAGCTAAGGATTTTCTTGTGAAGTATGTCTGGAAGAAACGCTTCTTTGAATGAAATATGCATTGATTATTTTCAACTCCTTCATCTCCTCTTCTTTCTAGAAAAACATTTCATTAAATGAAAGAGATTGACCTTATCTACTAGAAAAGTGATACATGATCTGACCATTCCCTTTCCCCTTGTTAGATGTATTTCAAAGGGGTTGAAGTTGGTTACATGAGAGAATACCAAGATTCTAGGTGAGCCTCTGATTTCAGGTACACACACCTCCTTCATTTTATTTAATGTGTATCATATTATGAATAAGAACTTCATCCTCCAACTCCCTCGAAATGGACTCATTTTCTATAGGATCTTCCATAATGGTATTAATGATGTTTACTGATTCATAATGCATTAGCGACATTCCATCAGTATCTTTGTAAGATCTCCTCCATCTCTATCCTCTATGAGAAATTTTTCTCCTATATAATGAATTATCGGGAACTATTTGATGGACAATAACCTGAACAAAATTTTTGGATAGTTCATTTGTGTGTTCACTTAGTGGCTTCTACCCTAACCGAGAGGAAACTGACTTCCTTTGAGGAGGGATTGTAAATGTGAAAAATCCCCCAACCCTACAGGTTGATACTATTCCTATTCTTCTTCATAAAACATTCTAACTTTGTTTATTTAATTCGAAGGCTGAGTTAAACAATTCCTTACCCTTGCAAGTTGGGGTGGCTCATGAACTACTATGGTTGATATTAGCGCAACAACTCTTTTAATTTTTCAAATTCTAGTCCAAACATTGGATGGATTCATTATCCAACAATGAATTAAATCTTCTATTTTGGAAGACTGTTCTTTTATTTTAGACATTTACACAATATAATGGCTAAAATACTTTAAGTAGAATTCCAACTTAATTTTCTCAGATGCTTGATGCAAAAGTAACTTGACAACTTACTCTATTTTAGTATGAATTTGATAAGAGAAATTTGATGTCTGTTCATTATAATATCTTTGATTACACACAAAATTAGTTTATTGTAACTGACTATGGGCAATAACATTTCATGAGAACACTTTTGGAGAGATTTGATGATTTTAAAGCATAGTGAAATTCAATTCTCGGTGTGCACCCCATATTATGATACGAACAGTATATGGGGTGTCAGTAATTAAGATGCGCAACCTCTTTAGTGCATCGAGTCATCCACGCTTAAGGGATCTCTAATGCTTCTTGACCTTTGGATGTCGGGAAACTAAGAGATATGTCAAGTCAAATTGGCATTGAAACCATTATATTACCTTTAAATGAATGTTATATTCATTATATGATAATAAGTTGGTTTTTATATGGTGAAGAGTTTATCATATGTTGAGGAGAATATCATGAATGAAATCTTCTTCTGTCAATTATGGAATGTTTTATTGAGAGGTTTCCAAAGGATAGAACATGACTGGTATTTAACCCTTAGCCAGTTGTTTTCTTATATTTAACATATCCTCATTATCTTTTTCTAGGGTTTTCTCAACTTGGTCTGGCCAGAGTGTACACTTCTCATTTTTTCTATAACCAACAACAGGATCAGTTGTTTTTTCCTCTCCCATATTAGATGAAAAATGACCCTAGGGAGGTTTGGAGAATAAACTTCAACTTGGGATATCTTATGGTTAAGAAAGTATTTCACCTATTAGTAACACTAAATCAGACATGATTGGACTTACATTGGAAGCTGCCTCGAGATAAGAGAGCTTTCTAATCAACAAATTTTTAATTGGGGAATTATATTGACAATGTGAAACACTACTATGGAGAGAACATTCATAGTGAATTCCATCACGGGGATGAACACCATGGTGGATTATAGAATGGTATAAATTCACTTACTCCTTGGTCTTATGGCCACACAAAGAGTTTCCATGGATCTCATCTAGAGATAGGCTCTCTAGATTGATCGATTTTTTGTGAATAAATCCTTCAAGATGAAGTATCCGATAAGGAACTTCATAATTACTACTACTACTCCAATAATTTAGTGATGGGAGGGTAAGATCTTGAGTGGAAACAAATAAATGTTTGAGGGATTCAAAACATATATAACTAAGAGGAGTAATATCGCAGATTAACTCTTGATTTTTCAACTTTGTTTGGTGATATTTATTATTATAATCTCTTTTACACATATTTGGGGCCACTTTCTCGGAGAAGTGGTTATCAGGGGTATGTGTATGTTCTTACCTTGGAGTGGTCATAAGAATGGAATGATTATCTTCAAATGGAAAGGGTGTATGGTCTCGATCCGGTTGTCCATATGATATGGGGGATTGTACCCCATAACCCTCCTAGACTGGAAAAAAGGTATGTATCTTCTCGGGGATGGATTGATGATGATTCATCCCAAGTGTGGGGTTAGAATTATGCGCGTGTCCCCCTCATACTACTGAAGTTGTTGTTATTATATTCTGACAGGCATCTAGAATATGGGTAGGAATTTTTTTCTTCTTTTTCACCATTGCTAAAATGTGTTTGGTGACTTCAGCAACTGGAATGGGAATATGCATTCATTTTGTATTTAGAGTAGGTGTATGTGACTATTCATGTGATCCCTTTCCTACTAGAAGATATTGACAATACTCATGTATGGGGGAAGATAATTGTGCCTGCCCCCAATTTTTCGTCAGATCTTTTTGAATAAATTCTCTGATTGCTGCCAAACAAGACTGTTGGTAGGATTTATGGATGCTGTAATGTGTATGTTCCTACTGGATGTTTTATTCCAAGAATGGTCGACATACTTTTGACAGAAGCGACTGTTGGTGGGATTGGTGAGTGCAGAAAGTTTTATCTTCTGGCTTACAAGTTTCCACCATATTTAATTGGCAGGCTTCCTTGAATGCATCCAGACGAGTCTACTGACTGGATGATGGTTTATAGGCAGGTGTATGTGCTTGATCATGGTACGCCACTAGGTTTAAATGGTGGGATTGGTTGGGCACCTCCAAACGGGTATGCTAGCTAGAAGAATTAAGGTTGATGGGTATATATGCCCATTTGTTGTTTTCCACCATGTTATGTTGACGAACTTATATAGAGGGGGATTAAGTAAGAACCTGATCCCTGTAGGCTAGATGTTTTTCTCAATGGGTTATCTTGAATTCTTGGGTCTTAAGGACCTGGGCTGAACAACCCAAGGAAACACCCCCATCATATTGATGGTTCACTACAGAACGATTCTTTTGGTGGTGATTGTTGGTGGGAGCCCTCGAGAAGGAACCTTGTGTCTTCAAGTTGAGGCCATGAGTGACCTCCTAATCTTACTCCCTATAATATGGGAGGGACTAGATATTGAATTCTCGGGATGAGGACCCGAAATGATTAAAGACGGTGGTTGGAACTGTCTGCTTTTTGACCACCAATCGTCATTGACCGGATGATCGAGGGTTTTTGTTAACTTGGAGAGCCTATCAGGAAGCCTCCAGGGTTGGGATAGTACCATGTTGACTGTATTCCCTAACCAATACATTTGAGACCTAGTTTTAAAGATGCTAATTTGGTGATGAAATCCTTATAATTTATGAGGATCCAGCTTGAGCAGCAGCCAGGGTATTCATGAGTGCAAACTTAAAGGAAGCCATATGGAGTGAAGGGAGTTTTGAGAAAACTTATAAAATAAAAAAATGAACACTATTAAAGTATCATATTTTATATGGACACATGAGTGATTGGTTACTTTTTTTGGACTTCCTTTATCAATTGACAAGGGCATGATAGATGGGTAATACTATTAACTTGGTTAAGGATTCACATCAGGTTCGCCATTTTTTGTTTTACGTCTCCCTCTGAACGCGTGTCCTAGTTAGGAATCACTACTTATGGGATGTTTCCATTGGATTTCTTTGAGGAACTGAAAACATCGAACAGTTATTTATCCAAAGGGACCAGATTTCCTGAGGATGGAATTCATTATGTTTGGACCTATGATACTTAATAACCTACATTCATCAAGAGGATGGGAGGCCGGACTCATCACACCTTTTTTGGGGGAATTATTTCCTACTTCAGGAATCTCTTATAGATTTAAGATATTTTGGTGAATCCTTATTAATTTACCATGTATAACATACGTTTACCATGAAATTTTTAGTCAATTATTAGCATGTGTGAAATTTATAACAATCTGTATGTATTCGAGTTTCTTCATTAATATAGAAATCTGTATTTATTCAAGGTTCTCCATCAATTGTATCCTCTTATATCATATTTAGATATTCTTTTAATTGTTTTTATGAAAATAATGGTTTTTAAGCCACTTAGGGAGGCACTCTAGAATTTACTATTGACTAGGGAGATGAAAGTTTGTTTTGATGTTGGTATCACACCCATAAATGGGCTACCTACATATCCCTGTGAAAGGAATCAAAACCCTCTTAGTTTGGTACTGCTAAATGAGACACATCATACCTTTTAAGGTCATTTGATAAAGACCTAACCATACTATTTAAGGTCATTTGCTAAGGACATCTAAGAGAAAGATTATTAGTCAAGGCTTGGTGTGGGACTTATGCCTAAGTATCCTAATATGGATCTTAAGCCTTAGGAAGGCTTCCTACATATCCCAGTTTTGATGGGAATCAGAGTTCTCATAGTTCATTTAGTCTTGTAGAGGTGTATAATCCTTTGAAAAATATAGTTTGGGGATTACTCTTAAATATGATTTCGTGGTAATTTATGGGTTAAATTTGAGGATAACTCCTAATTAGGATGTCCATTTATGGATGATATGAGATGGAGCTTGGGCATTAAGAAGGCTTCCTACGTTTCCCAGTTTTGATGGGAATTAGAGTTCTCGTAGTTCATTTAATGTGGTATTTGGGAAAATGTTGTGATCATAAAAAATATCTAATCCCACGTGAGTCATGCTCGGTATGAGAAATAAGAGTATGTGAAAGATTTAACAAAGGAACAAAAAAATTTCCTCATCCATAGGTGGAAGAGGATAAGCCTACGACAGTGACGGTGCGTGAGGGAACGAAGAAATGAACCTTTTAATGGGGAATGAATTGTGATGATCATTGGATCCGAAAGAGAAGGCTAGGGGATTACTCTAAGAGGGATTCCCAAAAAATTGGTCCTGGTAAATAAGTGAGACTTCTCTTTTATTCCAAAGGAAAAGTAGGTGTGAAAAGTACCTTTCTTACCAGGGACTTGAGGTTCCACGATTTAGAGATGATAAGGGAAGGGCATGGACCGAACCCTAATTCTCCAAATTAGGAACTTCCCAAAACATTTCCTAAGAGACATGTCCATGTGACTATTGATATAGAAACCCATTGAAAATCCATGAATTCTGAGCTAATTGATTTTTTTTGGAAAACCTTGGACTGCAGATATACAAACCCAAATAGGAGACACACTTAGGTTCCTTTCCCAAAGGTTTGATAAGTCAGGAGTTTTTTGTGGATATTTTAATATAATACATTTCAGATAAGGGATTCAATGAAGGGGGATCCTTTCAATGAATAAATTTGTAGAAGGCTTGATGAAAGGATTGTATAGGCTAAAGGAATAAGGAAAATCAAATAGGGGAACCCCAGTAGGTTTCCAGCGTGCAGGTACAGGCATGTAGGTAGGATTGGGCGTCTTGATGTTCACTTATGTGACAAAAAACCTGGAATTAAAAACTTGGGTGAGACTTTACTAAATCCTTAAAGAGTATTCAAAGGTATTCCTAGAAGTGGGGTGCTCAAGTTTCTTTGAGAGGAATGGGTGGTGTGCAAGTGTTTCTGATTTAGGGAGGTTGGGCGCTTTAGGCGCGTAAGTTTTATATATTTAAAACATTAAAAGGACATAATCCCTATGACTCTCCTTTAATTATTCCACCCTAAGTGTTAAATAAATACCTTGAGGGTTTCAGAAGACTTGGTAGAATCACTAGGGCGACCCGAGTAGAAATTGGGATTCATGGAAATTTTTCCTTACAAATGAAGACCCTAAAGGTCTATTTATAGGAAAATAGGAGACCCTAGACGAATTGAGATTGGGAACAAAAGTATGTTGTGCACTAGAATTGTGGAATGCAAGTGGTTGTGTGCCATATTTGTGGCGCTCAAGCAGGCTTGCATGGCGATGGTACCTTGGGCACCTCTTTGGGGACTTAGCCAAAATAATTACTCTATACCACAGGGTCTGCGCCCCCACACCACTCCTTGGGATCAGTGTCGGGTTGTGTTCTCGATATTTCTGGACGATGCATTCACTACCATCACCGACCCGCATGAAGAATGTAGAGTCACACTATAAACTCTTTGATCCTCATTGAGGACATTTTTCCGAAAAGTTCATGGAACACATTTCAGGGTGTCTACACCAAAAAATAGAAGAGACTACTTAGAAACCTTCTATGTCTTTCTAGGTGGCATACTCTAAATAATATGAAAAATAAAACCAAATAAAAATAAAAATTGATCTTAAATAAAGGAACACCTCAAACCAAAATAGAAAAATCCTAATAAAAATTCCATAAAACAAACCAAAAATCCTCTTTTAAAATCCACAATTTTTAAATTCATCCATTTCCAAAATTAATTCAACATTTAAAAATTAAAACCATTCCAAGAGATCCAATTTAAAACTAAAATACCACTTCCAAATTCCCTTTTCAAAACCAGAATTCCATTAAAAATAAAACCCCAATCCATTGGTTTTGAAATTCCAAAAAATAATTTCATCACCCATTTTATAGAGAATTTTTCCCTTTTAAATTCTAATCACAACAATAAAAACAAAACCAAAACTTAATCCACAAAAAAATTTCAAACCGGAAACTAGCGATCATGCATTACCCGATCACATGGTTTAGCAGACCATGTGCTAAGCATGCACCAACCACTAAAAGTATTTCGAATTGTGCACTCAGGCTACACATGGGACTATACTCCATGCAGTATCACTATATAGAAATAGTACCCTTACATTATCATTCCCTAAATTAAAAGGCTAACAATCCATGAAAGACACCAACTACATAAACCCAGAATAAAAATTTAAATCTCAACCCAACAACCCTTGGAAACTCAAGGATTAGAATGAGTAAGAGTTCACCACACTCTCCATACCCCTACCTGTTGAGTTTTGATAGTTTTATCTATATTATACCTAAAATTTCAAATAAAAGGGCTAATATGATTCCATTTTTTCACAAAAACAACCCATGTCAACCCTAAAATGGTCACCCAAGTCAACCCACAATAAATATCGAGAGGTGTTCTTGATCCTCTAATGTTATAAACTTGTGCCAGACATCAAAGAAAAAGCAATGGGAAATAAATTAGATGATAAAAAACAAATATATAAATAAACATGAAAAAAATAAACACCAATAGTGGAATGAAATAAAATTAAATATACCTCTATGTGACCACTGGTTCACCTCCATCCACAAGGCCAACATGCTCCATGAGAAAACGTGGACGAGAGGCTGAACCTATATACCATCTCTCGTCTACTGATGTCGAGCGACACAAATAAGGATTGATTATAAAATATATCAATAGGTGATACCTAAAAAATATATACATGTCCTTTTCCAAGATAGTCTATAAACATTCGTTTGTAAATACATAGAGAAAATATGTGTTTGGATTTAATAAACCAAATAAATGTTTTACAAAATCAATTTAAAAAAAAACATTTATCTCTTTTTTAAAATGAATTTCCATTTCAAAAACCCAGCTTGAAAACCCATACCAAGAAATATACCACAAATAAACATTGTAAGAATGAAATTTAAAATTATTCTATAAGATAATGAAACAATACAAGTATATGCAGGGAAATATAAACAGAAACATTAAAAAAAGTGCCACAAAAATAATATAGGAATATACCGATATGTAATCACATGAATTTCCAAAACATCTCTATAAGTGACCCTAGATATACTTGGTTTAGACCAATCTACCGACATATTATGCAATCCATAATCAACAACCATCCTGGCTAATCTACCTGGCCTCACCAGTGGCATAAACCAAAGGTCCAATCCATGGGGATCTAATCTATCCAATCAGGACTAGATAAAAATCATCAATCGAATCTCTAGATAATTTCTAGGAATACGATGATAAAATTTTAAAGGGAATTTGATTAGGTCATCACACACTTGGAATTAAATATAACACACATATGCCACCATGAAATCCATTACCACTGTCTGACATCGTCTATGTGAAGAACATCTCCACATTAGGACAACCATAGTGGTTCTTGTCCCATAAGAAACATTTCACAAGGTCTAAACCGGCCTATACACTATGAAGGTTCAAACCATTTTCTAAGAAAAACCTTAAAGTACCAAATGGTCCTTAACATTTAAAATAAAAAATTGTTTACATAACCTAGGGTCCAAACTGGATGGCATGCATGTTGATTGTCTAATCATCTTTATAAGGTGAAAATTCGGACAAGAAATTTTAAATCAGACATAAAAACTACATTTTATATAACATAGAAACAAATAATAAATTTTAGAAACACAAGGATTTTTTATAAAACCATTTTAAAGGAAAGGAAAAAAAGGTGGGTGGAGAGTGTTTTTTTAAATCAAGGTTACAAAAGTAGACATTTTTATGGAACCATCATTTATATTCATATGGATATCGTTATTTACACCCCATGAACATATGTATATTACCACATTCTAGGGAATATATATGTATGAACATAATATTTCCAAGTCACACACTAAAATAACACAAGTAATGTCACACCAAAGAAAAATAATTCAAAAATAGGCTTCAAACCCATCCAAAGAACAACTTTTAATGTAAACCAATTGTACCAAAACTAAAAAAAGCTAAGAATACATTTTAAACAGAAAATTAAATTAAAAATACAATTTGGAATTAGTTTGAACACCTAAAATATTACATATTAGGTACATATAAAAATCTTCCTGGAAAACCCATTTTCAAAAAATAAAAAAACAAAGAAAGCCATAACAACTTATCATAGAACACCAAAATAATGAAGAAAAAAATGAAATCATTTATTTTGAAACCCTAATCATAATAAGTAATGTTCGGGAAATGAAATTAATGGATACACATACTTAAATGAAGTGAGAATGCGACGAAACTCGAAACACAATGTAGGGATAACCCATGGACAAAACAATAAACCCGTAACACATATATACCTTGATATATATGAATATACCCCGTTTTCTATATTATATATTCCTTACTACATGATGGAAAACGTAAAAAGTGGTTATATATACATATATATAAATACCTATGTATGTATATGTGTGTAGGTCACACCCCAGAAGACATAATCCACTGCCTTTGGCGGACACCATAAGAACCGACCTCAATCAAACCCCATGAACCCTAAGAACAAAATAAAAAAAAATGATCACCAGATTAGGTTAAGGTGTACCCTAGGTGACACACACCACAATGGATAAAAAAAGTACAAAAATAGGGAGAAAAGAGGAAGGATATGTATAGGAGAATCTTACAAGAGGATATCTCACCATGAATTAACACAGAAATCGATCGAATGGAGGGAGAAGAGAGGAGTTTTTGTGCTCTAAGAGCCCCTATAGTCGTCGAGCAAGAGGGGGCCTAGTCATGTGAGGGTAAAGGGAAAAGTCAGGGGTTCTAAAATAATAATAATATTATTAATAATTATAAAACTTTGATTATTATTATTATTATTATTAATTTCATTTTAATTTAATTGTTTTTTTATTTTTTAATACCTGGTAGGTCACACAGTTTGGAAGCATAGTATGTAAGACCGTACAAAAATTGTACTCCATCCACTATCCCAAAGGGATAAGGGAAGATAATCTATTAGAGCATTTCATATGGTCATGATATAATCATGAAGGCTGGACATATCTTCTTTCAAGGTTGCACGGTTTGTAAGGGGTTGGCTCATGGGTTCCCCTAACTGTGCGCCAATCATGCACCACCGTCTAGCCCCCCGAAAATTTAAAATTCCCCTAATAAAATATCAAGATCTCAACCTATAAAATAAATATAGAGATTAAGAGAAAATAAATAAATAACAAAAAAACTGTGGTTAGGGTGTGATAATAAAGATGCAAGGACTATAATTACCAAACCAAAATATACATGAAAAATGAAGTAGTTAACACCCAAAATTACAATAATATTGAAATATTGGTAATAAATGAGTTATAAGATGTTATAATTAAACCATTACTGGTATTATAAATATTAATATAGTTATGTTATATAATTATAATAAATGTAAATTTATTATACTATAGGTTAGAGAGCTTATGAAGAAATTCATAGTTCAGGTAAGGGATTTTGTTATAATCCCACTATTTAATGGGCTTGTTTATGCTTAATTTTTCGATAATGAAATTATATGATCTCTATATCATAAATATAATTTATTTTATTATAATAAAGTTATTTATATAGATTACATGTTTTAATTTTAGTTTTCTCTTTATAAGTACTCAAAATTTTGAAAGAATGTCTTTAAGGAAGATAAAATCTATTTCTTTCATCAGTCAATAATCTTTTATCATATATATCCATGGTTTCTAAAAAAATTTATAGAATTTTTGTACTATTATTATATGATTTATTAAATCTATTTTACCCATATTTTAACTTCTATAAAAATATTTAAAAATAATCATCTTTTTATATTTCGATTGAGGCACTTTTTTCCAAATATGTGAACAAATATTTGTTTTAACATTTACTGTACAAATAAATTTTCCCACAATCATGAATAATCCATTTTATCAAAAATACATTGAAATTTTCCATGTTTATTTTCAAATAAAATTTATTTACTAATATTCTAAAAATTTATAGATTATAAATAAGTAATTTCAAAATAAAAAATTATATTTCTCTAAATAAATGGTCCAGTGATCTTTTAATGTATTATTATCTATGAAAAAATCCATTGATGTTACTTATGATTATTTGGGGATATGATCTAATGATACCAGAATTATTTATCTATATTTTTATTGATTATGCTGATGAAATCTTAATGAAATCCATTTTATTTTCCATGGGTTAAGATATGATGAAATTATAAATTGTTTCATGATATTTTGGCATACATATAAATGAAATATGATTTTATGATGGGTGGTTATATTAGATTCCTAAAATGAATTGGGAAATGATTAATAGTTTATGATATCAAAGGATACATGGGTAGTTATCCCATGACTAAAAGAGGGTACTTGGGTGGTTATCTCAAACCCAACAAGGGTGCACAAGAGGTTACCCAAATCCCTAACATGTGATGAATGTATTATTGGGTAGCCTTGAAATTTGATTTATATGATTATAATTATGACATAATTTTTTATTAAACTCTCAATTTCATGTTATTATACTTATGATATGATATTACAACACATGATCATTGATTCTTATATGATTCAAGTATTATTTATTTACGAATCCTTATGCCATGATTATGATATATGAATTCTTAAGTATGAATTTCAAGTTTTATATTCATATTATCATACCCATATTCTCATGTTATTATTATATATGATCACCGAGTGATATCTCCCATGTTTAGCCTTATTAGCATCTGAGATCACCATTTTCTATGTTTCCTTTCACTTGTTTATTATGAAAAATTTTAAGACAGATATATCTAATATGTATTCTATATTTGAATAATTCTGTGGGAGATATTGAAGATATTTCATGAAATAATATGATTATGTATATAGTCTTCAAGTACACTAAACCTTTATGGTTATAAAGTATATACTGTTATTAGATGTATTAAATATTAATATAAAACAACGTACTATTTATATATTTGATGTTTAGGTCACCTCAATTGGTATCAGATCAAGGTTTAGTTATTTTGGGAGATTAAGATTATAAAACTTGTTTCAAAACCTTAGAGATAATTATAAGTATAGGATAATATCCTGAAGCTTTGTTAATGTAGATATTGTTTGTTTTCTGGAAAATACATCCATGTATAGATACTAGAAGGTAGATCCAGCTATGGAATAGATGCACACAGGGTTAATAAATTGAAATGGGTAGATTGGGTATTAACTTGATCATCACCAATGCATGATGAGTAGGCCTAAGACTACACACTTGAGTTGATATTCCTAAGGTATATGAGTTAGTTAATATATATTTTATTTATAAACTATTATGATGAATGAGAGGATATAGAATATTATAACCTATGATAATCCATAATGTTATGAGATGAACCTAAGTGTTATAAATTCGATTGAAGGTGTCATAATTAAGATATACTATGAATGATTTTCAGGATTATATGATTATTCAATATTATTATTGTTGTTAAAATTATATTTTTTGTTTTATTTAGTGGTCATAACCCTGATAAATTGTGTTAAATTTTAATTTCAAATAAAATGAAAATAATTACCCTATAAGAAATTTTTTATTGGGGTTGGAATGTAGAACCTTTTGATTATGATTAATTATATTTCTTGAATTATGATTAACTACTTGAAGATACGTGAGTTTACAACTGAACCAAATAAGAGAAAAATTGAGTTTTAATAATATTCATGTGATAAAGACAATAACGGTAAGAATATTCAACCTTCTCAATGTCAAGAATGTGGGAAGAAACACCCAAGGAAATGTCTCAAAGGAATGAGGAGATTTTTTAGGTGTAGATAATAAGGTAAAACAAAAATTAATTTCCAAGTAAAAATGAAATGTTTGATGGAGGGAAATAAAATTCATCATAAGGTACCAATAATAGTTTAATACCTTATTTATGGAGAACATGGGAATTATCTAAGTCAATTACCTAATAAAAGGTCATACTACTAGACAAAGTAAAGTCCTATGATTTTCTAATAATTTATGTGGATCATGATGGTTAAGTAATACTTACCCTTTACTATAGATTTTTGAATTTAACAATAATGTTTTTAAGAGTTTTCTCTATAAAAATATTACTATTAAATTTCTAGAATAAGGGAATCATATTTTATATTATGAATTAAAGTATGATCATATATAGGCGTGAGGATAAACCTGAACCTATAATGTAATGATATTTTATTATATGGACCATAAAACCCATTTGTGGGGGATATTTATCTGAAATAGTTTAAGAGAAACTCAACATTTAAGATATTCCCATTGTTCTAGAATATTTCAATGTATTTCATGAATACTTTCCTTGTCATCCTATGAATTATTAAGTTAATTTTTCTATATAACTCATACATGGTTCTATACTTATATTAAATATTATTCATATAGTTTATTTTAATAAGTTATAAGAATTGAAGAAGAAACTCCATTAGAATCTTAATAATGGATTCATTTAGAAAAGTGATTCACTATATGGTTCACAATTTATTTTCACTAAAAATAAATTTGGATCAATGTAATTTTTCATTATGTTTAGGAAACTAAACAATATCACAGTCAATAATAAGTAAAATTTTCTTATTTTTGATGAATTGTTTCATCAAATGTAATGAGATAAATAATTTTTCATAATTTACCTTCATTTTGAATACTATCAATTAAGTATCAAAAGTGAATATATACCAAATAAAACATTCTATTTGAGGTATAGAAACTATGAATTTATAGTGAGTCCATTTAGACTTACTAATTCACTCTCTATCTTAATGGATTTAATGAATAAAGTATTTATAGATTATATTGATCAATTTGTAGTAGTATTTATAGTTGATATTATTATATAATTTAGAAGAAAGTAAGAGCATGAATATCTTTTGATAATTATATTAAATACCCGAAGGAAGTAGAAATGTATTAAAAATTTATAATGTGTGAATTATAGTTATATAATGTATAATTCTTTGAATATGTAATCACAAGAGAGGAAATATCAGTATATCTTTCTATGATGGAAGTTATTGAACATTGGACCAGACCAATCACTGTGAATGAGATCCACATTTGTATTGGATTGGATTTATATTATCAATTCTTTTTGAATAATTTTTCTTGGTTTTCTAATTCAATTACAAAGATAACATGAATTAGAGTAAAGTTACTCTGGACTAATTAATGTAAAGAAAAATTCAAGGAAATAAATAGAATTTTTTTCAGAAAACCCGAGCATACACTACCCTATATTGGAGAAGAGTTAATGATTTATAATAATGCAATAAATAAGGGTCTAGAATGTGTTCTTTTGCAGACCAATATGGTGATGTCTTATGAATAAGAAAATTGAGGGTTCATGAGAAAAATTACCTAACCCAATACTTAGAGTTAGTAGCAGTAATTTTACACGAAATATAACAAATCAATATATTTATGGATAATTGTGTGACATATTTACTAATTATAAAAGTTTAAAATATATATTCAACCAAAAATAGTTTAAAATTTACTAGATAATATGATTATAATGGTGACATCCCAAGTAAGTAATGAATAAAAGATATTTTTATCTATGTCTATTAATGATTAAGATAGTGTTTTAGAGGCTTAAAATGAAAATAAATACAATCTTATGCATGGAATACACTAATATTCTTAAAAGATTGTTTTACTGCCTTATGATGGAAAACCCTTTTTAAATCTATCTTTTGACAATTTTATAAACTATGTTTGTCAAAATAAACTTATTATTTATTATTGGGACATCAAAATTTACTTTGTGTGAATTTTTGGTATTTTTCTGACAATGTTCATTTTTTTATGAATAGTGAAAAATACTGCATTTTACATCAAAACAGCTTCTTAATCTAATTTATTTATATGATTAGATTATCTTTTGAATTGGTCTTGATGTGTAATCTGAAAATATTTTTACCATTTAATCCAATGGTGGTCATTGGAATCAATTTCACTTTGAAATTAGACTTAAACTGGTGTCAATCTTTTGGTACTTATTGTTTCATAAAAACACGCTATTTGTCATAACAGCGGGAATTAATTATTAAATTAATTAATGTGACTTATATGTTTTGAATTTTGTAAAATATACTTCATTTTTGAATTCATAATATCAAATATATCTTAGGGTGAATTTTTGGTAATTTTCTAAAAAACTTCAATTTTTGATGAATAGTGAAACCACTAAGTGGTACTTATAAAAACTGATTTTCCGTTTAAATGAAATTTTTCCATCATTGTGTTTTGAATTTCAAAAATCCGACATACATGGTTGTCATTAAGAAGTAAAATGTGGTTCAATGAGATTAAAATAATTCTTTGGTGAATTGTAACTTATTAAGTTTTTAATCGTGATTAGTGGTAATTAGGGTAGTTTAAGGTATAAATAATGCTTTAATAATATGAAATAACCTAGAAACATGTCCCAAAATTATTGGTTGTGTCATGGCCGACCAAGAAAAGCCATGGGAAAACTTGGGGACCCCATGGAGACACTTTGTTTGGGAAATTACATAAATAACTTTTTATTAAATGTTAAAAGTAAAAATGACACAAACATAATATGTTTTACGAAAACAATTTTTACATGGGGTTATAAAGATAAGATTTTTGATTATAAATAGTCATTGGAAATATAAAAAGATTTCCTACATCATAGTGTTTTTTTTATAATTTTTAGACTTTAAATAAATTAAACTATTTATGACATCATGATGATGCAGCGATGACCTCATTATTTAACGATTTAAATAAAATGGAAAGATAATGAAAAATCTAAAACCTAAACATGGCCAAAACCAATTGGATGAGTGGATTTAGAATCCTTATCCTTGAATTATAGCAATGCGGGACCTTTTGAATCCGAAACGCTTTTTAAAATAAAGTAACTTATCTTTACTTTCCAAAAGTGCCCCTCCTCTCCTCTTATAAAAGGCCCCCACCTCTACCTCATTTCACACACTCCTCAAGCCTTTGGCTCGGCCAACCCCTTCCCATTTAATCTCTCAAAATCCCTCTACTCATCCTAGAGGATTCCCTTTGGGCAGAATCCTTTCAAAGGAATCCTTTAGGCTCAAATCAAAAGGAGTTACACTTTTAAAGGTAATTCATTCTCTCGTGTTCATTTGTTTTATTTTGCTTCTCCAACCCCCTAAACTCTTTTTATTTACTTCTTTTGTAACAACAACAATATCTTAATTATACTAGGATGTTGTTATAATATTTATTTGAGCTACACTCTCACACAACTACATCAAATGGTTAAAGAACATACGGTTTCCGTGGATGGCGAAATTTTGCCTCCCGAAACGATGATTGTTCAATACTCATTTAACACCTTCAAAGGTGGCCATTATGATGTCAATATTTTTATATATGATATATAATATATTTATGTTTTCCTTAAGCTTCTGTTTTTTTTCATTTTGGGCATACCTTTATGGTTTTCATTATTGGTAAACAAGATATCTTCATTTTAGGAAGTGCGGACTACCGCCCCCTGAAAGTGATTTGATTCGTTAATACCATATGTGGGATGTGTAAAGGATAAAGTTAATGATATTATATATGTTATTATACTGGAATTATAATATAATCTTATATCATTATGATTCCATTCCAGAAAATACGAAATAGAAATGGAAGTAGCGTTCATGCGTACGTACGGCTTACCGTCTCCATGAACGGTGCATTTCATTTCTTACCTCTAAATGTGATGTAATATTATAAATACATGTATATGATGAATATATATGATATATATGTTATCCAAATCATTAATATCATTCTGGATATAACGAAACTTTGACCAAATTAACAACATGTAAGTGTAAGAAGTCTATTTTTGACTTAAGAACCAAATACCGACAAAATGAACATTATTAACTTAAATGATTACATGATGTTCTTAACATGGTATAAAAGGAATAATGAACTTGAAAAAGGTTCATAAGAAATTAGATATTAACTCAAGTTTATTATTCAGGAGATTAAAGAACGGTCGGGTCAAGTCGGATACGATGTATGGGACTTCGTCTCAATCTCCTTTCATTGAGGCATATTTTATTTTGTACACAACTTTCTTTTATACGGTGTATAAACCCCTTTGACTTTTATGTTTATTCAAAAGGAATATTTTTTATACGAAGCGTTTACTAAACTAAAAAAGGGAATGTTTTTGTCGTATGTATGCGGCGACAACGACTTCTCCGCCGTCGTGACCGTTATTTGAGTTTCGGCTTCCTCTACAAGCCATACCTTCTTTTTAAAAGAAAAATAAATACCATGTTTTACTTTTCTTTTATTTTGGTATTGAAAATGGTTTTCACAATTTTTTTTGTGTTGTATTGATATCTTGTGATTGAAATGTGGAAATGTTATGTTTCCTTTAGGCATGTTTTATGTGATACGATTATGTTATGGTTCTTGGGCATTATTATGAAAATGGGTGGTTCCGTGATAAACTAAGGGCAGGTGAGCCCGATATAGCTCTCCAATGCATTGGGTAATGTGAAGGAGTGAAACGTTAAGGTTTCTCCGAAGAGATTTTAGGGAATATACTGTGATGGGTATTCCAAACGTAACCAAGAGGGTTACTCCCTACGTAAGAATGTTATGAATGCCTCAAGTTACCTTTATGTCTTAAGATTTCAATGATTTATTCATGATTTGATGAGGTACGATAAAGTGCTTATGTTTTATGGGTAATGTATGATCTCATTCTTATGTATATGTGTACCCATGTTTCCTTTCCATGTTTTTATAACCCATACTGAGCTTTTTATGCTCATCCCATGTTTTTTTGAAATGTTTTCACAGGTCAAGGGAAAGGTACATGATATGATGATAGTGTCAAGGAAGTGTCAAGAATGAATCCATGTTTTATTTTAAATATGTTTCCATTGATGGGAATGAATAATAATATCTTTATGTAACCACTTTGTTTATATGTGGAATGTAATGCAAGTTTTATGATCTAATTCTCTAAAACTCTAAACCCGAAAAGATCCTCAATGTGTAATCTTGTAATAACTCAAGATTAAGTAAGGTTTAAGGCTGGGGTCTTATAGTTGGTATCAAAGGGAAGTTTAGATAACATTAGGAGTTAGAATTATATTAAATGATTATCCAAAAATATTTTTTTTGAAATGATATAGCATTTAAAGATTACCATGTTGCTTCATCTAAGACATGTTTTTCAGAATGGTTTTTCGCAGAGGAAACAGGGAACCAGTGCTAGGAAGGCATACAGAAGGAAAAAACCTTCCGAATCAGCATCCTGAGATGGTTGGAATTGGAACTGAACAGTTTATTGCAGTAATGGAGTAGTTGACTCAGGCTATAAATGTTGGTGGTATCCATGCACGAGATCAGCCAGATCAACCGCAGAGGAACATGTCAGTGGTGGAACATTTCATGAGGCAACATCCACCATCATTCAGAGGATCATCTGACCCTGTGCTTGCTGAAGGGTGGATTAAAGCACTGGAGAAGATTTTTGATGTCATGGGGTGTTCAGACAATTAAAAGGTTAGTCTTGCTATTTACTGTTTGGAGGGTGAAGCAGATCAGTGGTGGTCTATGGTTAAAAATATGAGGGACGCTGATGAGATTGATGCTCTGGACTGGGATTAATTCAAAGGTATGTTTCTTGAGAAGTATTTTACTAAGGCTGTTCAACTTAGGATGGGAAAACAATTTTTGGAATTGAGGCAAGAGGAAGACTCAGTGGCTGCCTATGAAGAAAGGTTCACTCGATTGGAAAGGTATGCTCCAAATTTTATTCGAGACCTTGATAGTAAAATCAATCATTTTTACTCAGGATTAAAGCCAAAATATCGAAGGGAATTAGCTTCTCGTGAGTTTAAAAGTTATGAAAAGCTTGTTCGATGTGCTGAGAAGGTGAAAATGGAGTTTGCCGATGATCAAGTGTTCTATAACAACCAACAAAAGAAGAGACCGAGGTGGTAGGAGAAAGGTAAGAATTCTTCAAAAAAGTCTGATGGTAAGAAAACTAAGTTTCCAGTTTGTGATAAATGTGGCAAAAGGCATGCTGGGGAATGTCTTCTGAATTCTGGAAAGTGCTACCGATGTGGTAAGATGGGACATAAGGCTCGTGATTGCACTGAAAAGGATCAAGGTGAAGGTAAGAAAAAATTTGATTTACAGTTAGTGAAATGTTATAAGTGAAATGAGATGGGTCACTATGCAAATGAGTGTCCGACAAAGAGCTTGAGTGATGGGAAGCAGTTAGACTACAAGCAGAAAGGGGTGGTGAAATCCTTTGCAACTACTTCAGCAGATGTCGGGCCATCAAATGAAGTTGTATCAGGTACTTTGTTTGTTTTTTCAGATTATGCCAGTGTGTTGTTTGATTCGGGGTCTACACATTCTTTCATCTCTGAAACCTTTTCTAGTAAAATGGGAATACCATCTCAAGAAATGACTCCTAAACTTTTGGTAAAAACACCTGGGGGAAATGTTGAGGCAAAAATAATTTATAAGAATCTTCCTATCCTTATCTGTGGAAAGAACCTACTTGAAAACCTTATTGTTCTACCTCTAGTAGAGTTTGATGTTATCCTGGGTATGGATTGGATCTCTATTTACCATGCTAAGATTGACTGTAGAGCTAAAGAAGTTTCTTTTCAGAAAGACTTTCAGTTTGTTTACAAGAATGAACCCTTACTTTTGATAACATATCAAGAGGCTGAGAAACTTGTAAAAGATGGAAATGAATGTTACCTTGCACACGTCGTTGAAAATAAAGGAACTGTTCAGATTAATGATGTGCCAATGGTAAATGAGTATCCTGATGTTTTTCCTGATGAGTTTCCTAGAATAATACCAGATCGGGAATTTGAGTTTACTTTTGACTTAGTTCCTGATGCTAAGCCAATTTCAAAACCCCCTTATCGAATGGCACAAATTGAACGTTTAGAGTTGAAGGAGCAATTGCAAGATTTATTAGAGAAAGGTTTCATTAGAACTAGCACATCACCATGGGGTGCTCCTATTTTATTTGTTAAAAAGAAAGATGGTTCTATGAGACTTTGCATTGATTATAGAGCCTTGAATAACATCACTATTAAGTACAAATATCCTTTTCCTCATATCAATGATTTGTTTGATCAGCTCCAGGGAGCTTAGTTTTTTTCAAAGATTGACCTGAGATCGGGGTACCATCAGCTGAAGGTAAAGGAGGCAGATATTCCGAAGACCGCGTTCCGTATGAGATATGGCCATTATGAATTTGTAGTAATGCCTTTTGGGCTAACCAATGCACATGCTGTATTCATGGACTTAATGAATAGAATTTTCCATGAGTTCTTGGATAAGTTTGTGGTGGTTTTCATTGATGATATTTTGGTGTTTTCTAAAAGTAAAGAGGAGCATGAAAGACATTTAAGGGTTATCTTGAAAACCTTAAAAGAAAAGAAACTGTATGGGAAATTCAGCAAGTGTGAGTTTTGGTTGCAACAAATTTCTTTCCTCGGTCACATTGTTTCTAAAGATGGAATAACTATTGATCCTGCAAAAACAAAAGTTTTGAAAAAATGGCCAAGACCCACAAATGTAACCGAGATTCATAGCTTCCTTGGTTTGGAGGGCTATTACCGAAGGTTTGTTAGAAATTTTTCACGGTTATCTAGTCCAATGACTAAGCTAACTCAGAAGGGTGTTAAGTTTATCTGGACAAAAGAATGTGATGATTGTTTTCAGGAATTGAAAAGAAGATTGGTGAATGCTCTAGTTTTGGCACTACCTTCCAGGAATGGTGAGTTTGTTATATACAGTGATGCTTCATTGAAATGACTTGGTTGCGTCCTAATGCAGAATGATCAGGTAATTGCTTATGCTTCACGACATTTGAAAACTCATGAGGTAAATTACCCTACACATGATTTGGAACTAGCTGCTGTTGTTTTTGCTTTAAAAATTTGGAGGCATCATTTGTATGGAGTAAAGTGTGAAATATATACCGATCACAAAAGTTTAAAGTATATATTCACTCAGAAAGAATTGAACATGAGACAAAAGAGATGGCTAGAATTAATCAAGGATTATGATTGTACAATTCATTACCATCCGGGAAAAGCAAATAAAGTGGCTGATGCTTTGAGTCGAAAAAGTAATGATTCATTGACAATGTTGCGTTTGGAATGTGATCCTTTGGTTAAGGATTTGATGAACTTTGGCATAGAAGTTGTTGGTGCAGGAAGTCCTTCTGTTTTGTTTCAGGTATCAGTGAGATCTTCTCTATCAGATAGAATCAAGAAAGCACAGAAGCAAGACAGTGAGTTGCAGAAAAAGGTAGAGCTGGTTCAGAAAGGTAAGTTGCCTGAATTCAACATTGATAATGATTGCGTTTTGAGATTTGGGAAGAGATTGTGTGTGCCTTGTGATTCACAGTTGAAGAGAGAGTTGTTATGTGAAGCTCATAGTTCTCCGTTTTCAGTTCATCCGGGCAGTACTAAGATGTATAGAGATCTGCGGGAGTATTACTGGCGGGATGGAATGAAAAGAGATATTGCTGATTTTACTGTGAAGTGTTTGACTTGTCAGCAGGTTAAAGTAGTGCGGCAGTTACCGAAAGGGATGCTTCAGCCTTTACCAGTGCCAGAGTGGAAATGGGAGAATATATCCATGGGCTTTGTTGTGGGATTACCGAATACATCTCGAGGTAATAATGCAATTTGGGTTATTGTTGATCGCTTGACCAAATCTGCTCATTTCCTTGCTATACGAGATACTTTCTCTCTTGATCAACTTTCCCGTTTGTATCTTAAATAGATAGTCAGGTTACATGGAGTTCCTCTCTCCATTATATCGGATCGTGATCCCAGGTTTACTTCTAACTTTTGGAAAGGCCTTCAGAAGTCGTTGGGTACTGAATTAAATTTTAGTACAGCTTTTCATCTTCAATCAGATGGGCAGTCAGAACAAACAATTCAAACATTGGAGTATATGCTACGAGCTTGTTCTATGGATTATCATGGAAGTTGGGACCAACATTTTTCTTTGGTTGAATTTTCATATAATAACAGTTTTCATTCCAGTATACAGATGGCACCATTTCAGGCATTATATGGGAAGCGGTGTCGAACTCCAGCTTTCTGGGATGAAGTGGGTGAAAGGAAGTTGATGGGACCAGAATTGGTAGAAGAGATGGCAAAAAAAGTTCAGCTGATTCAGAAACACATGAGAACAGCTCAGAGCAGGCAGAAGAGTTATGCGGATAACCGGAGGAAGGATATATCTTTCGAGGTAGGTGATCATGTTTTTCTCAAGGTTTCTCCCCGGAAAAGTGTGATGAGATTTGGTAAGAAAGGAATGTTGAGTCCAAGGTTCATTGGACCATACGAAATTCTGGAGAGAGTTGGATCAGTTGCATACTGAGTGGCTTTACCTCCGAGTTTATCTCAGGTACATAATTTTTTTCACGTTTCGATGTTGAGAAAGTATATTCCAGATCCATCTCATGTTTTGAGTCCAGAAGTAGTTCAGCTGGAAGAGAACCTATCATATGAGGAACAACCGGTCCAGATTCTTGACCACATGGAGAAAGTGTTACGGAATAAGGTGATTCATCAGGTAAAGGTTTTGTGCAAAAACCACATTATTGAAGAGGCAACATGGGAATCTGAAAATGCAATGAGGGATAAGTACCCCCATTTATTTGATAAGTAAATAAATTGTGGGGACAAAATTTTCTAAAGGGGGGAAGGATGTAAATCCCAAGTAAGTAATGAATAATAGATATTTTTATCTATGTCTATTAATGATTAAGATAGTGTTTTAGAGGCATAAAATGAAAATAAATACAATCTTATGCATGGAATACACTAATATTCTTAAAAGATTGTTTTACTGTCTTATGATGGAAAACCCTTTTTAAATCTATCTTTTGACAATTTTATAAGCTACATTTTTCAAAATAAACGTATTCTTTATGATTGGGACATCAAAATTTACTTTGTGTGAATTTTTTGTATTTTTCTGACAATGTTCATTTTTTTATGAATAGTGAAAAATACTGCATTTTACATCAAAACTGCTTCTTAATCTAATTTATTTATATGATTAGATTATCTTTTGAATTGGTCTTAATGTGTAATATGAAAATATTTTTACCATTTAATCCAATGGTGGTCATTGGAATCAATTTCACTTTGAAATTAGACTTAAACTGGTGTCAATCTTTTGGTACTTATTGTTTCATAAAAACACGCTATTTGTCATAACAGCGGGAATTAATTATTAAATTAAATAATGTGACTTATATGTTCTGAATTTTGTAAAATAGACTTCATTTTTGAATTTGGAATATCAAATATATCTTAGGGTGAATTTTTGGTAATTTTCGGAAAAACTTCAATTTTTGATGAATAGTGAAACCACTAAGTGGTACTTATAAAAACTGATTTTCCGTTTAAATGAAATTTTGCCATCATTGTGTTTTGAATTTCAAAAATCAGAAATACATGGTTGTAATTAAGAAGTAAAATGTGGTTCAATGAGATTAAAATAATTTTTTGGTGAATAGTAACTTATTATGTTTTTAATCGCGATTAGTGGTAATTAGGGTAGTTTAAGGTATAAATAATGCTTTAATAATATGAAATGACCTAGACACATGTCCCAACCTTATTGGTTGTGTCATGGCCGACCAAGAAAAGCCATGGGTCAACTTGGGGACCCCATGGAGACACTTTGGTTGGGAAATGACATAAATAACTTTTTATTAAATGTTAAAAGTAAAAATGACACAAACATAAACTGTTTTACGTAAACAATTTTTACATGGGATTATCAATATCAGATTTTTGATTATAAATAGTAATTGGAAAGATAAAAAGATTTCATACATCATAGTATTTTTTTTATAATTTTTAGACTTTAAATAAATGAAATTATTTATGGCATCATGATGATGCAGCGATGACCTCATTATTTTACGATTTAAATAAAATGGAAAGATAATGAAAAATCTAAAACCTACACATGGCCAAAACCAATTGGATGAGTGGATTTCGAAGCCTTATAACCTTATCCTCGAATTATAGCAATGTGGGACCTTTTTAATCCGAAACTCTTTTTAAAATAAAGTAACTTATCTTTACTTTCCAAAAGTGCCCCTCCTCTCCTCTTATAAAAGGCCCCCACCTCTACCTCATTTCACACACTCCTCAAGCCTTTGGCTCGGCCAACCCCTGCCCATTTACTCTCTCCACATCCCTCTCCTCATCCTAGAGGATTCCCATTGGGCAGAATCCTTTCAAAGGAAGCCTTTAGACTCAAATCAAAAGGAGTTACACTTTTAAAGGTAATTCATTCTCTCATGTTCATTTGTTTTATTTTGCTTCTCCAACCCCCTAAACTCTGTTTATTTACTTCTTTTGTAACAACACAAGTATCTTCATTATACTAGTATGTTTTTATAATATTTATTTGAGCTACACTCTCACACAACTACATAAAATGGTTAAAGAACATACAGTTTCCGTGGATGGCGAAATTTTGCCTCCCGAAACGATGATTGTTCAATACTCATTTAACACCTTCAAAGGTGGCCATTATGATGTCACTATTTTTATATATGATATATAATATGTTTATTTTTTACTTAAGCTTCTGTTTTTTTTCATTTTGGGCATACCTTTATGGTTTCCATTATGGGTAAACAAGATATCTTCATTTTAGGAAGTGCAGACTACCGCCCCCTGAAAGTGATTTGATTCGTTAATACCATATGTGGGATGTGTAAAGGATAAAGTTAATGATATTATATATGTTATTATACTGGAATTATAATATACTCTTATATCATTATGATTCCATTCCAGAAAATCCGAAATAGAAATGGAAGTAGCGTTCATGCGTACATACGGCTTACCGTCTCCATGAACGGTGCATTTCATTTCTTACCTCTAAATGTGATGTAATATTATAAATACATGTATATTATGAATATATATGATATATATGTTATCCAAATCATTAATATCATTCTGGATATAACGAACCTTTGACCAAATTAACAAAAAGTAAGTGTAAGAAGTCTATTTTTGACTTAAGAACCAAATACCGAAAAAATGATCATTATTAACTTAAATGATTACATGATGTTCATAACATGGTATAAAAGAAATAATGAACTTGAAAAAGGTTCATAAGAAATTAGAGATTAACTCAAGTTTATTATTCAGGAGATTAAAGAACGTTCGGGTCAAGTCGGATACGAGGTATGGGACTTCGTCTCAATCTCCTTTCATTGAGGCATATTTTATTTTATACACAACATTCTTTTATACGGTGTATAAACCCCTTTGAATTTTACGTTTATTCAAAAGGAATCTTTTTTTATACGAAGCGTTTACTAAACGACAAAAGGGAATGTTTTTGTCGTACGTATGCGGCGACAACGACTTCTCCGCCGTCGTGGCCGTTATTTGAGTTTTGACTTCCTCTACAAGCCATACATTCTTTTTAAAAGAAAAATAAATACCATGTTTTACTTTTCTTTTATTTTGGTATTGAAAATGGTTTTCACAATTTTTTTTGTGTTGTATTGATATCTTGTGATTGAAATGTGGAAATGTTATGTTTCCTTTATGCATGTTTTATGTGATACGATTATGTTATGGTTCTTGGGCATTATTATGAAAACGGGTGGTTCCGTGATAAACTAAGGGCGGGTGAGCCCGATATAGCTCTCTAATGAATTGGGTAACGCGAAGGAGTGAAACGTTAAGGTTTCTCCGAAGAGATTTTAGGGAATATACTGTGATGGGTATTCCAAATGTAACCAAGAGGGTTACTCCCTACGTAAGAATGTTATGAATGCCTCAAGTTACCTTTATGTCTTAAGATTTCTATGATTTATTCATGATTTGATGAGGTATGATAAAGTGCTTATGTTTTATGGGTAAAGTATGATCTCATTCTTATGTATATGTGTACCCATGTTTCCTTTCCATGTTTTTATAACCCATACTGAGCTTTTTATGCTCATCCCAAGTTTTTTTGAAATGTTTTCACAGGTCAAGGGAAAGGTATATGATATGATGATTGTGTCAAGGAAGTGTCAAGAATGAATCCGTGTTTTATTTTAAATATGTTTCCATTGATGGGAATGAAGAATACTATCTTTATGTAACCACTTTGTTTATATGTGGAATGTAATGCAAGTTTTATGATCTAATTCTCTAAAACTCTAAACCCAAAAAGATCCTCAATGTGTAATCTTGTAATAACTCAAGATTAAGTAAGGTTTAAGGCTGGGGCCTTATAATAATTTAATAAGGATTATTACTATTCAATACATTACCACCTTGGTAAAGTTGGAAAGGTGCATGATGCTTTGAGTTGAAAGGATGGTGGTTTCTTATGTATAATTTGGATTACAAAATATCTAATATTTTTGGATATAAAAAGGATGAAACTTTAAATATTAAAGTAAGGTAAGTAATCCTATCTTTATTAAATGAGTGTTTATCCATCTATCTATATGAATATTGATGAAGTGTAAAAAGAAGATATAGAGCTACAAAAGATAGTGAGAATTAATTTTGAGTTCAAATTTTATTACAATAGAAAGATAATGTTTTGAAATAGAGAATGTGGGCCTAGTATAACAGAATTGATGTAGGATTTGTATGATGAATCTCATATCTCATCATGCTCTATTCATCCTGGATGTATGATGTTGTATAGAGGCCTTAAGGAGAATTTATAGTGGGATAACATTCAGAGTGATATTTAATAGTATGTATCATAGTTCTTAGAATGAAAACAAGTTAAGGCTATATGGTATAAGTCTAATGGGGTGTTAGAACTATAACCCATATATGTATGAAAATGGGAAAATGTCACCATATATTTTTTTCACAAGACTCCCCAATAAATCTAAAGTGCATAAAAGTATTTGGGTTATAGTTAACCACCTAAAAAAGTAAACAAATTTCTTTGATATTAGAGAAGATTTATATCTTGATCAAATTTCCTAGATATTAATTGGGGTAGTGGAAAGGTTACCTGATGTATCAAATTCTATTGTATCTTATCAAGATTCAAGGTTTACCTTGATGTTTTGGATAAGTCTTCAACAATATCGAGGTATGGATTTGTGTTTCAAAATTTCATATCATCCTTAGATGGTTAATCTGAGAGAACCATTTAAACCCTAGAGGATATTGTAAGATCATGTTCAATAGATTTTAATGGCTTATGGGATCAATAGATTTATCTTTTTGAATTATCTTATAATAATATATTTTACTCAATAATTCAAATAGCTCCTTGGGAATCCCTATATGGAAAATAAGTTTATAAATCCAACATGCTAGGATGAAGTTGGAGAATGAAATATATTGGGACTCTATCTATCTATGTAAATGGTAGAAAATGATATATCCATTTAGTTATATTTCAATCCATATCCGATTTAAAATTAGTTTTATGCTCATAATCATTAGTATGATTTATAATTTTATGTTGGTGAGAATGTATAGATTTGAATTTATCGATGGAATAAGGTTATGATATTCTGAAAAAAAAGAAAATACAATCCCTAGGTATATTATTCCCTTTAGTAATCCTGATCGAGTAAGGATGGAAGATTATTGCTTGGTGCTTCCACAAAACCTCTCCCAGGTTTATGATGTGTTAAATGTTTCTCTTTTGAGGATGAACTTACTTGATTCTTCACATGTACTAAAATATTAGGTAGTGTAAATGAATAATGATGTTTCTTATAAATATGAACCAATATAAATCTTTGATTTTAGAGATAATTTTCAATGGAATAAGGATAATTACTTTGTTAAAGTTATTTGGAGGAATTGATAATTTGAGGAAGTTACTTAAGAACCTCAGAATGTAATAAAGTAGAATTATACTCATTTTTTTCATCAGAGTGACATAATATCAATAAATGAATTCATTTTAATGGGGGTAGAATGTGAAACTCTAATATTTCAAATTCATTCAATTGAAATAAATTTGAAGTATTTGATAGATTTCTTTACCCGCAACCCTAAGTCTAAATGAACCATGTTATATTACAACCATTATAACCTAGACATTGATTTTTAGGGAATGAATTTGATTAAAAAAATATAAAATATATATAGAAATTATTTCGTTAATGAAAATTTATTATTTCATTTCTAATAAATAATCATTAATTTTTTTTAATAAAATCATCTTATGATTAAAAGACATATTTTCCAAAGAAATGTATTTTTTATACATTATATATTTTTATATAAAAAATGTATTTATAAATATTAAAAATATATTTTATTAAATGTATTTATAATTTATGAATGATCATACATACTTTAGTTATCTAATAATTGTGATTTAAGATAAAACCATTAGAAGGTAAACAAAGTTATTTTTTAAAGAACTATTTTTATGCGTACAATGTGATTTCATATTAATGAATTAAATAAAATAGTATCAATTAATAATTACAATTAAATATTTATATTTTATTTTAAATCATATATATTTTAATTAATTTAATTATTTTTACATGTTATGGAATGAAAGTACATTCAATTTTATGATTAAAAATGAATTTGTTAAAAAAAAATTTCTTATTATTTTGAACACTTATGTAAAACAAAAATTTCTACCACATAGAGAAATTGAATTTGATAAAAATTATTCCACATTTGTAATCATAATTTCAGATTTTTTTAATGAGAATAATTTTATTTATGGTCATAACTAATAGTAAAACCATTAAAAATTTGTTACCACAGTTAGGGTTAAAAAAAATTAACATAGGAGTATAAACTAAAAGATAAGTGTACAAAACCACATAAATTAGTATAAATATTATTGATTTAAAATATTTGGACATTATATAATATTAAATTTTAATTTTTTGTCAATTTATTCCACTTTCACAAGAAAATGAATTTGTATTATTTAAATATTTTGTGTAACTTCATGTGCATCCCTCCCCTCACTTAAAAAAGGGAACCTATTCTCCTCCCCCATTCAAAAAATTTGATCATTCACTATATATCTACTGATAACTACCTAAAAACCTTCTTAACTTATAATAATTTTTGAGTTCCTTTTCTTAACCTAAGACCATCATAATGTGGATTAATATGTAAGCTAAATGAGGTATTTCAAAGAAGAGGCAATAATCTTACCAAACTCTTTCAATGTTTTTTCTTATTATACATCCTCTAAATGTGTTGTATAACTCCTAAAAAATTAATACATTATCATTAATATTTTGAGATGTTTTTATGATTATGGTTTATCCATTTTCAACCTCATTTCCATAAAATGGGAAATTAAAGTATCACTCATGTGTACGTGAGGACTAATACCTCCATGAAGCAATATGTAACGTCCCAGACCAGCTTACCATGGAACCAGTGGCCGGACCAGTTGGTCACATGGCCTCATGCGCATCTCCCCATATGCCAGAGGCTGTCGACTAGCAGCGAGGGTCTCGGGAGGTGATAGTGGGGAGACTATACCCTCATATCAGAGTAATACAGCGGTATTATCAGAGTAAATATTATTGAATAGAGGAAGTAGTAAACAATTGAAAGGTAGAAGAAAAAGACAGATAATAACCATTTTATAAAAGGAAACAAACGCCAGTTTACAATGCATGTATGTACAGATGAAAATACAGTTATGAAAGTAGGAATCAATACAGCATGCTTTACAACAATACAAAAAGAAAGGATAGTAAAGCCCGATGGAAATCCCTTGAGAATCCCAAGCTCCCGCTTGGTCCTTTGCTCCTAACTCCATAGGTACAAACAGCACAACACACAACCTAGGTCCTCCAAGAAAGAAGGTCTACTCGGTTACCCCAGTGCCATGGCGGCCCGAGTAGGGTGTGAGATATAAATCTCAGTAGGCTAGCACCACCGGTGTCAAACCAATCCAGATAGTGTATAATAATTAAAAAGTGAGAAGGTATGGAGAAATAATTGAACAGAATTACATAAGTGAATAACACCCGTCCAGGTTCCCAAGGGACTCCTGACGGTTATACTTTCTTTGTATCATTGCCGATAAAGTAACCTGACCATGTCACCATATATATATATATATATAATAATTTAGATCATAGGTGGTATGGGGTAAGAATGCCTCTCACCCATTAATCGTGATTAGCGGGCATGAGGTAAGAATGACTCTCATCCATATGAGTCAACTAGGAAGGGGTAAGAATGCCTCCCTTCCATCACATTCATTCAACAGGTATGGGGTATAACTGCTTCCCATCTGTCACATTTATAATACTGACACGGGGTATAACTGCCTCCCATCCAGACATGTAGTCATCAATATAAGTCAACTGGAAAGGGGTAAGAATGCCTCCCTTCCAGACATGTAATCATCAACTGATGTCAACTGGAAAGGGGTAAGAATACCTCCCTTCTAGACATATAATGTCACACTGGCATGGGGTATAACTGCCTCCCATCCACAATCATTCAGAGTAGATGGCATGGGGTATGAATGCCTCCCTTCTATAACCATACACATGAATTATCAGCATTATAATACAATTCATAAGGTAGTAGCTGTTATGCATTTCAGGTAAACATTCCACATTCATAATCAATCATATATCTCATTTATATATAGGTGCCCACACACACGTTCATCACAAGTATAATTAAGCTAACTCCTCTCAAGTATTTATAATAACATCAACATCATATTCATCACTTTTATACTTAGGGAAACTCCTCTTAAGTATCTATATCAAGTAATTAACATATTCAGTTTACTAACATAAGCTGTACTCATTACGTTATCCCAAGGAGTGGTCGTACCACCCTAATCCCTTCATTTCTAGTTTAACCATTTCATCTTAAAGGATACGTTTTTATCATTATTTAACCCTTTGACACCTTCTAGAGGAAACATTTCATATAGTCTTAGGTCATCCCACCAAGGTTACAATCTTACTCAATTTTCCTAACATGGAAAATTGATCCAAACACACGTATAATCACCACTTCATTCCCTTTGTCTCAACAAAGCAAGTTCACATACAAAGCATCAAAGAGGCACCAAAACAATCTAGTAGGCAAACACAAAATGTCTATCAATATATTTTATCTTGAAGACAATGCACCTCTGATTGATGGGTTTTATTATTTAATAGTGAGTTTAGTTACCAAGCAACCTCTTTTATCTTATTCATACAATTCACATGATTTACACAAGAGCATTCAATCAGAACTAAACTTGCATAAATTAAAATGCTAAGGCAGTGTAGAAAAACACTTTACTACTTTACTTTAAGTTAAATGGAAAGGAGAGGGACCCTACCTCAAGGTGGATCCATCCGTCCACTCTGGATCTTGGTGCTTTCTAACTAAGAGTCGCAGGTGAGTCACCTAGTATTTGGCGACTCAAAACCACGCCAAAACCTCGAACACACTATAAAAAACGTGATAGAAACTCATAAACATCAAAATACCCAAATTAAACAAGTGAGAAATAAAGAAAGAGGTGAAAACCTTACCCCGAAACCAACTCGACGACCCAAAACCACCTGAACCGCTTCGCCTTCGGTGGCGGTTGATGGAACACGCACCAAGGAGTCCCAACAGACCTTCCGCATGACCTAGAACCAAAATAAAACTGAAAATCGGATCACCATAAACCCTAGGGTGTTCAGACCATTCTCACCGGGCGACAAATAGGCCGAGAAGATGCCAAGAAGAGAGAGGAGGAGGTGGAGAGGTGCTTACTGTAGATATTCTATGAAGAAACAGCCAGAAATCGAAGGAAGAAGCTCGATCGAGGGGAGGTCGAAAGGGGGGTGTTGCGCGCGGCTCAAGGGAGAGCCCCTCACTATGTGTCATGTGGGTTGAGTGAGGGTGAGGGAGAATTAGTTTAGGTTTTAATCTTTAAACACTTTTAAAATATTTAAAAACCCAAAAAGGAGGGCCGCACACGGTTTGTGCCGCACAGTTTTCCAAACCGTACGCAAACCGTGCGACACCCTCTGCCTAAGAGATATCCCTTGCATGGGCTAGGCACACAGTTTGGGAAACCGTGTGAAGCCCATGCGCAAGCCACTGCCTCTTTAAATAAGGCCGCACGATTTTTGCTGCATGGTTTTGGAAACCGTGCGCCAACCGTGCGCCCTCTGTAGCTCTTTAAAAACATGGGTTCAGCGCTTACGAAACCTCTTGAGCCACCCTAGAAACTTAACATGCCTTCTCCCGTGCCCAAAAACATTAGAAGGAAGGGTTACAACCTTCGGGACCTTGTTCTGAAGCCCAGTCTTCAAAAAGACTGGTTCAGTAAACGAAAAGTTAAAATTCCTTCGGGTTTTTGTCTGGTTCAAAACGCGATTCATTACAGAATATGATTAATTTACCATAATCAACTCACATATATGGTTATTAAGATCAATTTAGTGGATTTATATGATATATATTATATAATTATGGTCCCCTAAAGTTGAATTATTATTTTTCTTTCTTCTGTTCTATCCATCGAGAAGTGGAAACATCACTCATGTGTTTGTATAAACAATCATCTCCATGAAGTGATGTGATTCATTTTTCATCACAAATTTACATGAATAGTTATGAAAAAGAATTTAATAAATAAATTATATAATTGTTAAATGATTAAGATTCTATAGATGATGAAATTCTGATCAAGATGCAAGGATCATAACCACTGAACCAAAACATACATGGAAAATTAAATAGTTAACACCCGATCTGATGATGATAATTAAATATTGATAATGAAGAGATTATAAGATTTTATAAGAAACCCATTTATGGTATTATGAGTTTGAATATTGTTTTTTATTGAAGTATAATGAATTTAAATATTTTATAAAGGAGGTCAAATCACTTATAAAGAAATTCATACTTGAGGTAAGAGTTTTTTGTTACAATCTCGCTATTTACCAAGATTATTTATGCATAAATTTACGTTGATGAAATTATATTATCTATTATTTCAATATTTCATGGAAATATTTTAAATATTCAATAAAATTATTTTTTTAAATAAAATAATTAATATTACCCTAATATTTGTTATTTTATTTATTCATGGGACGTTACATGTGAATGAATTCAAAGAGAAAAATGAACAAATGGGGACGAAATTAATGATGAAAAAGGATGTTTGATGATAAGGATAAGAAATGGATTGAGTTAATGGATTATAATTAATGATTCAAGTAAAAAAAACTGAAATATTATAGAAAAAACACTATTCATATAGTTGAAAACCAATTCACAGTGTGAATGATCTTGGAAACTCACGACACTAGGAGAAGATAAAAATAGAGCCCACATACACAACAAGATTTTTATGGTGTTCCACCATATGTATATCCCTGAAACCATCTGACATGATTTCAAAAGTCTTAATTTTGGGTGTTTTTAACTGAACTCTACATTTATTAGCCCATGGACCCTCGAGATTCACTTGAACACATACAATGTTTGAATTTCTGGAAGTTAAGACATCCCTAGGCTGTATTTTTTCCTATAAATACGAGGATAGGGTTTACAAAAAAGGAATCAAAGAACAGAACCTAGACATGATTATAATGTGACATGATTATAAAGATACTTATTCAAGGATACCCCACCATTTATTTATAATTTATTTTATATATTTTTAAACCCTGTTATGACTAGTATGAAGGGGTAAATCTATCTTATACTAGATAATATAAAAAAATGGTGAGTGTTCATGTGAATTATTTTTCTATTTTATGTTCATTTTTAGGCTATTTCATTTAATTTTTTCTCCCAATATCGCTCATTCTCATTAAATTATAATTAATACATTAATAAGAAATAAAATTTTCAATGCATCAATTGATTTCTCTATGTTATGTATGAACAATATATAATTCACGAAGATCATGTTTAAAAAATGTATTAAAATAGTTAATTCATTAATAAAACTAATTAATTAATCATATAAAAATTGTAATTTATAAAGTAAGGATGGGATACTAAGACCAAGGATTATCATCATCTTGACTTCAAGAAAAGAAAAATCAATTTAATTTATAAATTCACTTGCACACAAACCCTAAATTTACAAATCCTAGAACATTCTGTCATATGAAAATTAAAACCTATTACTTTTCTCTCATAATCAGTTATTCCCAATTTATCATTTAAATAACCATAAATATACTTTCACTATCTAATGGGTTTGAATATGAACTATCCATTTACTATATTTAACTAGTGAACCACGTTAGGTTAAGTTAAATATAAATTATTAAATTTGAGTATCCCTAGAGGAATTTAACAATTCTCTATGGGTGAACAATATATCTCTAATAAATGTAATGTATTTTCTTCTCCTTTAATTTTTTTTAGATATTACATATTTCATTTCATTTTCCTTCATCAAATAAGTGAAAAGTATAAAATAATGTTTTAAGTAAAAACAACTCTATTTCTCTCTTCAGTCGTGAATATTTTCTATTCCATGTCCATGTTTTCCAAAAACATTTTCAAGAATGTTTTTTACACATATTTAAAATTTTATAATTTTTTAAGAAAGAATCTTCTTGTCATTTTTCATATGGGGAACATTTTATTAAAGGTGTAAATGAAATATTTGTTTTAATGATTACTATAAAAATACCTTTTACCACCATAAAGAGTAGTATTTGTTTGTATATCCCTTTACAAGTTTACATGGTCATTTTTAAGGAAAATGTATTTCTTAATATTCTATATTTTTTTAATTTAATTATTTCAAAATAAAAAATATTTTCCTTAATAAAATTCTCTATAGTATTCTAATGGTATTTGTATCCTTGATAAAATATACTGGTTTTACATATTCTTCAATAGGGATATAATATAATGAAACCATACTTATTCATTCTCTAGATGTTTATTGATTATGATGATTAAATATTGATGAAATTTATTTTCTTTCCAATGAGTTAAGCTATGATGTAATGATAAATGTTTCATGTTATTGTGTTATACATATGAATATATTATGATTATGTGATAGATTGTTATGTTATATCCCTATAATTAATTGGGTAATGATTAATATTTTATGAGATTAAAGGGTACATGTGTGGTTAGCCCAATCATAAAAGAGTGTACATGGGTGATTAGCCCAAGCCCAACAAGGGTACATGAGAGGTTATCCGAATCCCAATATAGGTACATGGGCGGTTAGCTCAAGCCTAACATGTGATGAATATCTTGGTGGGTTTCCTTGACAACTTATTATTATTATTATTCCACACTTTTTATACTACTATACTCAATATAAAATGTTCTTACTCTTATGAACATGGATCATGATAATTGATTCATTTATGATTCATTTATTATGAAATACCAAATCCTTATTCCATGATTATGATCTATGAATTTATTGGTATGAATTTAAAATTTAAATTTCATATTTTCATACCCTTACACTCATGTTATGATTATATATGATCATTGAGTAATTTCTCCCATGTTCACCATTATTTAGCATTTTATCTCACCATTTCTTAAGTTTCTTTTCCCTAGGTTATGAAGAAAAGTTTTTAGAAGAGTATGTATAAGAAGCGTACTATAGAAGAAAAATTGTGTGGGATATGTTGAATATATTTTATGAAATAAGATTATGATATATATAGTCTTAATATAAATTAAACTTTCATGGTTATGGAGTGTGTATTAATATGATATGCATTAAATATTCATATAAAATGAATTAATATTTATGTATATAATGTTTGGTCACCTAACTATTGATATTCATAAACCAAGGTGCTTCAAAATTCCTTCCTTTAAGAGAACGAAATGGACACCATCATAATTAGTTTCCTTATCTGGAGAATAATGGAAGAATATTTTTTCTTCAAGATAAAAAGAAGCTATCATAAAATTGATATTTTGAAAGCCTAATTTTTTAAACCATAATATCAAAAACATCTCCATCATGGAATGCGTTTCCATATTTATTTTCTCAAGTATCATTTTTTATATAATAATTTCAAACCACCAACTTTGATCAATATTCATATATATCATATTTTTTAATTTCTAGCAATACCCTTTTTCTTACTCACATTGAAACAATATGAAGATCATTATATTCTTCAATGTACTCTCATAATACAATAATAGTTGAATATAACTCATCAACTCAAATATTTATCCCATTAAAACTCATTTAGAAAAACTGTATAATCAGATACATGTATTTATTTTAATTCTATCGCTTCAAAGAATCATCAAAATTAATTTCCAAATTAAATATCTAGATATTCTTCACAAACAACTATTTTTCAAAAATAATAGTGAATTCTGTAATACAACAACTTATCTTTTCAAATATATTAGAAAAATAATCACCATTTTCAAAAGAAGTCAATTTTCAACTTTAATCGCATTTTAGACGGTTTTTAGACAATGAAGAGAACATTATATATGTTTTTGTTTTATTGTCATTTAATCCAAAATTTCCTCTAATAAATTAGTCATTATAAATAATTCCAATTTTTTATTTATTTGATCTCCATATCCCCTAAATCTAGGATAAAAAATTGATATTTTAAGATTAAATATTATAACCTTCTTGGTGTTTGTGATATTTATAATCTTGAAGAAAATATTTCTCATCATCTAAAATTAATTTTATTATTTAGATTCTATAAAGATAGAAATATCAAATTGTCACTCAATATTTAAGAGAAATTCAATTTCATAAATTTCCAATTTGATATATAGGTTTATATTCTTGATGGATTCCCTTATATCAAATTGAATTCACTCCCATGGTCTTAATTTTCATACATGGGTTAGGCTATGTATTATTTGACTATGTCCCTAGATTCAACTTTATGAAACTTAACTTGGGTATTTGTTACTTGAATTTAGATACATAGCCAACTTTGGATATATGAATCACAAACATGATTCATTCAGTTATATTATGGAAATCACTTATATTTATCTTCAAGTAGGTGAATTCAATTATGTGGTTCCGAATTTTCTTTAAATGAATAATTCTATTATGTGGATATTTTAGCTACATGGATTATTTACTTAGGAAGATTTTCCAAATTTTCTTTATTTCAAACTGGGGATCCTCCGATCTATTTACATGAATTATAAATGATTATCTAAGATATATAATATACAAAAATAATTACCCTCAATGCTTGATCACTCAAGTATTTATCCTTTAGCTTCATCTAGCTCTCAAACTATTTAAATATATTTTATTCATTTAAACTATATCTTGATAATATTTTTACCCATAACATATTATAACCCATCTTATTCATCACTATTTACTTTATTAAAACTTTTTAAGTCTTAATCACCTTTAGAACTTATCATAAATATGTTGAATAACTCCAAAATTTTCTAATGTAAAGGCTTATACTCAATGTTTTCCATCCAAGTCTTTAAGTATAATCACTACGAACCTCTCAATATTATTTCCCAATATGCGAGAATTAATTTTTATTTCCAATAGATTCATCTAAAAATACCCTTTACCCATAATGGATGGGAATAATCTACTCTATGTATGAGGTGTATAGTCAAATAGATCACACTTGTCTCATTGAAAACCATTGACACACATATTCACAACAAACACAAAAAAATATTAATAGAAATTCACTTACATGCATATGAAAGAGGTTAGACCATATAGACACATATGTTAATTTAGGGTTCACCAAGTCCATTAACCAAGGGTGAGAGGTGAATAAATTGTAAAACCTCTTATTTTATAGTTAATAATAATAAGAGCCAAAAATTTTAAGACTATGATATCATATAATTGTAAAAAACAACTCAAACCAAATTATTTCTCATCAATATAATTTCTAATCACTTTTCCACAAATTAATTTAACTATATTTTCCCATATATTTCAATTTGTTTTAGAAACCAAGAAAACAAAAAAATTTATTTTTGACTTTAAGTGATAATTGATTTTTAAGAAACCCCTTCTAAAAACAATCTTAGGTTTCCACTAAGATATACCTCAAATAGGAAAATAAATAGCATTTTCCAACCCTATAATAGGTGTGTGTCAGAACATGTCACCCTTATCATGGAGGTAGAATATAAAACACCAATTTAAGAGATATTTATGCCCCTTAGTTCATTAATTAAAACAATAATATTACCATTCTATGTTTATATAATTTGTTTAATTGAAAACTATATTCCACAATTTAAAATGTTCCATGGTATTATAGGAGAATATCCCAACAAGAACATTAAGGATTTCACTTTTTTATTCTCAACGTTGAAACCTAGAGGAGTGGTTGAGGAATATTTGAAGTGGATATAATTCCCTTCAACACTTGAAGGAGTTGACAGGGTGGTTTTTCCCATATCAATCCATTAAGGAAAAAAATTGTATTCTTTCATAAAGTACTACCTAAAAGTGATAATAACCTATTAGATTCATCCTTGGGATGATATTGAATAGAAAAATCACTAGAATAGGTTATATAACTCAATAAAAATATAGTTTAAAACTCTAAGTAATTTTATATAAGAGGTGAAGGTACTGGAGGTTTACATGTGGTAAGGTTTTCTGACTCATCTACATTAATCTAATATAAACTTGAGGAATTCAATTATCATTTACAAAAAGTGGAAATGGAAAAATCTAGTGAACCACATGTACTAGTAAAGGTATGTGGCTTATATTCATATCTAAATAATTTCATTGATCAATGTGTTGTGGTGCATGGAACTTAGAGCTATGTAGTTGCATGTCAAAAACTTTTAGTAGTCAAACATGGGATGGAGAATAAATTATAAAGTTCAATATGGATTTGAAAATCAACAGTAGAAAACAAGGAAACCTTACCAGTAGTAATAATAATAATACTCACCCTTTAAATAGTCATTCATATAATCATAAACATAACCAAAATACCCCCAACCACCCTATTTTCTATATAATAAATCATTTAAACAAACTTCAACATGTGGGAAATGCCAAGTATCATCACATTAGGGTTATAAAGTTGTGACATTGAAGAATGAACTGAAGGAGTTAAAGGACCAACTTGAACGTTTAGTAGAAATATATTAAAAAAACTAGAAACACTTCTGGCCTAGTCAGTCCCAAATGCCAAGGAAAATGGTTGTATAGTAACCATAACAAGTGATAATGAAATTGAACCTAAACCATACCTGAATGGGAGTAAATTAGACCTGAATATGAGAGACTCAAATTTGAAAAAATATGGACAGGTTACTGATAACCAATCTAGGGTAGAAGAAAATATAAAATAATAATAGATAGGTATAACAAGTATAAAGATTAAATATAAACGCTTAAAAAATTAATAGGGATTAAGGGATATCACCCACTCCTATTCCTATTAAAGATGATTGAATCCAAAAAAATCCAAGAGGAATAAATTAAAAGATAAATTCTGAAAATTTTCCAAAACATTGAAATCAATATACTCCTTTTAGAATATCTCAAATATATGTCAATTTTATTATAATTTCTTAAGGAACTTTTCTCCAAGTAAAAGAGTATTCAAGGGAATGAAATAATCAATTTATAAAGAAGTGTACTAGCCATTATTTCCATATAGTTTCTAACAAAATGTCAAGATACTGGGAAATTTTATATCCCTTACATAATTAGTTATATAAAATTTTCAATTGATATATGTTATTTGTTTTCCTCCATAGAAATAATGATTCATCCAATTTCCACTTCTATATAGGCAGAATAATTAAATCCCATAATATTGGTTGTGTAACTTCCAAATAGATCTACCGGTTTTCCAAGTAGAGACATAGTGGATGTCTTCGTCAAAATTTCTAATTTAATATTCCGTGTAGTCTTTTATATTATGATAGTGGAATAATATAGTTTTTAAACCCATTCACTCATAAATTTAATGAGGCCATTCCTTAAGGTAACAAAAAAATGATCAATGTTCATAAAGGAACTCTGATCATGGGATTTAAAGAAAAAACTATCCAGTTCATCATATTTGATGTTATGAAGTACACCAAGAATTACAAATATATCTTTACCCAATAAAACATTAATTAGGCTTAATCAAATGAATATATAGGTATGATACATGAAATTTTAGCTATAGGGAAACAATTAATGACTAAAAATTTAGTGGATAAGAAAGATTATCTGCAATCTAGAAAATATGTGTATAATTATGAAGAAGATGAAATATATAAATCATTTTATGTATTTGATTACATTTTTCATGATAAAGAATATAATTTTTCATCTTTTATATAGGAAAAAAACTTTATATGTATGGAATCCAAATATGATTTTATATTTTTAATAACCCCCCCCATCTAGAATTAAATACTTCACTCATTGATCTCAAATATGTGTACCTCATAGAAGGAGAAATTTTTTTAGTAATTATTTCTAGAACCATGTCCATATATTTAGTATATAAACTTATTAAACTTTTAAAGGAAAATTTTATGTAATGGTATGGAGTCTAGGTGATGTATTGGGAATTAATTCTATAATATACATACACATAATTCTCCTTAAATAAAATCCCAAACATTCAAAGAATACCTAAATAATGGTAAAACCAACCATGATAGAGGTTATGAAGAAGGTGATAGAGAATAATTTATAGTTAGGGATCAGATTTTCCATTTAATACTCACAATGGGGATGTCCGATCCATATAATTCCAAAAAAAATAGACTGACCATAGTAAGGAACGAACATAAAGAGTTGACACCTTCTAAAATACAGAATTTCTAGAGAGTGTGTATATATTATTAGAAGATAAACTAGGTCACCAGTAAAGATCATTTCCCAATTACATTAATTAACTATATTCTATAAAGATCATAAATCTTTACTCACTACTATCTTTATATATCTTTTTTCATGTTACTTTCATGTGCCCATTGCACCCAAGGATTAGAATAAAAATATATCTACATGGGCCATTGGTAACTTTATATACAAAAGGATTTCATGTATATTATATAATTCACAAAATAAATTTCAAAGGATTATGTTATGTATCTTTTTAAACTCTATTGAGGACTTCATAAATGTGTTTTTAGATGACATCACTATTTTTTGGTGATTCATTTAATCATTTCCTGAAAAATCTGGGTAGGGTTTTGAAAACATGCATAAAAAAGAATATTGTTTTAAATGTTGAGAAGTGTCATTTCATAGTGGATTGAGGAATATTTCTTAGGTTTTTTATTTCACAAAAATTCATTATTGTGAATAAGATTAAAATTGATTTAATAAATAAATTTACTTATCCATCTTGTGTGAAACATTTTAGATCTTTTTTATGACAGATAATAAATTTATAAAATATTTATTAAGGAATTTATTAATATTTCTCCTCCCCAATATAGGTTGATCTTTGAAGATACTAACTTTTTTTTATGACGATTTCAGGGAATCCTTTGATATATTGATGATCAAACTAATCACACCCCCAACAATGCACCCCCCAAGTAGGGATTTCCATTTTAACTACTATATGATGCTTACAAAAGACTTTTGGGTACATTTATATCCCCAAGGGATAAAAGCATATGTCATGTAATTAAATATGCATCAAATAAATTGGATATTGATCATAACCACTACAAAACCATTAAAAACATGTTTTTAATAGTAATGTTTTTGGAGAAATTTAGATCATATTTATTAGCAACCATGTTCACTACGTTTTTAATAATGTCACTCTATGGTATTTGATAAAGAAATTAAAATCTAAACCAAGGATAGTATAATTTATATTGTTACTAAAAGTTTTCTATGTAAATATCAAACATAAGAAGGGAGATAAAACTCAAGTGGAAGATTCACTAAGTGGTCTTCCCAAAATAGACAAAGCGGAGATTCTGGCCAAAGAAACATTAAATGACCCAATACACAGAGATATGATATATTTGGTTGAAGTAAAGGTGACCTAGTGTACTTATATTGTCATTTTTTGGTAACTTATCAAGTCCCATATCATTTTAATCTCTAATGAGTTTTTAGATTCAAAACTGAATAAATTTTTTATCATTTGGAGGATCCATATATTTGGAAAATCTATAACAATTAAATTAGAATAAATGTTTACCCATGAGTGAGATACAATATATTATTAGGTTTTAATATACTCTATATTGTGGAACCCACATTGGAACTAAAATTAATTCTAGTAATGTTCTAGAATCAATAATTTAATAGACTAATTTGTTTAAATATGCACATGAATTTTGTGAAAGGTTTGAGAAATTCCAGTTTACGAGTAACATATCTAAAATACAATAAAAGACCAAAATACCTATAAGATTTTATGAGATCTTAAAAGTATGAAGAATAGTCTACATGGGACCATTTTACATTTCATTTAGAAACTACTACTTATTTATGACAATTGATTATGACTTAAAATGGGTGGAAGGTAAGGACACCAAAATTGATGATGATAATGTTGTTTTTGATTTTGTTAGTACTAATATTTTTTATTGCTTTGGAGTTATAAGATACAGTATCAAGGATCAAGGGAATCATTTCTACAATAAGATCATGGATAATTTTATGAGGAATTATAAAGTGAACTAAAAAATATCCACACCCTACCACCCATAAAAAATGACATAAATAAAGTTTCAAATAGAGAAATGAATAACATCCAAGAGAAATATTCCAAGAAAAATAGGAAATATTGATAAAAAAATATTGGTATACATTTTATGGTATTATTGGAAAGCTTATAAATCATCTATTGTAATGAGTCCATATATGATAATTTATTTTAATTTCTATCAAATACCTATTTAATTCGAGCACAAAGAATAATACGCAGTGAGGGAGATAAATTCAGATGTAAACATGGGTAGGAAATATAGAAAAATGTAGGACTAGGATATTAAATAAATTAATAGATAATATTTTGTGAAATCAGGAACTTATAAATATATAAATTGATTTTCCTATGATAAACTGGTCTGATAGAAAGAATTTTATCTTGGGGACTAAGTGTTTCTTAATAACTCAAGTTTAAAATTGAGACCAAGTGTGGTAATGTATAAATGGTAATTTTCTTTCACAGTCACTAATATATACCATTTTAATATTGTACTAATTTTTAAAGAAGGAGACATGAACCATTTTTAATAATAATGGGAATGGGCTGAAGAAATTCATGAAAATATTCCCCAAACACCAGTGGAGGAGATCAAACTCATCCAACTTTTTTACTTGTGAGAACCATCTTGCTACACCATTAATCAATATTTGAATGATTGTATTGATACATTTAAATCTCTTTCAACTTCCAAATATGTTAAAATTCATTGAGGGAACTGAATCATTTAAATATGGGGGATGGAAACCTTGTAGTTTAGGTTTTATTATTATTTTTATTTTTTAGAATTTTATATGTGTTATTTTTTTTAATTTTTGAATCTTTTTAGAACTCCTAAGATATGTTTCTTTTCCATTACAACTTTTTAACCCATTTTAATTATTAGAAAAATATTTTAACCATTAACATAACTTATATTATTGTTAAAATGAACTTGTTTTGAAAATACAACTAAGGGGAATTCATGACAAGACTAATGAATTTTGAATCATATGACATAATGCACTTTTTTATATCTTAAATAATTTGTTGAGAGGATTCTATAATCATATTGACATATTATTAAAATTCACTCAAATATTAATATAACTAATTCATGTTTTAGTAACAATAATTTGATGAGTAATCTATTCAAAACCAATAAGCATTTAGGATCTTATTCTATATGGGATTTAATCCATCTTTGGAAACAAATACCCTTTTATAATGAACCACTATTTTGGAATACCCTAATAGTTAACCCTTTTATCCATTATAAACCATGTATGAACTTATTAGGAAGCCAAATTAGAAGACATAAATTCATATCCACCTTTCTCTAGATGATGGTGTATGATAAATGTTGGATTCAAGTGCAAGGAAGGGAAAATGGGAGAAAGAACTAGTTGTGTTGATGAATATTCTCGAGATGAAGTGAAAAATTATTGCAACATTTAAGCTATTGTTTTGTCAATAAAATAATTATAAGAATAATTATATTATGGAATATATATCATTAAAATATGGGAATGAGAGTCATCTACATTTTGATATCCAATATACCTCTCTTTTCCTCAAAAATATAAATATTCATTTAATTATAAATCTAAAAAAACATGAAAAAACAATATCATTGGAGACAATAGATAAGTAAATTATTGATTGTAATTAATTTCTCTATGTGATTACTACCCTAACCAATTAAAAGAAAACGTGGGTTTTTTTTCAAAGGGATAAAAAGGAGTTTGTTGTTTTGAACCGAAGATGCATGAACAATAAAACCTATTACAACCTTATATCCTTCTCGATAATGTTTGATGAATAAATTTATAGATTTTTCTAAATAAAGAGACTATAAATTAAAATAAAAGGATTTAAACATATAATAATTTATAGAATGGTAGATCATACACCTACCCCTGAATTAGAAGTACATCTCTTCCTTTAAGAGAAGTGAAAACGTAAAAAAATAATATATATAAAAGGAAAAAGATATAAGATATGTACAATACAATTTAAATGATAGTATTATTCTCAATCCTATCAAAACTAATATGGTGTGGAGTTGAATTAATATAATAGATGACAAAAGGGAGGGATCCATTTTTAAAGGAAACTAGAAATCATGTATTATGATTCAAAATAGAGAAAAACCTCTTAATCTACCTCTGAAGTTTCACAATAGAAACCACCAACTCTTAACACTAGAATTACCATAAATATTATTCATGATATGAAAAATTTATTAAATCATTGGATAGAGATGAATAAATTATTCAATTATATGGTAACCATCACATGAACTAGGAATGAAAAATAATTTTCTTTGAATACATTAAAGTGACGACTAACATAACTTAGAAAGGTAGTTATAAATGGTCATTGTAGAGTGAAATAAATGGAATGAACTGAATGAAATTTATATATAAAATTAAATTGAAAAAATTAATATGGATTTATAATATTAAGGAACATGATGTTTAAAATTGAAACTCATAATTAACAAGTGTTTGACTTTTTATTTTATAATATTATTTGAAGTCCACTGGTCTAGGAGTTTAATTATTAAGTGTGGGAGAATTGATAGAGTTAATTTATTCTTTATATTTGGTTTATATTTAATTCATTTCATTTAAAATTATTATTTAATTCAATTACTTTTAGGTATTATTTGGATTAATGTTTTAATTAATTATATTTTTTTGAATGTTGATTAAATGGGAAATGTTATGAAGTTAACTAATCACACTGATTTTATAGAAAAATTGAACAGATTATTATTAATATTCCTTTGTTTTGATGTTTTAAAGGATGTTTAGAATTTATTCTCTTGTATGGAGATGTTTGAAAGTACTACAAACTATTTTTTGGAAAAGGCATTTCCTTAAATGACTTTTCATAGAGCAAGTATGATATTTGTAAATTTGTGTATATTATTTGGCACTATATATAATATTTGGTACCACATATGATATTTGACTTCGAGGATAAGGTTTTGAGGATTTTATATGCATTCACTGCCGTATATGACTTTTTCGGGATCATTATACTTTGATAAGTTTTCCTCTAATATATTTGTGTGATATGACTTTGATCATGTATCTTTTCAAATGAACCTATAATAATCTCATAGTTGAATACTAATTTTAATGGAGTGTATACAATGTTGATAAATTTTTTTGATGTTTTAAAACATTAGTTGATATTTTTTATTTTCATAAGACATTTTCCCATCTCATAATATGCCTGAGATTCTCGTAATATATTTCTGTTCTAATATGATATTTGAATCCCATAAGATATTATAAATTTTGGAAAATATGTAAATTTAAAAAATTTATTATGAAATATTTTTATGATAGAAAAAAAGTTCATATGTTGCTGCTGTGATCTTTTTCAATGATTAAACATCATTATTGGTCACAAGATCATGATTTAAACCAAGGTTAAAGAAGAACGAGTTGATGGAGAAGCTGGTGGTTTCAAGTTCCATGATACAAGTTACATGTGTTTCACTATAGTGCATAAGAATATACAAATATAGTTCATAATTAAGAATATGAATAATAATACATGATTGATAAAACATTAGTAAAAAAGGAAAAAGAAGATGTGTATTTTTTGGAAGATTAAATCATGAATATAAAGGGTGATCTCCAAAAATAACGAAATATGGAATAATTTAAGAGGATAAAGGATCTTAGAGGTTTGAACTTAGGCTAATGGATAAGGAAATGGAGGATCTAAAAAGGGGAAAGGCTGAAGTAGGAGGAGTATAAGGAAACAACCATAACGTTACAAAATCTTGTATATTTAGAAAATAACTCATTTTCTTACATCCCAAATATATTTTATGTTTAGAGTTTTAGATAATTAGGCCATCACCCCTACATAAATAAATATGGCACCTTAAAGTGGACACATCTAATCATTACCCATTTTTCTAATAAAAAAATATTATAATGTAATAAGTTTTGTTTTCATGTCACATCTTTAAAATTTTCATCCTGTCCAAATTTTTCTATCTACTCATCCTTAAAACTCTATTGAAAATAATTTAAAATTTGATATGATACCAAAAATCTTAGTAAGGGATATATAAAAGAATAGAATAAACCCGTTAGTTCATGTATACCTATAAAAAATTTATCTTTTTCAAAATTAATCTTTGTAAACTAAATATACATTTTATTACCCATGAAATAAAATTTTATTCCTAATGTTTTTCATATATAATTTTATAATAAATTCTAAAGGAAAAAAATAATACTCATAAAGGTCTCTTTTAAATCATGATAAACTTATGAAAACTTTTACAAATATGATTTGACAATTTACCCTAAAAAATTAGCATATACTTTCCTTAAAATATATATTCATGTGTAACAACATGAGATCATAAGATAAAGAACATAGTATCATGAGATAACAGAAACATAGGAAATTTAGAAGAAATATAAAACATGACATAAACATAAGTCAATTATAACTTCCAAGATAACATCACATGGTGGATAGAGTCCCATAATGGATTAAGTTTACTACTTATTCCCATAAATAACATCTCATGAGTCTAAATCTTTACCCAATTCATTTTATCGTTATCTTGGTGCACCCATCATAACATTTCCATAATAATATATTCCAAAAAAGTCATTCAATTACAATTAATAGACATAATAATTACCCATCTAAAAAATGGGTTTTATAATCTTTCCTTATAAAATAATCAAAATAAATTTTATAAATAATAAATTAAAGAAATGAACATAAGGCATGTATTACCCCATTAATGGAAGGGAAAATAAGATAAGTATATTTTTTAGAGACATATATAAATAATGTAAAATTATTCCATATAAATTAAATATAGAAATAGAGTTATATATATAAATTCCATAACAAAAATAAAATGCGAAGTTCAAAGAGATCCCTCACACCCATAAGAAAAACAGTTCCATATATCTAAATATTCATTCCATTTAAGAGCTTTTTAGAAAAAATCACTAGATATTGGGGAGTATGGTTTTTATTTGAACAGAACATGGAAGTTTTCAAGGAAATCCAAATATGAAATAATGTTTTATTTGTGATTGAAAATTTGTTTGTTGTTGGTTATGTTAAAATAAAACATTCCTTTTGTATTTTGTAAAAAAAGTCAAAAATTACCATATAAAATACTTAAAAGGATTCCTTTAGAAAATATTTTAAATATAGTGAAAATTTAAAAAAAAATTAATTTATTATTAATTTATGTACATATAAATAAATAAGAAAAAATTAATAATATGGATATGGAGGAAGAGTATTTAGAAATTAAATCATTAAAATATTTAAAATGATGTTTTTAAAGTAAATTTTACCTTATATAAAAACATAGAATATTCATTTTTAAAAAATTTTTAGAAATTAAAATATGATAAAAATTACCTTTATCATCAATTGAATCATAAATGATTTTTTTGAAACATCTAGACGAACATGGACATGTTAGAAAAAGAGTTGGAAGAAAAACTTTAAAAGATGATCTTTTTAAAAGAGTGTCTCTTAACTCGAGTCTGACTCGTCATATACATTATTTACCTTCCTAAATAATAAAATTATGTTAATTATATAATTTATTATTATTTTTTTTCAATATTATTATACCTTTTATTTTATTTATTATCATGATTTATTTAACTACTTAATCATTTAAGTTCATGTCAGATATTATGATGATATTTAGCTCGTAAGTATAAAGTGAATTTGATAGGTTGATTATGGACAATGAGGTCATTATTTCATAATATAAAAAATTATAATAATGAAATAATTTTTATTTTTATACATAAATTATACTTTTAAAACCAACCACAAAATATGGTTAAAAATGAACAACATTAAAATCATTGAGACGGTAGGCCATAAGTACACATAAGTAACATTTATATTTTTCAAGGATCTTGATGGAAGAAGGTAAGTGTTATTTTATATTTATAGGAAGATAATTATATCATAAATATAATATTATTTTTTTAAATACACTTACATATAACATTCATGTGATATGGTAATGAACAATGAATCACATTGCTTCATGAAGGTGGTAATCTACACATATGCACATATGATGTTATCATCTTTCAATGAATGAAAAGGTAAGAAGATATATGATAACCTATTATTAAATAAATATAAATTTTTTCTTAAGATAATATATATATATATATATATGTTAAATAGGACATCATAAATAGTAATGAGAGGTCATAATGGGAAATAAATTACATCTATTTATGAGGCGGCAGTCTCCAGTACACACAAATGATGATTTCAATTCCCATTTTATAGAAGAGGTGATGTATGTAGGTTATGAAATTAACATAATAAAACATATGTGTAATTGAAATATCTATGTTATTATATCATCTTGGTTGAATATTATTTGAAGGTGGTGGAAGAAGAAATAAGAAAAATGAACGATTAAGAAAGATACATCTTAATTAGAAAATATATTTATGTTTTCACAAAAATTCTTCCTAGGAGGGTTTTATAATAAAAAAAGGTCTTGAATAGGTTTAAAGGGAATTAAGGAATTTATTTTATTATGTATTGGATGAACTAAAAGGTTTTTTGATTTTTGAATAAAATAGAAGAGGAGGTGTCCTTTTATAAGTAAGGGGACACACACTTTTGGAATTTCATTAGATATTAAATTAATAAAAATTTAATTTAATTGAAGAAATGATCCAAAACTAATATAATTAAAATATATGTTGATTAAGAGTTGAAATATTCCCTTATATCTTTATTTTACCCTGTGTTAACCATTTTTGACAGATATTGTGATAAAAATGTTTTTATCTTTATGGTTCAAGTTATTTACTATAAAATGAAATTTGGATAATAAATGGACCATGGTTGATACTTGAAACTATATCCAAAACAGTTTACAAAAAGTGAATTTTCTGTTTTTTCTATAACTTAAATATAATAAATGTCAAAATCAATGAAATATGGCACTAATTGGCCATATATTGGATACTTGGATGGAAATCGATGATCCATGCTCATAAAAATAGGATAAAGGTAGGTTTTAGTGTCAATTTTTAGTTGTAATCATATTATTTTTAACCATAATTACCAGATTTAACCATATCCTGGTGAGAAATATTTACTATAGTGAATATTCATGATGAAAAAAAATAAAAGGGTATTATTTACAATATTTGAGACACATGATTCCAAATATGTAATTAATTTCTCATAATTCAATTCATATAAGTTTCATAATTTAATTTAAAATTTAAACCACAAAACATGAAAAAGAATTTTTTAGGAAAATAGCTATTTAAGTATAACAATGATTTTATACCAAATTAAAGAAAAAAAAATTCATTTCTAGGACTATAATTTTATTATATTTAATCAAAAATAACTAATGAAATTTTAAAAATAATCCCAAATATAATATAAGTTTGTAAATAGTTAAAATCAAAAAATATTTTTCATTAAAAATTATTATTTTTTCACTATTCATTAAAAATAAAAAATTTTAGACAAATATCAATGTTTCACCACAAGATAATTTTGATATGCTGATTTAAAAATAGATATCATTTTTATCAAACAAAATTTTAAGAATTTATAAAAATTAATGTTAATATTTTTTTTCATAAAATGAAATAAAATGCATTTTCGAGGAATAACTATTTTTTAGGAATAAAAAGACATTACTAAAAGAAGTGGGTTATTGTATACTAAGAATTTATCAATAAATTTATATTTAATCGGAAATTTATATATATTTTATAATGAAATTAATCCTATTAATACCCCCCCATTTAATGGCTTGGTTATAAAAATCATATTTAAATAATAATATTTCATGATTAATTTAGGCTTGATGTTGCGTGTAACATAAGATATTGAACATCATTTTCTTTTTTTAAATCCTAGGGTGTTACATTATTATGAACTTTAATAAATATCACCCTCATAGTTTTAGATCAGGCTCAATAAAAAGTTCTTAACCTTTGAAAACACCTTTATTAAAACCCTATATAATAAAAATGGTTAATAAATTTTCTCTTAAAAAGAAGGAAAAAGAAATATAAATGTTATCACATAAACATGTTTCTAAATAAAAGTACATTAATGAGAAGTGAAAATATGGGCATGTAGAAAAATATTTACTGTTGAAATAATTGTGGAGAGTGATATAGATCATTCATCACAATAAAGTGAATGATCAAGAGAAAGTTAATGATGACACACCATAAAATGATGAGGTTTGAAAAAGTACATCAATTAATTGGAAATGAAGGTAATATGGTAAAAGTTTTGTTTCAAGATCCTGTAACTATATTTGAGGAATTTATTTACCATATAGATTGTGAATATAAATAAATATACATACTTAAAAAGTATAATTTCACCCTTTAATAAATCTCCATCACAATATAATATTTCTCTCTAAATTTTTGCACTAAATATAATATTTTTATGATTGAATAACTAAACTTAACTTCTAACCAATCAAATAATTACACCAAAGAATAAAAATATATTCCTCATATCATTATACAATAACCAAAATCAAAATGGTTAGAATAAGGTCAGATATACCCCAATAAAAAGAAACCCACATATAAAGAAATACAACATTAATCACTAAGGCCTAAAGAATAACATCCCAAGTTCAAATTAGATCATTTTATAAATAACCAACCTCAATATTATTCAGAATATTATTTACTAAGGTTATAACCCAAATATGCGAATCTTTTAATCACATATTAATCCCGGATAAATTTAATATTTATCTCTAAATAAAATAATTCATGCCTAATGTCTCATACAAAAATGTATATGGCTAAATCAAATATAGTAATAATTTATATAAATAACCCAAACTAACATAAATTCATAGTGAAATCATGTATTCTTCTAAAAGATAATTCAATATTTATTCCTTAAATAAAATCCCAAAATATTTTTTTAACCTAAATCATATAAGTTTTTTATAATAGTAAATTAGATCCAAAATATAATTAATTTCTTAATCACTAAATAAATTTTTAACTCCACAGTTATCTTAATGATAATAATATGTTTTAAAAGTCAACTTAATATTTATCTATCGCGTCATTTTAAACAATAAAGTTTATGCTTACAGGAAATCATGTTGGACAGTGGAAGTCATTTCACCCTTATTGCCCTTTGGTTGTGGGTTCAAGCCTTTCATACCTTCTAGATGTGACATGTTTTCATTTTAACTAAAACTATATTAGTATAATTATTATAATGTTCCTATAAATATGATGAACATCCGTAAATATAACCTAAAACATCAATGATTAAATAAATCCTAAAGGTTGTAAATACCTTTAAACTTTTGAAAAGGTCATTTTTACTCAAATAATACTTCACGTTGATCCTAAGGGTTATACATACCTCAACTCAATAAAATGTCTCCCAAAAAATAATTAATCACCTTAAAATACCATAACATAAAACCCTAAAAGAGTGTATAATACATTTAACTTATGATCAGTGTTAAACTCATAAACCCATGACTGTATCCATAACTCTTTAGTTAACCTCACATGAAAATATCTTGATCTCTAAATTTATCAAAAACTTTTCTCTCATAACAACTATAGTGATTTAGCCCTAAACATTACATAATATATTGTCATTAGACATCTATACATCCAACGACCTGAAGGACTTCAAAATTTTCTTTCATTATTGATATAGAGCCTTTTAAGGGAAGAAGGGGGAAACCCAAAGACATCATAGACTTAAAAAAATTAACCTAAAGGAAAATAGGAGTAAAACCAGACTAACTACCAAAAGTTTCCCTACCCAGCATATTATCATGATGAGAATAATTATCATTGCAATGTTAATCAGCTAGCAAGTGTCTTGTGTCAAATAACATTATCGATCAGATGGCTGGCGCCATACCCTCTCAATAACCAAATCTGACAAGCACTGCAAAGATGAACCGCCAGCTCTGAATCCTCCTCTGAGACCTGTTCCTACGATCAAGTTCGGATGCACTACTCACCTTCGAGACCAAACCATAATCATAAAAAAACCATCCACCAAACTCATATGAACTTAAAACAACACCTGATTCACTTCATCAACATTAAGCAAAACCAGCAACATAGATTCCTGAAATCATCAATTCCAACTTCAGTAAACCAACTGTAAGAAACCGAGATCATTAAGAAAACAGTCATGAAACCAAAATACCTGAACTAGTCACTAGATCCACCGCCCGAAAACTCCCTAACACCATCCATGAGAATCTCCCACCAATTTCACAAGCAACCTGAAGGATTCACCAATTTACAGATCCAAGCTGAAGGGAAGGAAGAGCAACAAGGAGGAGCAGGGGACCTCAGCGGCGGCGACATTGTAATGAAAACCTTCTACCCTACAAAAACCAAATAGGATCCTCCCCATCCGATCACTGAATCTGATTCCAACCCACACAGGATGCCCACCATGAACGCTGACTGACCACGTCAGACCAAGATGAGGAGCTAGATCTAGCCACTCCATGTCGTTGCCAAAAATTCTGAGCAGTGCCGATCCAAGAAATAGTGAGATGACGTTGCTGAAGTGGAAGATCCGTGTCAAAAAAAAAACCTCTTAGTTCATGAATACATATATAAGGTTTTCATTTTTCAAATATAAACTTTGGAATTAAATTAAACATTTTATTACACACAAAATCAGATTTTCTATCAAAATATTTTCATAAAAAAATTCATAAGAAATATTTTTAAAAAAATCATAAAGGTTCCTTTGTAATCATGAAAAAATATGAAAATGTTTTCAAAAAAATTTATACATTTAACCCTTACAAAGTAGAAAAAACTTTTATTTGAGAATTATCTCATGAGTAATCATATGGGATAATGACATCAAGAACATGGTAGCATGATATCATTACAACATAGGATATGTGGAAAAAGAAAAAAAGATGACATAAAAAATAGTCAAGGATAATTACCATTACATCATCATATGGTGTAGGGAGTCCCATAATGGATTATGTTTACTCCCTAATCCCATACATAATGTCTCATGAGACAAAATCATTACGCAATGCATTAGAAATCTATTTGGGTGCACCCATCATAACATGTGTATGAATATGGGGTTCAAAAAAATGAAATCAATCATAATTCATAAACATAATAATTACTCATAAAAAATGGGTTTCATTATCTTGCCTCATATCATAATCAAAGGATGTTTTATGAAGTATACATTTATGAAATGAACATAAACTATGTATCTCCCAAAAAAGGAAGATATAATAATCTAGGTATATATGTGAGATGTATATATATATAAATAAATATTTCAGAACCATTACATAATAATAAAGTGAGTTATATATTGAAATTTCACAACCCAAAGACAAAGGGTGGTTGGAGAGATCCCTTACAGCCATAAGAAAAAAATTTCCAGATGTCAAAATATCCATTCCATATAAATAACTTTTGTAAAATGCCCAAAAAAAAGGGAGGGATGGGTTTTCTTTGAATAAAACATGTAATATTATAAATAAATCCAAATTTCAAATAATTACTATGGTGTCGGCAAAATCCATTGATGCAGTATACATTAAAATAAAACATTCCTTTTGTCTTGTGTAAAAAATGTCAAAATGTCCCGCATAAAATACATAAAATAATATTTTTTTAAAACATTCTAAATATACTAAAAAGTGACATAAAATTTCCTTTATTATTGATTTATGTTCATATAAATACATCAATAATATAATTTTAAGAATATGGACATAGAAGAAAAATATTTATAAAATAAATCTTTAAAATATTTAAAAAAATTGTTTTTAAAGTAATGTGTCCCTTACATAAAACCATAAAAAGATTAGAATTTAAAATAATTTCAAAGAAAGTTAAATATGGGAAAAAATTACCTTTATCATACTTTTAAACATTAATAATATTTTTCTTGATACATTTTGGTGGACATGAACATGGAAGAAATAGAGTTGCAAGAGAATGTTTATAAGTGGATTTTGTTAAATGGAATTCCCTTACCTTGAGACCAACTTGCCAAGTAAATTATTTATCTTTCTAAATATAAAATTATATTTATTATTTACTTTCATAAGAAAATTTTATATTTTTATTATCCCTTTTATTTTATTTATTATCATGTTATATTCAATTACTTAATTATTTAAGTTCTTGTCTGATGTTTTTAAGATATTCAACTCATAAGTCCAAAATCAATTTGGAAGGTTAAATATGGTCAATGAGTTCATTATTTAATCATATATAGAATAATAATATTTAAATAGTTATTATTTTTATACATAATTTATTTTTTTTAAAATCAACCATGAAATATGGTTTTAAAAACGAACTACATTATAATCATGGAGACATTAGGTCTTACGTACACATGAGTAACGTTTCCATTATATAGAAAATATTATTGAGAGAATTTAAGTGTTATTTTACCTTTATATAATTACCCTTATATCATAAATATCATATTATTTCTTTAAATAAGCTTATATATACCATCCATGTGATGTGGTAATGAAAAATGCTTCATATCCCTTCCTGGATGTGGTAATCCACATGTACGCACAAACTCTATTATCATATTTCAATGAATTAAATGTTAAGATGATATATGTTATATTAATTTTATATAATTATAATTATTTTATTAATATGACATATATATAAACATTAAATTCATCATCATAATCATTTGTGAGAGGTGATGATGGAAAATGAATTACTTTGGTCTATGTGGTGATGGTCCACCATAAAAATAAATTATTGTTTCATTTCCTTTTTGATGGAGGAGAATATGTATATAGGTTATTAAAATTAACATAATAAAATCTCATTATATGTGAAATAATAATGTTTTTATATTATTATGGATGATTAATATTTGAAGAAGGTGGAATAAGAAATAAAAAACACTCGGTTAAGAATAATACCTCTTCTTTGGAAAACCTCTATAGGTTTACTCCAAAAGAATTAATAGGTGGTATATATAATTAAAAAAGGCCTCAATGAAATGGTAAGGGATAAAAGGAAGGTATTTGGGATGGTATTTTTTAATGAATATTTTTTACAAGTTAATATTTGGAATATATATAGTAATATTTTCTAAGCTAGGTATTGATACTGTGCGATATTCTGATAACCAGTGAACCCATATTGATATTATAAAAATATTATATATATTAATATCACCAAAAAAAATTCTTGAAAAGTTTAATAAATCATTAATATATACATGTATCTGAAATCTGATACAGTTATTGAATATGTAAAACTTTTTTTTACCTTGGGTGCAATATAATCTTTATCAGCATTATGTATTTTTAAAAAATATTGTCATGGGAGAAAATAGTAAATATATAAGTTTATTTTTTTGACATAATGAACTATATAACCTCTAAAAATAAACTATTGTAACAAAATCATAGGTTTTTCCTCATAACCCTAATATTGCGAGAGGATTTGTTAGAGGAGGATTTGGTGAATGACAACAGATTGATATCTTGATAGATGATCATTTCACCAAAGGATGTTATAGATATCACCAATGACATAGAACTATGAACTTAGTTTATCATAAATTGATTCAAATTTAGGTAGGATGTTATTTTATGTGTATTTATTCCACATTGTTAATCCCTTGGAGAATACAAATTAACTCCACCAATACAGTGATTCGTAGGTCGATCATCTTTACAGGTTTGGGATTATTTCTTCTTGGATTTGGGGAATTGGTTTGGATGATTATTATTATTCTTCATTTTTTTAATATAAATAAATTGAGGCCAACCCAAACACAAATGGGGTTTCTTCCCCTTTTGTGTTTCTAAAATTTCTCCAATGTTTCTTTGAATGTTCATTGTGTTCAATTTCTTTAGGCCAAGATTCGATGAATAACTGGTATTTGATCAGTTCATGGAAGATATTTGGAACAAAGGATCCATACCACATGTGTGGTTCATGATTTAGGATTTGATCGAGGTGTGATGATAAAAGTCGGTGGCTGGTGGAGGATTGATATTAGTGGTTTTAATTTTTCAAGTTGGATGTGTGATGACGGTGTGGTTCGATGAAGGTGCATCTCGACAAGGAATTTTTCAAGAGGATCAATGTCTAAATTCCAATTATCGATGATGGTAAGGATCAATTAAGGACCAATATATGTTTCATGGGTGCAATATTTGATGAAAATTACATAATTGATAGATGCGTGAAGGAACTAAAGGTTTCTAAAAATCCTAGATTACATTGAATGTAGTCTAGATATGCACTCCATGTGGGACCTTGGATATGGTGATAGGGTTTAAGAATGAAGAAAAAGGTCACATGCCATGTGAAAACTGTCACATTCTATATGACACATGGATGGTGTCTTGGTGTGTTACATGGGCACATACATGGCCAAGAACATGGGAAAAAGTAGAGAACATGTGCATATCATGGTACTTATACATGGACCTATATATAAGCATGAACACTATACATGAGCATGGCCCAAAGTACATGGGCGTAGGTAAGTGTACACATGCATAGTAAAATGGAACATGTAGAGTGAAGTACAACCTCTACACACAACGTACCCAGAGAGGACATACAATGTATTTGGAAAATTACATGATGTGTGAGATGACGTGACATGGGTAGAAAATGGATTGAAAATAAACATTGTGTACCCCATACTACACATAGTATAATCCCTCTTTGGGTGGTTGGAGTCATTTTTTTCTTTAGTATAGACCATGTTTAGTTGAGTGAGATACCTTGGTCCTTTACCATGAGGGTATAATGAATAATTATGTCCTTGACATAGGATTTTGATCCCCAATGTGGGTTCAATATCATATAGAGTTTGGTGTATCCCTCTATGAGACTAGGGTGGAATCCTATTTCATTTCCTGGTTGTTTTTATGGTATCGGCATGACCACCATGAACCAAGTGTCCATTACCAATCTAGAATGCCAATATAGTGGGGTTTGTGGTGTCCCGTTTTGGACATGGGTGTGATCCCCTACCTGGATGATGAGATCATTAGATATCTAGTGACAACATTATTAGAAATTCTAGATGAACATGTCCTCTTGGTTGAGCATCATCATAGATAGTATATCTCATTGATTGAGTACTCACAGAATGATAATTACCTTATATTATCGACAAGAATCATATGTATGGTGGAATTGGTTGATACCCCTTGAGGCTGGTTATTTTTTATGCATATATCTGTGTTATTTTTGTTTTGTTTTATGAGATGACTAATCTTGTTGATTTATGTTTAGTGATTTTTGGGTGTCCCACTAGGTATTGTTATAATCACCCCCACAATATATTTTCCTACACATGTTCTATATTATGTAGAAGAATGTCTATTTAATGGTGTCCATTGAGGTATGTGAGTAAGAAGATTTTAGATTGGGTGAGGAAGATGGAAGAGTTTACTAGGTGTTGTATTTTACAATAGCCCCCTACTCAAATATTTCTTTAAGACTTTTATCGATCTCATTTCCACTCGTTCTACTTATTGTTTTCATCATAGGATTTTCCCTAGATCATTTACAGACATTAGATTCCCCTAATGCCAATTAGAATTTTTTGTGTTGATCCTTGGATCTATCATGCGATGACGGTCCGATGTTAGGGTGGTGGCTATTTGAATGGAAGAGGATGACCAACGACGATTCTGATAATTAGGTGGGGAATTAGTGCAGTGGTTTGCAACATATTGGTGGTAGAGTTAGAATTTTGTTCATCAGAAAGGGTCATGTTCATTGAAGAGAGATTGATGGCGATGATAGGGGATTTTCATGGACTGAGTAAGGGTTAGGGTTGCCAATTTTTCTTGGTTAGTGGCTTTCCTATTTGAAGGAATTTTGTTTGAACCAAGATGAAGGAAGAGATGGTTTTCATGGATTGTCTTTTGTTGATCTTGAGGAAGTTTTCATAAAATAAAGATAGCTTGAATTTCTATGAATTTAGAACTGATAATATTGAACATTTAGAGTCTGGAAATTGAGGATTTTAGAACCGAGAACCTGGTGATCGAAGAATTCAGAGTCTGTAAATTCAAAGTCTAGAAATTGAGAAGTTCAGAACTGGGAAATTGAAAATTCTTAAAAGATGGATGATAGGAGATGTGATGGCCCTGATTGTGGTGATTATTGTCTTTTTTGTAACTCTAATTTGTGAGTATATGCATGTAATCACGATTCAAGCAAAAGGTGGTTCGAGAAGTCATACCAAGAATCTAGTGAAGCTGTTATGAGAACCAGAAGTACGGAGTCTACTTCCTGAACAGAATTTGCAGAGTCTACATCCTGAACAGAATTTGTGGAGTCTACTTCTTGAATAGAATTTACGGAGTCTACTTCCTAAACAGAAGTGCAGAGTCGACTTCTGGAGTCAGAAGTTCGCTGCCAGAAGATTGAAGTCGACTTGCTGAAGAATAAGTACGTTGCGAGAAGTTCAGAGTCGACTTCCTGAACCTGAAGTTCGTAGCCAGAAGTGCGGAGTCCTACCAAGATCCAGAGGGGTCATACCGAGAATTCAAATTCTTTGGTATCAATGAACAAAGAGGAGACTCACCGAGAATGAAGAATTTTTCATACACAAGAAGCATTGAAAAGCCATACCAATAAGTAATGAAGAGTCATACCGAGAATTGAAATGGTGTCATGCTGAAGAAGCGGTGAAGAGTCATGCCGAGAGTTGAGGTGATGATAAAGACTCAAGAAGAGTGGATCCAATAAAGTGATGCTGAATACTCAAGAAGAGTGGATTTGAGAGAAATATGTTGAGAATACAGAAGAGTGGATTCGAGAATATGATGTCAATAAGTCAGATGAGTCGATATGAGAATGTGATTTATAGAAAACTGCGTAACAAGGTTGGATGAAAAAAAGACCAAAGCTCTAAATCAAGGGAAGGGGAAGAAGATTCGAGAAGATTCTAGAAGCATTGAAAGAGTCTTAATTACTCCAAGATTTCAAGATAAATTAATATTTGGGTGAGTTTAAGTGACTGGGAAAATATTTTGGTTTCCCGCCTAATCACACTTTGGAGAACCTATAAAAGGAGATCAAGGTGGTAAGTAAGGGTGTGATGAAAAATTAGAGAGAGAAGATCTGATAATCTAGTGAGAGGAATAAGTGTTTAGGTGACATAGTTTCATTTCAGTCTCAATTAAAACGAGAATTTGATACTGGTTGAAACCGTATTGAGTTTTTCGGATTAAGAAAAATCGGATTGAAGAAACGAATTTGGAGTGAAGAATTCGGAGTGGAGATTCGCAATGGGGAATCAGTACTGGCTGTCACCGTATTGAGTTTCTTAGACTGAGGAAGACTCAGATTTAAGAATAAGAGTGAAGAATAATGTTCGGAGTGAATAATCCAGAGTGAAGAATATGGAGTGGATATTCGGAATGGGGAATTATTACTGGCTGTCATCGTATTGAGTTTCTCAGACTGAAGAAGATTTAGATTGAAGAATCAGATTGGGATAATTCGGAATGGAGATTCGGAATTTGAAGTTCATACTATAACTGATCTATCTCAAGTCCAAGGAGACCTTTCCTTTCTTCTGGGTAAGGACGTGAAGATTTGTGCTGAACTTGCTTACACTTGTGTATTTGAAAGGAAGTGCAGGTAACATAAGTTGTTACAAGAAAAGACAATTTTCCCTATTGTGCTAAGTGGGTGCACACGCACAGGAGTGATTGTTTCATAGTGCTTCATGAGTGTAAGGGTATATCCTACTAGTTATAATCCAAGGATTGTTTTCTTAGTGGATTGTATGGTGATGGATTATTTCCAACCATACCAAGGACGTAACTATTCTTATTGAATAGTGAAACTTGTAAATTGTTGTGTTCTTTTGGATGTGTGCATGTTTGTTTCTCAGCAGGGAAGTATATCTTTAATAGGAGACAAAGGTTGTTCTCATTTTAAGGGAACTTAAAAAGAGAAAAAGGGGTACCACTTATTCACCCCCCTCTCATTGGTTCATTACTCCAACTGTGTCCTTACAAGTGGTATCAGAGGCAGGTTTCCTTTGTTTTCCTTGCTGATGGAGAACCTGAATTGTGTGAACAATAAATGAGTTCCGGTATTCTATGGGAATAACTATCACATATGGAAGGATAGAATTCTACCGTATCTCATTTTTATTATTTATTAAGTTCTTGAAGCTGTAACAGTTGGGTTTCCCCCCATTGAAGAAAAGGTTCCACTTACACCTGTTGACAAGAAGTTTCTTGAGAATGATGGAAGAGCCAAGAATACTATATTTTCTTCACTTTCTGAAAGTGAATTCTTAAGAGTAAAAGGAGGGGCCACAACTAATGGTATATGGGAAAAACTGAAAAACATATATGAAGGTAATACAAAAGTCAAGAAGGAAAAACTTCAAATCTCGAGATTGAAGTATGAAGACTTGAAGATGGGAGAACATGAATCTGTTGGGGATTTATTCACCAGGGTAGAAGATATTGTTAGTACTATCAGATGTCTTGGTGAAGATCTAAAAGACTCTACAGTGGTGGAAAAAATCTTGAGGATTCTTCCTGATAGATTTGATGCGAAGGTATCTTCATTAGAAGGCAGAGACTCAGAAACCTTATCTCTTGATGATTTTCATAGCACACTCATTACGTATGAGATGAGAAGGGAAAAGGCTATAAAGACCAAGATAAATTTTGACATAGAATTATCTTTCAAGGCCATGAAGAAGGAGAAGTCTAAGAAGATCTTGATTAAAGAAGATGGTGGTGAATCTGACTCTGAAATCAAGGTATGTAAAAATATTAACGATATTTTATCCTTGTTTTCAAAAAATGTTAAAAGACGCATAGGTAAATACAAGGGAAAACTTACCTTGATGTGTTTTGAATGTGGAGGCATTGGTCACTTTGCGGATAACTGTCCTCAAAGGGAGAATGAAGGAGACAGTGATGAAGAAGAAAGAAAGACAAGAAAGTTATGGAAGAAGCAGGGTAGTAAAGGAAAGTCGGGGAAAGAAAAGAAGTTCTTCAAATACAAGAGAAAAATCTTCGTATCCATAAATGAAGAAGATGAATAAAGTGATGATGAATCTGAAAAATCCGTTGAAAATGGTGTTGAGAATACTTTCATTGAAACAGTGAATGATGAGGATTTCGGAAGCGGTAGCTCGGAAGAAGACGAAACTCAACTTGAGATGCATCTAAAAGAATAATTCAAGGAATGTTTAAGGAAGATCAGAAGGCTTGAGAAACTTAACAAAAAGTTGGAAGATGAATGTTCCTTAGTGTGAAATCAAGCTAATGTTAGAGAAGAACTTGAGAAAGAACATGAAAATTTGAATAATTCTCTTGAAGATGAGAAAAACCAAAATGATCACATGATAGTTAAGCTGAAGGAAAAAGAGGAAGAATTAGAACTCGTTCAAAAGAAGCTCTCAGAAGCTAAATAAAAAAATTTGTTTTCAAAACTCAACTACTGATGTTGGTGAAGGCTCTCAACAAGTAAATTCTAAGAAAATTCAACAAAAGAATAAAGTGTTTGCTGTGAAGAAGAAAGATGAGAAAGTTACTTATGTGGCCAAGAACAGCATTACTATGAATTCTAAAGGTACAAGGAAACCTAATTCTAACACTGGTGAAAAGCAAGAAAAATCAGAGAAGGTAGAACTCCAGCAGAGCAATATTTTTAAAAAAATAATGGTTGGGGGCGGGGGCTGAAGAAAGAGCAACAAAGAAGTATCAGAACAAAATCTTCAGAGTAAGGTACTCCTTCTATGGGTACTGTTGGTATTGTGGTGGATTCAGGCATACAAAAAATATGTGTTGGTTCAATCAACATTATTAAAATCACCCCACGAGTTATGAAAGGAAGAGATTGAGGGGGAGTCAATATCCTCAAAGGATGAAGAGTGAGAAGGTTTTGTTGAAGAAAGTTGAGAAGAATGAAGTCAAGACAGAAAATAGGTTCCAGCCTCTGGAGACGATTTGTGAAAGGTGTGAACAACCTGGACACCTTGAAAAAGGATGTCTTGTACTGTTACCGGCTCAACAAAAAGTTCTTAATTTTCTGAAGTTGAAGGTAAATAAAGAAGTGAAAGAAGAAAAAGCTCTTGTTGTTGAAACTGCTCTAAAAGTTACAAAGGAAGAACGACCTTCGATACTTGATAGTGGGTGTTCTTCACATATGACAGGAGACTTGAATTTGCTAAATAATATGAAGAAGTTTAAAGAAGGAATAGTGACATTTGGAAATGATGAATCTTTAAAAATCAAAGGTGTTGGATCAGCCATCATTGGAAAGGAAAAATTAAAGTCCAAGAAAACTCTGAATGTTGATGGGCTGAAGCACAACTTGCTGAGTTTATCACAATTGTGTGATGAAGGTAACAAATTTATCTTCAAGAAATATGGATTTATTGTGAAAAGTGAAGAAGATGGGAAGATTGTTACAAGAGGCCAACGAACCAGAAGAAATCTATTTCAAGTTGGAAATTCACAAAACTCTTGTTACATGAGCGTAGTGGTAGAAAATCAGTTGTGGCACAAAAGACTTGGACACATGTGTCAGAGAAATGTGAGGAATTTATCTCAAAGGTACAGTGTTCAAGATATTCTAGATTTTCCAAGAAGAAGATATTGGTGATGCACTACCTATCAGAAATGAAAGATTACCAGTGTTGTACATAAGAAGGTTGACATTTGTTCTAAACAACCCCTTGAACTAATACATTCTAATATATCTGGGATGATAAGAAAACAATCAAAAAATGGAGACAAGTACTTCATCACTTTCATTGATGATTTTACTCGCATTGCATGTGTTATGTTTATGAAGCACAAGTCGGATGCCCTGAAAATGTTTAAAAGCTTCAAAAGGAAAGCTAAGAAATAATGTGAGTACTCTGTGAAGAAGTTGAGAACAAATAATGGTGGTGAGTATAGAAGTAATGAATTTGAAGATTATCTTGAGAAGCATGGGATTCATCATGAATATAGTGCTCCATATACACCTCAACAAAATGGGGTTGCTGTAAGGAAGAACAGAAGCTTGGTGGAAATGGGAAGAACCATGTTGCTTGAACATGGCCTTACTCATTACTTTTGGAGGCAAGCTACAAGTACATCTGTTTATATTCAAAATCGATGTTTCTACAGGCCTCAATCAAACAAGACTCCATATAAACTTTTCTATGGAATTACTGCAAGTATGAAACATGATAATGTTTTTGGGAGCCCATGAATTATAAAGAAGAAAGGTGGAAGTAGTGTAAAATTCGAGCAGAAAGGAGAAGACAGTATTTTTCATGGATATGCACAAGAAAGAAGAGGTTATAGATTTTTTAACAAAGAAACATGAATAATTGTGGATACAGTTAATGTAAAAGTCATTGAAACTCTGGGAAAAGATAAGCATGTCCAGACAAACAAGGAATATGACGAAGATGAAGTTAACGATTCAGATAAGGACACAATGAATTGTAATCCTAATCAAGATGAAGAATCAGATTCAGCCATATCAAGTGACGAGGAAGGCACATGAAAAACATATCCAAGGCTGATGAAAAAAGTGCAAGCTCAGAATATTATTGGTGATCAACGTCACATGATTCAAACAATAAGAACAAGTAATTCTATATCACATACTTCCTTGTATTCCAAAGTGGAACCAAATGATGTTAAAGAAGCCTTTGAGCATCCAGAATTGGTTCAAGACATGAATGAATAATTGGATCAGATTGAAAAGAATGACACATGGGAACTCGTACCCAATCTTGAAAATAAGAACATTATTGGCACCAAATGGGTCTTCGGGAACAAGTTGAATGAAGAAGGTGAAGTTATTATAAATAAAGATAGATTGGGTTGCAAAGGCTACTCTTAAATTGAAGGAATTGACTTTGAAGAAACTTTTTCTCCAGTATCCTAATTAGAAACTATCCAAATCATTCTTGCTATTACTACACAACGAGGCTAAAAAATATTTCAAATGGATGTCAAATCCACATTTCTTAATGTTTATCTTAAAGAAGAAGTTTATAATGAGAAACCATGTGGTTTTGTTGTTGGGAAGAATGAAAGTTATGTGTGCAGGTTAAAGAAAGACTTGTATGGGCTAAAGCAAGCTCCAAGAGCATGGTTTTCCAAACTAGATACTTTATTAAAGGAGATGAACTTAAAGAAAGGGAGAGATGACAATAATATGTACATCAAGGAAATCCAAGATCTTTCTCTCATTGTGATTTTCTATGTTGACGAAATTATTTTTGTTAGGAATAATGAAAGAAGCTGTGAAAGGTTTTCTGAAGAAATGAAGAATGTCTTTGAGATGTCCATGTTGGGTGAAATGAGATACTTTCTTGGGTTACAAATATTGCAACAGAAGGAATTCATTTTTATCTCCCAAGAAAAGTATGCTAAGGAACTTCTCAAGAAGTTTGGCATGGAAAACTCAAAACCTGTATCAACTCCTATCTCAGTGGGAACAAAGCTAAGCAAAGATGATGAAGGAAAAGAAGTTGATCAGAAAGAATATTGAAAGCTGATTAGAAGTTTGTTGTACCTGACTGCATCAAGAACATATATTGTATTTTCTGTTAGCTTATGTGCAAGATTCCAGAGTGCTCCTAAATAATCACATCTAGTTTCTGGAAAAATAATTCTCAGATATATAAAAGGCACAACAAAATTTGGAATCAAGTATTGTGGCTCAAATAACATTGATTTATTTTGCTATTCAGATGCAGATTGGGTAGGAAATGTTGATGATAGAAGATCCATATCTAGTGGAGTGTTCTTTATAGGAAATGTTTTTGTTTTCTGGCACTCAAGGAAGTAAAATTATGTGACACTTAGTATAGATGAAGATGAATATGTTGCTACCACCATGGCCACCACTCAACTTATCTGGATAAAGACACAGTTGAAAGCTTTTTTAGTTGAAGTGAAGTTTCCCATGATCTTGGGCTGTGATAATCAAAGCACAATTAATATTACCAAGAATCCAGTCCAAAATTATCAATTCAATCATATTGACATCAAATATCATTTCATCAAAGAGCTTGTGGAAAAGAATGAACTAAAACTTGAATATGTTTCATCTGCTGAACAAGTTGCTGATATTTTCATGAAACCCTTGCCGAAGGAATCATTATCAAGATTGAGGTTTAACATGGGTGTCCAACCTCTTTCTCTTCAAGGCTAAGGTATGTTTTTCTGTCCCCTATCTCTTCTTTCCTTTGGATTGTTTTTTCAAGGGGGAGAAGTTTTTTGTATCATAAATCTATTGTTCAAAGAGATAGTTGTGGGTAAGCTGTGAACTTAGAACTGATTGTGTATGCGAACTATTTTAACTCTTTGTTGGAGTGGTTGTAGAAAATAACTTGAAGTTCTAACTGTTTGTTGGAGTGGTTATAGGAAATAACTTTAAGTTGTTTACATGATGTATGAAGCTGAAGATATATGAAGCTGAAGATTTATGAAGTTGAAGATGTCATTTTCATTACCTATGGACAACATTGTTTTCCTATCAATGATTCTTATTTACTACAATGAGTTAGACCACGTAGGCTTAGAATTATTGATAAGTAATCCATTGCGTGAGGTTACAAAGTTTGGTGATTTATGAAAACTTGGTTTACAACAAAATCCAAAGGGGGAGATTGTTAGGACCAAGCTAAAGGAAGAGATGGTTTGCATGGATTGTCTTTTGTTGATCTTGAGGAATTTTTCATAAAGGAAAGATTCCTTGAATTTATAAGAATTTGGAAGTGATAATATTGAACATTCAGAGTCTAGAAATTGAGTAGTTCAGAATCGAGAACCTGGTGATCGAAGAATTCGGAGTCTGTAAATTCAGAGTCTAGAAATTGAGAAGTTCGGAACCATGAAATTTCAAATTCTGGAAAGCTGTTTGATAGGAGATGTGAAGGACCTGATTGTGATGATGCTATGCTATTTTGTAACACTAATTTGTGAGTATATGCAAGTACTCACGATGCAAGAAAAAGTTGGTTAGAGAAGTCATAATGAGAATCTGGTGAAGCTGTTACGAGAACGAGAAGTGCAGAGTCTACTTCCTGAACAGAATTTGTGGAGTCCACTTCCTAAACAGAATTTGCAGAGTCTACTTCCTAAACAGAATTTTTAAAGTCTACTTCTTGTACAGAAGTGTGGAGTCGACTTCCAAAGTCAGAAGTTCACTGTCAGAATATTGGAGTCGTCTTGATGAAGAAGAAGTTCGTTGCGAGAATTTCAGAGTCGACTTCGTGAACCTGAAGATCATAGCTAGAAGTTCGGAGTCATACCAAGATCTATAGGGGTTATACCGAGAATTCAAAATCTTCGGTATCAATGAACAAAGAGGAGGCTCACCAAGAATGAAGACTTTTTCATACATAAGAAGCATTGAAAATCCATACTGAGAAGTAATGAAGAGTCATACCAAGAATTTAAATGGTGTCATGCCAAAGAAGCGATGAAGAGTCATGCCGAGAGTTAAAGTGATGCTAAAGAGTCAAGAAGATTGGATCCAAGAAAGTGATGCTGAAGACTCAAGAAGAGTGGATCTGAGAGAATGATGTCGAGAAGAGAGAAGAGTGGATCTGAGAATATGATGCTGAGAATTCAGATGAGTCGATCCGAGAATGTGATTCTGAGAATCCTATGTAACAAGGTTAGATCTGGAGAAGGCCAAATCTCTAAATCAATAGAAGGGGAAGAAGATTCGAGAAGATTCTAGAAGCATTGAAAAAGTCTTAATTACTCTGAGATTTTAGGAGAAATTAAGATTTTGGTTGAATTTAAGTGAGCGGGAAAATATTTTGGTTTCCCCCTAAGCACACTTTGGAGCACCTATAAAAGGAGATCAGGGTGCTAAGTAAGGGTGTGATGAAAAATTATAGAGAGAAGCTCTGATAATCTTGTGAGAAGAAGAAGTGTTTGAGTGACAAAGTTTCATTGCCGTCTCAATTGAAATGATAATTTGATACCGGTCGACACCGTATTGAGTTTCTTGGATTGAGAAAATTCAGAGTGAAGAAAAGAATTCGAAGTGAAGAATTCAGAGTGGATATTTGGAATGGGGAATCGGTACTGGCTGTCACCGTATTGAGTTTCTCAGACTGAGGAATACTCGGATTGAAGAATCAGAGTGAATAAGAATGTTCAGAGTGAAGAATATGGAGTGGAGATTCGGAATGGGGAATCAGTATTGGCTGTCATCGTATTGAGTTTCGTAGACTGAAGAAGATTCAGATTGAAGAATTGGATGGGGAAAATTCAGAATGGAGATTTGGAATGGGATGTTCGGACTATAACTGATCTATCTCAAGTCCAAGGAGTCCTTGCCTTTCTTCTGGGTAAGGAAGTGAAGATTTGTGCTAAACTTGCATACACTTGTGTATTTGAAAGGAAGTGCAGGTAACATAAGTTGTTTCAAGAAAATACAATTTTCCCTATTGTGCTAAGAGGGTGAACACACATTGGAGTGATTGTTTCACTGTGCTTTATGAGGGTAAAGGTATATCCTACTCGTTGTAATCCAATAATTGTTTTCTTAGTGGATTGTATGGTGCTGGATTGTTTCCAACCATACCAAGGACGTATCTATTCTTATTGAATAGTGAACCTTGAAAATTCCTGTGTTCCATTGGATGTGTGTGTGTTTGTTTCTCAGTAGGGAAATATATCTTTAATAGGATACAAAGGTTGTTATCATTTTAAGGGAACATAAAAGAAGAAAAAGGGGTACCACTGATTCACCCCTCCCCTCTCAGTGGTTCATTACTCCAACTGGGTCCTTACACATTCTAGTGGCACCGCTAGTTCTCATTTTCATTCTAGGGGAACCTGGTCTACATTTACTTTGTAGATCTATTTTTCTAATTGGTTGCTGATGGATTTAAGGGCATTGGATTCTACCTTGATCCATTTGGAAGTTTTTCCACACCTTGTTGTGGCTATCGGGTGGGAGACCTCGACAGAGGGATGAGTGTGATGACACCCATCATTATCCATTCATCCATTTCGATGGATGAGAACCTTGCTTAATCTTTTTCACTATTATTTCTATTTGGTTTTGCTTCATATCAGGATGACAGTGTTGTGTGTTATCACATGCACTGTCAGGTGGGAATCTTGAAAAGAGAGATAGGTGTGATGGTACCTATCATATGGTCCTCCTTCAACATTTTAGTGTGGGTTGGAAGAGTTCTTGTCTGCATTGTGTTTCCAGCATGACACCACTTCTTGGAAGGGGCGAGGTATCTCCTTAGATGGATCACAATTTTTATGGTCTTGTGGGGGGGGGGGTGATGAATTCATTTTATGATTCTTGTATTGAATTATTCTCCCCTTCTGACATTCAGGCCATTGTTAAGGTCTTCCTATCCTATTTGTTAAGGAATCTCTACCATTTTCATGTAATGGGTTCCATCTCCTCCTTGTTCCTAAAATAGGTTTTCCTTTTTTTGGTTATATAAAGGGGGCTTAACCATCAACCTTTAAAAAATGTACTTGTAACATCCCAAGTAAGTAATGAATAATAGATATTTTTATCTATGTCTATTAATGATTAAGATAGTGTTTTAGAGGCTTAAAATGAAAATAAATACAATCTTATGCATGGAATACACTAATATTCTTAAAAAATTGTTTTACTGCCTTATGATGGAAAACCCTTTTTAAATCTATTTTTTGACAATTTTATAAGCTATTTTTGTCAAAATAATCTTATTCTTTATGATTGGGACATCAAAATTTACTTTTTGTGAATTTTTGGTAATTTTCTGACAATGTTCATTTTTTTATGAATAGTGAAAAATACTGCATTTTACATCAAAACTGCTTCTTAATCTAATTTATTTATATGATTATATTATCTTTTTAATTGGTCTTAATGTGTAATCTGAAAATATTTTTACCATTTAATCCAATGGTGGTCATTGGAATCAATTTAACTTTGAAATTAGACTTAAACTGGTGTCAATCTTTTGGTACTTATTGTTTCATAAAAACACGCTATTTGTCTTAACAGTGGGAATTAATTATTAAATTAATTAATGTGACTTATATGTTTTGAATTTTTTAAAATAGACTTCATTTTTTAATTCTGAATATCAAATATAGCTTAGGGTGAATTATTGGTAATTTTCTGAAAAACTTCAATTTTTGATGAATAGTGAAACCACTAAGTGGTACTTATAAAAACTGATTTTCCGTTTAAATGAAATTTTTCCATAATTGTGTTTTGAATTTCAAAAATCCGACATACATGGTTGTCATTAAGAAGTAAAATGTGGTTCAACGAGATTAAAATAATTTTTTGGTGAATAGTAACTTATTAAGTTTTTAATCGCGATTAGTGGTAATTAGGGTAGTTTAAGGTATAAATAATGCTTTAATAATATGAAATGACCTAGAAACATGTCCCAAACTTATTGGTTGTGTCCTGGACGACCAAGACAAGCCATGGGTCAACTTGGGGACCCCATGGAGACACTTTGGTTGGGAAATGACATAAATAACTTTTTATTAAATGTTAAAAGTAAAAATGACACAAACATAATATGTTTTACGAAAACAATTTTTACATGGGGTTATAAAGATCAGATTTTTGATTATAAATAGTCATTGGAAATCTAAAAATATTTCCTACATCATACTATTTTTTTTATAATTTTTAGACTTTAAATAAATTAAATTATTTATGACATCATGATGATGCAGCGATGACCTCATTATTTAACGATTTAAATAAAATGGAAAGATAATGAAAAATCTAAAACCTACACATGGCCAAAACCAATTGGATGAGTGGATTTCGAAGACTTATCACTTTATCCTTGAATTATAGCAATGTGGGACCTTTTGAATCCGAAACTCTTTTTAAAATAAAGTAACTTATCTTTACTTTCCAAAAGTGCCCCTCCTCTCCTCTTATAAAAGGACCCCACCTCTACCTCATTTCACACACTCCTCAAGCCTTTGGCTCGGCCAAACCCTGCCCATTTACTCTCTCCATATCCCTCTCCGAATCCTAGAGGATTCCCTTTGGGCAGAATCCTTTCAAAGGAAGCCTTTAGGCTCAAATCAAAAGGAGTTACACTTTTAAAGGTAATTCATTCTCTCATGTTCATTTGTTTTATTTTGCTTCTCCAACCCCCTAAAATCTTTTTATTTACTTCTTTTGTAACAACACCAGTATCTTCATTATACTAGGATGTTGTTATAATATTTATTTGAGCTACAATCTCACACAACTACATCAAATGGTTAAAGAACATACGGTTTCCGTGGATGGAAAAATTTTGCCTCCCGAAACGATGATTGTTCAATACTCATTTAACACCTTAAAAGGTGGCCATTATGATGTCACTATTTTTATATATGATATATAATATGTTTATGTTTTCCTTAAGCTTCTGTTTTTTTTTCATTTTGGTCATACCTTTATGGTTTCCATTATGGGTAAACAAGATATCTTCATTTTAGGAAGTGCGGACTACCGCCCCCTGAAAGTGATTTGATTCGTTAATACCATATGTGGGATGTGTAAAGGATAAAGTTAATGATATTATATATGTTATTATACTGGAATTAGAATATACTCTTATATCATTATGATTCCATTCCAGAAAATACGAAATAGAAATGGAAGTAGCGTTCATGCGTACATATGGCTTACCGTCTCCATGAACGGTGCATTTCATTTCTTACCTCTAAATGTGATGTAATATTATAAATACATGTATATGATGAATATATATGATATATATGTTATCCAAATCATTAATATCATTCTGGATATAACAAACCTTTGACCAAATTAACAACATGTAAGTGTAAGAAGTCTATTTTTGACTTAAGAACCAAATACCGAAAAAATGAACATTATTAACTTAAATGATTACATGATGTTCATAACATGGTATAAAAGGAATAATGAACTTGAAAAAGGTTCATAAGAAATTATAGATTAAATCAAGTTTATTATTCAGGAGATTAAAGAACGGTCGGGTCAAGTCGGATACGAGGTATGGGACTTCGTCTCAATCTCCTTTCATTGAGGCATATTTTATTTTATACACAACTTTATTTTATATGGTGTATAAACCCCTTTGACTTTTACATTTATTCAAAAGGAATCTTTTTTATACGAAGCGTTTACTAAACGACAAAAGGGAGTGTTTTTGTCGTACGTATGCGGCGACAACGACTTTTCCGCCGTCGTGAACGTTATTTGAGTTTCGGCTTCCTCTACAAGCCATACCTTCTTTTTAAAAGAAAAAAAAATACCATGTTTTACTTTTCTTTTATTTTGGTATTGAAAATGGTTTTCACAATTTTTTTTTTCTGTTGTATTGATATCTTGTGATTGAAATGTGGAAATGTTATGTTTCCTTTATGCATGTTTTATGTGATACGATTATATTATGGTTCTTGTGCATTATTATGAAAACGGGTGGTTCCGTGATAAACTAAGGGCGGGTGAGCCCGATATAGCTCTCAAATGCATTGGGTAATGCGAAGGAGTGAAATGTTAAGGTTTCTCTGAAGAGATTTTAGGGAATATACTGTGATGGGTATTCCAAACGTAACCAAGAGGGTTACTCCCTACGTAAGAATGTTATGAATGCCTCAAGTTACCTTTATGTCTTAAGATTTATATGATTTATTCATGATTTGATGAGGTATGATAAAGTGCTTATGTTTTATGGGTAAAGTATGATCTCATTATTATGTATATGTGTACCCATGTTTCCTTTCCATGTTTTTATAACCCATACTGAGCTTTTTATGCTCATCCCAAGTTTTTTTGAAATGTTTTCACAGGTCAAGGGAAAGGTACATGATATGATGATAGTGTCAAGGAAGTGTCAAGAATGAATCCATGTTTTATTTTAAATATGTTTCCATTGATGGGAATGAAGAATACTATCTTTATGTAACCACTTTGTTTATATGTGGAATGTAATGCAAGTTTTATGATCTAATTCTCTAAAACTCTAAACCCAAAAAGATCCTCAATGTGTTATCTTGTAATAACTCAAGATTAAGTAAGGTTTAAGGCTGGGGCCTTATAGTTGGTATCAGAGGGAGGTTTAGATAACTTTAGGAGATAGAATTATATTAAATGATTATCCAAAAATATTTTTTTTGAAATGATATAGCATTTAAAGATTACCATGTTGCTTCATCTAAGACATGTTTGTTCAGAATGGTTTTTTGCAGAGGAAACAGGGAAGCAGTGATAGGAAGGCATATAGAAGGAAAAAACCTTCCGAATTAGCATCCTGAGATGGTTGGAATTGGAATTGAACAGTTTGTTGCAGTAATGGCGCAGTTGACTCAGGCTATAAATGGTGGTGGTATCCATGCACGAGATCAGCCAGATCAACCGCAGAGGAACATGTCAGTGGTGGAACATTTCATGAGGCAACATCAACCATCATTCAGAGGATCATATGACCCTGTGCTAGATGAAGGGTGGATTAAAGCACGGGAGAAGATTTTTGATGTCATGGGGTGTTCAGACAATCAAAAGGTTAGTTTTGCTATTTACTGTTTGGAGGGTGAATCAGATCAGTGGTGGTCTATGGTTAAAAATATCAGGGACGCCGATGAGATTGATGCTCTTGACTGGGATGAATTCAAAGGTATGTTTTTTGAGAAGTATTTTCCTAAGGCTGTTCGACTTAGGATGGAAAAACAATTCTTGTAATTGAGGCAAGAGGAAGACTCAGTGGATGCCTATGAAGAAAGGTTCACTTGATTGGCAAGGTATGCTCCAAATTTTATCCGAGACCTTGATAGTAAAATCAATCGTTTTTACTCAGGATTAAAGCCAAAATATCGAAGGGCATTAGCTTCTCGTGAGTTTAAAAGTTATGAAAAGCTTGTTCGATGTGCTGAGAAGGTGGAAATGGAGTTTGCTGATGATCAAGTGTTCTATAAAAACCAACAAAAGAAGAGACCGAGGTGGCATGAGAAAGGTAAGAATTCTTCAAAAAAGTCTGATGGTAAGAAAACTAAGTTTCCAGTTTGTGATAAATGTGGCAAAAGGCATGCTGGGGAATGTCTTCTGAATTCTGGAAAGTGCTACCGATGTGGTAAGATGGGACATAAGGCTCGTGATTTCACTGAAAAGGATCAAGGTGAAGGTAAGAACAAATTTCATTTACAGTTAGTGAAATGTTATAAGTGCAATGAGATGGGTCACTATGAAAACGAGTGTCCGAAAAAGAGCTTGAGTGATGGGAAGTAGTTAGACTACAAGCAGAAAGGGGTGGTGAAATCCTTTGCAACTACTTCAGCAGATGTCGGGCCATCAAATGAAGTTGTATGAGGTACTTTGTTTTTTCAGATTATGCCAGTGTGTTGTTTGATTCGGGGTCTACACATTCTTTCATCTCTGAAACCTTTTCTAGTAAAATGGGAATACCATCTCAAGAAATGACTCCTGAACTTTTGGTAAAAACACATTGGGGAAATGTTGAGGCAAAAAGAATTTATAAGAATCTTCCTATCCTTATCTGTGGAAAGAACCTAGTTGAAAACCTTATTGTTCTACCTTTAGTAGAGTTTGATGTTATCCTGGGTATGGATTGGATCTCTATTTACCCTGATAAGATTGATTGTAGAGCTAAAGAAGTTTCTTTTCAGAAATACTTTCTGTTTGTTTACAAGAATGAACCCTTACTTTTGATAACATATCAAGAGGCTGAGAAACTTGTAAAAGATGGAAATGAATGTTACCTTGAACACGTCGTTGAAAATAAAGGAACTGTTCAGATTAATGATGTGCCAGTGGTAAATGAGTATCTTGATGTTTTTCCTGATGAGTTTCCTGGAATAATACCAGATTGGGAAGTTGAGTTTACTGTTGACTTAGTTCCTGATGCTAAGACAATTTCAAAACCCCCTTATCGAATGGCACAAATTGAACTTTTAGAGTTGAAGGAGCAATTGCAAGATTTATTAGAGAAAGGTTTCATTAGACCTAGCACATCACCATGGGGTGCTCCTGTTTTATTTGTTAAAAAGAAAGATGGTTCTATGAGACTTTGCATTGATTATAGAGCCTTGAATAACATCACTATTAAGAACAAATATCCTTTGCCTCATATCGATGATTTGTTTGATCAGCTCCAGGGAGCTCAGTTTTTTTCAAAGATTGTCCTGAGATCGGGGTACCATCAGCTGAAGGTAAAGGAGGCAGATATTCCGAAGACCGCGCTCCGTACGAGATATGGCCGTTATGAATTTTTAGTAATGCCTTTTGGGCTAACCAATGCACCTGCTGTATTCATGGACTTAATGAATAGAATTTTCCATGAGTTCTTGGATAAGTTTGTAGTGGTTTTCATTGATGATATTTTGGTGTTTTCTAAAAGTAAAGAGGAGCATGAAAGACATTTAAGGGTTATCTTGCAAACCTTAAAAGAAAATAAACTGTATGGGAAATTCAGCAAGTGTGAGTTTTGGTTGCAACAAATTTCTTTCCTCGGTCACATTGTTTCTAAAGATGGAATAACTGTTGATCCTGCAAAAACAAAAGTTGTGGAAGAATGGACAAGACCCACAAATGTAACCGAGATTCGTAGCTTCCTTGGTTTGGCGGGCTATTACTGAAGGTTTGTTAGAAATTTTTCACGGTTATCTAGTCCAATGACTAAGCTAACTCGGAAGGGTGTTAAGTTTATCTGGACAAAAGAATGTGATGATTGTTTTCAGTAATTGAAAAGAAGATTGGTGAATGATCTAGTTTTGGCACTACCTTCTAGGAATGGTGAGTTTGTTATATACAGTGATTCTTTATTGAAAGGACTTGGTTGCGTCCTAATGAATAATGATCAGGTAATTTCTTATGCTTCACGCCAGTTTAAAACTCATGAGGTAAATTACCCTACACATGATTTGGAACTAGCTGCTGTTGTTTTTGCTTTAAAAATTTGGAGGCATCATTTGTATGGAGTAAAGTGTGAAATATATACCGATCAAAAAAGTTTAAAGTATATATTCACTCAGAAGGAATTGAACATGAGACAAAGGAGATGGCTGGAATTAATCAAGGATTATGATTGTACAATTCATTACCATCCGGGAAAAGCAAATAAAGTGGCTGATGCTTTGAGTCGAAAAAGTAATGCTTCATTAACAATGTTGCGTTTGGAATGTGATCATTTGGTTAAGGATTTGATGAACTTTGGCATAAAAGTTGTTGGTGCAGGAAGTACTTCTGTTTTGTTTCAGGTATCAGTGAGATCTTCTCTATCAGATAGAATCAAGCAAGCACAGAAGCAAGACAGTGAGTTGCAGAAAAAGGTAGAGCTGGTTCAGAAAGGTAAGTTGCATGAATTCAACATTGATAATGATTGCATTTTGAGATTTGGGAAGAGATTGTGTGTGCCTTGTGATTAACAGTTCAAGAGAGAGTTGTCATGTGAAGCTCATAGTTCTCCGTTTTCAGTTCATCCGGGCAGTACTAAGATTTATAGATATCTGCGGGAGTATTATTGGTGGGATGGAATGAAAAGAGATATTGTTGATTTTACTGTGAAGTGTTTGACTTGTCAGCAGGTTAAAGCAGAGCGACAGTTACCGAAAGGGATGCTTCAGCCTTTACCAGTGCCAGAGTGGAAATGGGAGAATATATCCATGGACTTTGTTGTGGGATTACCGAAGACATCTCGAGGTAATAATGCAATCTGGGTTATTGTTGGTCGCTTGACCAAATCTTCTCATTTCCTTGTTATACGAGATACTTTCTCTCTAGATCAACTTTCCCGTTTTTATCTTAAAGAGATAGTCAGGTTATATGGAGTTCCTCTCTCCATTGTATCGGATCGTGATCCCAGGTTTACTTCTAACTTTTGGAAAGGCTTTCAGAAGTCATTGGGTACTGAATTAAATTTTAGTACAGCTTTTCATCCTCAATCAGATGGGCAGTCAGAACGAACAATTCAGACATTGGAGGATATGCTACGAGCTTGTTCTATGGATTATCATGGAAGTTGGGACCAACATCTTTCTTTGGTTGAATTTTCATATAATAACAGTTTTCATTCCAGTATACAGATGGCACCATTTCAGGCATTATATGGGAAGCAGTGTCGAACTCCAGCTTTCTGGGATGAAGTGGGTGAAAGGAAGTTGATGGGACCAGTATTGGTAGAAGAGATGGCAGAAAAAGTTCAGCTGATTCAGAAACATATGAGAACAGCTCAGGGCAGGCAGAAGAGTTATGCGGATAACCGGAGGAAGGATCTATCTTTCGAGGTAGGTGATCATGTTTTCTCCAGGTTTCTCCCTGGAAAATTGTGATGAGATTTGGTAAGAAAGGAAAGTTGAGTCCAAGGTTCATTGGACCATATGAAATTCTGGAGAGAGTTGGATCAGTTTCATATCGAGTGGCTTTATCTCTGAGTTTATCCCAGGTACACAATGTTTTTCACGTTTCGATGTTGAGAAAGTGTATGCCAGATCCATCTCATGTTTTGAGTCCAGAAGTAGTTCAGCTGGAAGAGAACCTATCATATGAGGAACAACCAGTCCAGATTCTTGACCACAGGGAGCAAGTGTTACGGAATAAGGTGATTAATCAGGTAAAGGTTTTGTGGAAAAACTACATGATTGAAGAGGCAACATGGGAATCTGAAAATGAAATGAGGGATAAGTACCCCCATTTATTTGATAAGTAAATAAATTGCGGGGACACAATTTTCAAAAGGGGGGAAGGATGTAACATACCAAGTAAGTAATGAATAATAGATATTTTTATCTATGTCTATTAATGATTAAGATAGTGTTTTAGAGGCTTAAAATGAAAATAAATACAATCTTATGCATGGAATACACTAATATTCTTAAAAGATTGTTTTACTGCCTTATGATGGAAAACCCTTTTTAAATCTATCTTTTGAAAATTTTATAAGCTATGTTTGTCAAAATAAACTTATTCTTTATGACTGGGACATCAAAATTTACTTTGTGTGATTTTTTGGTATTTTTCTGACAATGTTCATTTTTTTTATGAATAGTGAAAAATACAGCATTTTACATCAAAACTGCTTCTTAATCTAATTTATTTATATGATTAGATTATCTTTTGAATTGGTCTTAATGTGTAATCTGAAAATATTTTTACCATTTAATCCAATGGTGGTCATTGGAATCAATTTCACTTTGAAATTAGACTGAAACTGGTGTCAATCTTTTGGTACTTATTGTTTCATAAAAACATGCTATTTGTCATAACAACGGGAATTAATTATTAAATTAATTAATGTGACTTATATATTTTTAATTTTGTAAAATAGACTTCATTTTTGAATTTGGAATATCAAATATAGCTTAGGGTGAATTTTTGGTAATTTTCTGAAAAACTTCAATTTTTGATGAATAGTGAAACCACTAAGTGGTACTTATAAAAACTGATTTTCCGTTTAAATGAAATTTTTCCATCATTGTGTTTTGAATTTCAAAAATCCGACATACATGGTTTTCATTAAGAAGTAAAATGTGGTTCAATGAGATTAAAATAATTTTTTGGTGAATAGTAACTTATTAAGTTTTTAATCGCGATTAGTGGTAATTAGGGTAGTTTAAGGTATAAATAATGCTTTAATAATATGAAATGACCTAGACACATTTCCCAACCTTATTGGTTGTGTCATGGCCGACCAAGACAAGCCATGGGTCAACTTGGGGACCCCATGGAGACACTTTGGTTGGGAAATGACATAAATAACTTTTTATTAAATGTTAAAAGTAAAAATGACACAAACATAATATGTTTTACGAAAACAATTTTTACATGGGGTTATAAAGATCAGATTTTTGATTATAAATAGTCATTGGAAATATAAATTTTTTTCCTACATCATAGTATTTTTTTTATAATTTTTAGACTTTAAATAAATTAAATTATTTATGACATCATGATGATGCAGCGATGACCTCATTATTTAACTATTTAAATAAAATGGAAGGATAATGAAAAATCTAAAACCTAAACATGGCGAAAACCAATTGGATGAGTGGATTTATAAACCTTATCACCTTATCCTCGAATTATAGCAATTTGGGACCTTTTGAATCCGAAACTCTTTTTAAAATAAAGTAACTTATCTTTACTTTCCAAAAGTGCCCCTCCTCTCCTCTTATAAAAGGCCCCCACCTCTACCTCATTTCACACACTCCTCAAGCCTTTGGCTCGGCCAACCCCTGACAATTTACTCTCTCCACATCCCTCTCCTCATCCTAGAGGATTCCCTTTGGGCAGAATCCTTTCAAAGGAAGCCTTTAGGCTCAAATCAAAAGGAGTTACACTTTTAAAGGTAATTCATTCTCTCATGTTCATTTGTTTTATTTTGCTTCTCCAACCCCCTAAAATATTTTTATTTAATTCTTTTGTAACAACACCAGTATCTTCATTATACTAGGATGTTTTTATAATATTTATTTGAGCTACACTCTCACACAACTACATCAAATGGTTAAAGAACATACGGTTTCCGTGGATGACGAAATTTTGCCTCCCGAAACGATGATTGTTCAATACTCATTTAACACCTTCAAAGGTGGACATTATGATGTCACTATTTTTATATATGATATAGAATATGTTTATTTTTTCCTTAAGCTTCTGTTTTTTTTCATTTTGGGCATACCTTTATGGTTTCCATTATGGGTAAACAAGATATCTTCATTTTAGGAAGTGCGGACTACCGCCCCCTGAAAGTGATTTGATTCGTTAATACCATATGTGGGATGTGTAAAGGATAAAGTTAATGATATTATATATGTTATTATACTGGAATTATAATATACTATTATATCATTATGATTCCATTCCAGAAAATACGAAATAGAAATGGTAGGAGCGTTCATGCGTACGTACGGCTTACCGTCTCCATGAACGATGCATTTCATTTCTTACCTCTAAATGTGATGTAATATTATAAATACATGTATATTATGAATATATATGATATATATGTTATCCAAATCATTAATATAATTTTGGATATAATGAACCTTTGACCAAATTAACAACATGTAAGTGTAAGAAGTCTATTTTTGACTTAAGAACCAAATACCGACAAAATGAACATTATTAACTTAAATGATTACATGATGTTCATAACATGGTATAAAAGGAATAATGAACTTGAAAAAGGTTCATAAGAAATTAGAGATTAAATCAAGTTTATTATTTAGGATATTAAAGAACGGTCGGGTCAAGTCGGATACGAGGTATGGGACTTCGTCTCAATCTCCTTTCATTGAGGCATATTTTATTTTATACACAACTTTTTTTTATACGATGTATAAACCCCTTTGACTTTTATGTTTATTCAAAAGGAATATTTTTTATACAAAGCATTTACTAAAAGACAAAAGGGAATGTTTTTTTTGTACATATGCAGCGACAACGACTTCTCCGCCGTCGTGACCGTTATTTGAGTTTCGGCTTCCTCTACAAGCCATACCTTCTTTTTAAAAGAAAAATAAATACCATGTTTTACTTTTCTTTTATTTTGGTATTGAAAATGGTTTTCACAATTTTTTTTTGTGTTGTATTGATATCTTGTGATTGAAATGTGGAAATGTTATGTTTCCTTTATGCATGTTTTATGTGATACGATTATGTTATGGTTCTTGGGCATTATTATGAAAACGGGTGGTTCCGTGATTAACTAAGGGCGGGTGAGCCCGATATAGCTCTCCAATGCATTGGGTAACGCGAAGGAGTGAAACGTTAAGGTTTCTCTGAAGAGATTTTAGGGAATATACTGTGATGGGTATTCCAAACGTAACCAAGAGGGTTACTCCCTACGTAAGAATGTTATGAATGCCTCAAGTTACCTTTATGTCTTAAGATTTCTATGATTTATTCATGATTTGATGAGGTATGATAAAGTGCTTATGTTTTATGGGTAATGTATGATCTCATTCTTATGTATATGTGTACCCATGTTTCCTTTCCATGTTTTTATAACCCATACTAAGCTTTTTATGCTCATGCCAAGTTTTTTTGAAATGTTTTCATAGGTTAAGGGAAAGGTACATGATATGATGATAGTGTCAAGGAAGTGTCAAGAATGAATCCATGTTTTATTTTAAATATGTTTCCATTGATGGGAATGAAGAATACTATATTTATGTAACCACTTTGTTTATATGTGGAATGTAATGCAAGTTTTATGATCTAATTCTCTAAAACTCTAAACCCGAAAAGATCCTCAATGTGTAATCTTGTAATAACTCAAGATTAAGTAAGGTTTAAGGCTGGGGCCTTATAGTACTTACTTCCATTATATAATGTGTAATATTTGTTATTCATGCATTGGTATTATTTTATTAATTTATATCCACTTATAGGCTTGGATTTGTGTGTATGTGATCATGTATTTTGGATAAGACCTCCCATGTGTGATATATGTCCACTCAGCACTGGCCACCAGCCCCTATCCTACTAAAGGTGGTCTTGGGGTAGTGACACTCAATTTATCACTAGCCAGGTAGGCCATAGTTGGTCAGGACCTGATATAGTGGTATTAGAGGACTTAGTTTAACTTTAGGATCAAAGTATAGTTTTTTGTCTTGATGTGAGATAGGTTTGAAATTTATTAAAATAGTGTTAAAGTGTTTCGGGATCCACATTTAGGATAGGGACTCTAGTATCAGTTTGGTGGAAAACATATCTCTTTACTAGGAATCGAATAGCCTTCTGGTTGACTTAGTTCATATAGAAACTGGTTGCAAGAGAAAACATTTGTACATGCATCATATGGGAATGTTTTGTGGTTTCTGTGTCATTCTTGAGTTATCTCCCTGGATACACTCACTAAACTTTGTGTGAATTATTTATTTTAGGATGCCTATGAAAAGATATCCGACCATGATTCCACTATGTTATCATAAGGATGATTCGTTGAGTGATGAGGATTTAGTACATGAGATTGTAGAGCAGGGGTACCTCCATGTGGTTTTCTATTTATGCCACCACCTATTTACCAATAGTTATCACAATAAATAATGGCTGAGGATACACATAGAATGAGTGCACTACATATAACAACCTTGCTCTTTATTACACACTTAAAAATGATTTATTACATAAATTTGCACATAATACAAATCTTAGGATCGATAGTTCCAACGTTTTTGGTTTTTAAGAACATTACATAACAACTTAAAACATAAAATACACATCCTTATTGAAAACTTTTTTAACATGACCACAACATTATTTCGTACTAATCATTTCATGGGATAACCTAAGGACATTCATAAGAAAAAGGGCCAGCTATAAAGCCTAGTAATGGAGTAAACAAGTAATAACATGAATAATACAGTACATGTTAGGAAATAGGCATATCAATAAATCATAATAGAAACATGAACATAAAGGCATGATATAGCATGATTATCCTAACATGGCTATGTGGTAACAACATTTAACATGATATTAGTTCGAGCCAAGGATCATTACACATGTATCATGAGTAAAACCTCATTGAACATGAATTACCATGAGTAAACCATCATTTCACTTGATGTATCATGATACCATTGTTTACCAAATGCATTAGAGTGCTATTAAGGTGTACCCTTTCTTAATCATTTAATTTCATGCATAAGTGTGCCACATAGATCATACAAAATGGATTCATTAAACATAATAATTTTTCCAAAATAAAGGAATGTGGAATTCATAAATGAAACTCTATAATCAATAAGTAGATGTGAATAAAGGTGAATACCCTTGATAGAGAAATGTGTATGGTATTCACTACACAATGACTTTGGATTGGAAAAACATAGTGTAATTTCACTAGCATAACAACATGACATAAGAATTCATAAAAATGGTTGATGAGAGAGAAAGGGGTATCTAACCATATGTACATGGAATGGAATGTAAGGGGGTAATATATATACTTCTCCCAACATATGTAATTGAATTTAGATTCATAATATAAAATAATTTCTTGAATGTAAATGAAGAGAGAGAAATCCCTTACAGAATTTTTGCTAGGTAATGGGTGTACATGATAGGAATTAATGAGAAAGAAAAGGGGTCTATCATCATCCAATAATAAGGAGGTCAGTATAGTGTAAGTTAAAAATCATACCCCAAAATTTTTAATTGATATGACAAGGGTATAGAAATATAAATAAACTTGGACAAAAATGAGAGGAAGAAATCCATTACTTGGAAGTTTGATCCCAGAGGCTTGGGAGAGGATTAAGAGAGGCTTATAAGGAGATTGAAGATCCCTGACAGGTTTCTAGAGAGATGAGTGAAGGTTTTGGTTGAGATCCAAATGGTTTTTTAAGAGGAATGGGATATTTAGTGGATTAATATAAGAAATGAAAGGGAATTCTTTAGTATTTAGGTTTTGGACACCACACATTAAACTAATCAAAACCACAAACCATCCCTTGGTTTTTCCCATGGTTTTTGAAAAAGGGGAGTGGACAAATTTTCTTTGTAAGGCCAATGACCGAACTCCTTAAAATATTAGCCTTTCTTTTGTGGAGGTGAGTCCCACTCTCAAGGAAATCATTTTAAATTGTTAAAATGTTTTATAAGTTTTGGAGGGTCTACTAAGGATTTTAAAAAAAATCAAACTAACCTAAAATAACATTATTTTATAGGGAAAACATATATAATAAAAAAACATATTTATGGTATTTTATTATATCCCTATTTTTCCATTATGATGACATAAAACACATTATATATTTAAACAATATTTAATTTTAACCCAAAAATTTTACTTGCTTAGAAAATTAGGAAAAATTCACCATTGGATAATTTTGAAGTCATGATTCCAGACATAATATTCATTTTATCTAAATATTTTTATAAATATTTGAATTTTTACTTTTAAAATAAAAATATGCATTTATCGAAAATTAATGGGTTTTGACAAAATCGTCTTTAAAACCTTAATAAAAATTAAAATTGTATTCACAAAAATTATAATATCATTTATATTTAATAAAAATTAATTTAGTACTAATATTTTTTAAAATATTATTTAATTCAAAAATCTATTAATTCATCAAAATAGATTTCTTAATTAAATTTAAATATTAATTAAAAATACTATTTATTCTTCATAAACCATTTACAAAGTAATAATAATAAAATGAATGTATATTATTTTAAAAAAATAAAGTACATAATCATATGGCTAGGGTCTTGTTACATAACCCCTTATAATATTCACATATGACCTAAGGGTAAGGTGTGAAATGGTGATAGTCTCTTGGGGTGGCTTGGATAACATCTGTTGGTTGGTAATCTCTATCAACATATACTTCTCCCATAGGTGGTTCAATTCAATATTAACATGTCGAAACTCAGGTTGGGCTTGGACAATAGAGAATCCTAGTGATGCCACCTCCTTTTTGAGCTCTAAAAAATGGTCTTCATAGAAAGAAATTCTACTATATGAGGTCATTACTTACTTTTTCTGAGTAAATTGGATTTTTTAAAGCCCTATATTTATACAAATAATGTGATCATAGTTCAAAGATGATATTAGAAACAATAACAATTCTTAATGGTATTTAAAATTCCAAAAACATAAAACCAAATAAGTTCCTATATTTTATACAACCATTTTAAATAATAATACATTTAATCAGATCAATATTAATTTTAATTAGTTAGAGTTTGGGTCATTATAATCTTCCCCCCTTAAGAAATTTTTCCGTTGAAATTTTATTTTCCCACACTAAAATAGATGAGGGTAACTTTGCTTCATCACTTCCTCTGATTCCCATGTTTCTTCATCCAACTTTTGGTTTCTCTACAACACCTTGATGAGGGGAATAGTATTATTTCATAGAACTTTTTCTCTATGATATAATACCTTCACCGATTTCACTTTATAGAAGAGGTAATTCTCAAATGGTACCACCTCTGGATTGAGTACATGTGATGGGTCGGGTATGTACTTCTTCAAGAGTGATACATGGAATGCATCATGTACTTGAGATAGATTCGGCGGGAGTGCTAGTCAATAAGACACTACTCTAATGCGATCAAGGATCTCAAAAGGGCTGATGTACCTAGGACTAAGATTTTCCTTCTTCCCAAATTTCATAACTCTCTTCCATGGTGACATTTGGAGGAATACAATGTCTCTAACTTCAATATCTAGGTCTCATAGACGATTCTTAGCATAACACTTTTATCAAATATGAGTATCTTTAATGTGCTACTGAATGGTCTTAACTTTATCCACCATTTCTTCAACCATTTCTAGACCAAATAGATTTCTCTCCCCAAGTTCATCCTAACATGTCAGTGTTCTTCACCTCTTCCCATAAAGGGCTTAATAAGGAGCCATCTGAATGCTTGAGTGGAAACTGTTATTCTAATAGAATTAAAACTGGAGAATATGTTGATCCTATCATCCCTTGAAGTCAATTTATCAGGATCTCAACATGTCCTCAATTTTTTTGGATAGACCACACATATTGGCCATCAGTTTGAGGATGACAAGATGTAATGATGTTCAAATCAGTATTCAGAGCGTGTTGGAGACTCTTACAGAACTTAGAGGTGAATCTTGGATCTAGATCAGATACAATTGATAGTGTCACTCCGTGTAGCCTTACTACTTCTCTGATGTATATCCGTGTTAGTTTACCCAACGATAAATAATCCCAAATTGTAATTAAGTGTTTAGTCTTTGTAATACAATCCATAAGAACCCAAATACCATTATTTTTTTTGGATGTATTCCGAAGTATGACGAAAAATTCCATGGGGTTTTCGCCCATTTCAACATTGGCATGGTTAACGATTCTATCATACCCTTAGACTTATACCTCTCAGAATTCACTTAATGACATATTAGGAACATTGATGTATACTCAGAAATATACTTCCTGATGTTATCCCACCAATAATTCTCTCGGAGGTCTCGATACATCATTGTGTTTCCTGGGTGAATGGAGATATTCTAAATAGTGCATCATCCAAAATTTCTTTCTTTAACTCTGTATTTTATAGAACACACATTCATGACCGAAATCTCACAATTCCTTCTTCATTAACAATGAACTCTTAGGATTTACCTTTTTTTGATAGTTTTCACTTTCTTCTAAATTACCACATCATTCTTTTGAGAATCCATAAACCTTTCCAAAAGGATGGTAAAGAAATAATTTATGAAAGGATTGATGATTTTCCATTCATTATGATTACCAAGTCCATCTTCATCAAATCTAAGAATATTGGATCCTTATCAATTCTCATAAATGATAGAATCACTGGGTCCTTATACTTAAAGCATCTTCCACCCTATTCTCTTTCCAATGGTGGTAATGGATTGAGAAGTTGTAGTCATTGATCATCTCTAACCATATTCATCTATGCATATTCAACTCTTTCTGTGTGAATATATAATTGAGGATTTTGTGGACCCTATATATTTCACACATCACCCCAAAGAGGTAATGTTTCCAAATGTTTTAATGAAAATATCACTACAACCAACTCCAGACCATGTGTTGGATAATTTTTCTCATGAACATTCAATTTACTTGAATCATAGGTAATGAATTTGTTATTTTTCATCAACACACAACCCATTAAATTCGTTAGAGAATCACTAAATACAACAAAAAGTTCTCCACTTGTGGGTAATGTGAGCACATGCACAGTGATAATCCTCCTTTTCAACTCCTTGAAGCTCTCTCCACATTCATCACTCCAAGAAAACATGACTCCATTCAATGTTATCTTGGTAATAGGGTTTGAAAATCATGAAAAATTTCTCACAAATTGGCGATTATATCTAGCTTAACCCAAGAATCTATGGATATCCGTCACCGATGTGGGCCTCATCCATCCCTCAGTTGTTTTAGTCTTGGAGTAATCCATAGATATATCATTTATTGAGATGATATGGCCCAAGAATGAAACTACCTCAAATAAGAACTCACACTTTCTATACTTTTCATAGAGCTTCTTCTTTCACATGGACACTAATATAGTGCTTAGGTGGTCCTTATGCTCCTCCTTGGTTTTGGAGTATATTATAATATCATCTATAAAGACTACCACAAATTTTTTCATGTGATATCTAGGTACTCTATCAATCATGTCCTTGAAGGTTGAAAGAGCATTAGTGTGTTCGAAAGGTACTACTATGAATTCATAGTGTCCATATCTTGTACAAAAAGTAGTCTTGGGGATACCCTCATTCTTGACCATTACATGGTAATATCCCAACCATGGATCCACCCTGGTGAAGTATTGTGCTCCACATAGCTGATCTGACAAGTCATTAATTCATGGCATATGATAGTTGTTCTTTATTCTGATTTTGTTGAGATCATGATAATCAATTCAGAGGTGGATTGACCTATCCTTCTTCTTGATAAAGAGGACTAGTGCACCCCATGGAGAAGCACTTGGGCTTAAAAACCCATTATCCAGATTCTCCTATAGTTGTTTCTTTACCTCATTAAGCTCCACAACAACCATTCTATATGGAGTATTAGATATTAGAAATTCCCCAGGAATATGATTAATCGATAATTCAAGATCTCTTATAGGAGGAAGACCAGAAAATTCCTTAGAAACACTTCAGCAAATTCCCTGAAAATAGGCATGTCTTCAGGGATCGTTGCTTCCTTAGAATCAATAATATGAGCAAGATATGCATGATCCTAGGGAATTAATATCAATTCTTGAGATTTTGGTGCTAAATAAGATTCATCCTACTCCTTTCACTTGTACAAAATCAGGGGTCAATTTTCCATATAGAGTGATTTCCCTCTCATGGAAATTTTTGTTGGATATATATAGGGAAAGCCAATCCATGATAAGGATTGCATCAAATTACACCAGAGGGATTATGGTGAGGTTTCCATGAAGTTAAATCTCTAAATTCTGACAGGGGAGGATTTATATTCATGGGATGCAATGATTTCCCCATTTTCCATTCTCACCAAAATATTTACTTCTATGATTTGTGGTGGTGTTGAGAATATTCTACTAAAATTTTGGGATACATAAAAATGTATAGAACATGAATAAAAAAGTATGTTCTCTATTATTGAATGAATAACTATCATACCTCTCACCACATCATTTTCAGGGTTCACTTCGGTGGTAGTGATGGAAAAATATCGCCCTTGCTACCTTGGAGGTTGTGAGTCGCCTCCAAAAACCATTGGCTTAGGGAACACGTTTGCAAAGTGCCCTGGTTCTTTGTAGTTAGAGAAATGAACAATGTGTTGAGGGTCAAATTGAGAGTTCCTCTCCTCTGTCGTAGCAGTGGGTTTTCCTGTTGGCAGTTAATGGCTAGATGACCTTCTCTTCCAAACCTAAAGCATTTCATCATCCCCTTTAATAAATTTCTAGGGTGCTTCTTTCCACACCTTTGGAAAATGGGGTGATAAAAACTTTTATCACCGTCTGATTTATTTATCGGACTTCCATATTTAAGTTCCACCTTATTCTTCTTATCCCCATGATACCCCTAAGATTCACCGATCACTATTTTGAATTTAAGTACACATCAGACAATTTCCTTATAGATCTCGAAGTCACGGATCACCAGGGATTTCCGTAGGAAAGGTTTTATCCCACCAAAGAAGTGGTCAACCTTGCATTCTGGGGTAACAAAAAAGCTGGAGGCATATAGTGCAAGCCTTGTGAAGTTTTCCTCGTACGATCCAATGGATTTGTCATCTTTTTTTATTTAGAGAAAGGAAGTACCTTTCCATCATAAGTCAAAGGGTGAAAGGAAAATATTTATCGAAATTTTTTTTCAGGAAATATTTCCATTTCAACTCCTCGATCTCAACCTCAAGATTCATATTTTTTTCAATGTACACAATTGATCATCTTAACCCTCCATACGATAAGCAGGTATAAGAATCTTCTCTTATTCAAAACATTGAATTATGGAGAAGATATTTTCAATGGAGTTGATCCATTGTTCGATGACTGAGGGATCAGATAATCCATTAAAAGTAGGAGGCCTTTGTCTCATGAAGCTCTCGATTATGGATTCTTATTTCTTGGGGAGGGGGGGTTCAACGTTCCTATTGACCCATGTTTCTATTCAAAACTTCAGTTAACTGAGAGATTATATTGATATTTTTTTGATTCACACTCCAATAGTATTGGATATCTCATTAGGACAGTCATCACATTGATCTTCATATTGGTTGTTAGCCCAAGTACTCATATTAACTGGGAGATTATTTTGATATGTTTTTGATTCCATTATAAGTGTTCTAACCAAGAGTTCATCAAGGCCTATTGTCGTGCACCAGTTCCCATTTAAGTCAAGCTCAAAGTTGTATTTTCAGGTTTTAACCCTAGATACATCTGTGCCAGAGCTGCCTCTACCTGCTCATATCCAGACAGAGATGTATTTTCTTGATAAAAAACTTAATAAATACTCAACAAAATATACGGATTTTTTGTTATTATGCTTAGCCTTATCCCTAAGGCTTTCACTAGGGTTTTTTAATCATAATACCAAAAATAACTAAACCTATCCTTTGATACAAACTATTACAACCCCTCTCTTTATTACAAAATTAAACATGATTTGTTACCTAAACTTTCTCTTAAGACAACTATGAGGATAAATAGGTCTAGTTATTTTGGGGCTTAGGAACATTAAATAACAACTTAAAACATAAAATACACATCTTTATTAAAATGTTATTTGACATGACCACAACATTCCATCATACTTAGCATTGAATAGGATAACCTGGGGACATGAATAATAAAATGGTGAGCTATAAATCTAATTAAGGGAGTAAAAAGGGTATAGAATAAATAATAAAGTACATGTTTGGAAATAGGAATATCAATGGAGCATAAGAGAAACAATAACATAAAGGCATGATATAGCATGATTATCATAACATGGAAACGTGGCAACAAAATTTAACATGATATTAGAATAAGCCAATGTTCATTACACATGGAGCATGATTAAAACCTCATTGCACTTGAATTATAATGTGTAAAACATTATTTCACTTGATGTATAATGATACTAATCTTTTCCCAATTCATTAGAGCACTATTAGGGCACACCCTTTCTTAATCATTTCATTTCATGCATAAGTGTGCCACATAGATCATAAAACATGGATTCATTAAATATAATCATTTATTCCATGATAAATTAATTTTTAATTCATACATTAAAATATATAATAAATAAGAAATTTTTATAAAGGTGAATACCCTTGATAGAGAAATGGGCATGGTATTCACTACACAACGACTTTGTCTTGGAAAATTGCTGTACAATTTCAGCAACATAACATCATTACATAAGAATTAATAAAAATTGTTGATGAGAGATAAATGGGTATCTCATCAAATGTACATGAAATTGATAGTAAGTGGGTCATATATATACACTTACCAACAAATGTAATGTAATTTAGATTCATAATATAAAATAATTTCTTGAATGTAAATGAGGAGAGAAAAATACCTCATAGAATTTCATCATAGTAACGAGTGTACATGGGAGGAATTAATGAGAGAGAAAATGGGTCTCTAATCATTAAAAAATAAGGAGGGAAGTATAGTGGAAGTTTTTAATCATACCCAATATTTGTAATTGAAAATACAAGGGTACAACAACATAAATAAACTTGGAAAAAAATCAGAGAGGATGAAATTCCTTACTTGGAAGTGTGATCCCAAAGACTTGATAGAGGCTTGAGAGAGGACTATAGGGAGACTAGTGCACCCTGGGAGGTTTCTAGAGAGATTATTTTAGGGTTTTGTCTAGCTAAAATTGGTTTTAGTGAAGATTAATGAGAGATTCAGTGGGTTTATATAAGAGAGGAGAGAGAATTCTTTATTATTTATGTTTCAGACAGCACACATTAAATTAATCAAAACCACAAACCAAACCATGGTTTTTTCCAATGGGGGGTGGAAAAAATTATTTTATAAGGCCAATGTACGAACTTCATAAAATATTAGGCTTTTTTATGTGGAGGTGAGTCACACTCTCAAGGAAATCATTTTAAAATGTTAAAATGTTTTATAAGTCTAGGAGGGTCCACTAAGGCTTTGTAAAATAAATAAAACAAACCTTAAATCACATTATTTTAAATTTAAAACATATATTGGCTGAACATACCATTTATCCTATTTTATTACATCACTATTGGGTCATTATGATGTCCTAAAAAACATTATATATTTAAACGGTATTTAATTTTTACCCAAAAATTTGACGGTCTCAGAAAATTATAAAAAATTCATCATTGGATAATTTTGAAATCCTGATTCAAAAAATATTATTCATTTTATCTAAATACCTTTATAAAATTGTGATTTTTTACTTTTAAAATAAAAACCAACATTTATTAAAAATGCATGGGTTTTGATAAGAACAACTTTCAAACCTTAATAAATATTACATTTGTATTCATAAAAATTATATGATCATTTATATTTGAAAAAAATTAATTTATTAAAGATATTATATTAAAATATTATTTAATTAAAAAATCCAATAATTTATCAAACTATATTTCTTAATTTAATTTAAATATTAACTAAAAATTCAATTTTTTCTTTAAAAACCATTTACAAAGCAACAATAATAAAATGAATGTATATTATTTATATAAAAACATAAAGAAACTAATCATATTGCTAGGGTCTTGTTACATAACCCATTATAACACCATGATATGACCTAAGGGTAACGTGTGTGATGGTGACAAACTCCTGGGGTGGCTCGGATAACAACAATTGGGTGGTAATCTTTATCAACTTCCACTTCTCGCGTAGGCAGTTCCGTTCAAGATTAACGTGTTCAAACTCGCATTGGTATTGGTCAAGAGAGAAGCCTAGTGAAGCCACCTCCTTTATGAGCTTCAATTAACGGGCTTTGTGTGTAACATTTCTACTAGATGAGGCCATCAATTCCTTTTTCTGAGTAAATTGGATTTTTTAATGCCCTCTATTTATACTAATCATGTGATCACAGTTCAAAGAATATATTAGAAATTGTAAAAATTCTTAATAGTATTTAAAAATAAAAAATATATAAAACCAAATAAGTGTTTATGTTTTATATAACTATTTTAAAAAATAATAAATTTAATTCGGTCAATAGGAATTTTCATTAGTGAAAGTTTGGGTCGTTACACTACACCCATTTAATAGGAAGAAAAATCTTAGGTTATGGGTTGACCAAGACCCCCAGGTAGTTGAGGAATGGATGTAGGAAATCACCTAAGTTTTCAACCTTGTGATGATACTGAATGATATGATGGTTGTCTTCAAAGCGAGTCTTCTTCGAGGATCCATTTGAAGATGGTGGAGTCTGGTGTCTCGGTCACATGATGAGACAACTCTCTCATAGTTATATTTCAATCATATCATTATAGAGGAATTATATCCAAACACATTTTGATTAGTACCTATCTATAATATTCTCTTGTTACAGTAGACCATCATGATTGTGGCTGAGTATTTTGAAAGGTTATATAACCTCAATAGATACACTCTTAATATGGTTCAGGATCCATTATCCAGTGAATGAAATTACGAGCAATTATTAAATTGATATATTATGGATGGAGTGATATCTCAATGCATTCCCACCCATGTGAAGTGCTTAAGAGATCCTTAGTTGTCGACTACTTCTTGGTAGAGCAGACCCCAATAGCTGGTTCTAGTAGTGGGAATGTAGGATTTGAGACATTGAATGCTAGTAGTATATGATATTTATAGGGATATAGGCATATGATTTGATTTTGGAGATGATCCCATGATATAGGATCGATGGTTCATGGATCTTAGTATGGATTGAGGTAGTCAATGGAGAGGTGGAGATTCTCATGTGATGGTCAGGGACATCATGCTGGGGACTGTACAACCCATTATATAGTTGACATAGAGATGTTTGATGAACCACCTTGACATAGATAGAGGAATAATTAGGGATTTTAATAAATTTCATTCATATAAGAGGAGTAGGTAAAGAATCAAGAGGTGGTAGATAGTTTGACTTATTTCCACCACCACAACTAAGTGGTCTGCACTAGTCTTTGGGAGATGGTAGCCAGGGGAGAGGAAAAATACAGGTAGTGGGGAATTATGATACTAAGGATATCAGGATTATTTGAGGTATGATATTTGAATTATATACATTATATACAACACTTATATACATGGGTTCAAGACACACTTTCCTTTTTCAAGACTTAAAGATTTCGGTTGAGCCCTTGGCTTGACCCTTTCTCTTGGAGACTCTGAAAAGCGGTGACTCAGTGATCACAAACTTCCAATGAGATTTTTACTTGACACATGAAGTAAGATATTAATATGGTATGTATTTATAGTAGTGATAAGCCTTATGATGTCATCCTAGGTATTGATTGGCTATCCCCAGTTCATTCCCAGATTGACTATTTCAGGTGAAAGATGTGGTGTATCCATATATATAGATCAAGGGTTTCCTTTATGGATGATAAGAAGACCAAGGTGAATTAGGTTGGTCTCATTCATATGATAATACAACAAATTAATCACTATTTAAATATTATTTCCCTCAGATTAGTTGATTATATTTGTTTTTGAATTTCCTGATGTGGTGGAAGAGTTTGTGGATGTATTTCCAAAGGATGTTCTTAACATTCCTCCCTATCAAGAGAGAGACTTGTACATTGGCTTACACAAATATAAAACCCTGATATCTATGACAATATATGGAATGGATCTCATAAATCTTCAATAAAATGGGGTGTAGTTGGAAGAATTTCATATGAAGGGCTTTTTGAGACCCAATGTTTTTCCCTATGCAGCCCTAGTGTTGTTCGTGAAAAAGATGGATGGAAGATTATGGTTGTGTGTAGATTATATGTGCCCGAACCAGGTTACTATCTTGAATAATTATCCACCACTTTGGATTGATGACCTCTTAGACTAGTTTAGAGGGGCACATTGGTTCTTGAAGTTTGACCTTAGATCATGTTATCACCATTTGTAGGTATATGATGAGGATATATCAAAGATGACATTAAGATGTTTCTAAAGTCACTATGAGTAATCGGTAATTCCTTTTGGAATTTTTAACTCCCCAATAGTGTTAATGGGTCTAATTAACCATATATTTCATCATTTATTATACCAGTTTATGGTGGTCATCATCAATGATATCTTAGTGTACTTGGTATCTAAGGAGGAGAATGAGATACACTTGAGGTTGGTCCTGAATATACTCTAAGAGGGACAAATTTATAGGAAGCCATCAAAGTTTCAATTTGGAATTTTTTATTCCACTTTCTAGGAAATTTCATCTTTCCAGATGGTGTAGAAGTGGACCTAGAAAATATTAATGAAACATTATCTTGGGATCCACACAAGAGTGTACCTGAGGTGAGAAGCTTACTTGGGTTGATATGATACTATATGAGATTAATTCCATATTTCTCTAGGATATCAAAACCATTGATTACTTTGACCTATAATGGAAAACCTTTATTTTACATGGAGAGGTTTCAGATGGATTTTTAGGAGTTTAGGTAGAGGTTGATGAGGGACAATTATCTTTATATTTCAAGAGGAGGGTGTCAATTATGTAGTGTTCTGCGATGCCTCATTGATCAAACTTGGTTGTGTACTAATGCAGAGGTAGGATGTGACTACGGATGGTTCTCAATAGTTGATTCCATATGAGAATAAATATGCAACCTAGGATCTTTAGTTTGAATTGGTAGTCCTTTCTTTGAGGATGTGGTGAAACAACCTAATGGGAGAGAATTTTATCATAAACTATGACCATAAGAGTCTCAAGTATATATTCTATCCAAATGATATTATCTTGAGATAGTATAAATGAGTAGATTTTATCTAGGATTATGACTTTAAGATCCTTGATACTCTTGGGAAAGGGAATATGGTAGAATATTATCTCAGCATGAGATATTTCTCAAAGTTTTTCACCAAGGATTCAGAGTAGTTAGCCTCATTGTAGATGACCATAGTGAAAAAGGATGGTGTTTCATATCTACAGTCGTTGATTGTAACCCCACCACTTTTGGATCATGTTAAGAAGTCTCACTATATAGATACCTACTATGAGACCTTATGTACTCTGATATCCACCAGTTCTCCTAATGGACTTTATGAAGGTGGGTAACATGTTATTATATTCAAATGATGTAATATGGTACCAATGAAATTATAGGATGATGTTATGATGGTGATTCTTAAATTACCCTAGGCAGTAAACCTAGGTGTGGAGAAGATTAAACTAGAACTCCAGCATCAATTCTGGTGTCCAGTCATAAATAAATGTATAATAGGGTTTATTTCTCAATGTCCGATTTTCCTATTGGTGAAAGCTGATCACTAGGTTCCTTTAGGATTAACATAACCCCTTGAGGTTCTAGAGATCAAGTGGGATGTGATATCTATATAATTCATGATGGGGTTACCTTAGATATCTAGAGAACATGATTCCATCTAGGTGGACATAGATCAGCTCATCAAGTCGACCCACCTCCTAGTTATAAAAGAGAAGATCTCAGTAGAGATATTGGGATGCCGTTACATGAAAGAGATTGTTCAACTCCACATATTACCCTATATAATCATTCTACAATAGGATTCTCACTACATGTTGTGATTATGGAGAGGATTTTCGGAGTCCTTTGATACCCAGTAGCATTTGGGAATGAAATTTCACCCACTTAAAAATGACCAAATATAGTGGATTATTCAGGTTCAAGAGGGAATTCTTGAGGCCTGCATGTTGGAATTTGGTAGTATTTAAGAGGATCACATACCCTTATTAGAGTCCGTGAAAAAAACAGATACTATTTCACCATCAATATGACATACATAAAGGCTTTTTATGGGCGACCCTATAGGTCACCACTATATTAGACTGATCTAGGTGATTTGGAACTCATAGTACCACAGTTGGTGTGAGCTAAAATAAAGATGGTATTGATTATACAGTAGAGGATAAATACTGCATAGATCTGTCTAAAATATTATACGGACCAACAATAGAGACCTTTGGAGTTGGAGGAGGGATACTATGTGTTACTAAATATATAACCTCAAAGGGGATTTTGAAGATTTTTTGGGGGTGGAAATTTATCTCTAAGATTCATCAAGCCTTTCTAAATACTACAATGGGTTAGTGAGGTGGTGTACCACTCGACCCTATCACTGTAGTTTGATTAGGTACACAATTTCATCCATGTGTCAAAATTGAGGATACATATGAATTAACCATCACATGTTATCAAATGAGGTGATATAGGAATCAAGGACGGGGATATGTTTTTGGAGTACTCAATGGAGATCAAGGATCAACATAGGAATATCCTCTATTGTTTATATATTCCATTTGTGCACGTCCAATGGCTACACGAGAGTCTACAGGAGAGAACCTATGAGTGGGAGAACCAAATGCAATATCAGTTCCCACATATTTTTGGGTAGCAATTTTTTTGTTTTGGTAAGAAAATTTCGAAGGTGAGTAGAATTTGAAGAATCAGGTTTTTTCATATGCATCTTTGAAATACATCTATTAATATTTTCGTAGCCAAACACTAATATGGCATGAGATTCTGATGCCCGGTGAGCCCAAAATTTATATTTTAAAAATATTAAATATATTAATATCACACATGTGTAATTTTACTAAAAAACTAGAATAACTCCCAAATAGAGTGTTATATAAAACATTTTATACCTTCTTTGAATACATAATGCATGTTTTAATTTATTCATGAAACAATGATTGTCATTTTTAGGAAGTTGGAAAAAAAAATTTAGGCACAGATAATAAATAACTAAAAAATAAATTTATTTTAGGATTTGTTGACACAATGACCTAAAAACCATATATAAATACATGGTTATTACACAATCATAGGGTTAGTCACTTAACCCTGAGATTGAGAGAGTATCCACTGTAAGAATTAGTGAAGGAAAATAGATTGAGATCATGATTGAGGAAATTTATCCAATAGAGGTTTTTTTATCTCATCGGTGATGTTGACATGAAACCATTATTACTCATTTAAATATCAAACTTTAGGTAGTATTTTATTTTGGGGGAATTTTCTCCCTATTGATTATGCCATGATAAATGTGAATCAAATCCACCAACAGGGTGATTCGTGGGTCAATCATGCTTGAAGGCTCAGGATTATTTATTCTTGGGATTTTGGGAATTTATTTTACTGATCATTATCAATCTTTATTCATCATTATAATGGTAAAAAATTGAGGCCATCCTAAACATGGTTAAGGATCATTCCTCTCTTTTGATTCACGGATTTCTTTCTTGTTTCTTCACATGTTTATTAGGGGAAATTCTTTGTCCCATGGTTCGATTAATACCCAGTAATCGATCACTGTGAGACTAATCTTCAACACAAAAAATCCATAACATGGGACCATGTCACAATTGAGGGTGTTATTGAGGTGAGAAAATGATGATGGGTGACCTTAGGAGGATCTAGATCAGTGGTTTTTGTCTCCCAGTTGGACAGGAAATGATGACATGGTGTAATAATGGTGTTAATAGATGGGATTTTTTTTGAATGGATCAAAGCCTAGATTATATCCACGGAGATGAAGAATCTTGATCAAGGACTGATATGAGTTTTGTGTTAATTATTGTTAATGAAAAATATATAATTAGAAGACACATAAAGGAACCATATGTCTATGAAAATACCATAATACATGGATTGTAGGTCAAAGATACACATCATGTGGGTACCTAGCTATGGTTCTAGGGTTTATGCATGATGAAAATATCACATGCCATGTGACACCTGTCATATGTTGTGTTTCCTATGGATATTGGCTATACATGTACTCTAAGAATACATGGGAATGTACATGGCCATGCACAGGGACATAGGTAGACTACATAGGCACAACCTAGTACATAGACATGACATAGTACACAGCCACAACCATTATACATGAGCACACCCTGAAGTACATAGGCTTGACCTGGTGTACACAATAGTGGGAAAAAGACATGTAAAAAGTTCTAACTAACATCTATATGACATGTACCCATAGAGGACACATTGTATATTTGGAGAATAACATGATGTGTAAGATGATGAGACCTGGGAAAACTAGGGGTTGGAAATACATTACATATACCCCCTGTAAATTCTATGTACTCCCTCTATGGGTGATTATACCCCTTAATTTATACATTATAGACTAGGTTCTATTGAGTGAGATACCTTGGTAATTACTCCTGAGGGTAAAATGTGACATTATATCTTCATCATTGGATTATAACCCCCTATATGGATCCTTTATCATATAGAATTTGGGGTATCCCTTTGTGATACCAAGGTGGAATCCTCTATCATTCCTAGGTGGGGTTCATAGTATCGATGTGAAAACCATGCACTATGTATCAACACCTTATCAAGTAGGATAATCCAATAGGGTTTGTGGTGTACCAAAATGGTCCTAAGTGTGATCACCTACCTAGATGATGAGATATTTAGAGATTTAGCAAGAAATTTATTATAAAGGCTAGATGATAATGAACTCTTGGATGCATATAATCAGTGATGGTATAGATATTTGAGTGAATAACACTATAATGAGTGTTTACATGGATCCTCGAGTAGAATACCATGGTTGTAAGTGTTGATTTATAAAACATGAGACAAATGTTTTTATAAGTATATTTATATTATTGTATTACTATTATTAGCATAATACTCTTGATGCTTTATGCTTAGTGATTTCATGGTTTCCTACTGGGCAATGTTATACTCACCCCTATATGTTCCTTTCCTACACATTCCATGTATTGTGAAGATGAAATGCATTTTATGGTGTCCTGGTGGAATATAAGTAGGTAGAGATTATATTTAGCTAGACAGACTGAGATGTTTTTTGGGTGTTTCATTTGATTGTAATCCCCTCCTTTTGAGATCGCTGGGCTCCTTTACAGTTTTGGTTAGGCTTGTATTTAGCCCATTTATAACTTTATAGTACTTATTATCTTACAATAATGTGGTATATATTCTATTCATTCATTGGTATTAGTTATTTTATACTTTCTTAGTATTATATGGTCTTGAAGATGTGTGTATGTGTACAAGTACTAAGGCTAAGGCTTCCCATGTGTGAGATATACCCACTTAGTATTGGTTGCTAGCCCCTGGCCTATTGAAGGTGGTCTTAGGGTAGTCATGCATGGATTACCTCCATCCACGAATAACCTAGTGGATCCAAGAATAACATCTAGGAAAAACCAAAAGTTTTTTGAAATGTGAATAATAGTGTAGTGGATGTTATCTTTTATAAGTTAGGGGAGGGGAACATTTTTAATTTCATAAAATATTAAATTAAAATTATAAAATTTTTATAGAAAAACGATAAAAAACATATAATTTTAATATAGGATGAATATGGATCCAAATAATAATATCCCATACAATTTTTACATGTTTAAAATAGGTTTTTACCCTTATCTATTTGTTTTAACTTGTATTATCCCTTTTTGACAAATACTATGATAACACTGTTTCTACTATATAATGGTCAAGATAGTTACAATAAAAGGTATATTGGATAAAAAATGGTTAATGATTGATACGTTTAACTATATCTAAACCACTTCTCCAAATATATGTTTTCATAGAGTTTTAAATCTTTTAAGAAAATATTTTTTGTTATCAAATATCATTAATTTCATTTTTGAACTATTCATTTAATTTGATTTTCAAAACAGCATAAAAAAGGAATTCAAATATAATAATTTTCAACATCACTAAATTTTTATATTTATCTTTAAAATTTATTTAACATAATAATTCAATCAATCCATATTACATAATATTTTTAAAATGAATTATTTTATTTTTACCATTAATTGAATAAATATTGGGTCAACGTTGCATAACAATTTATGGTAATTATTTCATTAATAAAAATTATAAATAATCTATGATGATAAAAAAATAATTTATATTTAAAATGAATATTTACAACCAAACATACGTGTTTTTATTGTTGTCATAAAAAATTATAGTTATTAAAAGAAATAAAGTGACATTTTTTCATTATATTTTACTTAAATGTTATAAAGATAAAAATCAAAGAAATATGGTACCAAGTAGACATATATTCTATAATTATATTTAAATGGTTGTACTTCACTCATAAAATAGGATAAATTACTATTTTACATTCAATTTATAGTTCGTACCATATTATTTTTATCTTTAATTACCCAATTTACCCTTACCAATGCGATAAATATTTAATATAGTTACTGTTCATAATGACTAAAAATATTTATTTATAAAATATGGGCGTATTGATTCAAAATATTTATTTAATTTTTTATGATTCTATTCACCAAAGTTTAATATTTTAATTTAAAATTAATTCCATAAAATGTGTAAAAAAGTAGAGATATCTGTTAAGTTAAACCTCACGAGGGTGAGAGATGAAGAGATTGTGAAACCTATCATTCATTAGTTAATAAGATGAAGATAAAACATTTTTAATACAAGGATATAATTATAATTAAACTACCAAACCTCTCTCAATCACTTCACATTAACTTGATTTCCAATAATTGTTTACCAAATTACTTTAAAAATCATTATTCCTTATGTTTCAGTTTATTTTCAAATCCAAACAAACCAAAAATTACTTTATCATTATTTATATGAATGATAATTTTTTAGAACCCCTATATAGAGAAAACCCTAGTTACAACTATAATATACTTAACCTAGTAAAATATATGGCCTTTTCACACCTTGAGATAGGTGCATGTAACTCATCTTCCTCTATTGGTTCTTTTCTCCCATGAGAATCTTCTGATTAGGTTTGGTATTTCCATAATATCTTCTCATTAAATAAGAAAATAAAGATTCTAATAACCTTCCACTAATTTTAATCCTTAACTCTAAAACTATATGTTACATCACCATTTCTAATAAAGAAAATTTGTAGGACCTAATTTCCAACTTATCCTTATCCTAGGCATCAACATGGGAATATAAGATACATATAAAAAAATTTAGGTGAGTGAAGTCCACCTTTATTCTAGACCATATTTCTACCATAAGTAACTACACAATTGATTTTATGGGAATACAATTCATTATATACATCCCACAGTTAACCACTTCAACTCAAATCTCCTTTAGGAATATAGAACATAACCTCAGGCTTTTGGATATATTATTAAAATTATATTCAACCATTTTTCTAAGAAAATTTTCTTAGGAATTCCAAACATATTCTTATCCATTTTCATTATATTAATACTATAGAAAATTGGGAACTCTTATTTTATACTCACCCTCATAATTAAAATAATATCATTTTAGCTTTATTATTATTTTATCTTCAACCATGGTTCTCTATCAGATAAAATTACAAAAAACATTAGACTTGGGTATAAAGAAAAATATAAATTTCTTCTTCATGGAATAATTGACGATGGAAATATAATACAACACTCTTCCAAGGGATCAAATAGTTGTTGGTCCCAATTAGTCAATATGAACTTGCTCAAGCTTCTGATTCTTTCATAACATTCGTTCAATATTGAATGAAACATCTCTACACTTTCCTTGTATATAATCGTCATATATTCCTTACTCTATGTGATCAGACTTTAATAATCTATTACCAGTCATGGTTTATATACCTTTCCCACCAATGGGATCAATATAATCATGCCACCACTTCACCATTACAAAAGCCATTTCTCTATCATGAATGAAACATTTTAGAACCTTGACTAGGTAAATTATTCCAAATTTCAGACCTTAAGCCACTATTATGGTTCCTTGTAAGATTTTCACACACCATCTAAAAAGGTGGTTTGAAATCCCATTTTATCAAGCTGAAAAATAAAAATTAAGTTACCACATAATCCAAGGATGTTCCAAATTTCTTAAAAGTTTATTTTACATATATTTTTTTCATTTCAATGCTCACATATCCTATTCTAATAACCTCAAATGTATCACCCTGAGATTCTGGAATATATTGTTTTTATAAATTAATACCATGTTTGAAAGATTAGACCACATGAAACCGCAAAATAAATTGATCTGCGATATATTAAATGAATATTATTAATAAAATTTAATAATAATTAAACCACTAGTAAATTGAATGATTTTAATCAATATAAATTCATACAATATATGATTGAGAACACAAAAAGTTTTAAAAATTAATTTTAAATAAAAGTAATTTTTTTAATATATCTTAATTTCAAGTTAAACTAATAAATTTTAGAATTTTAATTTCAAAAAAATAAATTAATTTTTTTAATTTATAATTTTAAAATTACCTAAATGTGGTTTTTTAATATTTTTATCAAATAATTTATTTTTAGGTGAATAGTGAAAATACCTATTTTTATAATACCATCATTTTTTAGAATTATACTAATAAAAGAATAGATTAAATGTTTTTATATCAAAAATATTTACTTATAAATTAAAATAAAATATTTAAAAGTACTATGTTGAATTTATAAAAACTATTCATATGATTTTGGAAACATAAGTAATAATTTACTTTTAAAACTGCTTTTATTCACTTATATTAAAAATTATTTTTCATCCCTGATAGAAATTAAATCTAAAAAAATTATTTCATATTATATATCAAAATTTAAATATTATTTAATGAGTTTAATTTATTTTCTAAAGAAAAAATTATGATTACTAAGATTAAAATCAATGACCTTAATGACAGGGAAAGGGTTATTTTCAAATAAATGTTTTATTAGTGTTATGATGTTTTTTATCTTTGAAATTGTATTAATATATTTTAAATAATGAATTTGATATGTTTTTTTAAACTTTTATAAAATTATACTATCGCTCATTTAATTTTTCATAAATTTTATATAATGCTGATAACATATAATGGTGAAAACAATATTTTTACAACAATTTTTTTTTTCTATATATGATTTTTATAATTTAAAAGTTTATTTTATATTATTTATGTATTTAATTATATTATATGGATCTTATATTCAGATTTATAAAATCAAAATTTGGTAAGATGTTTCACCTTATATTTTTAATAAAATATAAATTACATAGATAAAAACATTTTACCAAGGTAAAAAATGGAAAAGCGCAAAATCTATTGGTAAATGAATCCGACCATTTTAAAAAAATTTAAAAAATAATTTTCAGAGGATTTATCAACGTTATATCACCACCAACTTCATTATTTCCCACTTTTATATCCATTGACCCTTAAATAATGAAATACTATTATTGAAATGTAATGGATACTTCCAAAATTACCCTTCTCTTCACTTATGAAAGGGTATCACATGCACCACATCATACCACACCTATCCCTTTGTAATTAATAATTAAAATGTATAATTTTGATCCTAATATAATTCTATATCATGTTCACAATCCTATTTTTCTCAATTAGTTAGCCTAAGTACTATATTTTTAAAGAGACTTACAAGAGAAATCTGAAGTTCTCAGTGTGGGTATTTATTACTTCTTATACTTTTCTTCTTAACATCCATATTCCAAACAATTTATAGACACAATAATTTAATTAAATAATTATTATTAATAAAATAAATTTTATTATATTAATTTAGAAACCATTATTAAATCTAATAGATCTATTAACAAAAACAAAACAACATCGATTGTGCATACATGATAACCATCGACTCCATGAAATGATGTAGTTAATTTCTCTTCACCACCATTCAATGATGGTAATAAGGATGTTCTCTATAAATTAATTTATTTACTATTTAAAAATTATAATTCATAAATTATAACTTATCAAATATATTTATTCCATCAAATTTGTTGAGAAATGAAATCATTAATCATGTGTTTGTGTGCACCACTATTTTCACGAACGATGAATTTTATTTATCATAACCAACCAACATGGATGATTATAATAAAAAATATATTGAATAAAAAATATATTTAATAAAATTTTAATATTATCTAAAATTTATATTAATATTATAAGAAAATATATCCTCACTCATTAAATAATTATAACACATTATCATATGGGTTAGATTTCTACCTACAAGAACGATGTTATAATGTTTATATCAAGAAATATTATGTACTTTTATATAATGGTAATATAATTTAATAAAAATTTATTTATTATAATTTAATTATTTAGGATATATGTTAATTAAATTTAATATATTTATTAACATAACAACTTTTTATCATTAAACATACTGAACATAGTTCGTCATAATTTCATTTTTCACAAACCGTATTCATGTATTTAAATAGATAAAATTGTACTTAAGAAGTCATTGAAAAATATTATTATTAAATATTCAATAATCTATAAATTAAGAACTTTGAACCAATAAATGAGAATTTACCTTGTCACCATGAAACTTATACACAATAAACAATCAAAAAATCCTAACATTCGACTATGAAAATAAAGAATATCCGGGTAAAATATTTGGGATAAATGGTAAAAAATGATGTGTATAAAAGGTAATATATTTTAACAATTCTTGAAATAATTTATTAATATAGTTATTTTTTTTGTACAAGATTTTTGAGAATGTTCTACTGAGTGAGATTTAAGGTAAGTGTATCTTTATGAAAAAATTAATTTTGTAAGACAAATTTCGTATTGTGCACCATTATATATTTGATGTGGTTTTATTACTACATAATAGATGTATTTTTCCATATTCATGTAATTATTAGCGTTTTAAGAACCATATCATTCCCTCTATTTAAATTTACATTGATTTAGATGATACCAATGTTGTAAGGGTTTTTGTTAGCTCAACTCCCTTCTTTGAGTTAAAATGATTCTTCTTGAATTTATTTCACACAAGATTGGCTTATTCCAAAATAAGATTTTATTTCATAGAAATTTCTATTACTCTCTATATAAAATGAAAATCTTTGCTTTAAATATCCCCCATAATGAATTTATTCCACATTAAAAATATATCAATTTTTTAGAAAAATTCACATCATCTTTATGGATGGTTTCCCCTCTTTGTCAAAATTTTTCTTTCCTACCAATGTTCAATTTGTATTTGGAAGAAATATAATGTACTATCTCATGTTACCATTATATTTACCTTCCCATATATTCAAAAGGATGTTTTTTACTCTTTTTATAATGTGGGTTTTCAATATGGGAATTTAAAAATATTTAATTTCTTCCCATCATTTTATAATAAATGTTTTTCTTCCACTCCACATTCCTTTTTTATGAATATTATGCCTTTTCAAAGATCTTTTATTAAAGTTCAATTTTAACATTAGAATATTTAAAAATATTTTCAATTCAAATTTTTCAAAACATTGTTCCTTTTTCAAGGAAACATTATTGATATTTCTCTCTAATTTTTATTTTTTAAATGAATTATTTTAATTATTTTAAATGTTATCTTTCAAAAAGAGATACAAAAAATTTTATTTTTATAAAAAATTTAAGATTTTATTTTTATAAATTACATGTTATTTTCATATAAATTATCAACTTTAACTCTAATAGATTTATCTGCTATGGTATTTTGTTTTTCAAATCATTTTCTAATTGCCTTTATAAAGAAACCCTTTTGGGTGATTGAATTTTTTCTATCAAATGATATATGTTTGATACCATGTTATGTGGTACTATTTAGAAATGATATGAAAACCTTTTAATTCCATGAATTATTCATGTTATTTTATTGTATTGATTTTTTGTTTGTCACACATTTGTATGAACTATAATTTTGATATGGTTTGGGTCCAATTAAGCCATGAGATAGTTCGGGTTAGATAAAGACCTGAGATAGTTTGTGTCCATTAGATTACACCAATATATTAGGTAAAGTTTTATATATCATTAGATTTTGAATCATGTATGTACATAGATTTTTTCATAAACAAAAAGTGTTACATCCCAGGCCAGGTTCACTCATAAGTAATTGAAACTGATCAGTGGTCAATGGACTCAAGCACACCTACCAATAGATCATAGGCTTTCGAATAGCAGCGAGGGACTATGGTGGTATGGTGGGGAGACTATACCCTCAAGTTCATGGAATCATATGAGTATAATAAAAGAATAAATATTGGAATCATAATAATGAAAAATATAATACCTCAAGTAAAAAATTCAGAAAATTGTTATTATCAAGCCGAATGACATTATATACAAAACAATGATCATTTCATGATAATACCAATGAAAAAAAACCTACATGGAGGAACACATAAAGTACATTATATATAAAAAATAAAAAAGGAAAAAAAGAAAAAAAGGAAAAAAGAAAAAAAAAAAGAAAAAAGCTATCTCTTCTAGAATCACAAGCTGAGGCTCTATCTCGCACTCTTAATCTATAATGCTACGAATAAATCAAGAATCCATAAATGGTTTATTTACCTTTTAACAACCAGAATTCATTAATTCTATTAGGTTACCAAATATAGGCCCAAATAGGGTGCGATATATACTCAGTAGGCCACCACCAATGATGTTTATAACACCACTATCCTATGTATAAAGCCATAACAGTGTGCAGGTATAACAGGTAAAGCTGCAATAAAAATGAAAACTATAAATTAATACATAAGAGGTATATAAAATTTAAGTAGGACATGCATGATGATTATTATTACGTAAAAGTAATGTGTATAGTGATTAACTAACACCAGCATACAATACATTCCTAAGAGTACCAGACCACATGGGCTAGGCACCAAGGCTATGGACCAAGGTGACCTCATTGAGTCTTATGAACCTAAAATAGCTTTGTAACTATATGGTTTAGGTCCCATGGTGTTAACTATGGTGGATTATATATGAATATATGAATTTAGACATAGGTCTAAGGTTCCATACCATGATCCTCCTCATCGGTGCCATACCATACGTAATAGGTGTTATAACTTCATAAGAATTTGGCTCTATACTGAGTATTCCAACATCAAGTAAGTAAAATAAAATGACATGGGCCCTATTAGTGTCCGTAACCAATTAAAATCAACCATATATAATTTCATTTTCCAATTGACTATCTATCTAGTTCCATATTTTATTTAATTCACCCATTAACAATTTTTAAAAAATTTAATGTCATTGAAAAGGAGGGATATCCATATCCAACTAAATCATTTAATTCAATATATGTTCCCACTAATAGATGGAAAGATAACACACCAAGAGGGGTTGATATATCTTAGGGAAGATGAAATAACACACCTCATAGGTGGATCAGGATGAGGTTGATACCCTGCAACCATGTCTAGGTTATAAGAGGGAATCACATTATTGTTATAATAATTTAATTAATGAATTTAATTAATTTAGGAGCAATTTTGAGAAGGTCTAATATTATTAACAATGATGATAATATAATAAATGAATAAACCTTAGGTAAAAGGTATAAACAACCTACATTATGCCTATAATAGAGAACTTTTCATGTATCATGTGTTGGTTTGGCGTGAAAAGGAAGAAAGTAGAAGAAAATAAAAATTCATAGAAAATTGGGCATATGATCTGACCCCAAAATAGTGTTGAAAATGGTGAGATAAACCATTAATTGAAGGAAGTGGACTGAAACTCTTATCGGTAGAAATCTAACATGTTAGAAAACATTGTAAATGGAGGCCAGGTATAGAGGATAGATCAAATCATATCTTAGCCATTAAAGAGAGCTCCCAATGGATAGAGGGATGATGCACATGGAGGAGGAAAGAAAAATAGGGGACAGGTCTTAAAGGGATGAAGGAGAAAATGGTATTTTTACCCAACTTTTAAAGGGTGAACATTTTTGCTGCATGGTTTTCCAAAAAATGTTTCAACCATGAAAACCCCACAATCTGGTTGAGACACCCCACATGGCTTGAAGCGCATAATTAGAAAAAAAATGTGCAGGTTTGAACATCCTCTATTGCATCCCCTCAGAACCCAAGTATCTTCTGAATAGTTTATAAAAAAGATGTGGCACACTTACATGAACACATGGTTTGAGGGACACAATTAGAACTAATCACATGCTGACCATAAGACTCTACTATATTCCTACAGAAACATGAGATTTAGGCTCCAAACCAGCCCCCGATGATTCTGAAACCTTAATTAAACCACATGTCACATTTATAAGGATAAAATTAGGGGTTTAAATAATAATAATAAAATCTATAACTTATGAGAAACACAAGGATCTTATAGTACCCCCATTAAAGAAGTTTTTCCCTGAGTTTCCCTTCCAAGGGTAGTAAAACTTCATCCAAGAATAACTCTAGATACTAAACATATACATCATTTTTTCTATCTCACTCAAGTTTCATCCAATATAAAAACATGTTATCATAACACCTATAATAATGTAAAAATATAACTTGGATATAATTTAAGATATGATCAATTATAGGAATATAATACTCCTCAAAAGAAGCATCAAAATCTGGTTCAACATCCTCTAGATCAAAAGTATGAGACTGGTCGACATGATATCGATGAAGCGTTGATATATGGGAGATGCATTGAATAGATAAATACCTATGAGGAAGAGATATCTAATAGGCTACCATACAAATCTTTCTAATATTTTAAAAGTTCTAATGAACCAACGAGTTGGCTTCAATTGCCTCCATATCCTCCTATTCCCTAGTCTTGGGGAAACACATAATAAAATAGAATCCTCAACCTTGTACTTCATGGTTCATCGATGATGATAAAAATAATATTTATGTCTATACTAAGTAGTAATAATATGATTCCTATTAAGTTTTACCTACTCTGAAGTCTCATGGATGACATGAGGTCCACGTAGCACCGCCTCTCCTGCCTCTAGCTAAAATAGAGGTGATCAGCATGGGCTACCATATAAGTCCTCATAGGGATCTATCTATATGGTCCCATGATAGAATTTATTGTAGGAAAACTCAAAAATAGGTTTACATTTCTCCTAAAAATCATAAAAATCCCCAAAAAAGTCACAAATCATGTCCTCTGGTACCTAAATTTTCTATTCTGACTAGCCTTCAATTTGTGGGTGGTAAACTATACTCGTAAGTTCCGATTTACCCTTTTCTCTCTACAAACTTATCTAGAACCTCAAAATGAAACATGAATACCTATAAAAAATGATAGTATGATGGACCCTAGGAAGGCATATAATCTCATAGAAATATATTCTTCCTAACTCATCCACCGAAGAGGTCTCTTAGATAGGAATGGTGTGGGATAACTTTTTACACATATCCAAAACCACCCTAACTCTATCACTACATCATGGAGACCTTTGAAAACAAGTCACAAAATCCATACTAACATCCTCCCATTTAAATTTTAGGGCTGGTAATTGTTGTAACAAGACATAAGGTAAATGGTGGTCGACCTCAACCTACTAATTAGTGGAAAACCTAGTGTTAATATCCACTATTGGATGTTTTATTCTATGTAATCAATACTAGCAGTGCATGTCACAACATATCTTGGAAATTCTTGTCTGTACTACCCAAGTTTAAGTAGGATACTCTCACATCAATTAAATTTATATTTCTTTAAAAATTTATATGTATCTATGGATGAATAAGACCTTATCCTTTTAAATGATCCATCTTGGCAGTAGATCCTTGCATGGAAGGCTCTCCCTTAGGACTAAACTCTCATGATCTGATAACTATCTCCTCTTAACTTTTTCCAGGAGTGAAGAGGTAACTACCAAAGCTGTGAGGATAGGATTTCAATGATGTTCCTCTACCTTTAAGTTTTTCTTAATGAATATTGAGATAACATGCCCCTCAATAATATCCTCTTATACTTCTTGTGTCTGAGTCCTCTAGATCAAAGCATCTACAAAATAATTTACCTTAACATGCATATAATCAAGATAACAATTGAATGAATATAGGTATCCAACCTAAATTGTCTAACTGAGATTCAAGTCACGTTGTGTAAATATTTTCTTTAAGCTATTTTGATTTTCAAACACCAAAAAATGTTGTCTAAAAAATAATGCCTCCAAGAATACAAGGCATGAACCAAAACTACTTTCTTGAGATTATTAATTGAAAATTTATTCTTTATTGGACTCAATTAATGAGATATGTATGCCACACATTTATATTATTGAATCCAAAATAATCCTAAACTGATGCTTGATTCATCATAATAGACTATATATATTTTTATTGGCTTCGAAAAAATCAGGATCAATGCTGAATTTAGTCTGAACTTCAGCTCTTGAAAGGTTGTCTCCTAGGATTCAAACCATAAAAATTTGATTCCATTATTAGTCAAGGATGTTGGAGGTTATTCTATGTTTGAAAATTCTTAAATAAATTTATTTAAAAAATCTTCCATCCCCAAGAAACTCCATATGTCAAATACATTCTTGGTTTCCTCCCATAAAACCATTGTACTCACCTTCTCTGGTTCAACAAACACCCCCACCTCTGAGATAATATGACCTAGGAAGTGAAAATAATGAATAAAAAGTGTAATTTTATGATATTAACAAAAATATGATTATATACTAGGGTATTTATTATTATCTCAAGATGTTTTACATGCTTGGGTCGAGTGCGAGAATATACAAAAATATCATCAATTAAGACTACCCCAAATGAATCCAGATATATGTGAAAATCTCGATACATCAAAGCCTTGAAAAAAGGTGGATTTATCCATCAAACTGATTATCATAACATGGTAATCATAAATATCATACCTAATATATAAATATGTATGATGTATTTATTATAGTCTCACAATCACCTAGTGATAACCTGAAATCAACATAGAAAACCCAAGCTCCTCAGAGTTAGTGTAATGACCCAAACTGTTATGAATAAAATTCCTCTTATTGGTTTAATTAAATATATTATGTTTATAGAAAAAACATGAACTTATTTTTTTTTCTTATATACAATTTTATTTATATTACTATTAAGTATCATTACCATTGATAATATAGTCATTGAATAGTGATCACATCACTAGTACAAATATAAGGTTTTAACAAATCCATTAGTCACAGAAGAAGGAAGTGATGGCCTCAACCTATAGGATCATATCATATTAAGTCCATTTATCAAAGATTTTGAGGGAGATATAATTTCTGGTATTTTCCCTATATTAATCCCAAGTTCATATCCAACAACATAAGCATGAGCAAATCTATTTTTGGGATAAGTTCAAGTTCCTCGAGATCACAATTCAAACCATGTTCACCGAATGACCCCATGAATGATCGACTGTTGTACACCATACTCATATGGAGTATAATGGTGTATTAAAGGGATATGTATCAAGGACTTATTAATAAGAATATTTAAATTATTTTTATATAATAATGAATATATTTTAATCCTACTATTGTTACCTTCTAAAGGATTTTTAAAGAAGAAATTATATTTTTTCAATAATATTCAAATTGAATGAAATAATTTATGAATTAATGTATTTTTAAATAAATAATGTTTTCTTGATATATTATTATTAAATAATTTTTATTAAATATAAATGATCATAATTTGTTTAGGAAGTCAAATTTAATTTTTATAAGTGTTTAAAAAATGTTATTGTAAAAAACCAGTCAATTTTCAATAAATGTTGGTTTTTGTTGGAAAAGTGAAAATTAAAATATTTTGAAAATTATTTATATAAAATGAATATTTTTTGAATCATTATATTGAAATTATCTAATAGTGAATTTTTCATAATTTTCTAAGACAGTCGAATTTGTGGGTAAATATTTAATATCATTTAAATAAAATTTGTGTTTTATGACATCACAATGAACAAACATTGTTGTAATAAGTTACATAAATGGGATCCATGACCAAATATATGTTTTAAATATAAAATAATATTATTTTAAATTTTTTTTTATTTTTTTAATCCATTATGAATCATCCAAGTCCTTTAATATATTTTTAGAATTTAAAATAATTTCTTTAAGAGTGTGAGTCACCTCCACATCACCAAGGGTAATATTTTAATAAGTATGGACCTTGGAATTATAAAATAATTTATACCACTCCCATTTGTTATAAATAATGGTAAGAAAACAGGGGATGATTTGTGGTATTTGATATTGTTTATGTAGAGTCCAAAACAAAAATAATAAAGAAATCCTCTCCATTCCTATATAAACCAACCCAATACACCATTTATATTCTATAAAAATACTTGGAGTATGTATATAATGTTCCCTTATATCTCTAGATTCCTCCCAAGGTGCCCCAAATCTCTAAAGAATCCCATATGATGCCTTTGGAGTCACACATTCAAGTAAGGGATCCTCACATTCCTCTCCTTTCAATTCAAGAATCCTCCTTGAAATTTGTATTTATAATTTCAATTGGATATATTGTAATTCATTTAAAATAATTCCATTAATATCAAATTTATGTTATATTAATGATATAAAATATTTATCCTTTATCATTTTAACCATTATCTAAGCCATTACTATGCCAAAATTTCATAAGGGATCTTCAACTCTCCTCTTTTATCAAGCACTCCTTTTAATGTTATGTATTTTAATTCCCATTTTCCAATGTTGGGATATGTTATTTCCTATACAACTTACATTAAATTTAATATATAAATTATTAGAGACCCTTGTCTCTCTCATCAACCCATTTTATTAATTTTAATGTGACACTATTATGTTTCCAAAATTGCACCGTGATTTTCCATTCCAAACCATTTGTGTAGTGAATACTATGCCCATTTTATATCATGGGTATTAATCTTTATACACATATAATTATTTTCTTGGGTAATTATATGTATTTATTCCACATACCTTTATCTTGGAGTAAATTATTATTTTAAATGAATCCAATTTATATGATCTATCTAGCACACTTAAGAATGAGAATGAAATGATTATGAAGGGTGCACCCTGATAGCACTCTTATTCATTGGGTAATGTTTAGTATCATGATACTTCACAATAGGATATGAGGTTTAACAAATTCACTTATGAGACTTTGTGTAACATGTTTTCTTGGTGGGATTATCCTTGACCTATGTTTATAATGTAGTGTTTTAATTTGTTTCAACATTTATCATGTTAGGATTATCATGCTATACCATGGATTATTAATAATATTTATTTTATGCTCCATTGATATGTCTATTTTATAACATGTAATGTCTCATTAATGTAATTACTTGTTTATTCGCTTACTAGGCTTTATATCAAACCCATTTCTAATATATTGCCTTAGGTTCTCCCATGTACTGTTAAGTAAAAAGGAATGTTTTTGTCATATTAAATATCTTTTCAGTAAAGATGTTGATTTTCATGTTTTAAGTTGTTATTTAATGTACTTAATTTCAAAAATAAAGTATATATATCTATCTTTTGGGTTCTATTAAGTGAAATTTTATGTAATAAATCTTGTTTAAATGTGAAATAAAGTGTAGGGTTGGTATAGTTGGTATTAGATGATAGGTTTAGTTATTTTTTGGATTAGGATTAGAAAACTCTCGAGAAAGCATTAATATTAGAGAAATCTAGATAATTACTTTGGGATAATACTAAGAATAAGAAAAAATACCTACATTTTGGTAAGTTTAGATTAAGTGGTTTTTCAAGAAAATAAACCCATGTCCGAATACTATAAGTGGATATGGTTCTAGCACATATGTACCTTGGGGTAACAACTTCAAAAAGATGTTTCAGGTTTAATTCAGGGTAATCTTGTACTTGATAATGGGACTTACTGTGCACTTGGTTTGACACAACCACGGGATATGATTTGGTAAATTCATAATCTAATTGAAAAACATTATCAAGAGAACCAAAAAAATTACCATATTAATATATGTTAGTAAATAGATCCTGGATAACATAGAATGAATCCTAGAAACTCATAATTTAAGGATATAAATGTAATTTATATGTTACTCTTTTATTGTCATTGGATTCATATTTATGTGTTTAATAATTTTAAATAATCATCCCTAATTTTCCCTTTAATCTATCCAATGACTGGTAATAGGATGAATCAGATTAACAACCACTACAAAGGTCAATGTGATGATTGTCCCAACGAGATGCCCAATACAATGGGAGATGAAATCAAATAAAATTCACAATAATATCTCATTAAACTAAAGTTTTGATTGTAAACATAGATAAGAAATAGATACCAAATACTACAAATAGATAAAAACCCATAAAAAAGATCTTCATGTGACAACGACTTCCTACATTCAATGGATCATCTGATCCCTTAATCAAGAAACAATGGATTAACTCAATTGAGAAATTCTTCTCCATCCTTCAATGTTACGAAAAAGTGATGAATATTATGGATATTTATCATATAGAGGGATAATCTAATCATTAGTGGACATTGATCAAGAATATTAAGCCTAAATAAGAGATCAAAATAATGGTGTGGATGGGATTTTGGAAATTTCTGATAAATATTTTTCTCACACTCTAAGTCTTAAAATAGAAAGGGATTTCCTTATGCTAATGAAAAAAGATGATGAATCTATTGGGGCGTATGAGGAAAACATCAAAAGACATGCCCGATATGCCTCTGGTTTTTTCATTACACCTGAATTTATGGTTGACTTCTTTTTTGGAGGGCTTTATCCTAGTCTACGAAAAGCCTTGGTGATCCACAACTTTTATAGTTATGAGAAAATTGTATGATATTCCCTAAAAGTCAAAATGGAGATCAGAGAATCCCATGGGTATTATAAGGATAAAAATAATAAATTTTAGTTTAATTCTGGTGGTCCTATGGATAAATCTAATGGTGAAAATAAATATCAGCATCCCACTTATCAATTCTGTATAAATAAGCACCCCAGAAATTTATTTAGGGTAATAAGGAAATGATTTAGGTGCAGATGAGAAGGGAACCTATCCAGTGATTTACAATAAAAGAAACCCACTAATGTGATAGAGGAAAGTAATTCTCTAGTCAAAACTCAATACTTTGTTCACTACTTCAACTACAAGGAACTATTGAACTTTGCAAACCAGGTACTAAGCCAAGGGTTTTTAGAGGCAACCAATAAACTCCATGGAAGAAATAGAGAGTTTTTTCTATCACCACTACCGAATTGAATCCCCAAAATGAAGTGGTGACAGGTATGAAAGTTATTTATTCAATAATAGTGAAGATAATTTATGATTATATTTCTAATCATTCCTTTATATCATGAAAATTTAGTAAAACTATCCAAACAATGCAAAAATAATGGAAGTATAGATATTGGTGATAATAGAAAATGATGAAATTATTGCATCCCAAGTATATAACTCCTCCCATATTAATGTTTGTGGATTTAACTTCATGGATAACCATGCGATACCTTATTTTGTGGAATTTCAGGCAATATTGGGCAAGGTTTGGCTTTCCCTATATACAAATAACATAAATTTTCATGAGAAGTAAATCACTCTCCCTATAAAAAATTGACCCTTGACTCTATACAAGTATAAAGAGGAGGATGAATATTCTTTATCACCATCATCTATATAATGGATATTATTTCCCTATGAGAAAGCCTATCTAGCTCAAATTATTGAGTCTAAGGAAAGAATCATCCCTAAATACATTCCTATTAGGAGAGAATATGCTGACGTTTTCCCATGGAATTTACTGGTCTTCCTCCTAGCTGAGAGGTTGAATTTTCCATCGAGCTTATACCTAAGGAATTTACCATATCTAAGACTCTATATACGATGGGTATTTTAGGACCTGAGGATCCAAGGAGAAAACTATATGAGATTATGGATAATGGATTCATATTCCCAAGTGCTTCACTATGTGGTGAAACACTCCTCTTCATCATGAAGAAGGGTCAATGCACCTTTTCATTGGTTATCGTATTTCAACAAGATCAAAATAAAAAACAAGTATTCTTTTCCACAAATTTATGACTTGTTCTATTCGATACATGGAGAAGAATACATCTTTAAGGTGGATTTGAGATTGGTATATTACTATGTTAGGGTGGAGAAGGAGGATATCCCCAAGACTGCTTTTCGTATGAGGTACATGCACTATGAGTTCATAGTGATACCATTGAGACTCAAAACTTCTCCAATAATGTTCATGGATTTGATGAATAGATTATTTAGAGATTATATTGACTAATTAATGGTAGTATTTATTGATGATATTATAATATATTCAAAAACCAAGGAGGACCATTAGAAGAATCTAAGCACTATGCTACAGAATTTGTGAAAGGAAAAGATCTATGCCATGTAAGATAATTGTGAGTTATGGTTTAAAGAAGTATCATTCCTAGGGAATATCATCATAGGAAATGGGATATCTTTGGATCCCTCAATGAAAAAATCAATTGAAGGATGTTCAAGTCCAACATCCATAGAAGATATTCATTATTTCCTTGGGTTAGTTAGATATTATCACCAATTTGTGAGAAATTTCACACAATTTTCATACCCTATGTTAGGTCCACTATGATAGATACCCAAATAGGGGGGGGGGTGAATCAGGTGGTGACAGATTATAAAAACTACCCCTTTTTAATCATGTTTCATTGTTAGAAAAAACCCTCTTCTTTCTCCTTCCCATTACAGAGTATAAACAAATCTTAAAGCATTACCATGACACAATAGTTTTACTTGGATCACCTTCACTGGGCTACGTCCAAGTAGCACACACCAGTAATGTGCCAAAGTACCAAATCGACAATAAGCACACTGCTATTTAGAAGTTCGAAGTGGACTCATTGTCCCTATTAGTTTACAACCAATCATAATTTGGAAGCTCATTTCTCTCTCAACTAAAGTTCTCACTACTTCTTTTGAAGATACAATAAAAGTTTATAGACTTTTAGGTCATTTCATTATAACTAATGAATAAATCCTCTATTATGTATATTCTCTCTTGAAGTCCAATTTTCATCCACTTATAAATACCCCTTTTCCATTAAACCCTGAGCAATAACCTTTGAACTACTTTTTAAAAAAATAACAGCTTCACAAATATTCCTATTTTTCAAAGCTCAAACAAGAATTTTCAAATTTCCAACCACTTTTAAAATCACAAACCTTCATAGAGAAAAATTATTCACAGAGCGCACTACTTCGTAGAGCTCAAGCCTTCCCAGAGCTGAAGCCTTTACAGATCTCAGGCCACTGAAGAGCTCAATCCATCGTAGAGATACTTATTTTGTGAATCTCATTGAGCCAATACGGAACACCACTTATACGCGAAGCTATCAATACTTAAATTCATTTACTTTAGTCAATACTAGGATTATTTTTTTGCAAATATCAAACCTTTATTTGAGACCTTCCTTCATAGAGCACCCCTTGCTTCGTGAAATCAAAACAACTCTGGATTTTCTCTATTATGTTCCTCTTGAATGAAGAGGGGTGGCCTCTTATTTATATGAGTGGTCAATCATGGAGCTCCACTTCTTCCAGTGTAATTTCCAAATTGGTCAAAATATTCTCTTCAGTGCATCATCCCTTCACAAAGCACCACTGAAATTTTTTGTTTCCTCAATGCTCTTCGATAAATGCTTTACACCACCACAATTCTCTAAATCTCATAATCGTCGTGCCACCATCAAAATACATTACATCACTATAATTATACCTTTCAATGCTATTCACCTCTATCATTCTTGAAGCTCATCATAATCGTAGATATCAGTGTCACCATTTTTATGTCTTTGCGAAATACACTTCATGGAGCCCATTTTCACGAAACTCTTGCCATTTCCATATTTTGATGATATCTTCAAGAAAACTCATGACTTTACCATATCATGATGATATATTCAAGGAAATCCATTTTTCACAATGCTCACTAAACTCCAAATTTTAAACCCCCATAAATTTGTAAAACACTGGAAGACATCACCACCTTTTATCTATACTTTTTGTATCGCCTCCAGATCTTCCATTCCCTTTTTCATGGTTCTTTGTAAACTTAGGTTGTCAAAAATATCTTTTTAATGTGAAAATTTACCATGAAAACCTTGTTTTTTCAATATACACAACCAACCCAAAAATGTTGTAATGTTAACTTGAGGGATTTTTTCTCAACAATATCCCCCTTTGGGTTTGTTGACAACTCTTCTCATAATGATTACTCGCACTTTAATACCTCATTAAAGCTTCTTACATCATCTCCAAGTATTCACCTCTTATGAATCAGATAGTGATCAATGATTTACACAACACATACTCTAAGCCCACATGAGCAATGCACATTTCAAGAAACAAGAGTAATATAAAAAGTCCATCAATGAGTCATTTCATTCCTAAAACAAATTATTGATACTATTACAATACCACTCTTCCACTTTCATAATGAACCTAAATTTTTTTGATATATAATCTTTGATCGATCACTTATAGAATTGTTATATCTAGAACTCTCTCCCTATCTCAAAACTCACCCTATCTCGCTGCTCCACATGTCAGCTTCTCCCTATGTCTTTAAAAAATATATTTTCTCCCTTTTTCAACCCCCCATAAGAAACCACACTTTATACCCCTTTTTAAATAAACCCAAAGGTCACTTTTTTGTGGTCTGAAACATTGGAAATAATACAAATAATCAAATTAGGGAAAAACACCATACCTCGGGAAGAGGGGGTCCCACATCCACACTTTTTCAAGTGCGGGGAGTCGAATGAACTCCCAGCGACAATAAATGCCTATAAAATTTTTCTTTGGGTAAGAACGTTATCAATATGTCTTCCACCTATAGCTCTATAGGCACATACTTCATATTCAAAATCCCTTGATCCACCTTATCCTTGATAATGTTATATTTGATATCAATGTTCTTTTTCCTTAAGTGATGAACAAATATTTTTCTAAGATTGATTGCACTCAAATTATCAAACTGGATTCTAATAAGTGAATTCACTTCCACTCCAATATCATAAAGTTAATGATTCATCCAAAATATCTATGTTCATGCTTTAGTGGTGGAAATACACTCAGATTATGCAGTGCTCAATGAAATTTAATCCTGTTTCTTACTCAACCAAAAAATACACAATCCACCAAGATAAAAAGCACATCTTGAAGATGATTTTATATCATATACTGAACCATCCCAATATACATATGTGTATCCCAATAACTCTAGTTGAGTTTTTTCATTACATGTCAAGCTGAAGTCCACTATTCCCTTGATATACCAAATAATTTGTTTTTACTAAAAGTATGTGGTTTTCCTTGGGATTTCTTTGATACCTCACTTCTTAGAATGTGGAAAATAAAATACCAGGTCTTTTCACTATCAATTATAGTAACATTCAAATTATTTACCTATATTATATGATATTAAATACCTTTCTATGATCATCTTTTGAATATTTCATCCGAGTTGCAACCAGATCTTTCATCTCCTTGAAAATTTCCACTCCAAATATTTTTAGAAAATCTTTGGCATATTTTTATAGAGAAATTAAAGTTTCATTCCTTCCTTATGTCACCAATAAAACAAGGAAAAACATGATCTCACTAATCATTAACATTTTAAACTCACTTTTTATGAATTTGGAAAACTATTTTCACTGGGCTTCATCTAATCCACCCTGTATTATATCATAGACATAAACCAACACCATCATAATTTGGTTATTGTTATTGTTGAAATAGAGATTGTAATCAACTCCACCATGCTAAAATATTATATTCTTAAAATACTAATAAAGTCATGAATACCATGATCTTGGTGATTGATTCATCCCATATAGTTATTTCCTCAACCAAAAATCTTTTTTCTCATATTTAAGAATGAGAAAACCATTTGGACTCTCAATATACACTTCTTCTTCCAGAACCTTGTTAAAAATGCTTCGTTGACGTCCATCTAGATAACATTGGACTTTAGTTGTACTATAATGGAAACAAATAATCTAATTGTGTCTATCCTTGGAATAGGTGCAAATGTTTCATCAACATCAATACCCTCTATTTGGGAGTACACTATGCATACCAGACGTGCTTTGTTTCAAATCACTGCATCATCTTCATTAATCTTGTTACGAAAAAACCATTCAATATTGATGAAATTATTATCCATTTTCATAGAAACAATCTAACACATAAATTTTTTTATCAATATGGTCTAACTCTTCATTCATATCCTGGAAGCAACATTCATCTTCAGCTGCATTGGCAAAATATTTCAGCTCTACCTAAGATAGGATATATACATGATGTAATGACTTCATTATTTTTGTTTGAACATTAACTATATAATCCCCAATGATATTTTTCCAATAAATTTAATCTTTATTCTTTGGATATTTTGTAGATACAGAATTAACATATTCTTTTTCATCATCATTATCTTTTTCAGAATCAGTATCTACCACTTCTGCTCCTCTTGTGTTGCTTGCCTCCTCATCGCTTTCATGAGTTATCTGTTCACTGTGTTACTGATTATTTTTTTCATTATCAACTAAAGTGACATCATTTCTCTCAAATACTATTCCCTATCCTCTTATTAAATCATTTATATGATTTTATTTTTCCTGAGTATCCATGGAATATCCCCACATCTCCACATGACTGAAATTTCCAATGTTTTTCTTTATCAAGTATAAATCACTTACTTCCAATGTTTCGAAAGTATTTCAATATTGGATTATTTCCCTACCATATCCTATATGGAGTCTTTAATTCCTTAGAACATAACAGATCCCTGTTATAAATTAGATTGTTATCAAAACCACTTCCTAACAAAATTTCTTTGACAGGTCTTTCTCAATAAGAATTGTTCTGGCCATGTTTTTGATGATTCAATTTCTTATTTCAACCACTTCATCATATAAGAGAGTTCTCACGGAAGAAACATAACTCTTTATCCAATGTTTCCCGATATAGCTTTCCACTTGACTTTTTTCAATTTTCTACCATTTTCATTACAGAAACTCAAAATTTTCTGCCCAACCATTCTTTCTGATTCCCTCCAGTACTGCTTTATGAAACTAAACACATCAGACTTGTGGTAAATGACAAATACCCATGCCATTATGATATCACCATCAATGCATAAAACATAATATATTTTTTTGTCAATGGATCTTGGTGAGATAGGTCTACATACATCAGCATGCACCAATTCAACCACTCCTTTTGTCTTTTATTCCTTTTCCTTGTATAAATATCTGATTATCTTCCATTATTGAGATGCATCAGATGTATGAGTATGATCACATGATAGCTTAGGGAGATCTATATATGCATCACACTTTACCAAATCTTCCATGTATGGTTGGAATATATGACCAAGTCATTTATACCACAATTTGTTTTCTTTATCTCTTGATAAAAAGCACATATCTTCTTCCCCACTTTGAAGGTATAGATTTCCCTTTGTTATTTTTCCCTATAGAAAAACTAGGCCATCTCATCCTTTCATGAAACAGATCTTCTTTGTAAATCTTATAGGATTCCTTGAATCACATAGTTAACTGAAACTTAGAAATTTGTGACTGAGACCTTCTACTACCAAGACAGTAGCCTGTCCCATTTCGTTTCCCCCAAACCTGGCCTTTCCCAAGACAATTATCTTCAGGCCTTCATCTTTTCCAAACATGAAAACTTCTTCATTGTAATACCTTATGCCTATAAAAATATCCTTATTATCTATCATATGGGAGGTGTAACTAATGTCAAAAATCCATATAACAGAACGATCAGATTATTTAAGGTATTTGTTTTGAAACCACTTCCTTCTCAGCTCTATTTTTTTAATCCACATTTTTAACTTCATACTCAGAATAGATTGGAAATATTGAGCTTCCTCAGAGTATGATGGACCAACTTCATCCTAAAAATATGCTAATAAATTTTTCATTTTCAGTTCACTTGTTGATTTTTTGATTAGATTCATGTGACCACATGGGGTTTTCGTTGGAAAATTCATCTTCACGGTGAATGTACAATATCTATCCATGTGCCCAAATCTTTCTCACAAAAAACAATGTCCCTAAAAATATTATATAGGGTAACATTATCTGTTTGGATTTCAATACTGTTCTTATTGCATTCTGTATATTTTGGCTATGGAACATAGATTTTGTGAATGTCCCATATTTCCATAGCAATAACACCTGATGTGAGGTGCATTCCTATGTGTCACTTCTGCACCACTTTTTATTCCTTGGATAATTTTAATATTATTATTCCAGTTTATACCCAAATGAATCTTCAATATCAGAGAGGGTTATTTCAGCCTGACCTTAACCATGGTCACTTTCTATTTATAGCGAGGACCCATAATTTCATAATCATTCATATTTGTCCTCTAAATTTGTTTTTCCTAATGTTTATTCTCCACTTTTGGGTTTTCCACCTTTTGAGTGACCCCCTTTGCTAAAGTCTCTTTGGGAGTCAATATATTTTCTTGATCCTTAACATTTTGTCACATACTAACAAATTCCTCTTCATTTGCTTTTATATATTTTACTTGATCCCTTTTAATGTTATTAGAACTATATATTTAACATTTCTATTCCCCAATTTTCCTCTAGAACTCAACCGCCTTCTCTAAGCTATCTGGCATTGAAGACTTAAGTTTTCAATTTCTTTTATCTTATTATACATCTATTCTTCTTTATATTTCATATAGTGTTTGGAATCATGAACCAATTTTTTGTATTTCAACGGTTATGATCTCCAAACATATATTTCCTCAAGTGATTCTTCTAATTAGGCCTCAATATATACGCTTCCTTCAACTTCTTCTTCACCATTTTAACTCTATTACCTTTTCTAGGAGATTCCTGGGACTACCACCATAGAATTATCTTTATGGTCTTTATAGTTCTCTATCTCTTTGACCTCTTTAACCTCAGATTCATCTGAACTATCACATTCTTATGAAAGAAGATTCTTTTTCTTAAAGAAGTTTCTCTTAAACTGTTTCATTCCTTTCGCATAGGCTGAAGCCTTCTTCATGTGGATTTAAAATTCATCCTCATCACCTTCTTGAAACCTTTTTCAGAACCTTTCCATAAGATCACCAACGTTTTCACATCAAAAACATGACAGGTGGAAGTTTCCACTTGATCTTTCCTTTTACTCTTTGATGATTTGAGGAAAGGAATGACATTACCTCGTTTGTCCCTTTTTCTTCCCGAGAATCATCAAATGTGAGCTTAATCATGGAATTGAATTCTAACTCTTTAGATTTTACCTTTTCCAAATTATTAGTATCATCATTTCTCATTTAATATGCTACAAGAATACTATGTAAGTTATCTAGTTTCAGATATTTATGATATTTTTCTTCCAATACTGAAACATTCGAATTGAATCGAGGTAGAAGTTTTCTCAATATATGCTTCAAAATATTTATTTCTTCAATGAATTCTAGAAGACCTCACATATCTTCCACTACTACATTTACTTAGTAAAATAACGAATCAAGAGGCTCATTCTCAGATATTCGTATTTTTTTACAAAGAACTTGTAGCTTTACCTCTATAAACATTGAATTTTTTTCCCATAAGTTCAATAACTTTTCACACATGGAATTTAATTTTTTTCATGACATCACCTTCATATATATAACATTGGATAAGTCTCCCCAAAATTCATTGATTCCATTGGTGTCAACATTCAATTCCCTTATTTTAGCATTAGATAAAGCTCCAATATTGTTGTCAGTTGAGATACCATGTATTGTTGTGGTGAACAAGTCCATTTCCAATGATCAAAAGTAGTGTTGCATCAGATTCTTAAATAGATGAAAACTATTCCTATTGAAGATTTTAATTCCTTAGTGATTTGTGACCACCATTGAGAGAGAAGCACTGATATTAACCTTCCCCTCTAATAAAAATTGTTTCATACACTAGGATGAATGCCCTGAGGGAGGGGGGGGGGATCAGGGTATAACAGATTAAAAAAACACCCCCTTTTGGATCTTGTTTCATTGTTAGAAAAAACTATCTTCTCTCCCCTTCCTTTTGTAGAGTATTAACAAATCATAAAGCATGCATAGGATAGATATATTTTATTGGTTCACCCTCATAGGGATACGTCCAATGAGAAAACACCGGTAATTTGTTGATGTACCAAATCCACAATAAGCACAATGATATTTACAAGTTTAATGTGGGCTCACTGTCCCTCCTGGTTTACAACCAATCACAATTTGAAAGCTCACTACACCCTCAACTGAAGTGCTCAATACTTCTTCAGAATATGCACTCACAGTTTGTAGACTTGTAGGTCCTTTCATTATCACTAATGAATGCATCATCCACATTATTTTGATGCTATGTTGAAGTCCATTTTTCATCCACTGATGAATACCCCTTTTCCACTGAACATTGGTAAAAAAACCTTTGAAATAATTTTTCGAATCTCATTGCTTCTCAAATATCTCTATTTTTAAAAGATCAAACAATCCTTTTTAAAGTTACTACTTCTTCGAAAAGAACACACCTTCACGAAGAAAAGTGATTCACAGAGAAACCTGATTCGTAGAGCTCAAGAATCCATAGAGCTCAAGCCTTAGCAGAGATCAAGCCTTCATAGAGCTTAGGCTGTCACAGATCTCAAGACAACATAGAGAAAATTATTTCCTGAATCTCACTGAGCCAATGCAGAACACCCCTTCTTCACGAAGATCTCAATACTTAGAGGTGTTGACATTAGTCGAGACAAGGATATACTTTTCTCAAATCTCACGACTTTCTTTGAAACCTTTTTTCATGGAGCACCCATTGCTTCAGGAAATCAAAACAACTCTAGATTTTCTCTCTTATACTCCTCCTAAATAAAAGGGGTGACCTTTATTTATAGGCATGGTCGAACGTGGAGCTCCACTTATTTTGATGCAATATCCAGATCAGTAAAAATCATCTATGTGTCACATCATCCCTTCAAAAATCACCACTAAAAATTTTCTTTTCAATAATGATCTCCATAAAATGCTTCACGCTTCCACAATGCTACAAATCTCATAATCATTGATCCTCCATAAAAATAATTCATGTCACCATAATTATCTCTTTCAATGCTCTTCACATCTATCATTCTTGAATCTCATTGTAATCATAGAGATCACCATCCCCATTCTTCGTGTTTTTGCAAAATCCACTTCACGGAGCCCATTTTCATGAAACACATACATTTTCCATATTTTGATGAGATCATCAAGGAAATACACGTTTCTCAATGCTCACCAAACTCCAAATTTCAGACCTCAAAATATTTGGAAAACATTATTAAATAGTGCCACCTTGTATTTACTCTTTTTGTACCACCTCTAAATATTCCATTCTTTTTAGGGTTTTTTGTCAACATTTTTTGTCAACAATATCTCTGGAACTCGACAAATCACCATGAAAATATTCTTTTTCAACAAAAAAAACCAACCCAAAAATGTAGTAATGTTACCTTGAGGGATTTTATCCCAATAATATATTTACTAAGATAACTTAGAAGGGAGTAAAATTTTCATAGAATGATGAATTTGAAGAAAGAATAATATAGTTGAAAAGGAGGCTTATCCCTACCCATATGCTCACACTACCCACAAGTGGGTAACTTTTCATAATTTTTAAAGATGATTTGAAGGAGGTATTGGGATGTGTGTTGATGAAAAATAAAGCAGTCATAGCCTATGCTTCATATATATTAATCATTCACAAAGAAAACTATCCCACACATGATGTAGAGTTGAAAGTTCTGATCTTCTCTTTGAAATTTTGGTGGAATTATCTCTTTGGGGTGAAGTGTGAAATATATATGGATCACAAAGGTCTTAAATATATATTCACAAAGAATTAGATGAATATTCTCTAATGATGATGGTTAGCACTCATTAAGGATTACAACTTCTCAATCCAATACCATCAAAAAAAAGAAAAAAAGTGTTTGATGATCGTAGTAGAAAGGATCCAAAAGTTCTATAATCAATGTGAATTGATAAGGATCCAATATTCTTATATTTGAAGAGGATATACAAGTGTATCATAATGGAAGGAACACCATCAATAATTTCACAAATTATTTCGCAACCATCTCTTCTAGAAATATTAAAGGATGCTCAAAAATATGATGTGGGATTTCAGAAGAAGGTGGAAACTATAAAAAAGGGAAATCCTCAATGTTCAAAGTTAATGAAGAAGGAATTTTGAGATTTGGGTCAAGACTATGTGTTCTGTCAAATCCTGAGTTAAAGAAGGAAATATTAGATGATGCACATAGTTCAACTTTCTCCATTCACCCAGGAAACACAAAGATGTATTGATATTTCGGAGAGCACTATTGGTGGGATAACATAAATAATGAGATCATTGATTATACATAAAAGGTCCTAGTTTTTCAGAAAGTGAAGGATGAAATGTAGAAGTCTAAGGGGATGATTAAACCATTACACATACCAAACTGTAAATGGGAAAACATCACCATGTAATTTGTCACAAGACTTCCAAATACATCTAAGGGATACAATGCTATCTAGGTTATTATAGATCGTCTTACAAAGACTGCACACTTCATTGTGAATGAAGACATAATGAAATGTGTTCCATGCACTTTTTGAAAAAATGTCCTCAACCGAGCTCAAAAAGTTTGCAACCCTACTTTTGTGCCCAACCACCATTCACATAGGGTCACTTATTTTCCTATAAATAGACACTTGATACCTTCATTTGCACTGAATTTTTTTCCTAAAAGATAATTGCTGCTCTGGTTTCCCTAGTGCTTCACCCAAGTCTTTAGAAACCCTTAAGGAGATTCTTTAATACCCATAGAGGATGAATTAAAGGAGAATCATAGGGATTAAGTCCCTTCAGTGTTTGAAATCCATAACACTTGAGTGCCTAAAGTTCCCAACCTCCATAAATTAGAAACACTTTAGTTCCACCCATTCCTCTAAATGGAACTTGAGTGACCCACTTTTGGAAATACCTGTGAATACTCTGGAAGTCTTGAGTCATGTCTCTCCAAAGTTTTATCTTCCAAGTTTTTCATCACATAAGTGATCATCAAGTTGCTTAACCCTGCCTGTGTGTCCATAACTATGCGCTCGATACCTACTAGGGCTCCCCTCTTTGATTCACAATATTTGTTAATCCTATACAATACTTTCATCAAGACTTATTCAAAGTCATTCATGGAAAGGATTCCTCTTCATTGGCCCCCTTTTCTAAAAGGGATTATGTTGAAACCTCTACCAAATCCTTCAGACTTATCAAACCCTTGGGAAAGAAACATCAATGTGTATCATATTTTGGTTTTTATATTCGAAGTCAGAGGTTTCCCACATTTTTTTAAAATGGGTTTAATATTAAGAAATTGTATGTGGGTTTCTATATCCGTAGACATATGGATCGGTCTCCCAGGAAAGGTGTTGGAAAGTTATTGGTTTGGAGGATTAGGGTTCGTTCCATGTCCACCCCTAATCATCTCTAAAACCTATAACCTCAAGTCCTTAGTAGGAAGGTTATGGTTCATAGATACTTTTCCTTTTGAACAAAGGAGAAGTCTCCCACCCTACTAGGACCAATTTTCTAGGCATCCCTCTTGGAGTAATCCCCTAGCCTTCCGGGCCAGATCCAATGATCATTATCTTTCATTCCACATTGAAAGGTTCATTTCTCCACACCCTCATCCACCAGTTCCACCGTAGGCCCATCCTCTTCCACCAATGGAGGAGGAAAAGTGTGTGTACATTTTTCAAATCTTTCACATCCCCTTGTTTCTCACGCCAAGCATTACTCATGTGGTTTTAGAGTTTTGTGATGATCACAAAATTTTCATAAATATCTCATTAATTTAACTATAAGAAATCTAATTCCCATGAAAACTGTGGTATGAAGGAATCCTTCCTAACTATTGATCTCCATCTCATATCATCCATAAATGGGCATCTTACTTAGGATTAAGCTCAAAATTAAACCCATAAATCACCAGAGAATCATATTTAGGGGTAATCCCCAACCTATTTCTCTCAGAAGATCATAAACCTTTACAAGACTAATTTAACCATGCAAAATTTGATTCCCATAAAAACTGGGATATGTAGGAAGTAATCCTAAGGCCCGAGATCCATATTGGGATGATTAGGCTTAAGTCCCACAACAAGCTTTGACTAAGCATATTTATCTTAGATTTACTTAACATGTGAAATTAAAATATATGATTAGGTCCTTATCACTTGACCTTAAAATCTATGATGTTCCCAATTAGGTGGTACCTAAAATATGTGGGATTTTATTCCTTTCACAAGGATACACAAGAAACCCATTTTTGGGTATGATCCCAACATCAAAACAAAGTTGTGTCTCTCTGGGAAATAATAACATCCAGAGTGCCTCACTAAGTTGATTAAAAACTAGTATTATCATAACAGCGGTTGAAATAATATCTGAATAGTATATATGAGGATACCATTTATGGAGAACCTTGAATACATATGTATGTCTCTATTAATGAATAAACTCAAATACTAATAGATGATTATAAATTTCACACATGCAAATAATTGATTTCAAATTTCAAGGGAAACCTATTTTATACTTGGTAAATTAATAAGGATTCCCAATAATATCTTAAATTTATAAGTAAGCCATGAAGTAGGAAATAATTCCCCCCAAAAGGGAGTGATGAGTCTGACCTCCCTTCCTCTCAATAATTTTTTGTTCTTATGTATTTTAGGTCAAAAACTAACTAATTCCTTCCTTTGGAAAGTAGGTCCCTTTAAATAAAGAACCATCGGACGATTCTAATTTCATAAATAAATCCAATGGAAACCTCCTGGAAGTAGTGATTCCTAAATATGACAAATGTTCAGATGGATATGTTAAACAAAAAAATGGTGAACCTAACATGAATCCTTAACCAAGTTAATAGTATTACCCATCTATCATTAACCTATCAATTGATAAAGGAAGGCTATAAAAAGGAATCAATCACGTATGTGTCTATTTAAAAGAAACTACTTTAATGGAGTTCATTGTTTGTATTTTTCATGTTTCATAAAACTCCTTACACTCAAAATAGCTTCCTTCAAGTTTTAACACATGAATTCCCCAACTGATGCTCAAGATTGATCCTCATCCATTGGAAGGATGTCATCACTAAATCAGCATCTTCAATACTGGGTATCAAATGTATTGTTTAGGGAATACCGTCAACATGGTACTATCGAAACCCCGGGGGCTTCCCAATAGGCTCTCCAATTTAATAATAACGCTTTCTCAACTGGTCAGCAGTGACCGATGGTCAAGAAGAAGACAATGTCAACCACCATCTTCAACCGTTTTGGGACCTTATACCCAGAATGAAATAACAAGTCCCACACATACTATATAAATGTGGATCAAAAGGTCACTCATGAACTCAACTTGAAGACACATGGGACCTTCCTGAGGGACCCACCAACAATCGCCACCAACAGAATCATGCAGTAGTGAACCCAAAACAAGATAAGGGTGTTGCCTATAGTTGTTCTTCCTAGGTCCCTCAAACCTGGGCACACAAGAAGAACCACTGGGGACAAAATCTACCCAATAAAGAGTAGGTTATTACTTTACACCCCTCTGAATAAGTCCATCAACCTAACTTGGTGGAAAACAAAACATGGGAATATACACCGGTCCACCTAAATTCTGCCAGCCATTAAACTCATCTAGAGGCTCCCAACCAATCCTTCCATTTAAACCTAGTAAATTTCTTTGACCAGAAACCTACACATACTTCGACCATGCTGACCATTATGACTGCATTCATAGAATACTATAAATCAAATATTGTGGAAACTTGTAAGAAGGAATAGAAACCTATCTGCACTCACCAATCATGCCAGCAGTTTGGTCTGTTAGAAGTCTGTTGACCATGAATAGAGGAAAACAACTAGAAAGCACATACACCTGCCATCATCCATCAATTATTCCAACAATTTCATTTAGAAGCACATGGATAAGTCATCTAGAAAGCTCCAAAGAAAAATCCGGGGCAGTCTCAATTCTTTTCCCCCAAATATTAATACTTCCATTATCCACTAACAAGAATGGGGGGACATGAGAAGGCACAAACACCTACTCTAGATACAGAATGGACATATATTCCCATTTCATCTGCTGATTTTACTAATCACATTTTATCAATAGTGAATGATAAGACAAAAATTCATACTGATATTCTTGAAGCTTTCCAAAATATCATAACATAAACTTCAACAGTACCTAGGGAACATACAAATAGTTCTGAACCCACAACTAGGATGACTCATCAACATGCCATCCCTGAGCAGTTACATACCTCTTTTCCAGTCTTGGAGGGTTGTTGGGAATAATCCCCCAACTCATATGGACAACCGGATCCGGAACATACACCCTTTCCAATTGATGATAATCAGACCATTCTGATGACCACTCTTAGGTAGGGACATACACCTACCCATGACAACCACTTCTCCCATCAAGTGGGCCCAACTACATGTAAAAAGTATCTATGAAGAAGTACTGCCAAAAAAATTTAAAAAACCAAGAGTCAATCTACAATATGGATCCTTTTAATGCTGGAGATGTTGAAGCCCTCATACATTTTTCTATTGAAACTCAAGATCCTACCCTCCCATTACCAAATTATGGGAGTTGTACTAATAATTAAGAAGTTACTCATCAGTTTCTTCCTCATAAAGTATTGCTTCATAAAAATTCAATAAATCTAGAGAGACTATCTCTGGATGAGAGCCACGAACACCCTCCATGTGGCCAAAAGACCAAGGAACAAGAGAATTTATCTCATGATGTAATCCACCATGGTAGTCCTCCTCCTGATGGAATTCAATTTGAATGTTCTCTCTGCAGTAGTCTTTTGCATTGTCAAAAAAATTATTCCATTGATAATTTAGTGATGATAAAGCCTTCTTATCTTAAGACATTTTCCAACATAAGTCCAGTCTTGTCTGATGCCTTATTATTAACAAGTGAAATAATTTCTCGACCAGAAGATAACCCAAGGATATTTTCATTCTCCAAACCTCCCTTAGGTCATTTCCCTTCTAATACGGCATAGGGAAAAGAAACTAATTCTATTGTTTGTAATAAAACAATTGAGAGGAATCCACTCTAGTCAGACCAAGTTGAGAGAAATCTAGAAAATGATAATGAGGTTATGTTGAATATGAGGAAACAATTGGGTAAAGGTCAAATTCCTGTCATGTTATGGCCTTTAGAAACCTCTCAATAAAACATTCCAAAATTTATGGTAGAATATTGAATTCATGATATCCACTTCAATATATGGAAAAATCTTCATCATCTAAAATCCAAAGTATTTCCATATGATGAATATCAATGTCATGTAAAGTTAATAGAAGTGTTGCAATGCCAAATTTACTTGGCATCACTCTTTATTTCCTGATATCCAAAGGCCGAAAAGAAACATGGAGACCTCAGTATATATTCCTTAATGCACTAAAGAGTTTCACCAGTTAATTACTAATACCCCATCGGGTGTTCGTATCAGAGGAGGAGGTGCACGCAAAGCATTGAATTTCACGGCCCTCCAAAATCAGCAAGCCCAACAAAAGTGGTCTCATGCAATGTCATTTTACATGGTCAGATATAATCAATATATTTTCTATGTAATCAATGATATGATCAAGAAAAGGCCTTGAATATATATAATGAAATTTAGGACCAAAAGAGAAAGCTATTGAGATACTTTTTTTATCAAGCATCTGAGAACATTAAGCAGACCTCTCGCTTAGAATATGTCATCCATCAAATTGATAAAATGTCTAAAATATAACAATGGTCTTCCAAAATAGTTGAATTAAGTGGATTTTGGATAAGGAATCCGTCCAATGTTTAGACCATAATTTGAAAAATCAGAAGAATAGTTGTCCTAATATCAGTCATAATAGTTCAGGTGCCACCCCAACTTGCAGGGGTGGGGGATTTTTTAACTCAACCTTAGAATTCAATAAACAATGTTTGAAGGTTTCATAAAGAAGAATAGGAACAGCCTCAACCCATAGGGTTGGGAGATTTTTAACATTTACATTCCCCTCATCAATAGAAGTTAGTTTTCTCCTAATTAGGGAAGAATCCAAAAAAGTGAATACAAAACTGAAATATCCAAGGATTCTATTTAGGTTATTGTCTATCAAATGGTTCCCAAGGATTAATTATATAGGAGAAAAATTTATCATGGATTACACAGAGGGATATGATCTTGCAATGATTTAGAGGGAATTCCAATAATTCATTATACAACAGTAGACATCATTAATACCATTATGAATGATCCTTTAGAAAATAATTCCAATTCATGTGAGTCGGAGGATAGATTTCTTATTCGTAATATAGTACACACTGAATAAAATGAAGGAGTTGTGGATACCCTAAACCGGAGGCTTAACCAGAATCTAGGTATTCACCTAAGTAGAAAACTCTGACCCCTTTGAAAGACATCTAACAAGGGGAAAGTACAAGGTAAGATCTTGATTTACTTTTCCACTAGAGAAGGTCAATCACTTTCATTTGATGAAATATTTTCCCAGAAAGAGGAGGAAATGAAAGAGTCAAAAAGACTCAATACAGGGTTACATTAAAACTGTATTTCTACTAGACATGATCCAAAAGAAGATCCTCAACTTGCTGAACCTGTAGGATCTCCTCAGCAAAGAGGGGTTGTTGAAACTACAGAGATGTATAATGAATTTCTTCCATTGGGTACATATCCAGGATAGGATCCAACACATCCTTACAGGCCTTTCCCCATGGGTTATCCCAAAAAAATATCAGTAAAACCACCACTAGTGTTTTTTCTAGTTGTAGAGCTTGTTCAAGCTCCAGTTTTTGTGCCTATACAGATCCCATCTCATCCAAATATTCCCCAAATTCTAATGAATACAATTGAGGAATTAACAACTTGATTGGATGCTATATTATAATATCATGCACTAGTATAACGTGGAAAGAAATATTACCCTGAATGGGTAGATCTGATCCCCCACCAAAATTTATGAATACCACATTTCTAATTTTTAATGATTTGGGTGTTGGAACCACGGCTGTTCTATGCAAGAATTGGAGTTTGGTTTGGTTTTGTTGTCAATCCTCAGTGGAAGTTCTGAATGTGTGCCAGCAAAGTGATCATACAGTTCAAGCAGACAACAGTATTTAAGGGGGCGTTGTTTCCCAGTGTTTTCCAATTTTTTGGGCCTCAAAATTAGAAATTTAAGACATGGATTGTCTCAATAGGCGGTTCGCACAAAAAGTAAGTGGTGTGCGAAATATAAGAGGCTTGCGCAAAATAATTAAGTTGGGTGCAGAAAACACCAGGATGCAAAAAATAGTTCTTCGCGCAAATAGTGTTTCGAAATCAGACTGGTGAAAAATGGCAAAGGCATGGGCTGCACGGAAAATAAGGGTTGTGCACGAAATACTTGAGTGGGCGCGAAAAACAGTGTGGTGCGCGAAATAGAGGAGCAAAGTTTTTCGCACAAATAGTGTTTCAGAATCACACCGTCGAAAAATGGAAAAGGCATGGGTTGCGTGAAATATCTAGAGAGGTGCACGAAAAATGATACCTGTGCGAAATATTACGCGCCAGATGAGAGGTTTTCCGTGCCGAAGGGGATTTTGCACGCGGGGGTGTCAGTCGCCTATAAATATAAGGTGACCCCCTTCATTCCGGTGGGTTGAAGACTTAGAGAAGATCTGAGGTCTGATTCATGAAAAAGGATCGCGTAATGGGGCTTGCGCGAAATATTCGAAGTTGCGCGGAAAATTTCGGGATGCGTGAAAAATGAAGATTTGCGCTTAAAAATTGGGTTTTCACATAAAAGATTCCGTTGCGCGAAAAAGGGGGATTTTGCGCGAAATATTTTTCCTCCCAAAAATTAATGTTTGCGCACAATAGGAAGGTTTTGCGCGAAAAGGTTTGGTGTTGCGTGCAATTTTCAGTGATGTTTGTTGGCACGTTCTGGTTATCCAGTTTAGTGGTTCTATGCGTTGTAGTGCATCTATTCCAGACTTCGATGCAATCAGAGTCTCGTGCTAAGCAGAGGCAAAGACTTCAATGCAAATCTATTGAAGAAACCTTCACGTCTATAAACTGAGTGGGACTTCACCAAGGGAAGTGAGCCAGGGGGAGTCAACGAGTGTGACCCAAGGGAAGCAGTGAGCTATCCCTAAACCTTTGTAAAGGCAGTGTGCCTGGGACATAGTGATTGTTCCCAAACCATTGTAATCCACAACTAGTGATGATTAGTGGAATTTGGTACGACCGAAAACCTGTCGGCGTATGCTCCTTGGACGTATCCCTTAGTGGTGAACCAAGTAAAAATGTTTTGTGTCTTCTCTCTGCATGTGAATGTCTGCATTATAATCTTATCAATCATACAGGTTTTACAAGTTCCTACCAACGTGGGAACAAGATCCTATACTTTAAAAGAAAAAGCTGTCACCCTGATTCACCCCTCCCCTCTCAGGGTGTCCCGGGGTCCTACAAGTGGTATCAGAGCCAGGTTGCTGGTATTAAATTTGTCCTCTGTCATCATGGAGAATGTAGTCAATGTTAGGGGAGTCCCTCTCTTCGATGGAAGTAATTTCCAGATTTGGAAGAATAGAATGAGATCTCATCTAAGATCACGTGGAATGGAAGTCCTATTTTCCACTGTCCAAGGTATACATGTTACTGATCCAACAGGGCTGGCTATGACAGATGTTGATAGAAAAATTCTTGATGCTGATGCTAAAGCGCAGAATGCTCTCACTGTAGCTCTTTCATATTAAATCTATCTAAAGGTGATGGGTTGCACCTCAGTAAAGTCTATGTGGGATAAACTTGAAAACATCTATGAAGGAGACAAAAAAGTGAAGGAGGTGAAGCTTCAAGTCTTACACAATAGGTTTGACGATTTAAAGATGCATCCTAATGAGAATGCAGATTCATTCTTCAATCAAATTACTGAAGTAGTAGGAGAAATTAGAGGTCTTGGAGAATAAATCAAAGACATTGATATCGTTAAGAAGATACTGAGAATACTTCCTCCTATGTACAATGCAAATGTTTCAGACCTTGAAGAAAGAGATCTATCCAAACTTTCAATGGATGATCTTTTAAGTAGTCTAGTGGCATATGAGATGAGAGTCAAACCCGAAGATGCCAAAACTCCTGTAAGCCAGGAAATGTCATTCAAAGCCATGATCAAACTGAAAATTTCAGAAGATAGTGGTGGTGAATATGATGAGGAAATTAAAATTATTTCTCTCATCACCAAGAATCTGAAGAAGGGAAAAGGTAAATTTAAAGGAAAGCTACCTCTGGCATGTTTTCGTTGTGGAAGATTCGGGCACATTGCCTCTCAGTTCCAAAGAATGTTTGATGATGAAAGCGAAGAAGAAGAAATCGAGAAGCCTCAGAGAAGGGTTTTCAAAAAGGGTGACTTCAAATCTGGAAAGAAAATACAAAGGAAGAGTCTTTTCTGTGAAGAGAAAGATGATGATACTGAGTTGTGTGAAGAAGAAGAACCAAAATTCAAAGCAGGAAACCATGCTTCCATGATGGCTACCATTGAAAAGTCAGAACCCTTGATCAATAAAGATATAGATAATCAGATTATTTCTAATGGTGATTCAAAGACTCCATTTAAGGATGCTTTTTCCAAGCTCCAGAATAAATGTAAGAGGTGTAATAAGTGGAAGGAAATGGTGGAAGAATCATCAGAATATGTTGATGAGCTTGAAGCAGAGATTGAACGACTAGAAGAACTAGTGAGAGTTCAGTCTTCAATCCTTGAAAGCACAGATGATGTAGTGTAACTAAAGCTTAAAATTGAAGAACAAGCGAAGGTCATAAATGACCTTTCATCCAGACTAGAAGAGAAGTACAAGACTTTTGAGGGGATTGAGGAAGAAGTTGTTACTCTTAGAAGTAAAATTGAATTTCAATCAATAACAAATGAGGGAAAGAATAAAATTCATTTCGGAATATTCTCATATGCAGAATTACTAGCAAGATCCAAGTGTGGTTTAGATGGGGTCGGAAAAATCTTAAGTGATCAAATACCCACTTACGTGGGAAAGAGTGGAATTGGCTGTGAAGCTGAGACATCAACTGCTGGAAGTAAAGAGAGCCAAAATAACAACAAGATGAAAGTTGGAAATGCTGAAACATTACCTGAAATGTTGAAAATGAAACCGTCCACCCAAACTAAAAGAAGAACTGAAAATTATCCTCAAACTTTCAGAAATGACAGGCAGTTCAACTATTCTCCCAAGAAAGAAGGCATGGGGAGAAATTCAAGTGAAAAGACATTTCCTCTCATGAAGTGTCAGTTCTGTGGTAATCTGGGCCATACCTTGTCATACAGAAAAGAGGCAAGGAGCTACTTGAATGGGGAAGATCTGGGAAGTCAACAACGGAGACCAGTTTCATATCCTCCATCTTATAGAAGGAATAAATTCTATGGTTACTGTTTTAATTGTTCGAACTTTGGCCATAAAGCTATGTATTACAGGCGGAAGTACGACAGGAGAAATTCATACAACACTCAAAGACGGGCCAGTTTTCATCCTCCTGATGATGTTGTTCTCACAAACAGTTTTTCACCTCTGGAAGAAGATTATGGGTATGAAGAATCAGAATATGTGGAAGAAATTATTAAAAGGCCATTAGTATCCTATGCTCAATCCAATATCTCATGGAAAGAGAAGAAGAAGATCGAGAAATCCAATCTTGCAGAAGTAGCCCTCAAAGCTACAAAGAGAAGCAGCACCTGGATCCTTGATATTGGATGTTCTTCCCATATGACTAGAAATGATGACCTTTTGAAGAACATTGAAAATAAGGTTGATGGAACAGTACGGTTTGGTAATGATGGTGCTTTGAAGATTAAAGGTAGTGGGAATACTTCTCTCGCCAATGGGGAGATGAAGAAGACTGAAGTTCTTTATATGGATGGTCTACGCCACAATCACCTTAGTGTAATTCAACTTTGTGACTTAGGGATCATAGTAACCTTCAATCAAAAAGGCTGCACTATAAAAGGAAAAATAGGTAATTCTCTTATGAAAGGCTGTAGAACAGATGGAAACTTATATCAGGTTGACAACAAAGTGAACTCTTTCTATTTGTCTGTTGAATAAGAAAACAATTTGTGGAATCGAAGGCTGGGGCACATTAACCAACAAGACATGGAAAAGATATCTAAGCTGAATATAGTCATGGATATTCCCATTCTAAAACGTGAATGGGAAAAGTCTTGTGATTCTTGTAGTCGTGGGAAGCTGGTCTGTAATTCATATTGGCCAAAGAAGAAAAGGGAATCACATCTTCTTGATCTCATTCATACTGATGTATGTGGCCCAATATATGTTGCTGGAACCTATGGAGAAAGGTAATTCGTCCTCTTAATTAATGATTATAGAATAATGGATTGTGTAATGGTGATTCACAGGAAGCGACAAGTACTTGATTGCATGAAAACTTATCGCCGGATTGCCGAGAATGATACTGGACGGTCAATAAAAATCCTTTGATATGACAATGGAGGGAAAAAAACATCCATAGAGTTTGAAAATTACCTAGAAAAACATGGAATACAGCATGATGTAGCTACTGTGAGAACTCCACAACAAAATGGAGTTGTTGAGCGTCGGAATCGACAGGTCAACAATATGGCCATGACTATGTTGATTGAGAGTGGTATCTCTCGCCATTACTGGAAAGAGGCTATTGAAGATGCAGTGCACATTCAGAATCAAACATGGATCTATATGGGAGAAACGAAGACACCATACGAATTGTGGCATGGAAGGAAGCCTTCTTTGAAATACTTTCGTGTTTTCGGAAGAAAATGTTTCATTCGGAATAATGAAGGAAACCAAGGAATGTTTGGTGACAATGCTGATGAAGGAATTTTTCTTGGGTATCCACTGAACATCAAATCTTACAAGTGTTTCAATAAACGGTTGGGGAGGATTGTGGAAAGAAACGATGTTAAAATCATTGAAGGAAAAACTCCAAATGTTTCAAATAGTACCTATGCTGATGAGACAGAAGATGAGAATGAATATGAACATGGAATAAATACAAATACAGAAATAGAGGAAGGTGTACAAAACACTCCGGGGTCACATCATGATGTTGACTCAGACGAAGAATCTGAAGAGGAAATCTTGGATGGTGAGAATGCGACTGAACCTCACAGGAGAAATCGAAGAGCAGAGATTGATCCATTTAACATAATTGGAGACATGAATGCACCCACACAGATAAGAAGGATGAGGAATAACACACCTTCTGTATTTCTGTCAGTTGTGGATCCATCCTCATTTGAAGAAGCTGCAAAGGATGAATCCTGGGTGAAAGCCATGAATAAAGAGTTAGATCAGATTGACAAGAATCAGACATGAGATCTTGTCCAGAGACCCAAAGGTCACAATGTGATTGGAACAAAATGGATATTCAAGAACAAGTTTGATGAGCATGGAAGTGTTATCAGAAACAAGGCTCGACTGGTATGTAAAGGGTATTCTCAGATTGAAGGTGTTGATGTTTAAGAAACCTTTTCTCCAGTGGCTAGACTGGAGTCAATCAGGCTGTTCCTTTCCATGGATCTCCAGAGAGGATATAAAGTATATCAAATGGATGTCAAGATAACATTTTTAAATGGTGTACTCGAAGAAGAAGTCTACACTGAACAACCAGTGGGTTTTATTCTTGGGGCTGATGAATCAAAGGTCTGCAATCTAAAGAAAGCACTTTATGGCTTGAAACAGGCACCACAGGTGTGGTACTCCAGACTAAATTCTTATCTCAAGAAGCTGGAATTAAAAATAGGAGTAGATCACAATCTCTATGTGAATAATTCTCCAAAAGATCAGTTCATGGTTCTCGTTTATGTCGATGACATTATATTTGGTGGCAGCAGGCAGAAATCAGTGGATGAATTTTCCAATCATATGAAATCAGAATTTGAAATGTCAATGATTGGGGAGCTCACGTATTTCTTGGGACTGCAGGTGACTCAAAGGAAAGAGTACACTTTTATCTCTCAGGAAAAGTATGCAAGAGAGCTGCTGAAGAAGTTTAATATGAAAGACTCCAAACCAATGTCAACTCCGATTGCAGTTGGAACCAAAATTGGAAAGCATGAGAATGAGAAATATGTAGTTCCCACCATGTACAGGAGGATCATTGGGAGCCTACTGTACCGGACAGTGACACGACCAGATATTGTCTTTTCCACATGTCTTGCAGCCCTCTTTCAGAGTAATCCAAAGGAGGAACATTTGGCCGCAGTAAAAAGAATCATGAGGTATATCCAATGTACTCACAATTATGGCGTATACTTTTCTGTAGGAAGGGACTGTGAATTATCAGCATTTTCAGATGCTGACTGGGCTGGCGATGTTGTGGACAGAAAATCCACCAGTGGTGGAGCATTCTTTATTGGAAATAACTGTGTCGGGTGGTTGAGCAAGAAACAAGAAAGTACTTCTCTTAGTACTGCTGAAGCTGAGTATATATCTTCCACAAAGGCATGCACTCAACTGCTATGGATGAAGCAAAAACTAACAGACATTGGTGATGAGGTGAATCAACCAATGGTAATTTACTGGGATAACAAGAGTGCAATTGATCTCACAAAGAATCTGGTTCAGCATTCTCGTACAAAACATATTGAAATCAGGTATCACTTTATCAAAGAAAAAGTTGAGAAAGGGGTGATTAAAATGGATCATGTGGGAACTGATGATCAAGTAGCTGATATCCTAACAAAACCACTGTCAGTAGTTGTGTTTGAAAAGCATCGGTTGAACCTCGGTGTTCGACCACCTCCTACCGCATAAAGAAATTCTGAAATCCCCTCTCCTTGATTATGGTAATTCATTCTATTTGTTTATGGCTGTGATGGAGGTTTATGGGGGAGATACTATCTAGGGGGAGTATGGTTTGAGCTGAACATTGATTATTTTACCAGACTTTGGGTTTATTGTCAATGGGGGAGAAAGGAAAGGAATAAATTCAGGAATTCAGGATTGTCTGTGGACATGTAATGCTTATGTGACACGATGAGAATTCAGTGTAAGAAAATATCTTGAGTTTCTTTGAGCATTCCAAAACATGGGAACCCAATTCAAGCTTCCTCTATAGTTTTTTACACCGAGCATGGCTCACGTAGACTTAGAGTGTTGGCTGAGTTGATCCTTGCATTTTTGGTATGCATGTGGATGGTGATATATTGAATTTATTTGGTGATTGCCAACAAACCCAAAGGGGGATATTATTGGAACCATGGCTGTTCTATGCAGGAATTGGAGTTTGGTTTGTGTTTGTTGTCAATCCTTAGTGGAAGTTCCGAATGTGTGCCAGCAAAGTGATCATATAGTTCAAGCAGACAACAGTATTGAAGGTGGCACTGTTTCCCAGTGTTTGCCAATTTTTTGGGCCTCAAAATCGGAAATTGAAGACATGGATTGTCTTCAAAAGGCGGTTCTCACAAAAAGGAAGTGGTGCGCAAAATATAAGAGGCTTGCGCGAAATACTTAAGTTGGGCGCGGAAAACAGCGGGATGCGCAAAATAATTTTTCGCGCAAATAGTGTTGCGAAATCAGATTGGTGAAAAATGTCAAAGGCATGGGCTGTGCGGAAAATAAGGGCTGTGCTCAAAATTATTGAGCTGGGCATGAAAAACAGCGTGGTACGCAAAATAGCGGAGCGAATTTTTTCGCGCAAATAGTGTTTCGGAATCATACCGTTGAAAAATGGAAAAGGCATGGGTTGCGTGAAATATCTAGAGAGGTGCGCGAAAAATGATACCTGTGCGAAATATTACCCGCCAGATGAGAGGTTTTCCACGCCGAAGGGGATTTTGCACGTGGGGGTCTCAGTCGCCTATAAATATGAGGTGACCCCCTTCATTCTGGTGGGTTAAAGACTTAGAGAAGATCTGAGGTCTGATGCATGAAAAAGGATCGCATAAAGGGGCTTGCGTGAAATATTCGGAGTTGCGCGGAAAATTTAGAGATGCGCGAAAAATGAAGATTTGCGCATAAAAATTGGCTTCGCACATAAAAGATTCCGTTGCATGAAAAATGGGGTTTTTGCGCGAAATATTTTTTCACGCAAAAATTAAAGTTTGCGCACAATAGGAAGGTTTTGGGCGCAAAGGTTTGGTGTTGCGTGCAATTGTCAGGGAAGTTTGTCGGCACATTCTAGTTATCCAGTTCAGTGGTTCTGTGCATTGTAGTGCATCTATTCCTGACTTCGATGCAAGCAGAGTCTCACGTTAAGCAGAGGCAAAGACTTCAATGCAAATCTATTGAAGAGACCTTCACGTCTATAAACTGAGTGGGAACTCACAAAGGGCAGTGAGCCAGGGGGAGTCAACGGGAGTGACCCAAGGGAAGCGGTGAGCTATCCCTGAACCTTTGTAAAGGCAGTGTGGCTGGGACATAGTGATTGTTCCCAAACCATTATAATCCACAACTAGTGAAGATTAGTGGAATTGGGTACGACCGACAACCTGTCGGCGTATGCTCCTTGGACGTAGCCCTTAGTGGTGAACCAAGTAAAAAAGTGCTGTGTATTCTCTCTGTATGTGAATGTCTGCATTCTAATCTTATCAATCATACAGGTTTTACAAGTTCCTACCAACGTGAAAACAAGATCCTATACTTTAAAAGAAAAAGTTGTCACCCTGATTCACCCCTCCCCTCTCAGGGTGTCCCGGGGTCCTACATTGGGAGATTTGGAGAAGCACTTAACACATTTTTTCTCTCTTTATGATCTCTTTATGGGGACCCCCTCAACAATAAGAAGATGTAAATCTCAAATGTTTTCTGCAATAATTATAGGGGCCATCCTTTTTTGTATACAAGTTTGCAGTCTCGATCAATTACTAGATGAGAAGACCTCCATCAGAAATTTCTTCCCCAATTCAGCTCAATGCTACTGAAGACAATAGTTTTTGATCTTAAAAACTGAAAACAAAGGGAGAATGAAAGAGATTCATATATCATATCTTGATGTAAATGATTACAATATTCTATAAATCTAGCACTCCCTCAAGAAGTGTTTTAGAAAATTTGTGTGGAAAATCTATGTGATGAGTTACACACACCACCAATCCTTGTGAAATACACATGAGGGTTTATAGACCTTGCTTTAATCACCCAAAAATTGGAGGATTACATTGTTGAAACCATGGCTATATCTCATGTAATCCCTTAAACTCTAGGAAGGAAAATAGGGAAAGAAGAGGATATTACAGTCACACTCAAACAAGAACCGATATCTACTTCTACATCAAAAACATCATCATACTAAAGGGTTTCACCTCCCAAGCATAAGTAGCAATGAAATTGTTTTTATGATGATTAAAAAGATCAAAGGCAGAGACAATTTTATGAATTAAAGAACAAAGTATATTCTTTTTAGAATGAACAGGTTCCCAGTTACTTCATTTCAGCTTTGGAAAATAATTTAGATCAGTTTACAAGTCCAAAGAAACAAAAAATGAGGATATGAAGATCTCCCAAATTATAACCCCTTCATCAAATGTTAGGGAATCTCCTTCAAGAGGGTTTTGTTTGCAAAGACCTCCAGAAAAATATGGTAGGCTCTAGACTAGTGAAACTAATAATTTCATCAACCCAAGTAACATGTGTTACTGCAATCAATCTAGAGGAAGGAGGCGTATGGGAGGAAGTCAAAAGAAAAAATTCACAGAGGTATGATTATTGGATGGTCAGGAAAATGATCAATCAAACTCCTAACATTCTACAAACATAGTTGATACAAAAAACTGTGCCTCCTACCACTTCTGTATAGGAAAACCAACTTCATGAAAAGATCATTCTTCCAAAGGTCAATCCTCTAAGAAGAGACATGATAAGATAAAAAAAGTGGTGTGAAAAGAAGGATAGATCATATTGGGCACCTCCCAACCAAACAACACAACAAGAATCGACCTATAAAGCAGAATCTTTATCAGATGAGGAAATGAACTTTGGATTTGTTAACGTTTTCCACATAACGTACCTTTAAGAAAATTATGATTATGGTTATGAACATGAATTCCCTACACCTGATTGGGGAACAATAGGAAGAATTAATGCTCTAGGATAAAGGGAAAGACATGGATATTCTAGAAACCACTATTTCAACTACACCCCTAATCAAATCATTTATTGGGTAGAAACTTGTGGGAGAGCCCTTCATCAGGCTCAAAAAGAATAAAGAAATTATCCCACACATGACAGAATTGACCCTAAATGATCATCTTGGAAGACCTATTAGAGGCTATAGCACCACTCTATCGATAGGTATATAGACCCATTCAATCTAATCTACTAAGAAGAGAAGTATATCTAGCTTCTTCCGCGATATATGATACATCTACCATATGAGAATTAACTTCTAAGGCACCTAAAAAAAATAATTTTTACATTGGAAAACAAAGGAATTTAGACCAAACGTATGATTTATTAAACAACTAGACCAAGTACCAGACAAGTTATCAATCATATATGCTTTTAATCTATAAAAAGATGTTAGAGAAACATTTATTGAGGCTTTTAAAAGTCCTCAAGAGTTTGAAATTGAGGTTGCTGCTGTTGAGGTTTACCACAGAGAGAATGATTCTGTAGAATATCATGTAGTTATATATTTCAAGGATGAAGATGAGTATGATTTTGTACATGGAAACATCAGGAACTTGTGTCTAACTGGTAGGGTTAATGATATAGGCATCTGAAAAGCCTTCATTGATAATGGCTTAGGAGTCACCCTTATTCAGATCCGTACACTCTGTCTATTAAGTCTCACTGAATCTGACATATCGCCTTCCAATTTCCTATTTCAAGGGTATGATAATATTGAACAAGATCCTCTGGGTGAGATTACACTCAGAACTCAGTTTGGGGATCTTGTTTCTAATTTAGATTTCATGGTTGTCTATCAGGACCCAACCATCAATATTCTTCTTGGAAGGCCTTGGTTACATCAACATATGGCTATTCCTTCTTCATATCACCAATGACTCAAGTACTGCCTCAATGGATAAATTGGGACATTGTATGGTGACACGGATCCATTCAAAACATTTCAATCTTAGTATATTGAGGCATAATTATTTCACAAAAAGGGAACGAGGTCCGTGGAAAAAATTTAACAAGAATCAATGCTCCAAATGGTTTGGAAAAGATCCCAACATTCCAATTAAAACATGTGATTATAGATTACATTTTTCCTATCAATAAAATTGAATTGATAGAACAAAATATAATCACTTGTCTAGAGACTTCTATAATTTTAGTTGTGGAAATAAAGCCTAATGGCATGAGAGAAGTTGTTGATCTACCAAGCAGTGGTGAAAGCATAAATGGATATGTCTTCATTTCATCTATCGAACTTCAGCAAGTATTTGATTCAGTATTTAGGATAGAATAATTTGTCACATTAATAAATGAACACAAGGTTGTTGAAACCCAACCCGTAATTTTCTCTTAAATATTCTAGGAAAACCCTTCATCATTAGTAGGGTCAGAAATGGTTGCCTCTTCTTCAGGATATCCAAATACTGACTCCTCCCCTAACTCTAAATTTTTTTCTTCATCACATAATCTGCGAGAAGAAACTGAAGAATTGACACATGAGGAAGAATAAGAATAAGATCTTAAGGATTCCCCTACAACATTTGAAGAATTTACCTCCATCATTGTGGATGTTCTTAGATAAATAAATCTGGGTACATAAGAAGACCCACACCCTACTCTAATTAGTGCGACCATGAGTTATAAAGGGAAATATATGTATACTTAATTTCTAAATCAACATCAAGATATATTTTCTTGGAAGTATATGGAAATTCAATGACTTAATACCAATGTTTCCATTCATCATTTCGTTTTTATAGAAGAGCATCAGGAATTTAAGCAGGTAGCAAGAAGAACACACCAAAAACACGCCTCTAAAATTGAATCAGAAGTCGACTAGCTTATCAAAGATAAATTTTTCATGGATGTTCAATATCCGAAATGGATAGAATATATTTTACAAGTGAAAAATAAGAAAGGAAAAATCATATTTTGAATTGATTTTATAGATCTTATCCAACAAGATCCCAAGGATGAATTTCTGGTTCCTATCACATAACTTTTGATTAATGCAATAGATCACTACAAATATTTACCCTTCATGGATGGATACATTGGGTAGAACCAAATTTAAATGGACCTATAAGATGAGGAATATACACCCTTTATATCCCCTTGAGGTGTATTTTTATATGAGGTAATTCCCTTTGACTTAAATAATGATGGTGTAATATATCAATGTGCCACACACCATATATTCAAACCCTTCCTGGAAGAATTTGTTGAATGTTATGTGGATGATTTATTGGTGAAATCCAGAAAAATTTATGATGTTTTGGATGATATGGATACCATATTAAGTGAACTTCAACAACATAATATGAAGATGAATTCCTTGAAATGTTCTTTTGGGGTAACCTTGAGAAAATTCCTCATCTTCTTTGTAGCCATCATAGCATCGAAGTTGATCTTGAAAAGAAAGATTCTATCCTTGGAATGTCACCTCCTCAAAATTTGATGGAATTAATAGTTATTAAAGGACACTTGGAGCTTTATTTTCAATTTAGCATTCAAGTGTTTACCCTTCACCTGATTAATAAAGAAGGGGGTTACTTGTGAATGGACCAAAGACTTCTAAGAGGCATTTGATACCCTAAATAAATATCTCTTGAGTCCACCTGTATTAATTACACCTATTTAAGGAAATCCACTTATTATCTATATGAAATTCTTAGAGAGATCATTGGGTTCCTTTATTTCACAATATAATGATTATGAGAATGAAAATATCCTTTACTATCTCATTCAAACCACGATTGGCATAGAGACTCAATATTCAAGAATTGATAAGTGCTTTATGGAATTAATATTTGTAGTTCAAAAGATGAGGCACTAATAGAAACATCACGTGTTCCACTTGGTGTGTCACAATAACCCGCTAAAATTTACCCTTAGTAGTCTTATGCTTATAAGGAATCTAGCATGTTGGGTAGTTATTTTACAATATTTTGATATCTAGTTTATGCCTCAGAAAACAATAAAAGGAAACGTCATGGAAAAATTCCTACCGAACACCCATATGTAAAAGATACATATTTGAATACTGAAATTTCTAATGTTGAAATATTCTCTATTTTAGATAACCCAAAATGTGGGAAATGTACATTGATGGTGAATCTAGAAGTACAAAGGTAAAGATTATGGAAAATCCTAAACTCAAAAAAAAAATGGTTTAGGAATTGTGCTTATCTGCCTAGAAAAGGAAGTGTTTCTATATTCCTTTATGTTATTAGAAGGTGGTACCTACAATGAGGCATAATACCCTACTCTCATTATCGGCCTATAATTATCACTCTAGGTAAAAGTGAAACACCTAAAAGTGAAAGGTGATTCATAATTGGTAATCAAATAGATCAATGGGGATTATGATATCAGAAAAGAAGATTTAATCCCTTTGTTTGATTATGTAAGAGGGTTAATGGATGAATTTCCCTCAGATCCAACATTTTCATATGTCTTGCGATCACAATATTCCCAAGCTGATACATTGGCTAATGCAACCACTACCCCGACAGATCCAAATCGGGATGAGAAAAACATCATTATTTCCAATCAACGTGTCGTTTCACCTTTTGTTCAAACTAGAATCGAGGAAATTAATGAAATAATTCCTATTTCAGATCCATATGATCATGCTATAGGATGGATGAAACCTGTCATGGAATACTTTTAAAATAGAACACTTCCACTTGATAGAGCTAGGTATGAGAAAATCCTACAACAAGTGGTCAATTTCACTCTCTATGATAGACCAGGTCACCAAAAGAGCCTTTAAAAAACGAGGAATCAATGAATTACTCTCCAGGTGTATTGATTGAGATGAAACTAAAATTATCATGAAATAATTAAATGAAGGATCTTCTGGTGCTAATCAGTCTGGGCATAATCTTTCTGATCAAACATGATTTCATGGATATGCATGACCTTTAATGATGTAGGATTGCACATATTTCACCGACAAGTGTCACCCCTGCCAAGTACAATCCAACTTTATTCATCAACCTTTAGAGTTATTATATGAAGCTAATTATTCCTAAACATTATCCATATGGGGAATAGATGTAGTAGGACCCAATATAGACAAGAAGTTTAAGTATATTCTTACTAATACTTATTTTTTTATTAAATGGGATGAGGCAATACCTTTCAATGAATTTGGAGCCAAATGCATTTTTATCTTTATCAAAGCTAATATAATTACCATATTTGGTTACCCTCATAACATATTGATTCATAATGGCACCAATTTCTATTCTATTGAGGTAAAAAAGTTATATTAGGTGAACAATATCAAATCCAACCATTTATCTCACAATCTTGTAGCATCCAATGGAAAATAGAGTATTTCAACAAGTCCCTATAAAATATTCTCTACAAAATGGTAGATAATGATAAGAAATCTTATCCTGAAAAATGTGTTCATGCTTTATGGGCTTATCGGACTACTACTTATACTGCCACTTGAGAAACTACATATTCGTTGGTATATAGAATGGAAGTAGTTTTTTCTATTGAAATTCAATTGCCTTCAATCCAAGTTACAATCTGTGATCAATTGTCTATTGATGAACAGTCTCAGAAGAAATTTTATGAGATGGAATGATTATATGAAAATAGATTTCATATATTGCATCATTTGGAGGTTTATTATAAAAGAATAACACAAAATTTTAAAAATAATGTTCACCTTAGTTCATTTCTTAAAATTAATTGGTATTAGTTATCAGGACTCCGATGATACCCATAAGGATTCCTCAAAAGCATGAGACAAATTGTAAAGGGCCTTAATCTATATATAAGGACTACTTTAATTGAGATTATTCACTAATCTCAATGGATGGAGAACTCATTACAACTCTAACCAATGCAATATTTTTGAAGAAGTAATTTCTGTAATTACACATCATATGTCCTCGCTGCATGACTCTTAACAATACAACATAAATTAGTATTTGAATACATTAAACTACAAAACAACTATATGCGTCCATGCTTCATGGTGTTAAAATTCATAGCATCTTTGTCTGCATCACATGATGTTAAACTGCATGACATCATTTATGCTCACTATGTGACATTAAACTATACGGTTAACATTTCCTTCATTTGACATTAAGAAATCACATAAGACACAATTTTTTTTTATTCCTTGTGGTTCATAAAAAATGAGTAGCTTCCATGAGCAAGAATTACTCACATCCTTTCTACTCCTTAGTGGAACATGAGTTCCATTTCTTCCTATGTTTAAATCATATTTTCCTAGAGACCTCATTTTAAGAACTACATATGGCTTGATTCTCATTTCAATGAGATATGTAGAGATTCCTGAATCTAAAATCTTGGGCCCATCAATGACAAATAAAATTCATTCTTTATTCCCTATGTGTATTAATCAATCCTACATAGGGAATATTTCAAGAACCACGTGTGGCTTGATTATCATTTCAACGGGATATGTAATGACACCTGGATCTCCAATATTGGGCTCAGCTACAACCATAAAGAAATTTATTTCCATTTTTCTTCCAGTATATGAACCAAATCTATGCAGATTACTCTTCCAAGATATGTGGTTTGATCTTTATACCATCTTGTGTATTAAGAGTAACCATTATTTCAGAATGTGTTAAAATTCCTTATCTCTCACCAAAAAATCAATTTGTGTGGAGAATGATTTTATCAAGAAATACGTTTTTCTTTATTCTCATTTCAATGAGATACGTAGAGATGCCAAAATATCTAATCTTAGGCCCATACATGACAAAAAACCACATTATTTTATGTGTCTATGAATCAAAACTTCATAGGGAATGTTTCAAGAACTACATGTGGCTTGATTATCTGGAAGGGATGTTGGCAGCGCGCCGGGCAGGCCTTCGGGCATCGGTCAGGGTGCGAGGTAGGCCGCGGGCAGCACGTGGGCTGGTCGGCTGGGTGCCGGGAGGCTGCGAGGGGAGCGGGAAGGCTATGCGGGGCACGAGGCAGGCCGTGTGGGTTGCTGGGCAGGCCGCATGGGGCGTGGGCAGGCCAGTAGGGTTCCGTGCAGGTTGCTGGGAGGCCAACTGGGCACACGGGCAGGCAGGCAGGCTGCTGGTGGCGGACAGGCAGGCCGGTTCGGCGCGGCTCGGGCCGACGTGGACTGGAGGTGTTCGGTCCGGAACACCAGTGTGCTGCAGGGGTGGCGCGGTTCATGGAGGCTGTTTGTAGCATGACCTTTGTCCTTGACACCTTCGTCGCCTCATTGGCTCTTTGTCGGCAAGCCGAAGAACAACATGAAATAAAATCGAGAGAGGGTGTCGGGCTATGATCGGTTGGCCCGCACCCTCCGCGTTTCAGGAGGTATCAAATGTCTCATCAAGAAAAACATATGATCAAAAACACGTCCGCAACAATCCCTTTTTATCTGATGAAGAAGACAATAAAAAGGGTATAAAATCATCAAGAAATAAACCCCCTACCTTTTTATTATCGGTCGTCGATGGTGAAGTCATAGAAAGGATACATCTCACGATGGTTGTGGGAGACGCTCTATTTCGGTAGGATTCGAGGAAGGTAGTCAAAGAAGAAATCGCCACCGACGTTCTTCACATTCTTCGTTGGGAAGAGCGTTCTTAATTGGAAGAATTTTAATCCTCCCAAGATTTCCTCTTCTCAAGTTCCACCAAAATTCCAAGTGAAATAATATTAGATTGGGTTGTCTAATTTTACGTTGGCACAATAACTCAAATTGGGGAATTAAATTAAGTGGCTCCACCTAATTAATGCATGAGAGTTGTCAAGGATTAATTATGGGAGGTCAAGGGGTTTCAGCCCATTTAATGGGGGTTTGAGGAATTCAAGTGGCTCCCCCTCATTATTGAGGGAGATTTGAGAGGTTTTATCCTCCTCCATTATTAGAGGGTTAAGCCTCATGTGGTCCCCACATCATAACCTCTCAGGGGAGGTTATGATCTTGTGGGCCCCACCACCATTACCTCCCAAGAGAGGTTAAGGAGTGGTGGTCCCACCTCAAACTCCCATGAAAAGGTTTTAACCACCCAACCTCCACATGATGATTAAAAATAAAATAAGCGATATTACTTTATTTTATTACTTCACACGAAAACCCAAAAACTAACTTTTATCCTTGACTCACTATCATCGAAGTGAAGGTCTTCTTAAGCGAATACCAGTGCTGCAAGTTCAACGGTGCTCTCAGATTTCAATTCTGAGCATTGGTTCAAAAGTTATAAAAACCCACTCGTACCTTTACTGAACATACCTGAACAAAACTTCAAAAATTGATTCCGGGCATACGAGGCCCCAGAATCAAGCACCGTAATTTTCGCAGAGTCCTAAAAATCCCACGCATTTAAGAAAAAGTTTTCCATGGGATTTTTGGGTCATTACATTCTCCCCACCTTAGGGATTTACGCCCAATAATCTACAACTTGAACTAAGGGAAAAAATGGTGGCACTGAGCACGTATCTGAGGAAAACACAAGTTACTGACTCAGCTCACATAGGTATACAATTTATGTAGACAGATAGAGATGATCAGATATAGCCACTGAATCATCAGAGCTGTCGAAAAAACACATGATCCAAGACCACCTATTCTTTCGTTCTAACACATGATCCAGGAACAGAAGTTAGAAATGTCGGACCAACACATGATCCAGGAACAGTCGTCAGGGCTGTCGGACTAACACATGATCCAGAACCAGCTATTCTACTGGACCAACACATGATCCAGGAACAGAAGTCAGAACTATTAGACCAACACCTGATTTTGGAATAGTCGTCAGTGTACAGCCAGGCATAGGGTTTCCACAAATCATGCTTGATTCCAGGAGGGTCCGCTCCTCAAGCCAAGTTTCGATACTTAAAATACCACCACGTCCCATGTAGAAGTATCTCAAAGGTCCTCCACATCATAGGGGTCTCAATGCAATAGACGACGCGTCGACTGGACGCCCGGTCTGTGAGTTATTAGCCTTTTAGTCTCGGGGCCCCGGTTGGATTCATGTACGTTCCAACGTGACCGTATCTCAAATATACCCCAAACTCTAGTGGGGTAATCTCAAAGGGACTATCGTGCTCTAAGAAAACCAGCGCCACAGATGGTTTGTCAAACGGTCGTCCGGTGCCAAAGATACAACCAAAGGAAGTAACAGGGTCGGTAATGGGCCTAGGCCCGGTCCAACTTGGTCAGACTGACTCGGTCGGACCAACTCGGCCCAACCCCGACTGGGCTGACCTGGTTTGGGTTGACCCATTCAGACCCGCTGGTTCTATCCCGGCCCGTTGGGTAGGTAAGCCCGCTAGGTTCAGCCCGGTCCGCTCGGCCCGGCACAACGGAGTGCAGGGGTGGTTCGGCTAGGAGGCCGCTGCATAGGTGGCTTGGCCCGAAGGCCGGGGAAAATTCGGCCAGTGCCGCACGGGGTGCGGTTTAGGAAGATCGGCCTGGGAGGTCGAGCCGATCACTGGTAGGGCGCCGGGTGTCCGCACGGAGCACGGGCAGGATGGTAGGGAACCGGGAGGACGGCAGGGCGCGCGAGAAGGTCAGAGGGGCACTGGGCAGGCCACAGGATGTTTGTGCGGGGCGCGGGTAGTGCGCGGGGCAGGCCGCGGGGCAACAGGCAGGGCGCGAGGTAGGCTGCGGGGCAGCTGGCAGGGGGCACGGAAGGCCGTGGGGCGCTGGGTAGGGCACAAGGCACCAGGAAGGGCGCATGGGACCGGGCAGGGTATGAGGCAGGCCGCGGCAAGGTGCAGGCAGCATGTGGGCAGGCTGGCAGGGCGCCGGGCAGGGCTCCGGGAGGCCGTGCGGGGCGCGGGCAGGCCGCATGGGGTGCGGTACAGGCAGACAAGGCGTCGGGAAAGGCATAGGGCAAGGCGTAGGGAGGCCGGTGGGGCGCGCTGGCAGGCGGCTGGTGGTGGCCGAGCAGGACGGTTTTGCCTAGCTTGGGCCGGCTGTGTTAAGCTGGGAACACCGATGTGCTGTGGGGGCAGCGCGGTTCATGGAGGTTGTGGGTAGCGTGGCCTTTGTCATTAGCACTTTCGTTGCCTCATTGATGCTTCGTCGCCATGCCAATGGACACCAATAAAAAAAATCAACGGAGGTTGTCAGGCCAAGTTAGGTTATCCCACACCCTCCGTGTTTAGGGAGGTATCAAATGTCTCATTAAGAAAAATAGATGATCAACCACACATCCGCAACAATCCCTTTTTATCCAATGAAGAAGTTAAGAAAAAGGGTATAACATCATCAAGCAATAAATCCCCTACATTTTGATTATCAGTCATTGATGGTGAATTCGCAGAAAGAAGACGTCTCACGATGGTTGTTGTAACGCCCCGACCCCAGTTACCCAGAGTCGGTGCATTATTACATAACATTGGCATGATCACAAGAAAGATCAAATCTCGAAATACCGATTGGTTTAGTAGCCTTGGAAACACTAGATATATTCATAAGTTTTACATTACATCATAAAATGAAAAACTACTACAACAACATAATGTTTCCACAATCCACACTATTAACCCCTCATAAAATCCCTGCAGGTCATTCATAACTTACTTCTTCACATCCTGGGAAAAATAAAACATAGAAAAGGGGTGAGCTCAAATGCCCAGTAAGGATAACAATATAGTGGAAACTTTCATAAATAAGAATAAACATTTAAGGAAATATATAACTAAAACAAAAGCCTTTTAAATATGAACATTCAACATGTTATGGCATAAATAAAATGAAATAATGCCATTTACTTATTCACATGGATATTCTACTAATCGAATAATCACATGCAAAAATCAATAACCACTTTCATAATGATGGAATGCATAATGCCAGACTATCATAACCACATAGTCAAGGCCTCGTGCCAAGACTACAAAAAGATTTTGTCAAGGCCTTGTGCCAAGACACTAGTTTGTCTCATGAGACCTACCGATGCATCGAGGAGCTATAGCGGGCTCCACCCGTCACATATTAAGTCCAATGCATTCCCATATGAAAAGGTTTAAACATAACATAAACATTCGTATTAAAACTAGCATACGAAATGTCAATACTTTCACCATAAAATATGAATGGTATAAAAATAGCACATCCACAGTCAAACATATCACAAAACCTTCAATACAATATAGAAGTTTTGTATCATAATAAATCAACTTCAAATAATCTTAAAATCCATCAAAGGATGTTGACATAGATGAAATCAAAATTCTTTTTAAAGAAATATCTCCTTTTATTTTGAAATCTTTTAAGATCCATATAAAATAAAACATTTTCTTTGAAAATAATCTTATAAGCTTGTAAGGGAAGCTTTGAAGATTTTATAACGGCGGAAAATAGCCGCACCCGCCGTATAAGTTAAAAAAACATTCTTACCTTAATTCTGTCGAAACGGTTAAAAAGGACCTTGTTTTGAAAATGACCGAAATATTCCTTTATAAACCACTTATAAAAGTCAAAAAGGGTATAAATGACTTTAACTCATATTCTAGTAAATAGTAAAAATGTTTTGAAATACATTTTTATGAAACATGGATGTAGATGATAAAGAGATCCCAGTAGATTATTACGTATAAACAACCTTGGATAATGAAGAGGTTGTAAAGTAAACCCTTACCTTGTACTTTTCCTTGGTTGGGGTAGGTTAACCTCCTGTATAATGGTGAAATAGTTGTTATTAAATTATACAAGAATCATATATAATAATATGATATCATATATGATCTTTTAACATTGATTTGTTAATAATATCTTAGAATTATCGTCGTTTCGGGAGTTAACTTACTCATTTTCTTTTATATGTTTTGTTACATAAGCCATGGTTGTTGTATCTTATTCATATCCAGAATGATATCTAGTCCTTAAACATCATTTTTAAATCATCAAATGATAATTATACTTGAATGGATACGATGGAGAATGAATCTTATCGCGTTCGTGGAGACGGTAGTCCGTACGTACGCACGAGCGACAATATCATTCTTTTGATATTAAAATAATATATAAATGGATGGTATATCATATATACAGAATAATTAACATGTTATATTTATTATTTACATGAGTTACACATCATTATTATACCCATCCAAATAATATTATATTGAATAACAATTACACCACGACGTGGAGACGGTAGTCCGTACGTACGCACGTATGGTGACATGTTATTAAAAGGGTGGATAGAATACTGAATATGGTTGTACCATATTTATAATAAAATCACAGTATATGTGAGATACTGGAGTTATTATTTTAGAATGGTAAGAACAAAGTAAGAAGAAGTGGAAGAAGAAATGAACTTGGAGAAGGGTGGTGAAATCGTTACCTCTTCTTCGGGTTCTTCCTTTTGATTTGATCAAAAGGGCTCCTTAGGTTGGCTTTATGATCAAACTAAGGCCTCTAGGTTGTAGTGAGGGATGTTGGGAGAGTATTTGGGCAGCGTTTGGCCGAACCAAAAGGCTTTTAAGGTGTGAAGAAATGAGAAGGAGGAGTGCCCTTTTATAAGAGGGGTGAGGGGCACATTTGGAAAAGCTAGAAATATTAATTTATAATAAATTCATATTCGGTTTATAATGGCTCCAAAGTTGATTATTCAAAGGTTAAGGTGGGAATAGGTCGAAAACCACTCAACCAATAGAATTTAGACAGGTTTGGGTACTTATATTAACCTTATCTTTAAGTATTAACTCTAAGTTAATTAGTTTCACTTTTACAATGTCTCTTTGTATTTTTATATAATATGGTTAATAAACATACTATATACATCCAAACGACCCTCAAGTGGTCCATTAATGATAAACCTATCATGATATAAGTCTCTTGGCCGAACCGTAGATTTTTAGGAATTTAATATCAAGTAATAATATAATATTTGTTTTAAGAACTCTTTTATGTCAATTTTGACACTATTCAATAGTTGATTTTTGTGAAACTCATAACAGATTGATTACTTCGAAAAAAGTCAATTTAATCAATACTAATATATCATATTATCCTAGAAAATTATTTTAATTCATTAAAAGTTTCATATTATATTTATTTGGGTATTTTTAATATCAATTGTTTTGATTTTTCACTATTATAGTAATTACTGCATCATCATTGTGTCATAAATAAATTAAATTATTTAATGTCTAAAAATTATAAATAAAATATAATTATGTAGGAAATCTATTTATAGTTCTAAGGAATATTTATAATCTAAAATCCAACATATATAACCCTCTGTAACAATTGTTTTGTTAAAAGATATATGCTTGTGTCATTTTTGTATTTATTTTAACTTAATTAAAATAAAGTGTCATTATCACTTACAAGTGGATCCATGGGGTCCCAAAATAGACCCAAAGATGCCCATGGTCGACCATGTATCAACCAATAGGGTTAAGGCACGATTTAGGGTAATTTAGTATTATTATAATATTATTTTTAACCCTTATTTACCGGATTTACCCTTAACCATGGTAAATAAAATATTTACCGCAGTAATTATTCAAAATGTCTAAAAATAAAAGTTACCTATTTACACAATTTGGACATCCTGATTCCAAATATGGAATCCATTTTTCTAAATTCAAAACACAGAAGTGGCAGAAATTAATTTAAAATTAATTCCTGCTGTCAAAACAAAAAGCGTGTTTTTAAGTGATAATAACTATCAAAAGATTGACACTTGTTTATGTTCGGTTTAATTGTAAAATTATGTCCAATGACCAAAATTATATTAAATGGTAAAAATATATTATAAATATACTTTAAAACCACTCAAATTCATAATTTATCACTATTAATTATTTTGATTAAAAAAGTTGTTTTTAATTAAAATTTAGTAATTTTCACTATTCATCAAAATATGAAAGTTATCCGAAAAGTACCAAAATTTCACCTTAGGGTAAATTCGACACTACGAATCCAAAAATGAAGTCAATTTTGAAATATAAAATATATATAATTTCAAAAAGTAGGTATTACTATTCATAACGGCTAGTTTGATCGGTTGTGGTGTGTGTTAAAACTCGAAATTGCGTACAACACACGCTACTGTATTATTCAAAGGAAAGCGTACCGTGGAAGCTTGGGATGTTTCATTTTAAATTTTTTGATGTCCACATTTATTCAAAAAGTTTAAAATATTGTATTTAAAAAAGGGTTCACTATTAAAAGTTGATAAAAGTGCAATACTGAAAATGAATTTGTTCTTGCATTATATCTAAGAAACTCATAATATGGATTTTAAAATTATAAGGATTATATAAAGTTTAAAATTTAGATAATACTATTCATAACCTCTTTTGAATGGCTTTTTTTTTGTAAGTCATGGTGTGATTGAACTCAGTGTTGCGTGTAGTGCAAGTTATTGAATTATTTTGAAGAAATAACACACTATGAAATCTTGGGGTGTTACATTCTCCCCTCCTTCAATAAATTGCGTCCTCACAATTTGAAATTGTTCTTCGAAAATAAAAGGTTGAAAATAGAAAATACATTTGTGGGAAAACCCACATCGGAAATTGGGTTACTAAAATTTAGTCTTAATATGAGGAAAAGAGAAATGAAAGGGTCACCACCAAATTATGATCTCGATTAGGAGAACATTGGTGGAAATTAGAGACATATAATTGGAGGAAAAACGTAAATATTTATAGGTAGTGATTGAGGTCATCAATCACAAACAAGTATGAAATTGAGGTCCTTAAACTCATCAATCTAGGATGATTTAAAATACCATCGGTTCAACAAAACATAGGGTATTAGGATAACACATTTTTGACATTTCAAAATATCTTAGTTGAAATCCCACATCAAAAAATGAATTAACAAGGCCTCTATTTAAAATAAAGAGTGGAAAGTATGAAGATTACCGAAAATAACACATACTAGGGTTCCATGTAGGAAAATATGGATATGGAAGAGAGATCTAACCATCAATTATCTGATGGAGAGTGGTAGAGAACATGGCTATGAAAAGGCCAAAAATCCCAAAGCCATAAATTAGTGATGATTTAAGGTACCATCTAGGACAACATTTTTGTTCTAAGTTCCTTTTATTAATGTTGAGGAATTTATTTATGAGATTGGATAAGATCATAAGGAGATATACTCACTTTATAATTAGAGTTTTATCCATTAATAAATTTCTACCACAAACTCATCTTTCACTCTAAAAGATAATAGAATGTAATTTTTTTTCTATTTATACTATTCGTACAAGGTTCCAAAATAAATGAATTTATAATTCATCTACCAGATCTTTAAAAAAACTACAGTATTTAATCCAGGACATCTCGTGGGCCAGTGGTAGGTGATACACCCTCGTCGCCCTTCGGTTGCGGGTTCAAGTCTCGCAGCCTTGCCGGACGCGACGGGTTGCAGCCCGACCTCCAGGTTGTCCTTTTGTGGCAATCCAAAATAATCCAAACTAGAACTATCCAAAATACTTCTGTCCAAACTCACAGTCCAAAATTTATAAGGAAGGTAAACATAATGTAGATCCTTTTTACCCCGTAATAGCATATGAATACCTTCATCATGTATTCTTTTAATACACTGAAACATTATGATTTACCATAATCTTTATTGATTACATTCATGGTCCCTTATTCCATATAGAATGCTGGATATACTTCATCAATCCAAAAATGTTTTAAACCCCAACAATGATGGAATAGACAAATCATTAATCAGCTTCAAGGTAGTAAAGAATATCCAATATAATTTATCCAAATCAATCATGTATTATTCTAAAATCACTACCTCGGTATCAGAACCATATTATGGTTTATCTTTCTCTCAACCATATATTTTCCAAAAATTTATCCTTCTATTGAGTCACTTTTCTTTGTTCCACACAATCTCAAGTCCTTAATGAAATAGTACTGCATTACAATCCTTATATACTCCATAATTATTATAACAAGTACATTGTTGATACAACACTCAATTGACATAATAAACATAAGAACTCTAATCATTCCTCTTCATCTGTGGTAGTATCATAACTTGATTATTATCCAATAGCATCATTTGCGGCATAGTCTGATGACTGGGACATAGGTTCGCGTAGTGTCCAAACTCCTTGCAAATTAAGCATTGTACATTTGAAACCATTTTCTTACCCTTGCAGTCACGTACTTTGTGCCCTTTTCCTCCACACTTATAACAAACTCACATTCCTTTCAGGCATGTTCCAGGGTGTTTCTTTCCACAGTTACCACATATGGGAAAATTATTCTTTTCCCTCTTCCCTTTATCCATCTTTCTCTCTTCCATCCTTTTCTTATCTTGCTTCCCTTCAAAGCCATAGGACTTAGTAAACTCTTTACTTATCTTATCAACACATGATATTATTTCTTCATATGATGATAATACATGTGAGACTATTTCTCTTATAAATTCTAGCTTAAGACCATGAAAGATATGATCCTTTCTTCTATTTGAATCATGTGCATTTCTGGAGTTCTCATTCCTTCTACTGGGCGCCATTTATAAACAATGGCATAAACTAGATCAGTTTATGAATCAAAATTCATAATCCCATACTTATAAAACAGTTAACATAAATTGAACTATTTATGGATATAATCCATAATCATAAAAATGTCTCCTTTAAGGATGTATATACTCATAAACCATTCATAATGGTTTGTAAAGAAAATGAGAATTATCCTAAGCATATCCCCCGGGAGTATCGTAACCAAGAGTGCAGCAAGGCCCGTTGTCGTGCACCAGTTCCCGTTCGAGTCTAGCTGAAAGCGGTGTTTTCGGGTTTTACCCCTAGGTACATCTGTGCCAGAGCCGCCTCTACCTGCTCGTATCCAGACAGGGATGTATTGCTCGGAAAACTCACAAAATCTCTATAATACCAAAATTCTAGGAAGTTCTTCTATACTAATCCTCAAAGTTCATCTTAGGTCTACGTGCTCTAATAAGAGTTTATCTAAATCTAGATTCCAAGGTTTGTAATAAACTTCCTCTGATACCAACTGTAACGCCCCGACCCCAGTTACCTAGAGTCGGTGCATTATTACATAACATTGGCATGATCACAAGAAAGATCAAATCTCGAAAGACCGATTGGTTTAGTAGCCTTGGAAACACTAGATATATTCATAAGTTTTACATTACATCATAAAATGAAAAACTACTACAACAACATAATGTTTCCACAATCCACACTATTAACCCCTCATAAAATCCCTGCAGGTCATTCATAACTTACTTCTTCACATCATGGGAAAAATAAAACATAGAAAAGGGGTGAGCTCAAATGCCCAGTAAGGATAACAATATAGCGGAAACTGTCATAAATAAGAATAAACATTTAAGGCAATGTATAACTAAAACAAAAGCCTTTTAAATATGAACTTTCAACATGGTATGGCATAAATAAAATGAAATAATGCCATTTACTTATTCACATGGATATTCTACTAATCGAATAATCACATGAAAAAATCAATAACCACTTTCATAATGATGGAATGCATAATTCCAGACTATCATAACCACATAGTCAAGGCCTCGTGCCAAGACTACAAATAAGATTTTGTCAAGGCCTTGTGCCAAGACACTAGTTTGTCTCATGAGACCTACCGATGCATCGAGGAGCTATAGCGGGCTCCACCCGTCACATATTAAGTCCATTGCATTCCCATATGAAAAGGTTTAAACATAACATAAACATTCGTATTAAAACTAGCATACGAAATGTCAATACTTTCACCATAAAATATGAATGGTATAAAAATAGCACATCCATAGTCAAACATATCACAAAACCTTCAATACAATATAGAAGTTTTGTATCATAATAAATCAACTTCAAATAATCTTAAAATCCATCAAAGGATGTTGACATAGATGAAATGAAAATTCTTTTTAAAGAAATATCTCCTTTTATTTTGAAATCTTTTAAGATACATATAAAATAAAACATTTTCTTTGAAAATAATCTTATAAGCTTGTAAGGGAAGCTTTGAAGATTTTATAACGGCGGAAAATAGCCGCACCCGCCGTATAAGTTAAAAAAACATTCTTACCTTAATTCTGTCGAAAAGGTTAAAAAGGACCTTGTTTTGAAAATGACCGAAATATTCCTTTATAAACCACTTATAAAAGTCAAAAAGGGTATAAATGGCTTTAACTCATATTCTAGTAAATAGTAAAAATGTTTTGAAATATATTTTTAAGAAACATGGATGTGGATGATAAAGAGACCCCAGTAGATTATTACGTATAAACAACCTTGGATAATGAAGAGGTTGTAAAGTAAACCCTTACCTTTTACTTTTCCTTGGTTGGGGTAGGTTAACCTCCTATATAATGGTGAAATAGTTGTTATTAAATTATACAAGAATCATATATAATAATATGATATCATATATGATCTTTTAACATTGATTTGTTAATAATATCTTAGAATTATCGTCGTTTCGGGAGTTAACTTACTCATTTTCTTTTATATGTTTTGTTACATAAGCCATGGTTGTTGTATCTTATTCATATCCAGAATTATATCTAGTCCTTAAACATCATTTTTAAATCATCAAATGATAATTATACTTGAATGGATACGATGGAGAATGAATCTCATCGCGTTCGTGGAGACGGTAGTCCGTACGTACGCACGAGCGACAATATCATTCTTTTGATATTAAAATATTATATAAATGGATGGTATATCATATATAAAGAACCATTAACATGTTATATTTATTATTTACATGAGTTACACATCATTATTATACCCATCCAAATAATATTATATTGAATAACAATTACACCACGACGTGGAGACGGTAGTCCGTACGTACGCACGTATGGTGACATGTTATTCAAAGGGTGGATAGAATACTGAATATGGTTGTACCATATTTATAATAAAATCACAGTATATGTGAGATACTGGAGTTAATATTTTAGAATGGTAAGAACAAAGGACGAAGAAGTGGAAGAAGAAATGAACTTGGAGAAGGGTGGTGAAATCATTACCTCTTCTTCGGGTTCTTCCTTTTGATTTGATCAAAAGGGCTCCTTAGGTTGGCTTTCTGATAAAACTAAAGCCTCTAGGTTGTAGTGAGGGATGTTGGGAGAGTATTTGGGTAGAGTTTGGCCGAACCAAAAGGCTTTGAAGGTGTGAAGAAATGATAAAGAGGAGTGCCCTTTTATAAGAGGGGTGAGGGGCACATTTGGAAAAGCTAGAAATATTAATTTATAATAAATTCATATTCGGTTTCTAATGGATCCAAAGATGATTATTCAAAGGTTAAGGTGGGAATAGGTCGAAAACCACTCAAACAATAGAATTTAGACAGGTTTGGGGTACTTATATTAACCTTATCTTTAAGTATTAACTCTAAGTTAATTAGTTTCACTTTTACAATGTCTCTTTGTATTTTTATATAATATGGTTAATAAACAAACTATATACATCCAAGCGACCCTCAAGTAGTACATTAATGATAAACCTATCATGATATAAGTCTCTTGGCAGAGCCGTAGATTTTTAGTAATTTAATATCAAGTAATAATATAATATTTGTTTTAAGAACTCATTTATGTCAATTTTGACACTATTCAATAGTTGATTTTTGTGAAACTCATAACAGATTTATTACTTCGAACAAAGTCAATTTAATCAATACTAATATATCATATTATCCTAGAAAAGTATTTTAATTCATTAAAAGTTTCATATTATATTTATTTGGGTATTTTTAATATCAATTGTTTTGATTTTTCACTATTATAGTAATTACTGCATCATCATTGTGTCATAAATAAATTAAATTATTTAATGTCTAAAAATTATAAATAAAATATAATTATGTAGGAAATCTTTTTATCGTTCTAAGGAATATTTATAATCTAAAATCCAACATATATAACCCTCTGTAACAATTGTTTTGTTAAAAGATATATGCTTGTGTCATTTTTGTATTTATTTTAACTTAATTAAAATAAAGTGTCATTATCACTTACAAGTGGATCCATGGGGTCCCCAAATAGACCCAAAGATGCCCATGGTCGACCATGTATCAACCAATAGGGTTAAGACACGTTTTAGGGTAATTTAGTATTATTATAATATTATTATTTTAACCCTTATTTAACGAATTTACCCTTAACCATGGTAAATAAAATATTTACCGCAGTAATTATTCAAAATGTCTAAAAATAAAAGTTACCTATTTACACAATTTGGAAATCCTGATTCCAAATATGGAATCCATTTTTCTAAATTCAAAACACAGAAGTGACAGAAATTAATTTAAAATTAATTCCCGCTGTCAAAACAAAAAGCGTGTTTTTAAGTGATAATAACTATCAAAAGATTGACACTTGTTTATGTTCGGTTTAATTGTAAAATTATGTCCAATGACCAACATTATATTAAATGGTAAAAATATATTATAAATATACTTTAAAACCACTCAAATTCATAATTTATCACTATTAATTATTTTGATTAAAAAAGTTGTTTTTAATTAAAATTTAGTAATTTTCACTATTCATCAAAATATGAAAGTTATCCGAAAAGTACCAAAATTTCACCTTAGGGTAAATTCGACAATAGGAATCCAAAAATGAAGTCAATTTTGAAATATAAAATATATATAATTTCAAAAAGTAGGTATTACTATTCATAAGGGCTAGTTTGATCGGTTGTGGTGTGTGTTAAAACTCGAAATTGCGTACAACACACGCTACTGTATTATTCAAAGGAAAGCGTACCGTGGAAGCTTGGGATGTTTCATTTTAAATTTTTTGATGTCCACATTTAGTCAAAAAGTTTAAAATATTGTATTTAAAAAAGGGTTCACTATTAAATGTTGATAAAAGTGCAATACTGAAAATGAATTTGTTCTTGCATTATATCTAAGAAACTCATAATATGGATTCTAAAATTATAAGGATTATATAATGTTTAAAATTTAGATAATACTATTCATAACCTCTTTTGAATGGCTTTTTTTTGTAAGTCATGGTGTGATTGAACTCAGTGTTGCGTGTAGTGCAAGTTATTGAATTATTTTGAAGAAATAACACACTATGAAATCTTGGGGTTTTACACTCTCCCCTCCTTCAATAAATTGCGTCCTCGCAATTTGAAATTGTTCTTCGAAAATAAAAGGTTGAAAATAGAAAATACATTTGTGGGAAAACCCACATCGGAAATTGGGTTACTAAAATTTAGTCTTAATATGAGGAAAAGAGAAATGAAAGGGTCACCACCAAATTATGATCTCAATTAGGAGAACATTGGTGGCAATTAGAGACATATAATTGGAGGAAAAACGTAAATATTTATAGGTAGTGATTGAGGTCATCAATCACAAACAAGTATGAAATTGAGGTCCTTAAACGCATCAATCTAGGATGATTTAAAATACCATCGGTTCAACAAAACATAGGGTATTAGGATAACACATTTTTGACATTTCAAAATATCTTAGTTGAAATCCCACATCGAAAAATGAATTAACGAGGCCTCTATTTAAAATAAAGAGTGGAAAGTATGAAGATTACCGAAAATAACACATACTAGGGTTCCATGTAGGAAAATATGGATATGGAAGAGAGATCTAACCATCAATTATCTGATGGAGAGTGGTAGAGAACATGGCTATGAAAAGGCCAAAAATCCCAAAGCCATAAATTAGTGATGATTTAAGGTACCATCTAGGACAACATTTTTGTTCTAAGTTCCTTTTATTAATGTTGAGGAATTTATTTATGAGATTGGCTAAGATCATAAGGAGATATACTTACTTTATAATTAGAGTTTTATCCATTAATAAATTTCTATCACAAACTCATCTTTCACTCTAAAAGATAATAGAATGTAATTTTTTTTTCTATTTATACTATTCGTACAAGGTTCCAATATAAATGAATTTATAATTCATCTACCATATCTTTAAAAAAACTACAGTATTTAATCCAGGACATCTCGTGGGCCAGTGGTAGGTGACACACCCTCGTCGCCCTTCGGTTGCGGGTTCAAGTCTCGCAGCCTTGCCGGACGCGACGGGTTGCAGCCCGACCTCCAGGTTGTCCTTTTATGGAAATCCAAAATAATCCAAACTATAACTATCCAAAATACTTCTGTCCAAACTCACAGTCCAAAATTTATAAGGAAGGTAAACATAATGTAGATCCTTTTTACCCCGTAATAGCATATGAATACCTTAATCATGTATTCTTTTAATACACTGAAACATCCTGATTTACCATAATCTTTATTGATTACATTCATGCTCCCTTATTCCATATAGAATGCTGGATATACTTCATCAATACAAAAATGTTTTAAACCCCAACAATGATGGAATAGAAAAATCATTAATCAGCTTCAAGGTAGTAAATAATATCCAATATAATTTATCCAAATCAATCATGTATTATTCTAAAATCACTACCTCGGTATCAGAACCATATTATGGTTTATCTTTCTCTCAACCATATATTTTCCAAAAATTTATCCTGCTATTGAGTCACTTTTCTTTGTTCCACAAAATCTCAAGTCCTTATTGAAATAGTACTGCAGTACAATCCTTATATACTCCATAATTATTATAACATGTACATTTTTGATACAACACTCAATTAACATAATCAACATAAGAACTCTAATCATTCCTCTTCATCTGTGGTAGTATCATAACTTGATTATTATCCAATAGCATCATTTGCGGCATAGTCTGATGACTGGGACATAGGTTCGCGTAGTGTCCAAACTCCTTGCAAATTAAGCATTGTACATTTGAAACCATTTTCTTACCCTTGCAGTCACGTACTTTGTGCCCTTTTCCTCCACACTTATAACAAACTCACATTCCTTTCAGGCATGTTCCAGGGTTTTTCTTTCCACAGTTACCACATATGGGAAAATTATTCTGTTCCCTCTTTCCTTTATCCATCTTTCTCTCTTCCACCCTTTTCTTATCTTGCTTCCCTTCAAAGCCATAGGACTCAGTAAACTCTTTACTTATCTTATCAACACATGATATTATTTCTTCATATGATGATAATACATGGGAGACTATTTCTCTTATAAATTCTAGCTTAAGACCATGAAAGATATGATCCTTTCTTCTATTTGAATCATGTGCATTTCTGGAGTTCTCATTCCTTCTACTGGGCGCCATTTATAAACAATGGCATAAACTAGATCAGTTTATGAATCAAAATACATAATCCCATACTTATAAAACAGTTAACATAAATTGAACTATTTATGGATATAATCCATAATCATAAAAATGTCTCCTTTAAGGATGTATATACTCATAAACCATTCATAATGGTTTGTAAAGAAAATGAGAATTATCCTAAGAATATCCCCCGGGAGTGTCGTAACCAAGAGTGCAGCAAGGCCCGTTGTCGTGCACCAGTTCCCGTTCGAGTCTAGCTCAAAGCGGTGTTTTCGGGTTTTACCCCTAGGTACATCTGTGCCAGTGCCGCCTCTACCTGCTCGTATCCAGACAGGGATGTATTTCTCGGAAAACTCACAAAATCTCTATAATACCAAAATTCTAGGAAGTTCTTCTATACTAATCCTCAATGTTCATCTTAGGTCTACGTTCTCTAATAAGAGTTTATCTAAATCTAGATTCCAAGGTTTGTAATAAACTTCCTCTGATACCAACTGTAACGCCCCGACCCCAGTTACCCAGAGTCGGTGCATTATTACATAACATTGGCATGATCACAAGAAAGATCAAATCTCGAAAGACCGATTGGTTTAGTAGCCTTGGAAACACTAGATATATTCATAAGTTTTACATTACATCATAAAATGAAAAACTACAACAACAACATAATGTTTCCACAATCCACACTATTAACCCCTCATCAAATCCCTGCAGGTCATTCATAACTTACTTCTTCACATCCTGGGAAAAATAAAACATAGAAAAGGGGTGAGCTCAAATGCCCAGTAAAGATAACAATATAGCGGAAACTTTGATAAATAAGAATAAACATTTAAGGCAATGTATAACTAAAACAAAAGCCTTTTAAATATGAACTTTCAACATGGTATGGCATAAATAAAATGAAATAATGCCATTTACTAATTCACATGGATATTCTACTAATCGAATAATCACATGAAAAAATCAATAACCACATTCATAATGATGGAATGCATAATGCCAGACTATCATAACCACATAGTCAAGGCCTTGTTCCAAGACTACAAATAAGATTTTGTCAAGGCCTTGTGCCAAGACACTAGTTTGTCTCATGAGACCTACCGATGCATCGAGGAGCTATAGTGGGCTCCACCCGTCACATATTAAGTCCAATGCATTCCCATATGAAAAGGTTTAAACATAACATAAACATTCGTATTAAAACTAGCATACGAAATGTCAATACTTTCACCATAAAATATGAATGGTATAAAAATAGAACATCCACAGTCAAACATATCACAAAACCTTCAATACAATATAGAAGTTTTGTATCATAATAAATCAACTTCAAATAATCTTAAAATCCATTAAAGGATGTTGACATAGATGAAATCAAAATTCTTTTTAAAGAAATATCTCCTTTTATTTTGAAATCTTTTAAGATCCATATAAAATAAAAAATTTTCTTGGCAAATAATCTTATAAGCTTGTAAGGGAATCTTTGAAGATTTTATAACGGCGGAAAATAGCCGCACCCGCCGTATAAGTTAAAAAAAAATTCTTACCTTAATTCTGTCGAAAAGGTTAAAAAGGACCTTGTTTTGAAAATGACCGAAATATTCCTTTATAAACCACTTATAAAAGTCAAAAAGGGTATAAATGAATTTAACTCATATTCTAGTAAATAGTAAAAATGTTTTGAAATACATTTTTAAGAAACATGGATGTGGATGATAAAGAGATCCCAGTAGATTATTACGTATAAACAACCTTGGATAATGAAGAGGTTGTAAAGTAAACCCTTACCTTGTACTTTTCCTTGGTTAGGGTAGGTTAACCTCCTGTATAATGGTGAAATAGTTGTTATTAAATTATACAAGAATCATATATAATAATATGATATCATATATTATCTTTTAACATTGATTTGTTAATAATATCTTAGAATTATCGTCGTTTCGGGAGTTAACTTACTCATTTTCTTTTATATGTTTTGTTACATAATCCATGGTTGTTGTATCTTATTCATATCCAGAATGATATCTAGTCCATAAACATCATTTTTAAATCATCAAATGATAATTATACTTGAATGGATACGATGGAGAATGAATCTCATCGCGTTCGTGGAGACGGTAGTCCGTACGTACGCACGAGCGACAATATCATTCTTTTGATATTAAAATAATATATAAATGGATGGTATATCATATATACAGAACCATTAACATTTTATATTTATTATTTACATGAGTTACACATCATTATTATACCCATCCAAATAATATTATATTGAATAACAATTACACCACGACGTGGAGACGGTAGTCCGTACGTACGCACTTATGGTGACATGTTATTCAAAGGGTGGATAGAATACTGAATATGGTTGTACCATATTTATAATAACATCACATTATATGTGAGATACTGGAGTTAATATTTTAGAATGGTAAGAACAAAGGAAGAAGAAGTGGAAGAAGAAATGAACTTGGAGAAGGGTGGTGAAATCATTACCTCTTCTTCGGGTTCTTCCTTTTGATTTTATCAAAAGGGCTCCTTAGGTTGGCTTTCTGATCAAACTAAAGCCTCTAGGTTGTAGTGAGGGATGTTGGGAGTGTATTTGGGCAGAGTTTTGCCGAACCAAAAGGCTTTGAAGGTGTGAAGAAATGAGAAGGAGGAGTGCCCTTTTATAAGAGGGGTGAGGGGCACATTTGGAAAAGCTAGAAATATTAATTTATAATAAATTCATATTCGGTTTCTAATGGCTCCAAAGTTGATTATTCAAAGGTTAAGGTGGGAATAGGTCGAAAAACACTCAACCAATAGAATTTAGACAGGTTTGGGTACTTATATTAACCTTATCTTTAAGTATTAACTCTAAGTTAATTAGTTTCACTTTTACAATGTCTCTTTGTATTTTTATATAATATGGTTAATAAACATACTATATACATCCAAGCGACCCTCAAGTGGTCCATTAATGATAAACCTATCATGATATAAGTCTCTTGGCCGAACCGTAGATTTTTAGGAATTTAATATCAAGTAATAATATAATATTTGTTTTAAGAACTCTTTTATGTCAATTTTGACACTATTCAATAGTTGATTTTTTTGAAACTCATAACAGATTTATTACTTCGAAAAAAGTCAATTTAATCAATACTAATATATCATATTATCCTAGAAAATTATTGTAATTAATTAAAAGTTTCATATTATATTTATTTGGGTATTTTTAATATCAATTGTTTTGATTTTTCACTATTATAGTAATTACTGCATCATCATTGTGTCATAAATAAATTAAATTATTTAATGTCTAAAAATTATAAATAAAATATAATTATGTAGGAAATCGTTTTATCGTTCTAAGGAATATTTATAATCTAAAATCCAACATATATAACCCTCTGTAACAATTGTTTTGTTAAAAGATATATGCTTGTGTCATTTTTGTATTTATTTTAACTTAATTAAAATAAAGTGTCATTATCACTTACAAGTGGATCCATGGGGTCCCAAAATAGACCCAAAGATGCCCATGGTCGACCATGTATCAACCAATAGGGTTAAGACACGTTTTAGGGTAATTTAGTATTATTATAATATTATGTTTTACCCCTTATTTACCGGATTTACCCTTAACCATGGTAAATAAAATATTTACCGCAGTAATTATTCAAAATTTCTAAAAATAAAAGTTACCTATTTACAAAATTTGGACATCCTGATTCCAAATATGGAATCCATTTTTCTAAATTCAAAACACAGAAGTGGCAGAAATTAATTTAAAATTAATTCCCGCTGTCAAAACAAAAAGCGTGTTTTTAAGTGATAATAACTATCAAAAGATTGACACTTGTTTATGTTCGGTTTAATTGTAAAATTATGTCCAATGACCAAAATTATATTAAATGGTAAAAATATATTATAAATATACTTTAAAACCACTCAAATTCATAATTTATCACTATTAATTATTTTGATTAAAAAAGTTGTTTTTAATTAAAATTTAGTAATTTTCACTATTCATCAAAATATGAAAGTTATCCGAAAAGTACCAAAATTTCACCTTAGGGTAAATTCGACACTACGAATCCAAAAATGAAGTCAATTTTGAAATATAAAATATATATAATTTCAAAAAGTAGGTATTACTATTCATAACGGTTAGTTTGATCGGTTGTGGTGTGTGTTAAAACTCGAAATTGCGTACAACACACGCTACTGTATTATTCAAAGGAAAGCGTACCGTGGAAGCTTGGGATGTTTCATTTTAAATTTTTTGATGTCCACATTTAGTCAAAAAGTTTAAAATATTGTATTTAAAAAAGGGTTCACTATTAAAAGTTGATAAAAGTGCAATACTGAAAATGAATTTGTTCTTGCATTATATCTAAGAAACTCATAATATGGAATCTAAAATTATAAGGATTATATAAAGTTTAAAATTTAGATAATACTATTCATAACCTCTTTTGAATGGCTTTTTTTTTGTAAGCCATGGTGTGATTGAACTCAGTGTTGCGTGTAGTGCAAGTTATTGAATTATTTTGAAGAAATAACACACTATAAAATCTTGGGGTGTTACATTCTCCCCTCCTTCAATAAATTGCGTCCTCGCAATTTGAAATTGTTCTTCGAAAATAAAAGGTTTAAAATAGAAAATACATTTGTGGGAAAACCCACATCGGAAATTGGGTTACTAAAATTTAGTCTTAATATGAGGAAAAGAGAAATGAAAGGGTCACCACCAAATTATGATCTCGATTAGGAGAACATTGGTGGCAATTAGAGACATATAATTGGAGGAAAAACGTAAATATTTATAGGTAGTGATTGAGGTCATCAATCACAAACAAGTATGAAATTGAGGTCCTTAAACTCATCAATCTAGGATGATTTAAAATACCATCGGTTCAACAAAACATAGGGTATTAGGATAACACATTTTTGACATTTCAAAATACCTTAGTTGAAATCCCACATCGAAAAATGAATTAACGAGGCCTCTATTTAAAATAAAGAGTGGAAAGTATGAAGATTACCGAAAATAACACATACTAGGGTTCCATGTAGGAAAATATGGATATGGAAGAGAGATCTAACCATCAATTATCTGATGGAGAGTGGTAGAGAACATGGCTATGAAAAGGCCAAAAATCCCAAAGCCATAAATTAGTGATGATTTAAGGTACCATCTAGGACAACATTTTTGTTCTAAGTTCCTTTTATTAATGTTGAGGAATTTATTTATGAGATTGGCTAAGATCATAAGGAGATATACTTACTTTATAATTAGAGTTTTATCCATTAATAAATTTCTACCACAAACTCATCTTTCACTCTAAAAGATAATAGAATGTAATTTTTTTTCTATTTATACTATTCGTACAAGGTTCCAAAATAAATGAATTTATAATTCATCTACCAGATCTTTAAAAAAACTACAGTATTTAATCCAGGACATCTCGTGGGCCAGTGGTAGGTGATACACCCTCGTCGCCCTTCGGTTGTGGGTTCAAGTCTCGCAGCCTTGCCGGACGCGACAGGTTGCAGCCCGACCTCCAGGTTGTCCTTTTATGGCAATCCAAAATAATCCAAACTAGAACTATCCAAAATACTTCTGTCCAAACTCACAGTCCAAAATTTATAAGGAAGGTAAACATAATGTAGATCCTTTTTACCCCGTAATAGCATATGAATACCTTCATCATGTATTCTTTTAATACACTGAAACATCCTGATTTACCATAATATTTATTGATTACATTCATGCTCCCTTATTCCATATAGAATGCTGGAGATACTTCATCAATCCAAAAATGTTTTAAACCCCAACAATGATGGAATAGACAAATCATTAATCAGCTTCAAGGTAGGAAAGAATATCCAATATAATTTATCCAAATCAATCATGTATTGTTCTAAAATCACTACCTCGGTATCAGAACCATATTATGGTTTATCTTTCTCTCAACCATATATTTTCCAAAAATTTATCCTTCTATTGAGTCACTTTTCTTTGTTCCACACAATCTCAAGTCCTTAATGAAATAGTACTGCATTACAATCCTTATATACTCCATAATTATTATAACAAGTATATTGTTGATACAACACTCAATTGACATAATCAACATAAGAACTCTAATCATTCCTCTTCATCTGTGGTAGTATCATAACATGATTATTATCCAATAGCATCATTTGCGGCATAGTCTGATGACTGGGACATAGGTTCGCGTAGTGTCCAAACTCCTTGCAAATTAAGCATTGTACATTTGAAACCATTTTCTTACCCTTGCAGTCACGTACTTTGTGCCCTTTTCCTCCACACTTATAACAAACTCACATTCCTTTCAGGCATGTTCCAGGGTGTTTCTTTCCACAGTTACCACATATGGGAAAATTATTCTTTTCCCTCTTCCCTTTATCCATCTTTCTCTCTTCCATCCTTTTCTTATCTTGCTTCCCTTCAAAGCCATAGGACTCAGTAAACTCTTTACTTATCTTATCAACACATGATATTATTTCTTTATATGATGATAATACATGGGAGACTATTTCTCTTATAAATTCTAGCTTAGGACCATGAAAGATATGATCCTTTCTTCTATTTGAATCATGTGCATTTCTGGAGTTCTCATTCCTTCTACTGGGCGCCATTTATAAATAATGGCATAAACTAGATCAGTTTATGAATCAAAATACATAATCCCATACTTATAAAACAGTTAACATAAATTGAACTATTTATGGATATAATCCATAATCATAAAAATGTCTCCTTTAAGGATGTATATACTCATAAACCATTCATAATGGTTTGTAAAGAAAATGAGAATTATCCTAAGCATATCCCCCGGGAGTGTCGTAACCAAGAGTGCAGCAAGGCCCGTTATCGTGCACCAGTTCCCGTTCGAGTCTAGCTGAAAGCGGTTTTTTCGGGTTTTACCCCTAGGTAGATCTGTGCCAGAGCCGCCTCTACCTGCTCGTATCCAGACAGAGATGTATTGCTCGGAAAACTCACAAAATCTCTATAATACCAAAATTCTAGGAAGTTCTTCTATACTAATCCTCAAAGTTCATCTTAGGTCTACGTGCTCTAATAAGAGTTTATCTAAATCTAGATTCCAAGGTTTGTAATAAACTTCCTCTGATACCAACTGTAACGCCCCGACCCCAGTTACCCAGAGTCGGTGCATTATTACATAACATTGGCATGATCACAAGAAAGATCAAATCTCGAAAGACCGATTGGTTTAGTAGCCTTGGAAACACTAGATATATTCATAAGTTTTACATTACATCATAAAATGAAAAACTACTACAAAAACATAATGTTTCCACAATCCACACTATTAACCCCTCATAAAATCCCTTCAGGTCATTCATAACTTACTTCTTCACATCCTGGGAAAAATAAAACATAAAAAAGGGGTGAGCTCAAATGCCCAGTAAGGATAACAATGTAGCGGAAACTTTCATAAATAAGAATAAACATTTAAGGCAATGTATAACTAAAACAAAAGCCTTGAAAATATGAACTTTCAACATGGTATGGCATAAATAAAATGAAATAATGCCATTTACTTATTCACATGGATATTCTACTAATCGAATAATCACATGAAAAAATCAATAACCACTTTCATAATGATGGAATGCATAATGACAGACTATCATAACCACATAGTCAAGGCCTCGTGCCAAGACTACAAATAATATTTTTTCAAGGCCTTGTGCCAAGACACTAGTTTGTCTCATGATACCTACCGATGCATCGAGGAGCTATAGCGGGCTCCACCCGTCACATATTAAGTCCAATGCATTCCCATATGAAAAGGTTTAAACATAACATAAACATTCGTATTAAAACTAGCATACGAAATGTCAATACTTTCACCATAAAATATGAATGGTATAAAAATAGCACATCCACAGTCAAACATATCACAAAACCTTCAATACAATATAGAAGTTTTGTATCATAACAAATCAACTTCAAATAATCTTAAAATCCATCAAAGGATGTTGACATAGATGAAATCAAAATTCTTTTTAAAGAAATATCTCCTTTTATTTTGAAATCTTTTAAGATCCATATAAAATAAAACATTTTCTTTGAAAATAATCTTATAAGCTTGTAAGGGAAGCTTTGAAGATTTTATAACGGCGGAAAATAGCCGCACCCGCCGTATAAGTTAAAAAAACATTCTTACCTGAATTCTGTCGAAAAGGTTAAAAAGGACCTTGTTTTGAAAATGACCGAAATATTCCTTTATAAACCACTTATAAAAGTCAAAAAGGGTATAAATGACTTTAACTCATATTCTAGTAAATAGTAAAAATGTTTTGAAATACATTTTTAAGAAACATGGATGTGGATGATAAAGAGATCCCAGTAGATTATTACGTATAAACAACCTTGGATAATGAAGAGGTTGTAAAGTAAACCCTTACCTTGTACTTTTCCTTGGTTGGGGTAGGTTAAACTCCTGTATAATGGTGAAATATTTGTTATTAAATTATACAAGAATCATATATAATAATATGATATCATATATGATCTTTTAACATTGATTTGTTAATAATATCTTAGAATTATCGTCGTTTCGGGAGTTAACTTACTCATTTTCTTTTATATGTTTTGTTACATAAGCCATGGTTGTTGTATCTTATTCATATCCATAATGATATCTAGTCCTTAAACATCATTTTTAAATCATCAAATGATAATTATACTTGAATGGATACGATGGAGAATGAATCTCATCGCATTCGTGGAGACGGTAGTCTGTACGTACGCACGAGCGACAATATCATTCTTTTGATATTAAAATAATATATAAATGGATGGTATATCATATATACAGAATCATTAACATGTTATATTTATTATTTACATGAGTTACACATCATTATTATACCCATCCAAATAATATTATATTGAATAACAATTACACCACGACGTGGAGACGGTAGTCCGTACGTACGCACGTATGGTGACATGTTATTCAAAGGGTGGATAGAATACTGAATATGGTTGTACCATATTTATAATAACATCATAGTATATGTGAGATACTGGAGTTATTATTTTATAACGGTAAGAACAAAGGAAGAAGAAGTGGAAGAAGAAATGAACTTGGAGAAGGGTGGTGAAATCATTACCTCTTCTTCGGATTCTTCCTTTTGATTTGATCAAAAGGGCTCCTTAGGTTGGCTTTCTGATCAAACTAATGCCTCTAGGTTGTAGTGAGGGATGTTGGGAGAGTATTTGGGCAGAGTTTGGACGAACCAAAAGGCTTTTAAGGTGTGAAGAAATGAGAAGGAGGAGTGCCCTTTTATAAGAAGGGTGAGGGGCACATTTGGAAAAGCTAGAAATATTAATTTATAATAAATTCATATTCGGTTTCTAATGGCTCCAAAGTTGATTATTCAAAGGTTAAGGTGGGAATAGGTCGAAAACCACTCAACCAATAGAATTTAGACAGGTTTGGGTACTTATATTAACCTTATCTTTAAGTATTAACTCTAAGTTAATTAGTTTCACTTTTACAATGTCTCTTTGTATTTTTATATAATATGGTTAATAAACATACTATATACATCCAAGCGACCCTCAAGTGGTCCATTAATGATAAAACTATCATGATATAAGTCTCTTGGCCGAGCCGTAGATTTTTAGGAATTTAATATCAAGTAATAATATAATATTTGTTTTAAGAACTCTTTTATGTCAATTTTGACACTATTCAATAGTTGATTTTTGTGAAACTCATAACAGATTGATTACTTAGAAAAAAGTCAATTTAATCAATACTAATATATCATATTATCCTAGAAAATTATTTTAATTCATTAAAAGTTTCATATTATATTTATTTGGGTATTTTTAATATCAATTGTTTTGATTTTTCACTATTATAGTAATTACTGCATCATCATTGTGTCATAAATAAATTAAATTATTTAATTTCTAAAAATTATAAATAAAATATAATTATGTAGGAAATCGTTTTATCGTTCTAAGGAATATTTATAATCTAAAATCCAACATATATAACCCTCTGTAACAATTGTTTTGTTAAAAGATATATGCTTGTGTCATTTTTGTATTTATTTTAACTTAATTAAAATAAAGTGTCATTATCACTTACAAGTGGATCCATGGGGTCCCAAAATAGACCCAAAAATGCCCATGGTCGACCATGTATCAACCAATAGGGTTAAGACACGTTTTAGGGTAATTTAGTATTATTATAATACTATTTTTTTAACCCTTATTTACCGGATTTACCCTTAACCATGGTAAATAAAATATTTACCGCAGTAATTATTCAAAATGTCTAAAAATAAAAGTTACCTATTTACACAATTTGGACATCCTGATTACAAATATGGAATCCATTTTTCTAAATTCAAAACACAGAAGTGGCAGAAATTAATTTAAAATTAATTCCCGCTGTCAAAACAAAAAGCGTGTTTTTAAGTGATAATAACTATCAAAAGATTGACACTTGTTTATGTTCGGTTTAATTGTAAAATTATGTCCAATGACCAACATTATATTAAATGGTAAAAATATATTATAAATATACTTTAAAACCACTCAAATTCATAATTTATCACTATTAATTATTTTGATTAAAAAAGTTGTTTTTAATTAAAATTTAGTAATTTTCACTATTCATCAAAATATGAAAGTTATCCGAAAAGTACCAAAATTTCACCTTAGGGTAAATTAGACACTACGAATCCAAAAATGAAGTCAATTTTGAAATATAAAATATATATAATTTCAAAAAGTAGGTATTACTATTCATAACGGCTAGTTTGATCGGTTGTGGTGTGTGTTAAAACTCGAAATTGCGTACAACACACGCTACTGTATTATTCAAAGGAAAGCGTACCGTGGAAGCTTGGGATGTTTCATTTTAAATTTTTTGATGTCAACATTTAGTCAAAAAGTTTAAAATATTGTATTTAAAAAAGGGTTCACTATTAAAAGTTGATAAAAGTGCAATACTGAAAATGAATTTGTTCTTGCATTATATCTAAGAAACTCATAATATGGATTCTAAAATTATAAGGATTATATAAAGTTTAAAATTTAGATAATACTATTCATAACCTCTTTTGAATGGCTTTTTTTTTGTAAGCCATGGTGTGATTGAACTCAGTGTTGCGTGTAGTGCAAGTTATTGAATTATTTTGAAGAAATAACACACTATGAAATCTTGGGGTGTTACATTCTCCCCTCCTTCAATAAATTGCGTCCTCGTAATTTGAAATTGTTCTTCGAAAATAAAAGGTTGAAAATAGAAAATACATTTGTGGGAAAACCCACATCGGAAATTGGGTTACTAAAATTTAGTCTTAATATGAGGAAAAGAGAAATGAAAGGGTCACCACCAAATTATGATCTCGATTAGGAGAACATTGGTGGCAATTAGAGACATATAATTGGAGGAAAAACGTAAATATTTATAGGTAGTGATTGAGGTCATCAATCACAAACAAGTATGAAATTGAGGTCCTTAAACTCATCAATCTAGGATGATTTAAAATACCATCGGTTCAACAAAACATAGGGTATTAGGATAACACATTTTTGACATTTCAAAATATCTTAGTTGAAATCCCACATCGAAAAATGAATTAACGAGGCCTCTATTTAAAATAAAGAGTGGAAAGTATGAAGATTACCGAAAATAACACATACTAGGGTTCCATGTAGGAAAATATGGATATGGAAGAGAGATCTAACCATCAATTATCTGATGGAGAGTGGTAGAGAACATGGCTATGAAAAGGCCAAAAATCCCAAAGCCATAAATTAGTGATGATTTAAGGTACCATCTAGGACAACATTTTTGTTCTAAGTTCCTTTTATTAATGTTGAGGAATTTATTTATGAGATTGGCTAAGATCATAAGGAGATATACTTACTTTATAATTAGAGTTTTATCCATTAATAAATTTCTACCACAAACTCATCTTTCACTCTAAAAGATAATAGAATGTAATTTTTTTTTCTATTTATACTATTCGTACAAGGTTCCAAAATAAATGAATTTATAATTCATCTACCAGATCTTTAAAAAAACTACAGTATTTAATCCAGGACATCTCGTGGGCCAGTGGTAGGTGATACACCCTCGTCGCCCTTCGGTTGTGGGTTCAAGTCTCGCAGCCTTGCCGGACGTGACAGGTTGCAGCCTGACCTCCAGGTTGTCCTTTTATGGCAATCCAAAATAATCCAAACTAGAACTATCCAAAATACTTCTGTCCAAACTCACAGTCCAAAATTTATAAGGAAGGTAAACATAATTTAGATCCTTTTTACCCCGTAATAGCATATGAATACCTTCATCATGTATTCTTTTAATACACTGAAACATCCTGATTTACCATAATCTTTATTGATTACATTCATGCTCCCTTATTCCATATAGAATGCTGGATATACTTCATCAATCCAAAAATGTTTTAAACCCCAACAATGATGGAATAGACAAATCATTAATCAGCTTCAAGGTAGTAAAGAATATCCAATATAATTTATCCAAATCAATCATGTATTGTTCTAAAATCACTACCTCGGTATCAGAACCATATTATGGTTTATCTTTCTCTCAACCATATATTTTCCAAAAATTTATCCTTCTATTGAGTCAATTTTCTTTGTTACACACAATCTCAAGTCCTTAATGAAATAGTACTGCATTACAATCCTTATATACACCATAATTATTATAACAAGTACATTGTTGATACAACACTCAATTGACATAATCAACATAAGAACTCTAATCATTTCTCTTCATCTGTGGTAGTATCATAACTTGATTATTATCCAATAGCATCATTTGCGGCATAGTCTGATGACTGGGACATAGGTTCGCGTAGTGTCCAAACTCCTTGCAAATTAAGCATTGTACATTTGAAACCATTTTCTTACCCTTGCAGTCACGTACTTTGTGCCCTTTTCCTCCACACTTATAACAAACTCACATTCCTTTCAGGCATGTTCCAGGGTGTTTCTTTCCACAGTTACCACATATGGGAAAATTATTCTTTTCCCTCTTCCCTTTATCCATCTTTCTCTCTTCCATCCTTTTCTTATCTTGCTTCCCTTAAAAGCCATAGGACTCAGTAAACTCTTTACTTATCTTATCAACACATGATATTATTTCTTTATATGATGATAATACATGGGAGACTATTTCTCTTATAAATTCTAGCTTAAGACCATGAAAGATATGATCCTTTCTTCTATTTGAATCATGTGCATTTCTGGAGTTCTCATTCCTTCTACTGGGCGCAATTTATAAACAATGGCATAAACTAGATCAGTTTATGAATCAAAATACATAATCCCATACTTATAAAACAGTTAACATAAATTGAACTATTTATGGATATAATCCATAATCATAAAAATGTCTCCTTTAAGGATGTATATACTCATAAACCATTCATAATGGTTTGTAAAGAAAATGAGAATTATCCTAAGCATATCCCCCGGGAGTGTCGTAACCAAGAGTGCAGCAAGGCCCGTTGTCGTGCACCAGTTCCCGTTCGAGTCTAGCTGAAAGCGGTGTTTTCGGGTTTTACCCCTAGGTACATCTGTGCCAGAGCCGCCTCTACCTGCTCGTATCCAGACAGGGATGTATTGCTCGGAAAACTCACAAAATCTCTATAATACCAAAATTCTAGGAAGTTCTTCTATACTAATCCTCAAAGTTCATCTTAGGTCTACGTGCTCTAATAAGAGTTTATCTAAATCTAGATTCCAAGGTTTGTAATAAACTTCCTCTGATACCAACTGTAACGCCCCGACCCCAGTTACCCAGAGTCGGTGCATTATTACATAACATTGGCATGATCACAAGAAAGATCAAATCTCGAAAGACCGATTGGTTTAGTAGCCTTGGAAACACTAGATATATTCATAAGTTTTACATTACATCATAAAATGAAAAACTACAACAACAACATAATGTTTCCACAATCCACACTATTAACCCCTCATAAAATCCCTGCAGGCCATTCATAACTTACTTCTTCACATCCTGGGAAAAATAAAACATAGAAAAGGTGTGAGCTCAAATGCCCAGTAAGGATAACAGTGTAGTGGAAACTTTCATAAATAAGAATAAACATTTAAGGCAATGTATAACTAAAACAAAAGCCTTTTAAATATGAACTTTCAACATGGTATGGCATAAATAAAATGAAATAATGCCATTTACTTATTCACATGGATATTCTACTAATCGAATAATCACATGAAAAAATCAATAACCACTTTCATAATGATGGAATGCATAATGCCAGACTATCATAACCACATAGTCAAGGCCTCGTGCCAAGACTACAAATAAGATTTTGTCAAGGCCTTGTGCAAAGACACTAGTTTGTCTCATGAGACCTACCGATGCATCGAGGAGCTATACCGGGCTCCACCCGTCACATATTAAGTCCAATGCATTCCCATATGAAAAGGTTTAAACATAACATAAACATTCGTATTAAAACTAGCATACGAAATGTCAATACTTTCACCATAAAATATGAATGGTATAAAAATAGCACATCCACAGTCAAACATATCACAAAACCTTCAATACAATATAGAAGTTTTGTATCATAATAAATCAACTTAAAATAATCTTAAAATCCATCAAAGGATGTTGACATAGATGAAATCAAAATTATTTTTAAAGAAATATCTCCTTTTATTTTGAAATCTTTTAAGATCCATATAAAATAAAACATTTTCTTTGAAAATAATCTTATAAGCTTGTAAGGGATGCTTTGAAGATTTTATAACGGTGGAAAATAGCCGCACCCGCCGTATAAGTTAAAAAAACATTCTTACCTGAATTCTGTCGAAAAGGTTAAAAAGGACCTTGTTTTGAAAATGACCGAAATATTCCTTTATAAACCACTTATAAAAGTCAAAAAGGGTATAAATGACTTTAACTCATATTCTAGTAAATAGTAAAAATGTTTTGAAATACATTTTTAAGAAACATGGATGTGGATGATAAAGAGATCCCAGTAGATTATTACGTATAAACAACCTTGGATAATGAAGAGGTTGTAAAGTAAACCCTTACCTTGTACTTTTCCTTGGTTAGGGTAGGTTAACCTCCTGTATAATGGTGAAATAGTTGTTTTTAAATTATACAAGAATCATATATAATAATATGATATCATATATGATCTTTTAACATTGATTTGTTAATAATATCTTAGAATTATCGTCGTTTAGGGAGTTAACTTACTCATTTTCTTTTATATGTTTTGTTACATAAGCCATGGTTGTTGTATCTTATTCATATCCAGAATGATATCTAGTCCTTAAACATCATTTTTAAATCATCAAATGATAATTATACTTGAATGGATACGATAGAGAATGAATCTCATCGCGTTCGTGGAGACGGTAGTCCGTACGTACGCACGAGCCACAATATCATTCTTTTGATATTAAAATAATATATAAATGGATGGTATATCATATATACAGAACCATTAACATGTTATATTTATTATTTACATGAGTTACACATCATTATTATACCCATCCAAATAATATTATATTGAATAACAATTACACCACGACGTGGAGACGGTAGTCCGTACGTACGCACGTATGGTGACATGTTATTCAAAGGGTGGATAGAATACTGAATATGGTTGTACCATATTTATAATAACATCACAGTATATGTGAGATACTGGAGTTAATATTTTACAATGGTAAGAACAAAGGAAGAAGAAGTGGAAGAAGAAATGAACTTGGAGAAGGGTGGTGAAATCATTACCTCTTCTTCGGGTTCTTCCTTTTGATTTGATCAAAAGGGCTCCTTAAGTTGGCTTTCTGATCAAACTAAAGCCTCTAGGTTGTAGTTAGGGATGTTGGGAGAGTATTTGGGCAGAGTTTGGCCGAACCAAAAGGCTTTGAAGGTGTGAAGAAATGAGACGGAGGAGTGCCCTTTTATAAGAGGGGTGAGGGGCACATTTGGAAAAGCTAGAAATATTAATTTATAATAAATTCATATTCGGTTTCTAATGGCTCCAAAGTTGATTATTCAAAGGTTAAGGTGGGAATAGGTCGAAAACCACTCAACAAATAGAATTTAGACAGGTTTGGGTACTTATATTAACCTTATATTTAAGTATTAACTCTAAGTTAATTAGTTTCACTTTTACAATGTCTCTTTGTATTTTTATATAATATGGTTAATAAACATACTATATACATCCAAGCGACCCTCAAGTGGTCCATTAATGATAAACCTATCATGATATAAGTCTCTTGGACGAACCGTAGATTTTTAGGAATTTAATATCAAGTAATAATATAATATTTGTTTTAAGAACTCTTTTATGTCAATTTTGACACTATTCAATAGTTGATTTTTGTGAAACTCATAACAGATTGATTACTTCGCAAAAAGTCAATTTAATCAATACTAATATATCATATTATCCTAGAAAATTATTTTAATTCATTAAAAGTTTCATATTATATTTATTTGGGTATTTTTAATATCAATTGTTTTGATGTTTCACTATTATAGTAATTACTACATCATCATTGTGTCATAAATAAATTAAATTATTTAATGTCTAAAAATTATAAATAAAATATAATTATGTAGGAAATCTTTTTATCGTTCTAAGGAATATTTATAATCTAAAATCCAACATATATAACCCTCTGTAACAATTGTTTTGTAAAAATATATATGCTTGTGTCATTTTTGTATTTATTTTAACTTAATTAAAATAAAGTGTCATTATCACTTACAAGTGGATCCATGGGGTCCCAAAATATACCCAAAGATTCCCATGGTCGACCCTGTTTCAACCAATAGGGTTAAGACACGTTTTAGGGTAATTTATTATTATTATAATATTATTTTTTTAACCCTTATTTACCGGATTTACCCTTAACCATAGTAAATAAAATATTTACCGCAGTAATTATTCAAAATGTCTAAAAATAAAAGTTACCTATTTACACAATTTGGACATCCTGATTCCAAATATGGAATCCATTTTTCTAAATTCAAAACACAGAAGTGGCAGAAATTAATTTAAAATTAATTCCCGCTGTCAAAACAAAAAGCGTGTTTTTAAGTGATAATAACTATCAAAAGATTGACACTTGTTTATGTTCGGTTTAATTGTAAAATTATGTCCAATTACCAAAATTATATTAAATGGTAAAAATATATTATAAATATACTTTAAAACCACTCAAATTCATAATTTATCACTATTAATTATTTTGATTAAAAAAGTTGTTTTTAATTAAAATTTAGTAATTTTCACTATTCATCAAAATATGAAAGTTATCCGAAAAGTACCAAAATTTCACCTTAGGGTAAATTCGACACTACGAATCCAAAAATGAAGTCAATTTTGAAATATAAAATATATATAATTTGAAAAAGTAGGTATTACTATTCATAACGGCTAGTTTGATCGGTTGTGGTGTGTGTTAAAACTCGAAATTGCGTACAACACACGCTACTGTATTATTCAAAGGAAATCGTACCGTGGAAGCTTGGGATGTTTCATTTTAAATTTTTTGATGTCCACATTAAGTCAAAAAGTTTAAAATATTGTATTTAAAAAAGGGTTCACTATTAAAAGTTGATAAAAGTGCAATACTGAAAATGAATTTGTTCTTGCATTATATCTAAGAAACTCATAATATGGATTCTAAAATTATAAGGATTATATAAAGTTTAAAATTTAGATAATACTATTCATAACCTCTTTTGAATGGCTTTTTTTGTAAGTCATGGTGTGATTGAACTCAGTGTTGCGTGTAGTGCAAGTTATTGAATTATTTTGAAGAAATAACACACTATGAAATCTTGGGGTGTTACAGTTGTAGAAGATGCTCCATGTCGGTGGGATTCGAGGAAGAATGTCGAAGAAGAAATCATCGTCGGTGTTCTTCACGTTCTTTGTTGGGAGGAGCATTCTCCGCTGGAAGAATCTTATTCCTCTCAAGCTTTCCTCTTCTCAAGTTACACCAAAATTCAAATTGAAATAATATTAGATTGAGTTGTCTAATCTTACGTTGGAACAAAAATTCAAATTGGAGAATTAAATTAAGTGGCACCACCTAATTAATGCATGAGAGTTGTCATGGATTAATTAGGGGTGGTCAAGGGGTTTCTCCCCATTTAATAGGGGTTTGAAGAATTCAAGTGGATCTCCCTCATTAATGAGGGAGAGTTAAGAGGTTTTATCCTCCTCCATTATTAGGGGGTTAAGCCTCGTGTGGTCCCCATGTCATAAACTCTCACGGGAGGTTATGCTCAGGTGGGCCCCACCACCATAACCTGCCAAGGGAGGTTAAGGTGTGGTGGTCCCACCTCCAACTCCCATGAGGAGGTTTTAACCACCCAACCTCCACATGGCGGTTAAAAATAAAATAAGCGAGCTTACGTTATTTTATTTCTTTCCACAAAAACCCAAAAACTAACTTTTATCCTCGACTCACTATCTTCGAAGTGAAAGTCTTCTTAAGTGAATGCCGGCACTGCGAGTTCAACAGTGCTCTCAGATTTCAATTCCGAGCATCGGTTCAAAAGTTATAAAAGCCCTCTTGTATGTTTACTGAACGCACCAGAACAAAACATCAGAAATTGATTCTAGGAACACCGATTCTTGGAATCAAGTACTTTATATTTTCAAGGACTTGTAAAAATCCCTTGTATTTAAGAAAAACATTTACACGAGATTTCTAGGTTTTTACACCAAAAGCCTCTAAAATGAGAAATTATAGAACCTAGAAGTGATCAAGTGGAAATATGTCCATATGATTGGTGTTTTACATGTTTTTAGATCATCTAACCCTTATATTCTTAGTTTAACCCCCAGTAAATCCTTTTTTACCATAACCATGGTAATTAATTTTTTCTTTTTTCACTAATAATTTTGGTAAAAAATTATGTTTAACTTATTAGAAATAAGAAATTATTATGATTCCAAATATGAAATTAATTTTTTCAAATTCAATTATTATTGTGGAAAATTTTCAATTTAAAATTATTCCTGCCGATGTGATGAGAAATTTTATTTTTAAAGAAATATATTCAAAAGTGTTTAAAATTTTCATATGAAAATTAAAAATGATTTTTTTTAAAATAAAATAAATAATATTAATTGATATATATATATTTGAAATAATTTTACATTAAAACCAATAAAAAATATAATTTTTGTGAATAAATAATTTAAACAAAAATCCAATTTTTAATTAAAATTCAGTATTTTTCTCTATTCACCAAAAAATGAAATATTTTAGAGAAATCCGAAATATTAACTGTAAAATAATTTTGATATGATAATTTTAATGAAATTTTTTTTTAAAAAAATTTCTAAAATTTGTAAAATTAATTTTTAATCATGTGCTCAAAGAGCTATTTAACCATCTTGAAGAAAAATATGGTTTTTTTCTGAAAACATTTCTCTTTATTTTAAATGATTATTATTTTATTTCTAATAAATAAAAAATAATAATTTTTATAATTAGGTTATTAAAATTCATACAATCCATTCCAATGGATTTTTGAAAACTATTATATTAAATAATAAAATGTTAAAAATATTTCACATTTAATTTAATATCAGTATTGCACGTAACGCAAGATAAAATACATTTTTCATATAACGTAAGTTAAAATTAGTGTTGTATATAATGAAATATAAAATTTGTGTAGTGTTTAATAAAATAAATTTAAGAGATTTAATTTGTTTAATATTAAATATATCATAATGTCTTGGGGTGTTATATTTTCTTCTAGACTTGGTGTTTCATGTCACATATGCTATCAAATATAATATTATTCTTTTAAAATATCAAGGTGTTAAGACACCACATAGTTTTTAAACATGATCGCACAACCCAATGATATACTTGAAGAATCCAAATAGGCCGAATAAATTTCTCTAAGATCAATAATAATTATAACTTTATCCACTATCAATTTATGATTCAACTCAACAACGGATGCCTGGTATTTAGAGATTAATGTAAAATTCACTCTATTTTGAGTGTGTGTTGTAAAATATGATATTATACTTGGGAAATCCATTATGAACTATTAGTAGTATCCTACTAAAACTAAGAAACTATGTATCATACAAAATTCTTTGGTACCTTCTAAGGACTAAAATATTTCACCTTCTCAGGGTTAACCAATACACCTTATTCCAAAACCATATATCCCAAGAAATTTAATTCTTAGATCCTTTAGTGTAACATGGATATATTTTTATATATATAATGATGTTTATTAATTCAAAAAACAAACCAGAAGTTGTTATTTTAATCCTATATAGACTTTGAATAAACTAATATATCATCCATGAGCACCATTATAAAAGTGTTGGGGTGTTGATTGAAGATATAGTTTTAAGAAAAAAACCATAAGATAATTTTTTAGTCCAAACAATATTAAAAGGCACTCAAAGTTTATCATATGTTCCTAAAAAAATTGGTATTAGGTATATGATATTCCTTCACACTGAGTTGGTGATGGCATGACCTGAGATTAAACTTAGAGAATCAATTTGGACATTTAAAACAATCCAAGAATTCATTAATATGTGGAAATGGTAATTTTTATTCATGTACACTTGATTTAGCTTTATATAATCAATTAATAGGTACAAGATCCCAAAATATTCATTTAATAATAATATAGGATCAATCCAAGAAGATACCCTTAGATATATAAATCTTTTTTTCTTTAAGATCAACACATGGAGTCTTTCACTTCATCAACTCAGCTGAATCCATTTCATATGAATGAAATTATATAAGTTTTGTCCCAGGGAAAATATAAATATAAATTTCTTCCTTATCCTTTTTCATTAATATATAAAAAACATTGAGATTCACTTTAGGGAAACTGATCACGTTAAGAGTAAGTTATTTCTTGGAATTTCCTTCATCAATTTCTATAAAAAGATAAGACAACTAACATGATAAATTTATGATATCAACTATATGTGGGCCAAATTGAATTGATACAGGATCCCATTCACAATGAAATAAATAGAAATTACCATCTAATAATATAAGGACCATACTCTAGTGAAATTATTTGATTAAAGATTTGAATATAATCATCAATTCCATTCCAATGATGATATCAAAGAGGTCTATTTAAAGGGTAGAAAATCCCAGGCCTACAAAACTTTATAAAATGATATTTGGAAAGAATAATGAAATAAGATATTTTTTATTCTTCCCTAGAGGATTTTATACTTCAAACATATAAGGTATTGGCATAGATGAGATATTCAATATATCCAAAATTTGAAAATAAATTAAATAAAAGAAGAATTCATATCAAATAAATCAATACCCATAGATGATAAAATAAGTATAGTTTCTTGGACCATAATAGGTAAAAAAATTATTCTATAAGTTCTTACCAAACCACATATAAACATGAATATTTAGGATGAGTTTTCTATCTATCATTAAATTAAGGCTCACTTATAGTTGAATCTACTTATAGGGAGATTCACCTATACATATACACTCTTGAGGATATGACTATATTACCTTTAATGCATCATATTTCAGGTGGAATACTTTTAGATCCCAAGAAACCAAATTTATTTCAAATGGAATATTCAATTTATAGAAACTTTTTAGGTTCCATATATATCCACAGGTGTGGAGATCATTAGGGTCCTATTATTAATAAGGCTTAGAGTAACCCTATTTTCTACATTAATAAACTGAAATAGTCTTTTCTAATATTAAAATTAAATAAGAAAATTATATGGGTGATTTAAACTACCAAAAGTTCCTCATTTGAACTCATTTCACTTCCTTTTCTTCATCCGGAAGTAGCATTCACTGCCACCCGAGACATCAGAAGAAACCCCACCTATATTAAAAAGATTGGATTGATATTAATTTATCATAAATTGTTAATCCACCACTTCATCATAATAGGGAAGTTTAAATAAGAATATCTTTTAGTGAATGTTAGGGTAAAGACCTATCTTGAACCATTGATATTTTAGGGTGTCATTAGTGACTATATCTGGTTTAAAATTCACTATATTAGTGAATATATTTGTTTATTACATGAATATTAAATTTATTTGATATAGGGATACAAATAACCATGCCTTAGCTAGATTAATTGTTTTTAGATACAACTATTGAGTAAACTTGGTTTAGAATTTTTTTTATAACAGATTACTGAATTGTTTAGTATGAATGAGGGAGTCCAATAACTTTATAGTGGATCTCTCAAGTATGATGTCAGAAAATTTTACATTTGAGGACTTAAGAGTCTCAAGGAATTTTATAATTATCTCAATATTATCCAAATAATATTCTATTTTATGATTATAGTTTCTATATACGTATATAAGAGGATCCTAATAGATAAACACATGATTTTCGTCTATTTAATAATCAAGTATGGGACCATCTTCTCATTCCATGTCCTAAATATTTTTTATAAAATTTATTATTATATCTCAATAAATCAAAGGATTAAACTATGGAAATATATCATCCTATCACTCCTAAGGATTCACTATGACTCATTTGAGAGGAAAGATGTTAAAAATCTAATAAATAAATAAATTATGATTAAAAACATCCAAGTAAAACCATGTAAGAAAATCATAATTTATTTAATACACATCTCATAAAGAGTAAAATGAATAAATCATAGAAAACAATTATAAGAGGAAATTGAAAAAACAATAACATGTTTTTAATGATTCATAGCTTCCCAAACCATGTAATAACCATGGTTATCCCCTTGTAATCTATTAAAAAATAACCCAAATTTAAATTTTATGGTTTTTAAAACTGCGTTGAGATCATTGGACACCCCCGAACGGGATTCATAGTTTGTGCATGGTTTTCATCTCATAATCCATAATTGTACATCCCTGAAATTCCTTTCAAAAATTTATTTTTTTCAAAAATTTATATTAACCAAATATCAAAAAAATTACATATCCCAAAATCCCATGAAATATCAAGGATACTCACAAAAGTTTTTAGGAAAACACTTACCCATAACATATTACCCGAGTTATGATGATCCTATATTCTATATATCAAAATTACAAATTAAAATAAAACCTAACTAGAAGGGATACCCTATTTAGTACCTAATATCATCTATTTTAAGGACTAAAGTATGTTATTTTTTTCTGGTGTAAAAAACTAGTGCTGATGACATAAACCTACTCATTACGAATGCCTTTTCACAAATAAATAAATATATAAAGATAGGATTTCCCCCCCAAACCTAAAATAAAAAATTTATACATTAGGGGTATTATCAATGTGAAATAACACTTCTAAAATAAGTAATATCCAAGAATGATATATCATAAAATAATAACCTAATAACCAAAAAACATAAAACATCAAAATGAACATAACTATCAAGATTATATATATCCAAACAACATAAATAAATATCCAAAATAAGATAAAAATGTAGGATAAAAGGGATGTGATGATAATATGGCTCAATTCATGAGATTAACAAGAATATATAGCATAAAAGTGATAATTTGATGTTATCCATATGCATGTGAAAAGTGTGAATATCCCATTTATCACCTTCTTCCAATTCGTATAGAGTTATCAAGTATTAACTGTTTATATGTATTTTTTTCTATTTACCTATATGAGATGAAACTAAATCTATATATACATGGTTTGTGCATATAAGGTGTTTGAAAACATTCCATGTATAATTTCACCCCATGATATATGTACAACCATTATAAAACTAACCAAGTCATTATATTTTGAATTAAATGTATTAAAATATAATTTTTACTTTTAGGAAATCAAATAAAAAGATTTTTAACCCTTATATATTTTATTTAAATGAAATCAATTTATGATAATTGATTAAAAAGTATATATTTCCCTAAATGAAATATAAATGAGTTTTTTTATAAAGTAGTTACTATTAAGTAATAATGGAATCCTAACTAAGTGATGAAGATAAATAAAACTATAATCCTTATATATAAACTCAAAATCATCGTTACACGAACTACTAGCCATTGAATCATCATAAACTAGTGGCACGATCACTTGTCAGTTCATAATATAAAATAGTAAAAATTTCCAATTATAATTTTCTTGAGAATCATTCTAATATAGAATATCATATTTAGTGTGTACTATAATCCTATGGGAGAATCAACCTAGTACATAATCTCACTGAGTGGGTATATTTTTCCATTACAATTACAACCAAATACCCAAATTATTCCCATAATGTTTCCATATTCGATGTATTCAAAAAATTGAAAATAAATTATATGAAATAAACTCTTGAATATCCTCTAAACACCCTTTTCTCAAAAAATCATAAAATATTTATCCATCTTAAATTAGTATAACTATTCAAATTTTATTCATTTATTATCAAATTTGACCCCACAAGTCTAGTGCCAGTTCCATGCAACCTTACATTATAATATGATAAATGGAATCAAATCCGGAACGATTAAATAATTTTGTAGTCTTGGTAAACTAGATGCATAAAATATTTATTTATTATATTTAATACAAAAATTATAACATAATTTCTTTTCATCAATAATAACTTTATTAATTCTATAATATACTTAGATATCAGTCATATTAAAATTTATTGAATCTTAGGGAAAGGAAATAAATAAGGTTGTGCTAAAATGGTTAGTAAGTGTTAAGTACAACATAATCAATAACGAACCAATCAAAATAATCAATATGGGAATGTAAAAAACTGTACACCCATTCCATGTAGTTGATAAACTAAAAATGAAGTGCATAAACAATAAAGAAAGGTAAATAACTAAAAACACATGGAATTTAATCAATAATAAGACTATCATTACTGGACACGACATAATTGACATGTAATGGTTAATAGTTGAAGCACATTCCATTTAAATAACTGAGAATGAAATGCATCTCAAGATAATTTCATAGTTAAAATATCTTGGATAAAAAAACTGAATTTTAAATTAATTAAATACTTAATAATAGGGTTCCATGTTTCCTAAGTACAATGTATCATTATCAACAAGAACATTCACAATATAGTTTAAACTTATTAGTTAAAAACCTACTCAATTAAGGTTATTCTATTGATTCATTCCACAAGACTAACAATGCCTCAAGGGGATATCTATAACTGGCCCCCACCCATGTCACATATATAAAAATAATTCCTTACATATCAAATAATTAATTTAATTAATAAATATTGTGCATTATCAAACACCCATATTGAGTAAAGAATATAGATTTATTAATATTTCTCCACATATCAAATAAAATTTAATTTAGTAAACCGTATACAGAAACTATATAGGGATTAGTAAATAAACAGATCCATGATATTTAATATGGATATTTAGGGGAAATTTAATTTCTAATGATTTTATGATTGTGAACATTTTAAGGGAAAGTTATTTACGAAAAAATGGATCAAGTTGGTGAATATCAATACTTTCTTTACTAAAAATAATTATTAACCATCCATTGAAATAATAAAAATGATATCAATACCAAATATCCATTGTGTAGTAAATTTAAAACAAAGGGTTATTTTCATTGATGAATAAAAAACAATAAAAAGATAACTAAAAACATTCTTGAGGGAAATATTATTTTCATTTTTGAATACATTTTTAAAATATTATTTAATTGAAAATCTATTTTAATAACATTATATTTCATAATATCCTTATAAAATTACAATGGTAGATTCAAATAAATGATGGCCATGATGGCGGGTAATTCTATAAATGACATAAAAGTAAAATAACATTCTTTTTTCGCTTCAAAAAGGTTACAAAAGTTTTTTATCTAGAAAACAAAAAGATGATTCCTTTCACATTTTCGGTAAAATACGAACGAGTATTATTTTGAAAATACCATAGGAATCCTTTGATTTATTTAAATAATGAAAATGGGTTAAAATTACATTGATAAATCTTTATCAAATGGTTATTTTTTTGGATTTGTTTTAGAAAATATAGTTTCAGATGAAAATATATTTCTAACTAGAGAGAAATGAAGTTATAATTTATTAAAATCTTTTCTCATTAATTTTATGTACCAAAGAGTGAAAAATGATACTATCACTTGAAAAAAATAATTTGTAACTAGAGGAGAATAAAATTAATTAATTTTTATACAATTATTATAAAATTTCCTTTAATATAAATTCAATCAAAATCAATCTTTACAAGAAAGATATTATGAAATAAACAGTAAAATGATCATAAAATTTAAGTGAGCATTAATCAATGTATATATTATGTGTATCAAATGAGAATGAACATAAGGAAAGTATAAATATAATAATAGACATTTAAATGTAATTATAAACACAATATTATAATATTAATAATAGTGAAAAAGTAATATGACACAATGAAAGGGAATTGGGTTATGAAATTATGTACCACTTGGTAACATTTAATTAAATTCAAATTAGATTAAATAAATAAAATTAAAACTTAAAATATAATTAATATTTATTTATTAATGATATTACCTGATAAATGTGAAATATATACACCATATAAAATAAATTAGGTGCAGAATAATACAATATACCTCAATAAAATGAAATTGATATAGAAAAGAATACCTTAATATAACTTTTAGTAAAACATGATTTAATCTCATGTATATTAATTTTAAACATGTTATTAACATTTTTTAGAACCATATTAATATCTATAATATCATATATGATCCATTTATAACATTGTATTACCCATTCGTTAAAGATCTTCCATTATTTTTATTGTTTTAGGTGTTAATTGTCTGGATTTCTAATGTGTGAATTATTAAGAATGTTCTATTCATTCCATATATTATATATTTATATAATATCAAAAATAATAATCATGACACATGTATCATATTTTTACATAAAGTTTACTTTTCAAACTAATCATGAATGATGGTTATCAAAAATGACGATTGTTATGACCATGGAGATGGTAATCCATATGTATGCATGAGTAACATTTTCCATTTTTAATGAACATTATGGCAATGTTTTAATTTATATAGTAACCTTACAGGATTTTAATTATATCATAAATACGATTTTATATACTTATATATGTTATCCATGTGGTGTGGTTATGAAAATAGTGCCACATCTCTTTATGAAGGCGAAAGTCCACAAATACATGAAGGATGTTATCATCGTTACGTGAGTGAAATGGAAAGAAAGAAAATGATCTATATTTTATTCAAAAAATGATAAATCTGTCATTAATTTCATAGTTATTTCATTTATATAATATATAATAGGTAATATTATATTTATCACTTTCCATGTGAAGTATTAGTGAAAGATAAATCACATCGCTATGCGAGACAGTAGTTCGCTATACACATGAGTTACATTATAGTGTCTCCTATGAAATGGGTGGTAAAAAGATATATGTGATATATTTACTTATATTGGTATATATATTTCAAATATATATATACTTTATATTCATCATCATACCCAACCATTAGAGGGAGAAATAGAAAAATGAATTGTAACACCCCGACCCCAGTTACCCAGAGTCGGTGCATTATTACATAACATTGGCATGATCACAAGAAAGATCAAATCTCGGAAGACCGATTGGTTTAGTAGCCTTGGAAACACTAGATATATTCATAAAGTTTTACATTACATCATAAAGTGAAAAACTACTACAACAACATAGTCTCCATATTCCACACACATATCCCCACATACTATCCCTGCAGGTCATTCATAACTTACTTCTTCACATCTTGGGAAAAATAAAACATAGAAAAGGGGTGAGCTCAAATGCCCAGTAAGGATAACAATATAGCGGAAACTTTCATAAATAAGAATAAACATTTAAGGCAATGTATAACTAAAAAAAAAGCCTTTTAAACTTGAGCTTCAACATAGTATGGCAAAAGTAAAATGAAATAATGCCATTTACTTATTCACATGGATATTCTACTAATCGAATAATCACATGCAATATCAATAACCACTTTCATAATGATGGAATGCATGGTGCCAAACTTTAATTTCTGTGTCAAGGCCTTATTCCAAGACCTAAGGTATAACTGTAACCGGAACCCAACCCGGAGAGCCTCTGTAACCGGACACCAACCCGGAGTGCCTCTAATAACCGGACACCAACCCGGAGTGCCTCTAATAACCGGACACCAACCCGGAGGGCTTACTTTTACCGGTCCCCAACCCGGAACATACTAGTCCAACACATTCATCTTAAGAAGAGGATGAAATATAACATAAACATTCGTATTAAAACTAACATACAAAATGTCAAAACTTTAATCATAAACCATTAATGGTATAAAAATAACTCATCCATAGTCAAAAATATCACAAAACCTTAAATAAAATATGGATGATTTGTATTATAATAAATCAACTTGAAATAAGTTTAAAATTTATCAAAGGATGTTGACATAGATGAAATCAATACTATTTGAGAGAAATATCTCTCTTTTTTTAAATCATTTTAAAAGTCGCATAATTATAGAGAAAACCTTTATTTTGAAAATATCATTATAAGCTTGTGAAGGAAGCTTCAAAGGTGTAATAACAGCGGAGAATAACCGCACACGCCGTATAAGTTAAAAAAACATTCTTACCTTAATTTTTTCAAAAAGGTTAAAAAGGACCTTGTTTGGAAAACGACGGAAAGATTCCTTTATAAACCACTTATAAAAGTAAACAAGGGTATAAATGACTTTAACCCATATTCTAGTAAATAGTAAAAATGTTTTGAAATACATTTTTAAGAAACATGGATGTGGATGATAAAGAAATCTCAGTAGATTATTACGTATAAACAACATCAGATAATGAAGATATAGCGAAATAAACCCTTACCAATTTGGTAACTTACGAAACATACAACCCATGAAAAAGGTATCATACAATGAATATGTAAATACACATAAATTAAAGTGTATTACACAAAGAATATAATTATGGGCAGTACATACACCACACAAAAGGTAATGGTGGCAATATGTCATGAATCTCATGGGAATAAGGAGTGAGATGAAAACCCATTACCTTGTACTTTTCCTTGGTTGGGGTAGGTTAACCTCCTCTTCTTCGGGTTCTTCCTTTTGATTTGATCAAAAGGGATCCTTAGGTTGGCTTTATGATAAAACTAAGGCCTCTAGGTTGTAGTGAGGGAAGTTTAGAAAGCATTTGGGAAGGGGTTGACCGAACCAAAAGGCTTTGAAGGGGTGAAGAAATGAGAAGGAGGAGTCCCCTTTTATAAGAGGGGTGAGGGGCACCTTTGGAAAAGCTAGAAATATTAATTTATAATAAATTCATATTCGGTTTCTAATCACTCCAAAGTTGATTATTTAAATTTTAATATGGGTATGGGTCGAAAACAACTCAACCAATAGAATTTAGATAGGTTTGGGTACTTATATTAACCTTATCATTAAGTATTAACTCTAAGTTAATTAGTTTCACTTTTACCTTGTCACTTTGTATTTTTATAATATATAGTTAATAAACTTACTATATACATCCAAGATACTCTAAAGTGGTCCATTACTGATGAAACTATCATTATATAAGTCTCTTGGCCGAACCTTATATTTTAGGAATTTAATATCAATTAATAATATAATATTTGTTTTAAAAACTCTTTTATGTCAATTTTGACACTATTCAATAGTTGATTTTTTTAAAACTCATAACAGAATGATTACTTAGAATAAATTTAATTAAATCATTCATAACATGTTATATTAACATATAAAATTAGTTTAATGCATAAAAAGTCTCATATTATATTTATTTGTGTATTTATAATATCAATTATTTTAATTTTTCAGTATAATGGTAATTACTGCATCATCATTGTGTCATAAATAAACTAAATTATTTAATATCTAAAAATTATAAATAAAATATAATTATGTATGAAATCTTTTTATCTTTCTAATGAATATTTATAGTCGAAATTACAACATATAAAACCCTATGTAAAAATTGTTTTGCTAAAAGATATATGCTTGTGTCATTTTTGTATTCATTTTAACTTAATTAAAATCAAGTGTCCCTATCACCTACAAGTTGCTCAATGGGGTCCCAATATCGACCCAAATATGAATATGGTCGAAAAGTTATCAACCAATAAGGTTAGGACACGTTTTAGGGTAATTTAGTATTATTATAATATTATTTTTTAACCCTTATTTACCGGATTTACCCTTAACCATGGTAAATAAAATATTTACCGCAATAATTATTCAAAATGTCTAAATATAAAAGTTACCTATTTACACAATTTGAACATCCTGATTCCAAATATGGAATCCATTTTTCAAAATTCAAAACACATAAGTGGCAGAAATTAATTTAAAATTAATTCCCGTTGTTAAAACAAATAGCGTGTTTTTAAGAGATAATAACTATCAAAAGATGGGCACTTGTTTATGTCCGGTTTAATTGTAAAATTATGTCCAATGACCAAAATTATATTAAATGGTAAAAATATATTGTAAATATACTTTAAAACCACTCAAATCCATAATTTATCACTATTAATTATTTTGATTAAAAAAGTTGTTTTTAATTAAAATTTAGTAATTTTCACTATTCATCAAAATATGAAAGTTATCCGAAAAGTACCAAAATTTCACCTTATGCTAAATTCGATACTACGAATCCAAAAATGAAGTCCACTTTAAGAGATAAAATTTCTAAAATTTTAAAAGGTATGTATTACTATTCATAACGGCTAGTTTGATTGGTTGTGGTGTGTTAGAATCTTGAAGTTGCGTACAATGCACGCCATTGCATTATTCAAAGGAAAGCGTATCGTGGAAGCTTGGGATGTTTCATTTTAATTTTTTTGATGTCCCCATTTAGTCAAAAAGTTTAAAATATTGTATTTAAAAAGGTTTCACTATTAAAAGTTGATAAAAGTGCAATACTGAAAATGAATCTGTTCTTGCATTATGTCTAAGAAACTCATAATATAGATTCTAAAATTATAAGGATTATATAAAGTTTAAAATTTAGTTAATACTATTCATAACCTCTTTTGAATGGATTTTTTGGTAATTCATGGTGTGATTGAACTCGGTGTTGCGTGTAGTGCAAGTTATTGAATTATTTTGAAGAAAAAACACACTATAAAATCTTGGGGTGTTACATGAATGACATCAGTTCACGAGGCGGTAGTCCACTGTACACACGAATGTTGATTTCCTAACCAATTTGAAGGAAGTAGAGATGGTTATAGGTAATGAACATATTATAAAAATATATAATTATAAAGAATATACTAAGGTTATTATATTATTTTTTTAAAAATAATTGGAGGATGTGGACAAGGGGAAAAAATGAAGACACTCATTGAAGAGCATTACAACTTTTTTAGTATCCTCCATAGGTTTGAAATAAATCCTTTATAGGTTGTATTTATTCCTAAAATAATTATTCTAGGAATATAATAGGTACGTTTTTAGTTATTTGGATATTAATTAGATGAAAAAAGTGGTTTCATGGTGTGAAATGGAGAAGAGAGAGGGATGTCTTTTATAAGTAGGGTGAGTGGCACACTAGTATGTTTTTGAAAGAGTGAATTAATCCCATGTTTTTTTCATTTCATCATGAAATAATAATGGTTAATTATCTATAAAATAATGTATAATGTTTAAATATTACCATAAATGTGTTTTTATAAAGTTTTAGGTCATTTTTATACCTTATATTCTAAGTTTAGCCACTAAGTAAACATGTTTTTACCTTAATCACCATAATTAATTTTATCTTTTTTGTCCAATAATTATGATAAAATGTTATGTTGACTTAATTAGATAATATAAATTATTATTATTTGAATTATGGAATATACTTATTCAAACTTAACTAGCATAAATGTAAGAATTTTATTTATAGTTAATCCCACAAACATGTAGAGAAAGCACCTTTTTAATGTGAAAATGTTCAAAATTTTACAATGTTTTTTTTTGAAAATTAAATATGAAAATGATTCAAATGGCCAAAATTGGATTAATATCTGTATAATTTAACTATTTTGGATTTACAACCAATTAAAAATATAATTTAACCATTAAAATTATTTATATGAAAAGGTGGTTTTAGATTAAAATTTAGTATTTTTCATTATTAATAAAAAAATGAAATATCTAAGAAAAATACAAGAAGTTCACCCTAAGATCATTTTGGTATTATTATTTCAGAAATAAATATTAATTTTTAATATAAATTTTTTTAAATTTTATAAAATTATTTTTAAATTATGTGGTCTAAAGGAGACTAAAGAGACTTTTAAGAAAATACAGTTTCTCCAAAAACATTTATTTTTTATTTTTAAACGATTTATAATAAATTGATAAGAAATAAATGTGTCTAAAATATATATTTTCATAAGTTATATAATATTATTCATATCCATAATTCCAACTTCTAGGTGATTACTATCAATATAATAATAATATTATATTATTGTTTGGTAAAACCTGTTCTGGTGTGTAACACACACAATTAATGAAAATCATTATTTCATCTAACCTTATCCAAATCATTATTTCATGCACTTAAATATATATTATATATTGATTTTTTTTTTAAAAAGAAATATATCCTAAAATTTTAAGATGTTATATTTCATTATACACTTGCTGTTTTATATCATGTTTGCAATTGAATAAGATGTTGTTCTTTTATAATTTCATGGTGTTACATTCTAACCAACTTAAATAAATTGAATACCCACAATTTAAACTTTATCTTGGAAATAAAGTTTTAGAAATTTGAAAAACCCTCACCATTAAAGAGTTAATAAAATATTCCTTAAATAAGAGAGAAATGGAAGTTAGATGGCCATATTGAATAACATGTAACCAGCATTATACATAAGATAACATTAGTGTCATGTGAAGATATTGACATATACAGAAGGAATAAATAATTATTGGGAGTGATTAAGGTCATTGATTAAAAATAAGTTAATAATTAATATAAATTTGAGGGGCTCAAAACCATAAATCTGTGTTGATTTAAAAGACCATATGATTCACTAAATATGATTGTAATATGGTAATATTTTTTATTTCAAGATCATTTTCTTAATGTCAATGAATAATATTAATATTTAATAATATAAGAAAATTTACTTAATTTATATATTTGTATAAAAACAATTTCATATATTAGTTGGGTTGTGATAACTGACTCCAAGAATTGAATATATAAAAATATAGTTTTTTAGTTCTTGAAGCACTAAAATCTATTTTTCAAAGTTAATATGATCTATAAAAGTGTTAAAATTATTCTGGTCATTCTGTAACTATTTTCCAAAAACCAATAAGGTTAATACATTATTCTCTAAAACTAAAAAGACATACTGATTCTTCATCATTAAAATTTATTTTTAAATTGTTTAATTAAAAACAATAAAATAATAACCAAGACATCACATAGGCCAATGGTAGGTGTGAAACCCTTATTGTCCTTCAGTTATGGGTTTAAGCCCCATCATCTTTTCGAATGTGATGAATTATCACTCTTCTTGTGGGTTGTCATTTTCTAAACTATATTAATGTAATTCACATAAATTTTCCAAGAAAATTATAGAAATTCTTGAATTAAAATTAATCATTAAAAAATATTTTCACTAATTTTTTTAATAAAAATTATTTTTCAAAAAGTCTAATAATATCATTTGACTATTATTATAATATCATTAATGATCATATCAACCCAAATGGTTATTTATGACTTTAAAATTATGTCTATAAAATTTAAATGCATTATTTGTAAAATTAATGTTTCAATAAAACATATACTAATCCAATGGGTTGTATTACAATAAATGTTTCCCAAAATATCATGTCATATTCCTACCACATAAATTTTAAAAATGAATGTTTAATAATTTTAACTTATGATGAACCTTATGCTAAAAAACTATTATGATAGGAATATATATTAATTTAATGAAGACATATATGTTTCTTGAATATAATGAAATCCTTAGATGTTTCATAATTATTACACAAAAGTCTAATTGAAAAAAATTCTTTTTCAATTTAACTCTTCAATTCGAATACATAAATACTTCATATTATTTATTTCAACATAGGTCCTTCCTTGGTATAAGAGTTAACCTTATTCATTATTTGTCATTTTCTATTAAAATCCTTCATAATGGGTTGTACATAAAATGTGATTTTACTAAGAATATCCCTATAGTATGTCAAACCATGTGCATAGTAAGGAATGTTTTTGGGTTCTAGGTATTGCTTGATTCATTCTTGATGAGTCTTTTTTAGAGTAATTACAACTAGGTACATATTTTCTAGAACCAAGTCTACTTATATTATCTAGACAATAATGTATATTCTAGAAAAAATAATAAATTTTTTATTTTACCAAAAATTAATGTGTTATTGTATAATTATCCCCAAATTCTTTCATATGGTTATGTTTCATAAACTTTGTTTTCCTAAAACTATTTCTCATTGTTTCAAGTAGAATTTCTCTTATGCCAACTATAGTGATCCCTAACCCTAGTAGCATAGAGCTGCTATTGTGCTACATTACATTAGCATAAGACACCTGGAATCACATTACAAAGAAACTAAAAGTTTAGTAGTCTTAGTAAACTATATGTATACATGATTCACATATTTCATTTGAATACAAAAATTAAAACATAATTTTTTTCTTAGAGAATAACTTTATATCACCTAGAATATCCCTATATAATGGTCATATTAATCTTCCTGTAATCCTCCATAAATGAAACAAAATAAGGGTAAGATAAAATTCTTAGTAAGGGTTAAGTAACACAGAATAAATAATGAATCAATAATAAAGATGAATAAGGAAAGGTAAATAACTAAACAAACTTTCCACGTAGTCAATAAACTAAGAATAAAGTGTGTAAAAAATATGTTTAGGTATATAAAAAAACACATACCATTTAATAAATAACATGGATATCATAAAAAGATCAGGAATAATTGATATGGAAAGGTAAATAACTGAAACACATGCCATTTAAATAACTGATAATGAAATGAGTCAAGACAAAACATCAGAGTGAAAATATCTTATATAGAAATAACTAAATACTAAATTAAGGTCACTATTAATTATTGGATGCCATATTTTATAGGTACAAAACACCTTTACCATTAAGATCTTCCACAAGTTGGTTCAAACATATGGGGTAAAAACCCACATCACTAAGGCTAGCGAATTGGTTCATCCTATTAGACTACCGATGAAGTTCAGGGATATATACAACAGATACCCAACCGTGTCATACCAATTTGAATCATTTCCCATATATATAAAAAATTGATTTAATTCATAAAAAATATGGATTATCAAGTACACTTATTTATAAAATAATATATTTTTTTTCAATATTTCCTCAGATATCAAATAACATTTAATTTAGCACATCGTATGTAGAAATGAATACAGTTTAAGAAATAAAAATATCCATGATATGTAATATAAATATTTAGGTAAAATATAAAGTCTAATTATCATAGGAAAGTTAAATCATTGAGGGACATTTATTGACTACAAAAAAATGAATCAATGTAGTGAATATTAATTCTTTATTATGTCCAAGTCATCATAAACCATATAGATAAAGAATAATAATTATATAAATACAACATATCCATAGTTTTGTATGTTTAAAATTAGGGTTATTGTGATTTATGAATATAAATACCATAAAAATGTATTTTAAAACATTTTTCAGGAAAATATCCTTTTCATTTTGGATTTTTTAATAATATTTTTCTTGGAAAATAACTTTATAAAAATATTTTCATTAAAAATATCCTTGGAAACATGAAAAGTATGATTCAAATAAATGATGGTAATTTTAAAGGGTTATTTTCCATAAACTATAAAAGTAAAAAAATATTCCTTTTTCACCATAAAAAGTCTAAGAAAGTTCTTTACTTAGAAAATTATAAGAAGATTCCATTCACCTTTATGGTAAACACCACATGGATTTTTTTTTGAAAAATACATAAGATTCATTTGAAAATTTTTTGTATAGATTTAAATGGGTGAAAATTACTTTGTTAAATAATTTTTGAAAAGTTTAGAAATTTTTTGAAAACATTTTTATATAACATGATTTTGGAAGAAAATAGATTTTCTACTAGAGAGAGAAATGAAGTCAGGTTTTATTAAAAGATTTTATCAATAATTTTAATTACGAAGGAGTGAAAAAATAAAATATAAATTGAAAACGATAATGAATAAATATATAAGAATAAATTAAATGATTTTATTAAAAATGTATTATATAAATTATATTAATGTAAATTTTAGAATAAATAATCTCGATTAAAACAAGATAGTGAAATAAACCATTAAAATGGTCATAAATTTGAAGTGAGAATTATTAAATGAACCAATTATGTGAATCCATTTAAAATAAACATAAAAAAGTATAAATACAAATATATATAGTAAAAATTAATTATACACATAATCATAGAATATTAAGGATGTTGAATAAGTAATATAACCCATTGAAAAGAAATTATGTAATGAAATTATATTCCACTTGGTTAATTTTATTTAAAATCCTGTTCAATAAAATAATTAAAAATGAAACTAAATATATAATGAATAATTAAGAATTAATGGTATTACATGTCAAAGAAGAATTATATACACCATATAAAAGAACATATGTCTATAACAATACAATATTCCTCAATGAAATGAAATTAAGAAAAAAAATCCCACCTTAAACTCCCTTCTAGTTAAACATGATTTAAAATCATGTATTGTGGTTCAATTTTTTTTATTAAATTAGTAAATAACAATATTATTATTTATTATATTATATATTATCCTTTTATAATATCATATTATCCACTAGTTTATGATCCTTGATTATTTTCGTGGTTTTGAGTGTTAATTATCTTGTTTTCTCATGCATGATTTGTTATGAAAGTTATAATTATTTCACATATTAAAAATTTATTTAACATAAATAATAATTATCATGAAATAATAATAATATTTTTACATAAATTAAAATTTTTAAACCATTCATTAATGATGGTTATGAAAAATGATGTACGTTATTACCATTGAGATCGTAAGTCATAGTTATGCTCGAGTAATGTTTTCCATTTTTCAATGATCATTATGGAAAGGGTATAATTAATATATAACATTTAAATAATTATAATTATATCATATATAAAATTTTATGTGAACGAAATAGAAATAAATAAAATGATATATATTATATTTACAGAATTATATATTTTTAATTAATATCGAATTTTTTTCATTTATATCTCATATAATAATTAAAATTAACTTTATCCCCTTTCACGAGAAACATTAGTGAAAAAAGAATCACATCGCTTCGCGTGGCGGTTATCCGCTGTATACAAGAGTGAAATTATTGTGTCTCCTATAGAATGGATGGTAAAAATATATATTTCATATTGTGATAGAAAAAGGTATATATATTTTATAAATACAATATATATATTTTATAAATATAATATATATATTTTATATCCATCATTCTACCATACTTTGATAGGTGGAAATTAAAAAACGAATGACATATATTTGCGAGAAAGTAGTTCCCCGTACACATAAACAATGATTTCATAACCCATTTGATAGAAGTGGAGATGGTTTTAGTTCAAGAACTTATTATAAAAATATATAATTATATGAAATATACTAAGGTTATTATATCATCATGGTTTGAAATTAATTATATGAACTTGATAAGGAAATAAAATGAAGACGCTCATCGAAGAACACTACCTATTCTATAGGAATCCTCCTTTGGTTTACAATAAATACTTCAAAGGTAAGATTTATTCCCAAATTATGTTTTCTAGGATTAGGGGAGATATATAATCTGTGGTTGTTTTAGGTCTTGGATGAACCAATGTGTTTATAAGGGGTGAATTGGAGAGGATAATTGGAAGCCTTTTATAAGTGGGGTGTGTGGAACACTTGTAATATTTTGGATAGAGTGAATTAAAACCTTGTTTTTACATGTAACAAAAGTCCAATAATTATCCATTACATATCATAGAAGGTATCGGGTATAAATATGGAGTTGAAATTGGTTTCTGAAATGATTGGGTCATTTTAACACCTTATATTCTATGTTTAACCACTAAGTAACTTAACAACTATAATTAATTTCAACTATTCTGACTAATAATTATAGTAAAACTTGAATTTGAACTCATTAGATAATATAAATTACACTAATTAAAAATATTTAATCCATTTGGAAAAATTAAAATTATTAAAATATCAGAATTTAATTTAAAATTAATCTTACAGACGTGGTAAGAATGTGGGGTTTTAAAGTGAAAATGCTCAAAAGGTTACAATGTTTGTATATAAAAATTCAATATTAAAATGATTAAAATTACATAAATTGGATTAATAAATTTATAAGTTAAATATTTTTTCTGTAACATAAATTGAAAATATAATTTTACATTTTAAATTACCTCAATAAAAATAATGTTTTCAATTAAAATCAATCATATTTCACTATTCATCAAAAAATGAAACATCTAAAAAAAATTCACCCTATGGTATTTTTTTATTACTATATATAAATCAATGTTTGAATTTTCATAATAAATTTAAAAAATTTTTAAAAATTAATTTTAAATTATGTGCACCAAGCGTGACTAAACCGTATTTTAAGAAAATATAGTATTTTAGAAAACATTTCATTTTCTTTGAAATGATTTATAATCAATATATTTCCCATTAATGTGTGTGAAATATATATTTTCATAAGTTATTTAATATTATTAACACCCACCATTCCACTATCTTGGTGATAACCATCATAATAATATCAATAGTATATTGTTATTTAGTAAAACTCGATCTTGTTTGTAACACAAGCTATCAAAGAATCTTGTTATTACATGTAACACAAGATAAATCATTATTGAATTCATTGAAATATATAGAATATATTCAATTTATATAATATATTAAATATATATTAAATACAAATTCTGTTATATTTACATATATATTCAGTTTTTCATGTCACATACACAATTGAATAAGATTTTTTTTCCTTTAGAATTTGGGGGCAGTTCACATTTTATAAAAATAATGGAACGAACATAGAAAGAAAATAGAAAGAACGATAAAGATATTAATAAAAATAAAAATATACACAATAAAATTTTATTATTTGAAATAAATTTTAAAAACCATTCCTCAAACCATTACAATTAACATCGAAATCTTTAATAAAAATAATTCTCATTATATGATTGTAAAAATATACTAGAAATTTTTATATTAAATTAGTGTGAAACATTTCCATAACTGTATAATCAACATTTTAATGAAAATTTAACACCATAATAAACAAAAGTTATAGAAAACCCATAATATAATTACCAATACATGATAATAAATATCATATATATCTCATATATCATTCAAACCATAATTTAAATAAAACATTCATGGATTCATAAAAAATGTTGATTATATGGAGCCACCTATTTTTAATAGTTGAATTTATTTTAAAATGATGTTATTATAAAAAAGTATTAGGGGAGAGATCCTTAGATTTTGATGGGAATCCCTAACACTAAAAACTAAGAAATGATTCTTTTTTATATAGAAACCTAGGTCACCATTGAAGACCTCTTAGAGTATTGACAATTTTATGATATATTTATGATTGGGGGTTTTTGATAAATTTGGATAAGTCTCCCATGATGTGAATTTATAAAGGTTAGTTGGGAGTTGATATCTATTGAGAAATGGTCAATTTATCTCAATTAATTCATCTTGAGTTAGATTACTCTATAAAAAATATTATATTTTATTTTTTGGTGGATAGATAGACATAAATTTAGAGGCATGATAAGAATGAGACTCTGGAGTAAATTAATTGAGTAAATAAATTCAAATTGGTTTGATTTTTTTCTTAATTTATTGACAATATTCTTAGTGATGAGTTAAAAGATTTTTAGAGTTGAATGAATATGTAAATGAATTGGATTTTATTGAGTTATAACTCATAATGGAATGAAAACAAAGTTTCATGCTTCACATGGTGTTTCATAGGAGTAAAAGTCATGATTTGTAAGAATTAATCACACTGTAGAAAAATTATGTATGAATAACACAATTTTACAAAAGATTAAGTCAGCTATTATGAAGGGATTACTATGACGTGAAGTGAGATACCATGACATAATGATTTTAAAGAATCAAAAAGTGAATATATGTAAGATTAATCACTTAAGTACTACACTATAGAGATTTTGATTATTCCATGAAATATCTATATAAAAAATTAAAGTGATCCACTTACACCACAATATATAAACTTTCAAAAATAAGTTTCATGCTATTTGTGATTGAAGTGGCATTGCACCAAAATACAATAGATAACATCATAATGTTTTCTATCATGTTACAGTGCCTATACTATGTGAAATATACATTTCACTGGAATTAGGAGTTGATGGTTTAATGATGTATATACAATGGTAACATTTTAGTAGGTATTTTTAAGAAAAAGGATATAATACAAGACCTATGATTTATATTTTGAGATATATAGCCACACAATAATGGTGTCCAATAATATTCAAGATTCATTTTTAATAACTATTGGACATGGTTATCAAGGTGTGAGGATAAAGGTCAGGTCGAGAAACTTTTTTTTCTATTTAAATTTATGGAGATCTCACCCATAAAACGAGAACATGTTACTGTGATTAAACTTTAAGATTACCTACCATTCAATTGAATAGAGATCATTGAATATTTTGGCTAGATTTATGGAGAATAATGAGGGTTCCTATGAAAAAAAAATTCTAGAGACACTTTGTAAGAACACATTTTTTCACTCAAGTATGGATCTTTTAATTTTTTTTCTAATTATATTTTATGGACCCAATATAGATGCATAATGGGTTTTGGAATGTATTAGGGTGTTTTAGTATTGTTTGGAGCTAACATCACAACTTTATGGGTGAAGTAGTTCTATCACACGATTAAAGTGAAACATGGGAGGTAAACCACACTGTTAGTTTTAGCCATGTGATGTTGGACATAAAGCAACAAGAGGGATAATGGTTTTAACTACCCAAGAAATTAGGGCCACATTACCATGTGAAAAATGAAAACCAAATTGCATAAAAGTTTTTTATGGTTATTTAATAGTTTCTCCAACTATGGTTCCAAACCCTACAGGTGCCCCCTTACCTTTAGTAGACAATGTGTGGTTTGAAAATGGTTTATAAAACCTTGTATCCGAACAACGTGAAATACCAATTCGGATGATCTTTCCATTTTCCCTTTATATTATGTTTGAAATCATTCCCTCATTTCTTATTTATCTTCAATAGAAAACCCCTCCAATTTCATCCCTTTTGAATCCTAATATCTATCTAAACTAGTAATTGATCTCGAGCTCTGATCCAAAGTCTAATTTGATCACCATTCATCTCATTGGATATAAGCCGATAATACATTGATTCCTTTTTAATATTTCATCATTATTCTTTATATCGATGATACTATTTAGATGCAGGATTATATGCCCTATTTTCATTGCATTGATCAATTATTAAGATTGTCTCTATTACATGCTAAACTAGAGGCTGATACTAGATGAGGATAGTTTTACAAGTATGAGGCAGGTGGTCTATAACTCACTCCTCATTTTTTCTCATTTTATAAATTACAATGCAGGTTCACTGATTTCATCAGGCCTTATTTTTTTAATTTTTATTCCTTGCTTGTAGTCTTTAGAAAAATGTTCTAATATTCATTCCATATACGTTGTTCATTAGTGGTGGTTACGTCTACAAAACCATCCACCCCAAGTAGGGTGTTATCCATATTTTGGATTTTTCCCTAGACTTGTGTGCCAACGCCACTATTTTAGTGTGCCTAATATTGAACATGATAAAGGTAATCCTTCCTTGTTAAATAAATATTTTATTGAAAGATGGATAGTACCATATTTGATTCCACTTAACCTGCCTAAGGTAAGTTCTTCACTTGATTAATCAAATGTAAAAGGAATTCTAAAGTATGTTGTATATATATATTACTTGTCTTAGTTGAATGAAAACTATTGTTTGGTTTCATTCTATATAACCCCTTTCAACTTATTATAGAAGGTAGTCAAATGAAACGAGTTAAATTATTATGACCTTAATTAATTAAATAATGGTTGAATTTCCCTTAGTCTTGTAACATTAATTAATGGAAAGCATTAAAACAAGTGGTCTTGATAAAATATATGATTGATTACATGGAATTAAAATTTAACTGAATATTTTATAAGGTTCATTGTTTATGGACCATAATGTATTTATAGGATTAGTCAGTCTTGAGTTTGATTTTGGTTTATTGAGGGAATGCCTTGTGCACTCGTGGATTCTATTCATATTCAAGGATTTCAGTTTCTTTAGTTAATACCCACCTTATAACCCGATACTCGTCTATTAGTGGATACTTAATAAGAAAATACAAGACCCCTCTTTTACTATTACATGATTCTTTGGACACACACCATGGATCTGAAGTTCCATCTACAGACATGAGTTTCCTTTGTTATATCCCTTGGTCCTTCCATTTCTTATCCCGTTTTACCTTGGATGTATTCGCTGGACTTAGTTAGAATTACACAATTGTTGAATCCCTTGGATGATGATCCTTGGATTACACTCCTACCCATTAGCTAAGATGAAGTTACAAATGAGTTGGTGACCCTTGAGGTCTTGGTTTCCTCAGTTATCACCTTGGAACCTTTTCATTATAAATAACATTATGGATGCCTTGTTCCCCATGGATTCTTTATTATTATCATGTTAGTGATCGTTTTACACCATGTGACACAATTATGTGAACTTGCACTTAATTAACGAATGAATTGGTTACATGTTCAGATACCAACCAATTGATGAGGTAGGTACTCTGTTATTTTTTTTATTTTACTTATTTAATTTTATAGAAACATGAACCCACACTATTTCAGTTTATATTACATTGATTGGATGTTATAGATGTAATTTGTGTGGCCTAATGTAATTTATCTCACACCCTATCAAAACTGTCTTTGGATCCCATTCAGAATATATGTATATAGGTGTTTACAAAGGGAAGAGTATCACTTAAACCCCTTGATTACATGCTTGCTTAGGATGGAGATGGTAATAGATGACCATGATGAAGTTTAGGATGTTTGGGATAGTTTTTTGTTACAAATTTTTACTCCTCTTTTCATTTACTATCTACTGATTTTTATCATTTCTTTATCACTTTTCAGATACATAACATATCATCATTAGCTTTTGTACAAGAGTATCAGTTTTTTTAGTTATTTATTACTCCAATATTCTTCTTCCATGTGTTCTGTTTATTATTACATTTCTTCCATTACTTATCTCCTATTATATTATATTCATCAACAGTTCTACACTCTGGTAATGAGGGCATAGTCCAACCACAGACACATCCTAGTCCCTCACTGTGAATTAGCACCCTTTGGCATTTGGGGGGAAGTGCTTGAGGATATGTGAATAAATAGGCTCAGGGAACCATCAATGGAATTCAGGTCTAGGACGTCACACACATAAATAAAGGGAATCATAAATTAAAAAACCTCTTAAGGATTGTCATTATTTTCTATAATTAGGAGTTTAGGTCCATATCCCCTCACTTTTAGATAAAAATATTTATAATAAAAAAGGAATATGGGTAGAAGGATCATAATCATTGCATATGGGGGATTTACTACTTGATAATTAGATCTGGTGAACCTTGTATTTCATCCTTATATTTCATGTCTTTTATCTCATTATTTATTTCTTCATTGAATCATCACCGTATGAATAATATGAACTATCCAGTGATAAGAAATATTATTATGATAGGTTTTTTTTGGTAAATCACCAACTCACCCCTCTCTATAGTGGTTCTCTCTAGGGGCCTATTAGTTGGTCTTATAACATGCTATTTTTGAATATTATTCTTATTTATTTTTTGTTATCATTAAATTGATATCATATTCAGCAATAATAATATCATGTTATAATCATATTAAAATATTCTTATGAATTTTAACATATAAGGAAATTTCAATTGTTTATTCAAAAGTACCTTTCTGAATTTTCCATTCCTTTTGTGTTTGAAATCACAAACTCTTTTTAAATTACTCAATTACTAACTCTTTCATGTGAAAAGTGTTTTAAGAATGTTTTTTTAAGAAAATATATTATTTTACCATACATAGAAACTATTTTAATTTACTCATGAATAGAAACCTACCTTATTCATTACAATCATCGTATTGAGTATAGATCTGATAATGATCATATATATATTTATCAAATTGGATTTAAAACTTTCTATATTATCTTCATACAAAAACAATTCTTTTTTTTCAGACTTGATATTTGAATTGATAAACCTCAGATTCACACTCATAGAAATCATTGTAGTGACATATGTTAGGATATACATTTGATTGACTAAAGGTTAAAATATAAATGGGGATAAATTACATTCTATTGTAATGGAATATATTTTACACTACAAATGGTGTACTTCAAAATGATGTTGAACATTCAATTATAATATGTCCATTGAAGTGCCAGGTGTCCAAGTCATCATGAAAAACTTAGAGAAACATGATCATTTGAGGATCCAGATGATTTTAAAAATAATTCCTATAAATACCTAACTATTCAAAGAGTATGAAGTGTAGTTCTAATCATTTTATTTTCAAAAATATACGTGTGAGAGAGCTATAAAGATTAAAATAGTGAGCTACTTGTTCCTCATACATGTAATATTTTTGAGTTCATAATAATAAAGACCAATTTCAAAAATATGATCAATGTTGTAAAAGTCTAAGAAGATAGAGATATGAGATACTTGATCAAGGGATTGTAGGGATATAACTATAGAATATGACCAATTAGATAAAGGGTTGATGAGGATATGCAGACTGAGAATCCGACCATCACATCGAGGGTTCGTGGGGAACGCGAGACATACCGATCATCATATCACGGGATCTACCTAGTATTGGAAAGACAAAGTTTGATATAAATATAAAACAGGGGAAGTTTATCCTAGGTTATTTGATACTATATTCTTTGGGTTAGAAGATGTGTATCCATTTGTTTTGATTATTTTAGTACAAGTATTTCATTTCTACTCCAATGGTAATAACAAAGTGAATCAATTTATATTCATCTTTCTATTTGTGTTTTTTATCTAAATAGATTTTATTATGATATAATTGTTTTACTTTGATTGCGATTCTATATTGTTTAAGATAGAATCACTACTTTTGTAATACTATGATTTATTATAACCATTGTGATTGCAATTATTTTTGTGTTTACTCTAATTTAATAATTTTTTACTGTGAATATGATTAAAATATAAATAATTTACCACTTATTATTAAATAAAATTCCATAAATTGTTAATGTTGAATAATTTTCTTATTATGAAATGTGGAACGAAAATCAGAATCTACTAGATTACAACACATTGTTTACTGGACCCAATAACCAAGTCCAATTTCCATTTAAATAATTAAGAGGATTTGTGAATACAATTGGTTTTACCTTATTAAACTAAGTTTCTTTTAATGTTAATAATTAATGTTTTTAAACTTACAATTCACCCCATATTGTGTTTAGTAGTCTTCGTATAAATTAAAATCCAATAATTGGTATCAAAGAAGGTTTCCACTTCTCAAATGTTTTCTAAAAATTTTATCCTCTATTTACTATTACAAGTTAGTTAAATTTTTTCATAAACTTTTTGTTTATAATTTCTTGATACAATAACATCTTTTGTGGAATATTTTTTTTAAATATGGAAGGAATCAATGTCAGTTCAATAGATAACATCAATCCAAAAAGACCCCTTATTTTTGATAGAGTTGATTATGAGTATTAAAGAGATAGAATTAATACATTACTTATAAATACTAGAGTTAAAAATTTATTCCTGATAACTAGAGAATTCCAGATTTCCGATAATGAGGTGACTGCTTTTACAAATCAGGAAAATCAATAGTACCAATTGAATTACAGTGTTTGAAAAACATTATTAGGTTCTATGGACAAAAGCATTCATAGTAAGACTTATTCTTCTGAAGCTACAAATAGTGTCTAGAAAAAGGTAGAGACTTCTCATTTTGGAACTTTAACGGTATTTGAAAATAGAAGAGAAGTTTTAGAGCTCACTATCAAGAATTTGAATTTCCTTTTGGTGAACCTGGTGCAAAAGTACAACAATGGTTTATGAAAATAGTTAATAGTCTACAATATATGTGAGAAAAGTAAAATAAAATGAAATTTTTATTGAAAATATAATTGATATCATCCTTAGTTATTGGGAATCTAAGAGAATATTTATTGATGAGTCAAGGAAAACAAAAAAATTCCACTCTTGATAATTTATTTAGAACCGCATTGAAATACGAGCGTAGGTTTAAAAGAGATGCAGAAAAATTAAAGAAAAAATATGATTGTATTGATTTTACTACTACTTAAAATTCAATAAAATATCAGACTTCTGATAAAGTTGATAAGTCAAAAAAGAAAAATAATGTTACTAATTCAATCTGATTCAAGCGAATCAAAAGTATATATGTATAAATTATCTAATCTTACTCGATGAATGAAAAAGATTGTCTGAAAGAGGGATTTTTTAGTATAGTTATAAGAAAAGTAACAATGAAAAGAATGATAAGATATATTCTAAAGTTACTTGTTATGAGTGAAAATGTGATGGAAATATTCGACCAAACTATCCCATGTCAAAAATAAAATACAAGAAGGAAAGAAATTATGATAGAAATTAGAAGAAATTTTATAAGTCAATATTTAGAAATATTCTTAGAGCTGCTGACACATTGAATACCAATGTAGGTGATTATTCAAACAATTCCTCGGATAATTAATGTTTAGATCAAAGGAAAATTGGTCTTCTTTATAGATCACCTATTTCAAAAAAATGTTTTATTAAAAAGGTAGAAAAACCAGATTCCTTAATTAATATTTCTTTAAATGAATATTACACAGATGTGAACAATTTTATATATTTGGGTGAAGTATCCTCCTCAAATAGTGATGATAATACTTTACCTTCTTATAAATAATTTTATTTATTTATAAGTATTTTAGAAAATGAAAACTGCAAAGATTATAAAAAACATTATAAAGATAATGCAATACATGAAAACTCTAATTCAAGAATTGGAATTTTAGAAAATGAAATAACAGATATATCAATATATCTTGATAAATCCAATTATAAAAATGATACTATTTAGAAATATTTAAAAAAATTAATTAAAAAAATGATATTTTGAAAATTAGTTTTGAGAAACTCAATTCCAGAACCATTACTCTAGAGGATAAATATTTAGTTTTCAATCTAAAATCTAAAATTTCTTATTTAATAATTTTTTGTTCAAATTTTACTCCTAGGAAAATATGGATTTGAGAAAATGTATAATAAAATAACTTCTCATGGTACTGGTTTTAGAATGGGATATACCTTTAGAAAACCTATTTTCAGTAATGATTACTTTATTCTAAAAAGTGAACCCTTTTGTATAAAATACCAGAGTAGTGGTCCCTGGAATAAATTTTTGTCCTTAAATAAAATAAATTATTTATGTTTTTCAAAATCCTATTTTTTAATAAATAATGTGGATTCGAGAAGAAAATCTTTCTGACATTTCCAGAATAAAGAAGGTCTGGGTTATGGAAGTATAAGATTTTTTGTTTTCATAAAAACAATGGTTGTGCTGACAACATGAATACTCAGTACATGGATAGTGGGTGTTCAAGACATATGACTAAACAAAAATATTTATTTTAATGTATTATCTAGATGAAATGTCAAAATGATACTTTCAGTGATAAATCTTGACGAGAGATTATCAGTATTGGTAATATTGTTCTTCTCAAAAAAGCATTAATTTCAAACATTTTGTTTGTTAAGGGTCTTAGAAACTACCTTATAAGAATATGTTAATTATTTGATGAAGGTTACCTTATGAGTTTTAGGAATGATAAATTTATAGTACACAATTCTGAGGATTATTCCACTTTCATCACACTTGATTTTGAACACCCATTTTACTACATTTAATGAAGATTCTTTATGTATTTCAGTCAAGGTCCAGACCATATTCCTTTTCGATTCATTTAGATAAACTTTCATGGACTTAATCAAATATTCATTACTTGAATCCTCATTAGGATTCTTAATTTAAAATTTGGAAATAATAGAAATATGTTTATAAATAAGATCTCCCTTCTCATAAAAATTATTTAAGGACCTCAAAAGCTTCTTCAAAATAATTTTTCATCTTTAGAAAATCTAAATGAAAAATATATAAGTCCATAGAAACAAAATTCCACAAAAATACAAGAAACTTAATATTTATCCAAGAAATATGAAATAGATAAAAATCATGTAGAATAAGTTAGTAAAGGAGTTACTATTGACGATAATATAAATTAATATGGACAAAGAGTCAAAAAATTATTACCAATGAAAGACAAAGGGAAAAGAGTTCAAGGGGAGGCCATAACAACTCCTAAATTTTTTCTTAAGATTGAAATTTTGGATTCAGTGGATACGATCACAATTCAAGGAGTTCATATTATTTTAAAGCTTTGGATAGACTTGAATAAATAGTTATTTAGTTTCCTTCTTTAAAAGAAAAGTCTGATTTATTATAAGAAACACATATTCCAAAATACAATTCCTTAAAATTATTATATGAAAAAGTTATCTAAACTAAGTTTGAATTGAAAATTAATCAAGATTTTTTCCAATGTCACAATAAATATTACAAACAATTAGTGAAATGGTCACATAATAATGATGCTGATATCAAGGTTGAAGATCAATCAATTTAATAATTAAATAATTTAATTGATAAATTCACAGAATCTTTCAATGAATTGTCATAAAAAAGGAAGAAAGGGTGAAGTTTGTAGAGGAATTTAAAACCACATCAAAAAATATTACTATGAATATAAATGAATTGAATTGAGAGATAACTTATTCTGAGGATCAGATATGGAGACTTTACAATCATAATGAGGAAGCCAATACTCTGAAAAATGAGTTTTCTAAAAGTCTTCAAAATTAAGAAGTAATGATTAAAATTTATGATGAAAAACTAATTATTCAAGAGGAAATGATACAAGTTCTGGAAAAGAAGAATCGATATCAAGAAGAGTTCATTGTATATCTTAAAGAGGATAGAAAGGATCTCAGAAAGTTAAAGACCATTGTGAGATCTTTGATACTGAGGAAAGGTTGATTTATTTTCTCTGAAAACTTATTGTATATATTTTTTATAAACATTTTCACTTATAATGATCATTTTCATATCATTAGGAATTGTTTGAATATCTCCGAATACATATTGGAGAAATGTTTTAAGGACCATGTACTTCATTCTATTGTTTCATATACTTTTGTCTATAACCCATTTAAGGTATTACAAAACCCATCCACATTATTTCTTGGAAATTATAATCGGAAAGTTTTATGGAAAGGCAGATATTTTTTAAGGAGGAGAAATACTTATAAAGAAGATAATATGATCCATAAGGGAAGTTATTATCCGAAGGAGGAGTTAGTCATTTAATCCATTGTATTTAGATGAGTTATAATCCCAGGGAGAAATATATATTACTATTTAAATTATGAATATGATGTTCTAAAAATATCATGGAATTAAATTTTACAAAGTTACTTCTTATTTAATTTAGGTGGTTTTTTCTTTCCAAAAAGGGAGATATTGTTGAGTCAAAAGTATTCCTTTTAATTTTCCATTCCTTTTGTTTAGGAAATCACAGACTCTTTTTTAAATACTTAATTACAAACACTTTCAAGTCCTATGTATTTTAATAATGTTTTTGAAGAAAAAATATTCTTCTACCATACTTTGAAATTGTTTTCATGTATTCATTATTGGAAATGCACATTTTTCATTAGAGTCATCATAATGAGTATAGATCTGAAAATGACCTTATTTATCTTTATCAAATCAGATTTAATTTTTTCTATCATGTCTTTATAAAAAAAGGTTCTTATAATAGGACATGATATTTGAATCAATAAAAATCAGATTCAAACTCATTAAAATCATTATAATAACAAATGTAATGAAATCCATCAGATTGTCTAAAAGTTGAAATATAACTAGGGAAAAACTATATTCTATTATAATGGAATACATTTTACACTCAAAATGGTGTACAGAAAAATGATGTCAGATATTCTTTTATAATATGACCATTAAAGTTACAGTTGTCCATGTCATCATGAAAAACTCATAGAAATATGACTATTGGAGGAGAAATATGATTGTTGGAAGCATGACTATTGTGACGTCCCGGACCCGGTTGCCCCTTAACCCGAGCCCCGAGCCCAGTTGGCCACATGACCCCTGGCTCATCTCCCCATAGGCCAAGGGCTGATGACTAGCAGCGGGGGTGTAACGGTATGTTAGTTGGGACATTATACCCCCATGTCAGAGTACACAATAGTATAGAAGCAAGTGATTAAATAGCGGAATCAGAACTAATGGATAAACATGAGATAAGAAAGAAACGTACAAACCAAACAAAAGAAGTAAGGAAAACCCTGATAGATATACAAAATCCACATAGGTAGTGTCTGATAGAAAATGGAAGCATGGCATACTGATACTATGGGAATAGATGGAAAGCATGCTATACAGTATTACAAAAAGAGAAAAAAATTAGTCCACGAGCATCTCTAGCCAAGCTCGGTCCTCTGCTTTGGATCTCCAGCTAGAACATACACGTATCAACAATCTGAAACATAACCGTTTCCCCTACTAGTACCGGCAGTAGTAAAGTCTGAACGGGTGCCAAGGTGGACTTCTAGGTAGGGTGTGATACATGTCTCAGTAGGACACCACCAATGATGACTACATGTAATCCAAATAGGTGTTCGCAAGTAAAGTGAGTAATAGACTACAAGTAAGTAAAGTAAAGTAAATAAACAACCCTCCTGTTTGGGTTATGGAAGGGCACATGGCGGGTCTACCTGCTTCAGCTCATGGCTGGTAAACTAAACAATCACCAGTGGTATAATTACATAGATATAGGTTATCACTGGCATGAGGTAAACATGCCTCCATTCAATGATTCTCACATCTTTAATAATCATCTCTGGCCTGAGGTACGAATGCCTCTCATCCACAAGCACTGTAGCTTGTGTGGGGTAGAAATGCCTCCCACCCATAAAGGTTATATAGGCACGAGGTATAAATGCCTCTCTTCCTCAATCATTGTAGCTGGCGTGGGGTAAGAATGCCTCCCACCCATAAAAGGTTATAGAGGCACGAGGTATAAATTCCTCTCGTCCTCAGTCACTGTAGTCGGCGTGGGGTAAGAATGCCTCCCAACCACACACAGGTTATCAAAATCATGTCAACACAGTATGTTATTACCATTCACATCACAATATATATAAGGCAATCCATCTTATATCATATCACATTAGAAAATCATGACATTTATCAATCAAATTATTAGGAAAACATGAATCATAATTCATTGAAGGGTTCAAGATATCTCATCCTAGCCAACCTCTAACCATGTTATCTCATTTGCCTAACATGGAAAATCCCGATCAAGACATAACATTTAGGTCCAAAGGTAGAAAGGGCCCAAACATAAGGCATATCTCTTATGGTTGTGCACTCCCGGTCCACACCTCATCTAAACACCCTAACAAGGTTAGATTCATCAATCTCATACCACACGGGTCATCTAGACATGAGGAAGTCAATATAAATAAGGGGTTTGGTGAAAGATAAACCACCACATGATGATAATAACTCAAAAAGGAGAAAACCCAAAATGGAAACCACGTGACCACCTACCTTAGAGCTATAGGTGTAGGCTCGGTTGATATCATCCTTAGATTCATAGTAGGTTGGAAGAGATCTGAGTTCTAGTACAATGAATTAGAAATAGGGCATATGAGCCTGTGGTAAAATAACACAACAAATACCAAAATTTACCAAAAAATAGGGGTGAGTGAGGTAATCCTTACCGAGGGTGATCTAATCCCTTCGACAGATCAAGATTCAGACACCGGAGGAAGAAACCATAAGAGAAAGAGTGAGAGAGTGTTTTGGAGCTCAAAGGAGGTCTCCCCAGTGTTCTGTCCGCTAGAAGGAGGAAGAAGAAGGCTTAAGTCCTTAAAATAGATTTAAGGTCAAAAAGGTAATTTTACCAATAATAGGGCCACACGGTTTAGACGCATGGTTTACCAAAACCATGCACAAGCCATCACTACTGGAAAACTAACCTTTACCAACGGTTTGAAAACGTTGGTATAGGCCTCCAAACTGTTGGTATAGCCTATAACAACGGTTTGGAGAACCGTAGCCAAGTAAGCCATTGGGATAGGTCTATACCAACGGTTTTGGAAACCGTTGGTATAGGTAATATGAAATCTATACCAACGGTAATGGAACCGTTGGTATATAAATTCCAAAAATAAAACATCCACTGGGATTTGATCCCAGGACCCCTCGTTTATCATTGAACGACTCAACCACTGACCTAACATGACTCTTGTGATCATAATTACATAAATATATATATGTATTCTCAAAAATATTTTAAATATTGATTTATATAATGATCTCGGTACGAAGGTCCGATAAAAAATGAAAGTACCTATACCAACGGTTTTAACAACCGTTGGTATAGGTCTTTGGTTATGATTTTCATTCTGTGGAGGATGTTGAATTTTGGCCCACTTTTCCCAACAGTTTGGCCAAACCGTTGGGAAAGGTAGACCTATCCCAACGGTTTGGCCAAACCATTGGGAAAAGTGGCATATTTGGGGACTTTTCCCAACGGTTTGGCTAAACCGTTGGGATAGGTCTACCTTTCCCAATGGTTTGGCCAAACCGTTGGGAAAGGTGGTATATTTGGGGACCTACCCCAACGGTTTGGCCAAACCGTTGGGATAGGTCCACCTTTCCCAACGGTTTGTCCAAACCGTTGGGAAAAGTGGCCAATTTGGGGGCCTTTCCCAACGGTTTGGCCAAACCGTTGGGAAAGAGGACCTATACCAACGGTTTTTGCAAACCGTTGGTATAGAAGCGTTGGGAAAGATCTAATTTCCAGTAGTGCGTGCACACCTCCTTGCCATTAGACCAAAGGCTAAAGGGCCGTGCTGCTTGGTTCACATGGCTGTGAGCCCCTGCAGGTGCCCCTGTCTGCAGCCGCATGGTTTGTCCCAAACCATGCACAGCCTGTGCGCAGGCCGTGCGCCAATGCCTGTAAGCCCATTTCTCAAACTCCTGGGATCTAAAAAAACCCCGGACACTCCCCGTACCTTCCTTTGGATGTTATACACATTAATCAAGCTTAAAGGAAGGATTTGAAAGCAAAACTAACCATCCTTACCTTTTCCAAAGATTTGGGTCATTACAACCTCCCCTCCTTAAAGAAACTCATCCCTGAGTTGGCCTTCCGAGGGTACTGAGGTTTCATCAACAAAAAGCTCTAGCCATTGAGAATTTATATCAGCCTCTCGCTCCCAGGTCTCGTCCTGTACCCAGCCGTACTTCCATAGCACCCGTACAAGAGGAATAGACTTACCAAGGAGTGTCTTCACTCTCCGGTCAACAATTCGCATTGGATACTACTTGAAGGAAGCATCCATATCCAATTCAACCTCAATAGGATGAAAAACATGAGTTGGATCTGAAAAGTACCGGTGTAGCTGAGATACATGAAAAACATCTTGCATGGCCTGATATCTATGCCTAAGTGCAAGATGGTAAGCTACTGGTCCGGCCCGCTTTATCACCTCAAAGGGTCCTATGAACCTTGGTGAAAGATTACCCTGCTTCTGTATACGTCTCTGCCCCAAAATGGGTGAGACATTCATCAAAACTCGGTTCCCAACCTCAAACTCAAGAGGTCACTGGTGCTTGTTAGCATAGGACTGCTGTCGAGACTGAGGTATTTACATACACATCCTAATAAGTTGTATCTTCTCTATAGTGTCCTACACAAGAAGTGGTCCAAGAACAGCTGCCTCCCTTGCTTCGAGCCAACCCAAAGGCAAGTAACAAGGCCTACCATATAAGGCTTTATTGTTAGCCATCTCAATGGTATCCTGGAATATATTATTATAATTGAACTCGAAAAGAGGAATGTGTTTCTCCCATGAATCTCCAAAATTGAGAACACATGCAAGTAACATATCCTCTAGTACTTGTAAAGTCCACTCGGTTTGTCCGTTAGTCTGCGGGTGATAGGCAGTGCTCAAAAGTACCTGCGTACCCAAGGCCTTCTTTACACCCTGCCAAAACTGAGATGTAACATGAGGATCTCTATCCGAGAAAACCGAATGAGGTGCTCCATGAAGGCGCACTATTTACTTGACATAAAGTCTTCCCAAGTCATCAATTGTGAAGGTCTCCTGCATAGTTAAGAAATGATAAACATTCTTCATATGGTCGACGATAACCCATACTGCATCATTTCCACGAGGTGACCTGGGTAAACTGGTTACAAAATCCATAGAAACATTGTCCCATTTCCACTCCAGAATGGACAATGGCAGTAAAATCCCTTCTAGATGCTGATGTTCCGCCTTCACATGCTGATAGTTGGAACAAAGCATGATAAAAATAGTTATCTCCCACTTCATGTGAGGCCACTAGTACTGTTGTCGCAAATCACGATACATTTTGGTGATGCATGGGTAAACTACCCATGATGAGGCATGGAAATCCCACATCATCTCCTCTATGATGTCTGCTGGGACCCATACATGCCCATAGAACAATAAAGTATCACCTTCATCCACAGTCCAATCTGTAGAGGCATCATCAACGACATTTTCTCGTAGAACTAGGCCTTCCGAATTTGATAAATTTCTTGCCCTGACCCATTCCAAAAGAGTATATGTCACCGCTAAGGCTGAGAGAACAGTTTGACCCTGTCCCTCCTGAACCTCAACATGAATCTCCGAAAGTAGGGCCATAAGCTTCCACTCCTCATTAGATTGCCGAACCAATTGTGACTGAATTTTACGACTCAGCACATCGGCTACTGAATTTCCTTTCCGAGGAGTGTAGTCCAGTTCAAAATCAAAGGACTCGACCAACTTGCATTACCTGAGATTTAGATCCCGTTGAGTGAAGATATATTTGAGGATTTTTTGTTTATTGAACACCACAAAAAGCTCTCCAAACAGTTAGTGTCTCCAACAACGTAAGGCATGTACAATCGCTATGAGCTCGAGGTCGTGCATCAGACAATTCCATTCATGAGGTTTTAACTAATGAGAACCATACACAATTACTTGCTTGTCCTGCATCAAGATAGCTCCAAGCCCGATACCTGACGTGTCACAAAAGACCGTACAAGCTCTTCCTGGATCCAGAAAGATCAGTATCGGTGCTGAAGTTAGTCTTCCCTTCAGTTTATGAAAAGCTACTTCACATGGTTCTGACCAGACGAATCTGACCCCCTTTTTGCTCAAAGTTGTAAGAAGTGCTACTAGGAATGAAAATTCCTGAATGAACCGCCTATAATTTCCGGAAATCCCCAAGAAACTCTTGATATCAAAGACATTCTTGGGCTGCTCCCAAGAAATTATAGCACTCACCTTCTCAAGGTCAACTAAAACTCCAGACTCATAAATAATGTGACCCAGGAAGTTAACCTTGTCTATCTAAAAGTGGAATTTACTGAGCTTAGCATAAAGCTGATGCTCTCTTAGTGTATTCAGCACAATCTCAAGATGGGTTTCATGGTCGTGTCTCGAGAATGAATAGACTAAGATATTTTCCACGAATACAACCACAAAAGAATCAAGGTAAGGGTGAAAAATCTGATTCATAAGAGCCATAAACACTACAGGTGCATCCGTAAGCCCAAACGACATGACTAGGTACTCATAGACACCATACATGCTCCTGAACACCATGCGATATATGTCTGAAGTCCTAACACACACCTGGTGATAGCCAGACTTCAAATCTATCTTTGAAAACTCCTTTTTTCCTCGGAGCTGATCAAAGAGGTCATCAATTCGAGGTAAAGGATACCAATTCTTAATAGTCAGCTGATCTAATTTATGATAATCCACACAGAGACGAAGGGTACCATCTTCCTTCCTGGAAAAGAGAACCGGTGATCTCCAATGAGAAGTACTAGGATGTATAAAACCTTTTTCTTCTAGGTCCTCTAACTGACTCTTGAGCTCCAGAAGTTCCTTAGGTGCCATCCTATAAGGAGGAATGGTCACTGGTGCTGCTCCTGGTATAATCTCAATAGTAAACTCCACCTCTCACACTGGAGGTAGACCAACGAAATCATCAAGAAATAAATCACTGAAATACTCCACCACGAGAGGATAAACCGAGGGTTTTAACCCTTGGTCATCGAGATAAAGACTGGAAACTTGTGCCATGACACCACCTAAACTATGGTATTCCAGTCCCGCTCGTGTCACACAAAGATCCCATTCACACTTATGTATATACGTGTCGAACTCTGGTGACGTAAACGCCACCTTCCGACGATAGCAATCAATCCGGGCTCTATAGGGAACTAACCAGTCCATCCCGATTATCCCATCAAAACCTGTCATATCCAGAATATACAAGTTCCACACAAAAAGGTAACTGCCCACCTCGAGGGGACAATTCTGACAATGATGAATGCCCACTGAACGGATACCTAAAGGGGTATCTAACGTGATCATACCATGTTATGACTCAACATCGAGGCCCAAACTCCCAATAATGGCCTCTTATATAAAAGAATGAGAAGTTCTTGTATTAAAAAAAGAAGATACTAAAGTAGAGGAAACTAGAATTGTACCTCGTACAATAGATGGTTCGACATACTTCTCATATGGAGTAGGCTCGACTACATACAACTGGCCAATACCATGGCCCTGAGTCATAGCCTGATTACCCTGAGCAGACCCGCCCTACGGGCACTGAGAGTCTTACACCTGATTACCTCTGCCTCGACAGCTGCCACACCCTGATCAACCGGCGGTATTCCAGCCGCCTGACTGATGTGATCCGGTCGATCCATTACCAGATCATGGAGTAGGAACAGATCCTTGTTCACTAGGCCCTGGGAGAAAAGTCATGCAGAATCGGTGGAGGTGACCCAACCTACCACAACCTCTGCACTCCACTAGATTTCGCGTACACAGCCTCTTCATGTGTCCTGGAACCCCACATTGGTGGCATATAGGAGTACCACCTGAGAAAAGGGTCTGACCACCATGATCACCATGAGAGTCCTCAAAACGCCACTTCTTCCAAGAGGTAGATCCACTAGAACCATTAGGTGCCGAACCGCCCTGGTTCACACTATCCGATTCTCTCAAATTCTTCTCTGTGATCAAAGCCTAATTGAAAATCTCTGAAAAAATCATCAACCTGAACACGTTAACCTACGACCAGATGGCATAACATATCCCATCCTCAAAACACCTAGCGGCAGTGAGATCATCAGCAACTAGTGTAGGATAAAAACACTGTAACTCAGTGAAACAAGATGAATATTCCATGACTATCATGGTCCCTTGTTTTATATTCAATAACTCCCTAGATCTGTCTTCCCTCAATGTCTGGGGAAAGAAACAGTCATAGAAGACGGTCTGTAAATCTATCTAGATCATATCTCTCTGTTGTCCTGACAGGGTGATGACATCCCACCACCTCCTAGCTGAACCACGTAGCATATAAGCTGCGAGCTCGACCCTCTTCTCTGGAGGCATCTCAAGGTGCTCGATGATGGTTAGAATAGCTTCCAACCAGGACTCCGCAGCAAGTGGCCCTACATCTCCCTTAAAATTTAGAGGATGCTGTGACTGAAACTCACAGGTCAACTCTTCCATACTCAAGGAAAGTCTCACTCCACCTTGCTTATTCTGCATCATACGCAGGAAGATCTCACAAAACTGGGCATCAGTGCCCATCTCAAGAATATCAGGAGGAGCCACATGTGGCTCAACAAGAAGATCAAATGGTGGATCAGGTCCCACCACCTCAGGAACGTGATTGTCACCACATTCAACACGCACAAATAGAGGACATCTCAGAAGAATAGTGCTACAATTCCAAACAAATGTCTCAAAAGAAGGAACCAACAAATTAAAGGTTGAACTCTAGAATATAGGACAGGTACTAAGACTTCCTACCCCTAAGATCACCTATCCACATCCATAATAATTTCTAGTAAAACCCACAACTGCTCAAATTTAACTTAATCTGCGGACATGACATTTCCCTGCCCATAAGGGCCCAATCTCCTCATGAACTGAAAGATGACACATACTTGGATGTCATTTCTCATTTACTTGTGCTATTTATGTATTTGAATTTCTCTTAAATCAAATGATTGGTTTAGTTGTAATGTCATTTTTCGATCCGTGTGGGCCCATAACCCACAGGTCGGAGGATTGAAACCTCCCTCTGATACCACTTTGTGACATCCCGGACCTGGCTGCCCCTCAACCAGATCCCCGAGCCCGGTTGGCCACATGACCCCTGGATCATCTCCTCATAGGCCAGGGTTTGCTGAATAGAAGTGGGGGTGTAATGGTAAGTCAGTGGGGAGACTGTAACCCCATGTCACAGTACACAGTGGTATAACAGCAAGTGATTAAATAGTGGAAGCACAACTAATGGATAAACAAGAGATAAAAGGGAAACACACAAACCAAACAATAGTAGTAAGGAAAACCCTAATTAATATAAAAAAGCCACATAGGAAGTGTCTGATACAAAAAGGATGCATGGCATGCTGATACAATGTGAATAGATGAAAATCATGATATACAATAATAAAAAAAGAGAACAAAAGTAGTCCACGAGCATCTCTAGCCAAGATCGATCCTCTACTCGGGATCTCCAACTAGAACATACACATATCAATAATCTGAAACCGGACCCTTTCCCCTACTAGTACCTGCAGCAGTAAAGTCTACATTGGTGCCAAGGAGGCCGCCCAGTTAGGGTGTGAGACATGTCTCAGTAGGCCACCACCAACGATGTCTACGTGTAATCCAAATAGGTGTTCACAAGAAAAGTGAGTAATAGACTGTAAGTAAGTAAAGAAATGTAAATAAAAAACCCTCCCACTCAGGTTCTGGAAGGACACCTAGTAGGTCTACCTGCTTCAGCTCATGGATGGTAAACTGAACAATCAGCAGTGGTATAATTACATAGATATAGGTTATCACTGGAACGAGGTAAACATGCCTCTCATCCATGCTTCTCACATCTATAATAATCATATCTGGCCCAAGGTATGAATGCCTCTCCTCCACAATCACTGTAGCTGGCATGGGGTAGAAATGGATCCCACCCATAAAGGTTATATAGGCCCAAGGTATAAATGCCTATCATCCTCAATCACTATAGCTGGCGTGGGGTAAGAATTCCTCCCACCCATAAAAGGTTATATAGGCATGAGATATAAATGCCTCTCGCCCTCAATCACTGTAGCTGGCGTAGGGTAAGAAATCCTCCCACCCACAAATGGGTTATCACAAGCATGTCAATATAGTATGACATAACCATTAATATCACAATATATAAGGGAATACATCTTATATTATATCACATTAGAGAAGCATGAAATTCCTCAATCACATTATTAGGAAAAAATGCATCTCAATTCATTGAAGGGTTCATGCTATCTCATCCTAGCCAACCTCTAACCAATTCGTCTCATTTTCCAAACATGGAAAATCCCTTTCAATACATAACCTTTAGGTCCAAAGGTGAAAATGGAAAAATATTAAGGCATATCACCTATGGTTGACCAGTCTTGATCCACACCTCATCTAAACACCCTAACAAGGTTAGATTCATCAATTTCATACCACACAGGTCATCTAGACATGAAGAATTCAATATAAATAAGGGGTTTGGCCAAAGACAAACCACAAAACAATGATAATAACTAAAAAAGGAAAAAACCCAAAATAGAAACCACGTGACCACCTACCTTAGAGTTGTAGGAGTAGGTTCGCTTGATATCGACCTCAAATTCATTGTAGGTTGGAAGAGATCTGAGTTCCAGTCCAATACCCTAGAAATAGGGCATATGAGCCTGTGGTAAAATAACACAACAGATACCAAAATTTACCGAAGAAAGAGGGGTGCATGAGGTAAGCCTTACCAAGGGTGACCCAACGCCTTCGACGGATCAAGATTTGTACACCGAATGAAGAAACCACAAGAGAAAGAGTGAGAGAGTGTTTTGGAGCTCAATGGAGGGCTCCCATGTGTTCTGTCTGCTAGAAGGAGGAAGAAGAAGGCTTCAAGCCTTAAAATAGATTCAAGGGGAAAAAAGGTAATTTTACCCAGAACATGGCCGCATAGTTTAGGGGCATGGTTTACCCAAACCGTACGCAAGTCGTGCACACCTCCTGGCCTCTAGGCCAAAGGCTGAAGGGCCATGCGGCCTAGTCCGCATGGAGGTGCGCCCCTGCAGGTTCCCCTATCTGCAGATGCACGATTTGTCCCAAACTATGCACAACTCATGTGAAGGTCGTGCACCTCTGCCTATAGGCCCATTTCTCAAACTCTTGGTCTATGAACAAACCCCGGACACTCCCCGGACCTTCCTTAAGATGTTACGCACATTAAACAAGACTAAAGGAAATATTTTCAAGAAAAAGTAACAATCCGTAACTTTTCCCAAGATTCTGGTCGTTACAACTATAAATACCTAACCATTCATAGAGTTTGAATCGAAGTATTAGTCATTTAATTTTTAAAAGTATTAGTATATGAGATATTTTAATATCACTTAAATGAACTATTTGTTCCTTTTACTTGTAATATTTTTCAGTTCATAATCATAACAAACTATCAGGTAAATACGATCAATGGATTCTGAGGCGGGGAAGATAGAGATATGATATGCTTGATTAAGATCTTATAGGGAGATGAAGAAAGATTCTGATCCATCAAATCGATGTTTGTTGGGGATAGGTAGATAGAGAATCCAACCATCATATAAAGCACTCGTAGGGATAATGAGATAGAGAAATCATTGTATCGATGGATTTAACTAGTAATAGAAATAAAAACTTTCTTATAATTATAAAATATGGGAAATTATGCTATATTATTAGATATAATATTATTTACGTTAAAAGAATTTTTATTCAACTGTTTTAATTATTTTATTACCAGTCTTTTATTTTTTCCTGCAATTGTAATAGAAAGTGAATTCTTTTAAATTCATATTTCTATTTGTATCATGTTTATTGTTACATATTTGATTATGATACAATTTTGTTACGCTAAAAATGATTCTATATTCTTTAATATAGAATCACTACTTTTGTAATAATGTGAATTATAATAAACATTATGATTATGAGTATTTTTGTGTTTACTCTAATTTAATCATTTTCTATTGTGAATATGATTAAACTTCGAATAATTTACCACTGATTACTAAATAAGAGTCTATATGTCGTTAAATTATAACCATTTTCTTATTATGGCTCTTGTAAGAATAATTTGAATATACTTGATTATGATAATTGTTTTATCAGACCTAAGGGCCAAGTTTGATTACCATTTAAATAGTTAAATAGTTTTGTGAATATGGTTTGTTTAACATTGTTAAAATAAGTTTCTTTTAGGATAAAATTGAATGTTTTTAAATATAAAATTCTCCCCCCCTATTGTATTTAACCATCTTCATATACATTACGATCCAAAAATTTGTATAAGAGTATGTTTCCACTGCTAAAATATATTTTAATTTTTTTTTATATTTACTATTACAAGTTAGTAAAATTTTGTTTTAAAATTTTTGTTTATAAATTATTGCTTCACTAACATGAATTGTGGAAAATAATTTTCTTTTTTTAAAATATGGTATGAATCAATGTTGGTTAAATTGATAACCTAAATCCCAATAGACCCCTATTTTTGATGGTTTCAATTATGAGTACTAGAGAGATATAATGAAGATGTTTGTTATAAATACTAGAGTTGTCAATTTCTTCATGTTAATTAGAGATTAAAAGATTCTTTACAAAGAGGTGATTGCTTTTAAAAATGAAGAAAATCAATAGTATCAATTGATTTATAGAGTAAGAAACACTTTATTATATTCTATGACCAAAGGCATTTACAGTCAGACACCTTCTGAAGCTCCAAATAGTATCTGAAAAAAGATAGAGTTTAATCACTTTGTAACATAAAAGGTTTTGGAAAATAGAAGAGAAATCCATAGAGATGACTATCAAGTATTTAAATTTCTTTATTGTGATCCTACTATAAAGGTATAAAAAAATTGAATAACAATAGTCGATAGTCTACAATCTGTTGGATAAAAAGGTTTATAAAATGAAATCCTTACTAAAAAACAATTGATATCATGACTAATGAGTGGTAATCTAGGAGAACAGCTCTTGATATGTCATGGAAAATAAAAAATCTTTGTCTTGGTGATTTAATCGTAACCCTTTTAAAATATGAGGGTTGGTTGAAAAGAGATGCAGAAGAAAGTAAAGAAAAATAATGATGTCGTTGATTTTACTACAACTTCAAATTCGATAAAATATCATACTCTTAATAATGTTGTTATGTCAATAAATAAAAATAAAGTTATTGTTTCATAAGATTCAAGTGATTTTTAACACACTAAGAATGAATTAGCTAATATTGCTATAAGATAGAACAATATAGTTTGAAAGAGGGATTTCCATTATCATTATAAGAAAACTAACAAATATAGGAATGAAAATAAAGATTCTGAAGTTACTTGTCACAAGTGAAAAAGAGTTGGAAATAATCGACCTGACTGTTCCAAGTTAAAATGGAAAAAAAGAAAAATATTAATTATGATAGGAATCAGAAGAAATTTTATAAGTCAAAATGAAAGAATTTTTTTAAATCAGCTGACAAATAGAGAGACAATGTAGTTAATTCTTTAGAAAATTACACAAATATTAAAATCTTAGATTATAATATTATTTGTATTCTTTCTAGAGCACCTATTGCAAATCAATTTTTTGTGGAAAAGGTACACACAAAAAATTTCTTAAATAATATTTTCTTAAATGAAAATTTCTAGGATGTGAAGAATTATATATTTTTGGATGAAGAATCCTTCTAATCTAGTGATTATAATAGTTTACATTCTTTTGAATAAGTTTATCAATTTTCAAACCTTTAAAAAAAATAAAAATTTCATAATTTATAAAAAATATGTTAGGTCTAATTAAAAACTATCAAAATATAATCAAAAATTTATATTTTAGCAAATGAAACAATAGATCTATAAAATTATTTTGATAAACCCAATTCTAAAAATGATACTTTTTCTAAATATTTAGAAAACATAATTTATGAAAATTAGTTTTGAGAAACTCAATTCCAATATCATTACTCCATAGGATAAAAATTTAATTGTCAAAATAGAATTTAAAATTTATTGTTTTAGAAAACATTTGTCAAATTTTAATTCTGGAAAGGAAGGTTTTTATAAAATGAATAGAAAAATCCATTCTCATTGTACTAGTTGTGGAATGGGATATACCTATAGAAAACTAATTTTTAGTAATGATTATTTTGTTCCAAAAAATCCACTATTTTGTACAAAATTACATAGTAGTGGTCACCAGAATAATTTTTTTTCCTAAAATAAAATAAAATCTTTAGTTTTTAATTTTAATATTTTTCAAAAAAACATGAATTCCAAAAAACGTTACTTGCCGACATTTCCAAACACAAAAAGTTTTGGGTTATAATAGTCTATTTGATTTGTTTTCAAGAAAACAAAGGTCGTTCCCACAACAAGAATACTTTTTACATGGATATTGAGTTTTCTAGACATATAAATGGATACAAGTATTTATTTGAAAATATTATCAAGATGAGAGGGGGAATGGTTAATTTCAGAGATAATGATCGATGAGAGATTATCGGTATAGGTAATATTGTTTTTTCTAAGAAATGATTTAATTTCAAATGTTTTGTTTGTTAAAGGTATTATGAAAAACCTTATAATCATAAGTCAACGGTGTGATGATGGTTTCCTTATGAGTTTTAGGAATGATAAATATATATTAAACAATTCCAACGATTATTCCACAATCACAGTAGTTGTTTCTAGAGACCCATTTTACTCCAATTACTTATGTTTATTTAAGTCTTTCAAATGAGTTATAGACTTTTTTACTTTTGGATTCATTTAACAAATATTTAATGGCCTTATTCTAATTCTGATTACCTAAATTCTCATTAGGATTCTTATGTTTAAAATAGAAAAGAAAATAAATATTTTGATAAATAAGATCTTCATTCCGAGAAACTTTCTTTAAGGTATTCACAATCTTCTTAACAATAATTTTCTTCCCTGGGAAGTCAAGAAAATCAATAAATCTAGAGAAACAAAAGTCCCCATAAATTCAAGAAATTGAATATTTATCAATTAAAGATGAAACAGATCAGAATCTTTTAGTAAAAGTTAGTAAAGATGATGGTTTTGATGATAATATCATTCAGGTTGGAAAAAGAGTTGAAAAATCAATTTTAAATAAAGATAAACAAAAAACTTTACAAATTTAAACCAGAACAGCTCATCCAATTTTTCTTGAGATTTAAATTTCATATTTAGTGGATAAGATCACTTTTCAAGGAGTTAATTATATTGATCTAGATATATAAAGAGTTGAAGAAACAATTCCTTAGTTTCCCAGACAATAATTAATGATTAATTTAGTTTAAGAAACATATATACATAAATAAAAGTCAGTAAAAATTTTACCTCATTGAGTTATTCGAAATGAGGTTGAATTCCAAATTCTTCATGATTTTTTCCAATCTCAGAAGAAAAATTTTAGGAACGTTTTGAAATGGTCACATAATGCTGATGCTGATATCAAGGTATAAGATAAATCAATTTAAGAATTAAAGATGTAAATTGATGAATCGCTAGAAGCTTTCAGTGACTTATCAAAAAATGGAAGAAAGGGTGAAGTTTGTAGAATAATTCAAAAACACCTATTACGATTGTACTATGATTGTAAATGAGTTTAATGGAATGATATGTTATTTCAAGTATCAGATAAGGAGACTCAAAAATCCTAATGAGTAAGTAAGTACTCTATAAAATGAGTATTTGAAAAGACTTCAGAACCATGAAGAAAAGATTCAAATGAATAATGAAAAAATATTATTTAAGAGGAAAGGTAACAGGATCTTGAAAAGATGATTCAATTTTAGGGATAGTTCATTGATAAGATGTTGGAGGATATAAAGGAGCTCAAAAAGTTAAACACTATTTTGAGACATTTTATGACATTGAAATATTGAATTTTTTTATCTGAACTCTTGTTGTATCTATTTTTTTGTGTCCATTTTCACTAATGATGAACTTTTTCATCTCATTAATAATTGTTGGAATATCTCCCAATTCAAATTCTTTTAATTTTATTTCACTTTTTGATGATATATTATTTCACTATTTTGTTTTGTGTACTTATTTCTTTAACCCATTTATGGTATCACAAGACCCATCCCCATTCTTTTTTGAAATTCAAAGGGGGGGGGGACTTATAGAAAGGGGGATATGTTTTACGTAAGGGGATAAATATTTCTAAATAATAGAATATGATCCTTAGGGAATGTTCTTATCCTAAGGGGGAGATAGTCATGTTCACCATCATATTCAGATGAATTATAAATTGAAGGAGAGATAAGTATTACTATTTAAATTATGAATAATATGTACCTCAAAGATAAGGGAATTAAATTTTATGATGTTATTTATTATTTAAACTGTGTGGGATGGGATTTCCAAAAAGGGGGAGATTATTGAGAAAAAACTATCTTTTTAAATTTTCCAATCCTTTTATTTTGGAAATCACAAACTCTTTCTCAAATACTTAATTACTAACTCTTTCATGTTCAAAGTGTTTTATAAATGATTTATATGAAAATATATTCTTTTACCATTCATATAAATAATTTTAAAGTATTCATAAATAGAAAAATAATTTATTCATTATAGACATCGTAATGAGAATAGATCCAATAATGAGAGGATTCATCTTTATCAAATCAGATTTAATAATTTTTATCTTGTCTTCATACTGAAAAAGATCATATAATTGGAAATGATATCAAAACTGATAAACATCATATTCATACTCATTCAAATCATTATAATGAAAGTTTCAAGGAAATACATTGGATTGACTAAACGATAAAATATGAATAGGGATTAACTATATTCTATTCTAATGATATACATTTTACATTGAAAATGGTATACAAAAAAACCATACTAAAAATTATATTATAATATGACCATTGAAGTTCCAGGATTCTAAGTAATCATAAAAAACTCAAGGAAATAAGGCCATCAGCGGATCAAGATGAGTGTAGGAAATGTGCCTATAAATTCGTGGACAATAACAGTGTTTCAGGAAAAGTACTAATCATTTAATTTTATAAAATCTCAATGTGTTAGAGATCTAAAGCTTACTATAGTGAAATACTTGTTCCTCATACTTTCAATATTTTTGAGTTTTTAATTATAATTATTGACCATGTAAATATAATCAAGGGCTTCCAGGGCTAGGAATACATAGATACGATCTACTTAATTGAGCTACTGTGGGGATAACAATACATAACTTGATCCATCAGATCGAGGGCTACTAAGGATAGGTATACAGAGATATTGAACATCGTATTGATGGTTTTTGGGGATATGGAGACATACCGATCATCGTATCGAGGGATTTACTTGGTAATGGAAAGAAATTTTTTTTTATTGGTATAAAACAAGGGACCTTTATTGAAGGTTATTTGATACCTCATTCTTGTGGTTAAAATATGTTTATTTATTTATTTTACTTGTTTTATTACAAGTATTTTATTTTATCTGAAATTGTAATATAATGTGAATCCTTATATATTGATATTTCTATTTTTATATTGTTTATCATAATATATTTGATTAAAATATAATTGTTTTACTCTGATTACAATTATGTATTCTTTAAGATAGAATCACTACTTTTTTTAATACCCTGATTTATCATAACCACTGCAATTGATATTATTTTTATTTTTACTCTAATTTAATCATTTCATACTTGAATATGATTAATCTTTGAATATGATAACAATTATTTCTAAATATTATTGTATATACTATTAAATAAGAATAATTTTTTTAAGACCCATGGCATAAAAATTAGAATCTACTTCATTATGATACTTAGTTTATTGATGTCGAGGTCTAAGTCCGACAACCATTTTAATATATAAGAGGTTTTGTTAAATCATTTTTTTAACATTTTTAAAATAAGTTTCTTTTAATAGTAAAAATTTATTTTTTAAACTCATAATTAATAACCTCCTTATATTTAGCGATTTTCATATACATTACAATCCAACCAAAATTTCCCATAGATCTAGGTTATCTTTTAATTTAGTATATCTTTGATCAATGACATCATTAGAAACTATGAACAACATCTACAACAAAGTATAGTTATGTTCAATTGTAGTGGATTCCATCTATGGTGAGAGAATATTGTTCCATATCTTCTATCTCATATCTTGGATATTCTTGATATCAATAAAAATGGTGTAAATATTCTCATGTTTGTGCTAACCTATACTCTATTAGTCAAAAAGAATTTTGAATTTTGTAGGTGATAATACAATGAATTATATTCCTCAATCATAGACAATTGGTTGAAATGGGTTATGGGATAAAGATAATGAACTAAATATATTGGAATCATTATGATATACATCAAGGGGATGAGAATGTAAAATATTCATGATTCCAAACATTCCATTCTCAGTTAGAAGATATATGAATGGAAGAATATGAAACAATTAATGAAAAAAAAAATTAGGTAAAAAATATTCTAAGCACTATTTGAAGCTTTGTAGAGGTTCTTGATGATTATACCATAATGAAAAATATGATTAGAACCCTCCTAGAAAATATTTATTTAATGATTTTCTCCCTTGAGTTTCAAAACATGGAATAGTGGCCTATCAACAAACTCAAAAATGTTTTTATTTCCTATGAGATGATAAGGGATATCTACCTATAGAGAAAAAGAAAAGAAAATAACCATACTTATTTAAAATCTACAAAAGGTTTGAAAAAACATTATCTAAATAAGTATCAAAAGGATAAATTTGCAGATGAAAATTATACCATGAATTTTCATGAATTTTTATCATTATTCTCTAAAGTCATGAATAAATGTAAAGGAAAGATTCCATTTATCTATTTAATTTATGGAAATATTGGACACATTTCATATATTTTCCATGAGAAAGAGAATATGAACAAAATAATAGTCAATCTAAATACCCAATAAGAAAAAGAAACAAAGTAAAAATGGTTTTAATGAGAAACAATTATTCCTAGGTAATTATAAGGTTACTACAATAAAGAAGAATAATTATCTATCAAATGATAATGCCACATATTGTGAGATGTAAAGTGAAAAAATTAATAGGATTCAATGGATAAAGGGGATAATTTTCATAGCTAAATCCATTCATACTAATGATCCCTCATGTAAAGTGGAAGAAGGGAGTTCTGAAGAGTGAGAAGAAATTTTTGAAGGTAAACCTAAATATTTCCAAATAAGAATGGGGATTTTAGTATTATTTTAGGAAAATATAATGAAAGAGGGGGAAAATAAATTAATAAAATATAATAATAATAATTTATTGGTGAAATATTTTAAGAGATATAAATACAAAAACATTGACAAGATAAAAGTGAAGTTTACAAGAAAGTTGCTTGATCTCAATGAAATATTTGAAGATGAGGATAAAAAGATTGAAATTTTTCTATAAAATTTCATTATAGATAATGAAGAAGAAAAATATCACGAGTTAAATTTGGTTGATGTTGAAAAATATTTGAAAATAAGTTACCATGTGTTTCAATATTATGTCAATGAAATTGATGAAATCTTCAAATTACTCGATAAGGTTGTTAATTCAACTAATAAATTTTTATATTATCCCATGGTTTATATATATTTCATATTTGACACGTAAAAATGTTATAAAAATGGTGAAATATGAAATAAAGGGAAGAACACATAACTTAAGAAAGAAAAATCACAATTTTCTAAATTTAATGGTGTTTTTGAAAATATCAAAATAAATGTGGTCAGAGAGAAAAATAAAATTTTGGCTATACCCAAGGGTAAAGTCTTGTAAAATTAGAAAGCTTCTAAGAATGAGAATATATAAAATAAACATTTATATTCAAATCAAATGAAATTCTAATATGAATATTACAAAATATCTTCTTAATAACTGAGATGATTTCACTTTTTAGGATGGTGTTGGTATTGTAGAGTCTATGGAAATAAATAATATGTCTTCATTTATATTCTCTCACATGATCAATTAATGTTGGTTTTTGAATAAAGGTGACTCAACCTGAAGAACCTAGAGTTTTACAAAGAAAATATTAAAAAGAGGAGGTATAACTAAATAGTGCCTTTTAATCAATTGAGGTAACATGTGGGAGGTGTGATCAATCCAAAAAAAACTATGATCATGTTTTTCACAATTATAGTAGAGTATCTATGGGAAAAATAAGAATTAAAAATATATTATGAGGAGGAAAAATCAAGATCATAAAATGATGACTGGAGTTAATTATAAACCAAGAAATAGAGAAAAGACTTGGATACTCAGAAATTGTTTTTATTAAAAATTACTGACAATAAGAATCTATAGAAAGATATTAAAAGGAATAAAGAAATAAATATTACTTTAGATAATGATAAATAATTCAATGTTGAATGATTTGGTGTAACTAAAATTGGTAATATGAGATTAGATGATGTTGTTTCAGCTGAGAGGATAAAAAAGAATATCACGAATGTTTGATTTCTTTATGCTAATGAACTAATATTTTTCAAGGATTAAATTTTCATAACGAATTTTAATGATAACACAATAATGATGAAGGGATATTGAATAAGTGGTAATAGTTAATTTTTTTAAAGGAACCAAATAGTTTTATATGAGTATAATAGATTAAAATGTATTTTGTTATAGGAGAATGGGCCATTTATAGAAAAAAGAAGAAGGATAAGTTAATCAAAAATGATTCCATAAGTAATTTACCAATGTTGTGACATAAAATTATCAACACTTTTGATACATTTCACATAGTAAAAATATAGAAAAATAGCTACAAGATAGGGGATATCAAGATAAAAAATCCTCTAATGTTAGTACACTCAGATGACTGCATCAAAATGTGCTTGAAGTCAACAAAAAGATATAGGTAATTTTTGATTCTGTTATTGATTTTATTCATATGAATTATATCTATTTAATAACAAGTAAATCACAATATCTTTATAAATTCAAAAAAAATTAGAGGATTGATTAGAATATATTTGGATGTTCTATCAAAATATTTATGTCCAATAATGGTTTCAAATGAATAAAAAGTAGAGTTTGGATCATATCTTGAGAATAATGTAATTTTTTATGAGTTTAGAACTCTATACATGCCTAAAAGGGATTTATTGAGTAGAAGAATCAATTTTTGGTGGTCATGAGTAGAAACATGTTGTTAGAGTATGATACCTCGAAGTATTTTTAGAGACAAGCCACATTAATGGTTGTATATATTATCAATTAGTTCTTATTCAGACCCAATTGAGTTAAAAGACCATAGAGTTATGGTTTTGAAGTAATATAGACATGAATAACATGAATCTATACAACAACCATTATTTTATTAATATTAAAGAAAACAATTTGGGACTGTTTAATGGTAGAGATGATAAATATATATTTCTAGGATACATATTTGATGGAAGGGATTATCAATGTTATAATAAATATTTATGAAAAATAATTGATATATTTTATGTAATTAATTTGGGAAATAAAAATTATTCTAAAATGTTACAACCAATCAATGAATAGACTGATGATTCTATTAATGAATGTCACAGACCAGGTCAGGATTCCATCCAAACTAACACCCAACCTGGTCCGTGACACAACCTAAAGGGCATTCCCAATTTCTATGGGATAGAAACTAGTGATGGGCATCAAATTAAATACAAGTGGGAATGGTTTTATCCCAATAAAACTAGATCAAATAAGAAACTAAACCTACTAAGAAAGAAACAATGACTAAAAACTTAATCTCAACCAATTAAATAAGACGATTCAGTTGCAAGATACAACTGAACAAATAGGAAATAAAAAAAATACCAAACTGCTATGAACACGATCTTCTTGTGACTTTAATGTCACTACCATCCACAAGATCAAACTGCTCCAAGGGCTAGCTCAACCAGAAATCCTAAACAATAAGATAAACCTTCAAAACAGATCAGGACTTCCGACACTGAGTGGTACAAGTAGGGTGTGAGATAAACCTCTCAGTATTAAACCACCGAAGAATCCATGAATTTTATTTTTTGAAAATAGTCCATTATCACTAGTTGGAAAATTCAATTTCAGAAATAGTGTTTTCACATATTAATAAATAATAAAGTTTTACCTTTTTAAAATATAACACAACACCCGTTTTTATTTTAAAAGAACCAATCATTTTAAAACCAAATCCCAATCCAAATTCCTAATAAAAACAATACGAGGTTGTGATGAAAATAAATAAGAAGTGTAAGATAAGAATAAAAAATAATAGAAAATAGAAAATCATAAACAAATTAGTAACCATGGCCATTTCCTAAACATCCATAGAGTGATCCCTGTATGTACTTGGTTTGGAACCACCTGCTGGAATATGGTGAATCTCTTTAGTCTATAACTCAATAGTTTCCTACAACTGACCAATTCAATAGAACAACTCCCATGGCCTCTTTAAAAATCCATGGGGTACCAACCTATCTAATTGAGGCTGATAATAAACTGTCACTCGATCCTTTAAAAGTCACCCAAGGACCCATGGTTAATGTATATTGTGTATATAGGAGGCCCTCGTAAGCATGAATCATCTTACCAACTATCACCACACTTACCAACCCCAATCATGAACACTACCAATATGATAACCCATATAGGAAAATCTATAATATGATTACCCACTCTATATATTTCACATTAATGAAGGTTCTAACTGGTCCATCAGATAGTATAAACATTTAATCATTCCATACAAAAAAATGAAAAATTTCCAAATGGTCACTTTACTTTACACATCCGAATGCATTTAAAAAAACATTTCCCAACCATTTTCAGGATAATAAAAACCACAAAATCGATGAACACATTCCAAATAGTCCATTACATTTCCAAAACCAATTCTAATTTCAATATTATTTTAAAACCAATATAAAAATACACAAAGTAACCAAAGATGATAATCAAGATTTCATATTATTTAGAAACCAATAATATTTTATGAAACACTAAACAATCTATAAATTCAAATAAATTACTGAAACAACTTTATTTCAATTTGGAATCATAGAACTATTTTATAAAAAAAAGAGTGGAAGATAATATGAGGAACCTCTTTAGAAAACCAATGTTCATGGAGGGAATCACTTCAATTCCATCATCATTTAAAAGGCTATCCATCTGTGCACTACACGCACCCATGGATGTGCCAACATCCAATGGGACACTCTATGAGTCCATGAAACCCTTTATAATTCATTTTAAAAAACACCACATTATCATTCACCAAAACTAAGTATTTCACATAACTGAAAGAGTATAAATAACCCCATTTAAAACTTTATGCCACAACAATAAAACCATAGGAATTACCGGTTCACACAAAAAAGGCCAAATCCAAAATCCAACCAATTTAATAAAATAATAAAAAGGGAAACCACCATTTAAATAAACTTATTCTTCTATAAATACACAATTTGAATTTTATCAAACACATTTGGTATATGTACACGTAGTCATAAAGAAAGAATCACTTGGAAAACCATTTTTAACAATTTATACCAATAATGAAACACAACAATAAACTAACCATGAGAATTATAAAGGGGTGAATCTTATTAAAAAAGTTAATTGGTGCACCAAAGGATCAAATAGATTGCTTAGTAAAGGAAAAACCTAGAGAGACCTACCAAAATGGTGTGTGAGAGTGATGAAACTCTCATAGAAGGAAGATCAAATACCATAAACCATTCATACACCCTAGAACCCAAGGAAACACAACCTACACACAAACTCTATCCATTATGATATTTCCAAATGAAAACCCACCAAAAAGAAACGCATTAATCAAGAGGGGAAAGAGTGAGGAGGTTTATAAGTGGAAAAAACCCTAAAAGTCACTTTGGATTCAAAGGAGAGGCGCTATGAAGGTAGGGGATCCAAGGAGAAGGGGGTTCGGGACTCATTTATAAACCAAAAAAGACTAAGAGGTAGGTGGTTAGGTTAGGGTAAAATAGGAAAAGGGTAAAATAGTGTTTTTAATATTTTAAATATATGGGATAATCACAATGTTTTTCCTCATGGTTTTCCAAACCATGTCCCAACCATGCAAAAGGCACTGTCTAAGCAAGAACCGACCACATGACCAACCCACACATTTTGACCGACCATGATCAAACTATGAAGTAGATTATATCCTCCATCTGGACCTACTACTGAGGTACCTAGGATGGGCCTCACAATTTCTGCTAACCATGAACTACCAATTTATAGGCTAAAAAACCTCTCGGACTTCCAAAATTTGAAAATTTTAACCGGGAATAAACCTAAACCTCATCCAGAATGATCCAAGACCCAGAAAAGAAGGCAATTAAAGTGTTTCCAAGGACAGTGTGTGAACATTCTCCCCACCACAAAAAATTTATTCCCCCAGAAAGTCACCCAACTGAAAGATAAACAAAACTCAAATCCATGCTCGATCAAACTCGAGAGAATTAAGAACCATGAGGTGAACTTTAACTCCACAAGTCAAACATGAGTGATCAAGAAGAAACCACGACATACTAATAAGGGGAGAACATGAGGGGGTTCTCCCCAAAATAGGAACTCAACTAACATGGAAACTATAAAACCCAAAAAAACACCACCAGAATGGAAACGGTAAACCCACTACAAAGAATCCAATAAAACCGGGATGCTGGGATCTAATTCGACTTCTTCATACCATCCAAACACCACCCTCACCTCAACTAAGAACTAGATAACTCCAAACATGAACATATCCAATTTCCATAGAATGAGAAAAAACACCGCCACTAAAGCTCAATGTTTCCCACACTCACTAGACCCCAACACAAAGGGAGATCGCAAGGAAGGAACTGAAAACAGACAATGAAACCAGTTATAAGAAACAATTCAACAATCCACAAGGATGAAAATTTACAAACCAGTACAATTGGAAACTAACACAAGAGATAACCCACATAAGTGTTAAACACATTCAAAGAAGAATAAGAAATTCAAATAGCCACATTGAGATAAACAGAACTAGATAGTTCATAATAAAACATGTTAATCACAATATTACAATGAAAGTATGAACTCACAAAACCTGCAAAAACCACAACAAGGAAACTTTAAATTTTACCATCCCAATAAGGAAAGACAATAAACAGGCCAAGTTTTCACTCACCCTTGGTAACTCTTGATTGTGCGTGAGATTCACTCTAATGAATGTGGCGGGATCCCTGATGGTTGAAGCATATCTCACCTCATAGTTAGGTGTTGACATATTCTAATAAAAATTAATTCTTCGGGAAATAGTTCCTATAAAACTTTTCTAGATGTCCCAAAAAACCACAATAATGGTAGGCATTCAGAAGGATGCGACAAGGTGAATCTGAATTCTTGGACAGGATACACAGGTGACATGCAAAAAATGGTCTTCAAAACTGGAATACAGAAAAAATGAATGGGACATCTTATGAACAGGTTCATCCAGCATGCACTCCCCTCTAGATGGGGAACCTTCCTAAATAACCGGAGACATTGGATTCCCAACTGACTCTGCTCTGGAAATGAGATTAGATAGAAACCCTTCATCCACTATCTTCTCAAAACGAAGGTCCTTAGAATAAATGACCCAATCCTAGATCTCTGGACAAAGAACCCAAATGAAAAATTGGCCTTCATCATATCCTATGATTCCACCTCTAGAGAAAAGGAAACCAACTCGTTGAAGTTGTCAGCATAGACCTTCATTGTCTTCTAGCCTTGTAGAACAATCATGAGTTATTCCCTTTTCACCATCTTCACCTCCTCAGGTTTGAGCCATATGAAAAAGAAGAACATACAAATTTTTCACATCATCCCAACTTGAATTAATGGTAGTGTAAACATATCCCATTAGTCTAAAGTTGGGACCTAAAAAATCAAGGACAACACACACTCTAATGGATTTAGGAGATCCTCTTTGTCTGAAGACACTCTTAACTTTCTCAATCCACACCACTTCCTCTAACATACCTTGATCACCATGAATAATATACAAATTTCAAGAAGAACCAGTAACTGGGCATGAATCAATAGAAACATACGGGATGTTTCTAGGTGAAATATTCTGAACAAAAAGACCAAAATAAATACAACACCAACATCAAGACAAAAAAAATCCAAAGAAACATCTCAGGCCAAAAAATAGGATCAACAGCTGAAATCATACCCGCATATCCAAAAATACACTTGTCAAAAAAACCCAATTACATTTTAATTTAAAAATCCTACTTCTTACATAGAAATTTCCAAAAGAAAAATCCAATTTTCACAAAATAAAACGCACATAATAAAACAAAAACCAATTTATGGAATCATTTTCACCTTTCAAAATCAGTTTAGAAAAACAGGGGCAAGCCCTTGATCTCAAATACAAACCCATGGAATTTTATGAAGAATCACATATGTGTTCATCCAGTTTCATCCATACATGCCAACCCACACTTTCCACACATACCCACACACATGATAACTCTTATAAGGATTACTAAGGGCCATTATTACCATTTAATATTAAAATCCCAAGAATTCACTAAATTTTTAATCCAAAACACATTTTGTTAAACCCATTTTACCAATTTCATACCCATTTGAAAGAAATAGTTTCTTTTAATAAACTGGATTCATTTTTAAAGCTTACTCGCACCAACCAGAACCAAAATAGAATGTGACTCATTCTAATTAACTTGAAGGATGAACTAGTAGTTATGCCTAACCAAGTGACATGGTAGTGAGCCATGTTCCTAGTATAAAATAACCACTAAAAGGACCATGAAAAATGAAATTAGACTTAAAATAGCTCAATACTCAATGTGAGGTCACAAAATGACATCATATGTCTTATATTGTCATTCCCCAATCCAAAACTTACAAAGAAAAGTTAAGGGATCAATTCCTGAAACACCCTTATAAACTAAGGAATCGCCATGAGTGGTGGTGATCATACACCGACCCATAACCTACCTCATGAGATCTGAAAATCCAAATATACAATATTCCTGACACCCCAAATAACAAAGAACAACCTCATATGATACCATTTTTCATGAATAATGTTAGGATTCCATCCAAACTGACACCTGACCTGATTTGCAGCATGGTCCAAAGGGTGTTCTCGATCCCCATAGGCTAGAAAATAGTGTGAAACATCAAATTAAATACAAGTAGTAATGGTTTTAACCTAATAAAAAAGGTTTGAATAAAAAAAATAAGAAAATAGAGCACATAACAATAACTAAAAACTAAGTCTCAACGAATGAAATAAAATGGTTCAATTATATGATAAAACTAAACAATTAATAAACTAAAACAATGAACAAACATATACCAACAAGATATCCATGTGACCTCAATGTTACCCCCTTCCAGAAGAGAAAACTACTCCAAGGGTCAGCTCAACCAAAAAACATAAACAAGAATCTACACCAGTAAAATAGATTGGGTCTTCTAACACTGAGTGGTACAAGTAGGGTGTGAGATAAAAAGCTTAGTAGTAAACCAAAAAAGAATCCTTGTATTTCCTTACTCGAAAGGAGTCAATTAACACTAGATGGAAAATATAGTTACAGAAATAGGGTCTTCACATTTTAATAAATAATCACATTTTCCCGTTTTAAAACATAACACAACACCAATTTTATTTTCAAAGATTCCATAATTTTAGAAATGAAATACCAATCCAAATGCCTAATTAAAACAACACCAGGTTGTGCTGAAATTAAATATGAAGTGAAATATAAGAATAAAACATAATAGAAATAAACAAATAAAAAAAAATCAGTAACCATTATGATTTTCTAGACATCCATAGAGTTATACCATGATGTACTCGGTTCAGAACCACCTAACTGAATATAGTTAAGCTCCCAAGTCTATAACTAACTATCCACCCCCAACTGAATAATCTAGTCACACAACCCACCTGACCTATTAGAAAATTCATGGGATACCAACCCATCTAATTAGGGATGGTAAGATACCATCACTTGATCCTCTACATGATGCCCAAAAACCCATGGTAAAAGTATATTGTGTTTGTAGGAGGCCCTCGCACGGGTGACTCACCTAACATGCCATCCCCAAATGTGCCTACCCCAAACATGAACCCTACCTATACGATGAACCATATAGGGAAGTCACTAATAAAAGTTACCAATCTATATATGTCACATCATCGAAGGTTCCAATCAAGCCATCACATAATTTACATATTTAATAATTCTTAAAAAGACATGCTAAATTTCTAAACAAGCCCTTTACTTTTCACATCTGAATACAATTACCAAAAAAATTTCAAAACCATTGTTAGGAAAATGAGAAACACCACATCAGTGAATACTTTCCTAATGAGACTTTACATTTCCAAAACCAAATCCAAATTCAAAACTATTCCAAAACTAAGATGAATATGAAAAAAGTAACCAAAGATACCAACTGGGCTATCATATTATTTAGAAACCAACCATATTTTATGAAATACCAAATAGTCCATAACATAAAAAACAATATTGGAACCAATTTTTTTCATTTTTTGAATCATGGAAAAATTTTATAAAAAACACGTGGAATATAAGATGAGGAAATTTTTTAGAAATCCAAATTTGAAGGAAAGAATAACTTCAGTGCCATCATAATTTGAAACCCCATCCATGTGTGTTCTCCATTCACCCATGGATGTCCCAAAATCCAACAGAACACTCCATGTGTCCATGAAACCCTTTAGAAATAATTTTCAAAAATCCACTTTCTCTTTCACTAAACATATGGATTTCACATTATTTCAAGAGAATTAATAAACCATTTCAAAACATTACACCCCAACCATCAAAACATAGGAATTACTAGTTTAAACACAACAAGGGAAAATCCAAAATCCAACAAATTTAATAAATTATTCCTAAGGAATACCACCATCCAAATCACCCAATTTTTCTATCAAAACTCAATTTTAATTTTATCAAACATGTTTGGTATATATACACATAGATGTAAAAAAATAATCACATTTAAACCCATTTTTAACAATTTATATCCACAAGAAAACACAAAAATAAAATATTGATGTGCATTATAAAAGTGATAATAATGTTAAAAAAATTAATTGAAAGACCCAAGCATAAAATAGATTACATAAGAAAGGAACAACATGGAGATGCCTACCTCAATGGTGTGTAGAAGTTATGAAACTCTCAGATAAGGGAGATCTAAGCCCCATGGATCATCAATACAACCTAGTATCTTAGGAAACACAACCTACACACAAACCCTAGCCATTAGGGTTCACTAAACCGAGACCCCACTCGAGGGAAACCAATAAATCAAGAGGGGAAAGAGATATGAGGATGAGAAATGGAAAAACCCCCTAAAAATCACCTTTGATTAGAATGAGATGCACTATAAAGGAAGGGGATCCAAGGATAAGGGGGGTTCGGGACCCCTTTATGCACCAAAGCTGACCAAGAGGGAGGAGGTCCCTGTTAGGGTAAAATAAGAGGATGGTAAAATTGGGTTCTAAATATTTTAAAGTTTTGATCTGATCATATGTTTGTTTACATGGTTTACCCAACCGTGTGCCAACCGTACAGTAGCCACTATCCAAGAAGGAACTATCCACATGACCAACCCACACAGTTTGACCAACAGTTGTCAAACAGTACGATATCTTTTGCCCCTCATCAGTACTTACCACATGGGTTCCTGGGCTGAGCCACATGGTTTCCACTACTTGTGCGCTACCTATACACAATCTAAAAAATCCCATTGGACATCCAAAATTGGATAATTTTAACTGAGAATCAACCCAAACCTCAACCAGAAAGATTCAAGACCAGTCTAAGAAGGAAATGAATGTGTTTCCAAGTTCAAGGTGTGACAACGAAAATGTTGGATAACAATTGATTGAATCAAATATAAACACATATTTTCAATACTAACATGATTATTTTTAACCATAAAATGATGAGAATGATCCAAAGTAAAGAAAAAACAATGTTTAAAATACATATAAAGTATTTCAAAAATGATAAAATCATTTTAGATATAAATAAAAGAGTTTATAACCATAATATTTTGATGAATTGTAATCACACAAACATATTTTCATAGTTTGAACAAAAAAGTCCTAAAGATGCTATATAACTTAAGGATTAGATAGAAGTTATGGAAGAAAAGTGGAATCAAATTAAAAAAAATGAAACTTGGGAATTGGTTTAATGTCGCAAAGGTAAGAATGTGATTGGAAATAACATCATTTTTAGGAATAAACTAAATAATAAAAGGGAATTATCATGAAATGATCTCATCTTGTGTGAAAGAGATACTCTCAAATTGATGGTACTGATTTTGAAGAATCGTTATCTTCAGTTGAAAGGTTATAAAAATATGAATCTTTCTTTTTATTTATGATCAATATAATTACACTATTTTAAAAAAAATTGTGAAGTCATTATTTTTTAATGTAGACCATGAGGAATTTGTGTACCTCAATAAAAAGGGAAGGTTTTATCCTTAACAGAAATAATTCCCTTGTGTGAATTTTTAAGAGTGAATTATATAGGCCCAAAATTGCATTGTTATCATAGTATTAAAAGTTGGAAAATATCATAAGAATCATGTATTTCAAGAAATAAAAAATAGATTTAAATATCTATGTCAATGGAGTTGACACAAATTCACTCATACATATTATATAGGTTAATGACATAGTTTTTATTCAAAATAAATAATAATATTGTGGGGAATTTTATTTCCAAATGATAAATCATTTTGAGATGTAAATAACTATTGATAATATATTTTATTGGTTACTAATGTATTATATATGATATAATTTACCTATCAATCATAAGACAAATATGCTCATGTCCTACTCAAAAATTAGGCATGGAAGAATCGTGAAATGTGCCTACTCATATAACACATGGTACTAAGATTCCCATTGATGAAGAATGAATTATTTTAGATAAAATGAAGTTTTAGAGTATTGATGTAACATATCTACCCTCATTGGCTTTAGTTGATGTGTAATTTCTACTTGGACTTAAGAAACATCCTTGAGGTTCCAAAGGCTAGTAATAAATGCCAAGGTATTCAATAAAATTAGGGGGAACATATCCCTTTGAGAAATAAGACAACCCAAAAAAATGATATAATAAAATAACTACTAAATAAGGCATGATTATAATCCAATAAAAATCAAGGTAATAATATTGATATCAAAACCAAAAAACAACAGAGTACCACAATGGAAGACAACAAACATCAAAGTATGAAATGAAAGACAAATCCAACAAAACCCAAGGACTTCAAAGACGTAAATACACATATAAAAAAATGTTACAACTCAAAAATACAGCCCAAGTATCATTATTCAACACTAAATAAGTGTGATAATTTACCTTTACATGTGTCTTGGTGAATTATATATATAAAACACCAAAGTTCCAAAGAAAGGGTGAGTAATAAAACATAATAGGTTTTCCCCAAATGATTCCATACTCATAACACTAAGATAGATCATGTTATTAAATATATATAAATAAAATTATATAATAACCCTTTCAAAATGATTTAAAATCTCTAATAATACAATTATTTACATTCCAAAATAGTTTTTATGGAAATAAAACATCAATTATTCAAAACATTTCACATTCCTTTTTGTCATTCAATTACATGATTCACACACACACACACACACCAACACATACCTGATTCACTAATATATTCATACTAATTGTTGATTTCTCATCCATACACTAATTCATCACTAAGTGTAAAATATCCTCATGTTCCAATGACACATACCCTTTATTCAGGGTCACATCCTGTTGTATCCTAATGGTACATGCCCCTAATTTAGGGTCACGTCAAAAGAAATAATTGACACAAACCATGTATACCAAAACCATTTTAAATCAACCATTCCATGAAGTTTCAATAAAAATATTCATTTATAGAAATCCTTTAAAACAAACCATTTTTTCAAATCCAAAAAATCCATATTTTAAAATCAATATTTTGAAATCAATAAAACCTGGCACTTAACACAACCAATTAACACAAATCCACAAACCATCACTAAATAAGGTTTCTATCATGATTTTCACATAAAATTCACAACTAATTTCAGGAAATTTAAACAATTTGAAACTAATAATTAAATTTATAATAATATGAGTCTATATTTATGCAACATGCCTTAGGAATTATTGAAAAAATGAAGAACAATGCGAAAATGCCAATGAAACAAGGTTAAATTTCCAAAACCTGCCTTTGATCTCTTACCAGAGCATAAAAAAGTCAAAAAATAACATTTATTAGCATCAAACCTATTTGATATATATGAAGTGGACTAGATCAAAGAAATTTAGAGAGAGAAGAAAATATATATAAGAAAACCCATGAAAAATCACCACAAATGAGGACTTACTATGAGAATTAAGATTCAACACACCAAGAAACACCTCCATATCAATTATGATTCAATGAGAAAATCTTACATATACTTTTAGTTGAAGAAATTTCTAGTTAGGGCCAAAATAGAGAAATAATTATGTGTTAAATGTTAATCTCGACATAGATCCATTTTTGAGGATCTAGTTTTTAATCTTTGCCTGGTTAGTCACACGATTTGGAAAAATTCAAGCTTACCATGTTCCAGCCTCTTAGTCAAGGGGTATCTTGCACGGATAAGCCACATGGTTAATCAAACCATTCAAAAAAAAGGAAAAATACCACTTTCCCACTTTTCACAGTTTCTCCTGGGTAGCCCCAATATATGAAAAAATTGTGCACCTAACTATGTGCCTTCCCATTATCCTCTATCTCACTATACATGATTTCATGTTTGAGTTTCACAGTTTACACTAACCATGAATATTTAAAATGTTTCCAAAAACAATTCAAAACTCTTAAAAAAACTCCCGAGTTTCACCCAAATTTTTTATACACTTAAAAATCACAAATAGTGGGTTACTTATTTGATAGTAGGGGTGATGAAATTAAAGGTATCTGAATTTATTTTATTGCATCTAGACTTAACATCATATTTGAGGCAAAAAAAATTTCCTGATTCCCAATAAATATAACAGATTCAAATTTTAGTGTGGTTAAATAAATATTATGTCATATAAAAGAATCATTGTATTTAATTTTGAGATATTATAAGAACAAATTAGATGATCTTTATAGGTATTATAATACTAATTCGTCAAGATATATTAGTGATAGACGGCTTATTGATGGATTTATAATATTTATTGGAAGAAGTAGTGTTTCATGATACACTGATAAGAAATATTACACTACATTTAGTACATAGAAAGCTAAAATTACTATGAAAAGTTAGGCTATGACAAAAATTAAGTCAATGGAATAATAAATCAAATACCAGATGGTGAATTTGTAACACCCATTTATTATTGGGTGTAATGACCAAAGATTAATCATCTTGTAAAAAATTATGGTATAATATTCACTATCGAAATATATTGATATCAAGAACTACTTAATCATAGAAATGTTAGAGCATGGAAGGATTTCATTGTACTTTTTTAAACCAATGATAAATACACAAATCTACCATTAAAGACCCTAACCAATGATAACATACAATACTCAAAAGTTTCATTGGTAGTGAATTCTCACCTAGAATACATATAATATTTCTTTTTCTTTTTCCCTATTTCATTAAATTACATTTGTTAACAAATAGGGATAATAAGAAAACAAATTCTTGAAAATTGGGGGAGACAGTTGGTTATTTAAAGGAGAAATTCAAGGGGGATACTTTAGGTACTGAAGCTTATGTGTGAAGGAGATAACACGTGGTGATTAAAATATTTACAATAAATCTATGGGGATTTAAAATACTAATTTTTTGGAATATATTGAAGATATCCAAATTATTGGGGTTTTTATGTGTTTAGAGAAGTCTTACATATTGTAATTTGACAATGGGGAGCTATGATTTGATCATAGTTGAGACATGGTCAATTTGGAATTTTTCATAGATCGATATTTTTATTAGTCCCACAAAACCCTTTCTATCATATAATGTGGATTATAGATGACATTCGCATTGGATACATTCTATGAATAAGAATATTGAGGAAATTCATTATTGAGTCATGATTTTGAGGTTTTTATTATTGATATCATTCATAGGGATGAGATACAAGCTATGTGGAGTTGAGTGTGGATTTAAATTAATTGAGTTTTTATAAGTTATAATTCATCACAACATGAAGAGTATATGTGACAATACATTGTGATGTGAGAAGACCACATTGTATTGGTTTGATGGAATATTAAAGAGAATATACATAAGTGTTATCACTTATTTACAAAATTATATATATTGATATTGTTTCAAGATGGATATACATGAGTAATAATAAAATTTAGTTGTAATGTAATTTATATATCACTAAAATAAGTGGCATACAATTTTGGAGAAAATTTGTCTCATGCTAAAATGAAATGGTTTCTTCCACAATGTGTTGGATTACACTACATTTTCTACATAATGAGAAATATTAGTATTAATATAATGAAATTTAGACGTTTCAAACCACACACTATGGTGAAATTTTATGAGGTCCACTTAAGATAATGAATATATGATTAGATATGATATTCACATGTTGTCTAAGTGAGACACACTATGATAGTCTCCATGGATATTTGGGATTTAGTTTTCATATCAATAAGATCTAACCATCACATGAATGGGAAGAAGGCTACAATGGAGTATTTGTATTCTCTATAAATAAAAGGGGGTCTCTCACTCATAGAAATATGAATAAAAATTGTGTTTAAACTCTGAGAAGGATTACAATTGTATCGAGGAGAGATCCTAAAATTATTTTATTATGTTTTGAGGAGAAGAACGAGGGTTCATGTAAGATGTAAATTATGAAGTCATTTGAGGGATGGGAAGTAGATATTTATCTACTTATTAAAAGTTTTTGTTCATTATTAAAGTTTAAGTACTTATCACTAATCATTTGATTGTTCTTATTGAATATAATTTAAAAAAATGGGTAGTGGTATTGAAACCATCTCACATATGTTATTTTCCACTTTATAAAAAGATTTAGTGAGTCTTATATTTTATACTTATGAAATGTGTGTTCTATATCACTCTCTCTCTACATCATATGTTCACCTAGATATTCATATAAATTAACTGGTGACAAGAAACATTATTTTGAGAGGTTTTATTTTTGGATAAAAACTTTTTAACCCTCACATAGTAGTGGTATACTCTATCATAAGGCGTATCAATTGGAATTAGAGAATAGTTTCTGTGGGGATTATTTTTATTTATGGTTTTATATATTTTAGTTGATAATATAGTAGTCTATAGTTCTATCAAGTTGGAATCTTAGAAAACTTTTTTTATGGATTCTAATATATAAGTACCTCATTCATTCCCATGGATTTGATCCATTTTTATACTTCTTATTTAATTGATCAATGAGATCTATAGAGTAAATGAATAAGCTAAACAAAAAATAGATTACAACGTTATATGTGATGGGAATTAATCTATTAATAGAGTTAATGGTTAGATATCTTATAACAATTATCCTAGTCATTATTTATATTTAAATTCTCATAGGTTTAATTGTATTTCATGTTAATGAATGACATCAATGAAAACTCCAAAATGTCTTTAATGATATCGGGTGAGGAAAAATGGAACCACCCACCAAAAGGAAGATAAAATTCTTCTGCTATTAAAGGTGTAAATAAATTACCATGGTAGAAAAGGAATGAATATGATGGTACATCCTTTAAATACCAAACTAGATAGATTTTAGGTAGAATCCAAAAAATAAGATGATTGTTGAGGCGATCCTCATGGAAATGGAAAGTGATAAAAAGTATGCAATGATCAATCTAGAAAAAATTAAAAAATAATAGAAGAACCAATTGGATTATAGAGAGATTAAATATTTTTAAAATAATGTCGAACCAAGATACAATAGGAAGAATATATTCTTATGATACCATTCTTTAAGGATACAAAATCACTAAACAAATATCACTAAGATATATAACATTATTAATGAATTTAATAATATTGTGATGTTTTTAAATTAATTATCTTGAATACTTACATGTCACTAAGTGCCATGTAAATTGTCTAAAAGGGTTTATAATTATGAGGATAATTCATGGAATTATATGAAGATGGTCTAATTTGATTTGAAGAGTATTAAAAGTCTATAACTGATTAGAAAAAGACATATAATAGTTTTAAGATATTATTGAATTCTATGAGTAATGATGACAATTTTTCTAATCCATGAGATCAATATATAATAAAATATGATCTTTGGATGGGTCATTCTAGACCTATATACATTTAATTTGAGACTGTATATAGATCAGTCAACATCTTCATGTGAATAACTTTGAAACCTCCATACAAGTGAATATGAGGTATGAATATTTCATCACCAAAAATATATATGAGTTATCTAGGGATTTGTGTATGAGTTATTTAATGGACTGTATGAGTTATCCCTTAGGGAAAATATATGAATTAAAAATTATGAAAATTGGGAAAATCATATCTATGTAATGATAACTACCCACTACTTTGAGAATCATTTCTCAATCATGTAAGCCTCATCTGTGGAAGCATCGATATATATAAGGATGATCTACAAAAACTCATAACGATTGATTCAGAGGATCATAAGGATGAACCTTATACTATATAATCATTATTTTTACAATAATCATGTTCTTTATGTGAGGATCACACCTTAGTGAAATTTTGAGTTTTTTGTAGATAAAAATCAAAGTTTCTAGAATAAAATTCTAAATAAAAAATAATTCGATGATTTCAATGTTCTTATTTTATGTTTTAATCATAATTATTATATGTAAATTCAATATTCAAGATTGATTTGAATATGATGGAATGATATGGAGACGGGGAGACCACAGCTCTATTATTTGTGAATTCTGATTGAAAATATTTTGACATCAATATTTGTGATCGAAATATGAACTGATATCTATTTATAATGGAATTTATTTTCATGGTTCAAAAAATCACAAATTAAATTTCTATTCAGGAATTATTATTGATATATTGAGAATGAAGTCTATAAATTTAAATATATTTGAAATGAGTCAATTCCATATTAATAAAAACTATAAATTAAATTTATCATTTCACGTGCAGATCATTAGTGTTAGAAATATAAAAAAAAATTTATTATTGAAGATGAAAATTTAGAACTCGAAAATATTAAGTATTATAATAAGAAAATAGAAGATGAAGATAATACTTTTTATTTCAGATTCATTGATGTTGTAATGAGAAGTGCCACATTTCAATAGGCTACTATGTATTCTTTAATAACTATAGAGATTGATTTGAATGAAAATATGTGTGGATTTTTTTGTGAAAAAATATATTGAAACAATTATAGAATAAAAGAAATATTCATTTAAATGAGAATAAAAAAACAAAAAAATTGAAAAGTTAAGTGTGATAAACTAGTTTTACTAGAGATAACAATTTATAAATTTGGATATAGAGGATCCTAGAGGCACGTTAAATTTCCTATCATTTATTTTTTTACACATAAAATTTAATATATTTAATGTTATGGAAAATTAAAAGACCTAAAAATTAATATTTGTGTTTTTTATACGAAAAAATATTAGACTACTGTAGAAAATATGCGAGTACCTCTAAAAAAGAGGATATAAACTAAGAGTGGTGAAATTTTTATGTTTTAATTCCAAGAGAAGTGGAAGGACTATTCAGAATGAAGAATAAGATTGAATAATATATTAAAAGAGAAAACTATTTTGGAATCAAAGAAGAATAAGAAGAAGAATAAGTGAAAATTTGTTTACATACGAATTCCTATTACAGCCAATATTATAGAATCTTAAGAACAAGCGGGTAAAAAATGCGGTCAATGTTTAAAATTTTATTCCGAATATTTAGTGTAATTTATGAACCTTAGAGTTTTAGGGGAGTACATCTTATGAGTAGATTATAAATAAGATTTGGGAGTTTGGAAGGAAATAGAGACCAAGTTTCATGCTTCATATTTTAAATATTAAATGGAATTTAAAGGCACTGCTGTAAATGAGATCATATTTTTGGATACAATGACATCCCTTGATAGATTTATGGTCTATATAATCAAGGTTGAAAGATGTTATGAACTGGTCGTATTCTAGTATAAAAAACACGAAAAGTGGCATTCTTCACTTCAATATTATAGTGAACACTGATGAGTGAAAAATTAAGATAATGTAAAAGATCATATCTATCACTACCCAATATATTTGATGATAATATTATATTAGGGAATCAATGAATCATACATTTTGATCACATCAAAGAGTATGTTTCTCAGGAGGGACCAAACCTTATTAAAATACATGTGTTGATCTTTATTTAGTGTACTTCATTTCATATAAGTGTTCATGCTTTGTTAAAATGTAAATATGCGTATTTATTAACTAAAATTTGAGTTTCGAATACCAAAGTGGGTAAACAATTAAAATAAAATTATAAATTTTTTAACAAGTTTTCAACACCTAATTTACCCCTTATCAAATGTCTATACAAATCCTATGGAAAATATCAATTATTATTATAGAAATGTTTCCTTCTAATTGTATTTTATTTTTCTTTCCTTGGAGTTTTTATCAAAATTATATTCAGTTCATATTTTTATTGTAATATCCTTATATGGAATAAACTTTATCTATTTATTTTATAAAAAATGTGAACCTATCAACCCAAGAATTGAAAAAAATGGAAAATAGAGATTCCAAGAAACATATAAAAACTAAAAAATGTAATTAGGAATAACCACTAACTAAGGGAACTAAGAGTGGTAAAAATATTGATAAATTTATTGAATATTATTACTATGATATTACAAGTACAAACTATGATGAAGATGAGTTCAATGAACCCCTTAATGTTTTCTAATTTTAAATGAATGATTACTTGATGAAGATCCATATGGATGTTATTACATATATATTTTCCTATGTTAATGTGATACTAGTTGAAAAGTAACAACTAGATATAGAAGACGATTCCATGGAGGACTCATTAGATAAAAAGGTAAGAAGTTATAATACCCTCACAATAGTAGTTAATGCTAATTATGAATACGTATCGATTTATAGATAAATAATATCTCTAACGGATGATTAAATATAAAGGATTGTATCTGAGAAAGAATTATTTGAGGATGTTTTCAAAGCAGAGATCCATGCATTAAAGAAGTTATATAAAGTCTCTATGAATGACTAGAATGCTCATTTATAAGTGAAAGAATAAAAAATAAAATTGATTGAAAATGATTGACTAGAAAACAAACATATGCATGGGGATAAAATTTATAATATCATGAAATATTTTTAATATTGGATGAAAATATTTTATTAACAAAATTGTGTTCTTAGAATTAAATTTCTAGAGTTGTATGTGAGGTTTAAGAGACTAAAAAACACTTAAGCTAAATTATCACAATCTACTGAGAATAAAAGTTCTACCACACAATAATCCTGGAGGGGTTATTTACACTAAAGAGACTATTATAGGTGGAAATAATAGTTTATATTTATCCCATGATCACCCAAAAAACATTCTCATATAGAAAAAAATTCACTATACTGATGAATCTATTTGTAAAAAATTTATTTTTTCATATAATGTATTTCTAAAATCAAAATTAAGAAAAATATGGTAGAAAAAAATGATGGTAAATACATTAATATATCTAGTATTTATGTAAAATATTTCAACAAAATAATCTCAAAAATAGATCCTAAAATATTATAATTTCAACCAAATAATATTAAGCACAAAATTCGGTTTATATTTAATGCATAAGACAAATTATGATTTTTATAGGATGCTGTTTGTGCTATTAGAGTTTTGAACATAAGGACATAAATTTATGGGATGATATTTTAGTATATGGAATCCACATAAAGATTGAATTATTATTTATCATTTCTAAAAATAGGAAGAAATATATTTTAAATAATCTAACTCAATATAATAATGAAAATCCATATTTCAAAAATATATTTGGTTCTTTAGGGAAATTCTATGAGTATTGATGGAGAATTGGACACTACTATGAAGAGTGTTGGTATGTAATAACTCTTTAAAACTGTTATGATGACATGAAAAATATTCCATAACAGAAAACTAAGAAAGAAATTTATTAGGATAATTATTCCTTAAAGAGTGTGAAAAAGAAGAAAAATTAACCAATGACTCTTAAGCAGTAAGAGAGGAGAGTTGAGAAGTATGTAACACCTAAAAGGAGAAGATTATTCTACTATGGTTAGAGATTCCACATCAATAAACATTGTAAAATTCCCATTAATATTAAATCAAAAAAGATAAATATAGAATGAAAAAGGGAGTCAATTCATGAAAGGGATAATAAGATTTGGTTGTCTTTTTACACTCTAACTGAAGAATTCAAATTTCATTATAGGGTGTAAAATAAATATAAATTAATTTTTACTGAATAATTGTGTGTAGGGTGAAATAAGTATAGATACATTTCTACCAGGTTCATTACATAGTTTCTATAACAAGTGGATATAATGAAAGAAAATAGAAAATAACATGTGAATTATAATATTATGGATGATGCTATATTAGAGGAGTCTATTGTAGAGACCCAAATCTTAACGTACATGGACATTACAATAATATTTTGGAATACCTAATACATAACAAAAACCAACACTCAAGGACCATAATAGTTTAGTGTCTTTGGATACTCAGAACATAATATTTTAATCATGTTGAATGATATTCAACATCTCACATAATGATCTTCCCTTTTTTTATTACCTAAAACTTTTCTTTATATCCTGGGGAAAAGAAAACATATAAAGGGTGATCTTAAATTCTCAGTAAGGGTAAGCATGGAGAAAATAAAACCAACCATAAAAATTTGAACTTCAAAACATGAACATAAAGTTTACACATCAAAATATTGTGTTGTGAAATAAATATTGGCAGTACGTAAGGCACATATCATAAAGGAACATTAACCATGATAAAATAGCATGGGAATAAAACATTTAATTGTCTCAAACCATTAATCACATGATATGATTTCCATAGTATCCAAGGCATTTCTTCCAAGACCATCTTAGTGGACAAAGTCCCTTTCTGAATCGAGTTCACTCCTCGTTCCAGTCCTGTATCACTGAACCAGATTAACTTACCATTCCAGCCATGCGTATCTCATGAGATATTAATCATTACCCAATGAATTGGAGGGAGATATAGGTCCCACCCATTTCATAATGAAATCATTCTTACGTGTGCCAAAATATAAACAAAAATCATTCATCATAACCCAAAGAATAAAAGGGGTTTTATAAACATCATCCCATCATAACATAATACATATAAAAAAATGGATATCATTTACTCATGAGAAAAGTGAAACTATAGAGACAATATACTTGAAACATACACATATGAAAATAATTCCATCTTATATTTAAAATGGTTTTGATAAAACACTTGAAATGACTTCTTGAGGAAAATATCCTTTCTTCTCCAAAATCATTTTATTTTCACAAAATTCCATGGAATTATAAAAGAAAAGGATTTTGTTGAAATTAGTCATGAAATCTTGTAGAGTAATCTTCATGAAAATGAGGTGTTATAAAACCATAAAAATTCATTCATGCCGTATAAGTTAAAAAAAACATTCTCTGCGTACTTTTGTTGGAAAAGTCAAAAAGTACCACATATGGTAAGAAAAAGAAATATTCCCTACATACCATATAGTAAAAGTAAAAAATGGGTAAAAAAACATTAATCATACATGAAGACATTTTTATAAAATAGGGACATGGATGATAAATATAACCCCAGTAAATACTTACGAATAAACAATCTCGGATAAAAACGAGATTGGAAAAGTTATCCCTTACCTTAGGTCTGATATGCTTCGTACATATCCAAAACTCCTGTATAATGATTTAAATAATGTCATTGACCTATTATATAATCATATTTATTTTTATGATATCATATATGGTTCATTTATGGTTTTATATTACCCGTTCTTTTGTAAATTCCATGTTAAAGAAGCGTTTTGGGTAAAATCGTTTTATTTATCGTACGTGTTTGGAATTGTTGTTCCTGATACTATTATTACTTATATCATGATTTAATTACTTCTATAATTTAAATCATGATTTATATATCATATATATTCAGTATATATATATGTAATAGATAGATAAATGAGATGAAATACACCGTTCATGGAGACGGTAGGCCGTACGTACGAATGAACGCTGTTCTCTTTTCCTTAATGACTTGAATGGAAGTAAGTAGATGACATATATATATATACATAAATTAGTATCTTTATCATGTCATATATTTCATTATTATTAATTATATATACTTTATTATCATTCTTGAGTAGTTATCATGAAAAATGAATCTCATCGCGTCGTGGAGACGGTAATCTGTACGTAAGAACGAGCGATGATATCGTTCCCATAATTATTGAATTGAATTAGAGTGGATGATATAATATATCAAAATCAATATGATGTTATAATTACTTTATATAGTTATTTTTTACACCATTATACCCATCCACGTAAGGTGGTGGTGGAAACCATATTACACCACGGCGTGGAGACAGTATTCCGTACGTACGCACGCGCGGTGATTTTGTTTTCCATAGGATGGATAGAATATGAAATAGGTTTGTTTAATATTTATAATAACAAATAATTATATGAGTGATACTGATGTTATTACATTATAATGAAACAACTTCATAAGAAGAAGTTGAAGAAGAAAGAAACTTGAATGAATCGGTAGAAGAGATTACCTTTTATTCAACGCACCTCCTTTAAACTTCTTCTTAGGGCACTAGAGTTGGTCTTTTGAGAAGACCAGAACCTCAATGACATAAATAGAGAGGTTTAAAAGAGTAATTGGCAGGGTTTGGTCGAGCTTCAAGGCTCAAATGGGTGTGAAGAGAAGAGGGAGGAGGTTCCCTTTTATAAGGGAGGAGAGGGGCACCTTAGGAAAAACATAAAATATTATTTTATAATAAAGTCATATTCGGTTTATAATAGCTCAAAAATGATTTATTTAGAATATAGAGTGGGTATGGGTCGAAATACTATCCACAAATATGTTTTAGACATGTTTAGGTTACTATTTTAACCTTATCATTTAGATTTAACTTTAAGTTAAATAATTTAACTTTTACCGTGTCTTCTTGTTTTCTTACACTATATGGTTAATAAACATACTATAACAAGACAAATGAACCCCAAGTGGTTAATTATTAATATATATATCCTTATCTAAGTCATTTGGAGGAGCCTTATATTTTTAGGAATATAATAACAATTAATAATATAATATTTGTTTTAAAAACTATTTTATGTCAATTTTGACACTATTTGGTAATTGATTTTTTTAAAAATCATAACAGCATAATTAGTTTGAAAAAAGTTAATTAAATCAATACTAACATGTAATATTGACCTAAAAAAGTATTTTATCTGATTAAAATTCTAAAATTATAATTATTTGGGTATTTATAACATCAATTATGTTAATATTTAATTAATAAGGTAATTACTACATCATCGTTGTCTCATAAATAAATTAAATTATTTAATGTCTAAAAATTATAAATAAAATACCATAACGTATGAAATAGTTTTATCTTTATAATTAATATTTATAGTCGAATCTATCTTATGTATAACCCAATATTAAAAATGATTTAGTTAATAAACTTTGATTTTAACTATTTTAACTATTCTTTAAATAAAATAATAATAAGTGTCCTAATATGATCTAAGTGGACCAAAAGGGTAATATTTTATTCATAAGGTTGTTTTTGGTCGAATAAAACTTATCCAATAGAATTAGGACATTTGTTAGGGTAATAATAATATCATTTTTTACCCTTAATTACGCTATTTACTTTTTACAGTGGTAAATAAAAGAAAACAATTACTATTCACAAAATTATTTTTATCTTATTGAACCACATTTTACTTCTTGATATTAACTGTGTTTCTCATATTTTTAAAATTCCACTCACAAAAGCGGTAAAATTATGTTTTATGTAAATTTTCAAATTCTCCTAGGAGGTGGGTAAAAGACGGTGAAAAGTTCAATAAAATTTATATATATATAAAATTATTATAAAATGACTCAAATGAACTACATTGAACATATATAGGTGTTATGTATAAATTTTGACCTAAAATAAATTTAAATAGAATATATAATTATTTAAATAAAAATTTAGTTTTTAAATAGTAACCCAGTGTTTTCACTATTTATTAAAATTGAATGTATTCAGAAAAATAACAAAAATTCAAACTAGGATAATTTTGATATTCCGAATCCAAAAATGAATTCCATTTTGAAAGATAAAATTTATAAAATTTCAAAAAGTGGGTATTACAATTCATAACGGTTAGTTCATAATAATATTATAATAATATCTCATTTAGTGAAACTTGGTATTGCGTACTACACATGCTATCGAATAAAGTCTTAATTGTGTGTAACACAAGACAAGTCAGGGCTGTGTATAGTGAAATCTCCATTTGGAGTTACGTATAACATAATCAAAACTTATTTCATTTATACATTAAATAAAATCTATACTTAATGTTGCGTAGAATAATTTCCACAAAACAAACTTGAAATTGTGTGAGACACGAGACAAGAATAGTGTTGCGTGTACTAAAAGCTAATACGGAGTTACGTATAGTACAAGATAATCTTGGTGTAGCGTACAAAAGAAGATAAGAAATAAATTAAAAATAATATAACTCATAAAATCTAGGGGTGTGATATTCTACCCCCCTAAAAATGAATTTCGCCCTCAAAATTCATTGGGGTTATAAATGGTTTTCTACTTGAATGTTTCTTTCATAGAAACCCACATCGTAAAAAGGAATACCAAAAATGAACTTTAAAAAATAAATTATAAAATGTAACGGTTACCCAAATTAACTAATCATTAGGTTTCCACAGAGAAGAACATAAGTGAAAATATGGATATGGACGAGAAATCTAACCATCAAGTTCTGATGGAGAGTGGTAGAGAACATGGCTATGAAAAATCCAACAATCACAAAGCCATAAATTTGTGATGATCTAAGGTACTATCTGATTCATCAGATATAAGAGCACCATGACAACATTTTTGGTTTTCAATATCATTTCCCTAAAGCTGAAAATTTTGAATTATAGAAAATACTTACTTGATTTTGGTACAATCTCACTGTTGTTTGTGCCCTGAACAATTTCCACTTGATCTCATAAATAAATGTAGTTGAATTTGTCTTTTGTGAAGTGTTAGTAGATCATGCGATAGAATGATAGGTCATTCAATCTGTCTCAAACATAAAGTTAGCAAAAGTTATATACATAAGTCCATCTATGGTGGTGTTAATCATATATGGTTCTCAAAATGGACATATACTTCGTATATCATACCACATAATAAATTGAAACTAATTTATACTAAACAGGGACTTAATTTAGGCCAGTGGTAGGCGATAAAGGATAGTCACACTTCGGTTATGGGTTTGATTCCCACAGCCTTGTCCGACGTGACGGGTTGTTTCCTGTCTAGTAGGTTGTCCCTTTTTCTAAAACTACACTATTATAACATTCCAGAAATAATTTCGAAAAAATTTCAATCCTTAAATAATACTATCTTATGTCCAAAATAATAAGTTCCAATCATTAGGCTTATCCAAAATACATATTTCCAATCTCATAGTATAAAGAAAATTATTACATGAAATGTCACATAACAAGAACGTTAATACCATAATTTATCCCCCATATATCAGAAGATATATACTTTTGGTCATATTCCAAACTTGTGAATACCTTAATCATGTATTCTCTTGAACCATAATGAAAACATGAATGTTTTCACAAGGTAACTCTTTCCACATACCAAAATCCCAAAAATTCTATTTACTCAAACCATGATATCACTTTTTCCTTATATGAGCTCATTAATACCATCAAACATTTCATTATCTCCTCATCCCTTCTTTACGCACATATTAGGTGCTTTCCAAAAATATATGAATTACATTTCATGGTCACCGGTACCATTAAACATATACTTTAAAAAACATAAGGAAAAACAATAGTGTAACAATCCTTCGATGTCTCTTTATTCCATAGTACCATGAGATTACTTATACAACATTACTCTTGATAAACATGTAATCATTCCACTGACTTCTTAAACCATTGACTGATATTGAAAAATTATTTCATCTCACATATAATTTGTAGTCTCTTCATCATCATCAACATAAATACTACCCATATGACCATGCTGATTCTATTCAGGAGACTTTCACTTAGGGCATTGGTTTGCAGAATGCCTATACATTCCACATTTAAAACATTTAACCGTTGTCGATGTCTTAGAAATACCATTATCCTTGTCCATGGTGTTAACTGAACCTTTTCCTTTACAATTTCTGGTTTTGTGTCCCTCTTTCCCACAGCCAAAGCATTTTACAGTTCCTTTGAAACATTCTCCCTGATGCCTCTTCCCACATGATTTACTTGAGGGAAATTGAACTTTCATTCCTCTATGATCATCATGAAACTCCAAAATTCAATTATTAGCTGAGTCAGGAAACTTACCAAAGTTGATATTATTGATCATATTATGAGATTGCTGATTAGGCATAATAACGATATGTAGACCTCCAGATCCAATTTCATTTTGTTTCTCATGAAGAATATCATTCCATTATCCATCATATCCTCCATTATCGTGAATCTTCCTGTTTCCAACAATTTTCTAAAACCCAAAAAAAGAAATAGTGTGAGTGGAAAAAATCATAATCAAGGGGGATTACCTTAAATATATAACATATTAGGTTTAATTCTAATATCATTACCATAATTCTAAGACTATAACATATACATATAATTAACCTTAGAGACATCCCTAAACATACCTTAGAAATATCTCTAGGGATTTCACTAAAGTTTTCGCATCCTAGTTTCCAAAGTTTGACTAAACCTTTCCTCTTATACCAACTTTAGAGACCCAAATCTTGAAGTAAGTGGACATTACATTAATTTTTCGGAATAGTTAATAAATAACAAAAACCAACACTCAAGGACCGTAATAGTTTAGTGTCTTTGGAAACTCAGAACATAATCTTCTAATCATGTTGAAAGATATTCAATATCTCCCATCAAGATCTTCCACTTTTTTTTCTTACCTAAAACCTTTATTTATATACTTGGGAAAAGAAAACATATAAAGGGTGATCTTAAATGCTCAGTAAGGGTAAGCATGGAGAAAATAAAACAAACCATAATCATTTGAACTTCAAAACATGAACATAAAGTTTACACATAAAAATCTTGAGTTGTGAAATAAATATTGGCAGTATGTAAGGTACATTTCATAAAGGAACATTAATCATGATAAAATATCATGGGAATAAAAAATTTAATTGTCGCAAACCATTAAGCACATGATATGATTTCTACAGTATCCAAGGCATTGCTACCAAGACCATCTTAGTGGACAAAGTCCCTGTCTGAATTGAGTTCACTCCTCATTCTAGTTTTGTATCACTAAAATGGATTGACTTACCATTCCATCCATGTCTGTCTCATGAGATATAAATCTTTACCCAATGCAATTGAGGGAGATATATGTCCCACCCATCTCATAATGAAATCATTCTTATGTGTGCCACAACATAAACATAAATCATTCATCATAACCCAAAGAATAAAATGGGTTTCATAAACATTATCCCATCATAACATAATCCATATAAAAAATGGATATCATTTCATCATGAGAAAAGTGAAACCATAGAGAAATTATACTTGAAACATACACTTGTTAAAATAATTCCATCTTAGATGAAAAATGGTTTTGATAAAACACTTCAAATGAATTCTTGAGGAAAATATACTTTCTTCTTCAAAAAAATTTTTTATTCACAAAATTCCATGAAATTTTAAAAGAAAAGTATTTTGTTGAAATTAGTCATGAAATCTTGTAGAGTAAGCATCATAAAAATGAGGTGTTATAAAACCGTAAAAATCCGTTCAGGCTGTATAAGTTAAAAAAACATTCTCCTCGTACTTTTGTTGGAAAATTCAAAAAGTAATAGTTATGGTAAACAAAAGACATATTCCTTGCATACCATGTAGTAAAAGTCAAAAATGGGTAAATAGGGACAAGGATGATAAATATAACCCCAGTAAATACTTATGAATACACAATCTCAGATAAAAACGAGATTGGAAAAGTTATCCCTTACCTTAGGTCTGATATACTTCGTATGTATCTGAACCTCTTATATATTGATTTAAATAATCTAATTGACTTATTACAGAATCCTATTCATTTCTATGATATCATATATAGTTCATTTATGTCTTTATATTACCCGTTCTTTTGTAAATTCCATGTTAAAACAGCGTTTTGGGTAAAATCATTTTATTTATCATACGTGTTTGGACTTGTTGTTCTTGATACTATTATTACTTATATAATGATTTAATTACTTCCAGAATTTAAATCATGATTTATATATCATATATATTCAATATATATATATATATCTATAATAGATAGATAAATGAAATGAAATACACCGTTCATGGAGACGGTAGGCCGTACATACGCATGAATGCTGTTTTCTTTTCCTTGTTGACTTGAATGAAAGTAAGTAGATGAAATATATATATATACATATACACATAAATCCAGTAGCTTTATCATGTCATATATTTCATTATTAATCATTATATATACTTTATAATCATTCTTTAGTGGTTATCAAGAAGAATCACTACTGAAAAAATACCCTATACCAACGGTTTGGAACCGTTGGTATAGGCCCTCAAACCGTTGGTATAGGCTATACCAACGGTTTGGAGGACCGTTGGCAAGTAATCCGTGACAATAGGTCTATACCAACGGTTTTGGGAAAACTTTTGGTATAAGTAATATGAAAACCTATACCAAAGGTTCTCAAAACCGTTGGTATATGTATTTCAAAAAAAACATTCAGTGGGATTTGATCTCAGGACCTCTAGTTTATAATTGAATGACTTAACCACTAACCTAACATGAATTTTGTGAACATAATTTCATAAATATATATATGTATTGTTATAATAATTTTAAATTTTGATTTATATAATGTTCTCAGTTAAAATATTTGATTAAAAATCGAAGGACCTATACCAATGGTTTGGCCAAACCGTTGGTATAGGGTCTCTATAATGGACCTATACCAACGGTTTGGTCAAAACCGTTGGTATAGGTCCTATAGACCCCCCCTATACCAACGGTTTGTCGAAAACCATTTGTATAGGACCATATAAGTGACCTATACCAACGGTTTGGCCAAAACCGTTGGTAAAAGTCATATTTCCAGTAGTGAATGAATCTCATCGCGTCGTGGAGACGGTAATCCGTACGTACGCACGAGCGATGATATCATTCCCATAATTATTGAATTGAATTGGAGTGGATGATATAATATCTCAGAATCATTATTATGTTATAAACACTTTATATAGTTATTTTTTACACCATTATACCCATCCAAGTAAGGTGGTGGTGGAAAACAGATTACACCACAACGTGGAGACGGTATTTCGTACGTACACATGCGCAGTGATTTCATTTTCCATAGGATGGATAGAAGATGAAATAGGGTTTTTTCATATTTATAATAAAGTATAATTATATTAGTGAAACTGATGTTATTACTTTATAATGAAACAACTAAATAAGAAGAAGTATAAGAAGAATTAAACATGAATGAATCGGTAGAAGAGTTTACCTCCTCTTCGACGCACCTCCTTTAAACTTTTCTTAGGGCACTAGATATGGTCTTTTGAGACGACCGGAAACTCTATGATATAACTAGAGAGGTTGAGAAGAATAATTTTCAGGGTTTTTCGGAGCTTCAAGGCTCAAAAGGGCGTGAAGAGAAGAGGGAGGAGGTTCCCTTTTATAAGGGAGGAGAGGGGAACCTTAGGAGAAACATAAAATATTATTTTATAATAAAGTCATATTAGTTTGATAATAGCTCAAAATTGATTTATTAAAAATCTAGAGTGGTGATGGGTCTAAATACACTCAACCAATAGTTTTTAGAAAAGTTTATGTTACTATTTTAACCTTATCATTTAGATTTAACTCTAAGTTAAATAATTTAACTTTTACTGGGTCTTCTTGTTTTCTTACACTATATGGTTAATAAACTAACTATACCAAGACAAATGAACCCCAAGTGGTTAATTATTCATATATATATCCTTATATAAGTAATTTTTACAAACCTTAGATTTTTAGGAATATAATAACAAATAATAATAAAATATTTGTTTTAAAAACCATTTTATGTCAATTTTGACACTATTTGGTAATTGATTTTTGTAAAATCATAACAGCATGATTTTTATAATAAAAGTTAATTAAATAAATAATAACATTTCCTATTAACCTAAAACATTATTGTAATTTATTAAAAGTCACAAATTTAATTATTTGTGTATTTATAACACCAATTATGTTAATATTTCATTAAAAAGGTAATTACTGTATCATCATTGTGTCATAAATAAATTAAATTATTCAATGTCTAAAAGTTATAAATAAAACAACAATATGTAGGAAATAATTTTATATTTCTAATGAATATTTATAGTCTAGTTTATCTTTTGTATAACCCTATATTAAAAATGTTTTAGTTATTAATCTTTGATATTAACTATTTTAACTATTCTTTAAATAAAATAATAATAAGAGTCCTAATCTAATCCAAGTGGACCTAAAGGGTAATATTTTATTCCTAAGGTTGTTTTTGGTAAAATTAAACTTATACAATAGAATTAGGACATGCTTTAGGGTAATAATAATATGAATTTTACCCTTAATTACCCTATTTACTTTTTACCGTGGTAAATAAAAGTAAAAAGTTACTATAAACCAAAAATTATTTTCATCTTATTGAACCAAATTTTACTCCTTGATATTAACTGCGTCTCTAGTATTTTTTAAATTCCACTCACAGAAGTGGTAAAATTATGTTTTATGTAAATTTTCAAATTCTCTTAGGAGGTGGGTAAAAGACGTTGAAAAGTTAAATAAAAGTTTTATATATCTAAAATTATTATAAAATGACTCAAATGAATTACATTGAAATTATAAAGGTATTATGTATCAATTTTTACCTAAAATAAATTTAAATAAAATAAATAATTATTTAAATAAAAATTCAGTTTTTAAATAGTAACCTAGTGTTTTCACTATTCATCAAAAATTGATAGTTTTCCGAAAAATACCAAAAATTCACCCTAGGATAATTTATATATTCTGAATCCAAAAATGAATTCCATTTTGAAATATAAGATTTATAAAATTTCAAAAAGTGGGTATTACCATTCATAACGGCTAGTTCATAATAATATTATAATAATATCCCGTTTAGTGAAACTTGGCATTGCGTAGTACACACGCTATCAAAGAAGGTCTTGATTGTGTGTAATGCAAGTAAATTCATCACTACCTATAGTGAAAGCTCCATTTGGTGTTTCATATAACATAATCAAAACTTATTTCATTAATACATTAAACAAAATCTATACTTAATGTTGCATAGAATAATTTCAACAAAACGAACCTGAAATTGTGTGTAACACGAGCCAAGAATAGTGTTGTGTATACTTCAAGCTAATACCTTGTTGCATATAGTGAAAGATAATATTGGTGTAACGTACAACATAAAATATGAAATAAATTAAAAATAATATATCTCATAAAATCTCAGGGTGTTACATCTATACACATAAATAAGGCTAGGTATGTGAAAAAGGAATCTTAACCATATAGTCATCCTAGTTGGAATAAGCTTAGAAGATAGAGTGATCCAACAAGAATTAAATTTCTATACTTGATCAAGTAAACAATCTTATTATAGCTATGTGTAATTGTAGAAATTATAGAAAATATTTCCTTCTAAAAAATGAATAAACTCATAAAAATTATGGTGAATAAATAATAATGAGTTTTATACACTTTTAAGATATCATAAAATATGTTTCTAAGATGATAGGAAAGTCTCATCCAATTATACATATTTAAAAAGATAATTAAGATTCACCTTATTACCATATTGTTCTGGTTATGCATCTTGGAAGAAGGAAAAAAAGTTTAATCAATAAGAGTTTCTTTTTAATCCTTTGATTCTTAAATATCTAGAAGAACAATCCATCATGCAATATTTCAATTGGCATCTTGGCGAATCCTTGTAAAAAATCATTTGTTAAATCTAATATTGTATTATACATATAAATTGGTATCAAAAATTGTTGGAGCTTATTTGTAAAGAAAAAACTAACCCTAAAGAATTTCATTTTATATAATTCCTTGAGGGGGAGCAATGTAAGATATAGTTTTAGATATCTATCACTTAAAGATAATTCAATAAATCATGAAATACCTTGATAAAACTAAATATTAGGTATGATTATCACTATCTTAAATATTTTCTTCATTTATATTTAATATGGTTATAAAGGGTGGGTGACTATCTAAAAAACATGGATTAACAAACTATCACATGAAGGGTTTGAATTGATTTATGATTTGTAGTTCATGTTCATAAAAAATATTGAAAATCTACTTTATTGGTCATAATGAGGTTAATGATTGAGTGGGTATCACATTATTATTAATCATAGAATTATTTTTCTCTAAATATATCACTATTTTTTCATCAGGTTATCCAATGTATTCTTAGAAATGATTAGTTCACATCTCTTTGATAAGTAAAATTTGGTTTCTTTCTTCTCTTATAGAAATTTACTGAGTCTCTCACAAAATGAGAAAACATGGGGATAGGATGAAAAATAAGGGATAATATTTTTCTTTGACATGAGAAGCCCTTTCCATATAACCAAGATATCAATAATAGAGAGATAACCTTCCCCCTTTGCATTTATTTTCAATAAGGGGAAGGAAAACAATATTGACACACATAAAAGTTAAATGTTAATTGGTTTTGACAAAAAAAAAAGAGAAAGAATGAAGTTCCCAATGATTTTATTGTATTTGTTCTCAATGAATGTTGTCAATGAGTATGTGAATATATGGGTGATGAAATTGGGTGATGAATGAAGGAACCAACCATCAAAAAATGGAAGGTGGCTACAATTAAATATGTAATGCATGTCTCATGTAGGAAAATAAATAAGTTTATGCTACTACCTATGAATACTTTGATGGATAGATTCTATGTGAAAAAACGTAAAATCTGGTGATTCATGTTCTAATGCTTATGTAAATGACCGGTTCTTAGAAGTTTATAAAGTGAAATCTACACTAATATAAAAATTAATTGAATAACCAACTGAATTATCAATAGATTGATGATCCATTAAAACAATGTGGTATCTAGATACAATATGGAGAATCTATCCTTGGGATTTCAATATTAGAGGATACCAAATATATTAAAAAAACATCACATTGATGAAGGTTTTTAGAATTAAGGATTAGTGTTGGAATAATTATGGTATAAAATTCCTCTAAATAATCAATGTTAAGTAATTACATAATGAGAAGTATATTGGACATTATTTTAATGGGTTTGAAATTATTCTTATAATTCTTATATTTATTTGAAGTAGGTATAAAGTGATTTTAATTGTTTTGGAGGACCATATCTAATTCCAAAAATCTATATATTACTTTTAAGTTATTGTTGAATTATATGAATAAGGATGGAAATTTTACTAAAACCTAAGATCTATATATGAGTCAATTTAATCTACGTATCAATTACTATAGAATTGCATATGTATCATTTTAGACTATATATAGATCATTCAACATCTGTGTATGAGGCTTTTGGAGACATGTGTATGGGTCAATTTAAGTGGTGTATGTGTTATTACCAGAATTTATTATTATTAAATATAGATTCATTATACAATTCATTTGAATGAATGTATGTATTAAACCATAGTGAAAATTTATAAATGCTGAATTTTTAAAAATTGAAAAGGCATAGCTGCATGTAGATGCCTTACCAATATAAAAAATACTATTTCCCATCATTCTAAGCATAAATTTTGGAATCGTTCATATTTATAAGGATGAATTCTGAGGTTCAAAATTATAAGACTTAGACAACATAAGTATCATATATATAAGCATAATGTGTACTACAAAAGGATCATGCCTTAGTGGAAATTTTACTTTTCTATAGATAATTTTTTTAGAATTACATTTTGAAGAAGATAAAGTCAATTGATGATTCTAATACATTTATTTCAAGTTCTAAGCATCATTATACTATATAAATCCATGATTTATTATTGAATTTAATAATATTTATTGAGAAAAATACTATGAGATAAATGATCTATTATATATGGTTTTTGAATAAGGATATTTGGAAATCAACATATAGGATCAAAAGATGAAATGATATCTATTGATTATGATGATGATTTTAATGGTTTAAAACATCATAAAATCAAGGATTATGCAAGATGGATAAATTATATAGATGATTAAAATAAACATCAGGATGATATGAAAGTATGGGAATTTAAATAGACTATAAATGATGAAATTCTAGCCTAATTAAATATAGAAATTAAAATTTTTATTTAATGAGTTGATCTTCAATGTTTAAAATATCAAAAAACAACTTTTGATTTAGATAGTTAATTGAGAGTTCCTATGTGTTAAGTTATATAAAAATCAAATAAAAGCTCAAGATGATACACCTATTTCAGAGGATATATAGTTTTAATGAGATTTCCCATGATGTAAAAGGCTGTTGTATATTCTATTAAGCCCAATGTTATTGATAAAAAAGAAATTTTTTTTGGGATATTTTTGAAAAAAAAAATCTCAAGGCTACTTTAGAAATTTTTTAAATTAATTAATAAGAGAATAAAAAATTGCGAAATAAAAAAAGAGATTGGAAATATAGTAATTTTATGGTACACGACTGGTGAGAATAGGGGATATAAAGTATCATAGATATATTAGCTGTTTCAAGTAGTTTTGTTTTCCAATATGTAAACTATGATTTATTTAAATTTATGGAAAGTAAAATAGAATCAAATTTGAATAATTTTTCTTCTCCTACAAAAAATTTCATGATTTTATAGAAAATTATGTTAGACCTATCAATCAAAAATATAGGAGATTACCCAAGAGAGGTGAGTTTTTAGATTTATATTTCTTTGATAACACAATGAAATCTCACAGAAAAAGATAATGAAACGATCTTATGGTAAAGAAAAAAACCATATGTGTATTTTTGAAGAAAATAAAAAGAATTAGAAGTAGACAGTTTTTAATATACTAATTCCTCTAACACCCACAATTTTAGATTCCTGGTAAGAGGGAGAGAAGAAGAAGTAGTTTTACTGTGGGAAGTTATTCCAAATATTTAGTAGTAGTCATAACACATATAGTTTTAAGGTGATTATAGATAATCAGAAGATACTAAATAATCTATGGTATTTTGTATGGAAACATAGCCTAGGTTTCATGATACCTTTATTGATGATAATAAAGCATATAAAGACTCTATGGTGAATGAGAGTAAGATATTTGGTGTCATAAAATCCCTAAATATATTAGTGATCTACTTTAGAAAGTAAAAAAGTTGTTCTGAACTAGAATAATTCCATTATAAAGAACTTAGATGAGTGAAATTGTATACTTTTATAATATAGTGAATATTCTCCCATGTAATATGGTGATATATTTTTAGACAATAACTATTTCGACCCACTATATATTTCCATAAGATTATAGTAACAAATCCATGAATAATAAATCCTAATAAAAATAAGGAGTTGGTTTCTTAGGTGGGTAAAAACCTTGTAAAAACAATTATGATGGTATTTATTTACATTATTACATTTTTATATGTTTATGTGCTAGTTTAAAATAGAGAAGACCAATTTTTATTAACTGTTATAAGATGTTTAAATACCAATGGGTTTAAAAAGATAAAATAAAATTTAGAATTTGTTATGAAGTTTGTAACACCCTATTCACCTCCCTATTTATGTGTCTATAATGGTCCTATAGGGAATTTTAGATATCCTCGAGAATGGTTGAAATCTTTTTAATGTTTAAAAAACTGTAATTTACTATAAAATGTGAATATTTAAGTCAATTGGAGATTACACAATGTGTTACTCTCATCCCTCTTAGAGAAGGAGTTGACGAGGGTTATGGGGGTTAAGATAGTGAATGTAATATATTTGAAACTCCATGACATCAATGAGGGCTACAATAAAGTAAAAGATTCAAGGTTATAAAAATATTAGGCTCATTTTGAAGTTATATGAATGGGAGAATATAAATAGTGGTTGAATTATATGTTTTTATAAACAAAATTGTAAACATGTTTCAAATATAAATATAGGTTCTTGAATATTATATCATGGTGAAATTAGAAATATATTAGGTAAATTTGATTGAAATATTTCTAACATAAGAGATTAAGGCCTGGATGAGAGGACCATTTACAAAACAAATAATTTTCTGGTTTCCTATGATATAAGAAATTAACTAATCTTAAGGCTAAAAGGAAGATATAAGTATAAAACAACTTTAAATGCTACAAAAGGTTTGAAACGACTTGATCTAAAAAAAATCACAAGGACGAATATAAAGATGAAGATGATTCTATAAATTTTGAATAATTTGTATCATTATTATCCAAGGCTATGTAATGAGGAAAATACAAATACAAATGTAATATTCTTTTCATATGTTTAAATTAGAAAAAAAATTAGACACTTTTCAATTATTTTGTTTGAGAAAGAACATGGTGAAGTTGAAAAAAAAACAAAATTTATTTCTATTATTAATAAAACAACTTATATATGAAAATGTATATTTTTTTGTTTTATGATAGAAATATAAATAAATACTATTAAATTTCATAAGAACATTGAAAATAATGTAAAAATATTGATTATAATAGCTAAGAGGTATACATGTTGACAAATTATAAAGAATAACTTATAAATAATGGAAATATCAATATTATTTAATTCCATCATAATGATAAATCCCACAATTAAAATTGTGAAAATAAATAGAAAAATTAATAATGTGATTAACATCATCAAGGGAAGTCTAAAACCATCATTAGTGAAGTTGTGAATGATGGAGTATGACAATGATGGATTATATATATATATTGTAATAGAAAAATGTGGCTATTAGAATTTGAACATTAATTAATATATACATTTGTCATTATGATCATTGGATATTATAATTATTTGTAATATTGTTACATTAATAATTAGTGTATGTAAATGGTAATTATTAGAAAATTTTGATGAATATGGGAGAAACAATGGCCTCAACCCATAGGATCATGCCTTTTATAGCCTGTTTATTAGAGTTTGGGAGGGAGATAGTATCACCTAGATTCATACTTGACCAATCCCAAGAAGAGCTTTAGAAATTGAGGCTGAAGAAAAATCATTTAAGAGAGAATTTCATGTTACTAGAGATCACTACCAGATCAATGTTAGTAGAACTACCCCATTTGAGTACCCACACAACATACCACACCTTAGGGATTATACTAGTGTGATAGAATGTTATGAATTTAGTCTATAGTGGTAAAAAAGTATAAATTTGTCATTATAATTCAAATAGTGGTTACTTCAATCCCATTTTCATTATTATTTCAAATACATTTGAATATAAGATTAATATGATAAATAAAATTTTTAGATATAAATAAAAAAAATTAATTTTTTAGAAAATTTATGATTACAATTAAAATAAACTTTTATGACAAATTAAAAAAATTTAAATATTATTTCTCATTAAATGGACTTACGAAAAAATATTATTTGTATATAAATGATAAAAAAAATTATGGTGTCCTAGGTAATTTTTATAGGGGCCAAAAAGTTCAATATTCCATATAAACATGTATTTTTCTATAAATAATTTTTTTTAATAAAAATTTAAAATTTCCATATGTAGAAAATACTTTTATTAAAAAAATCAATTTTGAAATCATCAAATTGAAATTATCCATTGGGGTTTTTATAATTTTAGTGATGATCAAATTTTTGGGTAAACAATAAATACTTAATAAATATACGGTCTATATTATGACTTCATAATGATTTAAAAGTGATTTAATAAAAACTATAAAGGCATTTATAAGTGAAAAATAACATTATTAATTGAAATAAGTTGTTTTAATATGATAAGATTAATTTTATAAACCGAAAATGAATATTCCAAAACACAAAGTATATTTTAATGGGTTTAAAAAAATTATTAAAAAAGTCCTTGATTCTCTATAATATTATTAATTTAAAAAAATTAATTCAATATTATATTAAAATATTAAAAACCACTTCCTCTTAAGCAATACCATGTGACAAAATTGTCGTAAGGAAAATGGTTTTTCATTTTGAATAACTATATGTCCAAGGACTAAGCTTACAAACTAATTAAGAACTCCCATAATTTTCAGTAAATACTCACCCAATGATCCCATTCATCTCCACCCTCAAGAATGTTATCATGATGTTATGCTAATTTTCTCTCTTCAAAGGGATTCCAAAAGAGTTATTAACCCTCAAATAATTTCTTCTAAATCATTAGGAATCGTCATTGTATGTAAGGGATTATATTCCTTTTTTTTATTTTCCAGCACTTATTTATATTAATTATTTTAATTTCAATTGATTATGTTGTCTTGGGTTTATCATAATTCATTTAATTACTATTTGATGTCCTAATAATCAGACACTTCCATTATCTCTCATTAATACCATTTTATAAACCACATTTTATACCCATTATAATACCAAAATCATTATTTTATTTCCATACCATCATTTTATATTTTCAATACTCTAACTTATCTTCATTTATAGTTAATGTTATAAATGTAATTATACTTCATTTGTTTGTTATTTCCATATATTAAATCCATATTTTATACTCGTGTGTTTAAAATAATTAAAAGTCTTTATCTTTATGAAAATACGATCTCAATGACTTATATGAAACCTATTTTTTATTTACCACGACTCACTATTGAAATTATTTATAATAATAACTGATCTATAATGAATATAGGAATTTATACATATGAAGGGTGAACCTTGATAACACTCCAATGGATTGGGTAAATAATTTATCTCTAGAACTCCTTGGCCATATTCTTGTGAATGACACATTTTTATATTATATATATATTTCTATGATTTGTATCATGTAATTATGATTTTAATCTCATGTTATGCCTCCATTTTTATCTATGTTGATCAGTAATGTTTCATTTCCTTTATTTATCACATACCACAATTTACTCTCATCATTTTATATTCATGTATGTCCATAGAAAATCATTTTCAAAGAGGTGAACTGATATAGAATAATGAATTTTTATTTCATGTTGATTAAATAAAGTATATTTTTATTGTTTTATTTAAGTAATTAATGTATTATTACATAGTTTACAAGTCACTAAACGTATGAATATCTTTTTAAGTTGTTAATATAAATTTTTTAATGAGTTAAATTAACAATCATGTATGAAAAAGTTATCTCTCCATAGTTGGTATCAGATAAAGGTTTAAAAATTTATAGAAGTTAGGATGTGTACACTTTATATAAAATACTAGGGATAAGTTTAAGGAAACAATACTATATTTTTGGTCATGTAGAGATTGTTTGGTTTCCAATAAATTACATTCTCATCTTGAAACTATCAAGTGGGTGCAATTGTGGAATAGATGAAACTATGGGAAATCATACTAAAAAAGGGTAATTGATTATCAACTTGGTCTTAAGTTGATGCAAGATGAGTGGGCCAAAAACTTGACACTTGTATAGAAACCCCTAAGGGATATATTTGGGTTTACCACATACTTTTTTCAAACTACATAAAAGAAATATGAATAATCCTATTATTTTTTAAATATTAAATTATAATATTCTTGGTGAATTATATTAGAATATTATTAGATTACATGATACTTTATAATTATCATTATAAGATTTACAATAGAAACGAATTTATTACTTATATATTTTTTATTTTTAAATAATGGTTAGAAATAGATAGACTTATATAAATAAAAAATTCAATGGAAAATTACATGATGATTTTCCTTAAATGATTGAAGAAGAAGTTGAAAACATCATGGTGATAATTAATAAGATAAATAAGCTCATGAAATACAGCATAAACTATATGAAGTATTTGAATTCACTAAGGATTGTGTAACTAGCTGTTGAATCCTTCATGCACAAATGATAACCTATTTTTAGTACAACCTCTATTCCATCGATCTCAGAATAATGGATCAATAATTTAAAAATCATTTTCTTTGTACATATTTATTTTGTGTAATATAATGTTAATTTGGAATTATATAATTTTGATATAGAAGGTGATTAATGTGGTAAACTAATCAAGAAAACAAATCCAGTGGATGAGGTAGAAGTTGTAGAGTTGGAAGATATCAAAAAAATATTCTTCAATAGGTATTTTACTCATAGAATTCATAAAAATGTTAATAGAATTCATTGAATTGAATAAGAAGGAATATTAATTTGTGGGATGTAAAGAGGTAACCTTTATAAGTATTTCATGATATGCTTCGGGATTTTTCATTTTATCTGATGGGAAGATTCATTGCTTCTTTTATGGACTAAGACCTCTTCTACCAAAATAAATGGAAATACAAAACATTGGGTGTTATTAAGTGATTGTGTAGAGTACTATAAAAGTGGAAATAGATTTTAAAGATTCACATTGGTCTTATGGATTGATGTTTAAAAATATGGGGATAGAGGAAAATTTCAGGAATTATTTTTATCATGAAAGAGAAAGGTAGAAACAAAAACTACCCATGGGAAACTAGTGTAGGAAAAAGCATTTGAGGAATTGTCTCCAAGGAATTTGAATGTTTTACACGTGCATAAGATATTTCCAAAGAGGTTAAAACTATCATGATAATGTATTGCCTCCAAATCTAATTTAAATATTCCAAGGGAATATGGTGCAAGAATAATATGTTGTATACTTATTTAATTCTATGGATTATATTCTTTTCACTACCCAATGTCCAAATAAATTTTTATTAGAGGGAAACTATATTTAACCCTGTTAATAGACAAGGGATAAAGGATGTAATATTTGAATCACCATGGATGAAATCTAGGTTCAGAATTATGTAATTGAAGGTACAATCATAATACAATAAAATATTGTAATAGCATGGTCTAATTTAAGTAGTATGTATTCCATTATTTAATATCTATTTTCAAATATCATCAAACCCTAAATGGCTAGTGGTAGAGTTTTTGATTATAACACTTAGAGTAACTATTCAATCATTAAAATTATATTGATATTACCTTAATTTATCTTGTGGTCTTACTCTCTCTATAATCATAGTGGTCATTATGATGGTGTAATTTTAAATAATACTAGAAATGTATTGGATTGAGAAATATTAAGCTGAGATCTGCTCTAGAAGAAAGAAAATTTCAATATTCTTAAAGGAAGACCATATTTATAATTTCAATGGGGAGATATCCCAACCTATATCCTGTCAAGAGCTACCTCTATAACATTAGTAATGGAAATTATTCCTAAATAAAGGGAATAAAATGAAATTATAATGATAAGATATATAACTATTAATTATGAATGAATTGATGAATTTCCTAAAGAATTACCTAAACCTCCCCCAGAAAGAGAGGTATAATTATCAATTTAACTCATACCTCTTTTTAATACCACATCAATGTCCCTGTATAGAATTTAATATTTAAATATAGTGGAATTGAAGAAGGGTATTCAAGATATTTTAGAGAAGGATTTTATTCAACTGACTCTGTCTCCTTGGGGAGTACCTATTCACATTGTATATAAGAAGGATGGATCAAATTGGATATGAATTTATTATAGGGAACCTAATGGGACCGTAGTTAAGAAAAAATCACTCTTACATGGATTGATGCTTTATTAAACTAACTTCAAAGGTATAAATTCTTCCCCATAATTAACCTCAGATCAGGGTATCATAATCTAAGGGATAAGAAAAAAGATATTCAAAATAGAACGTTTTGAAAAATATATGGGAACTATGAGTTTGTTTTTATTACATATTTCTTTACTAATTATCCTAAAATATTTATGGATTTGACAAAAATGGTGTTTGGGGACTACCATGGTAAAATTTTGGTGGTCTTTTTTATCATATTTTTATATATTCCAAAAGTTGTGAGGAGCATGAGGATCATCTAAGGGTCATGTTAAAAACTATGAGGAAAGAGAATATTTTTTGGAAAATAAATTTACAATTAGTTTTGTATACAAAAAGTGTAATTTTTGGGAAACATTGTGACCATTAAAGTAATATTAGTTAATCTAAAAAATGAAATAATAGAGTATCCTCATCCTATAATAGTAACTGAGATTTATAGTTTTCTAGGACTTGTGGGATAAAATAGAAGGTTTGTGAAAAACATTTCCGAAGATTCTAATCCACTATCTAAGTTAACTTGAAAAAGAGTTATGTTTATATCAATAAAATAATGTAAATAAATTTTACAATAATGGAAAAAGGGTTTTTAGTGAACCTACAATAAATTTACCTTCTAAGGGAGAAGGATTTTTCATTTATAGTGATGCATACTTGAAAGGGATTGGATGTGTACTCATATAGAATGATAAGGTTATGATCTATGCATCTCAACAGTTTAATCCTCATGAACAAAATTATCTAACCCATGATTTACGATTAGCTATAGTAATTTCATTCATTAATGACATGGAGACATTATCTTTATGAGTAGAAGTGTGATATATACACTAACTACATATTTATGATGTATATATTCACACAAAATGAAATGAACATTGGAAAAATGAGATGGTTGGAGGTTTTATGTAATATGTTTTTTATATTCATTGTCACCCTTAAAAGGTGAAATATTTCACTAATTTGTGGATTAGCAATGTCCCAAAAGTTTTTTCAATTAATAGGAATTAAGGGGATCCATTGATCAAGGATTCAGTAAGGATGTACATGGAAGACATAAGGGAAGTAACATCATTAATACTATCCCAAATGATTTTCTAACCATATTTATATGATAATATCGGGAAAGAACAAAGAGAGAATCCTAAGTCACAAAATTAGGTCATAGATATGGAAAATGAAAATTTTCTCGAGTTTAATGTTTTGGTCAAGTGGGAGTGCTAAGGTTTTTTACAAAACTATATATCCCATATAGTATAGAGTGAATAAAAGATAATGGATGAATATTGAAACTATACATTCTTTATACATTCCATAATCCCCGAATTTATTAAGATCCACGAGATCATTATTGGAGGGATAATATGGAAAGAGATATTTCTGATTATACTAAAAGATATTTGGTGTATCAACATGTGAAGGAAGTGTGAAAACAACACAATGGAGAGCTGGAACCATTACCCATACCTATATAGAAGTGGGATAACATCACTTTGGAATTTTTTATTAGATATATATATATATATAAGTAAAATTAGTTGAGGGTTTGGGTTAGTGGTAAGCACCCCATAATTATACATGGAAAATGGGGGTTCAAAACCCATTGGGCGCAGGTACTGTAGTAGCCCTGTAGCACTACTGTAGCAGTCGAGATACTGTTGCAACAATGACACTGTAGTGGCAACATGGGTACTTTAGCGGTGGCAGGGGTACTGTAGTAGTGGCAGGGGAACTGTAGCAGTGTGAGTACTGTAGCAGTACTATTCATAGAATGGGATTTGGGCCAAAAAATTGGGCCTACGGGCTATGTAATGGGATAAATTCCCACTGGGCCTTCGGGCTATGTAATGGGTCTCCCTCTACCCAGTTAAAGAGGTCTTTGATTTTTTTCAATAATAAAAATGAGGCTTCGACCCCAACCTTTAAAATATATATATATATATATATATATATATAAGTAAAACAATACCATATGTGTAATCTTTGATATATTAAAAAAATATACTCATGTTATCGATATGTGAGATGATTTATCCCTTAAGATCATTTATATCCACAAGTGGTTGACTTCATAGGGAACCACTTTAAATTTTTACATACCATGATCTAAAATTTACTTCTATGTTATATAGTATCCTTTACGATTCTATGAATAAGGAAGTAAACCTTATCACAACCTACCATACACAAACTGATAGTCAGTCTGAGAGTACTGTTCAATCAAGGGAATACATGTTAAGGGATTAATCAATTTATTTTAAATATATTTGGGGAAAATATATTCCAAAAGATTAATTATCATAAAAAAAATATTTTTCACTTGAGTATTCAGATGATTCATTGTGAGAAAATATATGGGAAAATGTGTAGAACATCAGAATGTTAGGATGAAGTTGTAGAAGGAATTTTTCTAGGGTGATACATTGTGAAAGACACTACGATGAATATACTAGTGATCAAAAACCATATCAAGGGTGCAAAAAGGTTATAAAATAGTCATATTAATGAAAAAATGAAATAATTAGAGTTTCATATTGGGGATAATGTTTTTCTAAAAATTTAACCATGGAAACGAGTCATGATATTTAAAATGAATGGAAAATTGAGTCCATGGTACATCATACCATTTAAATTCTAGTGTGTGTTGGATCAATTTTCCATCAATTATATCCACCTCCATATAATATCAAGGTCAACTAAATCTTCCTCATGTCCCTATTAAAAATTTAGATGTTAGACCCAACAGATATACTAGAGACACATGATGTGAAATCAAAACATGACCTATCATACGAATAATAGACAATATATATTATTCATTTAATTGAACATGCATTGACGAAGAAGATAACATGAGTCATGAATGTATTATGGGGAAATCATATTTTTTAATAAGTAACATGAGAGCCTGAAGATGGGATGAAATAGAAATTGTAACGCCCCGACCCCAGTTACCCAGAGTCGGTGCATTGTTACATAACATTGGCATGATCACAAAAGATCAAGTCTCGAAAGACCGATTAGTTTAGTAGTCTTGGAATAACAAGATACATTCATAAAGTTTACATTACATCATAAAGTGAAAACTACAAAAAAATCTTGACTCCACACTCATATCCCCTTATCCTACCCATGTTGGTCAATCATAAAAATCTTCTTCACATCCTGGGAATAATAAAACATTGAAAGGGGTGAGCTCAGATGCTCAGTAAGGATAAAAATATAGCAGAAACTTTCATAAATAAGCATAAATATTTAAGGCAATGTATATCTAAAACAAAAGTCTTTTAAACTTGAACTTCAAGATAATATGGAAAATATAAAATGAAATAATACCATTTACTTATTCAAAGGGATATTATACTAGTCGAATAATCACATCCAATATCATTAACCACTTTCATAATGATGAAATTCATAATGCCAGACTATCATAACCACATAGTCAAGGCCTCGTGCCAAGACTACAAATATGATTTTGTCAAGGCCTTGTGACAAGAAACTAGTTTGTCTCATTAGACCTACTAATGCATCGAGGATCTATAGAAGGATCCACCCGTCACTTATTATGTCAAATGCATTCCACATATGAACAAGTTTAAACATAACATAAACATTCGTATTAACACTAACATACGAAATGTCAATACTTTCTCCATAAACCATGAATGGTAAAAAAATAACACATCCACAATCAAACATATCACAAAACCTTCAATACAATATGTATGTTTTGTATCATAATAAATCACATTCAAATAAGCCTAAAATCCATCAAAGGATGTTGACATAGATGAAATCAAAACTATTTGAGAGAAATATCTCTTTTTTTTGAAATAATTTAAAAGTCACATATTTATAAAATAAAACATTTACATTGAAAATATTCTTTTAAGATTTTAAGGAAATCTTTGACAATTTTATAATAGTGGAAAATAGCCGCACCCACCGTATAAGTTAAAAAAATATTCTTACCTTAATTTTGTCGAAAAGGTTAAAAAGTACCTTGTTTGGAAAATGACGGAAAGATTCCTTTATAGAATTCGTATAAAAATTCAACAATGGAAAAAATGACATGAACCCATAGTCTATAATATATTACAAATGATTTAAAGTACTTTTTTTAAAGAAACATGGATGTGGATGATAAAGAGATCCCAGTAGATAATTACGTATAAACAACCTCGGATAACGAAGAGATTGTGAAATAAACCCTTATCTTGTACTTTTCCTTGGTTGAGGGTAGGTTAAAATACTGTATAATGGAGAAATAATAGTTATTAATTTATACAAGAATCATATACATTAATATGATACCATATAAGATCTTTTAATACTTCTTTGTAAACAATATCTTTGTATTATCATCGTTTCAGGTGTTAACTTACTCATTTTCTTTTATATGTTTTGTTACATAAGACATGTTTATTATGGATAGGTTCTACATTATTCATATCCAGAATTCTATCAAGTCCTTAAACATTATTTTTAATCATCAAATGAGAATTTTACATGAATGGACATGATGGGGAATAAATCGCACCGCGTTCATGGAGACGGTAATCCGTAAATACGCACGAGCAAAAATATCATTATTTTGTTATTAAAATAATATATAATTGGATGGTATATCATATATAAAGAATAATTATCATGTTATATTTATTATTTACATGAATTATACATCATTATTATACCCATCTAAATAATAATATACTGAATAACAATTACACCATGATGTGGAGACAGTAGGCCGTACGTACGCACGTATGGTGACATATCATTCAAGGGATGGATAGAATAATGAATTTGGTTGTTCTATATTTATAATAACATCACAGTATATAGAATATAATGGATTTATTATTTTATAATTGAAATAACAAAGAAAGAATAAGATGAAGAAGAACGGAACTTGAAAGAGGGTGGTGAAAACATTATCTCTTCTTTGGGTTCTTCCTTTTGATTTGATCAAAAGGGATCGTTAGGATGACTTTATGATCAAACTAAGGAATCTAGGTTGAATTGAGAGAAGTTGGGAGGATATTTGGGTAGAGTCTGGCCGAGCCAAAAGGCATTGAAGGTGTGAAATTGATAGAAGGGGAGTGCCCTTTTATAAGAGGGGTGAGGGGCACCTTTGGAAAAGCTAGAAATATTATTTTATAATTAATTAATATTCGGTTTCTAATGGCTCCAAAGTGGATTATTTAAAGGTTATGGTGGGGATGGGTCGAAAAACACTCAACCAATAGGTTTTAGACAGGTTTGGGTCACTATATTAACCTTATCATTTAGTTTTAACTCCTAGTTAATTAGTTTGACATTTACCATGCCACTTTGTATTTTTATATTACGTTGTTAATAAACATACTATATACATCCAGGAAACCTAAAAGTTGTCCATTAATAATACACCTATCATAATATAAGTCTCTTGGCCGAACCTTAGATTTTTAGGAATTGAATATAAATTAATAATATAATATTTGTTTTAAAAACTCTTTTATGTCAATTTTGACACTATTTGGTATTTGATTTTTGTGAAAATCATAACAGAATGATTACTTATAAAAATAATGAATAAATCAATAATAACATGTCATATTGACCTATAAAATTATTAGAATTCATAAAAAGTCTCAAATTACATTTATTTTGATATTTATAATGTCAATTATTTTAATATTTCATTAATTAGGTAATTACTTTATCACCGTTGTGTCATAAATAACTTAAATAATTTAGTGTTTAAAAATTATAAATAAAATACCACTATGTATGAAATATTTTTATCTTTATAATGAATATTTATAATTGAAAGTAAAACATATATAAACCTATGTAAAAATTGTTTTTCAAAAAGATATATGCTTATGTCATTTTTGTATTTATTTTAACTTATTTAATATACAGTGTCCTTATCACTTACAAGTGGATCCATGGGGTCCCAAAATAGACCCAAATATGCCCATGACTGGAAATATATCAACAAATATGGTTATGACATGTTTTATGTTAATTTATTGTTATTATAATATTATTTGTTTACCCTTATTTACCGGATTTACCCTTTAACCATGGTAAATAAAATATTTACCAAAGTAATTATTCAAAATGTCTAAAAATAAAAGATACCTATTCACAAAATTTGGACATCTTGATTCCAAATATGGAATCCGTTTTTCCAAATTGAAACAACATAAGTGGCAGAAATTAATTTAAAATTCATTCCCGTTGTTAAAACAAAAATTGTGTTTTTAAGATATAATAACTATCAAAAGATTGACACCTGTTTATGTCTGGTTTAATTGTTAAATTATGTCCAATTGACAAAATTTTATTAAATGTTAAAAATATATTCTAAATATAATTTAAAACCACTCAAATTAATAATTTATCACTATTAATTATTTCAATTAAAAATTTTTGTTTTTAACTAAAATTTAGTAAATTTCACTATTCATCAAAATATAAAAGTTATCCGAAAAGTACCAAAATTTCACCCAAGGCTAATTTTGATATTTCGAATCCAAAAATGAATTTAGTTTTCCGAGATAAAATCTATAAAATTTAAAAAAGTGGGTATTACTATTCATAACGGCTAGTTTGATTGGTTGTGGTGTCTGTTAGAACTCAAAGTTGCGTACAACACACGCTACTATATTATTCAAAGAGAAGCATACCATGGAAGTTTGGGGTGTTACAAAAATACCTCCATTTTTTAGGTAGAACACAAATTTTGAGGGTGAAATTTCTTAAATGTGGATAATGTAACAACCCAAAATTTATTCCCCTTATTAATAAAACAACATATGTCCCACCATGACAATTTTTTTATTTTTTACAAAAAACACATAGAAAGACTATTACATTTCATAAGAAAAATTAAAAATATGTAATAATATTGATGATAATAGAAGAAAAGAATATATGTAGATAAACCCCAAAGAATAATGTATACACATTAGTAAATGATATAGTCTATAATTCACCCATGAATATCACTCCATCTACAGAAGTTGTAAAAATGAAGAGAAACATTAATAATATTATTACAATTATAAAATAAAGTCTAGAACCATTATATGTAAAATAGTGAAAGCTGAATAATGAAAATAGTGGAATATATATAGCATGTAAAGGTAAAAGTGACCATTATTATCTAATTGTTACATTAAATTTGGTCAATATGGTCATTGGTCAATATGACCATTGGTAATTACGATAATTTTTAATAATATCACCATTAGAGTTAGTGTATATATGTTATGTTAAAGAGAGTTTTCATTAAAATTTACTTTAATATATCAATATTTGTTTCCTAATGAAGGTGATGATTCTTGAAGGATTATTACGTATAGAAACCCAAGATTAACATACATGGATATTACTTCATTTTAGATGAATATTTAGAATATTAAAAAACTATATTTCCTCGAGAAAAAATATTTTAGTGTATTTGGAAACATGGAACACAATATTCTAAAAAGAGGAAATATATTTAATTTTTTCCACAAAGATATTCCCATTTAGTCATCCAGCATAAAGCCTTTCATTAAAACTTGTGGAAATGAAGCATAAGAAAGGGTGATCTCAGATGATTAATAATGGTAAATAAAGATGATAAGAAATTATAACATCTGCCTAAGGGTATGTGAAATAACATTTTAAGATCATACCGTGAATATGAATTACCATATACATATTTCATAAAAATAATTGGTATATTATAATACATTAATCATAAGGAAATCAAGATTATACGTGATAAAATACTAACATAGGAATAATACATGGATTGTGTAATATACACCAGATTATAACATTGTGAATGAGTATAAATAGAAACAATTTCACTAATTATGTCAAGGATATGAAATCCGGTCATCTCATAATCTTATGGACATGTAAACAGGTCCATGAATAACATTGTGGACAATAATTGAGGTTCAAGAATATGCGTTGATACCTCCTAGGCGGGACACAAAACTATCCCTAGTGGAAGCCTTCATAGTAGTCAAGGCTCACTTAAAATTATATCTTAGAAGAATGGGTTAACTCTCCAAACCATATTAATAGTCATGGTTCACTTCTAAGACCATATTTGCAGTCAAGGTTCACTCCCAAGACTATCTTAGTTGAAAGAGTACCTTACTGAACAAATTTCAGTCCCCATTAAAGCTATGTAAATCTCATGAGATAAAATATTTACATAATAAATTGAAGGGATATATAGGTCCCACTAATCACATAATGAAATCATATATATGTTTTCCCCAATATAATAAAACATTCATCATATCATAACCCATTAAAGGATATGGACGTCCTTGACCTCATATCATAACCCCTAAAAGAGATGAGTATCATAAAAATTTCATCATATATTAACATTTATAAAATAGATAGGTTTCATAATCATTTTATTTTATCATAACCTGTGAAACAATTGGGGTTTGTAAGCATATAACCTATGGAAGAGAAAAAGGTGTAATAAAAAACTTTTCATCTTACAAATAAACTATTAAACGAAAGAGCTATAATGATGTCTTCCCGAGTAAAGTAAAAACTATATAAATGTATGAAATCTAAAATGGAGAAGGCTTTCAAAAGATAACCTGGATAAATTCTTAAGGAAAATAACGTTTTAGATAATCATTTTTTATTCATAACGCAGTTTTAAAATCCATTTCTTTGACACCAATTTGAATACTTATAATGTAATTTTTAAAATAATTGAAAATATTTCTTGAGATAAATAACATTTATTGTTTGAAAATTTATTCGTAATTCATAAAATATACTGAAAACTTGTTTTATTTGAAAAAAACATTGAGTACATACAAATGAATCATTGAAAACCATTTTAAACACTTTTTAAAACATAAATTTTTTTGAAAAACGTTTTCTTTGAATATTACATTGAAAACATATTAACAAAGCATTGAAAACAATTTTAAATACCTTTTAAAACATAAAAAAAATTTAAAATACTTTTCATTGAAAATGAGCTTAAAATATTATTAAAAAACATTAAAATATTGTAAGAAAACCTAGTTTTTGAAGAAAATATATTTCTGACCAAAGAGAGACATAAAGTTATATTTTCTAAAAAACATTTTCTTAATTATCATAAATACCAAAGAGTGAAAAAATGATACCTTTACTTTAATATTTTATTAAAAAAAATAGTATAAGAAAATTCATTATATTTTTTGAGAGATAGATACAAAAATAATCATTGGATGAATAATCATAAATAATACAGATAAATGATGAGATTGTAGTAATAAACTCTTACCACTTTGGTAAAATCGAATTAAAATATCCATGTAAGAATGAAATTACATGGAGCTAAAAATTTCTTTTAAAAATAATTTTAATTTTATATCATTTCAAAATGGAATTATATACGCCTCATAAAATAATATATGTGCATAACAAAATATGTGTCTCAGAGAAGGCAAATTGAGAAAAAATTCAATTACATTTTTGGTTACATTTAAGATATATCCCCACGAAAGGAAGATCATAAAATGGATATGTAAATAAACATAAATTTAAGGATAATAATCATATAATACATTCGTGGTTAGTATATAAACCACACAAATGAAATGAGTTTTCAATATGGTATAAGTCCCACAGAAATAAAAGTGAGACCAGAAAACCCCTTACATTAGGTCTTGACTCTCATCATATTTCTTAAAACATTATATATAATAAATATAATATTATTGTACATATATAAAAATAACATATTCATATATATAATTCCATATATTATTTACTTAAGACTTTATATTAACTATTTATTTACAATTCCATGTTAAAGTTATGTTTTTGGTAATAACCACATTGTTTTTTAAACATGTTTTTACTTGTAATTCTTAGTTATCTTACTTATATAATTATTTAATAATTTAAATAATTTAAACAGTGATATAAATATCATATATACTATGTATATATGTATTTTTATTAGTCTTTAATATTTATTTATTGGAAATAAAATATACCATTCATGGAGATGGCAGGTCGTACGTATGCATGAACATTGTTTCCTTTTTCTTGTCATTTTAAATAAAATAAAATAAAATAAAAAATATATATATATAATCATTGAAGTATAATTTTATTTTCATATATATCATATATTTTTATTAAAACCATCCTTAATACATTCTATGTAAATCATGAATGAAACACATTGCTTTGTAGAGGTGGTTGCCCACAAGTCCACAAATGATGTTATCGTATTCCCACAAAATGAAAAATATAAAGATATCTATTATATATAAATTAAATAAGAATAAATAAATTATAAATATCACATATATATAATATAATAGCATTAAATTAATCATTATTCACTACATTTAAAGAAGTTAATGGAAGAACAAATGACATTAGTTCACGAGGTGGTAGTCCGTCGTACAAACAAACGACGATTACATGTCCAATTCGATTGAAGTGTGTGAAGTTGTAGGTATTAACATTAACATAATGAAATATAAGTATATTTAAGATAATAAGAGTATTAAATAAGCTTTATACAATATAAATTATAGGTTTAAAGTAATAACTAAAACAAAATTTCTCGTTAAATAACATTACCTATTCTTCGGGTAAATCCTTTTTGTTTTCACCGAAGGACTTCTATGACATTCATTAATCCCCAATTGATGTTTATTGGATGATAGGAGGGATGTTTTTATTATATTTTTTCATGGTTTTTATGATAAAAAAGGCTTCATATGTGTGAATATTTTTTGGGGTGAGTTCCCTTTTATAGTGGAGGGGGATTGACATTCTTGTAAATTCTAAAAAGAAAACAATATTTAGAGGTATCCCTTAAATCATGTTGCAAAACTAATAAAAAAAATTAAGTAAAACATGGGATATAGTCTAAATATTCCCTCAAAAGGTATTTTGGTCATGTTTCTAGGTTATTTTCCCCTTAATATTAAAGTTGAACAAAAAGTAAATTTGTTTTTACCTTTATAATTATAATTATTTTTAATGTTTTCAACAGTTTTTTGGTAAAAAACCTATTTGAAATTAAAATAAAATATAAATTGTTCTGATTATGAATATGGAATATATTATTCCAAATTTAAATAATATAAGTGGTTTAAATTAATTTAAAATTAATCCCACATATGGTATGAAACAACATATTTTGAATGTGAAAATTTTCAAAAGTTTGAAATGTTTTCATATCCAATTTAAATGTGAAATTGACTCCAATGACCTGAATGGGGTAAATAGATTTATTATTTAAATAATTATACTTAGAGAACATTTAAAAATTTTATTTAAATATATAAATAAATATAATTAAAAAGAAGTTTTCAATTGACATCTAGTATTTTTTACCATTCATCAAAAAAATGAAATATTTCCGAAAAATACCTAAAATTAACCCTAAGATAATTTTGACATTAAAATTTCCAAAATCAAGTTTTTTTGTAAATATAATTTTTAAATGTGTAAAAATTGAGTTTTAAAATTGGTGTAACATTAAAAGTTCGTAAAACTCCCCTTTAGAAATATATATATATATTTATACCCAAAATTAGATTTATTCTTATCTCTTATATGAAAAAATACTTAAGATGAATGTTAAATAGTTTATTGAAATATATATATATATATACATATATATCATTATTAAAATTAATAAAAATTGGTTTAATTAAATTAATTTTTATAGAAAATTATTTCCTATATTGTTCAAAGGGTTTTATTTTCATTTATAGTTAATTTGGTTACCAAATAATACATTTTATGTACATGTGTATACCATATTTTTATTATTTTGTTAATACTATTCATACTTTCCATTGCAATATCTTTTTGATAATTATAATTCTATTTTAATAATCATGTTAATAGAATATTTTAGTCTGGTAAAACTCAGTCTTGCGTATAACACAAGCAATCAAAGGAACATGACATTGGGTGTAACAGAAGCAAACATAGTGTTGTATGTACAACAAGAAAATATTTGTATTGATTATATTGAAATATTCACTTGGTGTTTCACATAAATAAAGTCTAACTTGGTGTATCATGAAATTCAAGTCATCAAATAAATTAAATTCATTTTAGATAAATTAATTTATAAAAAATCTAGGTGTTACATTATACCCCCTTAAAATGAATTTCACCATAAAAATTAATTTTGGTCATAAAAATTGTTACACTTGAAATTTAATTTCATAGAAACCCACATCATAAAATTAATAATAAATTTTCCATTAAAAAGTAATGTTGGAAACATAACGGTTACCCAAGATAACCCATAACTAGGTTTCCACGTGGGAGAACATAGATGGAAAGTAAAAGCGCATACATGGGAGGTGAAACATAAACTCAAATATAGATAGATAGTGATAGAGAACATGATCAGGAGAAATCTAACAATCATAATGAAATAAAGCAAATATTCTTCAAGAATGTTATTAATATCCTAAAAAATGATGATAAACAGATAGAATTTTATATTCATCCCCTTTTCCTAAAGTTGATGATTTTTCCCAAGGAGATATAATTACTTTATTTTATTCTATATGAAAAGAGCAATATCATAGTTTAATTATTTCATAATCAATTTCCACTTCATATCTTACTCTAATAAATGAAGGTTACTCTTTTATCCCTAAATCACTAACATAATATAAAATCTATAAATAGAATGATAAGCCATTTCATCTATCTTTAGTTAATATCACAAAATAATGGTTCGAGCATGTTTTCCAATACACATAAATCCGAATATGGTGAGATAATACTTTAATTTCTAAAACCACATCTGAAGTTTATCTTAAACCATTCAATAAATTTTCAACCTTGTAACCCTTCCAAACGTTAAAAAAAATAACATTAAAAAGGAGTTCAATAAATTTCTCAAAAACATCATAACATTAATACCCCATGTATCATAAATTATATCTTGGATGTTCCATAAAAAAATGTTAATACCATGATCATGTATTCTCTTAAAACAAAGTAATAACCCAAATTGATATAAAACCTTATTAGAATCATATGTGACTATTTATTAATTACATAGAATATAGATTACTAATCCCTTAATACATTTATAATACATTAGAGAGCCTAATATACCCATCCATTTCATTAACTAAAATCATTATTATCATTGAAAATTACTTAGTCTATGGCCTTCTTAACTACACATAAGAACTATTTTCATTCCATTAAGACATTACTAGTTATATCATTATAAATATTTCTTGGGATGTCAATAAGTTTTTATAATACTAGTTTAAAAGGGTTAAATAAAAAATTTCTGTGATACCAACTATATTTTCTCAGGCTTAATATACACAGATATTATATAATTTTAGATTAATATTCAAAATATTAATAAAGTACATGCTTTAGGATAATAATAGTTAGTTTCTTTGGAAACATGGAACACAATATTATAACTTGGTGAATTATATTTCATTTTTCCCAAAAATATATTCCCATTTGTTACTTATACATAAAACCTTTATTCATAACTTGCAGAATGGAAACATAAGAAAGGGTGAGCTTAGATTCTCATTAGCGGAAAATAATGGTGATCTGTAAGAATAAAACAAGCCTATGTGTATGGGAAAATAAAATTTTAATATCATACCCTACATAACAAATATCACATACATGATTAATGGGAAATGTATTATCATTATATATGACATTATTCATAATTAAATCAATAGTTTAATCCATGAATGCTTAACATAGGAATACGATATGAAATTGGGGAATACACATCATCTTATAACATTGTGAACACGTATAAATCAAAAAATGTTTACTCATTAAGTTAAGGAAATGAAATTAGGTCCTTGAATAAACTTTTTAACATCAAACCTAGTCTATGCATAACATTTTTAATATGTAATCAAGTTCATTTAGATGAAACTACACCTTTGGCGCAGAACACACCACCATCCCCAGTGGAAACCATTATAGTAGTCAAGGCTCATTGAAAAGGCTATCTTAGTGAAATGGGTTTAGTCACCAAACCATATTAGTAGTTAGGGTTCACACCCAATACCATATTAGTAGTAAGTCTCACTCACATGACCATCTTAGTAGTCAATTTTTACTCTCATTACCATCTTACTGAACATAGTACCTTACTGAAATAGTTTCACTCCATGTTCCAACTATGTATATCTCAAGGTATTTAAATAATTACCCAATGAATTGGAAGTAAATAATGTTTCCACCCATCACATAATGTAATCATATATATTTATGGAACAATATAAAAAAACATCCAGAAAATCATGACCTATAAAAGATATGGGTTTCATAAACATCATATCATAATCATGAAATGAAAAAGATATCATAAAAATTTCATTATATTTTAACCAATGGAAAGTAGATAAGTTTATAATCAATTAATTATATAATAAAATAGGAAAATAAGATGATTTCATTATCATATAACCCATATAAGTGAAATAGGTTTCATAAAAAACTATTTATCTTAAAAATAAACCATTCAAAGAAAGAATAAGAACGATGTCCTTGAATCATATCCCCAATAAGGCATAAACAATATCAAAATATATCATTATCATATATAGAATTATTTTCAAATATCACTTGTATAATTTATTAAAGAACATAATCATTATTTTAATTTTTTTTTAAAAATAAAACATTTTTAAAATCCTATTATTTGAAATCCACTTTTAAATGTTATGATGTAATCTTTAAAAATAATTTAAAACATTTTGTGTGAAATAAATACATCATTATTTTATATAACATTTTTTAATAATGAAAACATTTTAAATCCTTTTACCTTTAAAATAAACATGAAAAATTATCAATTAATCTTTTAAAACAATTTTAAACACTTTTTTAAAACATAAAAGTCTTTGACAACCTATTTCTTTGAAAATAACCTTGAAAACATATAAATATTTTAAATCCGTTTTAAACACTTTTTAAAAAATAAAAATAACTTTAAAATAACTTTTCTTGAAAATCATATTAAAATACCATTTAAAAAAACTTTTTAAAATAATTTTAGAAAACATGGTTTTCAAAGAAAACATATTTCTGACATAAGAGATACATAAAGTCATATTTTCATAAAAACATTTTCTTAATTATATTAAGTACCAAAGAGTGAAAAAATGGTAAGATTACATGAATATTCCATGAATAAGTTTAGAATACTAAAATTCATGATATTTATTGAGATATTTACCAAAATATTTTATTAGTCGAACCATAATATAAAACAATCCTGATAAATGATGATATTAAAGCAACAATATATTACAAATTTTGGATCATTAAATCAAAATAAATGTGTAATAATAATAAATTATAGATAAAATATCATAAATATATTTATATTAATTATATATTATCTAAAAGGGGAAATATATACACCTTGTAAAATAATATAGGTTCATAATATAACATGTTTTGCAAAAAAAGAAAATTGAGGTAGAATTATCTTACCATTTTGGTAACTTTGAAGCCGTAACCGCATGAATGGTGGATCACAAAATATATAGGTAAATACACATAAATTTAAGTATAATAACCATATAATATATTCATGGTAATTATATACACCAAAACAATAAACGAGTAGTGAATATGGCATAAGTCTCATAGAAATAAAATGGAGACTAAAAATCCCCTTACTTTATGTCTTGACTCTCTTTGTACTTATTCAAAACAATTGTATAATAAATATAATTTTATTATAAATATATAAAATAACAATATTGATATATATAATACCATATATGATTCACTTATTACTTTATATTACCCATTTATTAATAACTTAATGTTAAATTTCTGTTTTGAGAAATAACTACTTAGTTTTTTATACATGTTTTGACTTATTATTCTTAGTCATCTTACATAAATTAAGATTTAATTATTTATAGAATTTATAAAATGATATAAATATCATAGAAATTAATTTTATATGTATTCATATTAATATATAATATTTAGTGTTTGGAAAATGAATACATTTTTTTGGAGACTGTAGGCCATACATATGCATGAACGCTATTTCCATTTTCTTGTTGTATTGAAAATAATAAAATTAATTGATATATATATATTAGAATTAAAGTTAAATTTTAATTTCATATATATAAAATATTTTTATTAAACTCATCCTTAATACATTCCCAGTGAAGCGTGAATTAATCGTATCGCTTTAAGGAGGCGGTAGTCCACATATCCACAAATGATGTTATCGTATTCCCAAAAATGGAAAAAATGATGTTATATATTATATAACAATTATACAATCATGAAAAATTAAAAATATAATATATAAAAAATATATCCCTCATTATTCCCAACCATGAAAGGTGGTAATGGAATAATAAATTTCATCAGTTAGCGAGACATTATTGCACTCTTACACACGATCGATGACTGTGTATCCCATCTGATGGAAGTGTGTTATTTTTTTTCATAATATTAAAATAAAAAAAATATGAGTATATTTAATACAATTATTTTATTATATATTCAAGATATAAAATTAATCTAAGGGGTGGATAAAGAACTGAACCAAAAGTTCTCATTGAAGAACGTTACTGCTTCTTCATGTAGATCCTTTTTTTTTACCAAAGACCTTAATTAATTTTATTTATTACACAAGTTATTATTATGTAATGATATTGTAGATGTTGAAGTTTATTTGGGTCATTTTTGGATGAGAAAAAAGGATTTATAAGTGTGAATATGTGAGGGGTGTGGGAGTGAGTGCCCTTTTAAAGTGGAGGGGGAGTGGATTCTTATAAATTTCCAAAATAAAACACTACTGGGTGGTCTCCCATAAAAATGTACGTAAAATAATGAAAATAATTACATAAAAAGGTTATATGGTTAAAATATATCCTTAAAATGATTTTTGGACATGTTTTTATGTCATTTGGCCTCTTTATATTCATTTTTAACCAGAATTAATGTTAATTTATTTTACTTTAATCACTATAAATAATTTTAATTATTTTGGATAATATTTTTGGTCAAAAAGAATGTATGAATTTATAGAAATTATTAATTATTATTATTAAAATATGGAATTAATTTTTATAAATTAAATAATAGAAGTGGCTGAAATTAATTTAAATATAATCTCAGGGAGGTTATGAGACAATAAGTTTTTAAAGATAAATTGTTCAAAAAATTGAAATGATTTCATATCCAGTTTCAATGTGAAATTTCTCACAATGACCTAAATTGGGATAATTGATGAAAAATTCAACTTATTATTCTTTAAAACCAATTAAAAATATAATTTAATTATATAAATAAATCAAACAAAATATTAGGTTTTAATTAAAATTTAATATATTTCACTATTAATAAAAAATTAAAAATTTGATAAAAATTTCCAAAAATTCACCCTATGATAATATATTATGTTTCTATTTCAAAAATAAATTTTATTTTTTTATTAAAATTTATTTTTAGAATAGGCGCACCATTAAAATTTGGTAAAACTTTATTTTAGAAAAATATATATTTTTTTCCTCAAAATTGGATTTATTATTATCTATTATATTATGAACAAAAAATATGAATGTTAATTATTTTATGAATAAAAAATATATATTGATTTATAATCATTAATCAATAGTGTTTTGATTAATTTATTAAAATATTTTTCTAGTAAAATATTTTCAATATTTTCAAAGGCTTTTATTTTTAATTATAGTTAATTGGTTACCAAATAATTCATCTTATATGCATTAATAAACAATATTTTTATAATTTAATAAATTATATTAATATTTTCCATTGAAATATATTGGTGAAAATTATAAATTTTTTTAATAATAATAATAATATTTTATCTTATTTCCGTAACATTCAGTCTTGTGTGTATCAAAAAATAGTAAAGGAACTCGACATGAAGTTTAACAAAAGACAAAAATAGTGATCCTTATACAAAAAATATAATCTAATTGTTTCTTATAGGTAAATAGTAAACTGTAATTGCATATAATGAATGCATAACTTGGGGTATCATAATATTAAATCCATCAATGAAATTAAATTTATTTGAAGAAAATTAATTCATAAAAACATAGGGTTTTAAATTAAAGATCCATGAGTTCGAATTGGATTTCATGATCGATAAATTATCAAATTATATTAATTGAGTGAGATACTAATGGAGATATCGTTCTTATTTTTGAAGATCTTGTTTGGGTAGATTCAATGTAGCAGCATTAAATGTGATGATTCATATTATTTTCTTTAATTAAATTAATGAAAAGTGTTGGAGGATGTAGTGGAACAATCTACATAAGTTTGTATTTGATTTTTATTTTATTTAGAATAGATTTATACAAATTGGGTAGGATCATAGTTGATCATAAATTGTATATATAATCGATAAATATGACATCCCTAGACTTGTTGTCACTTAACTATTAGGTGAGGATAAAACATTTGAAATTAGGAAAAAGGATTTATCTTATATGCATAATCCCATATGTTAATTGAGGAATATGGAAATGTTATTTATCTTATGTATACAATCTCTTAAGATAATTAGGAGATCTTAAGATAGTTATCTTATGTAGACTAGTCCATAAGATAATAAAAAATGTGTCGGATAATAATCTTACAAATACTAGCCCATAAGACAATTGAGGGCCTCAAGATAAATTTTTATTAAATGGGAAATATCATGTGGAGGGATTATCGTATAAAGAAAATACTATAAAGATGAAGGAATCCTGAGATGAGTTCTACATCATAAACTAGTAGGTCAGTTCAGAAAAGATGCATGAGGTCATGCATATAGAGATCTCAAATTAGTTTAAAGATAAATGTTTTTAGAGGATTTCAAATAAAGAAACACGTGATTTTTTGAGTGATTTAAATAAGTATATTTAAATGATAAAATAAATGAATATAAATTCAAAAATAAATTTTGGAAAATTAAATTAGAATATTTCACCATCTTTCAAAGATCAATGAGTTTCCAAATGTGAATGTAAAACAGTTATAATAAATAATATCATGTATAAATATATAGGAAAGTGATGTGGATGGTGTGAGAGAAAATATTGAGAGAAACATATTACACTATGAAAGAGTTTTCTGAAAATATGACAGAGTTCTATATCATAAAAATACAAAGAGATAAAGTTAGACACTATTAAGGAAACTTTTATCTTCTATAAACTTGAGTATTAATGAATCCAAGGAAGACCTAGACCACTCTGATTCTAGAAGGACTCTTGATAATAACACCACTATTAATGATCTTGAGGGAGTACATGAGGAAATGTGATCCTATAGACACATGGAGGCTGATCACACTTCCAAGTGAAATAGAAGAATCCATCGGGATGAGGTTGATCTTTCTAACTGTAGATCAACACCATTTAATCTGGGGAGTGATTAAGGGAATACCCAATCATGTTCACGAGGTAAAACAAGCCAAATACTATCATGGATGTGTAGATATCCCAATGGACTTTTTGTTGTAGGATGATTATTCATGATAATATTGAATCCCTGTTTGGGAGAATAAAAATATGGAATAGAGTTTTCCTTTCACTCGAAACATATAAATACCATATTCTACACTATTTATTTATTTATAAACACGAAGGTTAGAGATGGAGAATATTAACTTTATCAATATCTAAGGTATTCTTACATTCAATGGAAGGACTTATTATAGTAAGAGGAATTTGATTCTACCTTATCTCTTATAACTTTTCGTGGAATTAAGAGATACTATAATATTTGAGTTTGAACCTGTTATTTATGGTGAAGATTTGAATCAAGAAGACAATATGAACATGATGTTTTAGGAAAGGAATAAAATTCCATCATCATGTATCTATAATATAAGGTATATATAAAGGTTATGTGTTTCTAGATTTCTAAATAGATTTGAGACAAATTAAGAAGCATCAATGAAGGTAATTTAAATATCAGTGATTCCAAACATCATGTTTTGAGGAGCTAATTTAATAAAATTAAAATGGATGATGATAACAATATTGAAAAATATTAATCCCTAGTAAATGAAATTATGAACAACATCTAGGGGTTTATTGAGAATCTATAGGATTCTATAATTTAGAAAAAATGATGAATTTTCCAAATCCATTATATTAAAAAATGTAGCCTTAGAAGAAACAGAAGACTTAATATTTAATTATTTACACAACATGGTAACAAATTGTGTGATGATAAAAGATCCTACATTAAAAAATAATTAAAAATATGAAATGGATTTTGAAGATATGATAAAATGAAATATTAGAGAAAAAGAGGCTATAAAATATGTAGGCTTAGATGCAGAGGAACAAAAAGAATTTACCCATATTGTTTTTATTTTATTAAAGAGATTAATTAATATTAAATTAAAGGAAATGGTAAGAATATACCTATATGATATAATCATAATTATTTTGGCCAAATTGAAAAGTATTTCTCAATTAATAAGGTTGAAGAATACAAATCAAAAGAGGATATGAAGAATACATTAAAAAGAGAGGAAGTAGATTAATAGAAAAAAGACGATTAATTATGAGAAAAAATTAGAAACATGACTCTTCTAGTGTCTTAGGTAATAAATTATCCCTCTTTTCTCATCTGGAAAAAGGACTTCATTCATCAAGTAGTGATGATTATTGAAACTAAAGGGTAGTAATTGAGGTGAAGTTAAAATAAAAATTATAATTTTATGGGACTGACATAATACCTCAAAGAAGAAGATTTAGAAGGAGAAATAAAATGTGGATACTGAGAATAAAGATTAAGAGGAGAAGGAATTGACATGATTTGATTGGATTGGTAATCCGAAGATTAGAGAAGCTAAATTAGAAAATATTATCATAGATATCAAGGCATAACTGGTTGAAAAGGAAGAAAAACTAGCTAAGAAACAATATACATTTGTCAAAGTATAAAATGAGTTGAACAAGTCCAAAGATTTCATCACAAAGGATATGTAGTTAAATGTATAATATCCTCAAACTAATGATAATAATGGTTCACATTAATGAGGTAAATCTTCACTCAATCAGTTTCAAAAGAAACCTTTTTTATATAATAGTGTGGGTATAAATTTTTTTGAGGTTATTTGGGACATAAAAACTGATATAAAATCATCCATATCAATTTAATTGAATAAAATACAAAGGAGGACATAAAACCTAGGTATTGTGAGGATTAGTCTGTAATAGAATAGTATAATGGAAATTCATGGAATATTTCCTATCAAAATATGTGTTACAAATTTAGAGGTTATTGTTGGTTCTACAAAAGTTATGAAAACAAAAACTATTATTATATGCATAATATATATTTTTTAATATAATTGGAAAGGAACATGTGGGATCTCTAGTATGTATGTGAGGAAATACTTTAATAAAAAAATTTAGGGACTTTATCTACACCAAATCTATCTAAAAAAATATTTAGATATATATAATAAGTATGTGTGAGATGTGGACTGGAAGTTCAAAAGGATGGGGAGTGCATGGCTAGAGTACTAAGAGATACTCCCTATTCCGTGAAAGGTAAGAATATTTTAGAATCCAAATAAGACGATTCATGTGGGAATAATACTTTCAAAATGAAAAATGAGAATCATAAATAAATAGACCATTTTAAAAGAAAATTCATGTTACCATGGACATGAATGCATGAGTTAAGTAATATACTTGATAAATGATATATGAATTATATAGATAAAGGAAACCATGCATTGGAAGATATTGTAATTTACCCGAAGCTAAAAATAAATTTAGGTTTGAAATATTAAAGAAACTCAAGTGAAAAGTATGGTTAATTTGAGAAAGCTTCAAAATATTGAAGGAATTTATTACCATATAAAAATAATGAATAAATAAAAAAACATATTGAGGATTATAACCTGAGGAAAATTGATATGATTGTAATGAAGAAGTAACATAGGTTGAGAAAGAACTCTCAACGTAAATAATTTGACGAACTAAGAGGTCCCTCCATATTCCCAATTATTAATTTATATTTATGATAACTTATAAGGAATATAACAAGTTGTGTTGGAATTTCACTATGAGATAGAAAATATGGATGAATTCATTCAATGAAGTATAGGTATGAGTGTATCCCCTTAGGGAGAGAAAAAAATTAGAGATAAAGATTCCAATTTTCCATAAACTATATAAAATATGCTTAAAAAGCATGAAAATAATTCTTACAACCCTTAGTTATGTTAATATTAAAATCCCTTATTAATGGGGAGTATGTATTATTAATGGATAAGACAAACATGGTTTTTATAATTTTATCGATTTGCACTATTTTCTATGAATGTGTAGGTTATATTTCTTTTTATGCTAAATTTGGTAAGAACATATCATAAAATGATATTTTAATGATAATATCATGTGTATTGTTGGTTATGAACAATATTTAAAACCTTTTTTGAATCTATATAATTTCTACATTGGTTAATCCTATATATACTTAGAGTTTACTAGCGAAAAGATCTTTTCTAAAGAAAAAAATTGATTCCATGCTTCCCTCAAAAGTGGCTCATGTTTATTTTTGAAGGAATAGAAGTGGTTGTCTTGAAGAGGTGAGTATAATCTTATTAAATCTTTAAAATATTTTGTTAATAAAATGGATAAATAAGTACTCACAAATATCGATCTATATAAATTTTATTGGATATTGACAACAATTATAAGGTGGTGATTGTTATGGCCAATAGATTTTTCTTTCACTTTTTATCAATATATCAATACATGTTTGTTGATGAATAAGAAATTATGAAGATCCAAGTTTGTTTTATTTATTTTATTGAAAGGTTTGTTTCTTCATTCACCGTGAAGTTTTAGAGCTGATTCATTTTGGGGTGGATCAATGTGATCTGGGAGTATCAGGTGGTTAATTGAATTGGGATTTGTATCTTTTTGTGTTCAAATCAGAAAAAAAAATGAAAATGTTGAAACATGTTTTGGATCTTTTAATGTACTGGTTCAAAAAAATCAACAAAACTACCTACCAATAATGTTGTCAAGGCCGTGTACTAGGTCCTTAGTTTTTTTCTTTTGAAAAACAAAAATGGAGATGGCTTGGAAAAGCTATGGATCTTATGTAAGAATCCTATTGGAAATGGATTAATAAACTGATCCACAATATGATTGGACTGAATAATTGGGATAAACAATATAGATCTTATGTAAACATCATAGGCTTGGAAATTTTGTCTAAATTTTTTAAGAACACCATGAATGTGGCTAAATCGTCATACAAGCCATTTTAGCATCGGGAGCTTGGAAAAAACTAATTTCAATTCCTCATAACATCTTATATATTTACTAAAAAAAAGGGATGAATATATTGATAAATTAAGTGGTATCTTTGGATGTCAATAATTGATTCCTAACCTCTGTTAATTGAATCAACACCATTCCTTTATGATTTCTTCATTCCTAAATGATTTTGGATGAAATTTGGAAATCCCCTTAAAATGTTTAGTTTTTTAGGGATTGGACTTAGTTTATTCATTTATTAAGTAAATATTTTATTCTAGTTAATCTATTTAAGGCCTTAAATCATCCTTCATCACTAGTGATTCCATTTTTGGTTGATTTTGGGAAAGACTTTGGTGAGTCTCCTTATTTATATAAATTTACTCCCATCTTTCCCTTTCATTCATCAAAAAATGTTGTTTTGTATTTGGTGAGGATAAATTGTGTATTATAGATAGGTAATTATATAGTTATTGTTTTAATAAACTTATTGAGCATTTTTAGCATTCTATGGGGTCACAGTGACATTTTCTTGGTGGATTATGCTCTTATCACTGTCCAAGAGAGACAAATGTTTTTTATCCTCCTTCAAACCGACATGAATATTATCATTATTAATAATTTAAATAGAGTATTTTTTCTACATCTTTTATTATTATTCCTAGTTTATTTCCCTATAAACCTTTTTATTTTATGGGAACATAGTTCTAGGAGATATCAGAGAGTGAGCTTATTCCGATTGGTGTGAAAATGTGGTTTGAGAGATAATACCCCTGACAAACCTTGAGGTTGATGTTGAAAAAATTAAATTAGGAAGTTGTATTCCATTTGGTGTCTGGTATAAACATATTTCCTTTGAATGGTTTTTATGTTATCATGCTTTTATGACTATGCTTTATTTTGAGTTCATGTGGGTGTGTGCGTATCCCATGAGGCCCAATCATTATACTTATTTCTTTGACTATTCTAGTAGATTGTTTATTCCTTTTTTATGATGATCTAATAAATCGTCTATTTTTTAAATTTTATCATGATAATATTCAATGGTTTTACATGTATTCACTACACTGTTATCAGGGTGACTATTACTTGGGAGGTATTGTTTATGGAACTCAAAATAGGTGGCCAATCAGAACATAGTTATCCCTTAGAGGGTGAGTGAAAATGAATTGTGATAATGGGGATGATAGACCTAATCATATGGAAGGGATATAAAATTCCTCACATATATTTTTTGATTCATTAAATTCCCAGTTAATGCTAAATAACATGTTTACTTGAGGCATATTGGATGTTGAGTAGCACAATGTAACTCATTGAAATTTAATGAATTATTATTATTTTGAATAAATTAAAATTATTTGATGAAATTCATTAAATGATACGAAAAAATATTTTTAAAATATATTCAAAACTATGTTTTACTTATGTTACATAAAATACAAAGTTACTTTTATATCTTGTATTGCATGCAAGATTGAGTATTACCAAACTAGAATTTACTATTAATAAGATTATTAAAATATTTTTATAGTTTTCAGCTAGTCATTAGAATGAGAGTTATGTATAAATTTAACTAAATTAAAAAAAATATGGTTTATATATTTATATAAAATGAATTAATTGGTTACCAATTAATTATAATTGAATTTAGAACTATTTGAAAATAAATAAATTCCTTTTCTAAAAAACAATTTTTCAGATAAACAGACATGTTTTATCTTAATAAATTAAGCTCACCAATTTTGATGAATTATTTTAATGAAATGTATATTTTATATATTTAATAAACTATTAAAAATTCGTATAACGTTTTTTCAAGATAAGAGATAATAAAAAATCCAATTTTATATATAAAAAGATATATTTTTCTAAAAGGCAATTTTTCCATCTTTTAATGGAGCACTAATTTTAAAAGTAAATTTTGAAAAATTTATAAAATTTATTTGAAAACATAAACATTATTTTTTAATGACTAATGTCAAAATTATCTTAGAATGATTTTTTGGTATTTTTTTAAGAAGTTTCATTTTTTATGAATAGTGTAAAATACTGCATTTTAATTGAAAACTACATTTTAGTTTAATTTATTCATACAATTAAATTATTTTATACTTGGTTTAATGTATATTTGGATTAATGGTAGATTTATTTAAATAAGTTAGGTTATATTAATCAATTTAACATTGAAATTATATATGAAAACTTTTCAAACATTTTAGCTTTTTCCCTTTAAAAACATGTTGTCCCATATCATTTTCTAGATTAATTTTAAATTTATTTATACCACTTATTTGTTCAGAATTTTGGATAAAAATAATTTATAATTTACCTTAATTCAAAATTAATTTTTTACCATAATAATTAGAGAATATAGTTAAAATAAATCATCATTATTAAGAGAAAAACAAGTTTACTATGGGACTGAACTGTAAACTTAATGGGAAAATGTCCTAGACACATGTCCAAACCCCATTAGCTAGAAATATTTAGACCATATCCTATCTTTTATTAAAAATGGTTCATTATTTGGGGAACATTACGTATGTGATACCTCTCAATAGTGTTTACCTTTTGGTATTTACAAGAATTCAACTCATCCTCTATTATAAAAGGGCAATCATACCCCCTCACCTATACAAACATCTCAAGCCATTTGTCTCATCCAACCTCTATCAAAATCAACTACCAAATACCATCCCTTCATAAAATAAGCCTTACATTGGGAAAAAACAACCAAGTAAGTCCATTGGTGCAAACCAAAAGGATATACTTGGAGAAGAGGAGGATGGAATTAGAACGGTGAGAGTCAACACTTAAGGGAATGAGATTTCTAGTATCACTTTTATTTTTGTGAGACTTATACCATATTAATCCCTAATTTATTTTATGTGTTTTTTATATTACTATATGAAATTTTTTATCATGCAATTTATTTATTTCATGATATTATATGTTTCAATTGATGTTATTATTTCGTGGATCTCATGATTCAAAAGTGACTTAATTAGAAAGAGATTTGGGATGCACATTTTACTTGTGGGAAACACATGCCATATTAACAAAATTGTAATATCTTTGGTGAAGTATTTTAAGAACTTTTTCAATGTTTTAGGATTGTGTTCCATGTTTCCAAAGACACCAAACTATTATGGTCCACAAACATCCGTTCATGTACTATAATGAATATTCATAGAAATGATGTAACATCCTTGTATGATAATACTAGTTAACTATACAATATCACTCAATACATAGTAGATTTCAGGAACATGAAACATTGATTCCTAGTGAATTCCAAATATATTTTTCACTTCAAACTGAATAGAATTATTTAAAAGGTACCAGATCTTCTTAATCCAGCCCCTTGTGTGTTTCTGAAGCCCATGGAGCTCGGAGGAGGCCTAGATCAGGGATGAAGGTGTTGTACTATAAATGTCTAGAAGATTAAAGAATACATGACATGTAAATGGGTTTCATATCATGTAAGTTCAATTAATGTCTTGTCTAGATAGTTTCATAGGGTGATTCAAGGTGTGTAAATAACTGGGATTTAATAATAAGAGGAAATCTATTTCTCAGTGATATTTGAAACCCAAAATTTACAAAACATGTAAGTGTTACACACCATGTAAATTTTCATTTGTAGCATGCTTATAAAAGGCTGAAGTTCTTGGGTTTTCTCCAAATCCAACCACCAATGGTGCTCCCTCTTCATTTCTAGGTGACTAGTGGACCTCATTCAAAGTGTTTTTGAATCCTATCAATAGGGATTGATCCTCGACATTCATCTTCACTAATTTTGATAAAAGGTTCATTCTGAAAATGTTTTCTAGAGGTTTCTCCCAGATAGGTATTGTTTCCTCCTATTTCTTCTCTCCATGATATGGTAACTTGATATTCATTGTTCTAATGTGGTTTCCTTGATTCAATTGGTGCGTTTGTTGCATGAAATGTTTGGGAGACTGTAGTTTCCTCATAGGAGAGGTGATAAAATATCTGTAATGTTGGTTTGTTATCATGTGAAGAACTTTGACACCTTTAAGGTTGGTAATTATTTTATTCTCCATTTATCTACTTGTAATAATAAATTTTTCATGGTTTAACTCTTTTGTTGAAAATGAAATTTACCTAACATTTATCGAATTGGAGTAATAAATAATTAGTTATGGATCACATGTTGATTATTTATACTATTAATGTGGGATACTTGTTGTTTTTCATGATAGTGTGATATCTATGCTATGATTTGTTGACATGTTATTATGCTTGGAGTTTCATGTTGAAATTGGTATGGTTTATATTCAATCAGAATTATTTCCTTAATTAATATAAATATCACTTATTTCATTCTTAATTTATGAGAGTGATGTTTTTAATGGGTTCTATGTGTGATGTATGTGTTTAATACCATATAAAAAAATTATAATAAGCTAAAATCTATTGATAAAAGTTTAGTTCATTATAGAATAATCTTTTTAGACCATCTCTAAAGATAATTTAGAGCTCATAAGATAATTATCTTATGAAAACCCTACCATAATATATCTAATGACCATAAGATAAATTTATCTTACATAAGAAACATACTATAGAGGATTTATCTGACATGAAATTATATTATGGAGGTAAAAAAAACTAGAAATTATTTCTATATCATATACATGTATGTCTATATGGAAAAGATATATGAGACCACGGATGGAGAGATATCAAATTAGTTTAAAGTTGTTAATTATTTATAGGATTTAAAAGATTTAAATAACTGAATTTTTAGGCAAATTAAATGAGCACATCTAAAACGAAGTTTGAAGGAATAATTATTTCAAAATATGTTTAACTATAATTAAGGGGAGGATCACACCTTCTACTAAATATCAAGGATTTTAAAAATATTGATAGAAACTAAGTATAAGTTTTTTTTACAATATATATGTAAGAGAAGAAGTTAGTGTGAGAGTGATGATTCAATGAAATTCAATACATTATATGAGATAGTTCAAAGACTTTAATAAACTTCTGTATCAAGATATATAAGAAGACAAAGCCAAGAACCATAAAAAAAGATGGAGATATGTCATGCACCTAAGTATTCACAACAATAATGAAGATATAAATCACTCTTGATTTGGATGGAGTATCCATACCTATACTATTAAAAAAGTTCTCAAGGGAGTGTATGGTCAAACATGATCCTGTAGTCTTGTGTATGGAGAACATACATGCATGTGGTGTAGAATAAATTAAAGAGAATAAGTAGATCTTTCCAATTTTGGATCAAAACCATTGAAGTGGAGAAGAAGTGATTGGGGGAAAGGCTGATTGAGATTGAGGTGTATGACAATCCAAAGGTTGTATTAGATGTTTAATGATTTTAGTGAATGGTATTTTATAATATGATGATCGAGAAATGTATAGTATCTATGTTGGTGTTAATAACCATCATGATATGGATTATACCTTTCAACTAAACCTTCTAACTACTATGTGATACTCTATTTATTTATTACTACACACAAAGTTGTTGATATGAGAAAGCCTTGATTGGATCATGAACTTTAATAGGTTCAAGTAGTTTGGTTAAAAGGGTAATAAATCATAAAATAAAAGAGATAACTAAGTCACTTATCTCCCTATTAGTGATCCAAAAAATTTGTGACTATGTATATTAAAGGTAATTAAAAGAGATTATTGATTTAGAAGAGAGAAATTATGACCTCAAGTAGTGTGATCATTACTTTTCAAGCCTATTAATCAGAGTTTTCGAGGGAGGAAACATCACTAAGAGTCACACATGAAAAATCCTTTGAAGATATTCAATAATTGATGCTCAAGAAAAATCACATATCAGATAAGTTCAAGTTAGTAGATATCACCATTATATAAATGTTAGCAGAACCAACCCATTAAAGTTCCACCATCACACACCTCACCATTATTTATTATAATTGTGTGATAATTGGTTTTGTATGTCACCCAAAATTGTATAAAAGTGTGAATTTTATTGTTAAAAATTAAATAGTAGTTACTTAAATCCAATTTTCATTATTAATATATAATTCAGATGAATATAATATGAACATGATAAATACAAGTTTTGAACACAATGATACAAAATTGTATTCTTGGGAGATATATGATTACAATTAATTTTTTTTGATAAATAAATTTTTTCCTTTAAAGTTTCTTGTAATAGACTATTAATTTGATAATAAATGATTATATAATTTTATAAAGTAAATTTTAATTTTTATAAAGGTTAGAAAGTTGAATATATGATAAAAATAATATTTTACAGTAACTATGAAATTTTATTTAAAATTTAAATATCTTATATGTGGAAGATTATTTTGATAAAATAAATTTCATTTTTGAAATTATCACATTAAAATTTTCCAACAGTGTTTTTTTATAATTTTCTAAACCTGTCGGTTTTTTAGATAAAAAATAAATACGATATGAATATACAATAAGTATTATAAAATCATAATAACTTAAAATTAATGCAATAATAAATATAAATATATTTCTGGATCAAGATTAGTATCTGTCATTAAAATAATTTATTTTGAAGTGATAATGCCAATTTTACAAACCTATAGAGAATATTCAAAGAACTAATGTATATTTAAAGAGATTTTAAAATATTTATTTCTGAAAAGAAATACCCTCCACCTAAAAAATATTATTAATTAAATAATTTTGATAGTTAAGTTATTAAAATATTTAAAACAACCCCATGTTAGAAAAAATCATAATAAAAAAACAAGGGAAGTATATTTTTTTAATTTTTTTATTCACTTGATCTCTATGGCCTATGTATAGAAAATAATAACTAAATACCAATCTTTTGAAATAAATAACTGCCCATTGTCTCATTCATATCCTCTCGTAATAATTTTTACAAAACATTTCCCTTATTTTCTCTCTCTATATCCATTATAATGTGTTTTTATTGTTCCATGAATCTCTTCTAAAGCTTTAGTAATCCACATTTCATATAATGGATTCCCTTTATCTTTTAATTTTTTTGAAGGAAATCCTTATACTATATAATTGATTTTAAATTAATAATGTTATCATGTTTCTATAATCATTACTTCACTAGAAATGTTAGTCCCTTATAATTAGATACTTCTATTTTATCTTCCTAACTCCATTATCCAAACCACTTTATATAATTGTTATGCTATAAAAATAAATCTTTTATTTTCCATGATGTACTTTTAAATTATGAATACCCAACACAATTTTAATTGAAGTTTATTCTTATATATGTAATTATATCTCATTGATAATTTATTTCAAAATAATAAACCCAAATTTATTTCTCATGGTTTTAAAAGAATGAAAATTCAATGTCTTTAAGGACTTGAGAAATCAATAACTTCTATATGAAAAATGTTCATTATTTCCCATGAGTTAAATATGAAATGATTTTTTATGATAATTTATATATTTATGGAATAAATTAATATATATTGATAAATGGTTAACCATTTTAGAGATATAATTCATTTGGTAATGAATTAATATATAGAGGGAGAAAAATATGATTCTTTAGCGAATACCCTAAGTAATATTTTTAATTACACATTAGTGATAGAACTTTGTGATATGCATAGTAATGTATCATTTTTATTTTATATCTTATCTTTCATGAAATATATCATGAGAATATTATTATCATATCTTCTTATTCCACATTTTTTTACCCATGATGATTTATCATGTTCTATATCTTTTATTAATCCCTTAATAGGATTTATTCTTGAAATTTTAAATTGAGGTATGTCCCCATGAAATCATTTACTATGAGACTACCAAAGAAAAAATAATAAAATATTATATTAGGATGATTAAATAATAGTTATGTTTTTGTTTTTCTTTACACAATTCAGGTATCAGAATACTATTTTCCATGAAACTAAACATGAAAATATCTATAGAAGATATGAATGTATAGTTTTGTTAAGTAATTATGTTATAAATAATGTATTAAAAAGGATGGTAAATATAAATTTGTAGAATAATAAATTTAAATGGGAATTAAGAAGAAGGAATAAGGATGAAAATGGTCATAATGAGAGAAAAACATTGAAAGACAATAAAAGGAAAGATTAATAATAATAATTTTTATGTAATCATGGAGCTGTATATAGTAATTATAAAAGTGAAAATATGTAAGAAAACTCAAAGGTTTATGGTCCAAAAACATTCATATCAAAATCTAATAATACCAAAGATACCATGTGTAAAAAATAATAAGGTTTTTTCAAGTATTAATAATGAAGTGATGAGGAGATGGTTAAAGAGGTCCAATTAATAATTGTTCTTTTTTCATAATGGGAAATATAAATATTTAGAGGGAATATAAATTCATAAAATATAAGAATAATTCAATGAGGAAATATATTAATGAATCTAAATTTTAATAAATTATTATGTTAAAAATTTAGTTTACATAAAATATCATAGATATCAATTCTATCTATAAATATATGGGTAAAAATCTAGAGATTACCACAAAAAATCTAATTGAAAAAATAGTGAGGTAAAATCTCTTGATGTAAAGTTGGATAATACAGAAAACACTTTGATAGGTAGTCACTGTATATTTTAGAAATTTTTCCATAAAATTAGATAAATATTAAAATCACTGAAAAAGTTTTCTAATGGTACTAATAAACTAGAACTAATATTTTGAAACGAAATAATACAATAAAAATGGCAGCATCAAGGAAAAAGATAATAATAATATTGCGACGTCACCTAAGAAGGAAAAATCACTCATTTATAAAATCAATATAGGTTTTAAAATTTTCAAAATAAATTTGTTATAGGGGAATTTGAACAATGAAGACATTATCATAGGAAAAAATCAAGGTAATAGAGAAATATTATAATAATGAGAAGATATAAAAAAGAAAGTATAATTTAATGAAGGGTAAAGTCCAACAAGAATAATTTTAAGAATATACATATTATCAAAGAATATTTCAATTTTAATGATTATATTAGTGTTCTAGAGTCTCTTGAAACCAAGAATATATATGCATGTATAATATCTAACCCCCTCAATAAAAGAGAGACTATGAATATAGGGTGATCCCACATGATGTTCCTAGGCTATATCCATGAAAATATATAAATGAAAAGGTACCATTATATAATACATTTGATTCAATTGAGGCAACTTATGGGAGGTGTGATAAACCCATACCAACCGCCAAAAATTGTGTCATAGTGATACTATTGAAACTAAGGTAAAAATATAAATTCAAATATGTTAAGAAGAGGAATAAAAATATACTTTTATAGTGTTTTAGGTTTCTTATAAAGCTAAAAAAGTATAAAATATTTAGATAATGGATACTGGTTACTAATAAAACATGACCACAAATAAGAATGTATTGGTATATATTAAAATATTTTATAGAGGATATGCTATATTTTTCATCGATAGATCAATAAAATTTGAAGGATTAGGATTCATCAAAATTTGGTAGAAGAAATATAGGGATATTCTCTTTATCACTAGGTCAAGGAAAAATCTCTTGAGCATTTCACCACATTTTGATAATGGGAATAAAGAGACTTTTTTGGAAGTATGGATGTGTTTTAATGAAGTATAATGATAATAGAATCATGATGGGGGGAAACATGTGGAAATATATTATAAATTTAAAGTGGTCAAAATAGTTTCTGTATGAGTCGGGAGAAGGAAAATAAATTATAAAATAAAAGGCTTGGTTGGGAGAAAGAACAAGGCTAAGTTAACCAATCTAGGTTCTATGATGAATCTAAAAAATTGACATATTGAAAGGATCAACACTCGTGATACATGTTAAATGGAAGATTAGGGAATAATAACCACTTAAAGGTGGAGACCAAGTCAAGAAAACCTTTTAGGATTATATATTTTAATGTGTGTAGTCCAAGTTTCTTGAATTCAACAAATAAAGTAATTAATTCTTGATATTTTTTATGATTTTACCCGTATAAATCATGTCTATTTTATATCAATAAAATCAAAAAAATTAGAAGTTTAAAAACTTTTAGAGAAATTATATAAAAAAATTAGGATGTATTATAAAAATAGTTTATCCTAATAATTTTTTTATAAATAATAATAAAGATTTTGAAGTATAGTATAAGAGTCATGGAATTATTCATTGGTTTTGTGCTACCTACTTGAATAAAAAATGGAATTACTTAGTTTTTAAATCTATATTTGGTAGAAATTATAAGAACTATGTTTCTAGATCATGATACCATGATGTATTTGTGTTTTCAAGATAAATCTTCAAGTTTATATATAACTAATTGATTCTAAAATTAACCAAATTAATTCAACACACCATATGAGTTTGGGTTTGAAATTATTCTTAACTTTTAGAAATTAAAAGTATCAACAACCCTTGTCTAATTAATATTAAAGGAAAACATTTGTGAATGTTCTATTAGAGATATGATGAAGTTATATTTATTTGATACACATCTAGAGGGAGGAGTTACCAATGTTATAAGAAATATAAAAAAATCACTGATATTTTTCATGTGGTTATGTTAGATAATAGAAATACTTCACAAACCTCACTACCTTTAAATGTTGAATTTGATTATTCCATTGGGGAAAAATTTAGATAGAAAGGGAATAGTTTGAATTTACAAGTATGTTTCATCGAAATGGATATGAGATGGCACAAATACAAGAGGGGGTGAATTGTATATTTAAAAAAAATCTATTAATGCCTTAAGGTTATTAGTTTACTATAACTAAAATAATTCACAAATCTTCTTATAAAATATAACAAATGATCATATTGACTCTCAGTCCTATGATATAATATGATACCATAGGTTATGAAACAAGTGCATTCATATTAAATACAAATGTCAGAGTAATACAAATTATAAATTATTTTACCATATAGAATATATAATCAATAATAAAAATATAATTTTTAATTAAAACAATTACAAAAGAATACAAATATAAATAATAGATAAAAGGATCCACTTTCTATTACAATAAGTAGTGTAAAATTAAAAGGTATTATAATTATTTTATCCCAAATAAAAGGGTATCCTTTTATCAAGGATAATAGGTCAGTCTTAACAACACTGGTTAGAGCTCGATACAATGAACAGAACTTCTACCTTTCTATCCCCATAAGCCCTCTATTTTACAGGTAATTGATACCTATATATTTCAAACACTTTAAATCCCTCGATACGATGATCGGTCGCACCATCTACCTATCCCTAGCATCCCTAAAAATTATTAGCTGATCAAATGAACAAGAAGATACAAAGTACTTATTGTAATATAAAAACTAAGAATATTCCATTCACATTTTCTTATTTCAAGGCTTTCCTACGAATCAAGATAGAAGTCACACACTCTCTCTCTAGAAATTGAAAGTAGGCGAAGATGTTAAAAGTCTTTTTATCTGCTTCAAATGAACTCATATTTATAGGCCTCAGGTTCTAACAGTTATATTTTCTTCAATGATCATTTTTCCTCAGAAAACTAGGAGGAACTTGGGCACCTATAATTATAATGATCATATTGAAACAGAAAACACGACATCATTTTTATTAGTTTATAAATAACCCCTTGACATTGTTTTTTTTTAAAATAAATGATATATGAAAATTATAAAATGATTATAACTGATATAGAAAATGTGTTTCGAATAATGAATAAAATCATGCATGTGATAAATGTAAAATATTTTTATGATTAATATTACAGAGTGAAATGTTTTGATATGATGCAAAGTATATAAGATGAACAATGTGAGTAATATGAACATAGTTAGTACGAAAAAAATAAATATGATAAAGAGAGTCAGTATGATAGAAAAAGCATGTACGATAGTTACATAATCCGTATTCAAAGAATGCACTTTATTTGAGAAATGATTATAAAGAGATTAGTGATTTCCAAAAAAAACATAAAATACAATAGAACAATTTTTTACTTAAAAATATACCCCTTATTGGAAATCACAAAACACAATGTAAAACTAGAAAGTAATACTTATCTCCCCTGAGTTATGCAAATTCTTCTTAATGAATAAATGAATAAAATTAAATCCCCCTTAGTTATATACCTTCCTAGGGAATATATTTGTATATATTTTCCTTGATTTATATTAATTACATTTGAGATTAAAATTAACCCCCTTTGTAAAAATTTACTCCCTCTTTTATAAAACAATTTCCCCATTGTGATTTACAAAAAGAAATGGCATAAAAGTAAAAACAAAACCTTAGAATTAACAAAGTAGATTTTTAAAAAAACACAAGAGGATTCTAAATTATATAGCGATGAAAAATCTTCAATGAAAGGAGAAACAATGTTCACATAATTTGAGTACTATGTAGATGATGAGACCACCTTGAAGATAGTATACAAAGAGTTCAAAACTAAAGGATTGTAAGGAGTTACAACCATATTGGCTATCTTTCACTGGTCGAACCAAAAAGTGTTGAAGACGAATTACATCATGGAGATTGGATAGAATAAAATGAATATTGGAAAAATAAAATTGAGAAAAATGAAACTTGGTAATTAGTTTCATGTCCCAATAATAAAAATGTGATAGAGAAAAAATTGGTTTTTCGGAAAAAAAACTGAATGTTGAAAGAGATGTTTCATAGAATAAATATTACCTTTTGTGTAATTAACACTTTGAAATTATGTTTATTTATTTTTGTGAGAATTTATCTATTATTACAATATTAGAAAAATATGAATCTTTATTTTAATTTATTCTCAGTTGAATTACATATTTTCCAAAAGTGTGTGAAGTAAACATTTCTAAATTAAAAACTCAAGGAAGAATAATAAATCTAACAACCTGAAGGGTTTATCCTTTATGGTGATAATTTTTATATTTTAACATAAATAATGCATTTTATGTACAAGAAAAGGACTCCGGGCATAATATCCCAAGAAAGAAACCCGTTTAAAAAAGCATTAATTTCAATAAAAGAAATATTGGATTCAAATATAAATGTAAATTTTAGTACCTCAAAACCATAAACCAATTATGATTTAAAATACTACCAGTTCAACAGAAATTATGTTTTTTGGATAAAATAATTTTTAGATACATTTTCCCAGTGATGGTGTATTATTTTAGTATCCAGATAATAACATTAGAGAACATACTTTATTTCATTCAATGGCTTAAATTTATCATTTGGTTGTGCATCAATCTATGTTAACCTCATATAATTCACCTGGATAAGGATACTCAAGATGATTATTTATGTAAAAAAAACTCTTTAAGTATTTTATGGTTCATAAGTATTTAAATCATCCATTAAATGTTTTTTAAAACCAAAATGGTTAGCATATAATATCCAATAAATCATAATTAAACTCAAAAAAATAATTCTAATGTTCAACTTATCCCATCCCAACCTTAATAAATCTTCAAAATACTTTTTTCCCAATTCCCTACCTAAAATCATATCTAAATTTCCAAAATAAATCTTTACATCAGATTCCCCAAATAATGTAATGTATCTCTTATTTTCACATAAAAAATACTTGATCACCTTTAAATCCATAATGAAAACACTTATTCTTCCAAATAATTAAATAATTACTGTTGAAGTACAAACATTATGTGTATCTTGAATTTTATAAACATAGAACCTTTGATGTAATAATTCTTCAATCCAAATAAAAAATAACCTTAATCATTCCACTTCACTCTTAAATAATTAAAAACTTTTCAACATCCTTTTCCTTAATACCCCATTAATCTCATTTTTTGAATCTTGTTAATTATAAGCTGTATAACCATTACTTGTATAACCTTTCTTAATATAAGTATCATCAAAAAATAGAATAAGAATGTGAAAAATAGTAATAATAGTGATATAGTCCTGAAAAATCATTTATAGGATCTTTAAATGATAACATCTTCTTCTTCAATCTATATGTCAATAGGATTAATTATTTTTCTCCATTACCAAATCTAATGGATATTATCCAAATATTAGACTTATACTAAAAGTCATTCATAATGTTATGTTTTCAAATCAATGTTTTCTATATATCCAACATTCAATGTTGTTTATACACTTCCTATGATTTCAACTATATTTCCCTGACCCGAAATGCCCTAATCCAGTGCATTATTTTAATAAATTGTAATGACTACTAGGAATCATGTCCTAAAGGACTGGTCAGGTTAGTAGTCCTAGAAAATAGATTACATAATAAAAATTTACATTACAATTCAAAACATAATATGAAACATAGATAAATCTTTTAGAACACCATTATTCTCCTACCTTAACCCTACTTATTAGTCATAAAACACATCTTGGCATCCTAGTAAAATAAAGTATAACAAAGTGGTTAGGTTAGATGCTCCCCAAGGTTAAACAACACAAAAAAAGCTTTTATAAATAAGAACAAACTTTCAAGGAAAGGTATAAAACTAAAACACAATCCTTTTAAAAATAATATTCAGTATAATATGGCACAAATAAATAAAATAATTCCATTTAAATTTTCACATGGATATTCTACTAGTCGAATAATTGCATGTAATATAAATAATTAATCTCATAATGAGGGTTTTAATAATACTGGACATTTCAAACATACAATTGAGGCTTCATGAAAAGAATCTAATATTGTCAGGGATTTATTCTAAGATTATAATACTATCAAGGAATCATTCTAAGAATACAATACTTTCAAGGATTCATGCTAATAATATAAAAAATGGGTAAGGACTTATCCAAAACCATATTTATTTTGTTTTGTGAAACCTACTGATGAATCGAGGGGATATATAAGCTCCCACCCATTACCTAATAAGTCCAATAAAATTCTCCTATAGAAATGGGGAAACATAAAAAAAAATATTTCATATTAAAACTAGTATACAAAATATGAATACGTTAACCATAAACCAACAATGGTATATAAATAGCACATCCAAAATAAAATTGATCTTAAACCATTTAATAAAATTTGACAATATGTATCATAAGAGATCAACATCAATTAATTTTGTGATCCAATAAACGATGATGACATAGATGAAAATACTATAAAAAAATAACTAAAAATATCTTTAAAAAAATATATATTTTTCTTTGAAATAATTTATTCCAAAGTCAGACACATATAAAAGAAGAAATTTAGAAAGTGATTTTTAAATCAGACTGTCCCATAATACATGGAAAATTTTGATATAAATTCAAAAATTAACATCTTAAAATATTCATTTCCTAGTAAATAAATCCATAAAACCCATTTGGAAAATGATGGACATTAATGATAAATATTTAGAAGAATAAATATTTAAAAAATTTTAAAAAATGTTTCAGATAAAGAGTACCTTACATAAAATTTTAAAAATAATCCTTTTGAAATTAATTTTTCTTTACAATCGTTTATATACATATAAATAAATATGTATGATATTATCCGGAATAATGAAATGGATAAAGGATTAATTATTTAAACATTAAAATATCCTCATACCACTTTGAACATTTAAATAATAAGCCCAATATCTTCAAATGAATCCTTAAATACCAATAATATAAATTTATTCATGATATCAAATATAATAGGTAAATTACATACCCCACACACTAGAAATAAGTGGTGAAAATAACTTACATCTCTCGAAACTTAAAAAGTGGGACATTATTTCCTTACAAAGATGGTATCATTAAAGAGAGGATAATTAAATGAAATAATTATGTGTAAGAAATATAAATCCATCCAATATAAGTTGATATTATATATAAAAAAATTAGGGGTCATTCACACTTATTTGTGAATGAACATAACCAATGACAAAGATGTCTAACTCATTGAATGGAATTGAGTTACGATCTCCCTAACCTTAGGTATGATACTCTCCATACATTTTCAAAACTCATGTATAAGGGTATTAATAATATTAATAACTTCTAACAAAATCATTATTAAATTTAGGGTATCATATTATATTCATTTATGACTTTATATTACCCATTTATTAAAAAATTTCAAATTAAAGCAACATTTCGGGTAATAATCACTTTGTTTATTATATGTGTTTTGACTCATTATTATTTATATAATTACATATATAATGATTTAAATAATTAAATAATTTATAAAATTAATTTTATGTCATATATATTCAGTATATAAATATAAATAAATAAATATATATTTATATAATAGAGAGTGAATCTCATCGCGTCGTGGAGACGATAAGCTGTGTGTACACACGAGGGATGATAAAATTATTTTAATAGTTAAATGGTGTATAATTGGATGGTAAAATAGTTATAAATAATCATTTTAATGTCATATTCATTATTTATACCAAATTTATCCACCATTTTACTAGTCTAAATAATGTATATATGAAAAACATTTTACACCATGGTGTGGAGACAGTAAGTTGTACGTACGCACAAATGGTGATATTATTTTTCATAGGATGTGTAAAAGTAGGAATATAGTTATCACATAAACATAAAAATATCTCGAAATATATTATATACTGCAGTTATTAATTTATTAGGGTAACAACTTAGGAAAATGATTTATAAAAAGAAAATAACTTTGAAATAGTAGTTAAAACAATGACATCTTCTTTGAGTGTCTCTTTTTTATTTGTACAAAAAGAATCATTAGGTTGGATTTCATCCAAAATTATGTTTTCTAAGATGAAGTTAGGGAAGTTGGAAAAAGAAATGGGAAGGGGTTAGCTGAGCCAAATGGATTTATAGGTTTTTATAAAAGGGAATGAGAGGTTCCCATTTATAATAGAGGAGAGGGGAACTTTAAGAAACTCTTAAATTATTAAAATAAAAAAAATATAATTTTCAATTAAAAATGTATCAAAAGTGAGTTTATTGGAGGATAAGATAATTATAGTTCAAAAAACACTCAACCAAATAATTTTAGACATGTATATCTAACAAAATTAACCTTATCTTTAGAAACTAACACTTAGGTAAAAATCATAACTTTTACTGTGACAACTTGTCTTTTTACACTATAGGGTTAATATAGTTACTATAAAATGACAAAAAATCCCAATTAGATAATTTATGAAATATTTAATACTATAGAAGTTATTTTTCTAGAACATATATTTTTATGAACATTATAACACTTAATAAAATATTTTTTATCTTAAAGTGTCATTTATGTCAATTTTGATGCTATTCAATATTTTAATTTTAAAAAATATCAATAAAATAAAATAACTTTGAAATAATAATTCCAACATATCACTAACATGTCTGTGTTACCAATGAAATTATTTCATGTCATTAATTACGTATAATTATATTTATTTTAATATTATTTATATAATTTAGTTGATTCTTCCTTTAAAAAATAAATTATTGCCTTATGATTATGTCACTAATTAATTTAATTATTTAATGTCTAAAAATTATAAATAAATTATAATAATGTATATAAATATTTTATCTTTCTAAATACTATTTATAGTCAACCATATCACTTATATAACTTCATATTAATACTATATAGTTATTAGAAATCAAATATGACATTTTGATTGTTCTTTAAATAAAATATAAAAATGGCCTAATATAACAGAAGTGGCTTAAAAAGGATCATGTTTTCATCCTAAGGTTTATTTGGGTCAAAAAAAACTTATAAAATAAAATCAAAACAAGTTTTAAGGTAATTTTATATTATTATAATTTCTTTACCTTTAATTAACCAATTTACCTTTAACTATGGTATATAAAATTCGAAAGTTACTATTCACAAAAAAATAATTTGAACATATTAGAAAAAATATTTCATACTAATTAAAACCATGTATTCCAATTTTTTAATATTCAATTAACATAAGTGGTAAAATTACATTTAATGAAAATTCCACAAAACATGGTAAGAAGGCGGGTAAAAGAGACATTCAAAAGTATTAAAAAAATTATATCTAATTATATTATAAGAATTATTAAAATAAAACATATTTAATAAATATTTTTATTATTTATCATCTTTGACTTTAAAATAAAGTTAAATTTAAATAATTATTTAAATGAAAAAGTTGGGCTTAAAACAAAAATGCAGTAATTCCACTATTTATAAAAAATTAACCCTTTTCATAAAAATACAAAAAATCCACCCTAAGATAATTTTGATATACTAAATTGGAAAATGATATATATTTTACCAATATAAATTTCTATGATTTTCTAAAATTAATTTTATTACAGTTCACAAAAGGTTATAAAAAGTAGTTCATTTAAGAAAATAGTATTTATAATCATATAAGAATTTTCCCAAAACATATACATTTCATTATTCATATGTTTTATTTATGAGAAAACATTATAAATAATGTTTAAAAATTATTTATTACTATTAATATCATTATATTTAAGGAATAAATTATCAATATATAATTTAAATAATTAGAATACTAATGTTTTGTTTCGCAGAAACTCAATCATGAACATAACTCAAGCCAAGTCAGTGTTGTGTTCAATATAAGCTATATACTTTCTTTAAAAAGATAATTTAATATAAAATATTGGGGTGTTATATAAGTTATTATAAAATAATATTATATATATATATAAGTATATGGGGGTATTGACTATACAAGTACACTAAGAAATTGTTTTGAAACAATGAGTTAATATACCATTTGATCCTAGAGAGTTATTAGGAGGGTTTGACTAATATTTTAGGAGAATAAAAGGGTTAAAAAAATATCCAAATTCCAGAGGCATCTGTGATAATGGAATAATATATTGATCAACTGGTTGAAAATTTTAATCATTTATTATAATAAAGAGTTTATGGATATATCCCATATCCTTTCATTTATCTTATTGACAACAAAATAGAAATGTGGGTAGAAAAATCAGAAAAATTACCGACAATTGACTAAACACTTGATAATAATAGTCAGTGAACTATTAATTTCTTCCTTATTCTATGTTGTTTTGGTATAACAAATTATGTTATCATCATATAATCATATTTATTTACACAATAACTAATTGTCCATGAGAAAAAGTATTTTTAGAGCTGGTATTTTTTGTTATCCACCGGTTAATTACCATATCAATGGTGGTTTAATCTCTCTTGGGGACTAACAACCATGACTAAAAAAGGGAAAGGGAAGGGAATACTAGGGAAGAAAATAATATCGGAAGATAATCATAATATCTTAGTTGAACGAATCAATATACGTTTTTGGATAATATTTAAAAGAGAAACTTGAAGTGAAGAGAAACCAAGGGGATAATGTTTAGAGGTTTCTATAAAAAATAATAATGAAAAATAGAATATTATTTATTTAAAAGAAATTAATAAAAAATATATTTTTTTCTTTAAAAGAGATGGAAGGTTATAATAACAGTACACTAACCATGAATACAATTCCAGAATCAATTATTTTTCATGAATGGGTCACGTGAATTATTAGGGCAACCTTCCACATTATCTATAAATTTTTAAATTTTATTAAATAGTAATTTATTACATTATATAATTCAAAATATAATGTAATAAAATGATAAAATAATTACCATAATGCGACTTCATGAGTTTCATAATATTTCCTTCATTTTATATAATGTTTGAATTTAATATTAATGGATCTTAGGGAAAATAGTTTTAGTGATTATTTTTATTGTGGTTTGAAAAGTGTTGACCTAACTAAATACCATAATTAATGATTGAAATGAATTTTATGATTGAAATGTTTTTAAAAATAAGATACATGGTTAAAACTGAGTAAATAAACTCATATTTTGATGAAATTATTGGAAAAATATTGAATAAATTCATAAAATTCTCAAAAATGAAAAAATAATTTATTTGCAATATTTTCTTATAATAAAGACCATAATTTATTTTATAGCTTTTAATTTTTTAAAATAAATGCGTATAATGGTTATAATTGAGAATTTAAAAATGGATTATTATGAAATTATTTTAATATGACCATCAATTAATTTTTGACATGAAGAGATAAATATAAAACTAATCTAACATGTAGCATGGTCATGATGATTGAAAAATTATTTTTTATTTAAAAGTTTTAAAAAATGTTCTAAATAGTAAAAGCTATGAAAGAAATATTAAATTATCATGAATCTCAATAGATTATAGTCCATGATTCTTTTGGCATGTTTGAATGCATGAAGAATTAGTATAACATATTTTATAGTAAAAATGAATTAAAATGAATATTTAGAAATAAATTTATTTAAATATAATTAAAATGGAACGAATTTAGAAAAAAAATTAATATTTTTTAAATAAAAGGGAAATTATAAATGATTAATTTATAAAATACATTAATGATTTAATGTTTATTTAAGGTGAAGTGTGTTCAAAATGAATGAAAATTATTTTTTAGATTTTTTAAAACCATGTGATTTAATAAATGTTGATAAAATTATCATATATTGTAGTGTATCTCTTAGGTAATTATCATTAATTAATTTGTGAAATTTTATAATGATAAACTTGTCAATATACTATGTGATGTGGTCAGAATGACTAAAAATGTGTTTTTATATAAAATTGTATAAAAAATGAAGCAATAAAACCCATAAAACCACCTTGGATATCATTTTATTCTAATAATATAGAATTTGATTAATTTAAAATATATATAAATTAACGACACATCAATCTGACATGACATGTTGAAATAATGATTGAAAATGATTTTATATAATTAAATGTGTTTAATAATGAATGTTATACCAATAAGGTATATAGTGTAGTCAAAATGATTATAAATAAAATTTTTTATGGAAAATTATTTGAAAAACTGTAATATTAAAAAATATGAAATGATAGTGGGCTATTTTGAAATTACCAAAAATGATTATTGATTAACATTTTACATTTTACAATGAATTTCATGTTAATCTATCATTTCATGTAATCAAAAAAGTTTAACAAGTTATTTTAATTTAAATGTTTTTTCTAAAGTTATAATCATGCATGAAATGGTATATATTTTGGGGAATTTTTTAGGTTACAATGAAAATATATTAAAAAAATATTTTCTTAATTTATGACAAGTTGAAATTAATGACTTGTCAATTTTTCACGAATTATTATTGGAATGGACAATAAATTGGTTTTGAAATATAAATATATTTGGAAATAAGTGAAATGGATAAAATTAGTAAAATGATTTCAAATTTTCTCAAAATTATATGATACTGATATTTAAATAACTTATGACATATAATAATTAATAAAATAACGATATGATGTTTGGTGTATTCAAATTAAAAAAATCCATTTTGAATTTAAGTGTTTAATGTAAAGTGATATAGTAAAAATGGGAAAAAACCTTTGATTTTCCATAAATTTATAGGGAAAATATTTATTTTGTAATAATATAGGTTTCATCAAAGAATGTTTTTCCCTTAACATTGAAATTTTCACTAATTTTAGTTTCATTAGATTTAGTGACACTTATTTTTATTTAATTGAGTATTCTAGTGGTATAGTTGATCACCATAAGATGTTTTGTAAGAAAATATTGGGTTTGGATAAAAAAAGGTAAAATTATAATGATATCCACAATATAGTGTTTGATTGCGAAATATGAATTTTCATTGAATATACAATTAGGATTTTTACCTAGGAATGATAATTTAGGAATTTTCTAACACCATTTGGATTTTTTATCATATAAGAAAGAGTATTTTAAATAAATAATATCTATATATTTTATTTATTATTTAAGCAATAATCTTATATATGTTAATATGTAACTAAATTATCATGGTAAAATTTGACCTAAATGATTTTTTGAATGGTGTTAGTTACTAAAAGTAGAGAATTCATCAGATTTCAAGGACTCTATAGAGAAATATATATGATTATTTGATACCACACTATTTTATAATATTATCATAGGTCTTATTATCCAATATTATATCCCCACTTATATATTTCATATCTTACCATACAATTATTTGATTATATAGATTCAATAATTATAAATGTAATGCAATTTAAATAGTATCTGAGTTATAGATCTATGTTATTCTAAGAGAGTATTTAGATTATATCAAACTTCACTATAATATTTAAATATTTCCACATACAATTAATGATAAATGAATCATTTACTTGTATTCTACATCATAATAGAATTATAATGATATAATGTATATGAAAATCCAAACTACCTTCTTTACAGTGACATTTGCCTTGAAATATTGGTGTAAATAGACAGAATAAGACACTAGTTAATATGTAACGTAAGTTGTTTTTTGTTCTGTTTTGAGATTCAACAATAAATTGTGAGGTTTGAATATTATATGTGTTTTTTATTATGTTCAAAGTTTCTATTAGAACTTTAATGGATTTATTTATGGTTGGAAGGAAGAATATATATAGTTTTAAACTAAACAGGTCACTGAGTTTCTTGTATATACTCACTGGGTACCTGATGGATTATCCATAGTAGAAGATGTCCCAAATAGACAATTGTGTACCTATTATCCTTTAATAGAGTACCTATAATCATGTATATTGTTTATTAATTTTGTTTTAATTATTTAATTAGATTAAATTAAAAACATAACTCACTCCCTCACCCTAAGTCTAGTCCAGTCAAACCATGGGAAGAATGATGCCCTCCCTCCCTTATCATATCCCATTTCCTCACTTCTATATCACTCATTTCACATCTTATCAATGATCCATCAAAATATATGGATATTATTTAGTGAGTCTCTTATTCCAAATAAAATTTAGTGGTATTTAATTTATTTTTTCATTGTGTTGTCCAAAATCCTTATTTTGGTGGATTTTAATTTCCTCATTGGTTTTATGAATTTGAAGTTGAATCAACTGAGGATTGTTAATAATTACTCCTTATCATTTCAATGAGAGGTTTTTTATTGAATTTTATTTTATTTATTATCATTTAAATGTAAGTAATGAGGGAGATGTTGGGTATGTTTACGTCTATGATCTAGGTTCTATACAATATGGCCTATAGTGATTTATCAAGGGTGAGTAGTGTACCTTAAGGAAAAAACTGACATGAAATTTATATATTATCTTCAATTAAGTGGTCTCATCCAATATACATGTCAAGGTATTAGATAACACTATAAATTGAATTAAAACTAACAAGTGTGTTCAATTATGAGGTGGGTTTTTATATTTTGTAGATCCTAATAGATTTGTGCTCAAGGAATTATATTATAATATAAAAAATGAATTTGGGTAATGGATTGAGATAGAATGAATATCTATTATTATGATATTCTAATTAATCATGTAACCTTATTTTTAATAAATAAAATTGTATAAAGAGTTTCATGTGATTGATTTTACAAAATATATGACCCTAGCATGTGTGGGTAAAATATAAATTACTAAGTAAGCAGTTTTCTAATGAATTTTTAGAAATGAAAATTGTAAGGTATTATGGAAAATGAATTAATCAAATAGAAAAAATTCCTTGATAATAGTAGAATACACTTCACTACGATAGTTATGAACCGTAAGTGTTCTTATGTATTGAATTACTGGGATTTTATATTGATGGGGGGTTTATAGATAATGGAAAATTGTGTTTTAATGATTTTTCTTTATTTGTAGAATAATTTTTACAATAATAGAGTAATTAAATTACATATACTTGGGATAGACCTTGAGTCCCCATGTAGTTAAATTTAAATATAAGGTGACCCATTATATTGTATTAGATCATTATGCTATGTGAATAATGACATAAAGTAGTTTTGAATAAGTTGGAAATTAATTTATTAATTTAAACCTAGTTTTTTAATTTATTCCCCTTAGAAGTATACTTAATGGAATCATGGTTTGTAGTATTTTGATTATTTTTTAAATATATATATATCTCATTTATGTGTTTATTTTTTTAGTGAATCATGTTACATTCCATTACTTTCAATGTATATCTATCAGGGTAATGTTTTTGTTTCACTTGTTTATCATGAGATATATATATATATATTGTTTTTCTGTTTTATTGAATGCTTTTATATTCTAGGATATATAGATACTACCTTTTAATATTGGTGAAATTTATATGATTTAATCTGTACATGTTTAATCCTATGATATATATGCCTTGTATATACATGATTTAGGAAATATGGCTTGTAAGTGACTATGATAATGTGTGGTTTTGAGTGTTCATTACACTATATATGGTTTTGATTATAGAATTACCTATTATATCTATGATATATCAATCAGTATTGAGTATACCATGTTTTCAGGTCCTTGATGTCATGAAAACGTTTGGCACGGGCACTAAAACGTCCTATTATATTATATATATTGATATAATTTATGAAAACCCATAATTTAATAAACATTAATTCTTTATTTATTATGTAAAGATACAATTAATAAAACCCAAAAATAATAATGAGACCAATATTATTTATTTAATTATTTAAAAATAATAATAACTAGAAAAATAAATACAACAGTATTATTTAGAAACACTATAACTTGTGATTATATTCTATGGATATTCAAAAACACTATGGGATAACTCGGGGATGTACATAAGAAAGGGGTGAGAAATAAAGAATAGTAATAGAATAATCAAATAATAATTTTATGAATATATTATATTTGAGTTGGTAGGAATATTAATGATACATAAAAGGAGTGAAAATCATAATCTTGATCAACGAGGAATGATAGAATATGATAACGTAAAGGCAACACGGGAATGTGAAAACAACATAAAACAAGGCATCAGAAACATATTTAATGGATAATGTCCAAGGAATAATAACACAATGTTCCTAGTATAACCTCCCTTTCACTATACATGGCATATTATGAGGTAATAACATTACCAAATGCATAAGAGGGCCCAAAAATTTTAGGCCCTCCCTTTGCTTTTATAGCATGTACCTACATATGTGTGCCATATTGATCATAAAAAATAAGGATGTATTTCATCAATTTTAGCCCCATTATTTATGTAGTTTTGGTTATATATATGGAAATACACAATAAATTAAGGATACATTTAACTATGTGAATTTATTTGAGTGGAAATGAAAATGGGTCTTCATAAAAAAATGCTTGACATGAGAAATCCTATGATCATTTCAAAAGCTTAATGGGGGTACATAAATATTTCTAGATGGGTTAAATGAGAGTGAATGGGGACTATAATCACATTAAAATCATATCTACAATATTAGGGATGTGTAAAAAAATATTACATCATGAAAAATTGGAAAACTAAAAGACTTATTTAATGAAGGCTATTGAATAAAGTGAAGAAAGAAATAATCCATTACCTTGAGAGGGTTCTTCTAAAAAACTGGTAATAACTACTTAATATCTTTTGAGGAACCTTGGTAGGGATATATAGAGGTAAGAGAAGAGAAAATTCATGATCAAAGGGTTTCTAATGAAGAGTAATTGCAGGTTGGGTGGGATTATTTAGCAAAAGAGAGAGTAATTCCATATTAATATATAGACATATGATTTGGAATTTATATAATAAATTAATACAATCCATACACCATACCATAGTTTTTACCATTTTTATTACAAATAGTGGCGTATTTCATTACTTTATTGTGTCCATAAAGAAAACTATTGAAATAAAACCATTTGTGATGTGGAATTGAGTCATGATTATAAATAATTGACATTAAATCCTTAAGGTATAATATATGATTTTGAGGATTTGTTATGTTTTTATAAAATAAATCACAAAAATTAAAAAAATTATTTTAAAGGGGAAACATAATTTTAGTCATGGATACAATTTATACTATTTATTATATCACTTTTGTGATTTTAAGATTTCATAATACATACTAACAATTAATTTCGTATTTAATTTTTACCGTAAAATTTTAATATCTCATTAGATTATGAAAAATTCACAATTGGATGACTTCAAAAATAAATATCATTTTACCAAAATAATTCTATAAATATTATAATTCACATTTTTAAAATATCCAAATTATTGAAAACTAAAGGGTTTTTTTAAAAGAAAAATTTTCTATCCCATATAGAAATAACATTTGACATCATAAAAATATATTATAATTTATATTTAATATATATTATTTACTAAGAATATTTAAATAAAATATCATTTATTTAAAAAAATCATGAATTTGTAAAAAAGTGTGCCTTGATTGTAATGATATATTTCTGAAAAATCTAATTTGTGTTTCATTGTATCAAAAAATAATCTTTATCAAACTATTTATTTCATTATTTAAAATTTAATTATAAAAGGAAATTAATTTAATTATTTATTTAATAATTTCACACTCTTAGGGTCTAGATACATATCCATTTGTTACCCTTCTGAATGGCCTGAGGGTAATTAGTGTGATTGTGATATTTTTTAGGGGGTATAGTGAACACGGTTTGGGATGTGATCTTGGTGATCTTGAACTTCTCTTGAAAATAGTTTATCATGTGATTTTGTTATTTTATCCAAGAATGGTCTTGGTCAGGGGAAAATCACCATGATTTTAGCTTTCTCATAATATATGATAAATTTTATTTATAGGGTATAATCCTACTAGTTGAGGCCATCACTCATTATTTAATTTTTAATTGGACTTTATCATAATCCTTAATATACCAATCTTAATGGTCACTGTAAAAAATTATATTATCAATGATAATGATTTTTACGAGTCCTTTAAATTTTAAAGGATAAATAATGGCCCTAAATAAGCAAATTAGTGCATGTGTTTTCTATAGATAAATTACTTAATAATGCATTTATTCCTTCAAAAATGGTAATTTATTTTATAAATAATCAACTCGTTAAATTATTCCCCCTTTCATAAATTTTTCTTTGAAATTTTCATTTCATAAATTAAAAAATATAAGGGAAATTATATTTCATTAACTATTTTAGTTCCAAAGTTACTTCCTAAAACATATTGTCAGACAAATGCACTTTGACCAAGTGATTTGTCTTTTTTCATAGAACATTGATTCCTTGATTTAATATCTCCACCAATTTCTCCTCACATAAAATATTATTCTCTAATGGTACCACCTATGGATTTATTACAAGTGAGGGGTTTTTTATGTACTTCCTCAAGAGGGTTGTATGGAACACATCATGTACTTTAGATAGTTTATGTGATTGTTCTTTTTTATTGTGAACCTATATAACATGACCAAGGTTCTCAATGGGTTTTATGTATCTTGGACAATGCATTTTCCTCTTCCCAAACCTCATAAATTTTTTCCTTGGTGATATAAAAATTGGAATTTTATCTCCAAACTAAAACTCTAGGTCTACATAAATTTTCTATCAACTCTATAAATATTTCATTTGATGCTGAATGGTTTTAACATTCTCTATAATCTCTTGGAAAATATCTAGTCCAACTAGATTCCTCTATCCAACTTTTTTCTATCTTGTTATATTCTGATACATTTTCCCATGCATATCCACAGAAGGTTCCATTTCAATGCTAGAATGAATTTTTTTTATATAAGATCTACACTAGGGGAAGGTTCTAATCTCAATATCCTCAAAAATCCATTAAACATGATCTCAAAACATCCTTACGATTTTGAATTGTTCTTTCATTCTACTCATCCATCTAAGGGGTATAAACTGTACCGATGCTTAGTTATGTATCCAATGATTGATGCAGGCTTCTCACAAACCTTGAGGCAAACCTCAGTTATTGGTAAGATACAATTGAGAGTGGTAATCCTTGTAGTCTTGAAAATTCAATTATGTATATCTAGGAGTGTTGTTAAAGATATAAAAAATCATTAATAGATATGAAATGTGTTGACATGGTAAAGTTATTAACTACCACCTAGATAGAATTATTTCATCTAGGTGTCCAAGAGAGTCCTACGATTAAATACATGATTGTGTTTTCTCATTTTTATACTAATATTGGTAATGGTACATTATATCCTTTAAATTCTATTGTTCATCCATTACTTGTTGGAAAACCAAGTAAAAAGATTCAAATTCTTCAATCCCCCTTTTCATGTCATCATACTAGATGTTTTTCTTCATCTTTCTTTACATATTAGTGATTCTTGGATGAATAAATAAGGATGAGATATGAACATCATATAGATGTTCCCTTCTCCAATTTGGATTTTTATGGGATTCATAAACCATTTCCAAAAATATTAACTCTATCTTTAGCAATGTTGAACTCGAGAATATTCACGAACTTTTTCTATAACACATCATAATCATATTATAACACTTTATCATCTAAAAAATTTATTCTTATATAGTTATTTGGGAAAGGTGGGATAAATATGATTATATTATTCCAATGTAAATAATTTTTATATTCAAGAATATTGGATCCCTTTCAATCTGTATCACACATATGGTAAGATTATCATTTCAACTCAGGGTGTTTTCAACTTTGTTCACATTCTTGGGATGGTAATGGATCAAAAAATCATAATCCTTTATTATCTTTAACCACCTTCGTTGGTTCATATTATTCTCCTTTTATATAAATGTATATGTGATGCTTTTATGTTCCATATATATGTCATAATTTTCTATTAATTGGTAAGGTTTCAATAACTTTAATGAGAAAATAACTTTATTCAATTCATGATAATGTTCTGGGTAGTTTTTCTACTTGATCATTAATTTATGGAGGGAATAGGTTACCACTTTTTAATCTTTAATGAGTATATAACCCAATCCCTTTTTAGATTCATCTATGTAGATAAAAAATCCTCACTTGTTAATGGGTAATCTGAGTTTAGGTGTACTGATTAGACACTTCTTCAACCCTTTAACACCCTCTTCATATTTATCAGTATATAAAAATAAGACTCCCTTTGATCTAATCTTATTTAGTGTGCTTGAAAATCAGGAGAAGTCTCTCAAAAATCGATGATAGTACACAACTAATCCATGTAAACAATGTATTTCCTTCACAGATGTTGGTCTTAGAAACACTTCAATTAACTTAGTTTTTAAAGGATCTATCAATATCCCATCTTAAGTGATAGTATACATTAATAATGTTACTTTATACATCCAAAAATCTCATTTAATGTACTTTTAATACATCTTTTATTTTCACAAGGTCATCATTACAACATTCAAATTATCATATTGTCCATCATTTCATTTGGAGTAAATTAGAATATCATCTACGAATACTACCAAAAATTTCACAATGTAAACCATAAAGACTATATTCATTAATTACATTAAGATTTACAGAGCATTAGTGAGGCCAAATGTCCTAACTATGAACTCATAGTTCCCTTATCTGATAAGAAAATTATACTTGGGGATATCCTCCTTTATCCATATATATTAATAATATATTAACTGATGATCATCTAGAGAGGAGAACTAGGTTCCACAAAATAGATCGAACAAGTCATAAAACCATGGAAATGGATACCTGTTATTTAGTGTGATATTATTGAGTTCACTATAATTGATATAATAGTGAATTGATGCATCCATATTCTTGAAGAAGAGTATTGGTTCACCCCATAATGAGTCACTTAGGATTATAAAACATTTTTCTAGATTCTCCTATAGTTTATTCTTGAACACCGTAAGTAAAATAATGGAAATTAGATATAGAGTCTTAGATATTAAAAAATCCTTATGCATGAGCTGAATTGAGAACAAAACCTCATGGATAATAGGAATGACATTTAATAAATTAGGGAATACATCGATGAATTCCCTTACATTGGTCATCTCATCAAGAATGATCTTTTATTTAGTCTCAATAATTTGGGACATATATGATCTCATGCAAGGAAATAATATCCATTTTTTAGATGATGATACTAAAAAAATTAATCATCTTCATTTAACATGTATAAATAAAAGGATATTTAGTAATATATAGTGTGATTTAATTATATTGAAAAAAAATTCTTTATAAAATTAAATCCAATCCATAACTAGAATAGTATAAAATTCCACTAAAGGGAGTATCATAAGGTTCTTTTGGAAAAGCAGCACTTAAATTTGGATTAGAGAGTATTTAAATACTTAGGGTGGAAATTTTTTCCAATTTTTCATATTTTCTGATAGTTTTATTTCATGTTTTATAGTGGGGTTTAAATGTTTTTACTAAACTTGTGTGATATTAATGAACACATAAAACTATAAAAGAAAAGTGAACTCGATATTATTGAATGAAAAAATAGATTACTTATCACAATTTTATTTTCAAGATCAACCTCAATCGTTGGTATGGAATAAGATTTCCCTTTTTAATTATGCATTGGAGGTTGTTAGTGTCTGTTAAAATTGAAAACCTTAGGATTAGTGCATAGATTCAAATAGCTTACTTATTCCTTACTATTAAAACATTATACAATGACTTTAGGGTTGAAAACAACATTCCATTCTTCCATCACATCATTGGGTTTCTCCTATAGAAAATCACTAGATAGGTCCCCTTCCATGCTACACATAAATTATTTCATCATCTCCATCATTAAATTAATAATATGTATGTTCCTACACTTTTGACAAGTGGGATGGTGAAATTTCTTACACTAAGAGATCTATCTATCGTACTTCCAGAAATAAAATCTATTTTCATCTTATAATCTCCACAACCATGATATTAACCAATCTATTATTAAAATTCAAGACACATCAAACAATTTCAACATAGCTATCAAAGTCTCAAATAACCAATGCTTTTTAGGGACTTAGCTTTATCCCATGAAATAATTTATCAACATTAATTTTCAAAGAGATAAAAAAGATAGAGGTGTTTCATGTAAGCCATACAAAGATTACTTAAAACAACATATAGTATTTTTCATCCCTTTTCATGGGAATGAGAAAATACCTCTCCATTTTAAATCGTAAGGTGAGATGAAAATATTTTTCAAAAAATATTTTCTAGAATTCACTCAACTTTATCACTTATATATCCTCCTAAGATATAAAATATTTAACAAATTAACATCATCGATCATCTTCCCCTTCCATAAAATAAATAGTTAGCATGAACTTCACTTAATCACATCATTAAAATATGAAGAATACCCATTCAATGTAGTTGATCCATTTTTCCATGATTGAAGCATCATAATATCTACTGAAAGGTAGAGGCCTTTTCGCATTGATACCTCAATTGAAAATTTATATTTCCTAAAGGGATTCAAGAATTACTCCTAATTCATGTTCCAGTAAAAATTATGAGTTAACTAAGAAATTATTATGATGGATTTCCCAATTCCTTCTCTCATCAGGTTGGAAACTCTTTTGGACTGTCATCACATTGCCTCTCACATTGGTTGTTGACTCAGTTTCTCTAATTACAAGATATTAAATAAATCAATGGAAATTTAGGGTTGAGTATTTTTAATCTTTTAAAATAATAAAAGGGAAACCATAAATATTAAATGGATAACTAATAAATGATATATATTACATTACTTATGAATTTAAATGGATTAATATAAACTATACATGATCTATTTGTTAATGTAAAACCATGAGGGAATTTTTGTTCCCTTAGCTATTTGATCTAATGAGACTGAGAATTAATCAATTTATATCCCCAATGAGTAGTAAAATATTTTTATGTCATGTATCATTTTCATGTACCATGTTTTGACCATGTCCATTCATATTATACCTTTTCATGGTTATTACCTCTAGGTACAATAGTCGTAGATCCACATCATGTTTTTCTATCATTAAATGGATGTATTTGCTTATAAAAAAAATAATATATACTTTTACATATTTTGTCATTGTTGTATTTTGTTTATTATTATCTCTTAGGCTTTTGGTATAGTTTAATATACCCAATCACCAAAAATAAATTTAATTTCTTATTATTCCATCTATGAAAATGAATAATTTAGTACACTTAAATTGAAGATTTATTATATTAATAGTCACTTAAAATGACCATAAAAGTTCATGAGTCCAATTGTATTCGGGTAATTAGGAACATAACATAAAAAATATCAAAATAAATATACTATTATTATTTTAAAACTCCAAAACATTCACTTATATCCGAAAAAACATTTAAAACTGCATGGGATAACCTAGGGACATAAATAAAAAAGGGGTGAGTTATAAAGCCCCATAAGGGAATAATATAAAATAATATTATGAAATTAATAAATGTGAGTCAATAAGAATATAAACATGGTAAGTAGAGTAAATCATAATCATTAACAATGAGGCATGATATTACATGATAACATCAAGGTAAATTAGGAATGTAGAAACAACATTAAATGCAACGATAGAAATAGAAGTTATGGATAACTAGAAAGACAAAATTAAATTTTGTGATTATGATAACTTTCCATGAACCATAAAGAGAATTTATTGAGAAAAGAACATTACGCAATTAATTGAAGGGATATATAATTTCAGGCCCACCTGTCACTTTCATATCATGTACATGCCTAAGTGATCTGCATTGATCATACAACATAAGGATGTATTTAATCACTTTTAAAACCAGTATTTAATGAGTGTGGGTTACATACATTGAAATAACCAATAAATGAGTTATATGTACAACTATTTGAATACATTTTATTAGAAATGGGAATTCCAATTCATTAGAAAAATGTTAGGCATGGAATATCATGGAATGATTTCGGTAGTATAGTAGATGTATAAACCAATTAATATTAGGGTTAAATGAGTGAGAAAGGGGTCTATAATCACTTTTACATGATAAGGGAATTGATAGAGATGTTTGAAAACATATCCCAACAAAAAAATGAAAAAAAAGGAATAAATTAAATAAGGTGCTCTAATAAAGAGATGGAGAAGATCTCTTTCCTAGAGTGGGTTCTTTATAATGTTTGGGAGTTTCTTCCTAAGATCATGGTGGAACCTTGATAGGGAAATATAGTGGTAAGGGTATGGTAGATCAATGATACAAGTGTTCTGAGTGAATAAGTATGGGGTTTTTGTTCTTATATAGAGTATAATTGAGAGGAATTATTTATTAATTTCAAATAATAGGTTTTGGGCTCTATATAACTAATTAATCCAAAAAAGTAGCGATACCTTGGCTTATTCCCATGGTATCAGCAAAAGAGGGGGTTATTTCATTATTTTATATGTTCAAGATTTGTAATCATTAAAATAAAACCCTTTGTGATGTGGAAGTGAGTCATGTTTATAAAACATTTATTTTCAAACATTATAATATATATAAATATATATATTGTAGGATTCATTAATGGTTTATAAAATTAATAAAATAACTTCAACAAAAATATTTTTAAAGGTAAAACATAATTTTGGTCATGGATACTATTTATATTATTTATTATATCAATTTTTGGGATTTTATTTTGTCATAATACATAGAATTTTATTATAATCTATTTAATATTTACCCAAAATTCAACTATCTCAGAAAATTATGAACAATTAACCATTTGATAATTTCCAAATTTAGATTAAAAAAAATTAATTTGACTAAAATACTTTTCTATATTTTTTAATGTCCACTTTCAAATGAAAAAATAACAATTTATTGTAAAATATTGGTTTGATGACATCAACACTTTTTTACCCTTATTTAAATTACATTTGAATTCATAAAATTATATTATCATATAAATTCTATAAATATTATTTAATAATAATATTTTATCTAAAATATCATATAATTAAAAAATTACTTAACTCAACAAAAATAGTTTCTTGATTGAAATAATATATTTCCAAAAAATACAATTTGTGTTTTATCATATCAAAATCTAATTTTTATCCAAATAATTATTTGATAATTCATGATTTAATTATAAAAAGAAATAAATATAATAATTATTGTATACTAGTTTTCTTTATATAAAAATATCTTTGTTACACTAGATAATTCCCTATGGGTTAGATGTGTAATAGTGAGATTTAGTTGGGGTGCTTCAGTGAACATGTTTTGGGCTGTGATCATGATGAGCTTAATCTTATCTTATTTATAGTTTGTCTCAGGATTTAGTTGTGAAATATTATATTGGTTTTGGTTAAGTTAAAATCCTATTAATTCTATCTCCCTCATAAGACATGATATGATGGATTTATACGGTCCTACTGGTCATGGCCATCCCTCATTCTGTCTATGTCAATTAGACATTGTCATAACTTTAGAAATACTAAACATGATCATAACTATAAAATGAATATATTATTAGTGATTTTGATTTTTAATGGGTTTTTAATCAGATTTACGGTATAATGTTCTGAAATAACCAAATTAGCACATGTGTTTTGTACAACTACATTACATAATAATTCATTCATTCATTCAAAAGGGAATTTCATTTATAGAAGATCAGGTCATTACATAGTTATTTGTCATGTTGTTCCCTACTATATAGTATATATGTGGACATTACATGTTGATAGTGTCCATGGAATAACCTACCATCAAAAAATAAATGGTATTTTTTTGAATGGGCCTTGAAATGCCCCAACCATATTTTATGAAATAGGTTATTCATTGTGGAGAAGTCATTTCATGGTAGATATGATAATTCCTTGACTGAATGGTTATCCAATTATTTTAATAATATCCAATGTTGGATAGATTATTTTGTGTATATATATATATATATTTTAGAACAGATTACTTAATTATTGGTTTTAAGTATGGGTTGAGGTAGGTTTGAATCACACTATTAGAATAGGATTTGTTAGTAATAAAACACAATGATCTATTATGTTTGGACTGTTAATCTATTATATTCATAATTTATGTTTTTATTTAATACCAAGTATTACCATTAATTCACTCACATATGTAATAGATTTTTAGGGGCATCATTGATGTATTCCTGTTTAGTTTTTTATTCACATCGTGTATATACATATTCGTGTACATACAAATTTCACTACTGTAAAGTTCACCTATTCCAACAGTTTTAAACTATTGGAATAGCCTCTGAATCCATTGGGATAGGCTATCCCAATGGTTTCACAAACCGTTGGTATGCTGGCCATTTCAATATCCCTATACCAATGATTTCTAAAGAACTTTTGGTATATGCGGTGTGAAATTAATCTTCCCCAATGATTTAAGTAAAAACGTTGGTATATATGTTTACCAACGGTTCAAAAACCATTGGTATACATACCATACCAAAAATTTAAAAAACATTGGTATATATTCTATCCCAACAGTTTCATTAAAACCATTGGGATATATCCCGCATTTTGATACCAACGGTTCTGTGAACTGTTGACATATGTGGCTGAGGATATTAAATACCAACGGTTTTGTGAACCGTTAGTATATTCTATACTCCCCATCACAGCACAACACACATCAAAGCAGCAAATAAGCACCTGCAACTCTACTCCCCAGCAAACACAATACACATCAAAGAAGCAAACCTGCACCTGCAACTATACTCCCTAGAAAACATTAAAGCTAGGCTGGCCTATAAACCTGCATTTAGAAGTAAACCTACACCTCTAAACCTGTAAAACTTGCACTTATAACAGAATTCCAAATCACACTTTAGACCTATAAACCTACACCTGCGGTAAACCTGCACCTCTAATATTCTTCCAAAGCACCTGTAAACATGCACCATATTGCACCTCATATGGAAATAACTTCACATTATATGTTAGAAAAGTCACTAGGTTTTACCCATATTGGTTTAAAATATTCAAATTCTAAAAATGTTGGAGAAGATGTTAGAGAGCATAGAGATGCTCATAGTGGTTTTACCTTGGTAGAGGATGAGGTATCATGTAAGGGGGATCCCTCCTCTTGTTCCAAATTGCATGGACTATCATATCCAGTCTCATATGGAGATAGTGATGGTGATGAGAATAGTATTCCACCAAAGCATGGTGGACCTACTGTCTCATTTGAAGTTGGGACATATCGTAAGGGATCCTTAGTTAAGCAGATCAACCAAGCAGGTGATCTTTAGGATTTTCCCTTAGATGTACCTACAAAATCATAACCTGTAGAGATTTCTTTACCTAGTGTTGAGAGAGTTGTTTCCCCATTTACTTCATATTTTGTATCCATAATAAATTTATATTATTTTAGAGAATGTCTTATTTATTATTTTGGTATAATTTTGAGTTATTAGGAACCTCCTGTCACTCAGCTTAGTGAAGCTGATACTAGACACCTTTTCGAGATGGTTGTATATCCTATTTATCCCAAGATGAGTTTTCATATTTAGGATGTTATGATTTAAAATTTAAGGTTTGATAGTGAGATAGAAACCATTTGATCTGTTGTGGAGGAAATGAGGGCCTCCATTGTTTCCGGTCAAGATTCCTTGTGGAAGAGATTGGAGAAAGTTCCTATTATTGCATCTATATCTAGTTCTCCACCTCCCTCAGCTTTAGTTGATGCTAGTTCAATCTAGTCTATAGTCAAAGAGTATCTCCATGTTGTTATAGGTGATTTACATTCATCTCATCGGGATTAATTAAGGAAGATTATGTAGAATGGTTTTTGAAGGAATATGTTGACCAGTTGAAAGTGATAACAACTCTACTGAAGCTATTAATAGAGGAGAAGAAGGATTTATTTAGTAGTATGACAAGATCATGAAACATTATTAATGATTTTTCAATCTTATGAAGCCTTACTAATATGTATCCAAGAATCTAGTGGCTTCTCTAGAGGTGATTCTTGTGATATCCTTCACCTTTGATTCTTCTTCTGATCCTCTACCTCTTTAATTCTAGCATTTTGGTATGTCTTCAGTTGAAGCTGTCCATAATCTCCAACCTATTTTGACCTGAAAACTCCATACCTCTACATCTAAACCTTTAGCCTCTACCTTAGTTCCTCCTAATTATGGAAAGGGAAACCGCCCTACTGATCATCCCACCTGCACCCTACCCTACAGAACTCCCCTGGACATCCCTTGGACACCCTGTTATGAACCAACCCGGGTCAACCCTGAATCGATCACCCGAGCCGGTCCACGACATGACCCGAGAGGCATTCCCGATCCTCCTGGGATTGAAAAAAGTGCCAGGGCATCAATAGATTACAAGTGGGAATGATTTTTCCCAATAAAAATAAATAGAGCAGCAGAAAAGTAGAACAACACAAAGTAAATAAATGACCCTGAAAAAAAAAATAATGACCAAAAAATGCACTATCCTAGTCTCGACCAAAACTCCTCTTGACTCTGAGGGTCTCTCACCAATCCAAAACCAAATCTCTCCCAGGGAAAGCAAGCTAAAGTCGAACCTGCAACAGAAACTAAAAACAGGAAAACACTATAGGCATGAGTATTAAAACTCAGTAGGTAGGCCCAACTAATTATATTCCTAATGCACATACCATTAAATAAATAATTCACTAATTCCAGGTTTGAACTATATTATATAAAATATGGTTTTCCACACACACATTCATTTTTTTAAATGAATAATAGTCCATTTCCCTTTTTAATTTAAAAATAAGTTCAATGATTGAAGGGAATAAGTGAATTTCAATTTAAAACATTGATGTAAACAATTTAGAAATTTAAATTTCAGTTGTTAGTCAAAGGGGAAAATCACACACAACACTCACTAAGGGTAATGGTAAAGGTGGCACGCAGGGGCCATTCTACCAAAATATACCTCTCGATTGTCTGCCACATTCAAATAAACACGAAAAGAAACATTAGTCGAACCTAGGAGATTGTGAACAATCCAGAACGTACTATACATGGGACTCATCCTGAAGTCATGCCCTAACTTGATGACACCATAACAACCTAACGCTCGGTATAGCCCTACATGGACTAACTGAGGGGTCCAATCCTCATAGTAGAAAAAACTCAGTATTCCACTGCTATGGGGCTAGTAGCTAGTGCGTAATCTAAACTAGTGCAACAATCGTTCTCAGAAGATTCACTCACTATGCCAGGTTCCCTTGTCAACACATGCAATAAAAAGGGGGTGCGTCCATAATATAAATCAATCACTTATTAGGAACAAACATCACATACAGCTCACACAATAAACGTGCACCAAAGATCACACCTGAATGGGTTTTCCAAAATAATTTATTTTATTAAAGTGCCAAACGGGGCTTCACCAATTTTAAAGAAAAACATCTTTTCTTGAGAAAACCCAAAACACTTGTTCGGAAGAAATAATTTATCTTTAAGACTAGAAGTGCATTTGAAATTCCGTGAATTATATTTAAAGGCCAAATGGGTATTCATTCAATACTAGGTGTCCGCTCGTCAGGAAAATGTTTCAAGTGTACGGTATAAAATAAATGGCTATTTTCACACCAAATAACCATATAAAAATAAATTATATAATATTATTTCCAATTTATTAAAATTAATAAAAAATAAAGCGATTAATAAATTCTAAATCTAAAGGTAAGTGCAGTGGGGGACCTAACTCAATTTGAATCTTGAACACGGCGACGTGACACTCCTCACATAGGCGCGCAAGCACGCACAAGCCGAACATCGTAGTATTGTGGTTTTCCTCAGCAAGACGCTGCAACAACCACACAAACAACTAGAAACACATAAACATGGACTTAAAACAACCCCAATGACCAAACATTGCAAAAAGGACCAGCTCGGCATGTTTTCAAAACATAATTCACACCACACCAATAAATCAGAAAAATATGCCAAATTAACAATTTAGGCGAAACAAATAACCAAATAATTTTTTTATAATATCACATAATTTATTCTAAAAATAAATATACTCAAAACCAAAAGTAATTAATTATTATTAAATGAACTTAATTCATAGAAGAGTTAGATTACCTCTAAATTTGAATGGGAAGAGGTCGGTGTGGAATTCCCTCGATCAACGGAGCCGTGCAATAATCGGAATGCAAAGATGTGCACTGGCGGGTGCTGGCCGGACAACAGGTGCCATGCAGGGGCGCAACAGAGGGTGCAGATGAGTCGGACGGAAAATGGATGGCCTGAGGTGGACAATGGGCTTGGTAGGCTGGAAAAAGGAGGGTTACGACCTATTGCAAGGGAAAGGGTCATACAGACCATGCATGAAAGTGGACCAGTATGAGGTCGGTGAGCAGAGAAGGAGAAAGCCTAGGGAAAACTAGGGGTGGATGTTCTACGGGATGCCGACTGTAGGGCAGGTGCAGGAGTCAAAACAGAGAGGTGGAGAAGACTGCTGATGAGAGGTGGATCCGCTGCTAGGTTGGTGCAGCTCAGCCGGGAGGGGGTGCTGGAGCGGGGCACTGCAGTAGGTCGGAGGTGCTGGTTGGAGGCAGGTGGAAGAGAGGGTGTTGTCGTAGGGCAGTTAGGAAGAGGCTGTGCAGGTGGCTCCCTGTAGGTGGCGTGGGTCAGGAGAGCCACGGGTGGCTGTGCGGCGGTGCAGTGCGGCGGATGGAGAGAACCGGGGCGTTGTTTTCATGTCGGGTGAAGGTAGCAGGAGTGGCACCGCAACAGGGAAAAGGAAGGGAGGCAGAGCAGCTGTTGGGCATAGGGGCAGGGGGATATGACTGGGCGAGGTCCTATAGGGGGCGACGGGCCGAGGTGGCTGGGCGCGCGAACAACCTATATGGGAGGCCGAGGGAGGCGGAATAGCCTCTTGGGTGTACTAAGGGAGAACGGAGGACCAGGGGGCTACAGGGGGTTCACATGACTGGGTCAAGAAGGGGAAGGAGTAGTGCTATGTAGGGAAAAGGATGTGCTGCATGTAGGGTGACACGATGCAGGAGGGTCATCTGCAGCAAGGACCCAGGCATGATGCTACGGGAATAAGAAGAGGAAAAAAAGAAAAAGGAAATTGTGGGGGATAAACACGTGGAATAAAAAAGGGAAAGAAGAATAAATAAAATGAAAGAATAAAATAAATGTAAAAGTAAATAAATAATAAAATAATCATAATATTAATAAGGACAATCAGAATAATAATAATAATAATAACCTTAATTATAACAAAAATAATAATTAAAATTATTAACTACAACTGCAATAAAATACAAAAGTTAATCATTTTAATTTTTTTGAAGACCGGCGAATAGCGCTGTTGCATGGGTGAGGACACGCAGGGTCTCCAAAATGCGCTCTGCCCGGGCGCTCAGTGACGTCAACACAAAACTACACTATTTTTGACAAAACATAAAAATATTGTTTGGGATTCAACCCGAACCTCGACAAAATTTTTTTAAACCCAATAAAATAATAAAATAAAGATTACAGATAGGTCGGGGCGTGAAAATTCTCACCACCATAACTCTTCCCATCCCCGGGAAGCCACAACAAGACCTAGACCCAACAAGAAACTCCTTAAGTGTCATTCACCCCCCAAAAGTTTAAGCACCTCCAGTTGATCGACCCAAAGGAACACCAAACTCCCATGACATACAATTCATCCTCAAAACATGAACACTTTAAACACAACCCAAAAGAAAACTTGAGGCAAAACTATGAAACTGAAATGTGAGGCTCGAACGGACTCCCCACCAAAACAAAACAAGCCAAATTGAGTTCAATGGGACCCGCGATGGGTCTCCCCACCATTAGGACTGGCGAAACTAACTGAATTTGAAATTTTTTCATAAGGACCAGAAACCCCACCATTACAGTAGGGGAGGGAAGGGACTGAGCAAAAGAGCGTCGAAACTATCGTCATCGGCACCTCAATGATGTCACACCCTCAGAAGAACACAAACCATACCACATTAAGGATGAAGATTAAACCAAGGTCCTTCTTCACCGCTGGGGTTCACCTGACTACGCGCCAGCTTCACTCCGGGACCTATGGATGGAGCTATGATGATTGGAGCATCTCCTGCCTCACAGTCAGGCTTCAAAAAATCTCAATCATAACAAACGAACCAGAATTTTACCAAACATACATCCATTAGAACAAAGGTTTCAAAGAGGTTCATCCATAACCATTATTACAACTGAACGAAAAGAAACACCAGAATACGGTATAGGTGATGACTAATAAATCCATGAAACACTATAAAGAGAAACCCCCAAACTGATCTCCAAACACCATCCTACTCCTGTAGACGGGCTGAGGTGTCCGTCCACAAGCCAGGTCTGGCTTCAACACACTTCTTGAAAACACCTCAAGAGAAACATTGTAAGTGTCCTAGATGTGTACAAGTGTGGTAGGGTTTTGGAGCATTCAGGAACATTGGCCTCTTCTGCGCCCACTTACCGCACTGGTGACAGATCAAGACATTGTGTTGTGAGGAAGATGACTAAAGGTCTGAAGGCCTCTTGATTCCTCTACTAGTTCCACCACCATCATGTCGCTTCACATTCTTCTTATCGCTATCTTTTACACTAATTCCCAAATCCGTTGGGGGATTTGTCACCTCATGTCCTCCTGCTAACTCAGCTTCGACGAGGAAAGATATTCTCACGACATCCGAAAAGGTGATCACATTGAATTCTCCCACCTTCGACTGCATCTCAGGACGTAATCCAAGATCAAAATGCCGATCTTTCACGGGATCATTTACAACATACCTCGATTCATATGGAGCCAGGTCCAGGAAATGATGAAAGAATTCCAACACTTATCTGACACCTTGCTGGAGACTGCACAACTCCATTATCTTCCTCAACTTTCTCACTTGAGAGAAGAACTATTGGATGAATGAAGACTTGAATAACTGCTATGTGATATATTTCCGATGTTTATACTGAGACACAGACTTCCACCATTTCCAGGTTGGACCTTCAAGCATAAAGGTAGCCAACTTCACCTTTAAGAACTCAGGAAACCCAACGAAACTAAACATTCTCTAAATCTTTTACAACCACTCCTCCGCCTAAAGTGGATCTGGTTGTCCATAAATGAGAGGAGGGTTCAACATCTGGAACTCCAGAACATAGTCTATGGGCTAATCAAATGGAGGATCTGCTATGGGCGCACCACCCGAAGTTTCACCTTGGGCATCCATCAGACCGTCGTGGGGGTGAACACTAAGGAACAAGGAAACAAAGGACATAATCAAAACATGGTCATTGTCATTTAAAATTACAAAATAACACTTTTCACAACGATTTTTTTTAGTAATAAGGAAAATACAGACGATTCATGAGAGGGAAACTAGAAATGATGGGTGACTCGACCATAGGATTGGAGGCCATACGCCAGTCACACCACCATCACTGAGAGAAATCAAGGGTAAAGTATCCGGCTCCACATGGCTTTCCAGACCATGCGAGCTCATGGAGGTCACTTTCCCAACTCTCATTTCATTTCCCAATACTAAAAAAACCATAAGAATCAGAAGACATCGACAACCCAAACATCCCATAGTAACCCAAAGTTCGAAACAAGAAAGGGTTCATGATTTCCTTCTCGTCTGTATACCTCAAGTCCCAGCAATCATACTCTTTCTACTAGTACAACCCCAAATAACAATTGGTGATCTGAAAAACAAGGTCTGCTCAGGATCTGACCACCTTTGATACCATTTTGTCACGAACCAACCCGGGTCGACCCTGAATCGATCACCCGAGCTGGTCCGCGACATGACCCGAGAGGCATTCTCGATCCTCTCGGGCTGGCGAAAAGTGCCATGGCATCAATAAACAACAAGTGGGAATGATTTTTCCCAATAAAAAAACAGAGCAGTAGAAAAGTAGAACAACACAATGTAAAGAAATGACCCTGAAAATAAATAATGAACAACAAAACGTACTAACCTAGTATTGACTAAAACTCCTCGTGGCTTCGAGGGTTGATCACCAATCCAAAACAAACTCCCACCCACGACGAGAAAGCTCAAGTCGAACCTGCAACAAAAACCAAAAACAAGAAAACACTATAGGCATGAGTATTAAAATTCAGTTGGTAGGCCCAACTAATTTTATTCCCAATGCACATACCATTAAATAAAGAATTCACTAATTCCATGTTTAAACAAAATTATATAAAATATGGGTTTCCACACACACATTCATTTGATTAAAGAGAATAACAGTCCATTTCCCCTTTTAATTTAAAAACAAGTTAAATGATTTAAGGGAATAAGTGCATTGCATTTTAAAACATTGCGGTGAAAAAATTAGAAATTTAAATTTTAGTTGTTAGTAAAAGGGGAAAATCAAACACAACAGACACTAAGGGCAATGGAAAAGGTGGCACGCAGGGGCCATGCTACCAAACTAGAACTCTCGATCGTCTACCATATTCAAATAAACAGGAATGGAAACATGGGTCGAACCTAGGAGATCATGAACAATCCAGAACATACTATACATGTGACTCATCCTAAAGTCATTACCCAACTTGATGACGTCATAAATCCCTAATGCTCGGCATAGCCCTACATGGCCTAACCGAGGGGCCAAATCTCCATTGCAGCAATAACTCATTATTCCCCGGCCATGGGGCCACTAACCAGTGCATAATCTAAACTAGTGCAACAATCGTTCTCAGAAGATTCCCTCACTATGCCAGGTTCCAATGTCAACACATGCAATAAAAATTGGGTGAGTCAACAATATAAATCAATCAATCATGAGGAAAAAATATCATATACAGCTCACGCAATCAACACACACCAAACTTAACCCCTGAAGGGGTTTTCCAAAATTATTTATTTTATTAAAGTGCCAAACGGGCCTTCACCAATTTTAATGCAAAACATCATCTGTCGAGAAAATCCAAAACACATGTTCAGAAGAAATCATTTATCATTAAAACTAGATGTGAATTTGAAATTTCGTGAATTATGTTTAAAGTCCAAATGGGCATTCTTTCAATACTAGGTGTCCGCTTTTAAAGAAAATGTTTCAAGTGTTTGGTATAAAATAAACGGATCTTTTCACACAAAATATCCATATAAAAATTAATTATATTATATTATTTCCAATTTATTAAAATTAATAAAACACCAAGAAATTAATAAATTCTAAATATAAAGGTAAGTGAAGTGGGGTAACTACCTCAATTTGCAGTTTGAACACGATGACACGACACTCCTTGCATAGGTGCGTAGGCACGCACAAGCCGAAGATCATAGTATTGTGCTTTTCCTCAGCGACACATTGAAACAACCGCACAAACAAGTAAAAATACATAAAAATGGACTTAAAACAACCCCAATGATCAAACAGTGAAAAAAGGACCAACTCTACATGTTTTCAAAATGTAATTCACACCACACCAATAAATCCCAAAAATATGCCAAATTAACAATTTAGGAAAAAACAAATAACCAAATAAAATTTATCAATAATATTTCATAATTTATTCTAAAGATAAATATACTCAAAACCAAAAGTAATTAATTAATATTTAGTGAACTTAAGTCATAAAAGAGTTCGAGTACCTCTAAATTTGAAGGGGAAGAGGTCAGTGTGGAATGCGCTCGATCAGCGGAGTCACACAATAATCGGAAAGCAACGACGTGCACCGGCGGGGGATGGATGGACATCGAGTGCTAAGTAGGGGAACATAAGAGGGTGCGGATGAGCCGGACAGAAAAGGGACGGGCCGAGGCCGACAACGGGCTAGGAAGGCCGGAAAAAGGAGGGTTGTGACCAATTCCAAGGGAGAGGGGTGTGCAGGCACTGCAGGACAGTGGACCAGCAGGAGGCCGGTGAGCAAAGAAGGAGAAGGTCTAGGGAAAACTTGGGGTGGATGTTGTACAGGAAGCCGATAGTAGGGAAGGGAGTCAGGTCAAAATAGTGAGGTGGAGCAGGCTGCTGGTGAGGGGCGGAGCCACTGCTAGGTTGGTGCGGCTCAGCAGGGAGGGCATGCTGTAGCGGGGTGCTACAGTAGGTCGGAGGTGCTAGTGGAAGGCGGATAGAGGAGAGGGTGTTGTCACAGGGTAGCTAGGCGGAGGTCGTGTGGGTGGAGGGCTATAGGTGGCGTGGGTCAAGAGAGCCATGAGTGGCCGTGCGGCAGTGTAGTGCGGTGGATGGAGGGAACCGGGGCGTTGGGTGCGTGTCATCCGAAGGCAGCAGGAGGGGTGCCGCAGCAGGGAAAAGGAATCGAGGCGGAGTAGCTGATGGGCGCGGGGGTAGGGGGATCCGACTGGGTGAGGTCCTGCAGGGGGCGACGAGCTGAGGTGACTGGGCACGCGAACAACCTATGCGGGAGGCGGAGGGTGGCAGAATGGCCTGATGGGCACTACTGAGGGAGAACCGAGGAACAGGGGGCTATACGGGGGGTTCACATGGCTGGGTCGAGTAGGGGAAGGAGCGGCACTGTGCATGGAAGAGGCTGTGCCACATGTAGGGTGCCGCGATTCTGGAGGGTCGTCCGCAACAATGAGCTAGGCATGCTGCTATGGGAAGAAGAATAGGAGGAAAAAAGGATGAAGAAAGAAAGTGTGGGGGACAGCCGCGTGGAAAAAAAGGGAAATATGAACAAATAAAAAGAAAGAATAAAATAAATGTAAAAGTAAATAAATAATAAAATAATAATAATTATAATAATAATAATAACCTTAATTATTAGAAAAATAATAATTACAATTATTAACCGCAACCACAATAAAATTCAAAATTTATCATTTTTATTTTTTTTCGAAGACCAGCGAATAGAACCATTGCATGGGAGAGGCCATGCGGGGTCTCCAAAACGCGCTGTGCCCGGGTGCTCAGTGACGTCAACAAAAAACTACGCGTTTTTTGAAAAAAATTAAAAATATTATTCAGGATACAACCCGAACCCTGACAAAACTTTTTTAAAACCCAAGAAAAATAATAAATTAAAAATTATGGAAAGGTCGGGGCATGACACCCCCCCTAGACAGCCCCTTCTAGACACCCCACCTGCACCCTCACCTCTACCCTGTATACCCCCACCACCCCACGAACAACCCATTGACACCCCACCTGGACATCCCCTCCTAAACACCCCACCTGCACCCTACCTTGAATACCACCCTGGGTAGCCCCTCTTAAGAATCTTTTTACCCATGAATTATTGTGGGGCTACCATCTTGATTCTAGGATTCCAAGTCGTTCCATCAAGATTGATTTTTTCAAGGATTTTGATTCGGTTAGGTGGGACTTCTTATGGGATTTTTTCAATCTTCTTGGCTTTTCAGATAGGTTCTTGTCTTGGGTAAAAATATGCGTCTCTACCCAATGTTCTTGGTGAACTTTAATGGTATTTTACGTGGTTACTCTTTGTGGGAAAGAGGGCTTAGGCAAGGGTATCATTTTTTCCTTTACTTTTTTGTGATTTTCATAGTGTTTTTCTCATGCATCATGGACACGATTATTTCATCTTCAGATTAATACAAGTTTTATTAGCGATTTGTGGGTTGGAATGCAGGTGGAAGGGGGATGGTGCGGGTTGGAATATGTGGTTTGGGGTTGTTTTGTAGGTGGATGGGGTTGGTGCGGGCTGGAATGCAGGAGGCTAGGGGCTGGTGTGGTGGCTGGTGCAGGATGGAGTGGCTGGTGAGGGTGGGAAGGCATGTGGAAGGGGGATGGAAGGGGGTTGGTGCGGGCTGGAATAGGTGGCAGGGGGCTGGTGTGGGCTAGATTGCAGGTGGCTACGGGCTGTTTGGCAATGTGGCAGGGGCTGGTGCGGGCTTGAATGTAGGAGGTCGGGGGAAAGCAAGGGTCGGAACTGGTGGTTGGGGCTATTTTCTAGGTGTAACGGGGATGAAATGAGTTTTTTTGTAGGAGGTTGGGGGGTGGGGGTTGGTTCGGGATGGATTATAGGTGGCTGGGGGTGGGTGAGGGATCAAATGCAGGTGGAAGCGGGACTGGAATGCTGGTGGAAGGGGCTGGTTGCAGGTGGTGGGGTGATGGTGTGTGATGATTCAAAGGTGGCAGGGGGACTACTGTGAGCTGGAATGCTGGTGGCAGTTGGCTGAAATGAAGGTGGAAGGGGGACAGTGCGGGCTGGATGTGGTAAGTAAGGGATGGATTATAGTGGTTGTGGTGGCTGATGGTTCGTAGGTGGACTGTGGCGGCCTCCTTTTTTTGGTGGTTGGGAGAGTTCGTTCATGTTTTTTGGTGCGTGCAAGTGCTATCGAGTGTGGGAGTGTGTGCTCTCTGTGGCGTGGGTGTGTAGGTTTGTGTGGGTGGATGCATGTGTTTTCCTCTTGGTTGTCACTTGCGTCGAGTGGACCTTGGTTCTTTCATGTTGTTGGGATGATTTCGTGTGATTCTCGGGTCTCCGGTTGGATATTCGTTTGATGTTCGCTTGTTTCTTTTGTGTCTCTTCATGTGGAGGCTGCTTCTTTGCTGCTGGTGGTGGGATGATAGTGGTTATTGCGGTCTCATCCTAGAGCATGGCCAAATCACGACATTACCGCGGCGTGACCGCGACGTGTTGTCCCGGTCTAGAAACATCCGCGGGGCATCATCTTCCGTCCAGGAGCGAAGGGTGCAGGAGAAGGCTGGGAAACATTTTGGTCGTCGCCTCCCTCCCCATTAACTACGGGTGGATAATGTATCTAAAACTCTATCTAGGTATCATACATCGAATTCCGATAGGACTGCGAACCGCCGTGGGGTGTCGTCCTAGAGGAGGGCCAAATCACGACATTACCACGGCGCGACCGCGGCGTGACCGCGACGTGACCATGGCGTGACTGCAGCGTGATCGCGGCGTGACCATGGCGTGTTGGCCCTGTCCAACGACATCTGTGGGGCAGCATCTTCCGGCCATGAGTGAAGGGAGCAGGAGGAGGTGGAGAAACATTCCGGCTGTCACCTCCCTCCCCATTAACTATGGGTGGGTAATGTATCTAAAACTCTATCAAGGTATCATACATAAAATTCCGATAGGACTGTGAAATGTCATAGGGTGTCGTCCTGGAGTAGGGCCAAATCCCGGAATTCCCACGACTTGACTGCGGCTTGCCCGCGGTGTGACTGCGGCGTGACCGCGGCGTGACCGCGACGTGACCATGGCGTGACTGTGACGTGACCGCGGTGTGACCACGGCGTGTTGGCCCTGTCTTGTGACATCCTCGGGGCAGTATATTACGGCCAAGAGCGATGGGAGTGGGAGGAGGCGGGGAAACATTCTGACCGTCTCCACCCTCCCCATTAACTATGGGTGGGTAATGTATCTAAAACTCTATCATGATATCATACATCGAATTCCAAAAGGACTGTGAACCACCACGGGGTGTCATCCTAGAGCAGGGGAAAATCACGGCATTACCACAGTGTGACCATGGATTGACCGCGGCGTGACCACGGATTGACTGCGGCGTGACTGCAACTTGACCACGACATGACCGCTACATGTCGGCCCAGTCCAGCGACATATGTGGGGCAGCATCTTCCAGCTAAGAGTGAAGGGAGCGGGAGGAGTCAGGGAAACATTTTGGCCTTCACCTCCCTCTCCATTAACTACGGTTGGTTAATGTATCTAAAACTCTATCTAGGTATCATACATCGAATTTCGATTGGACTACAAACTGCCCTGGGGTGTCGTCTTGGAGCAAGGCCAACTCACGTCATTACCGCGACATGACCACGGCGTGACCGCAGCATGACCGTGGCATGACCGCTGCATGACCACTACATGTTGGCGCAGTCTAGAGACATCCATTGGGCATCATCTTCTGGCCAGGAGTGAAGGGAGCGGGTGGAGGACTGGCAACATTCCAGTCGTCGCCTCACTCTCCATTAACTATGGGTGGGTAATGTATCTAAAACTCTATATAGGTATCATACATTGAATTCTAACAGGATTCTGAACCGCCACGGGGTGTCATCATGGAGCAGGTCCAAATTACAGCATTACCGCGGCGTGACCGTGGCGTGACCGCGACATGTTGGCCCGATCCAACGACTTCCACGGGGCATCATCTTGCGGCCATGAGCGAAGGGAGTAGAAGGAGGTGGGGAAACATTCTGGTCATCACCTCCCTCCGTGTTAACTATTGGTGGGTAATGTATCTAAAACTCTATCTAGGTATCTTACATTGAATTTTGTCAGGACTGTGAACCGCCATGGGGTGTCATCTTAGAGCAGGGCCAAATCATAGTGTGACCGCAGCTTGACCGCAGCGTAACCGCGGCTTGACCGCGACGTGGCTGTGGCTTGACCATGGCATGACCACTGCGTGTTAGCCCAGTCCAGTGACATCCGCGGGGCAGTATCATTAAGCCAGGATTCCAAATTAATCCTATGTAGTTATCCTTCACATTATAGAAGCTGATCTTATGTTCTAAAAACAGACTCTTGATTCGGGATTGTGGTTTAATATTGATATATTTTTTATTTTTTTGTTTTTAAAAGTGGTACTAGGTGGTTGAAACTACTGAATGAGAGTAAAATTATGTAGGTGTGTTACTTATCAATGGTATATGCATTTCTTGGAGCTCTAATAATAAAACTTCTGTCACTTTGAGAACAATAAAATTTGAGTATGTTTTAACATCTCAGGATGCAACACAAATCATATGGTAGAATTCATATATGTAAAAAATTAGATGTGCATAGAGGCCAAGAAAACACCCCAAATGGTGTTAAGATGAAGATTATGGTGGGGTGCACCATAAGCCTAACAGGTGTTAAACAATGACACCATCTGTGTTTTTAGATATATAGGCTCTTGTAAACACTCAAAGGGGTGGCCAAGATGCCAGGAAAACACCAGAAATGGGTTTCTACATAAGATAAGGTCTCAACAGACATGATAGAACAAATCAAGTATTTAATATGTAATAATAATGGATCATCGGAAGGTTGTATTGAGTGTTACAATGACGCAACATCTAAAGGGAAACAAAACGACGGAAAAGAATCATACACCCTAAACTATCACTAAGAGTGTTCGCAGAAAACACACCTCTTTTGGAGTGGTTTTATTATAAAAACATTACTTTTTTATCAAATGAATCAATTATATTAAAGAACACTTATTCAATATATGAAATTCAATATAATTAAGTAGAGTTAAGAAAGAATCTAAATTCAGTTTAAAGAATTCTTAAATTAAAGAGGCTATGAGAGGGACTCTACGTCAAGGTGTAACCAAGCCGTCCACTTCGGCTCTTAGAGCATTATAACTAAAAGTTGTTTCTCCTCCACTGGGTATATGAACCTTCACACACAATCAAGGACACCTAGCTCTTATGCACACACATGCATGACCATGACCATGTGCAAGGGGATCCTTGAAAATATGCTTACATGCATATACCAGTATCCACTCACCTGTGTATGCATTTATATATATATACATGGGAACGCCTATCCCCTTACGTGCATAATCACTACCATGGGTGACTATACACATAATAGGGGAACCCACATACATATACTTACTTACCTATGCACGCGCAGTCGAGTCATCCTTGACTTGGCGACTTGGAACCAACAAGCAGGGATCAACACACTACACAAATAATATTAAGAACCTTAAAACACATGAAGGACACTACATAACCAGTGAGAAACCAACCAATGGAATTAAAGCCTTACCTAGATTTGCAGCAGAGAACCAAATCCACCCAAACCAACACAAAACGATCCAATGCCCTACCGAAAACATAAGGGGAGTCAATAACACTAAAGCCCCAAATACATGAGGTGCGAGACAAGTAGTAACCATATAATCTTACCTAAGATCAAATATGGTGGACTGAATCAATCTGAACCCATTCTAACCCCCTTCGCAGAATATAACTACCCTCTGTCAATAGAAAGTTGTCAATGATCTATGAGACCAATGTGATAAAGAAAATAGAATAAAAACTAAACTAAAACATACCTGTCTCCTATGACTATACATGTCACCACCCAACATATAAGAACCATAGTGCCCCATGGGTTAAATCATGTTCCTGCAAGAAAAGTGGAAAAAGATCAATGTTTCAAAATGATACTATCAAATAGTAAAATCCTATATAATTAACAGTTTCTCTTCTTATTAATGGTATATAATCAATTTGGCCCTAGTTCCAACTTATTTTGGTTTTCTTCGATACAAGTGATGAGGTCTTATTATTATTGGTTTTTATATTTACACATGATATATTTATTTTAAAATGATACATGCATTTGGAATTTTTATTTATAGTTTTAGTTCTTATACTGTTGCCATGGGGCCTATCCACATGGATAATTCTTGTAATGTAGGTTTAGGTTGACATTTAAGTGCTTTAATGTGATTTATGTCACTAACGATGAGGATATAGATCAAGTGAAATATTCCTAAGAGGATTGGGCGTTATAGTGATAGGTGTCAAAATTGTACATCGAGCATTTGATGAGGAAATTATTATGAGGATGGATTGGAATCATGGTAGGTTCATTGAGTGGGATGGTCCCTCTGAGTATATAAAATGTATTATGAAAGGTTTTACTCCATTTAATGATTCAAGAGTTCAACTAAAGTGATGAAGGATGGGATGCTAGCGTGGGTATTGGATATTTTCCGGATAGATTTTCATTATAATGCCATGAGGATTTGAGTGATTTAGCTTAGGATGTAACCTGGTTAGTGGGTATGGGTTATAATACATGATTTTGATGAGGTTCATGACCAGATTATTTAAAATATAATGTAGATGGGTTCGACCTGGTGTTCTTTTGTGACTAGGACAATCATAAGGTGAATAATTCACTTTGTCTAGTTGGATGGTGAGATGTGCATCAAGTCATGGAATAATCCTCGAGAGATGAGTCTAGACTATGTGACTAAGAGGATACACTATGATAGGATTGATAGGATTGGGTGAGTGGCCAACCCATGCGAGGACGATACGATGTATGGAGACACTTTGAGATACTTGGGGTTATTTAGGCTATCTCATTGACACACTTGTGGTTATTTCATGACTCCAACATACTCCAGAAATGTTCCCACACAATGTTTTAGAAAAACAATTCCATCTCATGGAAGACCCATAGTCTCCTCTAACTTCCAATGTTTCCTCACACTCACACCTCTTGGTATTAAATTGTACAAGTGATCTATGTCAACAATTCAAGATAGCATCACTGCCCTCCATTCGTAAAAATAAGTAAAAAACCTAAGTGGACAATGAGATAAATAAAATAAAATAAAAACTAAACAAAAACATACTTGTATCCTATGACTATACATATCACCACCCAATATATAAGAACCACAACGCCTCATAGGTCAAATAATGTTCGTGCAAGCAAGGGGGAAACAGTTCCATTTAATAATCTCTTCATTTTTCATTATGTTGTTTATTTAGCACGTTGTTGGAAACACCATACTAGTACAATTATCCATTAAATATACACCTATGCTACATTAGTTGATTTGAAGATTGTGCACATAACCCTCTTCACTATGGAAAGAACCTCAGAGGGACGACAATCAATGTTTAGTAGTTGATCCTACTCTTGAACCTGGTTGGGCACGAGTCCATGAACTAGATGGTCTACTTGGTTATGAGGGTTTAAACCATTTCATTATACTATACTAAGAATAAGGGTTTTGGTATCTTTTCTACCAGCAATGGGAATTTATCAAGGCTTGAGTGCTAATCGACTTCACTTCTTATGTTAATTTCCCCTTAACTATCTGTATATGTCAAGTGGGGTCTCCCATGGGTGTCTTGTGGTGTGTAGTGTCTATTTATGATTTTTGTGGTGCTTCTAAATTGTGGGAAATTTGTATTACATGGTCAGTTTAATAAATACATTTTTCAATTGGAAAATACACCCATAGTCAAGAGAGATATACCCACTTTTGATAGAGAATACCATCCAAATAACCAACTCGAAAATCCCAGACCAAAATTTTACTTTACCAATTCCAATTACATAATATATGAAACACCAACATATTATTTATGATCCAATCAATTAAAGGGAATGAAACTCCTCACAATAACCCATAAAATCTCACATAGCATCACTCACCTCCAATTAACCCACATCATTGCACATCTTAATGACGATACAACCTCATCACATATATATCATGATTAACAAACAAAATCCCACACAACATAAGGTCTAGTCAGAGTTTATAGAATAAAATATCAGGTTTTTAAAAAATCATGAACATTTTATTGAATTCACTTTTAGAATGAATAGAATACAACCTGTGAATCTAACCCTACATTTCTGAAAGAATCTATTTTGAAAAAATTCACAATTTCCCCAATAATTCACCACACCGTGAGTTGTTTACTACCCAAAACACTAGAAAATTCATGATTAATATGAATGGGTATCCTAACAATGAACCTAACAATGCATTCCTTGTTGCCTCATTTTTTAAAAAGGAAGACAAATTCTTACCTGGAATTACCGATCATGAACCCTGACAGGAAGAGAGAGAGCTGAGAGAGGGGGACGTCCCGCGGGGTGATTGACCATGGGGGGTATCGCACACAACTAGAGAGGGTGTTGGGGATGTTAGAGGAGGAGATTGATACAAGAGGGGAGTGGGATGATTCCAGGAGATGGACACGAGAGGGGAGGGGGAACGTCAATGAGAGCTAAGAGGGGAGGGGGACATCGTCATCAGAGAAGGAGATGAGAAAGGATGTGGAACATCACTGGAGGATCGGGAGGGGGGCCAAGCGGTAGAGGCGGAGGCCCGAAGGAGGTCAAGGTCGGGGAGGGGAGGAGTGGGTCCAGAGGTGGAAGGAGGGTTCACGTGGGGATGAAATGTTGGGAGGGATCCCTTAATTGTGCGTATTTCTTACCAATGGTTAATAAAAAACTTGATAAATAGTTTTCTTTCCCAACGATTTTGTTAAACAATTGGGAAAACCCAACATATAATAGCCTATACCAATGGTATACTAGAGCTATTGGTATAGGTTCTTTTTATAAACGGTTTTTCTAAACTGTTTGGAAAAAGTGTTGGTATAGGTTGGATTTCCACAAGTGTTTGTATGTTGCATTCCTAGAAAGATAATGTACATGTTTGAGATGAATATTTAGATACCTAAAGACTAAAAAGGAAAGGAAATATCTAAATAAGTATGGTCCAAATGTACATCATGGGGGACTACATGTTTAGGAGGATACTTGTGGCCTATCACTATATCCTCTATTTTTCTATATTTTTAGAGGACTATTGTATTATCCCTGTGAAATAATTTATCATTTAGGATTTTATTATTTGTATGATTTATTATTCATTTATATATATGGATTTATTTGTACCATATGTTGGTATAACATGTACACTCTAACAAATATGTTATAATACCGCGAGATTATGAAATATATTTTCCCTAAATACTATTCTTGATAGATTTTTTCACATGAAACATCAAAATAAAATGTTAAACAAAATATTTTATTAATACCATTAATAAAACATAAGACCAATAAAACCTATATTAAATTAAAATATAATAATAAATTCAAAATGCTTAAAAAATAGAATTAATAATACCTAAAGGTTTATAGGGGATTTTTTTAACAAAAGTGGATTTATTTTTAATATTCCATTTTTATTTAATATATAATTTTATCCATATTAAGATGTTAATTTTAAAAAATTAACATTGATGTATTCCTAAAATACATTTTTTCTTGGTGAATAGTGAAATAATACTAATTTATGATACCACAACATTTATGACATTATCATAACATAAAAATAACATAAATGTTTTAAAAAAAATCACTAAAAATAAAATTTTATAATATAAAATTAATCATTCAAATAATACTATTTTTAATTTCTATAACCCATATTTTTTTTGGAAATACACATAATATTTTACTCTTAAAATAAATTTTTAATAGACTAGTCTTCAAAACTTATAAAAATTAAATATAACTAAATAGATTTCATATTTTATATAATCAAGTTCATATTATTTTATAATTTTATTTTCATTTTTAGGTATGAAAATAATATTATTGGAGTAAAGTTAGTTACATGATAATGATAAAACTATTATTTTTACGAATTATTTTACTAAAATTGTGTTATTTCTATGTATTAAATAAATTAGTATTGTATCAATAATGAATGTAATATAATTTTTAAATATATATATAAATATATTAAAACTCATTTACATGGTAATAAATTTCATATGTGATTAAGATCACTTAATATTAGAAATAACATTTTCTCCAAAATATTATATTTATATATATATTACATATTATAATTTTTAAGTTAATTTTAAATTATTAATAAAAAATAGGTTATATTTATGTGAAATTTAGGATTATAACCTAAATTTGTTTGTGGGGATACCTTATATTTTTAACAAAATATAACATTATTTGGGTAAAAACAAGCTACGAGGGTAAAAAATGGTAAATGACTAAAAATATGTTTAAAACATGGAAACAAATAAATGGTGGAGGGAAATATCGACATTAAATCGTCCAAAAAAAATTCCTGGCTATATTAGCCATTACCCCTTGAATATTATAATTCTATCATTAAAATAACAATAGGTTTTTACAAAATTTTAATTCTATTAATTTATAAAAGCGTATTATTTCCACCACATTTATCCCTACATTCCAAAGCATTATCTCAACCACAACTCTAACCTAGTATTTCATAAAACCTCACACAACTTCATAGTATAATTATTCTTTTGAAAATCCCAATATAATTATCCTTATGGTGTAACCTAAGGGAGGACAACCAATGATTGTGGAAATTAGGTGCACGCATAGACGAAATTGGGACCAAAGGCAATGGTTATTTTTATCTATTTTAAATTCTATGATACATCTTTGATATTTTACATAATAATGTATTTTATTTGGTATATTATATTCACTATTTTCTTTAAGTGTAGGGAGTATATTTTATTTCATGATATATGATTTTTTATTTCATGTTAACCCTCATATGTTTTTTTGATCTACTTGTTATTCTTACTATAACGTTTTTTCAAACTCAAAACCCCTTTCATTGTGTTTTAAAATCTCATATAGAAATTTTCAATTATATGATTGGTTTATTACACCCTAATAATTTGTTTTATGATAAACTATCTTCCTCAATGGGGTAAATTACTTTTAAATTAAAATCACTCACTATAATGGTTTTATTTCAAAAAAAGTATATCATTTCTGAGAATAATTACCATCCCCTTCAATAATGATTTCAACTCCTTTTACATATTTTCAATTCACAATAGTTTTATCATTTATAAATGGAAAAAATTATTATTTATCTCATGTTATCCTAAAAATTCCCTTTTTTATTTTTCTAAAATAATGTTATATTATAATTTGTAACCTTCTGGGTTAAAATAAAGGAATCTTAAAATATAAAAAGTGTTCTTCTGAACCACTATCATTATTTTTGGGTTACATATTCTATTTATTTTTATCCCTTTTATTCTATATTATTATAATGTTTTTCTTATATATTTTTTATATATTTTCATTATATATATTCCTCATCTGATAACCATTCTTATGGGGGATAAAACCTATATTAAGTTCCCTTCACAATTCTCTAATTTTTTTGAACCATATTTAAGGAAACATGCCAATTGATTATTTTATACCAAATATAATCCCAAATAAATTTTTTAAACCAGAAATAGTTTCTAGAAAAACTAAATATTTTATAGAAAACCTTTTTGGTTGAATTATAGTTAAAAGGGAAATAATGAGCTCATTCCTTCATCAAAATATCAATTTCCCATTTCATAAATAATCACAAAAGTTGTATGTTTTTATTATTTCTTTTCTAATTATTATCCTGGATTTTTAAAGAGTGGAACTAAATGTTTAAGAACATTTTATCTTTATTAAAATATTAACATACAAAATGATTTAATTTCTTCTTCTTTGGGAAAACATTATGATATAGAATTAGACTATTCTTTGAGATGAGATTAAGAAACAAACCTTCCGCTTAGGGGTTTAATCATGATTGTGATTCATATATGGTTTATTTTCTCCATGTGAGATGCATATTCATGTACACGTTATGATTTAATTGGTAGGACCAAAATTATATATCCTTCCAATGTATTAGGTAATATTTTCATCTCAAGATATAATATAAAAATTATTAGAAAGTAAACCCAATACACCATAGGACTCTGTCTAATTTGATTGTGGGAATGGAGATTGAACCCAATCCATAATGAGACTCTTTCCGTTTTATGCATAAGAATGGGTAGTTAATCCAATCCACCATGGGTCTCTATCCACATTAAAATGATGGTCTTGGAATTTTGACTTAACTTATGCTTATGATTTCATGTTTTATATTATTTACACATATATAAGATTACCTGGTTTTATGATATCATTTACTTATTCCATGGTTCCATAATTATTATCATACTATTTGTGATATCATGTTATTACTCCTAACATATTTGTGTCATCACACCATCATGATTTTCTATGATTATTATATTACTAAGTGTTTTAGTTTACCCATTACTTATGTTTTCATTCTCAGGTTATGATATGAGTATAGATTATTGAATGTCTAGAATAATTCTAGTGTGGATCAATTATAGATAATTTTTCATAAGTATTTTAAAATAAACTTACAGTAAACCTTCTGTTCTTGGTATTTTGAGATTATTTTGTGAGATGTAATCTTAAAATTATGTTAATGATGTAAAATAAAGACATTTTAACATGGGGGAAACTATGGTTAATATGAGATTATATTTTATTTTTGTTATTTTTGAGGATTATATGAGTTATTATGTGGGACTATGATAAGATAACTTTTTTGAAACCCCTAGGGATAAGTTTATGGGAAAATTATAAGTGTAAGATAACATCCTAAAATTATAGTATGGTTTTGAGTATGTGGTTTTCCTAGTAATTATATATCTATTTGGATAATAGAAAGTGCATGGGACTGTGGTGAATATTTAACTAGGGATAATAGTCTTTGAAATTATATATTATTATTAACTCGGTCTTTACTCAATACATGATGAGTAGACATTATACTACAAACATCGCGAGACGCTATTGGGGAAAATTATTTGGTCAATAACATTATATTTACATTCCCTTATGAAGGAATTATTATTATAAGTAATTAAGTTAAGGAATATGATAAGAAAACACAAACTAAAAAATCCTAGATCGAACCAAGAGTGATTTATGTTAAAAAAAATAAAATGTGATGATTCCAATGTGTAATACATTTTTTGGTTGAGTTTTTTATAAGATAATTTCTAATAATTCTTTTATGATATTAATTAAACATCCCTCACAATATACCCTTTTGGTTTTAGTAATGTATAGAGACTAATGAGACCAAATTAACAATGTATGGCATGGGCACTGTAGATATTGTTCCCATAAACAATGTAATGAGATAAGAGTTCGAGTAAGAATTATTTTGATTATACCAAACAAGATATCATGAATTATAATTAATAATGTGGAGTTAGTAAAATTTTAAAACATAAAAAAGATAATAATTATGATGTCTCATGGATTTTTAGGTGATTATTATAGTAAATTAAATACATATAAATTTTCTTCGACTAAACAATGTAGGAAAATTTACCCATTAGAGTGTCTCAAATTAACTAGAAGATAATTTATCTATGATAAAGGAGGATTTTGAGTAAATAATTTTATAGAAAAAAATGAAGACTTCAATTGACATGGTGAAAGGAAAAAAGAGCTCTTCCTTGTGTACTACAAATAGTTCAACGACTAAAATTTTGGAAACGTGGGAATTACCCAAAAAATTCCCTAATATAATGGATAACATTGATGATAGAAATTAAAAAAATTTAAAAAAAAGGAAAAAATGGAAATCCTATAAAACCAAAACCGTTGAAGTGAGTTCAAAAAATGATATGTTGTGTGGATATACAATCATCCACAAAAAAAGATGCAAGAACTATATTTAAATTAATTTTGACCCACTTTTTTTATTAATTTATTTAAATAATATTAAATCATCACCTAGATGACGAAATATTGAATTTTTAATAAAAAATTATTGTGGTATTATTATTGTACTCAAAATTTTTTTGTTGGAATGTTACATAAAAAAAATATTATTACCCTTCATTTGGATTAATTTTATTTAATTTTGGAAATAAATTATATATCTCTACATAGACTTCATAGTAACGAAATATAGAGACAATATCCCAAATCTCCAATCAACTTAAGATCACGCATCAGTACATGGATGACAATGCACTATATTAGAAAATTTATTATTTTATATATGCCTAAACCACAATCCTAAGGATTATTTATCTTAAATGGCAAGTATGAAAAACTATATTTTCATATGTTTATTATGAAAGAATATATATGTTTGATAGAGTATCCTACGCTATTAAGGATTATATTTATCAATAAATTATAAATTGATTAGTGAATAGATTTTAAATATCCATTTATATTTTTATTAGTATGTTATAATTAAAAACTAAGAGGATTTAATTTATTAGACTATGGTGGGAGAATGTAAACCCCTCACATTTTGGTTTATATTTTTCTTCAAATACCATGTTTTATAGTTTTTTTCAAACACAACACCAAACTAAAATAAATCATGAAATATTAGATTAATAAAAAAAATAAAATTTAGGAATAATAAAACTAGTTTCAAGTAAAACTATTTTAATAAACCAGAAATGGTTAAAAATAGTATTAAGAACACTTATAATTTTTAAATGGATTTTTTTTCAATAAAATCAGTTTTCCTTTAGTTGTTTTATTTTAATTAAAAGATTAATTTATAAACTTTAAAATATACATATAATAAAATTAACTATATTTTATTATTATTAATTTCAATATTATCTTATGATAATTTTTATTAGTTTTTTATAAAATAATTTATTTTTAGGTGAATAGTAAAAAATTACCAATTTCTGTAATATTGTCACTTTTACGACATTATCATAATAGAATAATGTATAAAAATATTTTAAATATTTTTATTTAAAAATATATCTTTATAAAGTAAAAAAAATAATTCTAAAAATACTATGTTGAATTTATAAAACCCGTGTTTATTGCTTCAGAAACATAAGTAACATTTGACTCTAAAAATTATTTGGAAAAAATACTTTTCATAACATAGAGAAACTAAATCTAAAAAAATAACATTATTTTTCAGATCAAAATGTTCATATTTTTTAATAAGTTAAATTTTATTTTTATACATAAAAAAAGATGGCCTGGAGTAAAGTTAATTATAATGATAATGAAAAAGGTATTATTTTGAATGAATTATTTTTATAGACAATGTTTAATTTATATCTAATCACATAAATTAATCACTTATAAAAAATGACTCTAATATAATTTTTAAACCTAAAAATTATTATATAAATTTAAATTTAAATTTTAATAAATTTTACATGATATTGAGAACAAATAATGGTATAAATAATGTTTTTATACAAAATAGTTTTCCTATGTACTAAATTATTTAATTTAACAATTTTTTATAATATTTAGAAATTAAATTAGATTTAATGGAGCCTAAATTTATGTTTATAACATTAAATGTTTTTAATATGGGAAAATAAATATTTTTAATAAAATATAAATTTTTGGGGAAAAACTAGATACCAAGGTAAAAAATAGAAAGGTAAAAGTTAAAAACCTAATGATAAAAAACTAAAAATATGTTTAAAATATAGAACCAAATTAATGGTAGAGTTATGATAGACCATAACTAACATCCAATCATTTTTACCACATTTGGAGACATTGAGTAATGAATACAAGGATGCTATTATTGAAAAATTATTGAGTATTTATAAAAGTTCCATTCACATAACTTATAAAATAGGATCACTTAAAACAAATTTCTGTACACATTGAAAAGATTTAGCTATATCAAGAAACTACCCTATACTCTACTAAAACCCTCCAAACATCCAAGAAAATTTATTGAAGAAAAATTACTAAGATAAGGATCCTGAAGGTGATACCAAATGGTGAACATCCATTGGGAGAGGACATTTGGCACTTGTGCAGAATGAATTAAGTCTTGAGGAAAGATTTATTTTTATCTATTTTTAATTCAATCAGATATGTTTTATATTGAATTCCAATATATATTTTATATTATGTATTAAATCTTTTTTTTACTTCAATTATAGTTAATATCATTAATTTATTGATTTTTTAACATTCATTTCATATTAACCCTATTGTGTTCTTTTGATTCTTTTGTTACCTTTACTATAAAGGTTTTTATTAATTCAAACCACTTTATTGGGATTATAAAGTCTCATCTTGAACTTTTTACTAATAATATTTTTTCATCCAATTTAAAAATTTATTTCATTGTAACTTCTCTTCAATTATTTAAGAAACTTAATTTTTAATTTAAATCTCTTACTTTGATGAATTTATTTCCAGAAAAGTATATCATTTTTAGAATAATTCTCATCATATTTAACAATTATTTACCCTCCATGTTAATAATTTAATTTCCCACCAAATCTATCTTTATAAGTGTAAACCCAATTATTTGTTATCTTATATTACCCTCACATTTACATTTTTTATATTTTCAATAGAATTGTTTATTATCATTTTCAATGATGTGATTTTATACAAAGGTATTTTAAAATATCAAAAGATATCTTATTAACCACCAACATTATTTTTAGGGTACACATTATCTTCCATTTTATCCCTTTCCCTTTATATTATTCTCATTTATTTCTTCCCGATTCTATATATAGGTACCTTACATATTTACCCAGACTACTATAACCTTATTTGTTTGAGTTTAAACTTTTTTTAAGATTCCTTCATAATTATCTATTTTAAATAAACACATGTTAAGGTAACTTCCCAATTTATTATTTCATGCAGTGTGCAATCGCCATAAAATGATTTTAATCATAAATATTTTCTGAAACCCCTACTATTTTATGAAAAAACACTCTAGTTAAATTTTTTTTAATGGAAAATAATAATCTATCTCTTTCTTTAAATGATCTTTTACCCATTTCATAAAGCATTACCTAAGTAATGCATTTTTACTTTTCCTTTTCAGTGATTCTCTTGATTTTTTCTACATTATAACTCTTTTTTAGAGACCTTTTATTATTTATTAAAATATAAACATCTAAAATGTTTTAATTCCTTATTATATAGATAATCCATATGATATGTCATTTATTTTTTTGTAGGAAGAGTTTATGAAACCCACATTATTCTCATGGGTTAGTTCATGATTCTGATTTATATATGGTTACTTTTCCTCATGTTACCCACATATGAATTTACATATTATTAATTTATGGGTGGGAATAAAATTATATACATATCTCTAATGCATTGGGTAGTATCTTCATCTCTTTAGATACTATGAAAGGATTTTGGGGTGAACCCATTCTACGAAAAAAATTTTTACACTTTATTTTTGGGGAATGGGGAGTGAACCCAATATACCAGGGGAATCTATCCACTATGATATGATGATGTTGGATTTGATAATTTAATAATTTTTATGATTTCATGTTTTAAGTTATTTCCCCATATTTATGATACATTGATATTACAATATCATATTGTTTTTATATGTTTCCATGCTTATGATCAATCTCTTGGTGAAATCATGTTATACCTCCAAACCTATATGTATCATCTCACCATCATGATTTAATATAATTTCTATCTTAATGGGTATTATAAATCATTTATTTTTTTTTATTTTTATTCCCTAGGTTTTAATAATGAGTATAACGTCGAAGAAGTCTTGAAAGAATCTATTATTTTAAAATTTTAGAGAAATGATTAGATGTATTGTAAAAAAAATTTATTTAATAGATATTCCAAAAAAAACTCTAAACCTTATGATTTTGGGATTGTGATATTATTTTTTAGATGTAACGTTTAAATTATATTAATGATTAAAAATAAATACATGTTTATCTTAGGGAAATTATACATATTTTCTGTTTCAGTTTTGGAAGATGTATGATTTATAGACTAGTCATGCTCTATTTGTAGTATAATCTACTATTGAATTCAGATTTATATAAAGAGTATAAATAATCCCTTCTTAAATTATCCAATCCATTACATTTATATATTTCAATTTAAATGTTTATATATATTTTTTGATTTTCATGCATGGATGTATGGTACTATTTAAATGAAAATTATTTTTCCATATTGGTTTTTTATGATTGTGGTGTATATGGGATTTGTTGGTTTTTCTTATTAGTGTTTTCAACCTAGTCTATTAATTAACCATAATCCAATGTTTTTCTTATTTCTTGGGCATGCTTCTTATATGATGGATGAATACATGTTTTTATCTCTTCTATAATGAGGTAACTTCACATGTCCACACCAGCTGTGTCTTTACAGTTATATGAAACACCTCCTTTATCACAACCTTGCGTGCACCCATCATCCATTGAGTTCTATGCTCACCTCCTGATGCTTCCTTACACTCCATCATTACACATACAATACCTTTTCATTAGAGTGACCTTTTAGTGTTTTTGAGTTGGCTCACTCATTTTTTTTCTCAAGGTACTTATTCCCATAGAATGGTAGAAAAACCCTATTGTCTTCTCAAGATAATAAATTGAAGAGAAAGAATAGAACTATGGAACCCTCCTAGCATAAGTTTCCCTATGATTTGAAGGACCTATATGATTCAACTAGAAATCTCATTTAGTGGAGTTTTAGTTGAGTCTTCAGTGAGTATGTTGACCTAGACAGTCCTAGAATGAAGTGTGGTTTCTATTGGATATATATCTTCATCATAACCAGACTCTGGTATAGAAATCTAGGACTATAATATTTTTTATTTTCACTTAATTTCATTATTTCATCCTTATTTTGGGTCTATCTGTGTGTCCTTCCCAGAGTGGATGGTGCTAAATCCACATGATGGGGTTCATCACCACCACATGGTTTAGCAAGGTCATCCTCCTTAGATAACTTCTATGGTCATTTTAATTCATTCATAGAGTCTATAATTCCTTGTTTGTATTTTTTAATAATAATGTCTCAGCTAGTGGAATTCTACCCCTAAACATAGGATCTAAGGATCTAAATCATGTTACATCGATGTGTTATTTTCTATTTATTTTTTTATTCTTACTCATATAATTCAACTAAATCGATAAATAAAGAGTTCTAAAGAAAAATTATTTCTCTAAATTTGATCGTAAGAATTTAATATTACTTAATGGGTCTTGTCCATTGAGAGGGGAAAACCCCATCAACGATGCCCCTATAAACTAGTATCAGAGCGTTTATAAATCATTTACAATGGGATCAAAAAAGTTTTAAATAGAAACATTCATAGGTGAAAATGATTTTAATCTATGGATAATTTTGATTAATGATCTGTTACATCACAACGAGCTAATTTATACTCTCTATGGTCCTAAGAAAAAGGTGAACACTACATACCTCGATGAAGAGACCACTATTTCTTTTGTATATGTTTTTGATGATGTTATTAGGAAATCCAGTAGCCTCATTTTTGTCTTTAAGGGATAAGGTTCTTAGGGAAGTATCTTTTAGTCATCTTCAACTAGTATTTTGTCCAAACTTGAATCGATATATATTACAAAGTTATTAGTTGGATGGTTTTATAAAAAAATGCGACTTTATAATTTTAAAATGTTCCCAGGAACTATATTCAAGTCACATTTTCATGATTTTAATAAGAATATGTTAGAATTATCCAACATAGATGTTGAAACAAGGGATAAGGGCCAAGTAATAATTATTTTATCTAAATTATCTTATCCATAGAATTCTTTAAAATATTCGATAATATATAGTAGAGATTCTTTAACTCTTTAAGAAGTTAAGTATGATGTGTTTGACCCAGAAATCCAAAATAAATTAACTATTTAGAATGATGATGAGGTTCTAAACATTATAGAAAGAGGTGAGTATATTGATAAATTGTTAGAGATGATTCAATCTAGAAAACAGAGGCCTAAATATATTATTAGAGAGTCTAAGACTAAAGTGTTTAACTATTTTCATTTCAAATAACCTGGGCGCATGAGCCATAATTATACTAATGGAAATAATCCCTATAATGAATATTATAGTGATATTTTTTCATTAATTTAACAATACATTGAAAAATTTGATTATTTTAATGTTAGCAATCATCCTAATTCTGATTAATAGTTCCTAGATTCCAGAATTTAATTTCACTTATGACTGAATAGGTAGTCTTTCAATGACTTAATGGAAATATAATTGGGTAATTTATTTTTAAAAAATAAATAGAGTTTTCACATTATGTGTATTGTTTTTGTTACTATATAACTTCATGAAGGGTTGGATAAATCTCTTGAAGAGGTTATGTGGGTAACCAAATGTAATGTAACCTTATTTCCCAGGGTGTTCTGGTCAAGAACGTTTACACTTTCAAATATGGTCCTGGTTGTCTTAGAATCACCAGTGTATCTCTTTTTTTATGAAAGGAAACCTTAATAATTGGATATATGAGTTATATGGTCAGACTCATATAAAAAATTAAATGTTTCATGTTTTTATGCCTTAGATAATTCCACCGTATAGAATAAAATACTAGGAAATGTTAGTGTTAATGTTTTTAGTGATCTTAGAAAATAAGGATTGTCAACCAATATTACCATAGTATTATTTGTTTCTATGAGGATTCTTATTATGGTAACTATAAATGGGTTAGTTTTATCATGTCATCATAAAAATTGAGAAACACTTTAGAATGTGTTCACTCTCGCCTTAGGGTTCCCTTTAGGAATTCCTCTCATAGTGGTGGCTAATAAGTTTTTACCTTTATAGATGACTATTCTTGGAATGTTTGGATATACATACTCAATCACAAATCTGATTCTTTTAAAACCTTTAAGAAATAAAATTATAGTGTAGAAATTGAAATTTTTTGGAAGTTAATAAATTAGGAATGATAATCGTTTGAAATGTCTATCTACTTAAATTGATGAATTTTGTAGTTCTGGGGGTGTTTATTAGTTCAGAACTATTGTGTAAATTCCAAAACAGAATATGCTACCCGACAGAATAAACATGACCATCTAGAAAGGGTTATGGGTATTCTATCCTAATCCTCCCATCCCAAGCCCTTTTGGGCAGAGGCTGTTGTTAAATCCATGCACATAATTAATGGATTCCCATACATTTTAAATTCTTTAAAAACACAATTAGAATTGTGGATAGGAAAACCTTGTAGTCTTTATCACTTTATGGTATTTGTATCCACAACTTATGCACATTCTAAGAATAAAAATATGAAATCTATAGTGACCATGAACGTCTTTGTAGGTTATTCAGTGGGTATTAAGGGGAATAAATTATGGGTAATAAAACTTGTATAATTTTTTTTTATTTTTAGTCATTAAGTTCTATTCCATGAGTCATCTATTTCATAAGAAAATATTTTTGCCTGTGAAGAGACTAGTGCACCACATCCCTTGGGTATTGAAGCTAGTCCTAACTCTCAAGAAACTTTAGAAACTAAACCTACCCCTTCATCTCACCCCTCACAACCCAAGGATGAATTGAAATATGATTATGATTCTGAAACTTAAGTATAAGCTGGTGACCTCATAGGACACCAATTGACCTATGATCAAGAGAGAATTATAAATATAAAACCTTGTCATTTCATTCATGCTGATATATTTGAGTATTATTTTATTGTTTTCACAAAATGTGTAATAATGAACCTCAAACCTTTTAGAAAGATTTAAAATAAAAAAAACTTACTAGTGGCTGGATTCTATGAATAAAGAGGTGAGTTACATTTTGAAGAATAAAACATAGACTATTATATCTAAACATCAAAATGAAAAGGTTATAGGCTATGGATTGATCTTTAAGATGAAATAGTATGACACTAAAAAATTAAATATAAAATTTAAATCCCAATTAATCACTAAGGTTTTCCTCCAGCATGAGGAAGTTGACTATGTTGTGATTTCTCCCAAGTTATTAAACATTCATCTATTCATGTATTACTTGATTTTTCCACTAAACAAGATTTTTATATAGACAAATTAGATGTTAAAAAATGTTTTGTCTGAAAAATTAGATAAAAATATTTATATGTGACCTCCAAATTATTTTCAAATAATTTTAAATTGAAACATGCTTTCCTACTAAAAAATAATTTTTATGGCTTGAAGTAATCCTTTATGTAATGGTAAAAATGTTTTAATTATTACATGATTGAAAATGGTTTAAATAAATGAAAATTTTATGCATTAGTTTGTTAAAAACATACTAGTAATGAAATTTTTTACCTGCTCTTGTATGTTGATGACAATATAGTTATTTATAAAAACATAAATTAAATTTTCCATATGAAAACCTAATTAATTTTTTCATTTGAAATTAATGACTTAGGAAATGAAAAGTTGATACATGGAGTGGAAATAATAAGACATAGAAGATAACGAGTTTTGTTTATTTCTCTTTATGTTTATGTAAAAAAATATTTTGAAAAGGTTTTTATTTGAGAACATAAAACCAATAAGCATACCTTTGTGAAAACACTTTAATTTGTCTTTAAACTAATCCTATGTTAGTGAATTTGAGATTCATATTTTTGAGTAAGATACCTTATTCTAATGTTGTTGGGTGTCTTATATATGAAATTGTTTGTTCTAGACTATATATTTCTTTTACAATGTGTACTTATTATAGGTTTATGTGAAAATGCACGAAATCACAATGGTATGATCTAAAATGGATTATGAGTTATGTCTCATTGTCTTATTGTTTATGGATTTATTTTTGAAAAAATTATAGTTATGATGATTACATTATTGGATTTTTAGACTCTAACTATGCTTCTAATATAGGAATTCATAAATAAATTTTTGATCTTTTTCAATTCTTACAGTGGTCCAATTTCCAGAATATGTAACATCAAATTAGTAGTTACTCTGTGAACCATAGAGGTTGAATATATTGCCTTGACTGAATGCATCAAGGAAGTTATTTGGTTGAAAGATATTATTCACAAGTTTTCTTTATCTTCTTCTACAATTTTTTCACTATGATAGTCAGTCTGCTTCTTATCTCTCTAAAAACTATGTTTCCATGGTATATAAAACCACATATACATTATACTTCAATTTTAATGGATATAGTTGAATTTGGGATTGTTTGTGTCACCATGATACATATTAGGGATAATCCAGGTGATAATTTGATTAAGGTTGTTCCAAATTCTAAATTTAAACACTATTTAAATATTATTATCCTCATCCTAGTTCAATAATAGTATTTTTGAGAACACCATATTAAAATATAAACCATTTAAAATGTAAGTTGGAGATTTGTTAAATTAGCTATCATATGAATTTGATATATTGAAATTCAAATGTTAATATATATTATATGTTTTTTATTCATGGATGCATGGTACTATTTATGTGATAATTATTTTTCAAAATTATATTGCTTATACTTGTGATGTGTATGGTTTTTATTGGTTTTTCTTGTTATCATATTCAACCAGGACCATTAGTTAACCTTGATCCATCATATATCATGAAACTAAAGTGTTCTTCTCCTGTGATGGATCAATTTGCATTTTTATCTCTACTCGAGTGTATTACCACAATATGTACTTATCAGATGTATCTTCATGGTTATATGAACCACCCCTTTTATCCTATCCATCCATGTGTCCATCATCTGCTTGGTTTGGCACGCACTACCTGATGCTTCTAGACACACCATTATTATGACTGCCCATTTCCTCTGTGTGAACTTTGAGGGTTTTTTATCAGGTTCACTTATCACTTCTCCCTTAGTTTTTATTCATAAAGAAAAAAATATAATCCCTCTCGACCTTTCAGAAAAATAAATGAAATATAAATAAGATAAACATGAACCCTACCTTGAATATGGTTCCCTAGGATATGAATAAATGACCTAATAAAACTGGACATCTCTTCTAGTGGAGATTTGGTGGGAAGCATAACCTGGAAGATCGTATCATGTGGTGGGGTTAATATTGTAAATATTTCTTCATCGTAACTATATTTTGGTATATAAATCTATAACTTTAAGAAATTTACTTTTATATTCATTATGTTATTATATCCTTTTGTTGGGTGACTGTTTGAGTCCATCATGGAGTGGAAAGTGCTAACTCCACATGAAGAAGTTCATAACCGTCACCTGGTTTAGAAAGGAAGAACTCCTTGGATAGCTTCTCAAGTCACTTTCATTATTTTATAGAGTTTATAATTCTTTGTTTCTATTTTTTAAATAAGAATACCTCACCTAAAAGTGTTTTCACAGTTCATTTTGGATCCCGAGAACCCAAAGCATATAAAATCTATGTGTTTAATCTTTTTTTCATTTTATATTCTAACTTGATGCATTCACCGTAATCTATAACTCCTTATTTCTAAAGAAATATTATTTCTCTAAATCAATTCATAAGAATATATAATACCTCATTGGATCTTGTTTGTCGAGCAGGGACAATAACGTCAACGATTCCCCTAAAACCTAATGAGAACCTTAGAATCAAGAAACTAATCTCCATCCCTAGAGATTGAGGAATATTTTTCTTATAGTAATAGTTTAGTTTAGAAACATTTTGACTAACCATGATGGTTTTTTAAAATTGGTATTATATCATTTTTTAGGTTACCTATGTTTTTTATTTTTATGAAGTTTATCAAAAAATATCTAGTATTGAGAAGTAACACGTAAAAAGAATTTATAAACCAATTTTTAGTCAAATTTATAGATACCAATCATTTTTTCTTCAAGAACTAGTGGTTGGAGTTAAACTTTTGGTCTGAGCTCCCCGAGCATGAAAGGATAAAGCTTAAGTAATTTTATTAGGATAAGTTAAGAACTATTATTTTACATTGAGAATACATCATTTATATAGTGGTATATATGGTCATGAAAGATTTATATATTATAAGTGTTATATTTTAAGGACCTTTTTTAATTCTAAGAAACTAAAAATGTAATTACTATTATCCTGGATAGCATTTTAGTAAAAATTCACTTAATTAGAGACACCTACATGTATTCTCAGCATTTTATTTATGATTTATGTTCACTTATATATTACATCCTTCTAATATTGTCATATATTTTGATTATTTATTCATTTATAATATTTTATTATTCTCTAAAAAATATTACACTAATACATATGTATTATGATATGAATTCTTGAGTAGTAATGCAAATTTTTTAGGGCTAAAAAAGTAATGAAAAACATTATTAATATTATTTGATGATATTAAGAGAGATAAAATCATATTTATAAGGTGATTTTGTGTCATTTTAAAATGATATGAAAATGTTTTTATAATGTTTTTTTAAAAATAAATAAAATTATGGATAATAATTAAAAAAAATCATATGGATTTGGGATTAAAATTTTGAATGAAAGATTAATTTCATATAAAATGTGATTCATGTGTTTTATACTAGGTACTTATTTGTGATTCCATGGTTTGCTTTAGTGTTATAGTATATTTTTAGGCTATTAGTTTCTATATTATCACTTAATAATTTGAATGACTTGAATTGAAATGGGGTGTAAGCATAAGTGGAGTTTTCTAGGGACGATTGGTTTTTAAGAGATAGATAATTAGGATTTAATACATGATGAAAAATCAAATAAATTGAAGAATAATATTTATTAGGCTTATATTTATATTATTATAGAAGGTGTTTGGTTAAAATAATATATTATACTTATTAGAGATATTTTGTTTATAAACCAAAAGTATGGGTTTTATGTTGACGGGGTTTAGTGAGGAAAGTATACACCTAGGTTGATTTTATATAAGAAATAATTGATCTTTGGTATGTCTTTAAAGGTAATAAAGTGAATTCAAATTAGTTATTTATTGGATATTATAAATACTATGGAACTATTCAATCCAACATTTGATAAAGGGATTAGAATCTTATATTTTTGAAAAATTAATCAATAATAACCAATTTATTCTCAAATGAATTTGTATTCTTTGGAGGATACATAAAACCATGGTTTTTATTAAGCTGGTACGTTTCACATGTTCTTAGAGTATGATTTGTTATAATAATGAGTTTTTCGTAGATAATATTGTTTTAATATATGCACTATATCTTCTCTTCTAATTGATTTATTGATTAATTAAAAAATTATGGAAGGTTTTGGATGTTCTGTGAACCTTAATGCATTATTATACTACAAAAAATATTTTTATTGATCTTTAATGTTTATTTATATTATAAATAGTCATAAGATAAAATAACCCTTGAGGTCTTCTCTATTGAGAATGTTTTTTTGTGGTTTGTTAATTAAATATCAATCAATCCTTATATTTAGCACTTACATTGACATAATCAAGAAGTATTTGTTAGTGATGTAAAATAACTATTAAAATTTTGATTTTATGGGAAAATTTATTTTAGGTTATACCCACCACTAATGTATAGATATTGATCTCTTTAACCTAGAGTAAACTCTTATGGGGTACTGGGTAAGCTATGCCATATAAATTTTAAATTATGTTGCCATGTCTACAATGTATCACTATCTAGGGAAGTAGTAATGTGAAACACTAAAAACCACTTTAAATATGAGTATGTATATTAGTCTAAGAATTTTATTTTGATCCTAAATCAATATTATTAATTCATAACCAATGATGGTTATTGTTTTCATCGATGATTAGAAGGTAGAGATAAGGAAACTTTTATTTTAGGGGGTGCACCATCGAATTTTGGGATGTGATATTTTTATGGTTGAAGATTGGTATTTGTTTTGGGTGTTGTTACAGGGAAACTACAATATCTTATATATGTATTTTTATGTATTGATTTTATGAAATCAAGGAATCGCGTGATAGTTTTCAAGCTGTATTTAAACAAATGGATGAAAAAATATTCCATTAAAAATATATTTTCTATCGAGAGATGTTATTATATTATTAAAGAAAATATATGTGTTCTTTAGTATAGTATGATGATAGTAATATAGAATGGATGAATATTACAATGCACAAACTCTCTAAATGATGTTAGTATTATGATAAAAATATAATTCATGTTGTGTTTTGAATTAGATTGATGAAGTTAACTTATATGATTTTTTTGCTGATTAATCTGGTATTTTTGTGTATCATTAGGTTTATTAACCCTTAGTGATAAAGGAACTATTGGTATACTAATGTTTAGGGAATTAGTTTATTTAATAGAAATGAATATTATAGAGTATAAGATTATATTTTCTATGTTTTTTTTACATTGATGAAATTAGGTGGTCATCATACATATCATTTAGGATAAAATTAATGGATATTAAAGTTCATAGTTATTATTTTTAATGTGAAAATAGTTCTCTAAATAGGAATAAGGCATACCTATATATCTTGGAGACTATGGAAATGATCTAAATTTTATTCATGTTAGTTAGTTGAATATATGAAAAAATGGGGCTTCTAGTTAGTGATGATAAGATATATAATGAAAATTTTATTTACCCAAGTACTAAAATACTGGTAGAACTAGATTGAATATGACTCTATTTAATCTAAAATATGAGAAATTTTCTAACATGATATTCATTTATAAATTCAAATGTAATAATATTAAATTTAAGGTATTTTTACACATTTTGGATTTTTATTAGAGTTTTAGAGGTCCGGGTATTGATCCGGATGCCAATGACACGAATATTTGAATTGTAGTAGAAATCAGGTAATTAGTATAGTCTTAAAGGGAACCTTGTGGATGATCTAGAGTGAAGGGTGGCCCCGGATGGCCACTAGATTCCCAATGATAATTTAGAGGGTACCAAGTATCATTCACTTTGTATTTTTCATGAAATTTAAATTTAATTAATTAATTAGATTACATTAAAAACATAAATCAGCCCCCATCCCAACTCTTTATCAATTCAAACTAAAGGGGGAACCATTACTCCCATATCAACTCTATTTACCACTCTTATATATATTTTAAAATGTATGATCAATGATCTATTGGAAACTATATAATCCACTTGGTGAGTCACAACGTCTACTCCATTATTTCTACTTTTCTCTCCCTTTAACCAGATAAAATCTAACTGATCACGATACCCAATCAGTTTCAAATTGAATAGGAAATTTAATAAATAATTACATGCATTATTCTCACTTATCGTAGTGATTGGATATATTTAATGACTCTTGAGTCATCCTATTACTTACCATCATAGGCAGTGAATAATTCCCAGGTGGTGCTTATGTGAAAAATAATGAATAAGGGAAGAATAATTTAAAATCTACTACAATATTAATTCCCCACTATAAAAAAAATATAAAATTACAATAAAATTAGATGAATACATTCAAAATTAATGAGATGAATTCATTATGTGGGAATGTATATACTCAACCATGTTTATATACTAATGATCCATTATTCCTTTATTAGATAGATTTAAAAATATTTAAATAAAAGAGAAAAATATTAGCAAATATAGCTCAATTGATTGATCATAATTAACCCTCTTCCTCTTTCACTAGTGAACAATCAAACTCTTACATAAATTCATATGATCTTATCTTTTACTTTAACCACTCCACACCCCACATGAGTAACACAAAATATTTCTTATTCCCTGGTTAAATGGCATGATTCAATAATATTCTTGGTTTACAATTCTCATATAAAATTACTTCAATGATTTCCACATGTATAGATTGAGGTTCTAGATTCTTAAAATTGGAGTATCAAACATCATCAACTCATCTCAACTCCATAATTATCTATTCTTTCCTTCGTTGGATGAGTTCTATGAGGAATATTCAGAGAATACTTACCTAATCTGGGAGTCCTATAAGAGTGAATTAGATTTTAGATCATTCCCATTTTCCATTTTAGGAGTTCCCAATTTCAATCCCTGTGGCCAAAAAATGGAAAAGGAAAATAATTTTAAAGAATAAAAATATCATACGGGCTGTGAAAATCCATATGAAATTGGTGGAAAAGTAAAATGGAGTAGATTAAATTTCCTATGGGTATCTGGATAAAGGGAATATCAAATGGACATAGGTGAAATGTCTTATAGGCCTTGAAATAATTTATATGGAGAGGAAATGTCTTACAGGTAGTCCAAAGTCTTATGAGGTTCCAGACATATGAATTTTCTTAACCTAGAAATATTTTATATGGGGGAAATATTTTATAAGCATAATTATAATTTTCCCATTGTCGAAATGTCTTACATGTCCCCATAAATTTGTTGTGTGGGGATAAATAACTTATTGGTCTTGAAAATGTCTCATGAAATCCAAATTTTGAATATTTTTGAGTCTCACAACACAAGAAAACATAAGAATCACTATATATTTCTTCCAAAATAAAATCGAAATGGTTTAAAAAAAAGAAACTAGGAAATAAAATACCATAGAAAATGAAATTATTGAATTAATGGTCTATGTATGGATTTTAAATCCATCCAAAAATTGAGTAAAAAATTAGAAACCGTGATTTTTACTATTACAATTAAATTATAGATTCACTCAAGTAATAAATAGATGATTAATCATGTTTTCTCTATATTTTAAGGTATATTTATATTGAAATGTAGACTAAATTTTTAAAATTTTATCTCTTATCAGTTGTTAATTTATTTGGGTTGATTAATCAATTGGATTACTTCTTTAATAAATATAGTCATATAATTGATGTTATGTGATTTTTTTCACCATATTTATAACTCCAGTATATATGAGTTGAATCTTAGTCTCCAAGAAATTTTTTTAATAAAAATTGTTAGACTCAGAAATGGTAGTATATTATGGTAGAGGAGTTAATCCAATGGATAAAGGGTCTTGGTAAGAGTGTTTTACAATGTAAAAGGTTAATAATGACCATTAAGTGTTCTTTATTGATGATTTTTTGAGAGTTTACTTTGATCAATGGTTTATAGAAATGGTAAATAGTGTTATAAATCCTTACCATTTTTGGTAAGATGATTCTTTGGATAATGAATTCCTTGAGTTAATTAAAATAAGGATAGGACTAGAGTGCATTGAAGAATGATATTTCATGAGAGGGGGAACCCTTGTTCTATATCAGCTCATTGAATTATAAGAATAGATATATAATATATTATAGAATAACATGAGAATAATTTATTTTCTAGACTAAATTTTTTAATTTTTTTATTAAAAATATTTTAAACGGACTCATGGTTTGAGTTTTTTGATTACTTGTACATTACCTGAATCCTACGCTACCAGGTTATAATTTATTTATTTGAATCAAGTTATAAGTAATTAAATTCCTTTTATATCACTCATGAAGACTTTATATTTAAATTTCTAAGAATGAGTTGTCTTATATGTGTTTTTTATTTATCTATGTTTAGGGATTCTTATTTATTCCATGATATACATATGATTCTCAATGATTGAGAGGGAAATGTACCTACTTTGAGATATATATAGGGATACATGTGACATATATTATTTATATATATATATATTTTTAGAATATGATTTGGGGATGATTCTGATGAAGCATGGTTACAGAGGTGAATTGCTCCACATATGGTTGTGCATGTGGAATTTCATATAATATATATCATATATTTATAAGGCGTATAGGCCCTAATTGGATGGAAGTGTGGATCCATTTAGTTAAACCATTTAAATATAATTGTAAATAAATATGAATTTAATGTAAATTAGAATTATGATATGAAAATTTTCACTGATAAATGGATTTAGAATTACACTTGGAAGCCCATATACTGGGGCTCTGGTTTTGGACCAATGAGACTACGCCAGACCTGACATTAGAAGTAGGTAGTAAGAACTGACCCTGGCATTCCTACAATCATTATTTTACCTAGTTTTTGGTTTTATGAGTAGGTGGAGGGGTTTGGAAAATTTATAGGATGATTTTGACATATTTTATATTTTTATATCTTTGACATGGAAGCTACTTGATTCTTTTCTAACACATATTTTTTTCATTATAGAGGCATTCCAATATGATGACATATGGTCGTATGCGATGAGGTTTTAAAGGACTATGCTCTGAGGTGGTGGACTATTAGCTACAAGTAGAACCTATAGTATTTCCTATTATGGGGCCACTAGTTGTATATGATATGTGTGTTGATGCCCAATTTTTTGGGGGTTTTCTACACTTTATGTAGATCAATCAAGGAGCCTTGAAGAATTCCATGATAATACTAGAGTTTATTCATGTGTTCCAGAAGCATCATCCTCCCATGTTTTTTGGGGATGGTGGTCCATAAATTTCTGAAATATGTGTTAAGACTACTGAATGAATTTTTGAGCATCTGGACACACCTTTTGAGAGAAGAGTAGAGCTCATGACATATATGCTTTGGGGAGTAACTCAACACTGGTGGGATATTTTAAACCTAGATGGTGGGTGTTAGTATAGGGTTTGTATGGATTTTCAATCATGTTCTTGTGATTATTTTCTTTCTAAAAACGTTGTGGGATTAGTGGAAAAGTGAGTTTATTTGTCCATATCAGAGTGATATGGTCATTATGGAGTATTTGACATGATTTATAGAGCATCAGTTCGTTTCTATGATTTATCGTTCTGATGAGCCATCGAGGGTGAGATTCTTTGAGGAAGGTCTCAAGAATTCTATTCTATCATAGGGGAATGTGTTTTGGTTGAATAATATTACCCAGATAGTGAACTGGGAAACTATGAATGAAACAAAACATGGGGGATGTTACAGGAGAAAAGTAGGACAGTTCAACACCACAACCTTGTGGTTTAGTTTCATCTAGAAGAAATCACTGTTCTAAGGATTATCATGATTGGAATACCAACCAATGTTTGAGTGATAATAGTTATGTATTATATCAACAGTGTGTTATTTGAGTACATATGAGGATTCAGAGTGATATATACATATTCGAGTGCCAATAATGCAGTGAGATGGGCCTCATATAGAGATTATATAAGACCTTCCCACCAGAAGATAGTGTATGTGGGCCAACTCTTTCTCCAAGTTTAGGAGTGGGATTCCTAGCTTAGTGTCATGATGGGATATGGAGTAGTACTGGTCATTCCAACTGAGGTGGTAGTCATTGTTGAGGCATCCATGCCCTAGTTTTACCCTGATATTAGAGTGGTCCTACCTTGGGTAGTGTGGTTGTTTCACAAAATCATGGTGAAGTCTATATATATTGCGTATAGCCTACACTCAATGAGTAGAGAACAAGGACATCTTTGCTGAGAGGTAAGATATTAGTATCTTATACTATAGTATCTTCTCTTGTCAATATAGGTTCATCTCATAGATTTGTATCTATACCTATGGTAGAGATCCTCAGGCTAGTTGTACAGTTTTTAGATGGAGTTATGATACTTGATACTTTGCTGGGGATATGATTGAAGTGTGTATGCTAGAGGAGTTCCCCGTAAGATAGGTGGGTGTCACTTAATTTGGGATCCTTTTTCCCTCAATATTACTTGTTTTGAAATTATACTGAGTTAATAATATCTAGTTACTTTTTACTCCCTTTTCAAATTTTATCGATGATTTTTAACCTTCACATCACCAGAGGGTGGTAATTTTATTTACAAGGGTTATTGGGATTTCCAAGAAGGTAAAGATAGACTAGAGAATCTTGCGATAAGTGGGATGTCAACACCGATTTCTTGTTTATATATGGATGATCATTGAATATGGGATGATAAAATCCATTTAATTTTTTATTATTTAAGGACATTTTACCAGATAAATTTTTTAGTTTAACTCATAATAAATAGTTAGAGTTATTTATTAATCAAGTTTCGGGATCTACCTAGATATCTATTCCTCCCTAGAGGATAGATACAACTGAGTTGTAGGAGATTAAAAGACCGCTATAAGACTTAGAAGAAAATGGGTTTATACAACCCAATACTTCTCTATGGGGTTCTCTATACATTTTTGTGAAAAATGTAGACTTAAATCCTAGGATGTGTGTGTATTACCATATATTGAACCTGTATACAATTAATAACATGTACCACTTCCTTAGATAAATGATCTATTCAACTAGCTTTGAGGAGCTCAATTTGTTTTGAATATTTAATTGAGGTTGAGTTATCATCAGGTGCATGTACATCCTTTAGAAATACTTCATACATATTTTCATATTTGGTATGTCCTATACGAGTATCTGTTTATTCCATTCAGTCCCACGAATCTATATTTAATTTTCATGGTGCTTATGAATCAAGTTTTCTATCCATATCTAGACATGTTTTTTGTGGTTTTTTGTGGAATACATGTTGTATTAATCTTATACTTGACATTGTAGAGACCCAAGCTTGACATACATAGACATTACATTACTTTTTTGGAATAATTAATACATAAAAAAACAGACACGCAAGGACCGTAATAGTTTACTGTCTTTGGAAACTCGGAATATAATCTTCTAATCATGGTGAAAGATCTTCAACATCTCCCATAAAGATATTCCCCCTTTTTTTCATAACAAAAACATTACTTTAAATCCTATAGAAAAGAAAACATATAAAGGGTGAGCTCAGATGATCAGTAAGGGTAAGGATGGAGAAAATAAAACAAACCACACACATTTGAACTTAGAAACATGAACATAATGTTTAAACATCAAAATCTTGAGTAATGACATAAAACATGTCAGTACGTAAGGAATAGATCATAATGGGACATCAATCAAGATAAAATATCATGGGAATAAAACATGTAATTGTGGAAAAAAATTAAACACATGATATGATTTCCATAGTAGCCAAGGCATCGCTGCCAATACCATCTTAGTGGACAAAGTCACTTTCTGGACCGAGTTCACTCCTCGTTCCAGTCCTGTATCACTGAACTGGATTAACTTACCATTCCAGACATTTCTATATCATGAGATATAAATATTCACCCAATGCATTGGAGGGAGATATAGGTACCACCCATCTCATAATGAAATCATTCTTACTTGTGCCACAAAATAAACATAAATCATTCATCATAACCCAAAGAATAAAAAGGGTTTCATAAAAATCATCCCATCATAACATAATCCATATAAAACAAATGGATATCATTTTATCATAATAATAATCAAAACATTTAAATAAAAAATACATTATACTTGCAACATAAATATAATTAATAATGTCTTCTTAGATGGAAAATAGTTTTGATAAAACACTTGAAATGATTCTTGAGGAAAATATCCTTTCTTCATCAAAATAATTTTTTTCACAAAATTCCATGGAGTTTTAAAATAAAAGGATTTTTTATAAAATATTCCTGAAATCATGTAGAGTAATAATTATTAAGAAGAGGCATTAAGAAATCATAAAAATCTGTTCATGCCGTATAAGTTAAAAAAACATTCTCCTCGTACTTTTGTCATAAATGTCAAACAGTTCCTCGTATGGTAGACAGAAGAAAGATTCCTTCCAAAACATGTGGTAAAAGTCAAAAAATTGGTAAATAGGACTTTAAATATAAATGAAACCATTTTTAGAAAATGTGGACATGGATGATAAATATAACCCAAGTAAATACTTAAAAATAAACAATCTCGGATACAAACGAGATTGGGAAAGTTATCCCTTACGTTTGGTCCGATATGATTCGTACATATCAAAACCTCTTGTATAATGATTTAAATAATGTCATTGACTTATTACAGAATCATATTCATTGTTATGATATCATATATGATTCACTTATGACTTTATATTACCCGTTCTTTTGTAAATTCCATGTTAAAGCAGCGTTTTGGGTAAAATCGTTTTATTTACTATACATGTTTGGACTTGTTGTTATTGATATTATTATTACATACATCATTATTTACTTACTTACATAATATAAATCATGATTTATATATAATATATATTCAGTATATATATATATAATAGATAAATAAATGAAATGAAATACACCGTTCATGGAGATGGTAGGCCGTACGTACGCATGCACGATGTTTTCCTTTCCTTATGGAAGTAAGTAGATGAAATATATATATGCATAAATATAGTAGCTTTATCATGTCATATATTTCATTATTATTAATTATATATACTTTATAATCATTTTTGAATGGTTAACATGGAGAATGAATCTCATCGCGTCGTGGAGACGGTAATCTGTACGTACGCACGAGCGATGATATCATTCCCATACTAATTGAATTGAATTGGAGTGGATGATATAATATCTCAGAATCAGTATGATGTTATAATAACTATATATAGCTATTTTTTACACCATTATATCTATCCAAGTATGGTGGTGGTTGAAAAATTGATTACACCACATCGTGGAGAAGGTATTCCGTACGTACGCACACGCAGTGATTTTGTTTTCCATAGGATGGATAAATAGTGAAATATGGTTGTTTCATAATTATAATAACATATAAATATATAAGTAATAATTATGTTATTACTTTATAATGAAATGACTAAATAATAGTATGTAGAAGAAGAATGAAACTTGAAAGAGTCGGTGGAATAGATTACCTCTTCCTTGACGCACCTCTTTTATGATTCCTTTTAAGGCACTAGAGTTGGTCTTTTGAGAAGGGAAAAACCTCCAGAATGTTTCTAGGGAAGCGGAGAAAAGAAATGGGATGGGGTTGTCTGAGCTGTAAGGCTCAAAGTTGTGTAAAGAGAAGAGGGAGGAGGTTCCCTTTTATAAGGGAGGAGAGGGGCACCTTTGGAAATTATGAAAATATTATTTTATTATAAACTTATCTTAGGTTTCAAAAGGTCCAAAACTAATTAAATATGAAGCTAATATGACTCATGGTCTAAATAAAATCATCAAATTATAATTTTATATGTTTTGAATAATATTTTTATCATTATAATATTATTTACTTAAATTATTTATTAATGAGGTAAATACTGCATCATTATTGTGTCATAAATAATTTAATTTATTTGATAACTAAAAATTATAAAAAAATACCATCATGTAGGAAATATTTTTATATTTCCAATTAATATTTATGGTAGAAAATAAAATTTATATAACCCCTTATAATAATTAATTACTAAAAGATTTGTTTTAATGTCAATTTTGTCTTGACATTAAATTAATTAATCCAAATTGTCATTATCACTACCAAGTGGCTCAATGGGGTCCCAAAATAGACCCAAGGATTCCCATGGTCGGCCACTAATAATCCAATAAGGTTATTACAAGTGTTATGCTAATTTTAAATTATTATAATATTCTTTTAACCATGAATTACCCTATTTACCTTTAACCACAGAAAATAAAAGTCAAAAGTTACTATTCACCAAAAAATTATTTTCCTCTTATTGAACCACATTTTACTTCTTGATAAAAAACATGTATGTAGGATTTATGAAATTCAATTCACAGAAGTGGTAAAATTTCATTTAAATGAAAGAGTCATTTTTTTAACTACCACTAAGTGGTTTCACTATTCATCAAAAAATGATGTTTTTCAGAAAAATATCTAAAATTCAGCCTAAGATATATTTGATATTCCAAATTCAAAAATGATGTCTATTTTTCTAAATTCAAAACATAGAAGTGGGATTAATTAAAATTAATTCCCGTTATCGAAACAAATAGCGTGTTTTTAAGAAACAACAACTATCCAAAGATCGACACTTGTTTATGTCCAAATTCAAAGTGAAATTAATTTCAATGACCAAAATTAGATTAAATTTTAAAAATATATTCTAATTAAACTTTAAAACCAATTAAAAATAAAATCTAACCATATAAATTATTGCGATGAAATTTTTTTAATTAAAATATAGCATGTTTTTACTATTCATTAAAATATGAAAGTTATCAGAATAATATGAAAATTTTATCCAAATTAAATTTTTATATAATTATTCTAAAGAAGAATTTTATTTTGTCAAATTTAACTTATAAAAATGTAAAAAATAGCTTTAAAGTGGGTGTGCCATCAATAGGAGGCAAAACTGTATTTTTTGAAAAATACTTATTTTACCCGAAAAATTTATTTCATTCTCATACTATGTTATAGAAAATGTGTAAGATAAATAATAACGTTATAAAATTCAAAATTTAGTTAATACTATTCATAAGGACTAGTTCATAATAATATTATAACAATATATCGATGTTTAGTAAAACTCAGTATTGCATACAACACACGCTATCGAGGAAGGTCGCAATTGCCTGTAATGAAAGCCAGGCCAGAGATGCGTGTAGTGAAATATACCTTTGGTGATGCATATAATAAAATTAAAAACTTATTCTATTTATATATCAACCCAAATATATAATTAATGTTGCGTATAATTATTTCTAAAAAATGAATTTGAAATTGTGTGTAACATGAGCCAAGAATAGTGTTGCGTATACTGCAAGCTAATACAGTGTTACTTATAGATCAAGATAATTTTGGTGTATTGTACGAAAAAAGACATAAATGAAATTAAAAAGAATAATTCTTATAAAATATTGGGTTGTTACCTTCTACCCCCATAAAATGAATTTTGACATCGAAATTCATCAGGGTTATAAATGGTTTACTACTTGAAAGGTTCTTTTATAGAAACCCACATCATAAAAAGGAATACTAAAACTTAATTTTAAAAACTAAAATATGAAACGTAACAGATACCCAAATTAACTCATCACTGGGTTTCCACAAAGGAGAACATAGGTGAAAATATGGATATGGACGAAAAATCTAACCATCAAGTTATGATGGAGAGTGGTAGAGGACATGGCTATGAAAAATCCAACAATCACAAAGCCATAAATTTGTGATGATTTAAGGTACCATATGATTCATCGGATATAAGGACACTAGGAAAACATTTTTTGTTTTCAAGATCATTTCCTTAAAGTTGAATAATTTTTTAATTAAAATAAATACTTACATGATTTTGGTACAATATTACTATGGTTTGTGACTTGAACAATTTCCACTTCATCTCTTAAAGAAATAAAGTTGAATTTGACTTCCGTGAAGTGTTAGAAGATCATGCGATAGAATGATAGATCATTCCATCTATCTCAAAAAAAAAGGATAGAAGAAGTTATTAAATATAAATAAGTCCATCTATAGTGAGATTAATTGTATATGGTTCCTAAAATGGACTTATACTTCATATATAGTACCGCTTAATATAATAAAACTAGTTTATACTAACCAGGGAATTTCTGTAGGCCAGTGGTAGGAGATAAAGGCATGTTGCACTTTGGTTGGGGGTTCGATTCCCACAGCCTTGTCCAATGCAACGGGTTATCACCTATCCTACATGTTTTCCCTTTTTCAAAAACTACATTATTAAAACATTCCTGCAATAATATCGAAAAAAGTTATACCCTTGAACAATACTATCTTATATCTAACTTATTTCAATCCAATATTTTGGCTTATCAAAAACACTTCTGTCCTAACTCATAGTATAAAGAAAACAATTACTAGAAATTTCATCTATAGAGAACATGAATAACATCATTTATTAGCCATATATCACACTATATATCTTGTTGGTCACATTCCAAAAATGTGAATACCTTAATCATATATTCTCTTGAAAAATGAATACCCATTGAACCTTATTAAAAAATTTAATACTGTCAAAATTTAACTATTTCCACATACTAAAATCCCAAAATTTCTATATACTCAAACCATGATATCAACTTGTCCATATATCAGTCATGATCTCATTTAATTATCTATTTATCCCTTCATTATGGGCATATCATCAGCTTCCCAAAATATTTTAATCACTTTTCATGGTTACCGGTATCATATTCTTATAGAAAACCCCAATGAAAAAATACATAGATATTCCAATATACTATAGAAGTACATCAACTACCTTATTATTGAATTCCAACAAATAAGCCTTTTAATCCATCCTCTTCAATGATAGGTATATAATATGTCCTTCCTCAATTTAGATGTAACTTCTTCGGTTAGGGAATTGAGTTGGGTAATGTCTATGTTCTCCGTAGATAAGACATTGGACTCCATAACAGTCTGTCACTCTATGAACCATTTCTCCACATAGATAACATATTCTCCTCCATTTGAGGTATTCCTCAAGGTTCTTATTCCCTTGTTTAGAAATATCAATCTTCCTTTCTCTATGCTCCTCACCATGAGGACATGCAAAAAATTCCACCTTCCTCTTATTTTCTGACTTAGGAATACAACTAAAGTTCACCTTGTTAATCATATATCGAGATGACTGATTCGACATAATCAAAATATCTTTATCTCTAGGCGTTTCATAATTTCGTTTATCATAGACACCAATTTGTCCATTGGAATCAATGTTAACTGAATTCCTTCTTGTTCCCTCCATTGTCAAAGACTAGAAAGCATAGTGAAAGAAACTGTTAAAATAATGAGGAACCACATAATCATAAAAAGTCAATTATGGGATGCCTAACTTATCAAAAATTCCATTATCCATGAAACCTTAGGTTCACCCTAGGTTATTCATGATCGTCAACGTAATTCTAGGACTCTAACTTATACGTATACTTAACCTTAGGGACATCCCTAGACATACCATAGAAATATCTCTAGGGATTTCACTAATGTTTTCGCATCCTTGTTTCCAAAGGTTAACTAAACCATTCATCTGATACCAACTGTAGAGACCCAAGCTTGATGTACATGGACACTACATTACTTTTTCGGAATACTTAATACATAACAAAAACAGACACGCAAGGACCGTAATAGTTTAGTGTCTTTGGAAACTCGGAATATAATCTTCTAATCATGGTGAAAGATCTTCAACATCTCCCATAAAGATCTTCCCCTTTTTGTTTTCATACCTAAAAAATTTCTTTAAATCTTGGGGAGAAGAAAACATATAATGGGTGTGCTCAAATATTCAGTAATGCTAAGCATGGAGAAAATAAAACAAACCATACTCATTCGAACTTAAAAACATGAAAATAATGTTTAAACATCAAAATCTTGAGCAATGACATAAAACATGTCAGTACGTAAGGCATGGATCATAATGGGACATAAATCATGACAAAATATCATGGTAATAAAACATGTAATTGTGGAAAAACATTAAGCACATGATATGATTTCCATAGTAGCCAAGGCATTGCTGCCAAGACCATCCTAGTGGACAAAGTCCCTTTCGGACCTGAGTTCACTCCTCGTTGCAGTCCTGTATCACTGAAACGGATTAACTTACCATTCTAGACATGTCTATCACAAGAGATATAAATATTTTACCATTGCATTTGAGGGAGATATAGGTCCCACACATCTCATAATTAAATCATTTTTACTTGTGCAACAAAATAAATATAAATTATTGATCATAACCCAAAGAATAAAATGGGTTTCATAAACATCATCCCATCATAACATAATCCATATAAAACAAATGGATATCATTTCATAATAATAATAATCAAACCATTTAAATAATAGAGGCATTATACTTGAAACATAAACATATTTAATAATGTCCTCTTATATGGAAATTAGTTTTGATAAAACACTTGAAATGAATTCTTGAGGAAAATATCCTTTCTTCTTCAAAATAATTTTCTTTTCACAAAATACCATGAAATTTTAAAAGAAAAGGATTTTTTTGAAATTATTAATGAAATAATGTAGAGTAATATTTATTAATAAAAGGTGTTATGAAACTGTAAAAATCCGTTCATGCCGTATAATTTAAAAAACATTCTCCTCATACTTTTGTCGGAAAAGTCAAACAGTTTCCCGTTTGCTAAACAGAAGAAAGATTCCTTCAATAACATGTGGTAAAAGTAAAAAATGGGTTAAGATGACTTTAAACATAAATTAAACCATTTTTAGAAAACAAGGACATGGATGATAAATATAACACTAGTAAATACTTACAAATAAACAATCTCGGATAAAAACAAGATTTGAAAAGTTATCCCTTACCATTGGTGTGATATGCGTCGTACATATCTGAAACTCCTATATAATGATTTAAATAATTTCATTGACTTATTATAGAATAATAGTCATTGTTATTATATCATATATGGTTCACTTATGACTTTATATTAACCATTTTTTTTGTAAATTCCATGTTAAAAGAGCATTTGGGGTAAAATCGTTTTATTTACCGTACGTGTTTGGGCTTGTTGTTCATGATATTATTATTTCCTATATAATGATTTAATTTCTTCCATAATGTAAATCATGATTTATATATCATATATATTCAGTAAATATATATATATATATATAATAGATAGATAAATGAAATGAAATACACCGTTCATGGAGACGGTAGGCCGTACGTACGCATGGACCCTGTTTTCCTTTCCTTATGGAAGTAAGTAGATGACATATATATGTATACAGATAAATCCAGTAGCTTTATAATATCATATATTTCGTTATTATTCATTATATATACTTTATAATTACTCTTGAATGGTTAACATGGAGAATGAATCTTATGGCGTCGTGGAGACGGTAATCCGTACGTACGCACGAGCGATGATATCGTTCCCATACTTATTGAATTTAATTGTAGTGGATGATATAATATCTCAGAATCAGTATGTTGTTATAATAACTATATATTGTTATTATTTACACCATTATACAAATCCATGTAAGGTGGTGGTGGAAAAACTGATTACACCACGATGTGGAGATGGTATTCTGTACGTACGCACGCGCGATGATTTCTTTTTCCGTAGGATGGATAGAAGGTGAAATATGGTTGTTTAATATTTATAATAACATATAAATATATAAGTAATACTTATATTATTACTTTATAATGAAACAACTAAAGAAGAGGAAGTTGAATAAGAAAGAAACATGAAAGAGTCGGTAGAATAGATTACCCCCTCCTCGATGCACCTCTTTTAAGATTCCTTTTAAGGCACTAGAGTTGGTCTTTTGAGAATAGAAAAACCTCAAGAATTTTTCGAAGGAAGTGGAGAGGAGAAATGGTTAGGGTTTTCCGAGCTTCGAGCCTCAAAGTTTTGTAAAGAGAAGAGGAATGAGGTGCCCTTTTATAAAGGAGGAGAGGGGCACCTTTAGAAAGTGTGAAAATATTATTTTATTCTAAACTTATCTTTGGTTTCAAAAGGTCCAAAAAGAATTACAGATGAAGATAAGATGACTCATGGTCGAAATAAAATCATCAAATCAGAATTGGATATGTTTTGGATAATATTTTTGTCATTATAATCTTATTTATTCAAATCATTTATTAATGAGGTAAATAGTGCATCATTATTGTGTCATAAATAATTTTATTTATTTGATGTCTAAAAATTATAAAAAAAAACCATCATGTAAGAAATATTTTTATATTTCCAATGAATATTTATGGTCGAAAATATAATTTCTATAACCCCTTATAAAAATTAATCACTAAAAGATATTTATTAATGTCAATTTTGTCTTTACATTAAATTAATTAATCCAAATTGTCATTTTCACTACCATGTGGTAGAATGGGGTCCCCAAATCGACCCAAAGATGCCCATGGTCGGCCACTACTCATCAAATAAGGTTAGGAAAAGTGATAAGATAATTTTGAATTATTATAATATTCTTATAACCTTGAATTACCTTATTTACCTTTAACTGCAGTAAATAAAAGTCAAAAGTTACTATTCACCAAAAATTATTTTCATCTTATTGAACCGCATTTTACTTCTTGATAAAAACCATGTATGTAGGATTTTGTAAATTCAATTTATAGATGTGGTAAAATTTCATTTAAATGAATGAGTCGGTTTTCTAACTACCATTAAGTGGTTTCACTATCCATCAAAAATTGATGTTTATTAGAAAAATACCAAAAATTCAGCCTAAGATATATTTGATATTCCAAATTCAAAAATGATGTCTATTTTTCCAAATTAAAAACATATAAGTGGAATAAATTAAAATTAATTCCCATTATCAAATCAAATAGCGTGTTTTTAAGAAACAATAACTATCAAAAGATCGATACTTGTTTATGTCAAAATTCAAATTGAAATTAATTCCAATGACCAATATTGGATTAAATTTTAAAAATATATTCTAATTACACTTTAAATCCAATTAAAAAGATAATCTAACCATATAAATTAGTATAATGAATTTTTTTTAATTAAAATATAGCGTGTTTTTACTATTCATTAAAATACGAATGTTATTAGAATAATATGAAAAATTTATCAAAATTTAATTTTTATATCCTAATTCCAAAGAAGAATTTTATTTTGTCAAATTGAACTTATTAACATGTAAAAAACTAGATTTAAAGTGGGTGTGCCATTAATATGTGGCAAAACTGCATTTTTTGAAAAATACTTATTTCACCTGAAAAATTTATTTCGTTCTCATAATATGTTCTTGAAAATGTGTAAGATGAATAATAAAATTATAAGATACAAAATGTAGTTAATACCATTCATAATGGATAGTTCATAATAATATTATAACAATATATCGTTGTTTAGTGAAACTCAGTATTGCGTACAACACACGCTATCGAGGAAGGTCGCAATTGCGTGTAATGAAAGCCAGGACAGGGATGCATGTAGTGCAAGATCCCTTTGGTGTTGCGTATAACATAATTCAAAACTTATTTCATTTATACATTAAACAAAATCTATACTTAATGTTTTGTAGAATAATATCTACAAAACGAATTTGAAATTGTGTGTAACACGAGCAAAGAATAGTGTTGCGTATACTTCCAGCTTATACGATGTTGCATATAACACAAGCTAATTTTGGTGTGGTGTAAGACAGAAGACATCAATGAAATTAAAAAGAAAAATTCAAATAAAAACTCAGGTTGTTACAGTCATGGTCATGAAAAAACCTAAAAATCATTATAAAAACACCGATAGAGTTTAGTTTGTATAACAAGATCACAAAATATCATTTATCTAAGGATAATATCCACTTCCTAGATCATATTATCTCATAGAGAGATGTATCTTTTGTACCATAGAAGGTGAGAGAAATTATTTTTTAGTGTTATTCCAAAAAATATATATGATATACATAGATTCTTTGGGCTAGATGGATATTGCATTCATTTAATACAAGACTTATCATAGTTAGGAACATCAATTACAATCATTATTAATATGTATCTGAATATTGTATGGTTAAATACCTACGAGACAACATTTTAGAAGCCAAAATGGATATTGAATTCAGTGAATATATTGATTCTTCTAAAGCTGGTAATAACTTATATAGTATGCTATGATGCATCAAACATCAGGCATGGATATTTTATAATGTAGGGGGATAGAGTTTTGGAGTATGGGTCTTGTTAGTTGAGGCCACACAAGAGAAACTACACAAAGAATGATCTTGAGTTAGCCATTGTTGTACATGCCTTTTACTATTACAAGCATTATTTATTGGGAGAGTGTTTTGTGGTGTACATGGACCAAAAAATAATCAAATACATATTTACACATCATGATATAAATAAAAGGAAACAAAGGTTGGTTGAATATCTTCAACCCTTGGAAATCAACCTTAACAATGATCCTGGTAAGGGAAGTAGTTTTTCTAATGCACTGAGCAAGAGGAATCATATATACGAAGTTCTGGAGGCTAATAAAAGGTGGAAGATTATAGAAATATTTTGTAGATGCACATAGAGTTTAAATATATTCTTGGGAAGAATTATTTCGTATATTTTTTAGTGAATTAAAATATTATGGATAGGGTAAGGATAGAAAAATTTTCATATGTAGAGGGCCTAGTCCTATGGGTGAGTATGGTAGGTGATGACCCACCTTCTTGGAAGACTATTAATAAGGATGAAATTCTCCAAATAAATGGTCACATTTAGGTTCTGGCAGATATACATGAGGAGACAATGTGTGAATTTCAATCCGTTCCTTGGGATGTACATACCATAATTAAAAAAAGTATCATGACTTGTACCACTAATAATGGTGGTTGGGGATAAAATAAGTTTTTTTTGTTTTTTTCACAAGGTGGTTCTTGTGTTAGAATGTGAAGGAAAAACACTAGAGAAAATATTTTATATTTTAGTAACAAACCATTTCTGAGAAGAAATAGGATGATGTTTGGTGTTTTCATCACCGAATTGTCATGGTCACCTCAAGGTAGTGATGCAAGATAGGTCTATGTGGAGTGAAACACAAAGATCACTCAATTCCTACCAATCTATGAGATCTTATTAGTATATTATCTTGGGAGACTCTATATCTATGAGGTTTCTTCCATCACAAGGTTTAGAAAACTTTTGTATCACATAAGGATTAATTTTTAAATCTGTGTTTTTGAAAGTAATGTAGAGAGCATAGGGTACACAATTTATTTTGAGCATGACATACAACCCTCAGACTAATGGCTTGTCAAAGATCACTATATTGGTTCTCGAGGAGTTTCTCTAAGCATGTGTCCTTGAATTTTGGATTTCATAGGATATTCATATACTAATGGATTATTTCTCCTACAAAATAGCCATTAGGTTACTTTATAGTTGGAAACCATTGAGGCTTTTTAGGATAGGACATACAGATCACACCTATGTTGGTTAAAGGTGGAATATATATCACTACTCATACCATGTCTTTAACCTGAGTCCTCAGAGTTTGTTCTATAGATTAAAAAAAATGTATTCTAACAAGCCTAGATAAATATCTCATATTGATTATCATCAATACACTCTAGAGTTCAAGGTTAAGGATCACGTCATTTTACATATCTAAATGAGGCTGGAGAACATAGTGATTTGGAGATAGGGTATGCTTTCACCATGATATTTTAGGATGATTAGTATTATCGAGAGATTTGTGTCAATAACCTATCAGCTTTATTTACCTAAGATAGACCGAGCCATTCATGATTCCTTACATGTATCTTAGCTTCACTGTTATTAGTCTGACACATATCATACTCATAATCTAGAAGATCTCAATTTATGGGTGGATGAATCATTAAAATGGAATCCTATTCATATTAATTGACTAGATCATCAAGGGTTTTAGGGGATGGTTTGATCCACTATTATTTGTGTAATGGAAGAATGACCATATATAGGATGTGAATTGGGATTGGGAGGTTGACGTACTTGCTCAATGGCTATATCATTTCTCAAACAATTATTTACCACCCTTGGTAGGTAAATTATTGGATTACTTCATTTAAGGGGCATGATTTTAAGATCCCAAGTTTTACTACATGTTATATATATTTTGAATTATAGTTTTACTTCTCGTTTTGACTTAATGTAAATTTCTAATGAGGTAATGGGAGTTTTTGTGGGTTTCCTGGGCTAGTTTTGATTGTGAAGGTTCAATTTTTGGAAAAGGAAATAGGGTCGTAGGATGAGTATAAGCCATTACTCCTAGGAAATATACTTTGATGAAACCATGTGAGGTTCTACAGTACACTTTTAGGGGTTTCATGGTTTGAAGAAACCGTGCAATAATGGTCACATGCCTGTGAAAACGATCAACATTTTTCTGTAGAGATGAAAATCACTGTTTGGAAATGATTTTCCAAACGTGTACAAGATCCATGAAGGGTCCCACCTTATATAGTGAAGGTATCGTGTTTGGCGCATGTGTTTTCAAACCATATGTCCAACCCGTGGGGCGTATTTCTTTTGGGTAAAATAATCATTTTCGTTAATTACTTGTAATCTAAAACATTTATGTCCACTATTAATTTTAGTGGATTGAGGAGGGTATTTTCTCTCATTGAATCTTAAATTTTAGGATTTGATCCTATTTTATGATCAAAACTTTAATTCAAACATGGATCTTCTTGTTGGATCCACACTGATGAGTTATTCATTAATCTTGTCCATTTATTCATTTGTATACTTATTTGTGGGGTTATTATAGTGCATGTTAATATTACCTATTTCTGGGGATTTCTTAAATTCATCTATTTTATCCAGATCTAGACTAAATCAGTGGTCGATACTAGATTAGTTTTCTACATTAGGTATACGGTAACTGGTCTATACCATTCCCTTATTGTTTGGTGTTTTGTATACATTGTTTTTATAGTTCTACACACCATACCTTCCATAGTTTCCCCTAAAATTAATTTAATATCCCGAATAAAATTTTCAAACATTTTAAGGTTTCTCATTTATTTTTATTTTATTGTTGGACGTTTTCATCCTAATATAGACCACCCATGAGGTACATTTATATATTTGTACCATGTTATACCACCCCTTTTCATGTGTTTGAGACCATATTTCCTAAATGGATACTTTTTTTATTAAATTAAATAATAGGATGGGTTCATTATTCCATTCCTTGTGATTATATTTTTTGAAATGGTCAGAAGAATGGTTGAAGGTTGTAATAACATTGTTTTACCTTTTCATTCATAAATGAAAAGAATGAATTGATTAAATGGGTCAAATGAAAAATTTGAGATGGGTTGGTTGAAATAATGGACTGTGACTTGATTTTGAGTTGACGAATTTATAATTGTAGTCGATGGATTGGGCAATTATACTCCTTGGATATTGATTCCATTTGATCCCAATGACATTTCTACATCATGGATCCTGATTATGGTAGTGGATGTATTATACATTTCATGTCCAATGATAATGATTACATTGGATTATAGTGAAATTTATACTCTATGTACTGAATTTACATTGGATTCCATGGACATTGCTACTACCAAGATTGGGATTTCTTGGACTCACATTGGAGATACTCTGTGGTCATGCTCCTTAGGCTCCACCAAAGTCTATAATGAGTTTCAATTGAGATGATCTATGGAATCGATGAGGATGACATGGTCATTTATACCAACTACGAAACCCTTTTAGGACTGACACTTGATTATATGGAATATACCATTTTGGTTGATTTATCATGATTTAAGGTTTCTTGATTACATTTTCCCCTTATTTAAGGGTGATTGATTATTTTTTACAGTAATCGAGTTTGGATGGACAAAATCACATTTTCATTTGAAAATTTAATTTTATTAAAATTATACCTATGATATAATTCACAAATATTCATTATTTATAAAATTATTCGACATGTTAAATACACTATTGGTGGTGGCATACTGAGTGTTATCTCACAACCTATTCAGGTAGACATTGGGTACCTGAAAAAACATCATGGATGTAGGTAGTGACTGGGGAAATCTCCCACTTTATGATGATTTATTTGATCATTGAATAGTAGAAGGGGATCATAGGACTGAGATATTCTCCTGATGCTCTATAGAGATAGTTAATTTTGTTCTTTTTGTATTTATATATATATATATATTACTATATTCCCATTTCTACGTATTGCCTACCATTTTGTGTAGAGACATGACATGTTTATCATATTTTATATGACACTCCTTATTGTTTTCAAATTTATATCAATCTTTAGATGTTATTATTACACTTCACAGTTATTCATATTCTTCCACTATTGATTGATATTGTTACACCATTATGCTATACTATGATCATTAGGTATAGTCTCTCAATTGTACAACCTTAGACCGTCATTTCTAGTCAGCAGCCTCTGACGTAAAGGAAAGTGCACTAGAGTACATCTAACCTACCATATTAGAGAAAAATTCAGTTGCTCCTAAGAATGGACATTATAGTTTTTTAGTATTTTTTAAAATGTATAGTAAAAAATATTACTTTTGTACCTACGGTATGTCTTTTGGCACCATTATGATGTAATAATAATTTATTTCTTAAATATTTTTCATGACTGAAAATGTATTTAGTGAATAAAACAATTCATTTAAAATAATAAAATTAATTTCTAAACCCATAAATCATTTTTTATTTTCTATGTTATTTGAAAAAAGAACAATTTTTTATTTTTACTTTAAATAAAATTTTTATAATACTCCATTTTGTTTTATGTGTGTATAAATATAAAATAAAAATACATTTTTTAAATAAATTCTAATAAAAGTCATATGAATCAACACTATTCATAATCATGATCCAAAATAATAAAATAATCAATATTTTATTCAACGATACCCCTCCCCCTTGACTATATAAACACCCATATACTTCACATTTCTTCTCACTTTCAGTACTATTTACCAAACCAAATATTTTCCCAAATATCTTTATAAAATCTCCTATCCATGTTTATGAGTCATTAATCTTACCAAAAGTCCCTTATTCAATGGTTTTAGACTCAATCAAAATAACTTGACTCAAAAAAGAGGCATGGATTTAAAAACACTTTTTTTCATTTCAATATTACAATTACACAATATATAATGTAAATAATAATACAATGTAAATTTGAAATTATAATTTAATTATAGTATAATGTTTTTATAAAACATAAATATATTTTACCTGTTATTTTTTTTAACGTAATTGAAAAACATGATTCATCCATTGTGGTTTGTAACACCTATGTGAAATGTGATGTTTTATTTTTCACTTATGCCTTTTACCGATTAAAAAAATATTTGATGATACAATAAAAATTTTATAATCAAATATATAATTTTGTCTATGTTTTTGTATTGATAAAATATTCATGAAAATAATGATATTAAAAATAAAAAATCATATTCATTTTTAACCACCTAAAACAATATTGTAAGGGAACATTTTTTGATTTAGAATTTTTTTCTAAATATATTAAACAACTGAATTAGTCTACTTATATAGTGAATTGAACAAAATATCATGAAACCTATAGATCATATAAGAACCATTTTATAATGACTGTCAATAATTAATATTACATCTGACCATATTTTAATTTATGATCTAAATGACTTCAAAACCATTAACACAAATAACATTAATTTAATAAATGAATACAAAAGGTCATAACTGGATCATATGGATAAATAAAGATGAAAAGGATTCTAAACCACACTACTAATGAATATATCATGAATATTATAGAGGTTGATAGAGAATATGATGCAATATATGACTTAAGGTAAGCTTAATTTTATATTCTTGGCATTATATTCTCTATCACTCACTAACTCGCTTAATCACTCAATCACTATGTCTCTATCTTCATCTTTATCGCTTTTATTTATATTCTTTATACATGTTTTTTAGATTTAAATCATTATATTTTCCTTTTTTGTTGGGATATGCATGTGAAAACAATTCCCTTTTCCAATCATTTTAACTTAAAACTAATAAATAAAACAATTATATTCCTTCATCCCTTTTATGAATCACTATTATAAAGATTATTTTCCTCCTTTGATTTCTAGAATCCCAAGTTACTTAATTATTAAATATGTTTTTAAATATGTGGTTTTTAGGAAACCCTATAATATTATCATTTTCAAAAACTATTTTCCCACATTTTAATGGTTCAATAAATAATTTCTCCAATGACATGGACTTTTATGAAAATAATTATTCTTTTAATAAAACAGAGTTAATATTTTGTAATATAGTATAATATAAAATACATACACCAAATAACAAAAAAATAAACACATATATATATTAACTTAGAACATTACATGCAGTGAATAAAAATATAAGATATTAGATCTCAATACACCGAAATATAGGTATTAAATATGATAAAATAAATATTATACAGAAAAAAGTATGTTTTAATTTTTGGTAAAACATATATGTTATATTATCATTAAAAATATTTTTATGAAAACATTAGATATTTAAAATTAAAATTATTTTCATATAATTGTTTTATAAAATACTATTTATTTATATGTAAATGAAAATACAATTTTTTGTTGTTATAAGTAATTTTCCTAAGGGTTAAAAATTTAATTGGGTCATAAAAATTATTATTTTTTTCAATAAATAATAACTTTATTTAAAAACGAAATGTCTGATATTTAGAAAAATTATTTTAATAAAACGAATTTTATTTTTTAAATAATATTTTCAATGTTATATTCGGGTGAAAATTTGGGATTTTTTAGAAAACAAATTTTTGTTGAGTAATAAAAATGCTGTATAAATAATTATTGCTTCTTTTATGAAAACATAATGATATAAACAAGCCATCAAAATTAATGAATCCATTTTATCAAGTAAAAATTTAACTAAGGAGTAAAATAATACATTTAAAAATAAAACATTGATTTTAGAAATATATATTTATTATTCCGGAACCTAACTAATATTTTATTTAAATACAATTTTTTCATTATTTTTTAATAAAGTATTTGAAAAATTCTATTAAAATTTTTCATGGTTTTAAAATCCAATTACTCTCCCTTTTTAATCACAAACCAATAAATGTCACAAGTAACAATACTATTCTCATAAATAATTATAAATTCATTTTTAGGATTAAAAATATCTTTTAGTTTCTAAAAATTGTAATTTATAAATGATATGTACTTATATCAAGGTTAATTTTTATCAACTATATAAATTTAATTCTATAAAATAAATCACATATTTGAAATAGGAATAATAAGAATTGGTTTATATGTTCAATTTAATTTTTGGAAATAAAAATTAGTTTCCTTGGTAAAAGGTAGTTACCATAGTAAAGGTGAAAATAAGTTAACTTTTCAAATTAACTTAAAGGTAAAAAATATTAGAAAACATTATCTTCAAATGGGTGTATGAGTATATAATAACAAAAAAACAAATTATCTTAAATATTTTTCAATTTCGGATCCACGTTACGTGTATATTAAATTATTTTTACATTAATGAATATGTAATTTTCAAAATTCCACCCCTTTATAAGAGGACCCATCCACAACCCTTTTAACACGCACCTAAAATTATAATAATTTATAATAATATAACATATTTCCTTCCATAAAAATCTCCTCACAAATTCTTTATCCTCTCATATCAATAAAATTCTTGAATTACTTCACAACAAAGAAGGCTTGTAAGAGAAGACACAATTTCTTCTTTGTAAGTGATAAATTTTTATCATAATTTATCATTTATGTCCTCCATACACCCCTTATAAATTCTAATTTATCTATTTAATAAATTCTAAATAACATCATTATACTTTTTGAATGAGGATATTAAAATAAATTCACTTCGTAATCATACTCATCCACATATTATAACATGTTTCTATTTAGGCTAGTTTAACAACCTATATGAATGATGTAATAAAAATTTATCCAGAAAGGTTGTGGAAAATTAATTAATGGAAAAATAATATATTCATAAGTAAGGATTTTTTTTGCTGATATATTTATGATTTAAATAATTTTTAATATACCACCATTAATTGGTTTAAAATTATCGAAATGATAATGCTAAGTATTTACCAAAAAAAACATTCTTTGAAGTTTTACATATAAAAAACCATTAAGGTTAAGTGATAATCGTATAATTACAAAAATAAAATCAAATGTGGGGAACAAAAAAAAAGGAATGGGTGGGGCTTTGAGTTAGTGTAACCCCCATATAGATCAACCATCATAAGATCATTATCCCCTCAGACCCACTTCACTTGGTAAAGGATCCACCAATGCATCTCGGTTATTCATGCACTGCCCCATCACACCACATTCAAATTCTCTCCATGGGACTCACAACATTGAAGCACTGTAGAGATACCATAAGAGACCATAAATGTTGGTGAGGTACTAAACCACCATTAAGGACACTACATCTCTGCCACCATAAATTATCCACTCCCAATCCACAACAAGAACCCCAAAGAGAAGGAAAACCATCACAAAATCCATTAAATCCATCCAGAATCACCGTGGAATCCTTTTACCCAAATCATTGTGGGGTCATGCATGGAGGGAAAAGGAATAAATAGTATATGATGATTGAATATGGGGAAACACCAATCCTAGGTAATGAAAAAAATGACATGGGTCTAGAAAACACTGAAGTAGGCCCATGAGAAAACCAAAATGTCGACTCCTTAAAATCAGAACTGTCGAGGGAGGATAAAAATGGTGGAGGCTTCATTGATAGTTCTCTAGATTCAGAACTAAGGTTTCACTAAATTGAGATGTCAAACCATGATTACAAAAGGAACTTTTCCCTAAAAAAGAAAAAATATATTTGTAGAAAAAACCAAAATAGAATCAAGAAGATGACTAGAGGGGAGTAACTACCAGCACCGAGTGTTCCTAAATCTGTTATCTGCATCCACGTAGTAGAACATGGTGTTGATGATAATGACCCTACCATATTCTACATCCAATAAACTGAATTGGATGAGGTATCAATAAATAATATAAATCTCAAATGCAACCTCATATATGGAATGGTCCTCAATAATGGTTTTGATACTTCTTGGTATCCAAAAGGTGAATCAAACAAGGTATGAGGAAGATGATATGAGTAGATGAGTCATAATCACTGAGAATAGGAGTATGAGAAAACCTAAAAATCCCTTGGAATGATCAAAGAACTTATTCACTAATCATTTAACCTATATTATTTAATAATACATTGTTTATATATTATGGAACTATTTTATAATATCATTTTACATTTTCAATACAGTGAAGCATATTTGGAGAAATTAATTGAACAACCCCAAGTAGGTGATGAGAGGAAAAATATATAAGAAATGAATGATATATGGTAATAAAAAGATCATAAAAAATTAAATATTCATGAAAATATTCCCAAGAAAGTATTTATTAAATGTAATTTTTTATTCAGGTGGCTAGACACACTGTCTTAGTGAGTCCAGACTCAGGTTAAGAGAACTTTCAAACCACCTTCTTTTATATTGAGTTATGAAAGATATATCAAGATATCTTTCTATCCATTTAATTCTAATATAATTATTATATTATATATATATATATGTGTGTGTGTGTTATAAATATATACCTAGTTTATTAACCCATTATTTTTTGATGTTATTCATGTTTTTTATGTTCCCTTCTAACTCTTTAAAAAATGAAGGGAAATTTATTATTTATTATTCGTTTTTCATGTGTCAATATTCTAAAGTTTGTAAAATTAAATGATTTAATAAAATATAATATAATTAATGGAAAAACATCATATTTTATTTTTATTTTTATGTGAAACATTATGTTCTCTAATTATTCATTGTGTTTTAAATCATCCCTTAAAAAATCATTTTTTATGTATGATATTATTCATAATTTTCTACATATTTGGTATGAATTTTATTATTCTAAACTTCATATTTAAGTCCCATGACTTGTTATCCAAATATAAAAATAAAATCATTGAATTACATATTCTTTTATGAATCATTATAATATATCTTTTAGTTATTTTTTCATATGAGATTATGTAACCCATTCCTTTTTCAAGGGGTTTTATCATGATTATTCCAATTTTTTGAAATATTTATATGGAACACATAACCGTGTACAGAATATAACAAGAAAGTTTGGAATCAAATTCTATAATACCTTAATTGATAGGGTAATGATTTCATCTCATGATATACCTTTTATGGTGCATGAGTAATAATCCTAGAAAATATATGTTTCCTCGGCATTTATCCTTAAATTATTCTTATGATGTCATGATTTATGTTGTTTACAAATTATTAGGATTCTATTATCAAATTATATTTACACATTCATCCAAGATTCCATGTGATTATTTTCCTTTATGATACCATATTATGACTCATGACTCTTATGTTAAATTTCTTTATCATTTTGGTTCCTTTTGGGATTTTTAGTTCACATCATTCATTATATATGTCTCTTGAGTATCATTTGTGAGAATAAATGAAGAAAGGGACTATAGATCATCTTATTAATATTAAAATAGATTGGATGTATTTTATTTATATGTTTATGTATTATGTATCTAATCTTCCAATGAAACTATACCTCTAGATTTTCTTTCTGTATTTATGATATTTTATTTTATAAATCATGTAATAATATGTGTATGAGACTTAATAAGATATAGATAGTATTATAGAAAGGTATAGTTATTTTTGGGGATTATTTCAGTGAAAATAACTGGAAATGAGAATTGAATCAAGTATATTGAATCCTATAAATTCTTAATGTAGGACATACATAACACTTATGAGTTATTATTCACTTATTGTTTTTTAAATTTTAATAGTTTTTGTTATATATGACTTCTATTTTGAGTATTTTTATCTTTAACTATATTTATTTTAGTAAATAGATAGAAATTGAAGGAATCATTCCAACTTCATGTGTGATGGAAAATGTAATTATTTCTTAAATGATATGTCAATAGAATAAGAGTGGGAGTTAACAACCTTATGAAATTAATTTCAAAACTGAATCGGATTAGGAATAATAACTTCAATTCCATAAACTCCCATTATTTTTAGAGAGAACAAGAAACATTTTAGTTATTAATATGATAAATGCATCTTTCTTTTATTCGATTTTCTAACCCTATCATTTTGGAACAACAGGTAAATTTTATTGAGAATATATTCTTTCTCCTAAAAAACTCCAAGATGGAGAAGATTATATTTTCCATTTATCCTTTATAGGGATAATCCAATCAGTGGTGTGTACTAATTAAGAATAAGAAACCCAAGTAAAAATATAAAATAAATGCTGTGAGAATAATTAAATATTTTTTTCAATAAACATTTTCCGCATATATTTCATATTAAAACAGAGAGGGAGATTCATAGAATAAAAAAAGGGAGGATGAATCAATTAGGCCTGATGAGGAAAACACCAAAAGGCTCAAAATTTCTACCTCTGGCATCATAATTAACCCCATAGTACGTTTTACCACATCTTTAGTTATGAATTTGATAATTTTACATCCAAAAGAAAATAGTTCAATGTGACCATAAACTTGAGATAGAGATTAGTGATTATAAAGGGTCTAAATGGGCCAAAGATAAAAAATAAGAGAATGGAGGTCAATTCTATAGGATTCTAAGATAAATATCACGGAGGGATGAAAATTTAACTACCCATATATTATAAATTTTTGAATCAGTATACATGAAACTACCTCAATGGAAAAAAAGACGTTATAAGTGTATAAAAGTGGGATATCAAGCTAATGAATGTATAATAGAGATGAAGAATCGAAATAAAATAGTAGAATAAAGGAAGTATCCTATAAATCTTCAATCCATGATCCAATGTTTCAAATAGGAAGAAAAATAACACTATGAAACTAAGTGTACTAAGATAGATTTTTTAGGATAATTGATGATAATAACAGACAAGGATATGAGAGAAATGATGATCTTATACTAGTACTACAATTTAGGGGGAAACTGAAAATGAACTGGTGATGGGTACACTTATGTTCATTCAAGAGTAAATAATGTTCTATTTGATTTTAGTTGAAGGAATTATTTCACATATTCCATGTTTAGTAGATATATTCAAACACAAACATAGGATATGGATGTTGAGTTATCAGCAAAAAAAGTGGTTAAATTGTTGTATCTCGAGTATATAAATCATCACAAGTTTATATTTATGTGTTCAATATCCAATAAAACCTAGTTTTACTATCTATAGTGAAATTCTATGTTATACTAATCAAGGAATGATTATTTCTATACATATCCAATATCAATTGTTTTGAGAAGGAAATAAATTTAAATATCCCAAATCATCCAACTATTCTAAAAAATTGTAACAAGGTTGATAATGATTCATTGGAAAATATTTTTTAATCATGGATATTATTTCATTATGAGAAATATTATCCATATATAATGATTAATCCATTTGATATGATCACCATTGAAGACATTCCCATTGTGATGAAATATGTAGTTATATTCCTTAAATATTCTTATAGTATTCCTCACCGGTGAGATATTGTGTTCTTAATTGAACTAATATGTAGGCTGTGGCTATATCGAAGAGGACTTATAAAATTGAACTTATTAAAATAAAATAACTAAAGAAGTAGATACAAGATAATCCAGATAAGTGTTTGATTTTTCTATATGCTTCACCATGGGGTGTGTCAATTATATTTTGTAATAAGATAAATGGGTCAATCCATCTCTACATTAAAAAACATGAACTCAAAAAATCATGATAAATAATAAGTATCCCCAACCATAGATTGATGATTTTTTTGACCAGTTACATTGGTATTGTTACTTTTATAAGGAAAAAATTTTGTCGTGATATCTTAAATTAAAGGTAAAGAGGTGGATATTCACACGGTTGACATCTATATAAGTTATAGAGACTAACAGTTTATAATAATGTAAATTATACTAAAACAGTAGCCACATAATTTCCTAAACCTGATAAATATTGTCTTCAAAGATTACCTTAAAAAATTTTTAGTGGGATTATAGATGATATTGCCATATCCTCTAAAATAATTGAGTAACATTAGGAAAATTTTAGTACTTTTCTAATTTCATTGGGAAATGTGAAATTATTTGAAAATTATAGTAAATGTGAGCTTTGGATGGATCAGGTAAACATTTTGGGGTATGTTATCACAATAATGAGGATATCTATGGACACTTTTGAAAAATAGTTCAAGGAATGGCCCCAAATATCATCTGTAATGGATATATATAGTCTCCTATAATTATTTGGGAACTATAGATGATTTCTAAAAAATTACCATGACTATCAAACACACTAACCTAGACATATCAAAAGAGAGTAATGTTTTTATGGACAAGTTAATGTGAATAAATATTAATGGAGTTGAAGAAGAGGATAATAAATACACCGATACTAATAATACCCACATGTATGGAATGATTTGGAATATAAAATTATTTATAAAATAAGGGAATATGTATTTCTCTACAAAAAATGATACCATGGAAAATTATTCCTCCATAAATTTGAATATTTATTAGTAAAAATATCCAACACATTATTTGGGTTTTCTTATAATAATATTTTAATTGAAAATTTGAAGAAATTAACTATATATAGATAAGTTTTACATATATACTAATAATAAGATATTGATTTTTATATTTACACAGAAGGATATCAACATATACCAATGAATATCTTTAGAGGTATTATAGACTATTATTTTTAAATGCATTTCCATCATGGTAATATGAATAAATTAGTAGATAATCTTTATAGAAAATATAATTCACCCTTATCCATGATGTGAATTTAGATAGATCTAGTTTTCTTAGACATTTCAGCATGGAAATGAGAATCATTAACCAAGGAACAACATCATAACTTTCTAAAATAGATACTAAACCTTCCATTATAGAGATAACAAACAATGATTAAAGGGATTGTGTGGAGATACAAAATAAATTGAGTTCTATAAGAAAGTGGAAAGACATAGAGTTCAATATTGATGAAGAAAGAGTTGAGATATTTGGGACAAGGATATATATACCATTAAATCATAAAATAAATAAAGAGCTATTGATTGATTCCAATACCTCATTATTTTCTATACACGTAGGTTTCCCAATGATTTATATAGATCATGAAGATAACTACCAGTGGGATAATATGTTTTCTCTTAGTGTAGTAGAATCATGCATTGGTCAGTGATATATTATTATTTTTAATTATCATTTACCAAAACCATGATCAATGATCTATCACATAAAATTTACAATTTATTTAATTAATATATAAAGAAATGAATACTTGGTCTTAGAATATTTCTCTGTTGATTAATGATGATTTTAAACAAAAGAAAATTTTAGATTTCCTTTATTTCACTATAAGGATCAAATGATAGATTCTCTATAGCAGTGATCCACATGTGTTCCTATAATCTTTGAGTAATGCCACTCGATCTCTATATTCTTTCATGACGAATCAATTTTCTGGAATTTCTAATTTTTAATCACCCATTCCTTAGTCTTGAAGAATTATATCTTTTATTTCATGTTCCTGTGATGGAGAGAAAAGTATTCAAGAGAGAATTTTTGTTGTAGAATAATTTTCTATTTCGATTACACAGATCGATTTTCTACACAATAGACATAACCGTCTATTTATAGATATTTGGTTTAGGTTAAATTAAATATTTAATTAATGATATATATTAAATAATAAAATAACCTATAATAAACCCCATTCCATAAAATAAATTATAATAAAAATATTTTGTGGGGTGCTCTAACTTTCACAAAAAACAAGTATTATTTAAATGACCGGTTAATAAATGTTTTCACTGGACTTAATCTTGGTCTTTTCAAAGACCTCTAGATTTTATATAATACCAGAATAAATAGTTTATTCATTTATAAAAATATTTTATTTACAAAAAAGTAAATAAATAATTATTAAATTTAAAATAAAATAAATATATTTTATTCACAATCCATTGAATAAATATTTATTTAAATTATGAAATCAATAAAAGAAGAATAAAATCATTACTTAATATTGAAAATAATATTTGTTCCACCAGATTAATATATAAATAATTTAATCAAGATTAATGGAGACACTTATTGTGTGACCCTCTAGGATTCATTCTCGATGACATTAGGTTGGCTTGCTTAAATCCAAAGATCATTGTATAGTAATGTGTCAAGGCACCCAATAGAAATAAATTAATGTCACAACTAAAAAAACCACATACAAATGATCACTATTTAATACAATTCCTTTTTCATCATATCTCATCAGGATGGGTTTGCATTCCTATAACCAAACTATATGCTTGATATGTATTTCTTTAACTATCTAGAATAAACATGTCATTACACCGTGTCTATGGAATTTATGGTGATTGTCTTATTCCAATAAAAGGTTCGAGATATAATCTTCTATAAATATGTAAGGGAAAAATCCTTCCTTAAATTATCCATTAATGGCATGTCAGTAGGGATGCACCCAGCATACCCTACCTCACCGCAAACATATATCATGCTTGTTTTCAACAGAAAATATATGTGTGTGAGAAATGTAATTAATTACTAGTAATATTAAACTCTCTGAAACATTAAAAAACTCAAATATTTTAATATCTAACAATACAAAAACATATAGAATTTCCAGTGGTTGTTTAGTTCTCAAAATCTCTCATTTGGAGATTACCAAGTATGAACTTCTTGAGAACAACACTTATCAAATTATTAGTACTCGCACCTGAAGTTATAAATACTATGTGGTGAATCATAGTGTGTTATTTAACCATAAAACTGTATTAAAAATATTTTTTTAGAACATCATGGTTCTCATCATAGTGGGGAACTTCTATAACCTTATCAATGCGAAAAATATATTTTGAAATTGTTACATTAAATACATATAGAATAATAAATAAATCTAATAATATTTTTTATTAATATTATATACGTAAAATATAAACAAAATTAACGTAAAAATAGTTGGTCATAGGACACCAACCTCCACAAAAATCCACTTGGACTAAAGCCAACTTTATATGGATTTTAGTATGCTAGACCACACATTATAATCATGATTTTGCTAGGTCAAGTCATTAATCAAGTGTTCTTCCGTGTTGTCTTCTATGGAAATAATTCCTACTACAACATCACCTCTATAATAAAATCCATCAAGATATGATACTTAGGAAGTATTTCCATTGTCATTTGATGTGACCTTGGATATTTTGTAAGATCTACCACTGTAGTATTATCCCTATAGATTTTGATTGAACTTTTACTACAATGTACCTCAACATGCACTTGGATGATGTTTTATGTCTATAATGATTCATTAGCTTCCTCATAAGTTTCAATATATTAATACTACACTATAAGAATCATCTACCACAAATTTATTTGAGCTCTACCATCTCCGAACAACTCCATTCAATGTAAAGATGTATCTCAATTGTGACTTCATGTCATCTTGATCTGTTTTAAAACTATCATCTATATATAATATAATGACTACTTCTTAATATCCTCCCTAAAATAGTCACATATCCTTGTTAAACCTTAGATACTTAAGGATAATCTTGACTGTCATATAATGTTGTTCACCAAGATAAGCTTGATATCTTTGTACCACAGTTAATATGTAGGTAACATCTAGACATGTAAATAACATATCATATATGACTAACCCAATCACTTATGTTTATAGAATCTTTTCTATTCTATTTATTTAAATAGGACTCTAAGTACATATTTACCAATAAATATGAATACCATGTGACACTGGAAACAATCACCTCTTGATTTTATCCATACTAAATATATTTAGTATCATGTCAAATTATGTACATTGACTAAGGATGATAAACCTCTTAGATCTATCATGATGGATATTGATCCCATGAATATATGTTTCCCCACCCAATTACTTCATATAGAATCATTTACTCAACCATTAATTAATATTCAATAGAATATATATTCCATTTCCAATTAGTAATATGTATTTAACATATCCTATTAAGAAAATCACTGAACTCCCACTAAACCACCTGTAGACACAATGATCACACTCATTCTTCATAAAACCAAGTTATGTTATGTCTTCATCAAATTTAATTCTCTATGAATGAGATGCTATATTTAATCCATATAATGATTTATTCAATTTTCATATTTTATTGGCATCATTTAGAGTCATAAAACCTTAAAGTTATGTCATATAGTCATCTTCTTGAAGTTTCCCATTAAGGAAGGATTTTTGGACATCCATTTTTATAATATTATATTTATGGTATGAAACAATTTAATGTATCATTTTAATGGACATCAACATTGAAACTGCTGAAAAGGATTATTCATAGTCAATTCCTTGATTCAATTTGAACAATTTTGTAACCATTCATGACTTATTGGTACTAACTTTTCCATCCATGTATATTTTATTCGTGATTACCCATTTACAACCAACAAGTATTATATTCACTAGAGGATCTACCAAAATGCTGACTTGGCTTTGGTATATGGAATCCATTTTATATTTTATAAATTCCAACAACTAGGAGATATACATTACACTTACTAAATCTTTGTAGATTAGAGGATCATTATTATTAACTAATAATAATTCAACATCCTATGTGACTATAAAATTATAATTTTTTGGTTCTTAAACCTGTTGTACTCTTACATAGTTATTATGTTTCTGGAATAGTTTTTTCTTCCTTGAGGAATTGTGGAAGGTGTTTCTATAACAACTATTATATACCTTAACCCTCAACTTCATTTAAGTATATCTCACTCCCAACACCCCTTTTAGATATTTGATCCCTATGATGGAATATGGAGTGCATTTCCACTATTTCCTTTTTGTATGCGGGGTCATGAAAATAATAACCCATATTTCCATGTGATATTTTTTCCCTTGAGGTGAACGTTTTTTACCAGAAGTGGCCTTAAAAAATGCTTCACAACCCCAAAACACATGAAAGTATGATAACACTAGTTTTTTTAAATTCAATAATCGGTGTCGTATACCTTATTCTACTTTTGTGGGAACATTGGTTAATATTTTTTTTATAATTTAAATTTGTATCCCCAAAAGTATAATGGAATACTAACATAAATCACCATTAATCTCATCATTTCCAACAAGGTCCAGTTCCTCAATTTTCTAACACCACTCCACTATGTCATGTAAGGAGTAATGACTTGAGATAGTATCCCAAACTCTAATAAATAATAAATGATTTCTTAATTAAGATATTCTCCACCACAGTTTGATAGGAATTTATTAATATTATTACCATGAATGTTCTGAACTTCATTTTTTTATCCCTTGATTTTTTCAAAAGAATCTGGAATATAACTTATTCTGTATATATATCCATATCTATGAAAATCACTAAAAAAAGTTTTTAATGTATGAGTACCCACCCCATACATTAATTGGAAATGGTCCACACACATCAGTATGAAAAAAATTAAAGAATATATTTTTACCAGTAACCTTTCCCATTAATTTTCATTTTTTACATTTTACCCTGTAAAAAATCATGACATACACCAAGGGGTTTTAGTTCAAAATAAACTAAATATCCATCTGGATATAATTTATTGAATCACTTTTTCTATATGACCTAGTTGGGGATTCCAATTTTGGGTGTCGTATGTGTCATGTGATGTTGTTTCATTATTGATTTACATTATATATTTTGTGTTGTCCCAAAGATAAAAACCATTATTTAATTGTACCTTATGATAAAAAATTATATATTTATAAAATAAAACTCATTTATTACTAAATTTGAAAATAAAACCATTTGTATCTAGTATAAATACCAGTATAATGTTTTTTGTTAACTAATGGAACATATTAATAAAAATTCAAAACCAAGTCAATCCCACTTGACAATGCAATGTGGCAGTGATAAATAGATAAAATAATAAGTTTATATTTGTTGGTAACTTTATAAATACCTCCCATAAGTTAATATTTCTGAATCCACTTGGTTTCTATATTTGAATACATATATTAGAACAAAAATCTATATCTACTACATAATTGTTAGAAACAAATAAATTGATCTCGATATCAAATGTACCTGAATCATCCCCTTTATTATTTGGATGATTACTATTTATATTCCATTGGACCTTATTATCACAAGAGAAACTAATACTATCCTATTCATTTTCTTTCTCCTTGGTCTTCATTTTATTGGAAGGGAATGTAGAATCTATGTGCTTAATTTCCATCTCTTTCCCTTCCCATTTTTCCACTATAAGGATAAAAGTATTTTTTTCAACCATATCCTTATCTACATGGAGAATGAGAGAAATAATATTTGACAGAGTCTTATCAATGTTTTTATTATTAAAATTTAAAATAATGATGGATAATATTTGATAGAGTGACGCCATAATGATATTGGCGACATGTTCTTCAAGAAGTTTATACCCTAGAACCTATAGGCACTCAAAGTATCCAACAATCTTAACTACGTGAGGCCCTACTGGGGAACCCTCTCAAAGATTTATCCAAATGAGTGAATTTTATATCCTAAACTATTATTTTATATATATCTCTTGGTAAAGACCATGGAGGTGCTCAAGCATACAACACGCACACATGATTTTATGAGACTTCATAACGTCACTAGAAATATATGAAATCATAAACCATTGAACATTGACTATGTTGATCAAATGTTTTTTGGACCATGAACTCTCCAGCACTCACCAATTTATCAAGAGGATTAGGAATTAAAGGTTATAGAACATAATATTTCTGTTCATGGCATAGCACAATCCTAAGGTTTCTAAACCAATCCTAGAAGGTAATGCTTGTGAGGAGGTTTTATTTTTCCAATATTGATCATAGAGATAATTCAAATGATGAAATTTCCATTTTATTCATCATATAAAAATAATATAATTAGTAAATTTCTTGATTTCCAATTATATGATAAATAATATAATTTTTTTATTTTTTATTAAATGACCCACTATTTTATCGAGTCCCAATAACCCTCACGATTGAACATAGAATTTCTATATTATTTGACATTATAGTTGAATGTATCCATATTCCCCTTCACTATAATGTCCCTATTCCGGAATCCACCCAGAGGCACCCCGTACCCCGTTGGTCACATGGCCTAAAGCACATTTCCCCAAAAGCCAAAGGCTGCCGACTAGCAGCGAGGGCCTTAGGTGTGATAGTGGAGAAAGTATGCCCTCATTGGCAGAGTACGTACTGGAAGTAATAAACATGCAATAGTGGAAGAAGTAAATAACCAACAATAATAAACAGTTGAATACTAAATCAACAAACTGGAGCACATATGTATATATGGAATGATGCAAGATAGAACTCTAGGAAAGCAGCCAAACAAGTCATAATGCTGAAACACCACAGTTCCAAAAAAGTACAGACGAAAAGTAAACAACACCTCAACATCGCAAGCCAAATATTGGTCCCATGCTCCCCTGATCCATGTAATCAAGTACCATAAGTCAAAGGGTGCTTGCCTTTATCTATACCTGCAATAACATAGTCTGATTGGGCCCAAAAGCATGGTCCAAATAGGGTGTGATATAAAATTATAGTAGGAAACCAAACGAAGATCTGTGCCTAACAGTCAGTGATTAATTGGAAGGTAAAAGATTAATAAGTAGTAAACAGTAACAACAAAGCAGTAGGCAGTAAACAGTAAGCAGTAAGGCAGTAAACAATAAGTAGTAAGGCGGGATGATACACAACAGTAATCAATCCACAACCAACAACACTAGTGAAGAAAACTGCTAAAAACCAGGAAACCCTATGGGAAGTACTCGGATACATCCCCCTCTGGTCCTATCCAAGACGTACCACAACCCTCTGGGCATTTCACTCAACCTAACCCCTCTGGTTTGGTGATACGAATTTATGAGACTCTCTGGGGAAGCACACTCAGTCAATTCCCCTTATAGTCTAGGGTATTCAGGGACTCTCTGAGGGAGATCATGCAGTCTAACCCTCTTAGCCCCAAGGTCTAGAGACTCTTTGAGTAAGCTACCTCGGTCAATTCCTTCTATAGCCTCAGGTATACCACAGACTCTCTGAGGAAGCTCACTCGGTCAATTCCTCCTATAGCCTGGGAAGGTTCTTAATAGAAATAAAACAAGGTAAGACTCTCCAAGGAAGCTCACTCAGTCTACCCTCCTATAGTCTATAATATCTAAAGGAACTCTGGGAAGCTCACTCGGTCTATCCCTTGTGGCCTATAATGTCTAATACTCACTGAGGAATGTCACTCGGTATACCCTCCTGTAGTCTATAACGTCAAATACTCTTTGAGAAGTACACTTGGTCTATCCCTTATAGTCTATAGCACTAGGTTCCCTCATCCCCATGACAGTTAGTGCATAATTTTTATATAAGGCCAAAGTACACCTATAGAGCTACTTTACTAATAGTCTACAGGGCAACAACCATGTTATGAATTTCACTCAAACCTATAATCACAAAGCATGGAAACAGGTGTAACAGCCAGAGGCAAATGAGACCCCAAAGGATGTAAATAGAATAAAGCATGGAAAAAACATCCAAGAACAACAACAAGGTATCCTATAACATGATCAATTTAACTCCACGCAAGCATACAAGCAAGGATGAAAAACAACAAGGGAAAAAAGGTAAACACACAATACCCCTTTCACGGGTATTGGTGGAATTTGTACATAAACTCAAATACATCGAAAGGTAAGGCACGAACCCCCAACTTAGATCCTATGAGATTGATATAATTGAACAACGATGATTGATTCTCCCCCAAATGTCGTAGATCTGAGAAAACGCCCAAAATGCTCAGACCACAATAACATGGGGAGGAGGAGGAATTGAAGAAAAAGGCTCAAGCAGAGGGAAGAACTCACCATTGCGATTCCAATGCAATCGACCATGCTCGAATCGGAGAACAGATGGTGGAGCGGTGGATCGTTGAAGATCCACGAATTCCCAGCGCTCTCGGATGAAGAATCTAGAGATGAAGGGATTTTCGTCGATTAGGCGCGACCCTAGTCCGTTTAATGAATAAAAAAGAAAATTACATGGCGTGTAATTTTATAGTACGCGAAGTGTACTATATCATTCCAAATTCCACCAAAATCAGCCTCCACATCACCCCTACACACTGTGTGTGTGGCCTGGACACGGCCAGTACTTGGGTTCGAGCTGGAAAAGTGTACACGACGTGTACTCAGAAAGTACACGGTGTCTACTTCAAAAATTTCCAGAAACATTATTTTTCTCAAAAAACTCCCGAAAAAGGAAAGACATACCTGAAACAAAGATCTAGGTTCTTACAATGTTTCCCTTTGACGAAATTCGTCCCTGAATTTCCCTAGCGAGGCTAGAAGAAGAAACCCTGAACAGCTCTGGCCACTACGATCGTACATCGGCCTCTCTCTCCCAGGTCTCGTCCTGTACTCGCCCATGCTGCCAAAGCACGCATACTAAAGGAACAGACCACCCCCGGAGAACCTTCGTACTGTGATTGACAATCCAGATATGATGCTCCTCGCACGACACCTCAGCTTCGAACTCAACCTCCTTGGGCTGAAAGAAATGAGACGGGTCTAAAAAGTAACGTCAGAGTTGAGAGACATGGAAGACGTCGTGCATAGCCCGGTACCTATGAGGTAGCTACAAACAAAAGGAAACTGGCCCAAATCTCTGCAAAACCTCAAACGGCCAGACGTACCACGGTGAAAGCTTACCCTATATCTGAATCCTCTTGTGTCCCAACCTCGATGTGACATGCAGGAAAACCTAATCCCTGTCCTCGAACTCCAAAGGTTGTCTCCGCTGATCAGCATAAGACTTCTGTCAAGACTGTGCTATAACCATCCTCTTTTGAATCAACTCAATCTGCTCAGAGGTCTCTTGAACAAGATGGGGTCGCAGCAAAGCTGCCTCTCCTACCTCCAACTAGCATAAGGGTGATTGGCATGGCCTACCATACAGAGCCTCATATGGTGCCACCTAAATGGTCGCCTGAAAGCTGTTTTTGTAGGAGAACACCAAAAGAGGAATATGCTTCTCCCAAAAACTGCCAAATTCTAGAATGAAAACACGGAGCATATCTTCAAGCACCTGGATCGTGCGCTTGGACTGGCCATCAGTCTGGGGATGGTATGTTGTACTCAAAACTACCTGTGTACTCAAAGACTTCTGAAGTCCCTACCAGAACTGAGAAGTAAAGCAGGCATCCCTATCTACAACAATGGAGTTTGGAACTCCATGTAGACGTACGATCTTCCGGATGTACAGTCGCCCCAGATCATCCACACTAAAGGTCTCTTTGATCGGCAATAAGTGTGAAACCTTCGTAAGCCTATCGATGAAAAACCAAAAAGCATCACTTCCCTGAGGTGACCTCAGTAACCTGGTCACGAAGTCCATCGTGACATCGTTCCACTTCCACTCAGGAATGGGTAACTGCTGCAAAAGCCCCACTGGTCGCTGATGCTCTACTTTCACCTGCTGAGAAGTAGAACATCTCATGAAAAAAACAACAACATCAATCTTCATACCTAGAAACCAGTACTGGAAGTGTAGTTCACGATACATATTGGATATTCCAGGATGAACTGCCAAGACTGAGGAATGAGAATCCCGCATCAGCTCCTCACGTATGTCTACTGGCACCCATATGCGTCCCTAGAAATGCAAGATTTCATCCTCGCCCACTTTCCATCCAGAAAGAGGGTCCCCTCCTGACACACTCTCTCGAAGGACTAAGGCCTCCAAATCCTATAGCTTCCTCATCCGTACCCGATCAAGAAGTATATAGGTAATAGCTATAGAAGATAGGATATTCTTTCCCTACCTGTCGTGCACTTCCAAGTGCATCTCAGAGAAAAGATCCATAAGCTTCCACTCACTGTTGGCCTACTGAACTTCCTAAATCTGGGTTCTTCTGCTCAACGCATCTGCCACTGAATTTCCCTTTACCAGCGTATAAATGAGCTCGAAGTCAAAGGACTGAAGATACTCAACCCACCTGCGTAGCCTCATATTCAGATCAAGCTGAGTGAAGATATACTTGAGACTCTTGTGGTCGGTGAAAACCAAAAAGTGCTCTCCCAGAAGGTAGTTTCTCCAATAGCGTAAGGCATGAACAACTGCTGCCAACTCCAGATCATGCGTTAGGTAGTTCCTCTCATGTGGCCTCAACTGCTGAGACCCATAAGCAATGACCCCGTCTCCCTGCATAAGCACGTCTCCTAGCCCGATACCTGAAGCATCACAAAAAATAGTAAAGCCCTTGCCCGACTCTAGAAAGACTAGTATCAGGGTTGATGTAAACCTCCCTTTCAGCTCTTGAAAGCCTGACTCACAAGAATCTGACCATAAAAACTTCGTCCCTTTCTTGGTCAGACCTGTCAACAGTGCTTCCAGGCACGAGAAGTTTTGAATGAAACGTCTATAGTATACCGCCAACCCTAGGAAACTCCGTACCTAAAAGACATTTTTCAGTTTATCCCAGGAATCTACAGCTCTCACTTTCTCAGGGTCTAATGAAAAACCTATCTCTGAGATGACGTGACCCAATAAGTGAATCTAATCCATCCAGAAGTGGCGCTTCCAGAGTTTAGAATACAGCCGATGCTCTCTCAGTGTACTCAGAAAGATCTCAAGAAGTGTGGCATGGTCGTGTCGAGTGTGAGAGTACACCAAGATATCATCCACGAAGACCACGATGAAGGAGTCAAAATACGGATGGAACCCTCGTTTCATCAGTGCCATGAAAATTGTAGGCACGTTCGTGAGACCAAACGACATGACTGTATACTCGTATAGACCATACCTAATCCTGAAGGATTTTAGAGGTATATCTAATGGTCTAACGCGCAACTGATGATAACTGGACCTCAAGTCGATCTTCGAGAACACCCGAGCTCCTGGAACCTGATAAAAGAGGTCATCAATCCTCAGTAAGGGATATCAGTTCATGAGCATCAATTGGTTCATCTTTCGATAATCCTCTCAAAGCCAAAGGGGGACGTCTGTCTTTTTCGCAAACAGGACAGGCGAACCCCAAGGAGATGTATTGGGTCAGATGAAACCCTTTGCCTTCAACTCCTCTAACTGCTTCTTGAGATCCTGCAATTCAGGTGTATCCATCCTATAAGGAGGAATGGACACCAGTGCCACTCAGGGAACGAGCTCAACCGAGAAGTCTACCTCATGCTCCAGAGGCAAAACTGAAAAGTCTTCTGGAAATACATCCCTAAAACGATCCACCACTGGGGGAAAGTCTAACTTTGAAGTCCCATGGTCATCCAGATAAAGACTGGAAATCTGGGATGTAACTTCCCCTAGCCCATGATTCTCTGGTCCATCTCTACCCGCCTGGACATCCCATTCACCTCTACGAAGAAACGATCCACCCTTTGGTGATACGAAAATCACCCTATGGCGATAGCAATCGACGACTGCCTGGAAAGGAACCAACCAGTCCATCCCAAGAATGACGTTATAACCCGAAATCTCTAGAACATAGAGGTCCAATAAGAAGTGACACCCCGAAACCTCATGAGGTCACTCTCTGCACTGATGTACGTAATATTTACTCATTCCCAATGTCTTGTCAAGAGTCAACAAGTCGGCAGACGAAACGATACAGATCCCAAGGCTCTCCACAACCGAAACAGAGATAAAGCTATGGGAAGCACTAGTATCAAAAAGAAATGAAGATAAAACTGAGGCTACTAGGATTGTACCCCGAACTATAGAAGGATTGGGATCTTTCTCCTGATAGGTCTACTCCACGATGAAAGACTGGCCTGCACTGTGGCCCTGCGCCCCTGGCTGACTGCTCTGAGCTGATCCACTCTGCTGTCACTCATGACCTAGTGATTGACCACCACTGCCACGACCTCCACATCGGCCCAAATGGCCAGAAGAACTCCAATTCCTGGACTGGTGGAAAACTGGTGAAGCATCTCTAGAACTCGGGGTCATATAGGAACCCCTACCACCACTTGAAGGTGAGAAGATCTGACAAAAGTGCTGAAGATTTCCCATCTTACCGCAAGATATGCACTCTATCGGATCCCTCTGGCACTGAGGCCTAGCATTACCACTCCTACCGCACTGGTAGCATACAACCTTGATACCAGAAGACATATCCCGCGAACCCCAATCTCGTTGAGAAGACTCTCTACGACACTTCCTACAGTCAATAGGAGGAACACCAGCTCTGGATGTCAAACTACCCTGGCTCACTGCTCCAGAATCTCTCAGATTGCACTCAGTAATCAGTGCCTAGTTGACGATGGAGGATATAGAAGTCAATAATAATATATTCACCTGGGAATGAATCTCTTTCCTGAGACCTTCCTCAAACTTCCTAGAAAGGAACAACTCATCACCTCCTAGGATCGGTGTGAAACACTTCAGCTCAGTGAAGTGAGACAAGTACTCCATAATAGAGAGAGTACCCTGCTGCAGACTAGTAAAATCTCGGGCTCGATTGGCCCTCAGGGCCTCAGGATAGAAGTATTCATAGAAGGTGCATTGAAACCTGTCCCAAGACATACCCTGCTGATGCCCTGACTGTGAGATCACCTCCCACCACCTCTTGGCGGTGTCCTGGAGCATATAAGTGGCCAGATTTACCCTCTTCTCTGGGGGTATCTCAAGATGCTCATATATAGTCAGGGTGGCCTCGATCCACGACTTTGCATCATGGGGTCCTCCATCCCCTAAGAAAGTAGGAGGATACTGTTGCTGAAAAACCCTCGTCAACTTAGCCATAGACGAGGCAGGAGACGACCCTCCCTGAAACATCTGCAACATCCTCAGAAAGTCCTCCCTGAATTGTGTATCGGCACCTACGATGGGTATAACTGCTAGTGCGAAGGCTGGCATAACAGGAGGATATGTGGGAAGATCAACAGGAGGTCCCTGATCGGCCCTATCTGGTGTCTGATCACCGTCTGGCAACTAACGCATGACCGGAGGACGTCTTGGAGGCATAGCTCTGAAAGATCAAAAGCACACCTTATATCATAATTAACAAGGACTGAAAACACAGGAGTACAAAATGGGAACATGGAGAAGAAATTATCAATTTTTACAAAACACGACTACATGGCGTGTACAAAAACTACACGGTGTGTATTCTTTAGCCATTAACATGGGTATGTACTCTTGCCACTACTGGTCATGTAACACCCCAACTTACATGGCGTGTTGTTCACACACACGGCGTGTACTTGAAATATAAACCCCTACCCGAGTCTCCTTACACGGCTAACCCACACGGTCCAAACTAACCCCAGACTACACTACGTGTTCCCTAGGGACACATCGTGTACTAGACACGGTCTCTGCGGCCCGTGTTGTTAGTGAGACGGCCGGGTACACGTATCCAAACTACATGGCATGAACCTACAGGACACGAAATGTTCTTGAAGTTATTTCCCCGAAACCGTGTCTCTGTCCACATGGTCAGTAACATGGCCTAAAAAATACACAGTGTGTATCCAAGAAAGTACACGCCATGTGTTCTGGGTTTTTCTGGGCAGTAGCTCAAAAACTGCATAGAAGCCCAGAAACACTGGAAACAAGGAAAAGAGGTGAAAAATTTCAATCTGTGAGGGCCTATAATCCCTGTGAATCAAATTATGGCATCTCCTACAGTCGTATACAAGAGAAAACAGGATCATGATCTACCGACATTCGATTCATGAGGGCCCATAGCACCTCAAGACTTCGAAATTTGGTGGTCATTTTAGAAAAGTAGAACACAATCAATTTCTCTATCAAAATAGCATGGATTATATCAGGCATCTATCACAATAGAATTCATAATCTATACATAGTCTATCATAAAAACATGAAATCACTAATGCACCCTAGAAGGCATGGCAAGAATTCATGTCATGTGATTTCTAACAAGTGCCTATATGATGCATGAGATTTCATACCCTCATCTCATCGGGTTTTGAAAGATATAGAACCGTAATATCAAAATAATAACAACATGAAGCTTTTCAATCACTCTAGGTGAAATCATATCAACCATAAAGTCTCAAAAAAAACTACAATAAACGAGGTTGTATGGATTTTCCCTATACACGGGTTAGCTACTCTCGGGCACAACTTCTTACCAAGTACCGAATCCGTCCTATCCCTGGATAAAGTCTCCAAATAGTAAAGAAAGAGAAAAGAACTCCTTTGATACCACTTTATAACATCCCGATTCCGAAAGCCACCTAGAGGTGCCCCATACCCGGTTGGTCACATGGCCTCAAGCGCATTTTCCCAAATGACAGAGGCTACCGACTAGCAGCGAGGGACATGGGTGTGATAGTGGGGAAATTGTGCCCTCATTGGCAGAGTATGCAGCAGAAGTAATAAACATGCAATAACAGAAGAATTTAATAACCAACGATAATAAATAGTGGAAGACAAAATAAAGAAACTGGAGCACATCTGTATATATAGAATGATGCAAGATACAACTCTAGGAAAGCAGCCAAACAATTCACAATGCTGAAACACCACAGTACCAAAACAAGTACAAAAGAAAAGTAAACAGCTCCTCAGCATTGCAAGCCAAAGCTTGGTCCCATGCTCTCTTGCTCCAAGAAATCAAGTACCAGAAGTCTAAGGGCGCTTTCCCTTGTCTATACCTGCAACAAAATAGTCTGCTTGGGCACAAAATCATGTCCCAAATAGCGTGTGAGATAAAATCCCAGTATACAACCACCTGAAGATCTATGCCTAAAAGTCATTGAGTAATTGGAAAGTAAAAGTTTAATAAGCAGTAAACAACATCAGCAAAGTAGTAGGCAACAAATAGTAAGCAGTAAGGTAGTAAACAGTAAGTAGTAAAGTAGGACGATACACAACAACAATCAATCCACAACCAACAATAGTAGTCAAGAAAACATCTAATAAGCAGGGAACCCTATAAGAAGTACTCACAGCCATCCCCCTCTAGTCCTATCCAAGAAGTACTACAACCCTCTAGGAAATGCACTCAGCCTAACCCCTCTGGTTTGGTCATACGAATTTATGAGACTCTCTGGGGAGGCACAATCAGTCAATTCCCCTTATAGTCTAGGGTAGTCGGGGACTCTCTAAGGGAGATCACACGGTCTTACCCTATTAGCCCCATGGTCTAGAGACTCTCTGAGGAAGCTGTCTCCGTCAATTCCTCCTATAGCCTCAGGAATACGATAAACTCTCTGAGGAAGCTCACTCGGTCAATTACTCCTCTATCCTGGAAAGGTTCTTAAAACAAATCAAACAAGGTAATACTCTCTGAGGAAGCTCACTCAGTCTACCCTCCTGTAGTCAATAATATCCGAAGGAACTCTGTGAAGCTCACCCGGTCTATCCCCTATGGCCTATAATGTCTAAGACTCAATGAGGAAACTCACTCGGTCTACCCTCGTATAGTCTATAACGTAAAAGACTCTCTGGGAAGTACACTCAGTCTATCCCTTATAGTCTAAAGCAGCAGGTTCCCTCAGCGCCGTGCCCGTCAGTGCATAATAATGCAATAAGGCCAAAGTAAACCTATAGAGCTACTTGGATAACCAAGGTATACCTAAAGAGCGACTTTTCTAACAGTCTACAGGGAAACATGCATTTTATGAATTTCACTCCAACCTATAATCACAAAGCATGGAAATATGTGTAACAACCAGAGGCAAATGAGACCCCAAAAGTCGTAAACAGAACAAATCATGCGAAAAACATCCAAGCACAACAACATTGTATCCTCTAACATGATCAATTTACCTCTAGGAAAGCATACAAGCAACACAGAAAAACAAAAAGGGAAAAAAGGTAAACACGCAATACCCCATTCATGGGTATTGGTGGAATTTTCACATAAAACTCAAAGAAATCGAAAGGTAAGCCCCAAACCACCTACCACAATCCTAGGAGATCGATATACTTGAACCAGGATGACTGATTCTCCCACAAACGTCATAGATCTGAGAAAACACACAAAATTATCAAACCACGATAACGTGGGAAGGAGGATGAATTGAAAAACAAGGATCAAGCATAGAGAATAACTCACTACTACAATTCCAACGAAATCGACCATGCTCGAATCAGGGAACAGACGGCGAAGCGGTGGCTCATCGAAGATCTGCTCATTCCCAGTGCTCTTGGATGAAGAAGCTAGAGAAGAAGGGGTTTTTTTTGTAAATTAGGTGCGACCCCAGTCCCTTTAATGAAATAAAAGAAAAGTACATGACATGTACTTTTATAGTACACAACGTGTACTAGGTCTTTTCGTACTCCACCAAAATCGGCCTCCAGGTCACCCCTACACATTGTGTGTATGGCCGAGACACGACCAGTATATGGCTTCGAGCGGGAAAAGAGTACACGACTTGTACTTAGAAAGTACACAACATGTACTTCAAAAATTTCTAGAAACATTATTTTACTCAAAAACTCCAAAAAAAGGAAAGACATACCTGAAATGGAGATCCGGGATCTTACATTCACATGACCACAAAAAATGGTTGGTAAAGATACATTAAAGTTTTTATGTAGGTAGGTCATTGAAAATTGTAGGCTTGATGCTCCTTGATTCATTGAGTAGACTCTCCTATCTTGAAATTATATCTTGGATTTCCTCAACACTTGACTCCAAGTTACATCAAGTCTATTGAGTGATACTTCTCTTGATTGAAGTTTTTTAATTTAACCCATAACCTTCATAATAACTCCACTTTAAAATTGAGTGTCCAAATGAGGGATGATCAAACACTTAGTTTCAAGTCTTTCATTCCAAATAATATAATGGAAGTCCAAGTCTAAATTAATATTTAATTGAGCTATTTTAGTTCATTTTTGTAAAAATATTATTTTGTTTTATCCTCTACATTGCTTATTAATATCAAGTGGATGTTACATAATTAATTAACCTTGATAGATAAAACATTTATTCATAATTCATCTATTTAATTTCATTATCTTTACATTACTTAAAATATATATGTGATTACATCCTTGCATCCATAAAATAAATAATTACGTATATATAAATAAAAAATTAATTAAATAATCATTTCCTGATATTTATATAAAGGTTGATTTAATGATAAGACATTTAACCAACCATTTACCATGAGGAAATAAATTCTATTACTTGTCTTGGCTTGAGTTATAGTATTTCACTTGTCCACCTATGTATCAAATGAGTTAACATCACAATGTGTTCATCAAGAACTGCCTCTACACACCATGTTAAAATCCATTAATTATACGTATTTATGACTCACATGTAGGTGAGGGGAATAAAAGTGGTAGTTTAAAGTGTATTACATAAATTTGTTTATACATTCAAGCCCTATAAAATAATGGATGGAGTGATGAAACACACACCATCAAATATTTTTAATAATAATTAATTTCAAATTCATGTGATAAATGAAATCAAAACATCCAATGAATATAGAACATTCATTCAAGATCATGAACAGTAAAAAAATGTGAAAATTAACTGGCTATTATTCTTTTATTTATTCATTATATATTATTAATATGAGCACACATGGATTAATTATTTAGTGTCTTTTCATCTCAATGATCATCACAAATTAATTGGAGATATCTAGTATTTATGGAATTCTTGGAAAATAAATGGCAGAACCAATAATGAAATATTATTTAAAATAAATTAATTAAGAATTTAATATTATTTAACACCAATATTAAATTTTAAAAAAACATTGATGTTCCAATCCAAAAAATAATGTTTTAGTGATTTCATTTTCAATTTAAAGTAATTTCTAATTTTATCCTTTAATGGGATACTACTAGGTGTGCACAAAATATCTACACACTATGTATCTTGGTTCCCATGTATCCATTGCACACTCCTATGTCTATGGAATGTACATTGTCTAGACTAAGAAGTGTGTATAGGCAAACTACATGTTTTATATCCCCCTTTCCATGTTCCTAAGAATCACACCTAGGCCTTCAGTGTGTGTTTTTGATGTGTGAAGTCATGAACTACACATCGTGCACATTGTACACATAGAATGTATATCATAAATTAACTAGGTTTTCAGTTTCACATCAATTTGACCATGTATAATGACCCAAAATGTTTTTTGATTTACATCGCAAACCCATGTGGACTACATGAAGTGTAAACTGAGGCATTATATGTAATCCGACAACCATTTTCCAGGTTGGACGATTAACACATGGAGTGCACCATATACAATTATGCAATGTATCATCGTGTGTCCCTTATCATATACAGATACAATGAACTATGTTACATGAAATGTACATTCGAGTACAATACATGTAACCCTATCATACCGATCAAAAATTGGTAGTATCCTGATGTAATCTTTACCCATTCTTCATCTGTTCTTAAAAAATTAAGAAAACGAAACATTGAATGAATCATGATTTATATGTAGAATAATGTTAATTTAAATCAAATAAAATAATGAATAAAATGACATTAAAATCCAGCCACAATTTCACACTGATCAATTGTCAAATTGAATATTATAAATTTAAACGTGACTGCACTGATATCAATTAGTAGTTTCCGGCATAATGTATGTTTTTGTTGGTGGGATATATATTATAACATAATTTAATTGTCTTTTATAAAAACAATTTGAAATTATCTAACATATAAAATTTATACATTATTTATTTAATATATGAAGAAATGAATAATTGGGCTTAGGATGTTTCCTTGTTGATGAATGTTGATCATCCGAAAAGCCCATATTATTTTTTCCTAATTATGTTTTGAGGATCCAAGGATAGGATTTCTATTTTGGTGAAACAAACATTATCCTATGATCTATGAGAAATTCCACATTATCTTTGGGTTCTAGCATGGTGAATCAAATATATTTTATTTTTCACTCGTGATTGCTTGTTCTTCGGTCTTGATTATATCTCTCTTTAGAATCTTATTATTGAGAGGGATGTAGAAGTAGTATTTGATATACACTTAATTGTGCACATGAATTATCAATTTCAATTGCACTAATTTATTCTCATCCCAATAAACAAAATCATATTTTTATATAGATAGGTTTAAGGTTGAAAATATTTCTATCCATTTGAACACATTTTCATTACACACCATGTTGATTATGTTTTCAAATTTGTTTTATAGTCAACGTAAGACTCTGGGTTGTCTCTCCAACTATGTGGATAGGTTTAGAGTATGAATTTTTAATTAAAAGTACAAAAAATTGGGGTGGTTTAGAAAATAGTTTTAATAAAAATAACTTAATATAAAGAGTTTTAAAAGTTATAAATAAAGGTGATGTTTAAAAATTGTGAGAGAAGGTGGTCATTTCAAGGACAATACACATCATGGATATTTAATTGTTCTCAAAATTTTATATGGATTAATTAAATTTTTTGGTTTAGGGTTCTCCTGATCTTGATTCTTCTATTGCGTCTTAAAACAATGCACAAAGAGGAAAACCTTGACAAAAAATCATGATGACAATGTTTGGACCTAGAGCATAAAAAACCTACCAAAGAATACTAAAATATCATGATTTTGTATGGGAAAAAAGGATTCTTATGTTGTCTAATTAGAATATCCCAAGATCTTGAAATCTCAACCCAATCAGAGTTGAGATGAAAAGTGTTTCACTTAATTATAACAAAAAAATGTATTTAGAGGATATACACAACAATATTAAACATAAGTGAAATATTTAACACACAAATTTCACAAAGTTTTTGGAATAAAAAGTGTCGAAACACCCTCTCATGTATTTTAAGCACCCTTGAAATTAACAATCCATCGTTTAGCTCACCATCGAGGGGAGGAGGAGGCTCATGTGGAACTTATCCTTCATCTTTGATCCCACTATAAAGATAGGGGCCTCCAAATATTCTTGGATGAGTATATGTTTCCAATGGGACTCCAAAATAACAAAGCTTTTCCTCCTTTCTTATTTTTCTAATGGGGTGCCCAAGGTGCTAATTTATAGAAAATATGGAAGGTGGTTTTGGGCACCCAGAGTTCAAGAAACCAATTGGACTATGTTTTTCAATGGACATAAAGTCATATATAACCTTTCAAAAAACTAACGATTTTTATCCCCACCTAATTTATATATCTAATTAAAATTTGTCTATATTTAGAAAATCACATCTGAAGATATAGACACAATACAGATCCCACATTTTTATTCTAGAATATTTGATCCCCTAGACAGATCATTTCGGATGGGCCACTTAATTGATGAATGAGTCTTGGTTTTATTCCTATGAAATGCATGTAATTTAATTTTGGACCATCCCAAAAAATATCATCCCATTTTTATCATGGTTTAGTATTAGTTTGCAGTTGAGTCCACTAGGGTACTTTGATCTTGCGTAGTTTGGCATAATTTTCATGAACTTCTTCATGGGCCCTCCAAATAACCTCCAAATATAATTTAATTATAAAAATAAGTAAAAATAACCTTTTTAACAGGGATAAAAAAAGAATAATTGTATCAAACATGAATTAATGTTTTTTATTAAATTTTGAATTTAAATTTCAAAATCAGTTTAACATAGCGGTGCAAGGGTGAAAATGAATAGTGAATTGTGGTGCGATCACACCCCCACAGCTAAACAATTCCACTCCTGTGAAAAGTGAATTTTTAAAAAATGATAAATTGTGATATTCCCAACATTATGAATATTTGACATTAAAATAAAATTAAAAATTTGATAGAAATATGATCAAAGAAAAAATCACCCCCAAATTTATTCTTAGAGATCATTGGAAAAGATGTCTCATAAATTATATCCGAACGAAATTATAAGAGATGAATGATACCAATATGTGAAACTAATTTTCAATTTAACCATTTTACTAATTCTCTATGTGTGTGTGTGAAAACTATTAATTAAATTATTTCCACAATCAATCAATTAAATATAGGTTATTTTAAAATTTCTCTACTTAAATGATTATGTACACTAAAACTTTTCTACATCCTTTGAAATTTAATTTCAAGAACCACACACTTAATAATTCATTGAAGTCAATCCTTAATCTCCTAACCTAGATATCCTTATATTTTTTACATTTTCGCACCACCTCAATTATGGAAAAAACATTTTATAAAGATGATGAATATTATCGTAACATATATTTACCTTCTATTGAGTAAAAAAATAACGCTTCACTATTCATTGATAATATTTATGGAGATAATAAGTGACAAAATTTTGAAATTAACTACTCACACAACATGTACCATTCTTCTAAAAAATTTTAAACTGATATAACCATTTGTATCATCAACAAACAACCATAATCCAAAAAATATAACTCCTAAATGTTAAATTCATGCTAAACACACATTTAATCCTTGAAATATTTTTTTAACTACTAAAACAACATGAAATAGGGAAGTTATTCATTTGTTTTCAATAAATTCAATTATTATATGGGAATCATTTAATAAGTTAAAGTGGACATCAAAAATTAACATTACAGCACAAAATCAAGGGGAAACTAGGGAGGAAAGTAACAATACTATTCAACAATCTAAAAAGAGAAGAAAGAATAAAGAAAATAAAAATAATAATGAACTTATTGAGGTGGGAAAAGGGAAAAATAAAATTTTTTAAGATAAAAATTGAATAAAGAAGAATGATAATGAAAATTATTAATCAACCAAGGAATATAACTATCCCTCCACACCCAGAGCATGTAGTATTGTCACTATAATAAAATAGATAGTGGGAAAGAAGGGTAATACCTGGTGAGTGATATTGGTAAGATTAATCTTGAACATGGAGTTCCTACATTAGGGAATCTAGAAGGGATTTATGAAAGTTCTTAAGATGATTTCCATTTACATCAAATGCTTTCTTAGTTTCTTCACTTTGTACCTAAATTAAACCAAATGGATAAACATTAGTAACAATTTATGGGATATAATAGCGATAACAAAGCTTACCTGGATGAAACCTCAGCCTTTAATTGTAATGGATGCCCCTGTAGATAATGTGGAATTGACAATAAAAGATGAGATAGTCATGGGTATCCTTGGTTTACTCCTTGTAGATCAGGGAGTTCTCATAAGAATCTCTAAGTATTTCATCTTGCTATTAAATACGAAGCTTCCTATGAGAACATTAATTAGAAAGATTATAATTTCATTGTTTAATGGACTAGTATACCTGGTACTCTATCTTAATATGTAGATGAAAACTCTTTCCAATCACAATCCTATAAGGTGACATTCCAGTGGGAGTTTTAATGGAAGTACGGTAAGCACATAGTGAATCATTGATTCTATGAATCCATTCTTTTATATAGGGTTAAACTATATTTTCTAGAATCTGTTTTTCCTCTCCATTTGACACCTAATCTTGACCATTGGTTTTTGGTTTATATACAATAGACATTTGATAATTGACCCCATACTGATGAAAAATTTATTGCATTATTTAGCTACAAAAATGTGATCCTTTGTCTCTAATGATGAACCTTGGTAATCCGAACCTATAACACATTCAGGCTCTAAAAAAGTCGAGAAATTTCTGGGAATGATCATTCCTTGTGGCTCATGCCTCTACATGTTTTGAAACATAATCTACTTCCAAAATAATGTAAAATTTCCCAAATGAATTGTTGAATGGTCCCATAAATTTAATTCCCCAATCATCAAAAATATAATTAAAGAGAAAGGGTGGTTGTGGAATTTAATTTATTTTAGAGATGTTGCCCATTATATAACAACGAGGACACGATTTATAGAAATCATGGGCATCCTGAAATAATGTTCTCCATAAAAGACCAAAATTGAAGAACTTGTGAGAAGTTTTTTAGTGACCAAAGTGGCCCCCACAAGCAAGAGTGTAGCAGAACCTATGGACAGACTAAAACTCACTACCTGGAACACAACGCCTGAGGAACTAATCACTATATGTGTGCCGAAGATAGGGGTTATCTCGAATGTAACATCAAGACTCATATTTTAGAAGGGTAGCTAGGTTTTTGTTGAAATCAGCAGGAATACAAGACGCTACCAATTAATTTACAATTTCAGAATACAAAGGAATAATATATTTTACTCAGTACAACTTCGCATTAATAACATGTCAATTCTAGAAATTTAGGGGGACGATTCTATGATTGAGGATGGTAGGATCCTAATGATACTTCTAGACACTACATTCTCAGCTACATTTTATCCTTAATTTCTAAATTAATTTCTTGAAGTAGGACCAGCCAATGAATGAGATGTGGTTTCGCTACCGGTTCCTTAAAGAGATACTAGATGGCTTCGGGGTCTACGAACATAATGAATTTTCTCCCTAAAAGGTATGACCTAAGTTTATCCATATAAAAAAATGGGAAGGAACTATTGTTCAGTTGCCGTGTAGTTTGTTTAAGTATGGTATCTTGTACGTGAGGCATAAGGAATTAATTGTGGAGCTCAGTTAACCATTTTTGATAAGACTTCCCCAGCTGCATAGTTTGAGGTGTCACACATGATTTCAAATGGTAAATCCCACAAAGTTGGTTGGATTAATTGGGGTGATTTTAGACTCTATTTGAATTTATTAAAATAATCCACACATTCTTAAAAAAATTCCTTTTCTTTTTAGAGAAATTATGAGAAGGGGTGTGAAATCTTAATGAAGTCACGAATGAAACGACAGTAAAATCTGACATGACCTAGGAAAAACTGCACATCCCATACTTTTTTAGGGATTTTTTTGGAAGAAATGAATTCCCCTTTTGATTTATCGACATTCATACCATCCCCAAAAATGACTTATCCCAATATTATACCTTTTCTCAAAATGAAATGGCATTTATCATAAATTAATACAATATTATATTAAATACAGTGATGTAGTACATAACTTAAAATACACAAACAGTCATCAAAGGAGGATCCAAATATTTTGAAACCATCCATAAATACTTCCATAAAATTCTACAGGTAATTTGAATAAATACTAACCATGATGAACTATAAAGTACTCAGTGAATTTCAAAGAACAAATGGAATCCTTCTATATGAAAATGTGCCAAGAGAGAAGTAAAGGTTGTATTTTCCATATCTTTAGTGGATATAGGTATATACAAAGTATCTAGAACACCCATCAAAAAAATTGTAATGGGAATTCCCTATTGTCCTCTCTAACATTTTGTCAATGAACCAAAATGGGAAGTGGTCCTTCGTAAAGTGTTGGTTTAGTCGGAGATAGTCTACATAGACATGTTAACTATTCTACACATGATTTGGAACCAATTAATTATTTTCATTTTTAATTACCATTAGAACAAATTTTTAAGGAAATAATTGAACTGGACATACACATTGGTTATCAGATATTCGTTAAATTATTCTAGTAGACAATAATTTAGTTACCTCTTTTTTAACAACATCTAAGGGGTTTGGGTTTAGTCTATGTTGTTCCTACATCACTAGTTTAGCCTCATAATTTCAAAATAATTGATGTGTTAAAATTTATGGGATAATTTCTATAATGTCTACAAGTTTCCATCCAAAATATTTTTTTATTCATTCAAAAGTTCAAGCAGTCACAGTTCATTCTCTAGGGAGAGTGAACTAGTAAATATGATAGGTAAATTGTTTCCATTTTCAAAATAGTAATATTTTGAATCTTGTGGAATTTATTTAAGTTACAATTTTGGTGGATCTTGGATTGATGTGAGTGAGTGTGAATGTGAGAGATCACTAATCTCATCTAACTTCTCAATAGTAACATACTTAGACTATGAATGATCTATTACAATGTTATTAGTACCATCGATGGTCATGTGAACCATAGTGTTTATGAAATCATCAATTTAAAAAAGTTTAGGACATTTATCTGGACTGGTATAACATTATATTCAAGATTCATTTTTGGGAATTTCAATCAATTATGATAATATAGAAAGGGGATCATATGAGAGAAAAACGTTTCTGTCTAGGAGGGGAGTACATTACGTAAATTAATAGAGATAGAGGAATGTTCTTCTGAGGGGTGATTTTTGGAAACAAGGATGTTGAAGTGGAAAATTTCAACACCAAACTCCATAGATAAAGTACCTTTATAGACATTAATTATAATTTTGGCAGTTTTCAAGAAAGATCATCCCAATATAACTGGGGCATGTCCATTAATCCTATCATCTTCTATTATTATCACATAAAAACCAGTAGGAAAAATTAGATTTTGTGCCATCAAAAGAACATACTCTATCACACTAGAAGGGTGTGTTGTACTCCGATTTTCTACCTAGAAGAAAATTATTGTGGGATTTAGTTCTCCAACCTACAATGAAAAGTAAATTGAGTGAGACATCAAATTTATATAAGCACCCAAATTATGCATTTAATTGGAAAAGGAATATTCCCCTATGGGGCATTGAATTTAGAATATTACATGATCATTGAATTTGGTAGGAAGTGATGGTTTTATCAATTATAAGATGTTCCCCCTCAATATTACCTTCTAATCTCCTCTAAGTCTCATTCATTGTGTACACATATCTTCCAAAAACAAGGTGTATCATTGAATTTTGTTCACGACATCAATCAATGGGATGTTAACATACAATTGTTTTGAATGTTTCCAAAATTTCTTTATCAAATTCAGTTTCCTTTCATTTACTAGGTTGGGTGGACCATTGGGGAAATAGAATAGGAATGGTTAGGTTTTAGAAACCATCAACCAACACACTCTTCCATTTGGAAGGCCTTCTATTTGGACAAGGCTCTATCCCATTTGGATCATTAACAGTGGTTCGTATGGTTGTTTCCTCATGATGGGATGACTCTAATAAAGTATTTATTTGTCTTTTAAGTTGTGATCCACTCCGACTGGTTATGTAACCAACATTTCCTTCATCTATAGGGTTGAAAAGAGGTTTAGATGGTAGTTTACCTAACCCATGACGTTGGCTTTCTCTACCAAGTTGGATAGTTGACCTAATTGGGTTTCTATGTCTTTTATGGAATCTTGGGTGGTTTTTTGTAATTATATATTATTATAAGACACTTGTTTCATCATGATTTCTAGAATATTCAAAGGTTTTGAGGGGGTTATTGGAATGGACTTTCCTATGGTTGAGGATTCCGGGGCAGTAGTGGATGGATACTCTACCCCAGTTGGTTCTAGGGTCGTTGAGGTTGGTTTAAATACACCCATTTCCTATATAATTGGTTTTATTTCTACCTAGGGTTGGATAGATAGTAAGGTTCTTTCCTAAAGGGTTTGTTAAAGTGGTATCATATGAATATTTATTGGCAACTCGAAGATGTTTATCTAAGTTGAGTGAACTAGTCAGAATAATGGGTTTCAGAAAAACAAATTCCATAGTTGATGGGAGGGGGAGATTTAGATTTTCCTTGGGAAAGAGAAAGTTGTCTAATAACGGTACTTATTTCTTTGAACATCGTGTCCCCTTTAACACCCCAAGCATCCACAATACGTTTCCCTTTAAATAATGCAATGACGTGCATTGTACGCAACTTCGATATTCTAACACACCACAACCAGTCAAACTAGCCGTTATTAATATTAATACCTACTTTTTGAAATTTTATTAATTTTATCTTTCGAAATGGACTTCATTTTTGGATTCATAATATCTAAATTAGATTAGGGTGAAATTTTGGTACTTTTTGAAAAACATTCATATTTTGATGAATGGTGAAAATTAGAAAATTTTAATTAAAAACAACTTTTTTTATCGAAATAATTAATAATGATAAATTATTAATTTGTGTGGTTTTAAAGTATATTTAGAATATATTTTTATCATTTAATACAATGTTGGTCATTGGATGTAATTTTACATTTAAACCAGACATAAACAAGTGTCAATCTTTTGATAGTTATTATCTCTTAAAAACACGCTATTTGTTTTGACGACGGAAATTAATTTTTAAATTAAATAATTCAACTGATATGTTTTGAACATGGTAAAATAGACATCATTTTTTAATTCATAATATCAAATATATCTTAGGCCTAATTTTTGGTATTTTTCTGGAAACTTTCATTTTTTGATGAATAGTGCAACCAGTAAGTGGTAGTTAAAAAACTGAATTTTTCATAAAACTTAATTTTACCGCTTCTATGAGTGGAATTTCGAAAATCCAAGAGACACGGTTAATATCAAGGAGTAAAATGTGGTTCAATGAGATGAAAATAATTTTTGGTGAATAGTAACTTTTTTACTTGTATTTACCACGATTAAAGGTAAATAGGGTAATTAAGGGTAAAATTGATATTAATATTACCCTAACACATATCCTAATTCTATTGGACAAGTGTATCTTAACCAAAAACAACCTTAGGAGTAAAATATTATCCTTTAGGTCCACTTGTATTAGATTCGGACATTTATTATTATTTAATTCAAAGAAGAGTTAAAAGAGTTAAAATCAAAGCTTATTTACTAAAACATTTTTAATATAGGGTTATACATAAGATAAATTCGATTATAAATATTAATTAGAAAGATAAATATATTTCCTATATAATGGTATTTTATTTATAATTTTTAGACATTAAATAATTTAATTTATTTATGACACAATGGTGATGGAGTAATTACCTAATTAATGAAATATTAAAATAATTGATATTATAAATATCAAAATAAATGTAATTTGAGACTTTTTATGAATTAAACTAATTTTCTAGGTTAATATGAAATATTAGGATTGATTATATAACTTGTTTTATAAGTAATATGTTGTTATGAATTTATCAAAAACAAAATACCCAATAGTGTCAAAATTGACATAAAAGAGTTTTTACAACAAATATTATATTATTAATTTATATTTTTTTCTAAAAATCTATGGTTCGTCCAAGAGACTTATATAATGATAGTTGAATCATTAATGGACCACTTGGGGGACTCGTGGATGTATATAGTACGTTTATTAACCATATAATATGAAAATACAAAGAGACATTGTGAAAGTGAAACTAATTAACTAAGAGTTAATACTTAAAGATAAGGTAAATATAGTAACCCAAACCAGTCTAAATCCTATTGGTTGATTGGTTTTCGACCTATCCCCACATTAAAATTTATATAACCCACTTTGGAGACATTAGAAACCGAATATGAATTTATTACAAAATAATATTTCTAGCTTTTCCAAAGGTGCCCCTCACCCCTCTTATAAAAGGGCACTCCCCGTTTTCATTAATTAACAACTTCAAAGCCTTTTGGTTCGGCCAAACCCTGCCCAAATACTCTCTGAACTTCCATAACTACAACCTAGAGTCCTTAGTTTGATCAGAAATCCAACCTCAGGATCCCTTTTGATCAAATCAAAAGGAAGAACCTGAAGAAGAGGTAATAATTTCACCAGCCTTTTTCAGGTTCCGTTCTTCTTCCACTTCTTCTTTCTTTGTTATTTCTATTATAATAACTCCAGTATCTTTTATATACTGTGATTTTATTATAAATATTGTACAATCATATTCAGTATTCTATCCATCTTTTGAATAGCATGTCACCATACGTGCGTACGTACGGCTTACCGTCTCCAAGTCGTGGTGTAATTGTCATTCAATAAATTATTATTTGGATGAGTATAATAATGATGTGTAATTCATGTAAATAATAAAAATAACATGATAATTATTCTATAAATATGGTATACCATCCAATTATATGTTATTTTAACATCAAAACAATGATATTGTCGCTCGTGCATACGTACGGACTACCTTCTCCATGAACGCGATGAGATTCATTCTCCATCGTATCTATTCAAGTATAATGATAATTTTATGATTAAAAATAATTTTTAAGGACATGATGTAATTCTGGATATTAATAAGATACAACCTATACATAACAAACACGGCTTACGTAACAAAGAATATAAAGGAAAATGAGTAAGTTAACACCCGAAATGACGATAATACTAAGATATTATTAACAAATCAATGTTAAAAGATCATATATGATAACATATTAATGTAAAATATTCTTGAAAAATTCAATAAAAAATATTTCACCATTATACAGGAGGTTAACCTACCGTCTACCATGGAAAAAGTACAAAGTAAGGAGTTTCTTATCTCACTTTTAATTCTGTGAGAATTCCATTGTTCACCACTTATTTATTACATGTTGTGTGTGTACTTCCCATGTTTGTATTCATTGTGTAATATAATTTAATTCATGTACATTTACATCATCATTGTATGATCCTTATTTCATGGGTTTATGTTTTTTATGTTACCAAATCAATAAGGGAATTTGAAATTTCAATTTCCACTCATTCGGCTTTACGCGTACTTCATTGATTATTATACTCAAAGATTATGTGTAGAATCACTATTCATTTGATTATGTCATTAATTCCACTCCCCTTTCCGTGGATATACTTTTGATACACATAATCACTCCATTGATAAATTCTCAAGTCATCAGTATGAACTTGATAAGAGTAATTTTTATTCAATCTCGATTTGTTGAGATAAACATCCAATTTATTGGTGTTGTTTTTACAAGAATATGTGTGAATGTCCTTTGATTGATTTTCACTTAATATCCAATAATATTTTGTGTATTTATATTTTTCACACATAACTATGTCGTTGATTTATCCTTAACCTAAGGATACAGCCTTTATGAAAGATTTCATCTCAATTGACATTCCATTGAGACTTCTTTGTTGCTATACACCAAATCACCTTTATGTGGTGTATATAATGTACATTGACAAAGTATATCATGAATACCTTTATTCTAATGATATTACAATGTTTTGATTACCTCAATTATTTGTATTCAAGTGTCTCTCTTTTGTTTAGATACTCTAACTAAAATACCATTTTTAAATGTTTTAAAGACTTATTCTTAAAAATCTTTCTCATTAATGTCCATGTTTTAAAAAATGGTTTTAAGGATTTATTAATATGGATATTAATGTTTTCAAATCAAAATTAATTTTAACAGTTTCAAAGTGGTATGGTACATTTTGATTCAAAAATCTATTTTAAATGGCTTTTTGACAAATAGTGTGACTTTCAAATGTTTTCAAGAAAAGGTGGGATATTTCTCTAAATAATTCGATGATTATTTTAATCTATGTCAATATCCTTCATTATTGTCGATTGAGGTTAATCTGATACAATACAATCTTCCATATTGTATCAAATGAGTTATGTTTGACTGTGGATGTGCTATTTTTATACCATTCATGGTTTGTGGTTAAAGTATTGGCATTTCGTATGCTAGTTTTAATACGAATGTTTATGTTATGTTTAAACCTATTCATATGAGGAATGCATTAGATTTAGTAAGTGATGGGTGTAAGCCTTTATAGCTCCTCGATTCATTGGTAGGTATCATGAGACAACCTAGTGTCTTGGCACGATTCCTTGACAAAATCTTATTTGTAGTCCTGGCATGAGGCCTTGGCTACATGGTTATGATAGTCTGGAATTATGCATTCCATCATTATGAAACTTGTTATTGATATTTCATGTGATTATTCGTTTAGTAGAATATCCATGAGAATACGTAAATGGAATTATTTCATTTTATTTTTTCCATACTATGTTGAAGTTGAAGTGTAAACGGATTTTGTTTTAGTTTTACAATGCCTTTAGTGTTTATGCTTATCTATTAAAGCTTCTCATATATTGTTATCCTTACTGAGAATCTGAGCTCACCCATTTCAAAGTTTTATTTTTCCCAGGATTGTGAAGAAGTAAATTATGAATGACCTTCAAGTATAGTATGAGTGTGGACTATGGAGACAGTGTTGTTGTAGTTTTCATTTTATGATGTAATGTAAACTTAATTAATGTATCTAGTAATTCCAAGGCTATTAAACTAATCGGTCTTTTGAGACTTGATCTTTCTTGTGATCATGAAAATGTGATGTAATAATGCACTGACTCTGGGTAACTGGGGTCGGGGCGTTACAGTTGGTATCAGATGAAGTTTAGTAAAAACCTTGGAAGCTAGATTTAGATAAACTCTAATTAGAGCACGTAGACCTAAGATGAAAATTGATGATTAGTATAGAATAAATTCTTATAATTTTGGTATTGTAGAGATTTTTTGAGTTTTCTGAGAAATATATATCTGTCTGGATACGAGCTGGTAGAGGCGGCTCTAGCACAGATGTACCTAGGGTAAAACCCGAAAACACCACTTTGAGCTAGACTCGAACGGGAAGAGGTGCGTGAAAATGGGCCTTGCTGCACTCTTGGTTACCACACTCCCGAGGGATATGCTTAGGATAATTTACATTTTCTTTACAAACCGATTTTAAGTATTATATATATAAGATGAGAGTAAAAGACCTTGGTTAATCCTAATGTGTTTCAAATTGAGAATATGGTGACATGTTAATCTCTAAATGATTTTATGACTACTATTACTCACACAATGCTTTATGGTTTTAGTTAATGGCTGGATTCCAAGGATGTCATAGTGACTTTGAGAATGATGTACAAGGTGGGAACGATGGTGGCAATGAGCAAAAAAAATGGAATGTTGATAGGCATAAAAGATTTTATCTTTATGCCAAATCAATTTTCCAAAAATATGATCAACAATATATATATTAACCAATTCCCGGACTCAACAATGAAAAGAAAGGTAATGAATGATAAGAGCTCAAGTAGTGGAGACCATGGAGAAAGAAATCATCAATTTCCATCATGCAGGAATTGTGGAAGGAGACATCCAGGAAATTTTCTCAATGGGACAAAAAAATGCTTTACGTGCGGGAAGGAAGGACATAAAGTGAAGAATTACTGAAGAAAAATGAAGAGTATTATGGAAGAAGATAAAAATGGTCCCAAGAATCCATTTACAGTCATTTGCCGTAAATTTAGGGGACCTGGCCATTACCTGAGTGAATTCCCTATTCTATAGGATATTTTTATGGTGAAAGAAGAATCTATGTGGAAATAAATGGTTGGAGAAATGTTTAAAAAGTATTCATGCTCCTTGTTGATGGGTTTACTTTGGAATAATTTTCTCTTGTATTTTTAACCCTACAGTTTTCCATGAGAGAATGATATTTTAGGAAGAATTATCTTTTCTCTTTTGGATATAGTTATAAATAAGCATTTGGTTTTATATGATCATTGGGTTTGAGGCAATTATAAGCTATTATAATTTCAGATGAAAATGCAAGGTATGAGATAATATTTGTGGTTAAATTATGTTATGGTTATTTTGAGGAATTTATCTCATTTTTGTAATGTTATAAAATATAGTTTTTGAAAAATGACAACATGCAAACCGTGTGACTACCTATCACGTCAGACAAAGCTGTGGGAATCAAACCCACAACCAAAGTACGTTTGGGATTTATCACCTACCACAGGACTACATGAAGTCCCTGGTTAGTGTAACTATTATTTTTAGTTAAATGATTTTATTGATCAATAATAATTTGATTTGGGATCTTATGTCTTGTCAAATGAATACCCTTAGTATAGGAAAATGATTTGCTAATTAAGTGATAATTGTTATTTTGGAAGTTGTTCACTTTGTTGTGAACACTATATGCCCAAGGAAAATAGAATAGTATGGGATTTAATTTGAGGAGTAATGGTGGATTTTTATCTATGTTTTTATTGTGGATTTATAGTGATTTGGGTTATTTATGGAAATGATTAGGTTAGTTACTTTTATGTATGTGAATTTAAGAGTAATTAATGTCATTTGGAGATACAATTTAACGTGGAAGACTACATTCTTATATGTTTTGGGTTTCAATATTATTTTGGATTATATTGAAGGATTTTAAGAAAAATTGATTATTGAATGGTATTTATATAACTTAGGGTTATTGATGGTTTAATTTTTGAAATTAAGATTAGTGTTTTTTCTGTAATGGAATATCCATTTGGGGGATCATCAGATATTATACTAACCATTTTGGTTTTGATTAATCTATAAAGACATGGTAAATATATAGTTTATCCTATGAGGATCATGTATTTCTATAGAAGTTTATTCTAGCTCTTCCATTGTGACCAAGTCTTCTTGAATACTAATTGTTCAAAAAAATGATTTAGTGGTAAAAATTTATTAAAGAATGAAACTCTACTTAAAAGTAAGTATATCTCTTTATGTTCTTAGTCAATATCATAAATTAATTCCGCGTCCTTATGTAATGTAACTTAAAACAAAAAATGTTGTCCGTTTTCTTTTCCTACTGGGAGACAAATGGCCGTTTGTCCCAAGACAAGTTTGTCATTTTCTTATTGTTAACTTTCTCCTGATCATGTTTTCTATCCATCTCCATCAAAAAATAACACTTATTTTATCGTCCATATCCATGTTTTCCTACATAAAATCGTAGTATGGGTTATCTTGGGTGACCTTTATACCTCACTTCCTTTCTTTTAAAGTGATAGTTTTATTGACTCTTTTTCCGATGTGGGACTTTCCCTCATATTCTCAAGCCCAATTTTAAAAAAATTGCAAGGAAGAAATTTATTGAATGAGGGGAGAATGAAACACCCCAATCTTCCACGGTACGTTTCCCTATGAATAATGCAATGACGTGCATTGTACGCAACTTCGAGATTCTAACACACCACAACCGGTCAAACTAGCCATTATGAATAGTAATACCTACTTTTTGAAATATTATAAATTTTATATTTCGAAATAAACTTCATTTTTGGATTCGTAATATCGAAATTAGATTATGGTGAAATTTTGGTACTTTTCGGATAACTTTCATATTTTGATGAATAGTGAAAATTACTAAATTTTAATTAATAACAACTTTTTAGTAGAAATAATTATTAGTGATAAATTATTAATTTGAGTGGTTTTAAAGTATATTTAGAATATTTTTTTACCATTTAATACATTTATGGTCATTGGATGTAATTTTACATTTAAACTAGACATAAACAACTGTTAATCTTATGATTGTTATTATCTCTTAAAAACATGCTATTTGTTTTGACAACAGGAATTAATTTTTAAATTAATTAATGCAACTGATATGTTTTGAATTTGGTAAAATAGACATAATTTTTGAATTCATAATATCAAATATATCTTAGGCCTAATTTTTGGTATTTTTCTGGAAACTTTCATTTTTTGATGAATAGTGAAACCACTAAGTGGTAGTTAAAAAACTGAATTTTTCATAAAACATAATTTTACCGCTTCTGTGAGTGGAATTTCGAAAATCCGAGATACATGGTTAATATCAAGGAGTGAAATTTGGTTCAATGAGATGAAAATAATTTTTTGTGAATAATAACTTTTTACTTTTATTTACCACGGTTAAAAGTAAATAGGATAATTAAGGGTAAAAATGATATTAATATTACCCTAACACATGTACTAATTCTATTAGACAAGTGTATCTCGACCAAAAACAACCTTAGGAGAAAAATATTATCATTTAGATCCACTTTTATTAGATTAGGACATTTATTATTATTTAATTCAAAGAAGAGTTAAAAGAGTTAAAATCAAAGTTTATTTACTAAAAAAATTTTAACATAGGGTTATACATAAGACGAATTCGATTGTAAATATTATTTAGAAATATAAATAGATTTCCTACATAATGGTATTTTATTTATAATTTTTAGACATTAAATAATTTAATTTATTTATGACACAATGGTGATATAGTAATTACCTAATTAATGACATATAAAATAATTGATATTATAAATACCAAAATAAACGTAATTCGAGAAATTTTATGAATTAAACTAATTTTCTAGGTTAATATGACATATTAAGATTGATTATATAAATTTTTCGAAATAATAACGCGGTTATGAATTTATCAAAAACAAACTACCCAATAGTGTCAAAATTGACATAAAAGCGTTTTTAAAACAAATATTATATTATTAATTTATATTCAATTCCTAAAAATTTAAGGATCGGCCAAGAGACTTATATCATGATATTTTTATCATTAATGGACCACTTGGGGGTCACTTGGATGTATATAGTATGTTTATTAACTATATAAGATAAAAATACAAAGAGACATTGTAAAAGTGAAACTAATTAACTAAGAGTTAATACTTAATGATAATGTTAATATAGTAACCCAAACCTATCTAAATCCTATTGGTTGGGTGTTTTTAGACCTATCACCACCATAAAATTTAAATAATCAATTTTGGATCCATTAGACACCTAGTATGAATTTATTATAAAATAATATTTCTAGATTTTCCAAAGGTGCCCCTCACCCCTCTTATAATAGGACACTCCCCCTTCTCATTAATTCACACCTTCAAATCCTTTTGGATCAGCCAACCCCTGACCAAATACTCTCTAAACTTCCCTCACTACAACCTAGAGGCCTTATTGTGATCAGAAAGCCTACCTAAAGATCCATTTTGATCAAATCAAAAGGAAGAACCCGAAGAAGAGGTAATAATTTCACCACCCTTTTTCAAGTTCCTTTCTTCATCCACTTCTTCTTTCTTTGTTATTTCTATTATAATAACTCCAGAATATTATATATATTGTGATTTTATTATAAATATGGTACAATCATATTCATTATTCTATCCATCCTTTGAATATCATGTCACCATACATGCGTACGTACGGCTTACCGTCTCCACATCGTGGTGTAATTGTCATTAAATAAATTATTATTTGGATGGGTATAATAATGATGTGTAATTAATGTAAATAATAAATATAACATGATAATTATTCTGTATATATGGTATACGATCCAATTATATATTATTTTAACAACAAAAGAATGATATTGTTGCTCGTGTGTACGTACGGACTACCGTCTCCACGAACGCGATGAGATTCATTCTCCATCGTATCCATTCAAGTATAATTCTCATTTGATGATTAAAAATAATGTTTAAGGACTTGATTTAATTCTGGATATGAATAAAATACAACCTATCCATAACAAACACGGCTTACGTAACAAATAATATAAAGGAAAACGAGTAAGTTAACACCCAAAATGACAATATAAATAAGATATTATTAACAAATCAATGTTAAAAGATCATATATTATATCATATTAATGTAAATTATTCTTGTATAATTAAATAAAAATTATTTCACCATTATACATGAGGTTAACCAACCATCGACCAAGGAAAAATTACAAAGTAAGGGGTTTCTTATCTCACTTTTAATTCCGTGAGAATTCCATTGTTCACCACTTATTTATTACATGTGGTGTGCGTACTTCCCATGTTTGTATTCATTGTGTAATATAATTTAATTCATGTATATTTACATCATCATTGTATGACCCTTATTTCATTGTTGTATGTTTTTTATGTTACCAAATCAATAAGGGAATTTGAAATTTCAATTTCCATTCATTCGGCTTTACGCATAGTTCATTGATTATTTTACTCCAAGATTATGTGTAGAATCACTATTAATTTGATTATGTCATAAATTCCACTCCCCTTTCCGTGGATATACTTTTGATACACATAATCACTCCATTGATAAATTCTCAAGTCATCACTATGAACTTGATAAGAGTAATTTTTACTCAATCTTGATTTGTTGAGATAAACATCCAATTCATTGGTTTTGTTTTTACAAGAATATGTGTGAATGTCCTTTGATTGTTTTACACTGAATATCCAATCATATTCAGTGTATTTATATTTTTCACACATAACTATGTCGTTGATTTATCCTTAACCTATGTATACGTCCTTTATGAGATATTTCATCTCAATTTACATTCCATTGAGACTTTGTTGTTGTTATACACCAAATCACTTTTATGTGGTGTATATAATGTACATTGACAAATTATATCACGAATCCCTTTATTTTCATGATATTACAAAGTCATGATTACCTCAATTATTTGTATTCAAGTGTCTCTCTTTTGGTTAGAAACTTTGACTACAATACCATTTTTAAATGTTTTAAACACTTATTCTTCTAAATCTTGCTCATTAATGTCCATGTTTTAAAAAATGGTTTTCAGGATTTATTTATATGGACATTAAAGTTTTCAAATAAAAATTAATTTTAAAAGTTTCAAAGTGGTATGGGACATTTTTATTTAAAAATATATTTTAAATGGATTTTTGACAAATAGTGTGACTTTTAAATGTTTTCAAGAAAAGGTGGGATATTTCTCTAAATAATTGGATGATTATTTTAATCTATGTCAATATCCTTCATTATTGTTGATTGAGGTTAATTTGATACAATACAATCTTCCATATTTTATCGAATGAGTTATGTTTGACTATGGATGTGTTATTATATACCATTCATGGGTTGTGGTTAAATTATTGACATTTCGTATGCTAGTTTTAGTACGAATGTTTATGTTATGTTTAAACCTATTCGTTTGAGAAATTCATTAGACTTAGTAAGTGACGGGTGGAGCCCTCTATAGCTCCTCGATGCATCGGTAGGTCTCATGAGACAAACTAGTGTCTTGGCACGATGCCTTTACAAAATCTTATTTGTAGTCTTGGCACGGGGCCTTGGCTACGTGGTTTTGATAGTCTGGAATTATGCATTCCATCATTATGAACGTGGTTATTGATATTGCCTGTGATTATTCATTTAATATAATATCCATGAGAATAATCAAATTACTTTATTTCATTTTATTTTTTCCATACAATGTTGAAGTTGAAGTTTAAAAGGCTTTTGTTTTAGTTATACATTGCCTTAAATGTTTATGCTTATCAATTAAAGATTCTGCTATATTGTTATCCTTACTGAGCATCTGAGCTCACCCCTTTCAATGTTTTATTTTTCCCAGGATTATGAAGAAGTAAATTATGAATGACCTGCAGGGATAGTATGAGTGTGGACTATGGAGACTATGTTGTTGTAGTTTTCATTTTATGATGCAATGAAAAATTAATTAATGTATCTAGTTATTCCAAGGCTACTAAACTAATCGGTCTTTCAAGACTTTATCTTTCTTGTGATGATGCCAATGTTATGTAATAAAGCACCGACTCTGGGTAACTGGGGTCGGGGCGTTACATCCCCCTTCTTCCTAATTTTAGTAGATTGCATATCATGAGCACATCAAATGATTACACTATATCATGAACCTAATTTCTAAGTGTTATGTTCCATATTCCCAATTAGGGTTCTTGCGAAAATTGAGGTCTTATCAACTAGAACACCACCTACAGCAGCGTCAATCTTATTTCCATAAATTGAAATTATACCTTTATAAAAAAACTGAATTAAAAGTTGATCACTTATTTGGTGGTGTGGTAAACCTGAACAAAGACTTTTAAATATTTCTCAGAATTTAAGAAGTGTTTCACCTTGATATTTTATTATACCACATATTTATTTATTAATTATTGTTGTTATAGAGACTGGGATGTATTTTTTAGGAAAAATGTGTTTTAAGTCCACCCAACATCTAATTGGGTAATTAACTGAATATAGCCAATATTTTTTAGTATATTCCAATGAAAAGGGAATTCTATATGTTTTAATTATTCTTCATACACATTAGTAGGTTTTAATTTTGAACACATGATGTGAAATTATTTTAAAATATCATGTGGGTATTCTCTAACAAGTCTATAGAATCTTGGTAATAAATGAATTAAACCAGATTTAAGTTCAAAAATGGGTAAATTTCCTTACATTTGAATATATGTGGGTTGGATATCAAAATTAGATGAGGTTAGTCATTTTATTGTTATATTACTTTCTACCATGTTATTCATGTTTATTTTAGTTTGGATGTTTGTTCAAAAAGAAGAATAAGTATTAAGATGAGTTTCAAGATGTGATGTTTCTCCCTTCAAAGGGTTCTCATGTGTGTCACGGTGTCTTTGACATAGGATCCTCTCCAATTATAGTTAAAAAGGTGGTAAATATCAAGGAGTATAATTCATCACACCAAGAACCTACACATGATTAATATTTTATAAGTCAACTAAAAATTAAGGAAGGAAATAGCCAAAGACATTGTTACAAAATTAATAATATTTTTATAAAAATGAACAGTAAAAACAAAATCACTCCTCGACAATTGAGCCAAAAATTTTACATCTTGTCATAATACATCAAATTGATTATGTTTTAAAAGTTTATTTATACTCCAAGTAAAACACTAGGTCATATATTAAGGAACGTTGATAGGTTTAGAGTAATCATTTCTATTAAAAATTACTAAAAATAAGGTGGTCTAGAAAATAATTTTATGAAAATATCACAATTTAAAGAGATTAATAGTTGATAACAAAAGGTGTTATTTTAATAAATTTGTGATTAAGACGTCATTTCATGTCCATGACACATCCTAGATAGTTTATTTTTCTGAAAAATGTATATGGTTTAGTGTAATTATTTGGTTGAGGGTTGTCAAGATCTTGATTCCCCTCTTGCCTATTAAAAAGATGCAAAAAGAATAAAACCTTGACACAAAAATCATGATTTCAAGATTTGGACCTCAATAATAAAACAAAGTCTACTAAATTATATAAAATATCATTATTTTGTATGAGAAAAAAAGGATTGTTTTGTTTTCCAATCGAAACAACCCAAGATCCCCACTTGAAATCTCAACACAATTGGTGTTGAGATGAAAAGTGTTTCAGTTAATTATTAAAAACAAAATATATTTATTGGAGAAGAAAATAAAGATTAAAAATAAGTGAAATATTTAGTACACAAATTACAAAAAACCATTAGAAGTAAATGTGTCGTAAATCCCACCCATGTATGTGTAGAACCCTCGAAATGACCATCCACTATTTAGCTCATCATCAAGAGGAGGATGAGGCTTGGGTGGAACTTAGTCTTGATCCTTGATCCCCCTATAATGTTGGGGGTATCCAGAACTTCATGGATTAGTTGAGAAATATTGTGGGTCTACGAAATACTATAGCATTGCCTCCTGGATGAACATTCTATTGGGGTTCCAAAGGTGCTAATTTATATGAAATGTGGAAGGTGGTTTTAGGGCCCTAATTTTGAGAATCCATTTGTCCCATGGGTTTAGATATCCATAAACATTATACCACATTTAAAAAAATAAAAAGTTTTAGTACCACCTAATTAATATCTCCATCATAAATTTCACTCCATTTCGACACTCACATCTAATGATATGGATGAAATAAAGAACCCAATTTTTTACTTCAGGATCCTTAGATCCTTTGGAGAGATCATTTTGGATGATCCCCATAATGGAATAATGATGTTTTTGTTTCTTTATATGAAATGTAGAAAATTAAATTATTAACTAGAACCAAAAATATCATTCCATTTGAAAGCATGATTTATTATAAGTGTGAGGTTGAGTCCACTAGTGTGCTTGGATCCTGCGCACATTGGCCCATTTTTCTTTAACTTTTTCATGGGACCTCCAAATCAACTCCTCCTACTATTAAACTATCAAAAAAAGTAACATTTCAATTTTTATCACTGATAAACACAAAATAATTGAATCAAACATGAAGTAATTTTTTTAGTATATGTGGAATTTAAAATAAAAAATTAGTTCAACTTTGTGGTGTAAGGATGAAAATAAATAGTGAAACGTAGTGTGATCACCAATAAATTATATAATAACATTTAATAAACATCATTCAACACAATAAAATAATATTATTTTTTTGGTGTGTTCCAGCTTGTATAACAACAAATATTATTTAACTAACTTGTTAGTTAATATTTTTCATCAGAATCATTCTTGGTCCATTCGAACTCCTTTAGAATTTATTGAATACTTGTATAAAATATTTTATTCTATTAAATATATATTTTATTAATAAAAAATTAAATAAATATTTATTAAATATTAAAGAAAATAAATATATCAATTTTATTCACAATCTAGTGAATAAATATTTTTTTAACTTATGTGATCAATACAGCTTGAATAAAATTATTAATTTGTATTGAGAACATTATTTATACCATTAACTATATTTAGGTGAAATTTAATCGAGATAAATGGAAACACTTAGTGCGTATCCCTATAGTTTTATTTCTCTTTATCATTAATCAGGATTTTTTAAAGTCCAAGATTAATATCTATAATCAGGTGAAGGACCCATAGAGAAATAACATAATGTATCAATGATGAAAACCACATACAAATTCACATTGTGAAATATATTCATTTATTGCAATATCTCATAAATTTTTTTTCAAATGCATATCAACAACCTATATGATTGATACTTATTTCTTTGACTATCTGCAATAAACACATCATTACACCATGGTCATCAAATTTTATTAGGTGGATCTATTCAAATAAATGGGTTGAGATGTCAGCTTCCACAAAGTTGGAAGGTACAAATCCTTCCTTAATATGTCCATTAAGTAAATGTCAATTATGATGCACTCACCATAAAATACACACCCTTGAATATATGTCATCACGGTTTTTATAAGAAAATTTATGTATGCCATGAATAACACACATAATTGATAATCTTGAGGTCTTTGTACTGTTAAACATTCTCACAAATAAGAATATGTTATGAAACCAAAACGGTTGGAATTCATACAAGAGGGTAAATTCTCAAAATCTATTATCTTGGAGATTTTTAAGTGTGAACATCATTAGATGAAAGTTCATTTTCTTATGAGCACTCACACCTAACATTATAAATATTATATATTCCATCATAGTACATTATCCAACTTTAGAAATATATGAAGTGTATTTTTATAGCACTTGAAGGTTCTCGTCATTGCTGGTAATGACTATGAACTTATCCATATGAAAAAATATCTAGAAAATTATAACAATAAATCCATAAAAAATGAACAATATGTAACAATATGTTTATTTAATATCCAATAAAACAAATATACATGTAATAAAAATACAAATTGTTGGCATTAGGACACCAAATCCAAAATAATATTAAGATGGATATTTCTAAATATACATCAAAGTTCCTACTATGACAATAAGTGAAGGAAGAATGTAATATTTCTAATGGTATGATAAAATAATTATGCACACCTATATAGAAATGAGAGAACTCCTCCCTAGATTCTTTCATGGGTCTTACGAAGAAATAAAAAAATAAATAATTATATTTGGGTTCAAGTAGAACATCTCACAAAGACTACACACTACATCACTATTTTGAAATATTTCTCACATGATCAATAAGAAAAGATATAAATATGAGAATTAGTGAGGTTACGTTGAATAAAATTTTTGATGGTATTTAATGGATATATGTGTTTTAAATCAAAGTTCATAAAAACATTCAATATTCCATGAATAAAGGATTAAAATTTTGTATAACTGATCATCCGCTGACTAATAGAAAATCAAAATGGACTATCTAGACACAATATAATATTTTTAAAGCTTGGTATGTAGACTTTAAAGGAGGATGAGATCAATATATTCTTCATGGATACTTATGAATCTCCACTTGTAAATAAATATATAAATATAACATGTTGGGATGAAGTTAGAGAACATAAGACATTAGAACATGAACTAGTTAAATAAATTGTAATGATCAAAGTAATTAAACAATATATCATAGTAGCATAAATTTTATTGATGATATATGATGATAATGATTGATAAAACCTCGATTTAGATGATAAGAACAAAGAGTTCATTAAATAACCCAATGGTAGGGATTCATTAGGTTTTGAATGAAAGGAACGAAATGTTTGATACATGTTAGCAACTTTAGATTATTGAACACATCAGAACTATATGCTATCAAATAGAAATCTCACCAAACCTATCTCTTATTCAAGATTTGTTATACGAATCATACTTGTAGAAATCTATACATTATTCAAAATTAACAATTTATTCAATAGGGTACCAGAAACATAAGGTGGTGAAATTGGGGAAGTAAATACTTGATCCATCATATGTATTAAACCCCAATGTTGTAAAATAGAAGAAGTATCTCTCTTATGTGAAAAATGTGAATATTTTAGAATTATAAGACAAAACTCTATGAAATAAGATAAATCACGTTTTCAACGTACTTTTATGGAACAATAATTATGATGATACCACATGATAACCTGAGGGAGAAATGAAATAAAATTTACCTCCTAGGTTTTCATTAGGTACTATGAAATTAAATTTCAAGTATGAAATTTATAAAGGCTGAATGATTGTAATGGAAAAAACATTAATATTATGAAATTTTAATTTGATTATACATGTGTTAAATTTAATACGAAATTATATTATAAAACAGAAGCTTCACACAATATAAACAAAAAAACATAAATATTTTAATATAGAACATTACACATATTGAATGAAAATATGATAATTATAACTCAAAATAAACTTAAAGATAAGTGTCAAAAATGATTAAGCAATTGTTTTATATAATGAAAAAATGCTTTTATTTTTTGTAGAACATATATGTTTTATTTAATTAAAATATATTTTTATAAAAAATATTAAAAATTTCAAGTAAAATTTATTTTAAAAAAATGGTTTCATAAAACCCTATTTATTTATATATAAATGATAAAATAAAATTTTAAAATATTTAGTATTTTCTAGGGGTTATAAATTTGGTCATCACATAAAAAGAATAATTTTTATTAATTAAATATATAATTTTCAATTTTAAATATTCACATTTAGAAAATAATTATAATATAATGAATTTTATTTTTGAAATTATCAGTTCTAATTTACCACTATGTGATGTTTTTTAATTTTTCTAAAAAGGTTTCTTTTTATGAATAGTAAAAATAGACTTTTATAAATATCACAACATTTATCGAATCATTATGAATTAATGAGGGCTTATAACTGTATGAAACAATTTTTCAACAAAAAATTTATTTAAGTAGTATAATAATTCATTGAAAAATAATATTTTTAATTTCAAAGCATTTATTTTAAAATTTTAAACCAAATCTATATTCTATTATAATAAATACTATTTTGGACATTTTTTTAATAACGAATTAAAAAGATTCCACTAAATTATAGATTAGTTTTAAGTCAAATAAATCTTTTTTTTAATAATAATCGAAAAAATTACAAGGATTTCAATACCATTGGCTTGAATAATTATAAATTTATTTCATAAAATAAAAAAAAATTCCTTAAAAAATTATTGCATTATGTGTATTTATATTGAAGTATGTATTCATCCCCTTAAGAAATTTAATTTTAAAAAAAATCTATATCTTATTTATAATCAGAATAATAAAATAAAGGTAATGAGGAAAATTTAATTTTAGGACATAAAAATAAGTTATTGGGGAAAAATTTAGCCACCATGGTAAATACTATAATAAAATAAAAGTGTTAAATCAAGTGACAATGTTAAAAAATATAAAAAAAAATATTTAAATTGGTGTGTGAGGTAATTATCAACCACCCATCATCTTATCTTCATTAATTTTCAAATTTTAATTCACTTTCATTGAATAGGAAAATCCATTTATATTATTAAATATTTATTTACAAAAATTCCACCACTCTCACTTATAAAAGGACTCCTCAACCACCCTTTCTAAGAAACCCATAAAAATATAATTACAATATATAATCGACATTATATACTTTTAAAATAATCATATTAGTCATTTTTGATCCCTTGGTCTTAATAGAATGTTATAATTCCTTCAAAGCTAAGAAGGCCTCCAAGAAGGGATACAATTTCATCTTCGTAAGTAATAATTTATTATCCCTATTTTTCATTTATCTTATTCATAAAACACTTATAAATTTTTATTTATATCTTTAATAATATATTTAAATATCATTATTCTTTTGGAATGATTATTTTATAATAAAATCGCTTCAAAATTCATACTCATCCATTGATTATAACATGTTTTTATTTGGTTTAGTCTAACCACAGACATGAAAAATTCTATAAATTATAATAATTGATGGTTATGGAAGCCTAACTAATGATAATATATGATATTAATAAATAATTATAGTTCTTTTGTTTTGTAATTGTCTTATTATGAATTAACTCATTGTAAAGTACCACCATCTTTTTTTTTGAAAATGACCAAAATGAGTATGTTATAGATTTCATTTTATAACTCCCATGTAATGAACCTAAAACTTTATAGAACACTCTCGAAATTATATTGAAATAAGATAAAACCATTTTCCATATTCATCATACCAAAGGAGTTTTGAATAAAGGGACTGAACTAACCCAAGTGGTTGATGAGAGAAAAAACAATATAATTAATTAATGAAATATGATAATAAATGGACATTAACAAATGAAATATGCATTAAAAAGGTTTTGATGTAATTATTTGATAAATGTAATTTAATTATTCATTATGTTTGATACAAGTATAAAGTGAGTTTGTACATGACATAAATGAACATCTGTACCACCCTCTTTTTATTTAGATTAATCATTCTATCTCTGCCCCACTTTCTCTACCTTTTATTCTCATTTAATTATAGTATATTTTTTATACATGTATAAAAAATATATATATGATTATTTAACCTATCTTTTCTATGGTTAAACATTTTTTCAAGGTCATCATATTAATCATTCTTTAAAACAAACCAGTTATAGGTGAAATTTTTTATTCATAAGTCCATTTCATGTGTTAAAAATTTAACTTTTGTTCCATTCCATGATTTACTATAATAAAAAAATTAGTTTATGAAAATACATTATGGTTTATTATGAGTTTTTTGAACCACACCATGCGCCCTATATCTTCATGGAATCATTACTCATCTATTAAATCATCATTTAAGAGGATCAATTTTATACTTACATCACTATTCCTATCTTATGATTTATCTTTTTTTGAAGTACATATTTAATATTTGTGCCTATTTATCCAAATAGAAACTTCCAAAAAATGTTTAATTACTTATTATATAGGTAATCATTATGATATATCTTTGGTTTATGTTTTGAGATTTTATTATGTAACCCATTCATTTTTCGTGGGGTTTTCTCATGTTTATTTCTTATGTATAAATTCATTATATTGAACACGTATAAAATGACATATTATGGAATGATATGTGGGAATATAATTATAAATTAGCTTAATGAAATGGGTAATTATTTCACCTCATTTGATACCATATATGGTGCCGATGAAATTAACCAATAACACAATGTTATTTTTTTATTAACATTGAGTTGTGACTAATTCTTATGAAGTCATGTTTTATATTCCATATTTGAATGATTCTATTATCCTATGATATAATATTGTGAAAAAAACTAGGTTAACATTAAACATAACCCAAGATTACCCACCATATTAGTATAGATAAAGAAATTCATAAACATGTATAATGAGTAATAAAAAGGAAATAAAGAAGTGTATCAATAGAAATACAATAAAATAAACATGTGACCAATCAAACATATAATAATACAATCATGTATAATATCAAGAAAATATAGTATATAAGCTATAGGAATACATAATTAGACAAGAAAAGGAACACTGAACTAGGAATACCTCGAATCCTACGGTTATCATGTCTCACCATAGTCTATCAATATCATAATATTGACCCCTAGTTGTGCCACACTAACTAAGGTGGAATTTTTCCATAACTCAATGAACATAAGGATCATAATATTTTATGTTTTCCAAAATATTTAAAAAAATCACCATAAGAATTCATAAAAATTTTTCATAGTAAATAATGACCACTCTCATTCATGAAAATCATTTTTAAAGTTAAAATAATCTTTGAGGAATTTCATTGAACACACTATGTGTTTAAATATATTATAAAGAAAAACCCCTTTAAACCGCCTTTTTTATATCACACAAGATAAATATCACAAATGTTTTAGCAGTTATATCAAATTAATCTATTTCACAAACCAAAAAACAAGTAATTATATGAAAATCAAGTAATTTACGAGTTTAAAACTTTGTATAGAGTCACATACCTCGCAAACAGAGGAAAACTACTAGCCTTTGAAAACAGATAATGTGAATGAGAAGATATTGTCCTCTGAAGAATAAATCCAAAAAAATCAATAATTTCTAATTTAATACTCTATATTCTAAAATAAAAAATCGATTTGTGTTCCAATTAAATAAGGCAAAGATATATCAAGACAAGATCATTGAAGAGGAGGATAAAACAGGTGGAAACCATGAAATACCTTGAAGAGATCAACCATGAATGAATGGATATCACCTAGTATGCAAAAAAAATAACCATCATGATCATCCAATAGAGTTTAGGTCGATCCAAATGGATATTAGTATAGTATTATACTTATGAATAACCAAGTACATTGAAGTAAATTTACAAATTATAATGTCCTCCTTGGGTCGCATGGTTAGTCTGTGTGGATAGGAGAACTATATCTTAATCAGTTAGTAGAAACTATAACACACAACAAAAAACTACACGGTCATATTGGGATGGTTATAAGGTAAGTTAAACCATAATCATTCCATGAATTAACCACTCGAACAAACCATACTCACCTATATGTTTTGTTTAGAGACTGGCATCAATTGAATAACTATGCTCAAATCATTAAAATCATCACTAGAACATTTAGATCCATTCATAATGGTTACAACACGATCACTATAAATCATTAATAAAAAGTTCGCCTCACATTTTATCTCAAAAATTTTAAATTTTCAACCGTTGAATCTTGAAATCCATTAAAACCTAAAAATATATAAACCAAGATAAAAATTAAACAATCATGTGACCCAATGAAAACAAAAATTCTACCAACCATAAAATACTTATTCCCTATAAGTTGATCAATATTATATACTTGAAGAAATAGAAGGCCACTAATTCCACATCAATGATTCTCTATCCTGCATCCCATGTAAATCCCATCCATAGTATCAAAATACACAAATCAAGGGAATTATTTTAATGTTTAATACCTTATTTTAGAAAACCATAATCAAAACCAGTTAATAAACCAAATATGTGTTATGTTAAATTTCATCATTGTTACATTTGATCACGTGGAATGTGTCTAGTTAATTCTCACTCAACAAGAAAAAAATGAATCACAGTATGAATCGATGTTATGAGATATGTAAACACTAACTGATAAGACAAAATTCCAAAATATTCAACAATCATGAAAGGGGAAAATCAGTAACAAATTAGCCTTATTACCCATTTGATAATGTCTTGAAAGGATTTATTCTATAAGAAATACTTAATTAATATCCTTAAACTCCATCCTATGATGCAGGTGATCCATATTGGTTTTTTTATGACTTTGAGAAGCTACTGACCTTTTTTGATTAACTCCACCTATTATATAGTCTCCTTATCAATGATTAGACCAACTAATAATGGTTCAACCATTTCTGGAAAACATAAAGAATACCTACATGGATACCAATAAAAAACATCAAAATGAACCATTTTAATCAAATCCTGATAACTATTATTTTAATAAAATTTGACTAAAGGAAGATGAGTTTCCCAAGGAACACAAAATATATTGCAGTCTGGCCCAAAACATATCCTATAGAATATGATTCTCTTACTTAGTATTCCCATCAATGTAATGATGTAACTCCGAGATTATATTCAGTTGGATACCCATAACCTATTGGAAACCATTTCAAAACCTAAATCTAAATTGTCGACCCCTATTTAAAACAATTATAAAATTAACTACATGAATATTTATAACCTCTCATATATATATAAGTGATCGATATCTTTTTAATAATCCAACCTGGGATAATATAACATTTGACCAAACAGGAAAATCCACATTGTTAGATATCAACAAGAAATCCAAACTTTTATCATGAGTAACATAAATGAAATAGATTAATGTATCCATTTAAATAACATTTGATAATCATGTGGGAAATAAAACAAGAAAAAATATTGTCGTGTATAAAATCAATAACAAGTGAGATATAGCCTATGGGAATACATATTCGTACATGAGAAGGAAATAAAATAAAAACATACCATGAATAAATTGATATAAATATCAACCACAATTAATTTATATCACAATAATAACCCCTAGAAATTCCCCAATCACTAAAGTTTCATATGACAAAAGCGTGATGGACCCATGTTTCCCAATGTGATACATTTTCAAAAACAAAAACTAAACCATGATCATAATTTTTAAAACATTTTCATTGAAATGAATAACCACCCCCAAGCTTTAAAATCCATTTTACATTCAAAACAATATATGATGTATTTCTTTGAACAGAAAATGTGCATAAAATATTTTAAACACAAAAAAACCTCCCAGTTACGTGGGGTTGGATACACAGTTTGCAAAGCCATGATAAAGTCAGGAAAAAAAACACTAGAACAAAACCTATTAATGCAAACAATTATTCTAATGACTCAAACAATTAGAAAAAACATAAATATTTATTCTGGAACATACATATCAATTTGGCATGGTTACTACATGGTTATTGTTATCCATGCATAGACAGTGCACCTGTATTATTCTCTTAAAATTTATAAATTTTTAACTATTGACTCTAAAAATCCCTTAATAACTCAATAATATAATCAATGATCTTATATAAACACACCTAAAACCTATATGGGGTCTCATATATATTCTTTTATTCCATGATTCAATTTGATTTTTTTATTTATGATTTCATTTTATAGCTCATGAAAATTATGTAATATTTTTTTCCCAAATAGTGAGATGGACTAATATTAAAGGGTTGGGGTAGTGAATTGACCAATTTAAAAAATTATAGGATTATATTCGTGTTTATATAATTAATATGTAGAAAACAATGCACCCAAATGTTTTTATAGTAATTAATATCAATGTGGTACTATGACCACTCTTCATAATCTCATAGTGATATTATAACACCCAATATAATGTGAAATGAAGTTTTATGTTGATTTACAACCCTTATAACTGTATTTTTGAAACATTATGTCATAAATCATTATAATTGAGTTTTCACACCTAGAATCACAACCATAATAACTATTCCTTTTCCAACCTATATGCACATCCCAAATGGTCTAAACATTTTCCTCCTATAGGCACATCCCATGACATATGTTTTCCTACCGAGGGGAAGAAACCAAGACGTACTATTTTAACGGTATATAACCACATTGTCTTGATTTTGAATAAAAAATAAAAAATAATCTTTTACACAAACAAAATTAATATAGCAAGAATACAACACCAAAAAATAGAATTAGACTGTCGAAATCTAAATTTAATGAAAGAAGTATCTTTATATTATTTTATAGTGAAGAAATAGATGATTGATTTCATCTTAATAAATTTTATAGTATGAGAAACATGATCACAAGTACAACCCCTGAAATTCAAGCAAGTGTCTCTCCACATTGAACTGGTTCTTTCGATCTCTTTTTTTGAGTTTCTTCATGTATAGAAACTTTCAAAAATTATATACTCTAATATAAAATCATTAAAAATATTTTTTGTTGATGTTTTTATTTTCCCATATAGAAGCTGTAATTCACTATTTACAGAAATAAAAAACTACTTAAAATATGTATATGACATCAAAAATCAATAAAACTACAAAATTATATATATATATATATAATTTTTAGAACAACAAATGAAAAAATTATAAATACTCCCTTTAAATATGATTCTTAATCAATGTTATTCATCCATAAACATCTTGTATAGTTCCAATATATGAATGAATAACACCTTGTAGAAAATACCAATAAAATTAATGATTTTTAATTTATTTTTGAAAATATATAAAATGAATAGTAAAGCATTCTACATACCATATGATCTATATTAAATTTTTCGCCAAATATTTTCAAAATAATTTAAATAGAATAAAAATAAGTAATAACAAATTTTGGAAGATTGAAAATTTTAAAATATAATAACATAAATTTTAATTGGATAATCATAGCAAAAATAAGAAAAATATAGCATATTATTATATATTGAAAAGCTTAGTATCTTTTATAATACTTTTAAAATCATATAATAACTTAAATCCTATACAAAATTTATAGTATGTAAGTCATTATTTTTTGAAATACTGATAATTTAATAAGACATATAACTATATAAGTATTTATACTTATAGGGATTTAGGTTTTATAATACATTCAATAAAAATGTAAAAACATTTAATCATTTTTTATGACTCAAAATTGATAATAATTTAAAATTTTGAAATAAACTATAATTAATATTTTGTTGATATTTTACAATAGTTCATATCCTAAAATACTTTAATAGTCGATCATAATATTTTTTGTGATCACTTTATAAGACATTCAAAATAAAACATATGAATTGTATACTTCAAAAGACTTTATAATTTATGAAAAAATGAACTATGTAATACTTTTAGTAAATAAAAATTCTTGTATAAATATCCATAAGACATTGATAACCAAGTTTAACAATCTCGTACTCTCTTAATAATATATTAAAAATAGAACATGTGATTTTAACAATTCATATGACTTTATACTTTACCCAAAAATACAACTTCCTAAGACTATTAGTAAAGAATAAGGATCAAAGGAATCCCATAAGGATTAAAAAATAGGCCAAAAATTAAACAATCCAAATCATAAAACATTAAAAAAATATTAAATTTTTTTGAGCGAATAAAAAGAATAATTATTTAGATAATTAATTAATTAATTAATTAATTAATTAATAACATTCAACATCATTATTTTATTGTAAAAGTAGTGGAAGATTCAAAATTCATGTAATAGGGAATACAATTATAGTGTTTTAATTATCAAAACCATAAATAAATTATGTTGAGAAGAGAAACTCAATAATCACCCGTTGTTTTCTATAAACAGTAAAATAATTATACCCATTTCAGAATAATAAAAAAGGTTTAAATATTTTTCCGTATAATTACCCATTTAAAAATATTAAAATAATGTACTATAAAAAATATCTACCCTTATATTAAACACCATTGAACTGAGGGTAAAATAAAAAAACTTCAACTAAAATTTCAGCATGATTGGAAATGAATTTTTTTAAAAACCATAGTAGTATATTTTGATAGCTCTGAATAAGTTTGTGAATTTTAAAAATATATTATAAAGGAATAATTGATATAAATAATTAATAATGGATATATATAAAAATAATTGTATGTCTCAACTCAATATTTCTGATTCTTATTTCATTAAACAACATCATCTTCAAAACTGTGTTAGTAGATATGAAAAATATTCTACACTTATTTAAAAAATATATATAGAAAAGTGATAAATAGTCTTCAAAAATACTTTAAAAACAATAAGGAATGAAAAATTAATGATTATATATTTATGTAATTATTTAATTATATTCAATGATGTTTATTGTATCCAATAGTTAACACATATGGAAGTAACCAAAATGATAACAAAGTTTTTATATGGTAACTATACCTGATGAATGTTTCATATAAGGAGCTATAATTTTTTTTAAAATATTCCATAATTCATATGAATATTACATAATTAAATCATTTTCCATCATATGGAGTTCAAACATAATATATTTAAAATTTGATACATCCAAAGGATTAGTAAATATATCATATAGTTGATCACCAGTTGGAAAATATTCCATTTTTTTCTTTTTGAACATGGACCTTAATAATATTATATCTAACTTCTCTATAATTATTTTTGTAATATTGTAATGGGTTATTTGAAATAGATCATAAATATTAGTTATCAAAAAATATATGAAACTTATCAAAATAGACATAAAAATATGTTAATGTTTTCTTAATCTATAATGAATTAGAACGAAAACTTGAATTTCATATATATTCATATTAAACTACATATAATCATATTGAAATTTTATTATTATGACTCTAATTAAATAAAATTTTACTAAAAATGGTACAAATTAAAATTTTACCGTTTCTATCTATTATATAACCACAAAAAAATAAATAAATATCAAATCAAATGTATATATAAAAACAATCCAAGGCTTAAGGAACCTTTAAATTATTTAGAAATACTTTTGATATCTTTAAAGAGACTTTCTTTAGGACCATCCTGAAATATGGCACACAATAATGCACTAAAAAAAATCTAATGTAAAATAATTTAATTATAATAAAATACTAATCATACCACACAATATTATTATTCACTAACTATCTATATGTATCATAATTCAGTTTACATGATGTTCTCATAATATTTTATATAATTTTCACAATTTAATTCCAAATTTTTTATGAAACACTTTATATAAGGTCCTGTGTTTTTTCAAACATAAAGTTTGACCAAAAATATTAATTTTTTAGTTCGTATGATTGTAAGGGGTAAAATAGAGATTTTACCCTAGAATATGACATCAAATAATTTTTATGACAACTCTATTAGTCTTGAAATATTGTGGTTACCCCAAGACATGAGTTTGGTAGATTTTCAAGCCGTTATAATTTGAGAAGAGTAATTGATATTAATATTTAATTATTTAAATATTAGTTTATTCACAAAGGTTTTTTCTCTCATATATTTATAAAGTATTGTCGGATTGGGATTTTTTTCTCCACTGTTTAGTCTGGAATACATAGTATTTTAGGGTGAGAGATAAATTCTGTTTGGATTCTGGGGTTGGACCAAGCACCTTTTTTCTTTTTCTTTTCTTTTCTTTTCCTATTTTATTTTCTTACATATCCAATTTTTTCCCACATATTCCCATGGTTTATCCTACATTATCATGAAACTAATGGAGGAAGGGATAGAGAGATATAAAAAAAATGTATAAGAAAAGAGAGGTACCACTACAATACACATAATATAACAGATTACATTACGGTAGCTGTGGAGAATAAAAATAGGTGATGATTTGACATATTCCACCCAAAGGTAGTCCATTTTAATGTTTTGGACTATATCCTTATAGAATCATATTTGTCAATTTTTAACCCCATTTTATGGATTCCTAGGACACCTTGTGGGTTGATCTATTGAATTTGGGGGAAAATGGTGGATTCAGAAATTTTGGAGTTTTTCCATTTAGGAAAGCTCATGTATATGACATGTGGTTCAAGAACACTCCACATGTGTCCTTCCAATTCAGAGAATATTTTCTTTTGGAGGTACAAACTGTGTATGGGTTTTTAATTCCATGTATTGGGACTAATCCATGTAACTAAGTACCCTACCAAACATCCCATGTTGGGGTATGTAACACCCCGAGATTCCACACTATGCTTCTCTTTCAATAATGCAATAGCTTGCATTGTACGCAAGTTCGAGTTCTAACACACCGCGACTAATCAAAGTAGCCCTTATGAATAGTAATACACACTTTTTAAAATTATAGAAATTTTATATTTAAAAATGGACTTCAGTTTTGTATTCGGAATATCGAAATTATCCTAAGTTGAATTTTTGGAATTTTTCTGAGAACTTCCAATTATTTTATGAATAGTGAAAAATACTTAAAGAACAACTTTTTTAATCAAAATAATTTATAGTGATAAATTATACTATTTAGTGGTTTTAAAGTATAATTAGAATTTATTTTTACCATTTTATCCAATGGTGTTCATTGGAATTAATTTCACTTTGAAATTGGACATAAACAATTGTTAATCTTTTGATATATATTCCTTCTTAAAAAAACGCTATTTGTTGTGACAGATGGAATTAATTATAAAATTAATTTATGCAACTTATATTTTTGGAATTTCATAAAATAGACATCATTTTTTAATTTGGAATATCAATTATAGCTTACGGTGAAATTTTGGTATTGTTCTGAAAAACTTTAATTTTTGATGAATAGTGAAACCACTAAGTGGTAGTTAAAAAACTAATTTTTTGTTTAAATGAAACATTTCCACTTCTGTGATTTGATTTTCAAAAATCCTACATACATGGTTTTCATTAGTAAGTAAAATGTGGTTCAATTGGATTAATATAATTTTTTGGTGAATAGTAACTTTTAAGCTTAATTAATCACGATTAAAGGTAATTAGTGAATTTTAAGGTGAAAATGATATTATAAAAATATGAAAATACCTTCACACTTGTCCTAACCTTATTGGATGAGTCATGGACGACCAATAAAATCAATGGGTCAACTTGGGGACCCCATTGAGCCACTTGGGTAATAAAATGACATTAATAACTTTTTATTTAAAGTAAAAATAAAATTGTCAAAAACATGTGTTGTTTTGCTAAAACAATTATTAAATGGGGTTATATAAGTTAAAATTTTGACTATAAATATTACTTGGAAAGATAAAAAGATTTCCTACATTATGGTAATTTTTTTATAATTTTTATTCATTAAATAAATTAAATTTTAATGACAATAGGATGATGCAGTGATTACCTCATTAATTAACGATTTAAATAAAATGAAAAGATAATGTAATATCTAAGAATTAAACTTGTAAAAAACCTATTGGATGAGTATATTTATATCCTTTATCACCTTATACTCAAAATATATAATTTTTGGACCTTTAGAATCCGAAAATAATTTCATAATAAAGTAACATTTCATTACTTTCCAAGAGTGCCCCTCCTCTCCTCTTATAAATGGCCCCCACCTCTACCACCTTATTCACACCTCTCAAGCCTTTGGCTCGGCCAACCCCTTACCATTTTGTCTCTCCAAATCCCAATTTTACTCCTAGAAGCCTCACTTTGGGCATAAGTCTTCCCAAGGATGCCTTTGAGCTCAAATCAAAAAGAGTTACCCATTTTATTGGTAGTGTTTTCTCTCGTGTTCTTATGTTTTATTTTGCTTCTCCAACCCCCTAAAATCTTTTTATTAATTTCTTTTGTAACAAAACCAGTATCCTAAATATACTAGGATGTTTTTATGAGAAGGATTAGAGTTACAGTTACACACACCTACATCTAACGGTTAAAGAACATACTGTTTCTGTGGATGGTGAATTTCTGCCTCATGAAACGATGATTGTTCAACACTCATATAACACCTTAAAAGGTGGCCATTAAGATGTAACTATATTTATATATGATATATAATGTGTTTATGATTTACTTAAGCTTATGTATTTTTCATTTATGGAATAACTTTATGGTTTCCATTATGGGTAAACGCGATATTTTCATTTTAGGAAGTGCGGTCTACCACCCCCTCAAAGTGATTTGAATCATTAATTCCATATGTGGGATGTATAAAGGATAGAGTAAAAGGTATTATACATTATATTATACTGTAATTATATTATAACTTTATATAATTATAATTTCATTCCATTAAATACAAAATAGAAATGAAAGTAGCGTTCATGCGTACGTACGACTTACCGTCTCTATGAACGGTGCATTTCATTTCTTACCTCTAAATGTTATGTAATATTATAAATTCATGAATATACTGGATATATATCATATATATGATATATACATCATGAATACAATTCTGGATATAATGGATATTTTACCACAAGAACAACTTGTAATTATAATAAGTTTATTTTTGACTCAAGTACCAAAGATCGACAAAATGACCGTTATTAACTTAAATAATTACATAATGTTCATAACATGGTAATAACTAATATAAAAGGAATAATGAAAATGAAAAAGGTTATTAAGAATATAAAAATTAACTCTAGTTTATTATTCAGGAGATTAAAGAACGATCGAGTCAAGTCGGACATGAGGTAAGGGAAATTCTTAACCAAATTTCAATTCTTTGGGTTAATCTTCTACTTTCAAATTATGTCATGATATTATTATGTCCTATCTTGTATTTTTAATTTTTTATGTGTACTTATAGTGAATAAAAATAATAGATCTATTTTATTTAAAAATTGATCTTTGTAAAGGACTTCGTCTCAATCTACATTCATTGAGGCATATTTTGTTTTATACTCAAATTTCTTTTATACGGTGTATAAACCCCTTTGACTTTTACATTTATTCAAAAGGAATATTTTTATACGAAGCATTTTACAAAACGAAAAAATTGAATGTTTTTTGTCATACGTATGAGGTGTCAACGAATTCTCTGCCGCCATGACCATTATTTGAGTTTCGGATTCCTCTAGAAGCCATTACATTTTTTTAGATGAAAAATAAATACCAAGTTCTAATTTTCTTTTATTTTGGTATTGAAAATGTTTTTGATAATGTTTTTATTATATCAATGTGTTGTATTGATATATTGTGATTGAAATGTGGGAATGTTATGTTTCCTTTATGCATGTTTTATGTGATACAATTATGTTATGGTTTATGATATTTTTATACCAGTTCATATGAGGAATTAATTGGACTTAATAAGTGATAGTTGGATCCCGTTATAGCTCCTCGATGCATCGGTAGGTCTCATGAGACAAACTAGTGTCTTGGCTTGAGGTTATGACAAAATCTTATTTGTAGTCTTGGCACGAGGCCTTGAATACATGGTTATGATAGTCTGGCATTATTCATTCCATCATTATGAAAGAGGTTATTGATATTGAAGGTGATTATTTTACCAATAGAATATCCATGTGAATAAGTAAATGGATTTATTTCATTTTACTTTTTCCATATTATGTTGAAGTTCATGTTTAAAAGGCTTTTGGTTAGTTATAAATTTCCTTAAATTTTTATGTTTATTTATGAAAGCTTCCGCGATATTGTCATCCTTATTGAGCATCTAAGCTCACCCCTTTAAATGTTTTAATTTTTCCAGGATATGAAGAAGTATTTTAGGAATGACCTGCAGGGATAGTCTAAAGGGGATATGAGTGTGGAAAATGGAGACTATGTTATTGTAGTTTTTCACATTATGATGTAATGTAACATTTATGAATTTATCTAGTGTTTACAAGGATACTAAACTAACCAGTCTTTCAAGACTTGATCTTTTGTGATTATGCCAATGTTATGAAATAATGCACCGACTCTGGGTAACTGGGGTTGGGGCGTTACAGGGTACACAGCTAATGTGGATTACATGGGAAGACCCTATGTGGGTTAGAAAATAGTTAAATTCACATATCCGCGAGATATATATGGAAATCACAAGTGAGGTACATAGTAAGGTTCCCCTTGTAGGGTACATTCCATTTATATTATGAACAAACCATGCATATGGGATTTTACATGGCATATGTAGCTGAATCACACATCTCAGTGGAGTTGTGAGGGTACACACCATATTCTAGGGGTGACATGTCGTGCACTCTTAATTTTATACTATTTTAAGGGTTTTCATATTTTTTTATATATTTATGCCTAAGAGTTATATTAGAACCCATGAGTTTTCCATTATGAGTATCCTTCCACATAGATCCTGATGGTAAAACCAGTGGGCTGATTTTTAAAATTCTAGGTGATGTATCAGGTTTTTCTAAGAGATTTTTTTCATCTAGCAATATAAATTAGCTTTCTCTTGGGAGATAGTAATGGAGTGAGGCTAATATTTTGGGAGTTTGGACCAAACTGAATTGAGAAACTTATCCATGATGGGCCATGAGTTATCTCCATTGACCTGTTCATTCATAGAACATATTTTGAATATGTCTCTATTATGAGAGGTTACTGATGTTATTAATACATTTATAACTTATTATATACTACATTTAATTATTTTGTATGAAATGTGAATAATTTGTGTGAAATATTAATATTTAGATATTAAATATAATTGTAGAGAACTATATCAATTCATCCACAATCAAGTCTATTTAATTTTATAATACCAACTCTCAACCTAGTAATCCTAATTTTATAATTATAGTTTTTAGGGTTCCTTACTCAAATAAAAACATTTCATTTGATGTAACCATTGCCCAAATCATCAATTTGGAGTGCCATATAGGCCACACAAGAAGAACCAAAGAATCTGTAAAGAAACTAGAACAGCCAGGATGATTGAGTTACTGCTCTAAATCCAGAAGCCCAAATTTTATGAAACTCAACCATATGTTCTTGATTATCCAATATAATCATGGATAAAAATTTTGAGGACCAACTACACGAACAGGGGCGCCAACTGATGCATTGAATTCCAGCCCACCATTCTGGATGGGAATTAAATTCCTGAATATATTCATGACATTTCTAATGCTATAATCATAAATTTAAGATGAGAGTTTACAGTGTGGAAAAGGAGATAAAGTAGGCCAATTTTTTTGAAGAAAAAATACAGATTTGAAGAAATTTTCGGTTTTTGGAAATCCATTTACATTTCGGCCATCGAAAAAGAATGGATTGAAATAGATAGTTTAACATTCTTTATGAAAACCACCTTAGCTTTGTATCCATAAATCCAAATTCCTCAAAATGATTCTAGCGGTTGGAAAACATGATTATATACAAATTAAAACATGAGGATATCTTGATATTCAGCTGTCTGGATTTCCTAACTGGCAATTCTAGTGGAGAGGCAGATTTGGAATGCAAACAGTCCACCTCTTTGGGCTATAAATACAATCCCCTCTTTTCCATGCATGTGGTTTGAATTTAAGAAGATAGTAGAATACATTGGAATGCAAATAGTATTTCCAAAGTCTTGGGAGGACCTTGCATACTCAATTGTTCACTTGAGAGACCTTTCCTCCTCAATTCGTTTTCATTTACTTTTCTGTTCCTTTCATTTGTAATTACGTAAATTGTTTCCAATTTCGTTTGAATTTTAATGAAAGTTTCTTATTTATAATAAATTTTAATAATAAACCCTATATTATTAAATATTAATTCTATTAACATATTTTAAATTAAGTTTAAACATCTTCCTTCTTTATCTTTCACATTCTATCTAATGTTTGTTTTTAAATCTCATCACCGTTCATGTGTTTGTTTGATGCACAACTCTTTTATTATCCCTTTCTTTTACATATTTTTATAATTCATCATCATAAATACAATAAACTAGATTAATAATCATCTTAATGGATGACTAAATATCTCATTGGGGTGAGTTATTATTCAGGAATGTTAAGTGATTGAAAACTTTTCCTTAATCAATATTTCTGGAATTAACACTGTGTATGTTGGACTTAACATGTCATCGATTAATAACTTGTTTTGTTTAATGAGTGGTTTACATAGATTATTGGAACCATAAATACACTACCATAAACAATATATGACTGATATTAGAACCATAAGTTAATTTAAAGCATGGAATAAAGCCTTAACACTTAGGAATTCCAATCAACACTATCTTATCAAGTGGGTGTTAATTTAAATGCAATATAAAGAAAATCTCAAGGATATCACAAGATTAACTACCTAATAATGAACTCACCCAAATCTTTATCAAGTTGTTAAATCAAACCCAAGACATTAATTACTTCATTTATGATCTGAAAACACCCCCCTAATCAAAATACAATCAGTTAAGAATAATTGGCTATCAAAAACATTCATCGTTGTGGATTCGACCCGAGTATTGTAATACACATTAGCAGAGCACCAAAAAGTTGAATGGTGGATAATAGAAAATCATCTGTGATTTCAAATGGTTCTGTTTCTAGGTATGGTGCATTATGTAGTCATTCGTTTTTTGTTATTGTAAAAAAAAGAAAAAAATTAAAAAAAACTGAGAAAAAGAAAAAAACTGCCTTCCACTTTCTTCCAAAATCTATTTGAATGCCCCGTATCCTCCCTAACAATCCCTCATACTTGTTTGAACCTGAAATTGGGAGAAAAATTCGCCAAAATTAGATGAACATTATGGATAATCAAATAATTCTAGAACTACTCCTCGTCTAACTGGTTGATTTAGACATGGACAACCCTAGGGACCAAACACTCCCCTTGGTATTCAATATCCAAACATAGTGGATGACATAAAACCCAAATCAGTTTTGATTCATCCTCAACCTCATTTCCACGGGCTAGCTAGTGAAGATCCACATCTCCAATTTAAATAGTTCTGAGTGGTGTTCTCTACCATGAATCCTCAAGGGGTTTCTGAGGAAAAAATCAAACTTCAAGAATTAACTTTTTCCTTAGCTAACTCTACCATGTCATGAATCTACGACCTCACTCCTGGTTCCATAAATTCATGGATTTAACTAAAGTGACTCTTCTTAGAGAAATTATTTCTTGCTTCTCATACTGCTTCTATCCAAAAATAAATTAGTGGTATCCATCAATTCACCAATGAGTCACTCCATGAGTATTTAGAGAGGTTCCAAAATCATATGGAAACCTTCCCAAACCACCAAATCCCTAGCCAAATCTTGATCCAATAAATCTACGAGGGGTTATTGGATATATAGGGAACTCTCATTGATGTCACAAGTGGTAGTTATCTTGGCAATAAAACTCTTGCAGCTGCAAGAGATCTCATAAGTAACATGACTCTAAACACACAACAATTCCATACTCGAGAACATGATCATGTAAAACAAGCCCAATATAGTCAGTCGATAGAGCCGAAAAAGATGACCTTGTGGATGAGTAAACTTATAGGTCTTTTATGAAAACTAGATGTGGCATCTAAATCCATCACATCGTCTTCTCCACAATCTATATTCCTGGGACCTATTAAGAAATATGGAATTTGTAGCTCCTCATCTCATCCAACTGATACAATTCTTAAACTTGAAGAGGATCCCTCTGATTCATTTGGACCAATGGATCTCAATTCACCATATTCTCATAGGAACAAAAAACCTAAAAAATAAATCCAGTTCATTAAAAACTTCAAACAACCCCACTCTGAGCCATTCTCACCTACCTTCAACCAAGTTTTGAGGTATGATAATCCAATTTCCCATCCTCCTCAATTACCTCCTCAAAACCCAAACCAATTAAAATATGGAAAAGGTTTTGGTAACTTCCAAAAACCTTATCCTTTTGTTTTTCAACCTCAAAGGATCAATCCTTTTTTGCACCAAAAGGGGCCTAGATTCCCTAAGTGGGGGGGGGGGGGGGTGAATCAGGGTATGGATATTCTATTTCAAAATTATTTCGGCCCCAATGGATATTGAACTATATATTAGAAGGGTCACCTTGTTTTCTATTATTCTATTAACGTTTATCTTGTTCTTTCCATATTTATCTGATGATTATGCTTTGGATAAAATGCATGGAAGCAATCCGGTAGACACAAAGTTTTTTACTTGGTTCACCTTCACTGGGCCACATCTAAAGAGAATACAATGACGATGTGCCACTGTACCAAATCCACTCAAGCTCACTACCAATATACAATATTATAGATAGATCACTTTTACACCCATAATCACTTCCATTACAATGTTTAGGGTTGTCTCACTGCTTTTCCAAGGGTCACTCCATGTTCCTCTCTCTCCGGCTCACTAGTGGTAGAAAGGATCAACTTCTTCCTCTTCCTTTTCTCACTACTCGGGATAGGATCTACACACAGTTTAAATACTTTTAGGTCCCTTCATTATCATAAATGAATGCATAATCCTTTGTATGTAGATGCTTTTTTTAATCTCTACTTTCATCCACTTATGAATACAACATTACTACAGATATACCTGGAAATCTTCCAACTTTCGTGCATCCCTTGAATACCCGACACGCTTCTTTATGCTTTGTGTGCTTTTCTATGATTTGGCACACTTCTCCAAAACTGGTATGCAATTTTCACCAATACACTTGTCCAACACCCCCTTATTCAACTCTAAACATGGTTGAATCACACCATTTTATTCCCAAACTAATATTGGCGCACAACTATCAACTGGCGCACTACTTCTGAGTATCATTATACATGCGTTACAAAACAACCACTTTCATGAATGGAGCTATAATTTTCTATAAGTGTTGAAATCTGTCCAAAATGAGGAGGTGTGGACCTTTATTTATTGGACTTTTGGAAACCCTTAGTGACAGCGCCCTAGTCTCTTCTCAGCGCGCAAGTCCAACTGCCCTAGTCTCTGTCACCCTAGTCACTTGCTCGCCCAAACCAAAACTTGGGAGCCCATATATCCTTTGCCATATTTTGATGTTCTTATCTTGAAAACATATTCTTCACAAGTTTCCATGCTTCCAAGAAACCATAATACAAGTCCCTTGGCCAAAAACACTTTTCTCCATTTGTTGATTTTGAGGCCCAAAAATTTGGAAATCACTAGAAAATGGCACCACTTTGTATCTTCTCTTTTTTTACCACCTATAGATCTTTAATTAATTGGTTGAGGTTCTTCAATCCATCATGGATTGTTAAAAACATCCCATTAACTTGAAAACTCACTAGGTAAACCCCCATTTTCAATAGATTTATATAACGTGGTCTGCTTTGTCAACAAACACAACATGTATGTCTGCTTTGTAAAAAAACACAATCACCTCAAAAATGATTGAATGTTACATTGAAGGATTTTTGACCAGCTATACTCCTATTCATCCAATGGATTCTACTATACTAGCAAGCATTCCCAATTCGAAAACCAATATAATTGCTTTTCCAAGAACCAAAATCAGGGTAATCCCAATTTCAGACAATCGTCTTCTTTCAAACAACCATGGGAAAGTGTAGTGGATGATATTACCTCCTACACCTATTCCAGGCTTACAAATATTGAAATCCAAATTAGTCAACTTTATTCCCACCCGAGCTTGAAACAGTAATCAAATTCTTCCCAAATATCATCTGAACCATTACCCAACCCCAAGTGTAATGTAAGTGTAGTTGCACTTAGATTGGGAGAGAAACTTTCTATGCCTCAATATAAGTCCTCAAATCCAATTTGATTGTTCACCTAGAAACTAAAAAGAAAAATAAATTTGAAAAGGAATTTTAATCCATTCCCTCACCTCCTTCGCTTCCACATAGGAACCCAATTCCTTTTATTCAAGCTATCTCTAAGCCAAATAATTCATTTGAAACTGATCTTGAAATGATCAACATGTTTATATGTGTTGAAGTAATCATTCCTCTCTTAGATGACATTTAACAAATACTTATGTATTCCAAGTTTCTTAAGTAATTGTACACTCACAAGTGGAAACTTAGGTCCTTATAATATGTTTCCACCCATCAGTCTATTCTCATAAAATGAAAATATCAAGGGACCTTTACTGTTCCATTCCAAATTGAGAGTTCCAACTTCGATGATGCATTCATAGACCTAGGGGCCTCAATTAATATCATGTCCAAATACATCTTCCCCAACCTTTGTCTATTTACTTTACATCTAACAAGTGTTGTTATCCAGTTATCCAATCCAAGAACTACTAGTCCTAAGGTAATAATTGGGGATGTTCTTGTCTGATTCAATGATCTTATCTTCCCAACTGACTTTTATGTCCTTAACATGGAAGGTGATAAAACTTCTTACCAATATCCATTTATTCTAGGAATACCTTTCCTTATGAAATCTAATTGAAAAAATGATGTCCATTCTGGAATCTTATCAATGGAATTTGGTGACCAACTGTTCAAGTTCAATATTTTTCAATCCATGCATTACCAATCATAGAATCAATCTGTATTCTCTAACTCTGCTTTTGAAAGTATCTCTGAGAGTGTGTTGAATCCCAATAAATCATGTTCTTCTTGTTATACAAATAGAGTCATTTGTGTATATTGAATATTCATTAACAAAGTCATAAATGGATAATTTGATGTGAACATTACAAATTATAACTCTATTGATCTAAAGGATCTTGACAAATCTTTGGAATCCCATCTCACATTTGGAATTCACTGCCCCAACACGGAAGGTAATGGGGAAAATGAACAAGCTTGTTCATTTTTTGATTCAAATATGATTATCCATCATTCATCATTTTCTATCCATGAGTCTGAAAATTATGTTATATGTGAGGTGAACCCTGAACCATTGTGTTTATATTGCCCCAATTTAAGTGATGTGAAGGAGTGCTGTCGTGGGCGCCTTTAAATGATGTTTGGTTTCTGGTTACTTAGGTGCAGCAGAGTGGCTGACCAAGGTCATCTCTCAAAAGAGGAAGTAAATTCAAACAACTTATCAAAGGTATTCTAAAAATAAAATAAAAGAGAATAAAAATAATACTTTAAAGGATTGGGGGGAGGTTTATCTTTTATGAGACTAGAATAAGTTTGCTGGAAGAAGTTTACATTTTTTTGTTTTTAATTTTGAAATGAAGTTTGATTAAAATGACACAACAAAAAGATATTTTTTAGACAATATTTAAAAGTCATAATCGATCTAAATCTATATCTTCATTCACTTATTAATCATTATCATTTAAATTAATATCCACTTAATTATTATCCATTAATTTTTTAAATCACTAACCCTACAAGAATTAACTTTACCACAAAGATGAAGTGAATTTAACCTTAGGATAACTTCGGAACATGCGATCGCTGCACCCTGCTTTGATTTTTGTTCTAAGGTTAGCTTATGGTCAGTGGTAAATTAAGGCACATATCCTCTCTGTAAATTAGAAATAATTGAGTTTAGGGATTATATTTGAACACTAAAAATTGATCCCGTGTGGTTTTTAATTACCAGTTATGTTCGCATTGTCACAATTCACAGAATTCTCAACCTCACGTGATTTGTGTTTATTGTTCAACTGCTTTCTTAGTTTAATTTAAAATGAAAACTCAATTAATATATCATATTAAGTGTATTACAGTATCTCATTGATTCAAAATAAATAAATGAATAAGGTATGATATAGATCGATTACTAAAATACTACTCTTCCATGTGTGTCATAATCATCGTAGAAACGTTTTGCATGTGAAATGGTTTAGAAAGGGTAGAACCCAATCACGTTTCTACAAGATAATTCTATACCAAAGAAGAAGATTAAGAGAAGAAGAAATTTAAATAAAACAGAAGAAAAGAGAATAAATAAAATTATTACAAATAAATTTAATACACAAACAAAAGCATTACAACATGAAGGAGAAGAAGAAGGCTTCGTCGAAGGGATCGTTGCTTCAAGAGCTACCCTTATTGAAATGGTTGGAGAATTTAAGTGGATCTACTTCTCCTCTGCCCTCAACTTCCTAATTCACGTCCCAACCCCTCCAAATGAGAAAAACTCAAATCTATAGAGGGGAGGTGAGTTGAGGTTCCAAGTGTTTTCAAGTGTGAATGTGGAAATTCGGCCAAATATTTTATTCCAACTCGCACCGACCATTTGACCACCAAGACACGTGAATTGGCCAGCCTTCTAGAAGGAGCATATGTACATGGATTATAAGGGCTACAAGGATTAAATGTTCATGGTAGGAAATTATGAAAAAGGATTCTTTGAAATAGGGTCTTTAATACCAAAAAAATGCCTCAATCATTTAAACATAAGTACCTTAAACCCTTATGTTTTGGCTGAAATAAATCAAATTCTGGTTAAATAAAGCTTGGTTTGGTTCTCTCAATAAGTGAGGTGAATGTAAACAATATGAAAATAATGATTCAGAACCCTCACATGAAAGTTATTTCAAATTTAAAGAAAGTGAGTTGTGGCATTGGATTCAAAATTTAGTGTACTTTTCATGAAATTACTAAATATTTGAACTTGAAACAAATTCATTTCACCATTCATTTAAGCTCAGTTTCATGGGATAAATTGTTTCACTCATTGATATGAATTTCTAAATTGTGATGAGAATCATTTCAACTCAAAAATTTCAAAAACAGAAAGAAAATTGAAAAATAAACACACAAAATTTGAAAAATAGACAATTTTTTTGGCTTTTTTTAAACTGGAAAACAATTGAAATTACTAAACTAAAAGGTTCCGTCCGCCACACTTAAAATATTGAATTGTTCTAAATGTGAACCCATGAGATGATATATGCACATGAAATGCAGAATTTTTAAATAGGACAAATAATATAAAAGTGAAAGCGTTGGGAACCGCCTGATTTGCTCAAGTGATGATGGGGTCATGCAGTGTGATAAAATCCACTGATTAGTAGGAGGTCCCTCAATGTATCACTTCAAACGGTTTCCATTGAATGTAAAGCCCCTTTTTATATTCTCTTGTGTGATCTCCACAATACCATAAGGAAAAACATTAGTCACAACATAAGGACTTATCCATTTGGAATGCAACTTACCAGGCATTAGCTTCAGTCGTGAACTATAGAGAAGGATATTCTCTCCAACATGAAACTCCCTTTGTTGGATCATTCTATCATGAGATGATTTTGATTTTTCCTTATAGAGCCTTGAGTTCTCATACGAAGACAATGGAATGTCATCAAGCACTTGAATTTTCAGCTTCCTTTGGATTCCAGCTTGGACCAAATCCTTGTTACATTGCTTTATAGCCTAATAATCCCGATGTTCAACTTCCACGGGGAGATGACATGCTTTCCCAAAAAAAATCAGAAATGAGGACATACTAATGGGTGTATTGTATGCTGTCTTATAATCCCACAATTCATCATCCAAGTGCTTTCTCCAATCCTTCCTATTTGGCTGCACGGTTTTCTCCAAAATTTGTTTTAACTCACAATTTGAAACTTCAGCTAGGCCATTTGTTTGGGGGTGGTTTGGTGTTGATGTTTTGTGTTTCACCCCATACTTTTGAAGAAGGGAAGAAATATTTTGATTACAGAAATGTGTCCCTTGGAACTGATGATAGCCTTCGATACTCCAAACCTATAAAAAATACGTGCCTTCACAAAATCCACAACAACATGAGAATCATCAGTCCTGGTGGCCTTGGCCTCCACCCATTTTCTCACTTAATAAACAGAAACCAAAATATACAATAAACCATATGAACTTGTAAAAGGACCCATAAAATCAAAGCCCCACACATCAAAAATCTCACAGAATAGTATGGGTTGTTGGGGCATCTTTTGTCTCCTAGAAATATTCCCACTGTGTTGGCAATGAGGGCATGACTTACAAAACACATGGGAATCATGGAATAAACTAAGCCAATATAATCTAGAGTCCAAAACATTCATAGCTGTCCGTTGGGGTCTAAAGTGTCCACCATAAGCAAGTGTATGATAGAATTTCAAAACAGACTCAAAATCATGATCAGGAACACACCTCCTAATAACTTGGTCACTACACATGCGCTATAGGTATGGATCATTCCAAACATAAAATCTTGACTCACTATTTAATTTTTTGACTTGATGGTTCTTTAAATTTGCAGGGATTTCAGAGGCAACAAAGTAGTTCACTACATTAGCATACCAAGGATGCATACCTGAGATGGAATTAAGATGCTCATCGGGAAAAGTGTCCCGCAGTGGTACCTGGTCCAAGGTGTCGTCCTCAAGTGTGTGAGTAAGCCTACTCTTCTGGTCTACCACCAAATTCTCTGACCCCTTCTTGTCCTTTATCACGATGTCAAACTCTTGAAGAAGGAGCATCCAATGGATAAGTCGTGGCTTTGCATCTGGATTTTTTAGGAGGTACCTCAAAGCTGCATGGTAAAAAAAACAACTACTTTAGGGAACAATAAATATGAACGGAATTTATCTAAAGAAAATATGACAGCAAGAAACTCCTTTTTTGTGGTAGTGTATTTAGATTGGGCTGAATCCAATGTCCTTGATGCATAGGCAATCACATGTGAACGTCCGTCCACCCTCTGAGGCAAGACAGCTCCAACCGCGAAGTTGGACGGATCACACATAAGCTCAAAAGGAATCTCACACCGTGGGGGATGTATGATAGGTGGCGTGGTCGGACGTTGTTTTAGCTCATCAAATGAATTCCTACAAGAAACATCAAACACAAAATCAGAATCCTTTTGATGTAATCTTGACATAGGAAGAAAAATCTTACTAAAATCTTAGATGAAGTGCCGATAAAATCCTGCATGCCCTAGGAAAGATCTAACATCACGCACACATGAACGATATTGTAAGGATGTAATAATATCTAACTTTGATCTATAAACCTCTTTCCCATGTTTTGACACTACATGCCCTATGATAATTCCATTCCCTACCATGAAATGACACTTTTCAATGTTTAGGTCCAGATTCTTCTCAATACAATGACTCAACACCTTTCCCAATCAAATTATACATTCATCAAATGATGACCCATACACTGTAAAATCATCCATAAATACCTCCATGTAGGTCTCAATAAAATCAGAAAAAATTCTCACCATGCATCTCTAGAAGGTACCTGGGGCATTGCAAAGTCCCAATGGCATCCTACGGTAGGAAAATATGCCAATGGGATAGGTGAATTTAGTCTTCTCCTGATCCTTAGGAGATATAGGAACCTGAAAATATCCAGAAAATCCATCCAAGAAACAATAGTGTGTCTTCCCAACTTGTTTTTCAAGAATCTGATCAATAAATGGGAGGGGGAAATGGTCATTGCGATTGGACTGCTTTAGTTTCCTATAATCAATACACACACGCCAACTGTTTTTCACCCTCATTTGAACTAACTCATATTTCTCATTTTTAACAACAGTAACACCACTCTTTTTAGGCACAACCGGAATAGGACTTAGCCACTGAGAATCTGAAATGGAAAAGATTATACCTTCCTCAAGCAATTTTTCAACTTCTTTTTTAAGAACCTCCAAATGTGTTGGATTGAGTCTCCTTTGTGGTTGCCTCACCGGTTTATTCCCATCCTCTAAAATAATCCTATTCATGCAAATGGAGGTGATAATACCTGATATGTCGGCCAAGGTCCACCCCATTTCCCTAATGTTCTCCCTCAAAATATTCAAAAGTTTTTCTTCATGTTCAAAAGGGATATTGTTAGCAATGATAATAGGTAATTTCTCACCACCCAACAAGTATGAGTATTTGGGATTTGGTGGCAATGGATTGAGTTCCAGTGTAGGGGGGTGGTGTATGGATGGAGACATTGAAGGAACTGAAATATGTGAACAAAGAGCATCATTATCAGAATATACATCATCAAAATCAAAGAATAAAGCATCAAATCCATCAGCATACTCAACAGCCATGTCAATATCAGAGTTCACATGATCAAAATCATGGTATGATTACATTTCAAAATAAAATCTAATAGATTCTTTTGCATTAGAAATAGGTGTGGAAGTACTCTTAGACATCAAACTAGAACCAATACTCATAATCTCCCTAAGCATAGAACAATCAAATTCCATGGGGTTTTTATTTGGTGGTTCAAAATTGGAGATAAAAAATGCAGAGTGATCCTCTGATGGGTACTTTATGGAATCCATACCAGTAAATATCACTATTTCATCTCCAAACTCCATGGAAAGTGTTCCCTCATTGACATTTATGATAGTTTTTGCAGTTTTGAGGAAGGGTCTACCTAAGATTATGGGAGCCTGAGAACTTACCTGATCGTCCACCATGTTAAGCACGTAGAAATCTACTGGGAAGATCATGTCTCTTACCCAGACAAGTACATCCTCAAGGACTCCCGCTGCATATATTGTATCTCTATTTCCCAACTGCACCACTACTCTTTTTGGCTTCATCTCACCAACCTGCAAGGAAGAAAATACAGAGTGAAGCATCATATTTATTGAATGTCCTAAGTCAAAAAGAGCATCAGAGAAGTGAAAATCCTCTATGGTACATGGGATGGTTAATGTCCTGGGATCCTTGCACTTTGTTGGCATTGCCAGAGTTGGTGTAATGAGTGTTGAGACATTTCTTCCAAGGTTGATCCTCTCATTTCCCTTGATCCCTCTTCGATTGGTGCAGAGTTCTTTAAAGAATTTGGCATACCTTGGGATTTTTCTTAATGGCTCCAAGTAGATGAATGTTGATCTTCACATGCTTGAATGTGTCCAAAACCTCCTTTTTCATTTCTTATTCAGCCATCTACTTGGTTTGAACAACCCTTTTTTGAAAAGGAAGGGGTTTAGGAGAAACATCATCAATATTTTTCTTACCGTTATCTTTCTCCATGGATTTATCATCAGTTAGTATGGAATGCTGCTTCTCTGAAGTAGAGGTGAATCCCGGTGGAATGGTAGGTACAAAGGTATCATTCATTTTCTTCCCACCTCTCAATGTGATGGAACTAACATTCCACTTTGGATTTGGAGTGGGTTGGGAAGGTAGATTTCCGGAATTCATACTTACAATTTCATGGAGGGCGGTGGCAATCTGGTTCATTTGAGTCTTCAACTCCCTCAGCTCTGAACTACGACTCTACATCTCATTCTATTGATTAAGAACAATTTGATTCAAAATATCATCAGTATTAGAATCTACCTTGGGTGGGGGATTCCCTTATTGTTGGCTTGTTGATTTTTGGGATTCAAATCTCAATTGGGGTTGTTAGAAACCCTGCTGGTAAGGCGGAGGCTGCTGGAAGTTTTGATGAAAGGGTGTCCTTTGTTGTTGTCCAGAGCCATACCTCATGTCTGGTTGATCTTTCCACCCTTGGTTGTATGTTGGAGAAAATGAATCAAACTTCTTTTGGGGATATGGTTGTTGTTGCTGCTGAAATAGTCTCCCTGGGAATACTGCTGTGCAATCCTCTGGCTCTTGTAGTTGTGGGAAACAGTAAGTTGGGTGGCTTGTCTCAGTGAAAATGCCACAAGGCCCTGAAGGAGGGGGTTGGGATTTCTTTTGAGGCAATGAAATCTGCCTCACCATAGAGGTCAAATCTTCCAACTTGGTATCAATCAAATGAATTTCAAGAGAAGAAGGACTTACCTAATGTACTCCCCTGACATGTGGTGTACCTCGATCGCCAAATTGTTGGGAGTTTTGTACCATCTTGTCGATCGAAGAACATGTGGCTACTAGTGTCTTATCCACCAATACCCCTCCTAATTCAGTATCCACCATGCTTCTCTCCATAGGTGTGAGTCCTTCATAGAAGTACTGAATGTGGAGTTTCTCACTAATTTGGTGGTGTGGATAGCATGCACACAACTTCTTGAATCTCTCCCAATACTAATACAATGACTCCCCTTGTGCTTGCCTGATCCCTGAGATCTCCTTACAAAAGAAAGTGGTCCTTGATGCTGGAAAAAATATCTGTAAGAAAAGAGGTTTTAAATCATTTAAACAAGTTACATCCTCGGGTTGTAAATAATACATCCAATCTTTCGCAGCTCCATTAAGTGAGAATGGGATGCTCTTAGTTTGATTTGATCTTCAGAAACATTTCTTGGTTTAAGGGTTGAGAAAACCACATTAAATTATTTAAGGTGTTTTTTTGGATCCTCACCAGATAAGCCATGATGTTTTGGAAGAAGGTGAATTAACCCAGATTTTAACTCAAAGTCTCATTAGAGATTCGGGTATGCAATACAATTTGGTTGATAGTTAATATCAGGTACAACCAATTCTCGAATGGTTCTACTAAGTTCATTTCCATTATTTACAGCCATTGGTTCCTCTTTTATGTTTGAATTTGAATTGCTTCCAATTTCAATGTTTCCAGAAGAGAGGAATTCACCAACTGGTTGAATATTGAAACATCTCGTAGACTGAGAATGTCTTATTCGAGTCCTAAGGCTATGTTAAATCTTGGGGTCACGATCTAAGAGATCTTTGGGATTAGTTTATGTCATAAATCAAATAAAAATGAAAAGAAAGAATGTAGACCATAGTAAAATAAAAATGAGAAGTTTGATTTGATGGTCCAAAAAGAAAAGAAGAGGATGACAAAAAATGAAAACTTGAGAAAGGGTAAAGATGAAAGAGAGGGGTAAAAATAATAATAAAATGAAAAATAATATAAATACCTTTAAATTGTTGAATAAATTACTTCCCTCCCTGGAAACGATGCCAATTTGAAAGAGCGACGTCGTGGGTGCCTTCAAATGATGTTCTGTTTTGGGTTTCTTAGGTGCAGCAGAGTGGCTAAGAAAGGTCGTCTCTCAAAGGAGGAAGTAAATTAAAACAACTTATTAATGGTATTATAAAAATAAAATAAAAGAGAAAAAAATGATTCTTAAAATGATGGGGGGGGGGGGTTATCGTTTATGAAACTAGAAGAATTTTTCTAGAAGAAGATTGTATTTTTTTGTTTCTAATTTTGAAATGAAGTTCGATTAAAATGACATAAGAAAAAGATGTTTTTTAGACAATATTTAAAAGGAATAATCGATCTAAATCAACATCTTCATTCACTTATTAATAATTATCATTTAAATTAATATCCACTGAATTATGATCCCTTAATTTGTTATATACCAAAACCTACAAGAATTAACTTTACCACAAAGATGAAGTGAATTTAACCTTAGGCTAACTTCAGAACATGCGATCACAACACCCTTCTTTGATTTATGTTCTAAGGTTAGATTATGGTCAGTGGTAAATTAAGGCCCATATCCTCTCTGTAAATTAGAATAAATTGAGTTTAGGGATTATATTTGAACACTACAAATTGATCCCATGTGGTTTTGAATTACCAGTTAAGTTTGCACTCTCACAATTCACACAATTCTCGAACTCAAATGATTTGTGTTTATTGTTCAATTGATTTCTTAGTTTCATTTAAAATTAAAAATTAATTAATATATACTATTATGTTAATTATAGTAGCTGATTGATTCAAAATAAATGAATGAAGAAGGTAAGAGATTGATCAATTACTAAAAGACTACTCTTCTTTGGGTGGCGTAATCATTGTAGAAACGTTTTGCATTTGCAAAGGTTTAGAAATGGTAGAACCCAATCAAGTTTCTAATAAAGAATTTCAGACCAAAGAAGAAGATTAAGAGAATAATAAATTTAAATAAAATAGAATAAAAGAGAAGAAAAAAATTAAGTACAAAGAAATTTACTACACAAACGAAAGCATTACAACATGAAGGAGAAGAAGAAGGCTTCATCGAAGGGATCCTTTCTTAAAGAGATACCCTTATTGAAATGTTTGGAGAATTAGAGTGGATCCACTTCCCCCCTGCCCTCAACTTCCTAATTCACGTCCCAACCCCTCAAAATGAGAAAAACTACAATTTATAGAGGGAAGGGGAGGAGAGGTTGCAAGTGGTTTCAAGTGTGAATGTGGATATTCGGCCAAATATTTTATTCCAACTCACACCGCCCATTTGACCACAAAAACGCATGAATTGGCTGGACTTTCAGAAGGATCATATGTTTGGATATGGGTACCCCATCTCCTCTAAATATTTGGGCTCTATCCAATCCTAGATAATGTTTTTATGGCCAAAATACAGAAGCTTCTCCATTCTGGCGTGTCCAACCCACCTTTGAATTTATAGCCCAATTAGTCCATCCAGATACATTATTTTTATCAAGTTTCCTGAATAAAAGTTTTAGCCAATGAATTAAGTAACACAGTTACAAAATATTAAGTTCAAATAATTCAAATAATAATATTTATGATTGAAATTCTACAGTGATTTTGAAAGGGTAAAATTAGAATTTTCATCAAATATTCAAATGAATGATCTAATCCCAAATACTTTTTCATTTAACATATTAAACATAATTTGAAGAAATTATTCATTTATTAAAAATAAAATATTCAATAAAATAGTGTTTTATCATGATGTTTGTGATATTTTATCCGTAATTAATAAATTTAGCATTAGTGATTTTGAAATTGACAATTTCTTGTCAAACAACATTGATATAAAGGATATTGGAAAATTTATTCAGTCTTATGACTCTACTGATCCACATTATTGTACATCATTAAGTGATGAAATAAATGAGTTAAAAAAGATTGGGATCTCATACTATAGTTTTGTGTTATACTATCCTCACATAAACATACCATTAGAATTGAAACATCTTCTTGAACTTCCAAGCACAAAAAACCAACACTCAGTGGGCTACATAGTACCTCAAGTTGATGAACAAAGGGAGGATAGCCATATTCTCCTTACACCCTCATTTAATTCCAAGCACCACATCAAAAAAGGGAAGAAATTATCCAATAAACAATCAGGCAACCCAGAGGAGATGTTTTTCTATAATCACAATTGAGTTGAAAAAATACGGTGGCCACTATCGGACAATGGGTAGTCTAAACCAACTGTCTAGCTGTAGAAAAAAAATATAGTGCTTCATGGGAGGTAACCCATATTTTCATTTACTTTTAAATTTTTTTTATATATTTATTGTTTTTCATTTCATGAATAATAATTTTTCTTTTTCAGAAAACATTTCACATGAGGCACATCAACTTCCACTAACCCACCACTAAATGGAGACAACGAACAACCAAATTTAAACCAGGGTCTCCTCTTTCCCTTAAACTCTCTCTCTCCTCCTATCTCAACCTTTTTATTCATCTTCCTCTCTTTTTTATACCACTTTCTTCTTCTAACCATTTCTTATTATCTTTCTCTTTTATATGTGTAACGCCCCGACCCCAGTTACCCAGAGTCGGTGCATTTTTACATAACATTGGGATGATCACAAAAGATCAAGTCTCGAAAGACCGATTAGTTTATTAGTCTTGGAATAACTAGACACATTCATATAGTTTACATTACATCATAAAGTGAAAACTATATAAAAATCATGAATCCACACTCATATCCCCTAATACTATCCCTATTGGTCAGTCATAAAATACCTCTTCACATCCTGGGAAAAATAAAACATTTAAAGGGGTGAGCACAGATGCTCACTAAGGATAACAATATATCAGAAACTTTCATAAATAAGCATAAACATTTAAGGCAATGTATAACTAAAACAAAATCCTTTTAAACTTGATCTTCTGCATAATATGGAAAAGATAAAATGAAATCATACCATTTACTTATTCACATGGATATTCTACTAGTAAAATAATCACATTCAATATCATTAACCACTTTCATAATGATGGAATACATAATGACAGACTGTCATAACCACATAGTCAAGGCCTCGTGCGAAGACTACAAATAATATTTTTTCAGGTCCTTCTTCTAAGACACTAGTTTGTCTCATGAGACATACTGAAGCATCTATGAGCTATAGCGGGCTCCATCTGTCTCTTATTAAGTCCAATGCATTCCTCTTATGAACAGGTTTAAACGTAACATAAACATTCATATTAAAAATGGCATAAGAAATGTCAATAAATTCTCCAAAAACCATGAGTGGTACAAAAATAACACATCCACAGTCAAAAATATCACAAAACCTTCAATACAATATGGAAGTTTTGTATCATAATAAATCACATTCAAATAAGCTTAAAATCCATCAAAGGATGTTGACAGGGATGAAATCAAAACTATTTGTGAGAAATATCTCTTTTTTTAAATCATTTAAAAGTCACATAATTATAAAATAAAACATTTACTTTGAAAATATTATTATAAGCTTGTAAGGGATGCTTCGACGATTTTATAACGGTGGAAAATAGCCGCACCCGCCGTATAAGTTAAAAAAACATTATTACCTTAATTTTGTCGAAAAGGTTAAAAAGGACCTTGTTTGGAAAACGACGGAAAGATTCATTTATAAAATTCTTATAAAAAGTAAAAAAGGGTAAAAATGACATTAATCCATAGTCTATAAAATATTAAGAATTATTGGAAATACCTCATTTTAAGAAACATGGATATGGATGATAAAGAGATTCTAGTAGATAATTACATATAAATAACCTCAGATAATGAAGAGATTGTGAAATAAACCCTTAACTTGTACTTTTCTTTGGTTGAGGGAAGGTTAACCTCTTGTATAATTGTGAAATAATAGTTATTAATTTATATAAGAATCATATACATTAATATGATATCATATATGATCTTTTAGTACAGCTTTGTTAATAATATATTTGTATTATCGTCGTTTCGGGTGTCAACATTCTCGTTTTCTTTTATATGATTTGTTACATAAGCTAGGATTGTTATGGATAGGTTGTATATTATTCATATCCATAATGATATCAAGTCCTTATACATTATTTTTAATTATTAAATGAGATTTATACTTGAATGGATACGATGGGGAATGAATCGCATCGCATTCGTGGAGACGGTAATCCGCACGTACGCACGAGTGACAATATCATTATTTTGTTATTAAAATAATATATAATTGGATGTTATATCATATATAAAGAATCACTATCATGTTATATTTATTATTTAAATGAATTATACATCCTTATTATACCCATCTAAATAATAATATATTGAATAACAATTACACCACAACGTGGAGACGGCAGGCCGTACGTACGCACATATGGTGACATTTCATTAAATGGATGGATAGAATAATTAACTTGGTTGTTCCATATTTATAATAACATAACAATATATATAATATACTGGAGTTTTTATTTTATAATAGAAATAACAATTAAATAAGAAGTTGAAGATGAAAGGAACTTGAGAGAGGGTGGTGAAAACATTACCTCTTCTTCGGGTTCGTCTTTTTGATTTGATCACAATGGCTCCATAGGATGGCTTTATGGTCAAAATAAGGCCTCTAGGTTTTTTTGAGGGAAGTTGTGAGGATATTTGGTCAGAGTTTGGCCGATCCAAAAGGCTTTGATGATGTGAAATTGAGATAAGGGGGAGTGCCCTTTTATAAGAGGGTGAGGGGAACCTTTGGAAAAGCTAGAAATATTATTTTATAATAAATTCATATTCGGTTTATAATGGCTACAAAGTGTATTACTTAAAGGTTATGGTGGGGATGGGTCTCAAACCACTCAACCAATAGGTTTTAGACAGGTTTGGGACACTATATTAACCTTATCTTTTAGTTTTAACTCTTAGTTAATAAATTTGACATTTACCATGTCACTTTTTATTTTTATATTATATAGTTAATAAACTTAATACATAAATCAAAGCAACACCCAAGTGGTCCATTAATAATACACCTATCATAATATAATACTATCAGCCAAACATTATATTTTTATGAATTGAATATCAATTAATAATATAATATTTGTTTTAAAATCTCTTTTATGTCAATTTTGACACTATTTGGTATTTGATTTTTTTGAAAATCATAACAGAATGATTAATTATAAAAAACATAATTAAATCAATAATAACATGCCATATTAACCTATAAAATTAGTTTAATTCATAAAAAGTCTCAAATTACATTTATTTTGATATTTATAATATCAATTATTTTAATATTTCATTAATTAGGTAATTACTACATCACCATTATGTCATAAATAACATAAATTTTTAAATGTCTAAAAATTATAAACAAAATAAAATTATGTGGTAAATAGTTTTATCTTTTTAATTTATATTTATAATATAAAATACAACAAATATATCCCTATGTAAAAATTGTTTTTCTAAAATATATATGCATATGTCATTTTTGTATTTATTTTTACTTATTTAATATAAAGTGTCCTTATCACTTAAAAGTTGATAAATGGGGTCCCCAAATCTACCCAATGATGGCCATGGTCAGACATGTATCAACCAATAATGTTAGGACATGTTTTAGGGTAATTTATTTTTATTATAATATTATTTGTTTACCCGTATTTATAGGATTTACCCTTTAACCATGGTAAATAAAATATTTACTGAAGTAATTATTCATAATGTCTATAAATAAAAGTTCCCTATTTACACAATTTGGATATCCTAATTCCAAATAAGTAATCCATTTTTCCAAATTCAAACCATATATGTGGTAGATATTAATTTAAAATTAATTCCCGTTGTTAAAACAAAAGGCGTGTTTTTTTGGAGATAATAACTATCAAAAGATTGACACTTGTTTATGTCCGGTTTAATTGTGAAATTATTTCCAATGACAAAAATTGTATTAAATGGTAAAACTATATTCCAAATATACTTTAAAACCACTCAAATTCATAATTTATAACTACTAATTATTTCGATTAAAAAATTTGTTTTTAATTAAAATTTAGTAATTTTCACTATTCATCAAAATTTAAAAGTTATTTGAAAAGTACCAAAATTTCACCATAGGATAAATTTGATATTCTAAATCTAGAAATTAATTCCATTTTGAGAGATAAAATTTATAAAATTTCAAAAAGTGGGTATTACTATTCATAACGGTTAGTTTGATTGGTTGTGGTGTGTGTTAGAACTCGAAGTTGCATACAACACACGCTACTGTATTATTCAAAGAGAAGCGTACCGTGGAAACTTGGGGTGTTACATTCTCCCCTGATTCAAATAATTTCATCCTCTAAATTTCTAGAATACTATCACATGAAATTACTCGGGTGGTTCTTCATCATAAGTTCCTCGGGTTCCCACGTTTCTTCTTCCATCTTATGGTTTCTCCACAAAACGTTTACCAGACGAGTCTTCCGGTTTCTCAGTACTTGTTCTCTCGTATCAAGAATCCCGACGGGCTCTTCACAATAAGACAGATCAGGTTCTTGTTCTAATTTTTCATAGGTGAGTACATGCGTTGGGTCAGGCATGTATTTCCTGAACGGTGATATGTGGAACACGTCATGAACTTTGGAGAGACTTGGCGGCATTGACAAACTGTAAGCTACAACCCCAATTCGTTCTAGAATTTTGAATGGTTACATGTACCTGGGACTTAGTTTACCTTTCTTACCAAAACATATAACTCCCTTCCATGGAGATACCTTAAAGAAAACATGATCTCCCACCTGAAATTCCAAATCCTTCCATCGGTTATCGACATAGCTCTTCTGCCGACATTGAGCTGATTTGATGTGGTTTTGGATTACCTTCACCTTTTTCATCGTTTCCTCCACCAATTATGGGCCTACAAGTTTTCATTCACAAACGTCATCCCAACAGGTTGGTGTGCGACATCTTTTTCCATATAACGCTTCATATGGTGCCATCTAAATACTTGAATGGAAGCTATTGTTATAAGAAACTCAACCACAGGTAAATATTGATCCCATATACCCTAAAAGTCATGTGAGAAGGATCTCAACATGTATTCTAAGGTTTCAATAGTCAGTTAGGATTGTCCATCTGTTTGAGGGTGGTAGGCAGTGCTTAAATGAAGTTCAGTATCCAGGGCTTTTTGAAGACTTTTCCAGAATCTTAATGTAAAACGGGGATCACGATCAGAAACAATCGATAGGGGTACTCCATGAAGTCTCACAACTTCATTAATATATAGTCTTGCTAGACGTTCGAGTGTTAAATCTTCTCCTATAGCAAGAAAATGTGGTGACATGGTAAGATGATCAAGATTGACCCATATTGCATCATTCATTCTAGGATTATTTGGTATCCCCATGAAAAAGTCCATCGTAATATTATCCAATTTCCACTCCGGTATGGGAAGAGGTTGCATGACTCCTCCATGCTGTTTCCTTCCAACATTCACATGTTTACAAACCATACATCTTGACACAAAATCAGTAATCTCCCTCTTCATGTTGTCCCTCCAAAAATGTTCCTTCAAATCTCTATACATTTTGGTGCTCCCAAGGTGTATAGAGAAATTGGAACTATGAGCATCATCCAACAATTTCCTTTTTAGATCAGGTATATCAGGAACACAAATTCTCTTCCAAAATTTCAAAATTCCATCTTCATAAACAAAGTCTCTCAATCTCCCATCATTCATAGCTTTAATATTCTTTTGAAATTCTTCATCATCGGTCTGAGAACTCTTAATCCATTCTAGTAAAGATGGTTTGGCAACCATTTGAAAAAGAATTGATGTTTCAACTTCTATGGTTATTCCCATGTCCTTCTTCACTAGATCAATGAAAATTGGATCCCTTTCAATTCTCATGTTGTTCAAAACCCCAAGATCTTTTAGGCTCAAAGCATCATCATCCTTTTTTGCCTTCTCTGGGTGGTAGTGTATCGTGCAATCATAATCCATAAGCAATTCAATCCATCTCCTCTGCCTCATGTTGAGTTTTTTTTGTGAGAAAATATACTTCAATCTCTTGCGATCAGTACAAATCTCCCATTTTCACCATATAGGTAGTGTCTCCAAATCTTCAAAGTAAATATCATAGCTGATAACTCGATATCATGAGTATGATATTTTTCTCATGAATTTTCAACTATCGTGAGGCATAGTCAATAACCCTATAATTCTGTATAAGGACACAACCAAGTACTTTCATCGATGCATCACTATAAATAATAAACCCATCATTCCATGATGGTAGAGTCAATATATGAGAATTTAATAATCTTCTCTTCAGTTATTCGAAACATTATTCACACTCTTTTGTCCAATGAAATTTAACCACATTACGTGTGAGCTTTTTTAATGGGTTAGCCAACCAGGAAAAATTCTAGAAGAAACGTCGATAATAACCTGCTAAACCAATAAAAATGTGTACCTTAGTTATACTCGTCGGTGTAGGCCATTATTGGATTGCCTTGGTCTTAGAAGGATCAATAGAGATTCCATATTTGGAGACAATATGGCCAAGAAAAGAAATCTCTCGAAGCCAGAATTCACACTTTCTAAACTTCCCATATAATTCATGTATTCTCAGAGTCTTCAGGATAATGCCTAAGTGATTTTCATGATCTTCGTAGCTGTTAGAGTATACCAAGATATCATCAATAAATACCACCACAAAGTCATTGAGATATTCCTTGAAAACTCTATTCATTAGATCCATGAATACAGAGGGTGCATTAGTCATCCCAAAAGGCATTACTGTAAACTCGTAATGCCCGTACCTGGTTCGAAATGCGGTCTTCAGAATTTCTTCCTTCTTCACACACAACTGATTGTATCCAGATTGAAGGTCAATCATTGAAAAGTATTGAGATCCATGCATGTTTTCAAATAAATCATTAATGCGTTGTAGGTGATACTTATTCTTTATTGTTATATAATTGATCTCCCTATAATCGATTCATAACCCCATAGATCCATATCTATTTTTAACAAAAAGTACAGGGGATACCCATGGAGAAACACTAGGGAGAATAAATCACTTATTACTCAATTCCTCTAGTTGTTTCTTTAGTTCAACTAATTCCACTCTGGCCATTATATAAGGGTTCTTCATTATAGGCCTTCATCCAAGAATTAAATCAGTGGAAAACTAAACTTCTTATTATGGAGGATGTCCTGGTAAATATTAAAAAAACACATCTACATATTCTTTCACAATAGGTACATCATCTGTTTGAACATTCCTTTCCTCACCCACATTCATTTAATTCTCTTCCTCCCCAATAATTGAATTTAGTTGAGCTACTAGGGGAGGATCTAGATAAGAATTAGGTGGTGACGATTCTGCTCTAAAGATAAGGTGTTCCTTATCATCATCATCAAAAATCGTAACCTCCTTCTTTTTACAATAAATCTTCACATCATTGTCTGAAACCCAATCCATACCGAGGATTATATCAAACTCAATCATAGTTATAACGATTAGATCAGCGGATAATGAACATTTATGTGCCCTAATGGGGACTGATTCACAAATTGTTTTTGCAAAGATACTTCCCTTAAGAGTTTTAACTGACAACTCCCTTGTTAAATAAAATTGGAAATATCTAATTTTCTTAGAAAATTGGGAAGATATGAAACAATGTGATGATGTAGAATCAAATAATGTATTTTCTAAACTTTAGGAAACCATTAAATTACCTACCACCATGTCTTTCAGAGCTTCTACCTCAGTAGTAGTGATAATATAAGCTTGGACTTGATCCCTAGGCCTTTTCTGAGGTAAGTTCCAATGACACTTAGTACATTCATTTTCATAATGTCCCATCTCCATGCAATTGTAGAATTGGACATCGGTGGCTTCCTTCTTCCCCATGAAATCACGAGCTTGGTGGCCTTTTTCACTATACTTGTAACACAATCATATTCCATTCAAGAAAGTACCAGGGTGTTTCTTCCCACATTTACAGCAGGATGGATATTAAACTTTTACCTTATTCCCCTTATTTCCATTCCCAGATTGATCAGAAGTTCTCTTCTTCTCTTGTTTTTCTTTAAAGTCATAAGACCTAAAGAATTACTTTTCAATCTTGATAGCACATGAGACAATGTCTCCGTACGATGAGAAGGATTGTAAGAGTAATGATCGATGGAGAAATGGTTTTAACCCACCAAATAAATGATCAATATTACTTCTTGGGTTATGTATATAATCTCCATCATACCTTGCTAACCTTGTAATGTTAGCATCATACTTTGCGACATTCTCATCCTACTTTTGTCTCAGACTCAGAAATTGCCTTTCCATGTCTTCTCGATGGTCATGAGGAAAGTATTTTTCTCAGAAAATTTCTTTGAACTCCCTCCATTCCATATTTTATAATTCATCATCTTCATTCATGTTTTGAATCAATGACCACCATTGATCAGTATCTACAGTGAGGATGTAAAATGCCATGATAACCTTTTCCCTTTCACTACTTCCCAAAGCCTGAAATATTTTCTCTATGGAACTTATCCATTGCTCCGCTACCGATGGATTTGTACTCCCATTGAATGATGGTGGTTGTTTCCTCATGAAGTGATCTAAAATTGATCCTCCACGTTGTGGATTAAGGTGCTCCATATGGGTATGGTTATTATTCATAACCTGAGCATGTTGTCCCAGTATGGTGATTAGTTGATCAGCACCAGTTTCATCACCATCTCCACTATAATTATCTTTAGTAGGAGGGCAATCCCAACATGGAGTCCGTGCATTGATACATTTTCCATTTCTTCCACTAGGCGCCATTTCTAAACAATGGCATAAACTAGATCATTTTACGAATCAAAATACATAATTCCATACTTGTAAAACACTTAACATAAATTGAACTATTTATGGATATAATCCATGGTCATAAAAAAAATGTTTTCTTTGAGGAATTATATACTCATAAACCCTTCATAATGGTTTGTAATTAAAATGATAATTATCCGAAGCATATCCCCCAGGAGTGTCATAACCAAGAGTGCAGCAAGGCCCATTGTCATGCACCAGTTCCCGTTCAAGTCTAGCTCAAAGCAGTGTTTTCGGGTTTTACCCTTAGGTACATTTGTGCCAGAACCGCCTCTACCTGATCGTATCCAGACATGGTTGTATTGCTTGGAGAACTCACAAAATCACTATAATACCAAAATTCTAGGAAGCTCTTCTATACTCATCCTCAAATTATATCTTAGGGCTATGTTCTTTTATCAGTGTTTATCTAAATCTAGCTTCCATGGTTTATACTAAACTTCCTCTGATACCAACTATAATGCCCCGAACCCAGTTACCTAGAGTCGGTGCATTATTACATAACATAGGCATGATCACAAAAGATCAAGTCTCGAAATACCGATAAGTTTAGTAGTCTTGGAATAACTAGATACATTCATAAAGTTTACATTACACCATAAAGTGAAAACTACAACAACGTCTTGACTCCACACTCATATCCCCATATACTACCCCTGTTAGTCAATCATAAAATATTTCTCCACATCCTGGTAAATATTAAACATTGAAAGGGTAGAGCTCAGATGCTCACTAAGGATAACAATTTAGCAGAAACTTTCATAAATAAGCATAAACATTTAAGGCAATGTATAACTAAAAAAAGCCTTTTAAACATCAACTTCAGAATAATATGGAAAAGATAAAATGAAATAATACCATTTACATATTCACATGGATATTCTACTAGTCAAATAATCACATGCAATATCATTAACCACTTTCATAATGATGGAATGCATAATGCGAGATTATCATAACCACATAGTCAAGGCCTCGTGCCAAGACTACAAATAAAATTTTGTCAAGGCCTTGTTCCAAGACACTAGTTTGTCTCATGAGACATACTGATTCATCGAGGATCTATAGAGGGCTCCACCCATCACTTATTATGTCTAATGCATTCCTCATATGAAAAGGTTTAAACATAACACAAACATTCGTATTAAAACTAGCATACGAAATTTCAATACATTCTCCATAAACCATGAATGGTACAAAAATATCACATCTATAGTCAAACATATTGCAAAACCTTCAATACAATATGGAAGTTTGGTATCATAATAAATCACATTCAAATAAGCTTAAAATCCATCAAAGGATGTTGACATAGATGAAATCAAAACTATTTAAGAGAAATATCTCATTTTTTGAAATCATTTAAAATACACATAATTATAAAATAAAACATTAAATTTTAAAATATTCTTATAAGCTTGTAAGGGAACCTTCGAATATTTTATAATGGCAGAAAATATCCACAGTCGCCGTATAAGTTAAAAAAACATTCTTACCTTAATTTTGTCGAAAAGGTTAAAAAGGACCTTGTTTGGAAAAAGACATAATGGTTCCTTTATAAAATTCTTATAAAAAGTCAAGAAGGGTAAAAATGAAATTAACCCATATTTTATAATATATTAATAATTATTTGAAATACTTTTTTTTAAGAAACATGGATGTGGATGATAAAGAGATCCTAGTAGATAATTGCGTATAAAAAACCTCGGATAACGAAGAGACTGTGAAATAAACCCTTACCTTGTACTTTTCATGGGTTGAGGGTAGGTTAAACACCTTTATAACGGTTAAATAATATTTATTAAGTTATACATGAATAATATACATTAATATTATATCATATATGATCTTATAGTAGTACTTTGTTAATAATATCTTTTTATTATCCTCATTTCGGGTGTTAACTTATTCGTTTTCTTTTATATGTTTTGTTTCATAAGCCATATTTTTTATGGATAGGTTGTATATTATTCATATCCAGAATGATATCAAGTCCTTAAAATTTTTTTTTAATTATCAAAAGAGAATTATACTTGAATGGATACAGTGGGGAATGAATCGCATCGCATTCGTGGAGATGGTAATCCGTACGTACGCACGAGTGGCAATATAATTATTTTGTTATTAAAATAATATATAATTGGATGGTATATCATATATACAGAATCATTATCATGTTATATTTATTATTTAAATGAATTATACATCATAATTATACCCATCTAAATAATAATATATTGAATAACAATTAAACCACGACGTGGAGATGGTAGGCCGTACGTATGCACGTATGGTGACATGTCATTAAAGGGATGGATAGAATAATGAATTTGGTTGTTCCATATTTATAATAACATCATAGTATATAGAATATACTATATTTATTATTTTAGAATGGAAATAACCAGGAAAGAAGAAGTTGAAGAAGAAAGGAACTTGAAAGAGGGTGGTGAAAACATTACCTCTTCTTCGGGTTCTTCCTTTTGATTTGATCTAAAGGTGCTCTTATGATGACTTTATGATCAAACTAAGGCCTCTATGTTGAATAGAGGGAATTTTGGAGGATATTTGGGCAGAGTTTGGCCGATCCAAAAGGCTTTGATGGTGTGAAATTGAGAGAAGGCGGAGTGCCCTTTTATAAGAGGGGTGAGGGGCACCTTTGGAAAAGTTAGAAATATTATTTTATAATAACTTCTTATTCGGTTTCTAATGGATACAAAATGAATTATTTAAAGGTTATGGTAGGGATGGGTCAAAAAACACTCAACCAATAGGTTTTATACCGGTTTGGGTCACTATATTAACCTTATCTTTCTGTTTTAACTCTTAGTTAATTAGTTTGACATTTACCATATCACTTTGTATTTTTATATTATATAGTTAATAAACATACTGTATACATCAAAGATACCCCCAAGTGGTCCATTAATAATACACCTATCATAATATAAGTCTCTTGGTAGAACCATATATTTTTAGGAATTTAATATCAATTAATATTACAATATTTCTTTTAAAAACTCTTTTATGTCAATTTTGACAGTATTTGGAATTTGATTTTTGTGAAAATCCGAACAGAATTATTACTTCGAAAAAACATAATTAAATCAATAATAACATGTCTTATTAACCTATAAAATTAGTTTTATTCATAAAAAGTCTCAAATTAAATTTATTTTGATGTTTATAATATCAATATTTTATCATTAATTAGGTAATTATTGCATCACCATTGTGTCATAAATAACTTAAATTATTTAACGTCTAAAAATTATAAATAAGATACCATTATGTAATAAATATTCTTATCTTTCTAATGAATATTTATAATATAAAATAAAACATATATAACCTTATGTAAAAATTGTTTTGCTAAAAGATACATGCTTATGTCAATTTTGTATTTATTTTAACTTATTTAATATAAAGTGTCCTTATCACTTACAAGTGGATCCATGGGATCCAAAAATCGACCCAAAGATGCCCATGGTCAGACATGTATCATAAAATAAGGTTAGGACATGTTTTAGGGTAATTTATTATTATTATAATATTATTTTTTACCCTTATTTACCAGATTTACCCTTTAACCATGGTAAATAAAATTTTTACCGAAGTAATTATTCAAAATGTCTAAAAATAAAAGTTACATATTTACACAATTTGGAAATCCTGATTCAGAATATGGAATCTTTTTTCCAAATTCAAACCACAGAAGTGGCAGAAATTAATTTAAAATCAATTCCCATTGTTAAAACAAAAAACCGTGTTTTTAATAGATAATAACTATCAAAAGATTAACACTTGTTTATGTTCGGTTTAATAGTGAAATTATATCCAATGACCAAAATTGTATTAAATGGTAATAATTTATTCTAAATATACTTTAAAACCACTCAAATTCATAATTTATCACTATTAATTATTTTGATTAAAAAATTGTTTTTAATTAAAATTTAGTAATTTTCACTATACATCAAAATATAAAAGTTATCCGAAAAGTACCAATATTTCACCCTAGGATAATTTTGATATTCCGAATCCAAAAATAAATTCCATTTTGAGAGATAAAATTTATAAAATTTAAAAAAGTGGGTATTACGATTCAGAACGACTAGATTGATTGGTTGTGGTGTGTGTTAGAACTCGAAGTTGCATACAACACACACTACTGTATTATTCAAAGAGAAGCATACTGTGGAAGTTTGGGGTGTTACAATGTGTGTTTGTATTTTAAAAACACTAAAAAAAACAATAAAATAAATGAAAAAAATAAAAAAAACCAAATGACTCAAACTTACTCAACATGCTATTTGGAAATTTTTTCTAACCATTTTGGGGAGTCCAAATACATGGTTTCATCTCAAAAATGTTGTAGTTTCATCATATATTTGGATAATGAATATTTTGTCAAAATCAAAAAAAATTTGAATACTCAATTTTTTTATTTGAACAGTTAGTTCCTCCAATTGTGAGGGAAAAATCTACTTTCATGCCTAGGTCACCTATGACCATGTTTTCAATTTTTGAATTTTCACCCCTGATTGTGAGTCTTGAGTTTTTTGACCTCTGAGATGAATTTATTACTTTGGTGTTCTATAATATGATAGATTCATTTTCTAATCCTTAGGAGAATCAAAATAGCCTAATAGCCTCCCATTAACCTTACATTAACCCTGCTTTTGAAATCCTCATAGAGACTATGATAAAATTTTATTTTATATCCACATTAAAATCTCAATACCTAATCCCAACCAATATCTACAAGGATTTTCATTTCATAATTTTTTGAAATTTAAGTGTGGGGGGAACAGATTTCATTTTGGGTACCAATTGTTGATTTCACCATATCATCATATTCTTAAGGGAAAACATCCATTTTAGTGTGAGGATAGGTTTTCATTTAGTGTGTTTTGGGAATGTGTATATGTTTATGACATATTGTCCAAATTTTATTGATAAGTGTTAAAAAATGAACAAAAAAGGAATGGGATGTGTCTTGTTTGGGTAAAATATCACTCTTATTCAACCATTGATCTTGTTATAACTATTAAAATTTGTGTCATGAGGAGATCAATCATGGGATTCTACATGAGTGTGTGATGTTTTTCAATTTCAACTTTCGAAGAAAATGAAAAAATTTAAAAAAAGAAAGCTTGAATTATATATATTCTTATGTCATTGTGAGAAGTTATGTGTTTCGTAAGAATTATATCTTTTCATTCCCTTCAAATTTTCTTCCACTTTTAATTCTTGATTCACACAATTGTTCCCTTGTAAATATTTTTTTTCTATTTCTTTCCTTGTTTTATTCCAAAAATATTATTTATTTCTTTTTCAATGTTGGTCCTGTTCTCCTCTTTCTAATCTTTTGAATAATGAATTCCTATAGTTTTATAGCCCGAAAAAACCCTTAAAATACCTCTTGATTCTTGTTTACTTTAGGATGGGTAATGGAAGTTGATATCTCTTGAAAACTCTAAGATCTTAACTTTTGGTTAGTGAAAGAGTGAACCTCCATTAATGAATTTTATCATCTTGAGAAGTATGAGTTTTGAGTTTCCCAATTTTCCATTTCTAAATTAGACCATGAAAAATTAATTGGGTTTGGAACATTATTTCTATAAAATTTTGTGTTGGAATTCAATATGTAAGTGTGAAATGGTCTAAACCTCCCCTAATTGGTGGATTTGTTTTAATATTTAGTGGCATATAAAAATAATTCTGTAATGTTTTTTATATTTTTTGCACACGAGGACACACACAAGACTAAGTGTGGGTTAGTTTATGTTATTAATATTTTCATAAATTATTATATACTCCATTTACTTACTTTATATGAAATGTGCATAATTTTTTTGAACTATTAAATATAATTTTATAGCACTATTTGAATTCATCCATATTCAAGTATGTTTAATGTTTTAATAATAACTCTCAACCTACTTATAAAAATTGAATAATTTGTTGTTTTTTAGAGTTACTTACAAAAATTACAAAATTTCATTTGAAGTCACCTTTGGTCAAATCATTCATTTGGAGGGTCATATAGTCCACACAAGAAGACCCAATTAATCTATGAAGAAACTGGACTAGCCATGATGATTTAGTTACTGGTCTAAATATCAAAGGCCAAATTTTATTAAACTCATCCTTATGTTCATGATTATCTAATAAAATCATGGATAAAAACTTTTAAGGTCCAACTATATGAATAGGGAGCCCAACTGATGCTTTGAATTCTAGCCCGCCATTCTGATCATGAATAAACATTTGGACACTATTCAGGAAGTTTATCATGATTTACTCATCAAAACAAGATGATATTTTTCAGTGTGAAAGAAGAGATATAGTATTCCGACTTTGTTGAATAGAGAATTCGTATCTGAAGGAATACTATTATTTAAAAGTTCATTCACATTTCGGTCATCAAAAAATCATTGATAGAAATTAATAGTTTAACATTGTTTATGAAAACTGCCATAACATTAGATCAATAAGTCCAAAGTACTCTATATTTTGAGAGTATTCGGAAAAAATTAGTTTCTATATCTTTGAAGAAGAGGATATCTCGACATTTGGCTCCCTAGATGGCCAAATTGGAGATGAAAGTGGAGGGGAAGATTTAGAATGCAAATTGTCTAGCTCCTATTTCTATAAATACAACCCCCATTTCTCCTTGCATGTAGATGGAATATTTAAAGAATGGAGCATAAATTTTCATGACCAAATATTTTCCAAAGGCTTGGGAGGACCTACCATACTCATGTTTTTACTTGAGAGGCCTTTACTCTATTTATTTTCATTTTTGTTTTTGTTCCTTTCATTTGTAATTGTGTATGTTGTTTTCAATTTTTGAAAAATTTTAATGCAAGTTTCTTCTTAATATTCTATTTTAATCATCCACCCTCAATTTTTAAATTTTAATTTTCTTAATATATTTGAAATCAAGTTGAAACCCTTTCCCTTATTTCGTTTTCTCATTCAATATAAAGTTTATTTTTAAATCTCATCATCGTTTGTGTGTGTGTGTTCAACGCACAACTATTTTCTTATCCCATTATTTTACTTATTTTTATAATTAATAATTATAAATAAAATAAACAAGATTACTAATAATCTTAATGACAGAGTAAATCTCTCATTGGGGTGAGTTGTAATTTAGGTATATTAAGTGATTGGGAACTTTTTCTCAAGGAATATTTTTTGAATTAACATTGTGTATGTTGGACTTAACATGTCATGGATTAATGACTAGTTTTGTTTAAATAGTGATTTCTATGGATTATATGAACCATAAATACACTACCATAAATAAGACCTGATTGAAATTAGGACCCTAATTTATGTTAAGTCTTGGATTAAAGTGTTAACATTTAGGAATTCAAATCAACATTATCTTGTGAAGTGAGTGTTAATTTAAATGAAATATAAATAAAAGCTCAAGGTTATCACAAGAGTAACTCCCCAATAATTATCCCATACCAATCTTTATCAAATTGTTAAATCAAAGACCAATCATTAATCACTTCACTTAATCTCAACAAACAACACCCCCAATCAAAATACAATCCATTAAAAAAATAGATAATTAAAAAGTATCATCACTGAGGATTCGACCCGAGTGTTGCTATACACATTAGCAGAGCACCAAAACCTTGAATGGTCGATAGGTGACAATTAGCCATAGTTTCAGTTCCCATCCACCCAGATAGGCTATGAGATTAGTTGTCTCTGAGGATACCTTGTAGGATACCTATGATGATGTTTCTACCTAGAGGACCCCATGTAGGATTCCTCCATCTTACTACAATTATAAAGATCTTGTGTAGGATTCCTATCTTTAATTACTATGAAGGATACCTAGTAGGATGCCTTCACTTTTTTTAGACCTCAATGATCTTGAGTATAATGCGCATCATATGTTTCCAATTGAGTGACATAGTGGGTTCCCTAATGTTTGACCAATCCAAAGATAGTATGTAGAATTTTTGTATATATGGTAGTAGGTGTCACCTTTGAACTCTAGAAAAACATGGAATATGATGAGGCTGTGACAGAAGCACTGAATTAGGTGTTCATATACCCTTACTCATTGTTTATGCATCCACTTTTTTACTACTGATGAAATAATCATTACTACAGGGGATTCAAAGTTTGTGGTTGATGATCCTGATGTGATGTGAAATTAATCTTTTAGATGCCTAGATAAGTTACCTGTGATCCAACTTATGATAATTTTTGATCAAGGATACCTTAATGTGTTACCTAGGATCTAGTTTTTCGTTCTTACATGATAATGGTAGTGGATTCCTAATATGATCTCCTTGGATCTTGATTCTATCAGATTCCATGTACATTTATACTCTACTAATCTTGTTTATGATAGTGGAGGAATTAGAAATTTATACTCCTTGGATCCTTATTATGTATAATATCATTTTCTTTTCTACTAATGATATCCATCTATATTGGTCCCACATTGGGCATGTTTTGTTAACATGGTCCTTGGACACCACACATGTGTTTAATGAGTGTCTAATGAGATTATCCCGGGGTTCTATGAGGATTCATTGGTATTATATACATGGAACTAAACATTTTTGGTCTGAAACATTATTAAATGGAATGTACATTTCTTATTTTTACACTTGATTACATAGCATATGCTACTAAGGATTATTTGGTCTTATATAGCTTGTCTCCGGCCCTTCGTGGTGTGACAATTGATTACTCATCATTGGTTGATAATGATGCCTTGGAATTTATACCTTAGATCTATCCCTTGGGGTTTGATATATGATACATACATCATAGTCCATAGTTTATTATATTAATCTTTTACATGATTTACCATCAATATACGATATCATTTATTATAGTGATTGGAGGAGAGTAAGAGTGAACATTGGGTTAGGATGTGTACCCCCCTATGGTGATGTAGTTTACTAAGATAAATTTCTTACATTGGAAAAATTAAGTGTTCTTATTTAGGGTTATGAAACTAGAAATCATCTTTACAGTACACAAATTGAGTGGCATGTCATCCAGCTCAGAGCCCTAGTCACAGGATGTCCAGTTGATCAGATCATGGGTACACGGATATTCTTATGTTTGAGTTGTTTCTTCTTTTCTTCCATACTAATATGAGTATTTATTATATGTAAAAATGATTATATATATATATTAATGGGACATTATATATATCCCTCCATACATGTAATCATATATGATGTAGTTGTGTCCAAATGATTGGGTTCATGGGCTCAAGAATTGGTTGTGGACTTGGTTCATATCATTTATATGAATTTTTTATCTTTTTAGTTGTGTCTTGGCTAGGTTGAGAATATTTTTGGAGAATTAACTTATGGAATAATGTCTATAGGTTTATCATTTTGGTGTCCTACTGAGAATATTTATCACCCATGTATGTGTACCATAGTTTGTGTGTAGTCCTTATGTATTTTTTTCATGTTGAGAAAAAATCCACGGTGGATAGGGCTGAGGCCTAGGATTTGATGACTGAACATATAAACTCATGTGAATTCTTTATGATAGAGCTGATACAAACATATTATGTCATGGAGACCGGGTATATTTTTTGGATAAGAGTTAGTATTATATCCATGTACTTTTATTTATGTTTCTTTTATTTACTACTATATGTTTGGTTAGAATAGTTGGTAACTAGTGTTGTATGTATGACATGGATGTTTGGGATTTTATAGGATTTCATTTTTTATTAATACATTTTTCTCATTTAGATTAATTACTATTTTTACTCTATTTATTTACTAATATGTATAATACATAGCTATTTCTATTTTTTACATACTCTGGTATGAGTGAATAGTCTCTCATTTTCAAACCTAAGGCCCTCACTAATAGTTAATAGCCACTAGTGTGTGGGAATAGTCTCTACTCTGGTATGATGGAATAATCTCTATTCTGATATGTGATGTTATAGTTTTATATGATTTTTTATTGGAGAGATGAAATTTTTGCGTGGATTTTACGATTAATTATTCGTAAAAGGTTCTTGGACATTGGAAAGAGGCTAGTGAATGCTTTTGACTCTTGGATGGAAATGTGAATAACTGTCTAATTCATCGTACTTGGCACATATGATTAACATATTATTGGACTTTAGTGTGTGATTTTATTGATAACAGAGGACTATTATTTAATTTTTCCAAAAAACCTAAATGATGTTTTCCTATATAGGGTTTTGTCTCATTTAAAAAATTGATCCTACATTATATATATATATATATCATCATAATTGTAGGCAATGTATATATATGTTGAGACATTTGATGGTGAGGCAGTTGACTTAGTCCTCATGTACTGAGGTGCATTCACCCATGTAGGTTTTTTTTAAAAAGGTAGAAGGCAATGCCTCTTTTATTGAAAATAAGCAAGAAAGAACATAGGAGCCAGATATGGAGTGGGAGTACAATTCAATGTTCCCAAAGAAAAATATATTTACCAAAATTTTTCAATAATCGTTCACTTAGTCTTCTTTCCTCTAAACTAAGTGCATTCAATTTAGCAATAGATCTTCCACGCCCGCGCCCCCGACCTCTAGATCTTCCTCCACTTGGTGGAAGAGCTTTAATCCTTTCATATATGGTCTCAACATCAGTGCTGTTAGAGTCAGAGATTTCTACCTACTTCTTAGAATTCTTTTTAAAACATGTTTCCCTCATCCCCTCAACCTCCAGTAATCCAGTCTGAGGAGGAGTCTCCTGATGGTTAATCTATTCACTTTTCTTCCCAATCTCCACTTGGGGATCACTCAAATACCTTTTCTTATTATAGAAGACATGTTGAATGTTTTCATTATCCACGAGGGGTTTCAATAAAACAGTGCAAATTTTGGAAGTGAGTGGAACTTCTAAAATTTGTTTTCCCTTTCTATTACATGAAGAAGCAATTCATTCATATAAATTTGTTGATCTACCACTTGTTGAATCTCATCCTTGCTGACTTGATTAAATATCACATAATTGTCACTAATTTTGGCATGAGGATGATCTTGTAGCAAGTTAGTATTTTTTTCATTACTAAGAACATTAGCATCAATGACAATCACCTCTTCGGAGAATATGGCAGCCTAAGATTTATTCTTGTTTCCAGAAGTAGAGGCATTAACATTATTTTAATCACTTGGTCATTCCACGACCATCATCCCATTGCTTGTAGACACTTGAGAATATGGGATCAAAAAATCCTTTACATTATTAGTTTTCTCCTCAGTGGGACCATCATGAGTAATGGCTTTTGGAATGTCTTTGTCTTTGGGCTTTGTCCTATATCGACAGAGGTTAACATGGTGACATCTTAACTCACACCCATCACATGATATTTTCTTATGACATTGTTCCAGAGAGTGCTTGACATCCATACATTCAGAACAAAATAGAGGATTTTTTTCATACTCAACATCAATTTGAATATTATCAGAGGGATTTGAAAGTGTTACCTTTTCAATCAGGGTGGAGCTGAGATCAATCTCCGCTAGCATCCTGAAAAAATTCCCAAACCGAACATCTTCAATCTTCTTATCAAGCCGGATAGGAGTCCCCATTTTTGTGCCAATGTCATGCAGTATCTCTGGATTCCATAATACTCAATTAAGTCCACAAAAACATACCAAGACCTGAAAGAATGTGTTTTGAGAATTTGATACATTGAAGTCAAATGATCATTCATGTAAATGGATCCATATAGTTTTCAGCTGCAACAAACCAATGCCCCATGCTCTAAGCATCAGTTAATTTTAAGAGAAGAAATAATGGAAAAAACCTTGGCCAAGAGAGACACATATCCAATTGGAGAATCCCCACTGAGTTGAGTTACTTCTAGCCATATGATTCATTTATTTTATACTTTTATGGGGTTGTTTTTTATTATGGTTATTTACTATAGTCACTGATTATGATGCCAATGGATAATAGTAGGTTTCTTGTGAACTAGACGTCGATGAGGAATTACCGTATACGACTTCCCAGTGAGAGTCATTTTATGATCTATTTTTCATTTGGTATCAAAATCTCTAGAAATAATTTATTTATGACGAGTCTTGGTGAGAGGTTTGATCATTTTGACTTGGTGGATAGAACATGTGATTTAGTTATGAGACTTCATCAGTAGTTCTAATTGAGATACATAGAGGCCCTTAGTTTTGACTCAACCCCTTTAGGTCGATGTTCATTTGATTAAGGAAAATGGACATGAGAGGTTAGACCGAATTTACATATTTTTATTTATGAGGTGATCAATGTTATCTTCTCATTTTTTGATTGATGCATTATAGGTTCTTAGGTTTTGTGATATAGAAATGTTTATGCCTTCAATTTTTGACAATAACCTAGGGTGTATTGGTATCCAGACTAGCTTCAATGGGTATGAATATTTTCATTCCTAGCTAGGTCTATTAATGTTTCTACAATGGATAATGTATTAAAATCATGAGTAGAATCTCATTACTAAAATGACAATGGGTGATAGGCAGTTGAGGAATACATTTTAGAACAATTTAGGTTCCCAATTTTGAAGAAGATTTTAATAGAGATTCTCGATTTTTTGTATGGATATTACTTATACAAAGGTCATCTTATCCTTTTGTAGGAAAAAATTCAGGAATGTTAATTGAGGGATAAAGGTATACACCTCATTTTATGTGGTACCATTTAAATCATATATTATTTATTGGTTTGGTGTGATCAACATACCGATGGTTTCATGCAATTACCATGGGAATGGATTCCCAAGAGTACTTATGAAATGAGAAATATACCACCATAATATAGGATACAATAAGAAATGAAAGGGTTTCATGAGATAGTTGACCTATGGATGGACCTAAACGTGCATTGTTAGGAGATGTGGTGTTAGGTTTTGGTTAAATGAAAGTTAAGCCTATTTTGATGTGATCATTCTTCGGAGAGAGTTATAAACGCCAATTTTTTATGGGATCTTAGTAAAAAACTAGTTAGGGATTATTGTACTCTATCATGGAATCATCTTGAGTATGCTAAGAGTGTTTTGGATATACACCAAGATTCGTTTCTCTAAATGTTCTTACATGTTTGATAAAAGAACCTAATGAGGTTATGCTCATGGAGGGGTATAAGGTAAGACTTAGGCTGGGGAGTATCATTTTTATTGTTTAATACTATTGACCCTGGTTTTCAGATGAAATTTGGTATCTTTTGTTGACCATTGATCTTAGATGTGTTTTTAAGATGGCGATAAGGGTATTATTATAGAGATAAGTACTAGATCAGTCACGATTGAGTTTCTCCGATGAAAGGTATTGTTGTTATTTATTTGAGATTGGTCATTGGACAATCAAGATGTTGTTGTTGTAAAAATTATCAGTTTGGGATCACGCCTATGTTTTTTATCCCCAGATTCTTAAGGATGAGAAGGTTTATGGTGGGGATATTGTAAGAACCATTGTTTTCATTGGATTGGAATTTTGAACAAATTTTTGAATTTTTTATTTTGGATGCTTGTAAGGGGTAAATGGTGATTTTCCTCAAGCGTGTGACCTTTGAAATTTTTTTAACAAACCGATTAGACCTGAAATAGGGTGGTTACCTTAGTAAAGATGTTTGATAGATTCTTGAGTAGTTAAAATATTAGCATAACAATTGATATTAATATTTAATTATGTAAATATTAATTAATGTTCACACATTCATTCAGACAAAAAGTTTGAATGAAATTTTGGGTTGAGATTATATCTTTTATTTTGAGTCTAGAATGGTGAGTTTTTCCTACGTGAGAAATAATCTTAATTTCCATTACCGTGCTGGGTCGGGCCACCTTTTATTTATTTTAATTTTATTTTCTTTTTTTCCTTCTTTTAGTTTCTTTCCACTCACATGGACTATCACGTACACCCCATGTCGATCAAAATTCACTAAAAACTGAGAATGGTAGAGCGAGAGAGAGAAATAGGGACAAGAGAATAAAGGTACCACTAAGAATCTTAGAACATTCTAGATCATCTTCTGGCAGCCATGGAGGGTGGAAACGGGAAAATATTTGACAGATTCCCCAGAAAGGTTGTCTATTTGAATGTTTTTCATATATCCTCTTATAATAATAATTTATTATGTTTCGACCATTTTTTATGATTTCTTTGGACCCCTTGTGAGTCGGTCTATTGATTAAGGGAAAAATCAGGGGTTTTGGATATTTCTGGGGTTTTCTATTTATGAAAAACTCATGTATAGAGCATGCAGTTCAATAACACATGTTTTGTGTTATTCATGCTTGAGGATGATGATTTTTGGAAGTACATTCAATGTATGTTCTATAAAAACAATATATTATGACTTGGCTGTGTAGCCAAGTGCCTAGCCAGACAACCCATATAGGGGAACAAGGCAATGTAGAGTACATGGAAATAACTCATGTGGGTTTCATATTGTGTAAAGTTACATGACTAAGAGATATACATGGATAGACCATGTGAGGTGAATGCATAGGCACCCCATGTAGGGAACACACCATGTACATGATGAACACGCCATGTACATGGGCTTTGAAATTCCATGTATGGCTGAAGTACACATCCAGTTGGGATAGGGAGGGTACATAGTATATACTAGGGGTGACACACCATTTACTTCCCCTTTTCTACCCTTTTATGATTTTCATATTTTTCATATTTTGATGCATAAGAGTAATAATGAACCCATTAGTATTCCATACCAAGTATCTTTCTGCATATATTGTGATAGTAAAATATATTAGGTTATTTGAGGAATACTATATGGAATTTCATGTTTTTATTTTGTGGATTGATTATTCTTCATATAATCAAATACATCCATCTCCTATGAGAGAGGAATGGAATGAGACTGGATGGTTGGGAATTCCGACCAACCAAGATTTATTCCCTTATTTAAGATGTGCCACGATCTATCTTACTTATCTGATGATTTCATAACTCTTTTTTTGAGGGTGTATCCATTGGGAGAGGTGCCCTTATAACCTTAATGGCCATTAGACTGGTTTTTTAGAATCATGTGTTGAATACATCTAAATACATTTTGAATTAGAGGATATTGTGTTTGATGAATCTATCTTAATACTGTTCTGAGGATCTGATGTAGGATGCCTCTATTTAGTTACTACTAAGGATCTTGAGTCAGATGACTTTTTGGACCTCGAGGATCAAGATTGAGATGCATATCCTTTGTTTTTATTTGAGGTACTTATTGGGTTCCCTAATGTCTAATGGACAATTAGTTAGTACATCAAGTTTTGGTTGGTCTAGTTGACTGAGTCACCTTAGAATCCATGCCAAACATTAAATCCCATGGGGTTATGATAGTTGTGGTGGGTTAGACATCCAACCACCCTAAATATTTGTTTATGAATTCAATTTTTTATTACTGATGAAACAATTATTAACATAGGTGACTACCTGTTTGTGGTTGATGAGACTAATATGATATGACATTTAACTTGTGAAGTCCCTGATGATTTACCTTGGATCTATCTTTTGAGCATTATTTATCTGGGATACCAAAAAGTGTTACCTAGGATCTGGCTATTTAGCCTTATATGATTATGGTAGTGGATTCCTTGTACAAGATCCTTGGTCCCAATTATATTAGATTCCATATAAATTTATACTCTATAGATATGGATTATGATAGTTGATTCTTTGTAAATATCTACTCATTTCATCCATATTCCATTGGATGCCAAGGGATTTACAACCCCTTTATTCCATATTGCTTCAACTCATATTGTGTGTGTTCTGTTGACACGCTGGCTGGACTCCACCAAAGAATTTATCATGTTTCCATCAAGATTCTCCTGGGACTCAACACAAATCCCTTAGACTTTAATAACTTATTTCCAGTCCTTCAGGGTATGAAACTTTATTATAAGATGTGGCTATTTTAGATGTGTACACATGAGTACTCGATATAGTCTGATGAGGATGCCTTGGTCTTATATACCTTAGATCCAACCCTTCATGGTCTAACACTTGATTACTTATCATAGATCAATGAGGATTACTTATTCTTTATACATTGGAAATGGCCACTGGGGTCTGACACTAGATACATCCAACATAGGCCTCAATTGATTATAACAACCGTTTATAGGATAGGTCATCCGTATATGGAATCCTTTTTTATAGTAATTCGAGGAATGTACGTGTGAACCCAAGGTAAGATTGAGTAACCCCCATGGCTACATAGATTAATCAAATACATTTCTATCATTGGATAAATAAGGTATTCTCATTAGGGATAATATACCGAAAGATCAAATTCATAGTACGCAGCTAGAGTGTTATGACATCCATCTCAGAGCCTTAGTCATAAGATGTATAGTAGATCAAATCATGGGTCAATTTTTATTTTTAGTTTTGATTTTTTTATTATTTTCTTCCCTACTTATGTGATTATGTATAAGAGAATATTCTTATATATACATTTTATCATAATGAATATATATCCATGCTTACATGTACTCATATAAGGCGATATTGTGTCTAGAAAATTGGTTCCTAGACTAAAGAATCAGTTATGGACTTATTTCATGTTTTTTATATTATTTTATCTTTTTAGTTATGTCTTATTTAGGAAGAGTATATTTCATGGATATACACTTATGGAATAATTATTATAGGTTCATAATTGGGGTGGAATATTGAGATAATTTCTCACCCCTATACGTGCACCTCAATGTGCGTGCATACATTATGTATTTTTTTCAGGTTGAGAATAGATGCATGGTGGATAAGGATGAAGCTCATGTTTTTATAATCGATAGGAGAATGTCATGTGGAATTTTTATGATTGGGCTGATATAGATCAGCAATGTCATAGAGGCCAGGTATTTAGACAGGATTAGAGATATTAGTAGAGCCATGTAATTTTATTTCAGTTTCTTTTATATACTCTTATATGTGTGGTTGGCCCTGTGGAAGACTAATATTTTAAGTAATAAATGTTTGGGATTTTAAAACATTTTATACAATATTCCATCATGTTTCACTTTTAGTTTATTTACTTCTTCTGTAATTTTAATATTTACTATTTTGTAGGAAACTTATATATTTCAACCATTTTCTTACTCTGATATTAGGTCATAGTATCCTAACTGCCACACCCTAGTCCCTCACTACTAGTTTAAAGTGTTAGCCCTATGATGAGTCATGCATGATGTCTGATGAAGAAGTAGCACAGAGAACTGATTTAATAGAATCATGTTCATGATGATTCTATTTATAATACAAATATTTACTTAGAAAAAAAGTATTCTCTATTTGAACAATTTCAAATCCACAAAATATTTTTAATTCCACCATAAGATTAAAATTAGATTAAGAAGTTATGGAATTTAAAAATTATTTACAAAGATATTAACATGAGGATCCCAAAATATAATCATTTTCATAATAAGGAGTAATAAAAACCAACATTGAGTTATATTTAATAAATAAATTAGGTTATATTTTACATTTAACAAAATATTTTTTAAAAGAAATTATTAAAACCCTTCATAGCATGCTATAGAGGCTTGTTTTTGTCCATAATGTTCTTTAAAATGTTTTAAAACATGACCAGGTTTCTTATTGCTTTCATAACCTGGGAGATATTTAACATATACATTTTTAGAAATTAATCCACTTATAAAATTACTTTTCACATCCATTTGAAAATTTATAATTTCTTGATGAGATTCTAAAGATAATAAAATTACAATAACTTTTAATCTTGAAACCGGTGTAAAAATTCACAACATAATCTATAAAATCCTCTTTATAATAGGTCAATTAATATAGTATTATTTATTTTAATATTTTAATATTCAAAGAGTTTATTTGTAAGGGTAAATTTAGGTCCAATAACATTGGAATATTTAAATGATTTGATGAATTTCAAAAAATATTTCTCAAAAACGGTTTTAGTTATTATTTTATGAAAATAATCTAGTTACAATCATTCAACACTTTAGAAATATTTTTAGGAAAAAAGTGTCAATAAAAGTACTATGCGAACAAATATTTTTCAACGAATTCCTTGTTTAAATTTCAGAATAAACTATACTAATAAGTCTATCTATAGGATACCATTAATGTGTTATCAAATATTTTTCTTGAGGTTCATCCTCATTTTCAATAGTTTCATTTATAATTTTTTTTCTTCTCTAAAGTTAAAATATAAAAAATATTCTTCATTTTTATCTAAATCATCATTCATTTTTCTTTATGTATTCCCATTTAATTTAACATGAATTGACACATCAAATAACTAAGGCTCTTTTTTTAGATTCTATAATATTACTAACATTTCAATAGTCTAAAATATTCCTTCACCATACATTTCATCATATTTTTCTATGAAATATTTTGTATTAGGAGTGAAAACGTCACCAATACAAAATCTAAAATAAAAAACCTTTGGTTTGCTAACTTTTAATGATTCATAAAGTGTTTTATTTAGAATAGGACATAAAATAAATCTATTAAAAATCTATAATGCTATATTCAAAAATTTCACCCTAAATTAATTTATCAATTTAAATTATTTTACCATATTACAAACCATTTATTCTAAATTATTATTCTTTATTTCAACTAGATTATTTTATTCGGATGTTCTAGGGGAAAAAAAGTAATGAAATTAACCAATTTTTTATAAATCATTTACAATTATAGGGTTAATAAACTACCTATTCCAATAAAACTAATTTTATAAAAAATTATATATTATTTTACATTTGGAATTAATTTAAAATAATAAAAAAACATTGATAAATTTTACGATATATGACTGAGAAATTAAATCAATGTTTCTCTACTAAAATCATCCACAATTACAAAAACTCATTTGTTATCACCCATACTTACTATTTGTAAAAGTATGAATAAGCATATATTGAAATGTTGTAATGGTTTTATAGTTTGGACTCCCTTGATATATTTAAATATCTCTTTATGTTTTTTAACTTTCATACAATAATCTCAAAGGTAGTTACTTTTATGTTATAACATAGGATGCTATATAACATTATCATTTTTTGCAGATTTTGTAGCAGCGTAAAATTAGTATGATAGAGTATCATATTCTATAGAATTTTTTCTACATAAAAATTATTTCAAAACATTGAATTTTTATCTATTAGCTGAGTAAAATTAGTTGAAAAAAATGATATTTTTTATTTGGTGTAAAATAAAAGACTCATCAGTAAAATCAACAAATTTGTCATTTTGAAATTTAACAAACATAAAATTATGATATAACACTAAAATATTAATTATATTTTTCTTTAAATAATAAAAATATTATACATTATAAAAAATAACAAATTTCAAAATACCTAGTTCTCCAAATCCTTCTACCTAACCATTTTAGTTGTCACCAAAGATCACATTACTTTATTTACATTTATAAAATTATAAATAGTTTGATGTAACATATGTAATATTCTTCTAGAATCATCTACCTATATACCAAGTCCCCTAATTGATAATTCAATGATACACTTCTTATAATTTTAGTTTTAATATTGTTTTTGTACCCATGGATATTTGGATCCCATTTAGTAAAATGTTTTTCATTAGTAACCCAAACATATTTAAACCAAGTATTCATAAGAAAATTTAATTATAACGATTTATAAATGAAATATTTTGTATTTCTATGATATTACGTCAATATTAATGAACATTCACTTTTATAATGTGTTTTTATTCCACAACTAAATTAATTAAAAGTTAATACAATTATTTTAAAACTTATTACAAAACGTATTATACATTTTAGGTAATTTATTTCCATATCCAATTCATGTTTTATTTTTATTTATTTTTTAACATAAATCATTTTATTATATCATTATTTACCTTAAACAATGGATAAATATTTATTTAAAAAATCAATTAATTTTTTTAGTCTTTAATGTTTTTTTATAAGTGTAAAAGATGGAATATAACTTTTTAAAATTATTTTTATTAGAATCCTTATTTTTAGAAAAATATGTTTACTATTCCTTTTTTTATTATTATTTTGTTATATTGATGGAGATAATTTTTTCATTCAGAATTAATTTTAATTTTTTTTTTGTTCCTTATATAAATAAACAATTTTAACAACCTAATTTTGTTATGTTTTAATTTCATTATCAAAGTCATCTATAATAGGTTTATCAGATTCAAAATATCAGTAATTAAAATCAAAATCATTAACATGATGTATTGAAGCCATGAGACAATAAATTTATTAATTATTTTTAATATACCATATTCATAACTTGATTATGAATCCTGTGTACAACACTAAAAATTAGTAGGATCTAGTTTCTCTTTTTTATCCCCATGTTCATTTATTTTAGTTTCGTGAATTCGGGTTTTATATACATATTTATTATGTATTCACAATATATTACATTAGGAGAATCATTTAAAACAACATCACCTTTTTTGCATCCTTTGTTACCATCTCTAAGACAATACCATCTATTTCATCAACATCATCCTTTATTTTACTGTACATTTACTTTGTTATGTGAGATAATTCATCTGTTTCACTTACCAATATATCAAATTTTTCATAGTATGTTTTAAAATTTATTTTTATTTAAAAGAAAATCCTTTTATCTGTGAAACATATTCATCTAAAATATTTTTATGTTTCAATTTCTATTTTAGTAAAGATATAATGAGTTCGTAAAGTGTATATTTCATGATGTTATTACTTTCATCAATAAATGTTTTTCTCATGGAATATATTTGACAATGATATATATAGTCTTTTAAAAATAAATCTATTATCCAAGGATTATCCTATAATAATTGTACAATTTAAAATACTACTAAACTAAGGGAACATTTTATTTACAGTTTATTCTTAACCAATTTTGAAATAATTATATTCATCTCTTAAAATTAGAAGGTAAATTTTTTCTGCTTATCTATTACATAGTGCATGACTTGAAATATTCAATAAATATAATGTGTAGTTTTACATTAAAGTATATGAATGTATAAATTTCTCTCAATAACACTATATGATATATTCATCACTATGAAAATTAGAATATATGCAATAAAAAAATTACCGGTCAATATATTTGGATTAGTCTTAGGTAATGTATAAGGTTTTACTATATTACTCCAATGAACAATACTAAGGTTTTCTAAGAAACCTTCCTTTCTAGATTTCCAATATACAGAGTTAGTGGAATAAAAAACATGACAACATATTAGGAATAAAACCATAATTTGAATTCAATATTTCTATAAAAAATCATATTTCCTTTATAATGTTATGCATAATATTGAATTTGGTTTACATGAAATATATATGACACAATTAAAAATTTTTGTAAGGGACAAGATCTGATACCATTTTTTTTCCCCGATGTTGAGATGGACTAGTAGTCAATATGAGGTTGAATTGATTAATTTATAAAATTTTAAGATTATATCATGTTAATATAATTATTCAGTTGGAAATAAAAATAAACAAACCTATGTTTGTAGTATTTCAGATCAAAGTGATCCGACATATATTCATTACACTATTGAAGTGAGAGTATTAAAACCACTCTAACATGACCCTAATTTTTTAGGGAGTCACAACATGTTACAATTGATTTTTTATCACATGGATTCATAACCAAATACAAATGAAATTTTCACACCAAGGGTCACAACCCAAATAAAAATTCAATTTTCAATCTTGTGGAAGAACCTAGAAAATATGACCTTATTCAACATAGAGGAACCAAAAATAATTAATTTTTCTACCAAGATCCACAACCAAATAATCAATTTTTGAATTTTTAATATAACTCAAACATTAAAACAATTTAGTGAAAATTTAAAAATTAGATTTAGAGGTCACATAATTAAGATAGGAATGACACAACACCAAAGAACCATACTTCAAAAGTGGAATTATGAATTCTGAGGAAGAAATAGGTTTGAAATACATTAGATTAGTATAATTCCATGGTTTATTTCAGCCAAATAAACTTTATATTAATATAAATAATATCACATTTACAATACTCAACCATTATGAAGATTTCTCTATACTTTGATATGGTTCTGTCAAAATATTTATATATATTTTCTCCCTGCATGGAAAAATTGAATAATTTTATCTTGATGCATAAAATATTAATAAATATTGTACATGAAATTTTAAATTTTTCTATAAAATCATATATCTCCATTTAACGATAACAAGCTAATTAAAGATTAAAATAGATTCGATAATCTGTAAAACTACAAACATCTATACAAATATACATGTTATACTAAAAAATGTTCAAATAATTAATTCCCAATTTAAATATGTGACATAATAAATTTTAATTTTCCATAAATATATCATATAGTTAAATGTTATTAATTCTCAATATATTTTAGAAAATACCATGAAAAGTCAATTTTTCAAATTTACTATTGTAAATATACAACGCAAATATTAATGTATGTTACTTACAATATGATGTTAATTCAATTTTTCACAAAACCCTTCCAAAATAATTTTTATAAAATTTAATGTATTAATAAGTAATTTTGAAAAAAATTGATACTGCTAATTAAACAGTAGTAATTTTCAATGGATTAAAATAGAAAAAATTAGAAAAAATGGCATATTATGAATGTTTTTTTAAAAAATATTTCACTTAAGAGTTTTTAAATCATGTATGAATTTAGATACAATAATAATTTTATATTTTATAATTATTGATTTACCATCTAATTAGACTTATAATTTTATATGTGTATATACATAGATAAATTTCTTTTCGTAAATAATTTAAATCCAAATTATAACATGTTCACTCATTTTTATCTTAGAAATTTATATGACATAACAAATTTGTATGACTTTATACTTATCAAATTTTCAATATTTTGTAAGACTTAATATCTCATAAAAATATTATATTCAAGTATAAATATTTTATACTCAGTTTTTAATACTTTCAAAATATAATTCAAGACTTTAACATTTCGAATGAATTTATACATTACCAAAAAAATGATCTTTACTACACTTTGAGAAATTAATATGACTTATAGAAAATTATATATGATTTTTGTTGTTAGAGCATAAAACATTTATATTCACTTCTAATTAATTTAAAAAATGTTAGAATTTATCCTTTTTTATTAATTTATACATTCCTTAAAAATTGAAATTTATAAAACCATGTGTAAAACAGAAAAAATATAGAAATTTTGAATCAATTTTTAAATCCAAAAAAAATATATTTTATTATCAGAATATATAAAAAATATAGTAAGACTATATTCTGGGATATAAATTATTAATTTACCAAAAAAAATCAAAATCAAAAGTCCTAAATAAAACATTACTATTTTTTATCATAATAATAGGTACAATTTAAAATATAAGTAATAAATAAAGTAAATAGAAAAATCTAGCATCAATATTTCTTTTTAAAATTACTGAAAAATTCAAAAAAAATGTTAGATGGGGTAAAATTAGAATTTAGTAATTTTCCAAACATTAATAAATACAGTTTTGAGGAGACACTCAATAATATTTCATTTTCATGTTTTCCCATTAATAGGATTTATAGATCACCCTTTTGTTTATGTATTCCCCCATGGAATCTATAGTAATTATAAAATATAAAATGGACTTAGGAATAACATATGAAGATAAAATTAAATTTGATGTAATTTATTACTATGTTGATGTATTATGTATTTAATCTCCCAAAGACACTCGAAATCTAGATATATGTGTTGCGTATTATAGTTTTTTTAAAAGTAATGAAAAAAAATTTGTACGAGACACAACCTAAAATAAGTTCAATTTCATAACTTATTTTTCATATTTTCTTATGGATTTTACTTCACAATAAGGTTTATTTTCAAAATTTAGGATCCTTCATTTGATAATGAATACCTATGATCCCTTAATCCTTTTTTCATATGATACTATATGATACCTGAATGGTTAATGATTTGTCGATTTTTTATGTTACCCATTTCATTATCATGAGTTTATTTTATTTTTATGCTTTATATAAGTTTCTTTTCTATGTACTACACATATAAATGACATATTATGATAATGGGTTAACCTAAAATTTTATTTCCCAAAATCTATTGATTAATTAAATATATATCATGAGATCATTATGGGTGGGGATTATTCTATTAAAATTTTCTAAAATATTCTATATACTAATGATATCATTAGATTTTCTTATTTTTATAATGTATTAATAGTGATCATTGGAAAATGTTTAGTTGGAATGCTTTATGTTTGTGCTATAATTTTTTTTATCATGATTTCCATGATCTTATATTATTTTTTCTATAATTCTATTCTTCTATGTGAATGTTTCTATTTTCTATATTTTATAATTCCAGGCTATTATTATTAACTCTTATAATATCCCACCCCAATTTTATCCTATCTTCTCCCCATACAATGATTGTTAGCCCAATCCTTATTTTATATATATCCCTTGTATACCCCGTACACTGATCCGAGTATAGTGATATATTAGATAATATTATAATGGTGTAAATAAATGATTTTGTAGTTTATTTAACAACGTTTAATGATGCATCTATTCTCTTGAACACAATGGACCTCAAGATTATTAGGATTATTTTACATGATTTTTTTAAAAGTTTTGTAATAGTAGGTATATGATATTTGGTTCATTATTGATGGAATTATAGGGAGTTATATATATTTTTTGCCATTCAGTTAGTATAAAATATATGAAATACACCCTAATAAATTTTGATTGAGTCTTAGAGAGTCAAAATTTTGGATTTACATATGATTCATGAGTTATTGTTTATATGTTCATAATTTATTAATTATATTATTATTAATTTAAGTAATTTTTTATTTAACTTTTCTTTTTTAGTAAATGGATCGAAATAGGTGGAATAATGTAAATAATAAATGGAACAGAAAATAAAACAATTTCTTATATGAGATGCCTAATATGATGGGATTGAGATTTTGAAACATAATGGTGGAACTTGATATACTAACATAAGTTATGAATAATAAATATAACCATTTAGAGTTTCTAAAACTTATTAATAAGGATAAAATTATGGTTGACTATTTTTTGTAATAAGGACAAACCAATTTTTATGGATTTATTGAACCCTTAATCAATGTTAAATGGATAAATTCTACTGAAAAATATTTTCTATACTCCAACTATATTATTGGGTGAAATTTATCTTAACTTTTTATCTCTAAGAGAGAAAAAAATATTTGTAGTGGATTCGAATCAAGAATACCAAACCCATGGAAGACATTGACATGATAGAATGTGAAATATGTTAGAAAATATTATTTTATAAATATTTACATGGAATATATTTATTAAAATAAATATGGAGTTTCTTAAAATAATGTAATGTGAGGCTAGATCAATTGGGTAATATGAGGAAAACTTCATAAGGATTTTAGGGTACACATTTTCATTCATTATTAACCCCAAAATGCACATGAGCCTTAACCCGGTTGGTAAGGACTCCGTAAGTGCATCCAAGCGACCATGGATCAAATCTAGGCAGAGGCAGAATTTCTAGGGTACTGTAGAAGTAATGTAGTAGTACTGCAGTAGGTACTGAAGAAGGAACTCTAGCAGGCACTGTTTGGCACAGTAGCAGCCGGGAATATGCCCCCGTTTGGGCCTCCGGGCCACCAATTTGGTCCCTATGTCCTGTAAGGCCTTCGGGCCACCCAGGCCTTCGGGTCCGTAAGGCCTTTGGGCCACCTCAAGGCCTTAGGACTACCTTAAGTGCTAATAGAAACTAGACAACATAGAACGAACAAGCTCTACAAGAGGATGAGCAAGGAGCTTTCACCACGGCAGAAGCTAAACAGATTGCAAGAATGACAGGGTATGGCACCTGCCATTGGGACAGGCCTGTGCATGCATGAGAATGCCTAGATGAACAGCCATGGGAAGGTGGAGAGATGATTTCAAGATGCAGATGTCGAGGAGGAGCAGTTCCATGTAGTTAGTCTGGGTTGTATGTAATGTTTGAAGCCTACGAGCAAATGAATTCCTCTAAGGCCTAAGGTCCATGTAATACTTGCGCCTACGGGCCTTATAAGGGTTCCACCTCACCCCTTGAAAGGTGTATTATCAAAAATCAATACAAAATGAAGGCCTTAGGGCCATTGGAGGGGGGGGGGGATAACCCCCAAAATTAAGGTTTATTGATTCTTTAATTCCAAAAAAATAAGTCTCCATAAAAATTTTAGTGGTTTGATACATTGATAAATATGAGGAAATAGTCTGATGTTCTGTTAATATGGTTATGGAGATTGTTGAATAAAAATGGTCCCATTGGAATGGGTATAAAAACAAAATATAGTAATTTAACAGTAGAGGTTTAACTGATAAAGCATATAGAAGGAAGAATACTGAACTACTTACATGTCATAATTATGGGGAAAAGTATCATGGAAACTACTTCAAATGATAGAAGAAATGATTCAAGTATGGAAAATATGGGAATACAGATCAATAACACAAAAGTGAATAAATAATACAATCAATATGATGGATGGATGGAAGTTTCTAGTTAATCCTCCCCCCATGGTACAATGTTTCAACATCAGGGAACACAGACACTATGTACACCATTTCAACAAGATAAGTGTCATACCAGATAAAAAATGACCATAAACACTAAATTAAATGTAATGAGATGGTGTATATGAAATCACTACTACGAAGGTGGATTGTAAAAATAAAACGGTGATATGAATTTTCATTGCCCACTCCCGCAACAGAGAACCCCTCCTTGGAAGGAAAGGAGAGAAGGTAGTTGGTGGCCCCCCAAGTCCCACCTCTAGATGGCCCTGAGATGGTGATGAGCACACAGGGTATATAAAACATCAAACTGGTATGAATTTACCTCTATGAGAAACATGAAGAAGATATATATTATGCAGATACACCAATCAACTTATACACATGGAGATAAATGTAATCCCATGTAGATTTATATAATGTAAAATAGTCCAAAAAATAACTAAAAGTAAAAGTTCAAGCACAAGAAATGTAAAATCAGAAGTGAGAACGAAGTCTATATATATCCTACAAAACCATAAGCTAGTGGAATATATACTGATCTACAACCTTCTCTTTATAACTTTATAAATAGTTTCTATACACAAGAGGTGATCAAAATAGTATACTGAGTAGGATCGTCCCTGAATCCCCACATTCAAAAGATAAAGAAAATGTGCAAAAGCCTTGTAAACAACAATAAAACTAAATATTCACCTAAACATGTGTACTAAGTTCCTAGAATCATGATGAATATCTATAACTATGTATTAGATAAAAGTTATGATATATTATAATAATAAAAAAAAGGGTACCATGTTACCAATTCCACACTAGTTTTCTGCTCGGCCCTAATGTCGCACATCCCGAGCCTTATCACTATAAAAGTAAGCTATCCCAAACCACCTGGTCCAAGTATCACAACATGAAAATTTTGTATCACATTATCACATCATCCCATCTGCATATCAATTTATAGTAACCTTGTAGTTTTCTGGAGCCACCATTACCGGAATAACATGGCTCATACATCATGTATTATTCTCAATCCATCATAGCTCATACACCAGGTAAGGTACCTCAAGAAATTTCAACTTATACCCATCATATATATTATTATACTTTAGATATAGCATATTAATATAAATTTGTTTGAAATAAACATAATCTATTACAACCCTCTATACTCATATATGGGTAGCAAACCACCTGCACACTGGCTTATTGTACTATAAAGATAAGAGAGTGGGGATAAAGGGAGTAATTAGTAAACCATCCTTCCACTGAGATGTGGTAAAAACCCCTCCCACATGGGTGGGTAAGTATAATGAATAAAAAACATACAAGATATAATATTGTTCACAACCACACTATGGGGATAATATATCCCTAGGATCAACTTCTACAATCGTCACTCGGACACCCGATTGCTACTGGTTGGGACTAATAATGCAATAAGAACATTATAATTTAAGGATCCTCATTAAGTTAATTATTTTTTCTCACATTTGAATTCTTGTTAATTAATTCATTAATCATTAATTAACATTATTCTCATTATATTTCATTAAAAATTAAAGACATGTCTATGGACTCCAAGAATAATCCAAACCGAGTCCACGGTTTCTTAGGATTATCATTAAATTAATCATTCAATTATCACAAACACCATAGGTTAATTTATTTATTAAATATTATTACCATTTCATAATTCTAGGTACTTAAGGAAAACATCCTCAAATACCATAAAAGGGATAAAACCAAGCACATCCAAATGCCTCAAGTAGTGGGAAAATGAATGGGGATAAATTTTTTTGTCATATGGCCTCTAAAAATATTCATTAACAAGAAGAATCTTGATTAATAACAAGAATATTTATGCCCAACTTCAACCTATTTTATCATATCAATTCCATCCCTGAAACCATCATTCATATCCCCATCCATCCCTTTATCACATGCATCAACAGATCCCATAATATCAAGACTCCCCATCTATATATCATCATCCATTCTAGAAACACATCACATCACTATAATTATATCAAGATAATTAATAATATAAAAAACAAACACACATTTCTTATAGGGAAATCTTGGACCTAAGAATAAGGCATTCAACCTTCATATGAAAATATGATCTCAGGACCCCCCAATATAAATAATTCATCTATCTAAAGAAAATCAGCTCCCTCAACCCTAAAGAATAATCTTTATTAAATAATAGGTTCTTATTAAATATCATATTAAACAATTAATTACTCATTTATCAAATTATGGGTAACCCAAGGCTTCAAATATACCATGCTATAATTTATTTAACATGCTTCCAAGAATTTATTCTAATTTGAACAAACCTTGAAAAAAAATCTAATCATTATCATACCTTTAGTTATATCATCCAAAATAAGAATTACATTTTGAAGTTCATTATCCAATTCTATTAAAAAATGTAATAGTATTTTCAATTAAATATCCATTTACGCATTAATATTTATTATATAACATTAAAAAACACCAGAATAATTAATTATTCTATAGACAAAAAAAACAATTACCAATTCTACATTATTTTCCATTTTATAACAAAAGAAACATTCCAAACTAAGAAAAAATTAAAACGATAACAAATATATGGTAGATAGTACACTAACTAGAAAATAAAGAGGAAAACCATTATCTTTGTGGAAAGAAACAACATGTTATTACTATAAACAAAATCCAATTCCACTATTTAATTATCTTGAAAATTGCACCACCACAAAAAAATGGATAAACCATGGTGAATTTATAAGTCACATAAAAATTTGGGAAGATATGAATCCACTACCTCTAAAGTGTCAAATTTCTTCAAAAAAATAATAGATCGACATCACCAGTATCCAATCTATTCTCCCATAAGAAACTAAATTCCTCCAAAGATTCCATGCCACAACCACACCAATTAAAAAACAAGAAAATACTATTATAATAATGTATAGGAACTTTCATAACATGGAAATATTAAATAAGGGGAAAAATTAAAATATTGTGAAATTAACAGAAAATAGAGGTATAAATTACATTAGATCACCATAGATAGATCACATGAAGTCAAGGATTAATTCATATCGAAATGGGATTTAAATTCATTGAAGAATAATCAGGGTTGGGTAGATTTGATGGGGAGAAGTTGAATAAAAAAGGGTCTTTATGATCTTGGGGGTATTTATATACCAACATAAATATATATATATATATATATATATATCCCTAGCATAGCCCCATAGACCATGGCACAAGACTGAATAAAAAATGGTTTTTTGTAGAAAAACATGACGGACTAACCCATATTCGACTTAGTCACTGATATGTATGATATCCTTAGGAATATCATATAACAAGTTATTTGGGGTTAGGAAATTTCCCTATGTACAATTACATAGTCTCTCCATTTTGTAAGAACACTCTAGAATCACTATGATGTAGCTTCGAACTCCACACCATAGCCTCACGACCAATAGAATGGGATTATTACACAACATAACGCCACCATGTAGTCACCCCCAAAATGGAAGTATATTTATCTATCATTCTAATCTCCCATGTTCCCTAACATGCCGAATATGTCATTGCATCCGCTTGATTTTTCATAGCTACCACAAAGACTTACATCTCAACATCAACTCCTATGATATAGAAGCATACAATATGGTGTATCCAAAGGCCAATCATGGTATTCAACACCATTTTCACCCCTTCAATATCCAAACTCCACGGATCATACATTAAAAACCTCCAAAACCAAAAAATCACAATGAAAAGGGATATCAAGATTCGGATGCCTTACATCAGCTACTCATCAAACTATTTTCGTCATCAATAATTCAAAACCTACCTAGAGTGAAAATAAAGGGAGGGGTAATTATGATGAAAATCCCATGAGATTCTAGTCAAAGAAATCCCCATCAAAGGATATCAACCACCTCACATGGAAGAAAATAGAACGAAATCATTAAATAACAACCATCTCTTAAATGAACTCCTGGATGAGATACCTCTCAAACGATAGATAAACTACAATAAGAAATTGGAAAACCCATATAATAAACTAGAAAATATTTAAAATCCAAAAAATGATTAATACTACATGGGAAGAGATGAAAAAACAATAATCATGGGATAATGATTTCGTATATGTGACTCGCATTATCAAGTGCTCTCTTATACACCACTGTGCTACTAAATGATCCAGAAGAAGTGAATAACATGCTCGTACAACACCTTCTCTTGGTGGTCATGAATCTACATAGTCCTCTTCTGGATGGTTGTATCATCAAAAATATTGATATCAACCCAATAAATGACATGAGAGTAGTCTTAAAGGTAACTATTGAGCTACATTATATGAAATAAATCATGTATTTGGATTATATGTTTGGAAAGTTCTATCTGATACGCCATGAATTCAATATGACACAACACATAAAAAGGACTAACAAACCAGTGAGAAAGCTCACATCCATAAACAAACCTTTACTTTCTATAATGAGGATTCAGCTTCAAGAACACATGATCTCTAACATCAAAGTATAAAGGTCTCCACCTATGGATGACATATGAATTTTTATGATCCTATTATACCTTTATCCTCTCTAAATTACTTGATACATCTCTTTTTTTTTTGAATTAAATTCGGTATAATAATTTCTGACTACCTCACCTCTGTCCATCACAATAGCGAAAAATAATGTTGGACAAGAAAAGATTCAAATGGAAGAATACTAATGGTAGAGTGATAACTATTTTTTTAAGAAAACATAATCATAGGAAGGATACTCATCCTAAAAAATTTAAATTCTTGGACACAATAACATAACATGTCTTCAAGAGTGTGGATAGTCTACTCTACTTGGCCATCCATATATGTATGAAAATCATTTATAATGCATAGATAAGTTAAAAAAGTATATTGATGACCTCTCAACACTGTAGAGGTAAAATGAGGATCATGTTCAGAAATTATCATCATCATAACTATGTGGAGTCTCACCACCTTCTCAAGAGACTTACTCAACAAAACCTCTACCGAGTTCGACTCCATTATCGCTATGATATGGGATAATTTTTTAAAATGATCCATTATCAACCATATATCTTCATAGACTCACTAATATCAAGTAAAACTAGTAAAATATTTTTCGATATGTCCTCCCACTTCTATTTGGTCACATTAAATGGTTAGATAAAAACACTAGGAATATGGTGCAGAAGCTTTACCTTATGGAAGATCAAACATTTAGACAAAAAATCTACAACTGTATGATTCAACCCAGTACATAAAAACTAAACTATTAGTGATCAGTACATCATTTTCATATCATGATGTACTCTCAAATGTAATATATGGTACTTATAGAGAATTGTCTCATGAAATAAAAAAAAACTAAAAAAATCCTCTCCTAGAAAAATAGTCATTGCTACTCGTTGTTAGAAAAACCCATCAGGGGAATTTCCAAAGACAACTCGATCTTTCTATCCCTGTACTTGAAAATCCCTTCATTAGGACTCCTCTACCCACTGCACCAAATATGACTTTAATGTCATTTGGATAATACCACATATACCACCAACCTCTCCCATATTATGATTAATTGTTGATATCTCTTATATCACTTTCTAGAAATTTCCAGATTCCCCCATAACATCACTATGTGAATTCCTACATATATAATTATCTACAAAATAAATCTTTATTGACGTATATGAAATATCAAACTCATAATCCTATAAGAATTACATCCACCATCAGTAATGAGAGATCAATTAATATTGGGAGAATACATACCCCACGCTCTTATGATTAGTAAAAACAAAAAAAAAATTCTTGCCAATGAAGTAATTTCACCAAAAGTTGAAGGAAAACACAACTTACATGAACTCAAGATCATTATTGGCATAGTTACACAAATAGGGATGTGCCTACCAAGAACCATAATAATCAATTGATCTCTTATACATTAGAACACAGCCCAATCCAATATGTGAAGGATAAAAAAACATTAAACCGAACATGATATTTTGTAAGATGAAAAATTAGATAACTGACCAACATTCCATTCAAGTAATCAAAAGATTCTTAACATGGAAAAGTACATATGAATACATGATAATTTATATTCTAGTCTATCATATGAGTTTAAATTTGAGATAAATCATTTATGAACCTCTTGTAACAGTCTGAAAGACCTAGATAAATCCTTATATTTAAAACTAACTTTGTGGATTACTATTAAAAAAAATTATACTATATTAGAATGACCCAAAGTTTTCCTTTATTTGGAAATGACATGGAGTAGGAACAAACCTCAAAATCCTAGAACTCACACATTAAAAAATCCGTTAATAATTATTGATGACAAATAACTCCTAAAAAAGAAAGCTTGTTATCTTCTTCCTTCTCCCCAGATAAAAAGTAGACAAGGGTGTCATTGATGAAATGCACCAAGAACGTATCCAAGAACTCTATGAACACTATCTTCAACAAAATAATAAACATTCATGGATCATTCATCACACCAAGATACATCACAACAAAATCATAATTCGTATAATGATATCAAAACTCAGTTTCCATAATATCCTCAAACATGACCTATGTGTGATGAAATCTTGACCATAGATCTATCTTCAAGAATCATTTATATCATTTTATCTGATCAAATAAATCATCAAACCACGTAAGATGGTAGTGTTTTTTTACTATCACCTTTTTCTAATGATGAAAATCAATACAAATATATATTCTTCCAGCAACCATCTTCACACACAAAACCAGTGCATCCTAAGATAACAAACACACCTTAGAAAAAAACCACACTGAAAAAAATAATTGATCTGTGATCATATCTCTTATAACTCAAAAGGCACCATTGTATAATGATAAAATGAGATAGGATATATTCTTGACTATAAATCTATCCCAACATAAATATCCCTATCGATTAGTTAACACCAAAACCACCTTCAGAAAACCATTAGGGGTACTGTTTCACAATCCTAAGAAACATTAATGGATGTAACCCGAAAAAATCAACATTAGATCAACCATCAAAGAAGATAGATGTAGAACATGCCTCAGACACATCTGGGGTTCTCGCTCACCATCAAAATTTGTTGGGTCTTCCCTAGAAAAATATACATAAGCTAACACCTAAATAAATCCAAAACACCCTACACTAAATAAAACCAATTTTAAAAAGTATGATGTCAGAAATCTATATTAAAAAACATAGGATGTCTTTCAACGATTAGTTATACCCATGTACTAACTCTAATTCCTTACATACTTCATATATATAATCTCTAACTCCAACTATCATAGTCAATTCCATTTTCACTGGAATCCACTCCACATCATGTCCTAAAGCATGGACTAGGGCAGTTGATAAGAAGGAGTGTGTATCTCTTGAATCAAATAATTCAAGTAACCTAGTAGAAAAATAGAAAAGTGTACCTTAAAAGAAATCTATATTCTATAAAACTAGAAATTCTAGAGCATGAAGCTAACAAAATATTACTCTATGTTCTCTATGAACTTGATAAATACAACCTCTATGGACAAAATCTTCTCTCTAAGGAAGAGGATCAACTAGAAGTTGTCCTCTTCCTGCCATATATCCTCTATCTTGACACCAAGTTATAGCATATAGATGATACTACCGCAACTATATGTTCTCAAAAGAGGAACCTAAATCTAAACACATGGTGTAAGCTAACCACTCACAAATTCCGGATACTCTCACCATTTATTATCTTGGACTCCACAATAAAAACATGTGTTTGATCCCTTATAATGGGTTTGAGAGATTCCAACCCCAGTAAAACAAAATGATGAGGGCAAGGAACTACCCAGGAAATTTGAAAACTCTCTTATCTATGAAACTAAAAACTCTAGAACATATTAAACAATCTTCTTTAGGAATCTTAAAAAATCCCCTCTTATAGTGATCCAGTTTTGGCCAACATCCTCTCAATAGACACTACTCTTTCCAACACCTCGATATATGTTAAAAACATGATTACGGTGACTCGAAACTAGAAATTTGGATAAAAAGGCTCCTTAAAATGCCTCATTGCTGCCTCCTCATCTTAAATAGTCATGAATCATATCTATGAAGGGTTATAACATGGATCCCCAAATCCCACATGTTATAAATCCTCTATCAAAGGGTATGAAGAAACTTGTGACTGGCCGCATTCACATTTTTAGAAAGAAACTCTATTAATAATTGTCTTTAAACAGCTCCCATGAGACCTTTGACTCCTCGCGATCCACTTTGAACAAGACCCACCACTACCTCACTCATACACACCAAATCATCTTCACCAACAAAACCCACTTCCCCTTCTAAGAATGGATTTAACTGAAAGTGATCTTCACCACCTCTATCCAATATTCAATGACTGATTTGGAAATGTATCCCTCTTTCTTCTATAAAATATTTAACTAAAACTCTCAGAGCCACTTCCTCCGAGTGTTTTCATCCTTAACCTGTACTCTACAGATATATCATGGCAAATTTTTTGAACATCTTTTATGATAACTTGATAAGGGTTTTGACCTAGATTCATACCTTCAAAATAAAAAATAATTATACTCATAAACCTATAACATGGAATATTTAACAATTTTTAATTAATTTATGCATTTTTTTCTTTTTTAGTTTAATTGATACCAACCTCTACCCACATCCAATATATGTGTAAATAATAATGATGTGTAATTTTTTCCTAGGTATCTACCCTAAATCCAATATTAAGTTTCTTAGTTGGATTAGTGAACTTAATGGTCCTTTGATAAAATCATAGGGGGCCCAAAATAATCATGTATTATATGGTCTCTAATGTTTACTTCATTTACTAAAATTATATGACACCATTTCCCTACCAACCCATGTAGTCTAACCTATTCATAACTCTAAATAACATGATATACCTCCTAATTATCCTTTGATACCACACTGTCATGTCCTTATCCCCTTTAATATTTCCCCTACGAATACACCATGGAGAGAAAGGAGATGGTGACAACCCGATCCCACTTTCAGTAGGCCCTGGGTTAGTGGATATCACTTAGGTAATATCATAAATATAAAAGTGGGAATTTCACTCTAAGAGAACCATAAAGATGAGTGAGATATAAGATAGAAACACCAACCAACTCATACTCATTGAGATAAAATAAATCCAATGTGCATTCATGTAATGTCATATAGTTCTAAAACAACTGAAAGGAAAACTACAAGTTCCAAAATGGTAAACTCGACAGTGACCACAAATCCTAAAACACTCTTAAAATACCAAAGGAGTTCAAAATCCATCCTAATATGTAACTTAATAATGATGAAATGATAAATTGTTTATATATCTGTTGGTTGAGAATAATAGTATAATCTGTAGTATTATCTTCAAATCTGCTAATAGAAAGGACAAATAAATATTGCTAAAGCCCAGTGAATTATAATGAAACTAACTCATCACCCATAAAGGTATAGTAATTTATATGCCATACCATTACTATATCATACAAAGTATCACATAAAAAAAATTATAATAAAATAATAGAATGGGTAAACCACTATCTCTTCCTCTCTGGTTTTCTATTCACCTCAACATCACATGTCATAATCTATCCCTCACCAATGCTAAGAAAACATGAAAACACATCATCTAAGTGTCACATCATACACCTTGTGCATCACATCATCGCATAATACCACCCAAATATCCACATATAGTACCCAATTACTTTCTGTGATCCACCATAACTCTATGATGTATATCATACATTGGTTATTATACGTCAATCCATCACATCCCATATATTGAGTAATGTACCTCAATCCATCACAACCTATACACATCACACATATAATAAACCTTTGGATACTATATCAAAACATACATTCATGTGAAATAACCATAAGAATAATAGCCCTCCATAGTCATATATAGATAACTAACCACATTTCATAGCAACACATACTACTACCAAGAGACTTGAGTGGGGGAAATGGGGTAGTTAGCCATCCATCCTCCCACCAGAACGTTGGAGAAACACCATCCTTGAGTCCACTATGTTTTAGTCACCATTAATAGCTTGGGTGGATTAGTGTATAAAAGTAATATACATAAAAGATATAATTTATCTCATTACCACACTATGGAGTAATCTTGTCTTAGTCTCAATTGAAACTATTTTCACTTAGATTCTGAAATACAAATTCTAGGGACTAGACATCCGATAAGAACATAACAATTTAACGATATACATTAATTTAATTATATTGTTTTAATATTTAACATAAAACTAGTTAATTCCTTGACCATTAATTAACATTTTTTTATTATATTTCACTAACCATCAAAGACAAATCCACAAACTCCAGGAATAATCCTTACTAAATCAATGATTTCTAAATATTAACAATATCATTGTCATTTTAAAAACACAAACCACATGGTTTATGTTATTAATTAAACATTATTACCATTCAAAATATAATATAAGTCCAGGAAAACATCCAAAACTTTCATCAATGATATCTAACCAAAAACATCCCACTGCCTCAAGGAGTGGGGATAAGAATGAAGATAAAATAGAAACCTGACCATCCAACCATTAAATATGAATAACTAATAACAAGATTCCAACTTAAAAAACAATGGTTAATCCTATTTTCAACCCAATTTATCATCCTAATGATATCCTTATCACCCTTTTTCATATCTACATGCATCTCTCCATCACAGGGCTCAACAACTAACATAACCTTGGAACTCATTACCCATATCTCATTAGCCGTTCCAGTCTCACATCAAGTCACAATGATCCAATCTAGAGCTTAAAATAGGTATAAAACAAAAAAATAATATACAACAAGGAAATATAGTCACTAAGAAAAAGGTATTCAACCTTTACATGTTAATGATCTCTCAAATCCCCCAACATAATGTATTTTACCTTATCAAGAAAACATGCACTCTCAACCCTAATGAATTGTGTTTATAAAAAAATAGTTATTATTACATCTTGAATTAACTAATTAATTTTTCATAGCTTCCACATATGGGAAACCTAAATCATACCATAGTACAATATATTATGTATTTAATTTTATTCCAAGAATTTATTCATGTTTCAATAAATCATGAGAGGAGGAATTCTTATTATCATGTATTTAGTTGTGTTACTCAAAATTAGCATTACAACATCATGCTTTTATCCAATTTAATTTATACATGGAATAATATGTTAAATTAATCTTTTACACTTTCATCTATTTTAATTACATCGAAATTATAACAGACACCAGATCTATTAAACATGCCTAGTGAATTATCACTCATCCAAAAAACATAAATTGAAACTTTACATTTTATACCATTTTATAATGAAATAGAAAATTATAATATAATCATAAATGAACATGATAACATGAATATGATATATAGAACACTATCTTACAAAAAAAGGATAACTTTTATCCTGGTGTAAAGAAACAACTTCCGATCACTAAAAACATAAAATAACTCCATTATTTAATCCAAATAAATATTTATTATGTTAATTTAACCACTATACAAAGGGATAAAACATGATAAATTTACAATTTCCTGTAAATTAATATGATAAGAAATTAATCATATTCCTTAATGAAGGAAATGTCATGGGCCTGTAATCACCTCTCCCACAATAAACTCCACCCCTTCAAGGATGGTTTAGTAGAACCCCACCAAAAAAATACAAAAAAAAACTAAATTAATAAGATAGATTCAAAGCACCATATAATGGAATGATTAAATGGGGGAAAATAAAATAGAGAAAAACCATATGAAAAAGGAGCCAAAACTCACATCATATCAGTACAGGTCGATCATGGGATATTTGAGATTAATCACTATAGAAAGGGGATTGAAATCCTGGAACATAGGGTTCAACTGGGAAGAGTGGAAGAAAATAATGTTTGGATGAGATTGAGGTATTTAAAGACCCACTGAAAAAACAGGTGGATGACACATCCCCATAGACCATGCTGTAGTACTGATTGATAGAGGGAATTATGTTACATATCATGAGGGATCACACCATATCTGCCTATCTCAATGATGAATCTATGGTTCATGATAAGATACTATAAAACTTTATTTGTGGATATGGTGTTGTCATATGCACCACACTACATATACCACATTTTTGGATGAATACACCCAGACTACCACCCCAAAGCATCCCACTGCACCCTGCACCTCATGACCATCATGTATGGAATATGACACAACCAAACTCTAGGATGTTGTCACCTAAATGAGGGTAGTATCCTCATTTAGCCTTTAGAGATCCCCTACACATCAACATGTAGACCACACCATAACTACCCCAAGATTTGAAAGAGCCACCTCGAAGCCCTATGTTGTAGCCTCTTCACTTATAGTGAAAAAAACTAAACTATAGAGAAAACCAAATATCCATGCCATATTATACACCATTTATACCGATTCTTCCTCTAAACTTCTTGGAACCTACTCGAGGAACCTCCAACACCCATCACACAAAAGGGAAGGGCAATCAGGGCTCAGGGCCCAAACATATAGACTTATTATTCATTAAATAATAATGAATATCCTATTTTTTTCTAGGAATACACATTCATTCATATCATGAATTTTTTAGAACTATCAAAGTATCACCCTTCTAAATTGAGGTCAAGATATTAATGAAAACACTATGTTTCATAATCATTACATCTCATGCATATTATTCCTCCAAAATTAATATTTTTTCATCAATATCATATTAAATTTAGATTTCTTATAGTTTGGTAGAATTTTATGTTATACTAAATATAGATTGGGGACCTTATATTGAGCTAATATAAACTGTTGAGAGAGGGAAATCATTTTCTATATCTCAAAAAATATAATAATTTTATACAAGTGTAATTAGAAATATGAATCTTCATTGGAATCTCCTTCTCAGGAATCAATATAATTTCCTTATAGGTAATAATATCTAGATCAAATGATTGAGAAAAAGGAAATGGTAATCCTTCAACATGACCATTATAAAGGAATATACTAACAAATTTCTTGAATAGTTTCCTTGCATTACTCCTAAGTGAGTAAATTTATTCTCTATAGAACTTATACATAGAGCTCTGACCACATAAAAGTGTCCATATAGAGTGTACCCCAAATGAATTTGATTAGTCGAATATGAAACTATATGAAAATTTAGAAAATGGATTTAAACAACCTAGTTGTAGAGACCCGAAGCTTAACGTACATGGAAATTACATTACATTTGCGGAATACTTAGTACATAACAAAAAACACACACACAAGGATCGTAATAGTTTAGTGTCTTTGGAAACTCGGAATAAAATCTTCTAATCGTGGTGAAAGATCATCAACATCTCCCATAATGATCATTTTTTACCTAAAACCTTTCTTTATATCATGGGGAAATGAAAACATAAAAGGGTGAGCTCAAATGCTCAGTAAGGGTAAACAAAAGAAATATCAATCACATCATATACATAAGCACATAACTTTTGGAAATCTTAACCTGAAAAAGAGATCATAATTTCATAACATGGGGTAAATCATGGCAGTGAAATGTAATCACAATAATCATAACTTAAAACATGAAACTTTGTGGCATTCACACATAATCATAGAGAATCATTTCTTGTTAGTCAAGACTCATTGCCAAGACTATCTTAGTGGACAAAGTCCCTTTCTGATTCAAGTAACCCTCATTTCAGTCCTGTTTCACTGAACCGGTATAACCTACCGTTCCAGACCTGTCTATCTCATGAGATATAAAATCTTTACCCAATGCATTGGAGGGATATATAGGTCCCACCCATCTCTTAATGATACCATTCTTATGTGTGCCACAAAATCATAAATCATACATCATTGCATAACCCATGTAATAAAAATGGGATTCTTGAAACATCATGACATCATAAATCAATTCATATAAGATAAAGGAATTCATAAAAATAATTCCATCACAACATGATCAAATCAATGTAATAATAGGGATAAAAACAGAACCCTTTATTATCTTAGATGGAAAATAATTTTGATAAAACACTTGAACTCCATTCTTGAGGAAAATATCCTTTCTTCTTCAAAAACATTTTTCCTTTCATACCATGCCATACAACTTTAAAATAAAAGAAGTTGATTAAAAATAAACTTGAAAACTTGTAAAGGAAGCTTCTTGTAAATAATGTTTTAAAAATCCATTCATGCCGTATAAGTTAAAAAAAACATTCTTCGTACTTTTGTCGGAAAAGTCAAAAAAGTACCTCGTATGAAAAAAGATTCCTTTCATAGATATTACTAAAAACTCACCGAAGGGTAAAAATGGATTTAAACAATTGTATGTGGATGGAAATAATATTACATATTGATGAAACATGGATGTGGATGATAAAATACACCCCAGTAAATACTTACGAATAAACAATCTCGGATAAAAATGAGATTGTGATATTTCCCTTACCTTAGGTCCGATTTGCTTGGTATGTGTCCGAAACTCCTGTATAATGATTTAAATAATGTCATTGACTTATTACAGAATCATATTCATTGTTATGATATCATATATGGTTCACTTATGACATTATATTACCCGTTCTTTTGTAAATTCCATGTTAAAGAAGCGTTTTGGGTAAAATCGTTTCATTTATCGTCGGTGTTTTGACTTGTTGTTATTGACATTATTATTAATTATATAATGATTTACTTACTTCCAGAATATAAAATATGATTTATATATCATATATATTCAGTATATATATATATATGTAATAGATAGATAAATGAAATGAAAAACACCGTTCATGGAGACGGTAGTCCGTACGTACGCATGAACGCTGTTTTTCTTTCCTTATTGTCTTGAATGGAAGTAAGTAGATGACATACATATATATATATACATAAATCCAGTATCATTATTATGTCATATATTTCATTAGTACTTATTATATATACTTTATAATCATTCATGAATGGTTAATCATTAAGAATGAATCTCATCGCGTCGTGGAGACGGTAGTCCGTACGTACGCACGAGTGATGATATCATTTCCATAATTATTGAATTGAATTGGAGTGGATTATACAATATATCAGAATCAATATGATGTTGTAATAACTATGTATAGTTATTCTTTACACCATTATACCCATCCATGTAATGTGGTGGTGGAAAATAGATTACACCACGGCGTGGAGACGGTATTCCGTACGTACGCACGCGCGGTGATTTCTTTTTCCGTAGGATGGATAGATGCTGAAATAGGGTTGTTTCATACTTAAAATAACATATCAGTATATTAGTGATACTAATGTTATTACATCATAATGAAACAACCTAATAAGAAGAAGTGGAAGAAGAAATAAAGATGAAAGAATTGGTAACGGTAATTACCTCTTCTTTGAAGCGCCTCTTTGAGACCTCCTCTTAGGGCACTAAAATTGGTCTTTGAGGAAGACCAGAACCTCTAGGATGTTTCTAGGGAAGTGGAGAAGAGATTTTGGCAGGGTTTGGCCGAGCTAGAGTGCTCAAATTGGTGTGAGGAGGAGGGGGAGGAGGTGTCCTTTTATAAGGGAGGAGAGGGGCACCTTAGGAATACCTCAAAATATTATTTTATATTAATGTCAAAATCGGTTTATAATGGTTCCAAAGGGTCTTATTTAGAAGCTAAAGTGGTGATGGGTAGAAATCCTATCAACCAATAAAATTTAGACAAGTTTAGGGTATTATTTTAACCTTATCAATTAGATTTAACTCTAAGTTAAATAATTTAACTTTTACCGTGTCTTTTTGTTTTCTTTCACTATATGGTTAATACAATTAATATAACATGCCAAACGAACCCCAAATTGTTTATTATTAATACATATATCCTTATCTAAGTCATTTGTCCGATCCTTAGATTTTTAGGAATAAAATAACAATTAATAATATAATATTTGATTTAAAAAATATTTTGTGTCAATTTTGACACTATTTGATATATGATTTTTGTTAAAGTAATAACAGAATTATATGTTCGAACCAAGTTGATTAAATCCACACTAATATATCATAGTAACCTAGAAAATTAATGTAATTCATAAAAAGTCTTAAATTACATTTATTTTGGTATTTATAATATCAATTATGTCAATATTTCATTAATAAGATAATTACTGCATCATATTTGTGTGATAAATAAATTAAATTATTTGATGTCTAAAAATTAAAAATAAAATACCATCATATAGGAAATCTTTTTAGACTTCTAATGAATATTTACAATCGAATTTATCGTATGTATAACCCTATATTAAAAATGTTTTAGTAAATATACTTTGATTTTAACTCTTCTTTGAATTAAATAATAATAAATGTCCTAATCTAATCCAAGTGGTCCTAAATGATAATATTTTACACTTAAGGTTGTTTTTGGTCGAGATACACTTATCCAATAGAATTAGGACATGTGTTAGGGTAATATTAATATCATTCTTACCCTTAATTACCCTATTTACTTTTAACCGTGGTAAATAAAAGTAAAAAGTTACTATTCACCAAAAATTATTTTCATCTCATTGAACCACATTTTACTTACTGACATCAACCGTGCCTCTCGGATTTTTGAAATTCCATTCACAGAAGCGGTAAAATTAAGTTTTATGAAAAATTCAGTTTTTGAACTACCACTTAGTAGTTTCACTATTCATCAAAAATTGATGTTTTTCAGAACAATGCCAAAATTTCATCCTAAGCTATATTTCATATTCCGAATTCAAAAATGAAGTCTATTTTACAAAATTCATAACATAGAAGTTGCATTAATTAATTTTATAATTAAATCCCGCTGTTAAAACAAATAGCGTGTTTTTATGAAACAATATCTATCAAAAGATTGACACTTGTTTATGTCTGGTTTAAATGTGAAATTACATCCAATGACCAAAATTGTATTAAATTGTAAAAATATATTCTAAATATACTTTAAAACCACTAAAATTAATAATTTATCACAATTAATTATTTTGATTAAAAAGTTGTTTTTAATTATAATTTAGTAATTTTCACTATTCATCAGAATATGAAAGTTATCCGAAAAGTACCAAAATTTCACCTTAGGCTAAATTCGATACTCCGAATCCAAAAATGAAGTCCATTTTGAGGGCTAAAATTTCTAAAATTTTAAAAGGTGGTTATTACTATTCATAACAGCTAGTTATAATAATATTTTAATAGCATATCGTTGTTTAATGAAACTCGTTATTGCGTACTCCACACACTATCGAGGAAGGTCGCGATTGCGTGTAATGCAAGGCAAGTCAAGGATGTGTGTTGTGCAAGATCCTTTTGATGTTTCGTAAAACACAAGACATTAATAAAATTAAAAAGAATATTTTACATAAAATATCGGGCTGTTACATTCTACCCCCCTTAAAATGAATTTCGCCCTCGAAATTCGTTGGGGTTATAAATGGTTTATTATTCGAAAGCTTCTTTAATAGAAACCCACATCGTAAAAAGGAATATCAAAACCAATATTTAAAAACAAAAGTATGAAACATTACGGTTACCCAAATAAACTAGTCACTGGGTTTCCACATAGGTGAAAATATGGATATGGAAGAGAAATTTAACCATCATGTTCTGATGGAGAGTGGTAGAGAACATGGCTATGGAAAAGCCAGCAATCACAAAGCCATAATTTTGTGACGATCTAAGGTACCATCTGATTAATCAGATATAAGATCACTAGGACAACATTTTTGGTTTTCAAGATCGTTTCCCTAATGTTAAAGAATTTGAATTAGAATAAATACGTACTTTATTTTGGTACAATCTCACTGTTGTTCGTGCCTTTAACAATTTCCACTTCATCTCTTAAATAAATGAAGTTGAATTTGTTATTCGTGAAGTGTTAGCAGATCATGTGATAGAATGACGGGTCATTCCATCTGTCTCAAACAAAAGGTTAGCAAAAAAAATTATATACATAAGTCGATCTATAGTGAGATTAATCATATATGGTTCCTAAAATGGACTTATAAATCATATGTCATACAACTTAATATAATAAAACTAGTTTCTACTAAACAGGGACTTCCTGTAGGCCAGTGGTAGGCGATAAAGGCCAGTCGCACATCGGTTGTGGGTTCGATTCCCACAGCCTTGTCCGACGCGATGGGCTGTCGCCCGTCCTGCAGGTTGTCCTTTTTCTAAAACTATATTACTATAATATCCCTTCAATAATATCGAAAAAAAACTTCTATCCTTAAACAATACTAACTTATTCCAACATAATCCATTCCAATCTTTAGGCTTACCCATAATACTGCAGTCCACTCTCATAATATAGTGAAAACAATTACCAGAGATTTAATACCATCATTGATCCCCATAAGATATGTCTTGTTGGTCACATTCTAAACATTCAAAGTCCTTAATCATGTATTCTCTTGAATACCTTAGTGAAAACATGAATGCAGTTTAAAGTTAACACTTTCCACATACCAAAATCCTCAAAATTCTATATACTCAAACCATGATATCACTTAGTCCTTATATCAATCATGAGCTCATGAATACTTTCAAACATTTCATTTTCTCCTTATCCCTTCATTATGCGCATATCATCTACTTTCCAAAATATCTGAATCACTTTTCATGGTTACCGGTACCTTATAATTATTTAAAACCACAATAGACCAATACATAAATATTCCAATACACCATAAAAGTACCTCAACAACATTATTCTTGAATACCAATACATAAACACTTCAGTCCATCCACTTCAATGATTGTCCTGGAATAAGTCCTTCCTTGATTTAGAAGTAACTTTTTAGGTCAGGGCATTGAGTTGGGTAATTCCCATGTTCTCCACAAATAAGACATTGAACTCCATTACAGTCTGTCACTCTATGACCCTTTTCTCCACACAGATAACATCGGTCCCTCCATTTGAGGTATTCCTCAAGGTTCTTCTTCCCTTCTTTAGAAATCTCAATCTTCCTTTCTTTATGCTCCTCAACATGCGAACATGCATAATAGTCTATCTTCCTCTTCTTTGATGAATTAGGCATACCACTAAATTTTACCTTGTTAATCATATATCGCGATGACTGATTCGGAATAATCACAATATCTTTCTCTCTAGGAATTACACAATTTTGTTGCTCATAGTCACCAATTTGTCCATTGGATTCAATGTTAACCGAATTCCTTCTGGTTCCCTCCATTAACTAAAACACAAAAATAATTCTGTGAGAGGCAAAAATCATGCTAGAGAAAACAACATAGTAAAGGGGAAGTACCCTCAATATCTAACATCTTAGGTTAAATTCTAAGATCGTTAGCGTAATTCTAGGACTATAACCTATACATATACTTAACCTTAGGGACATCCCTAGACATACCTTAGAAATATCTCTAGGGATCTCACTAATGTTTTCACATCCTAGTTTCCAAAGGTTGACTAAACCTTTCCTCTGATACCAACTGTAGAGACCCGAAGCTTAACGTACATGGACATTACATTACATTTGCGGAATACTTAGTACATAACAAAAAACACACACACAAGGATCGTAATAGTTTAGTGTCTTTGGAAACTCGGAATAAAATCTTCTAATCGTGGTGAAAGATCTTCAACATCTCCCATAATGATCTTTTTTTTACCTAAAACCTTTCTTTATATCCTGGGGAAATGAAAACATAAAAGGGTGAGCTCAAATGCTCAGTCAGGGTAAACAAAAGAAATATCAATCAGATCATATACATAAGCACATAACTTTTGGAAATCTTAACCTGAAAAAGAGATCATAATTTCATAACATGGGGTAAATCATGGCAGTGAAATGTAATCGCAATAATCATAACTTAAAACATGAAACTTTGTGGCATTCACACATAATCATAGAGAGTCATTTCTTGTTAGTCAAGACTCATTGCCAAGACTATCTTAGTGGACAAAGTCCCTTTCTGAATCGAGTAACCCTCGTTTCAGTCCTGTTTCACTGAACCGGTATAACCTACCGTTCCAGCCCTGTCTATCTCATGAGATATAAAATCTTTACCCAATGCATTGGAGGGATATATAGGTCCCACCCATCTCTTAATGATACCATTCTTATGTGTGCCACAAAATCATAAATCATACATCATTGCATAACCCATGTAATAAAAATGGGATTCTTGAAACATCATGACATCATAAATCAATTCATATAAGATAAAGGAATTCATAAAAATAATTCCATCACAACATGATCAAATCAATGTAATAATAGGGATAAAAACATAACCCTTTATTATCTTAGATGGAAAATAATTTTGATAAAACACTTGAACTCCATTCTTGAGGAAAATATCCTTTCTTCTTCAAAAACATTTTTCCTTTCATACCATGTCATACAAATTTAAAATAAAAGAAGTTGATTAAAAATAAACTTGAAAACTTGTAAAGGAAGCTTCTTGTAAATAATTTTTTAAAAATCCATTCATGCCGTATAAGTTAAAAAAAACATTCTTCGTACTTTTGTCGGAAAAGTCAAAAAAGTACCTCGTATGAAAAAAGATTCCTTTCATAGATATTACTAAAAACTCACCGAAGGGTAAAAATGGATTTAAACAATTGTATGTGGATGGAAATAATATTACATATTGATGAAACATGGATGTGGATGATAAAATACACCCCAGTAAATACTTACGAATAAACAATATCGGATAAAAATGAGATTGTGATATTTCCCTTACCTTAGGTCCGATTTGCTTGGTATGTGTCCGAACCTCCTGTATAATGATTTAAATAATGTCATTGACTTATTACAGAATCATATTAATTGTTATGATATCATATATGGTTCACTTATGACATTATATTACCCGTTCTTTTGTAAATTCCATGTTAAAGAAGCGTTTTGGGTAAAATCGTTTCATTTATCGTCGGTGTTTTGACTTGTTGTTATTGACATTATTATTAATTATATAATGATTTACTTACTTCCAGAATATAAAATATGATTTATATATCATATATATTCAGTATATATATATATGTAATAGATAGATAAATGAAATGAAAAACACCGTTCATGGAGACGGTAGTCCGTACGTACGCATGAACGCTGTTTTTCTTTCCTTATTGTCTTGAATGGAAGTAAGTAGATGACATACATATATATATATATACATAAATCCAGTATCATTATTATGTCATATATTTCATTAGTAATTATTATATATACTTTGTAATCATTCATGAATGGTTAATCATTAAGAATGAATCTCATCGCGTCGTGGAGACGGTTGTCCGTACGTACGCACGAGCGATGATATCATTTCCATAATTATTGAATTGAATTGGAGTGGATTATACAATATATAAGAATCAATATGATGTTTTAATAACTATGTATAGTAATTCTTTACACCATTATACCCATCCATGTAATGTGGTGGTGGAAAATAGATTACACCACGGCGTGGAGACGGTATTCCGTACGTACGCACGCGCGGTGATTTCTTTTTCCGTAGGATGGATAGATGGTGAAATAGGGTTGTTTCATACTTAAAATAACATATCAGTATATGAGTGATACTAATGTTATTACATCATAATGAAACAACCTAAGAAGAAGAAGTGGAAGAAGAAATAAAGATGAAAGAATTGGTAACGGTAATTACCTCTTCTTTGAAGCGCCTCTTTGAGACCTCCTCTTAGGGCACTAAAATTGCTCTTTGAGGAAGACCAGAACCTCTAGGATGTTTCTAGGGAAGTGGAGAAGAGATTTTGGCAGGTTTTGGCCGAGCTAGAGTGCTCAAATTGGTGTGAGGAGGAGGGGGAGGAGGTGTCCTTTTATAAGGGAGGAGAGGGGCACCTTAGGAATACCTCAAAATATTATTTTATATTAATGTCAAAATCAGTTTATAATGGTTCCAAAGGGTCTTATTTCGAAGCTAAAGTGGGGATTGGTAGAAATACTATCAACCAATAAAATTGAGACAAGTTTAGGGTATTATTTTAACCTTATCAATTAGATTTAACTCTAAGTTAAATAATTTAACTTTTACCGTGTCTTTTTGTTTTCTTTCACTATATGGTTAATACACTCACTATAACATGCCAAACTAACCCCAAATTGTTTATTATTAATACATATATCCTTATTTAAGTCATTTGTCCGAACCTTATATTTTTAGGAATAAAATAACAATTAATAATATAATATTTGATTTAAAAAATATTTTGTGTCAATTTTGACACTATTTGATATATGATTTTTGTGAAAGTAATAACAGAATTATATGTTCGAACCAAGTTGATTAAATCAACGCTAATATATCATAGTAACCTAGAAAATTAATGGAATTCATAAAAAGTCTTAAATTACATTTATTTTGGTATTTATAATATCAATTATGTCAATATTTCATTAATAAGATAATTACTGCATCATCTTTGTGTGATAAATAAATTAAATTATTTGATGTCTAAAAATTACAAATAAAATACCATCATGTAGGAAATCTTTTTAGCTTTCTAATGAATATTTACAATCGAATTTATCGTATGTATAACCCTATATTAAAAATGTTTTACTAAATATACTTTGATTTTAACTCTTCTTTGAATTAAATAATAATAAATGTCCTAATCTAATCCAAGTGGGCCTAAATGATAATATTTTAAACTTAAGGTTGTTTTTGGTCGAGATACACTTATCCAATAGAATTTGGACATGTGTTAGGGTAATATTAATATCATTCTTACCCTTAATTACCCTATTTACTTTTAACCGTGGTAAATAAAAGTAAAAAGTTACTATTCACCAAAAATTATTTTCATCTCATTGAACCACATTTTACTTACTGACATCAACCGTGTCTCTCGGATTTTTGAAATTCCATTCACAGAAGCGGTAAAATTAAGTTTTATGAAAAATTCAGTTTTTTAACTACCACTTAGTAGTTTCACTATTCATCAAAAATTGATGTTTTTCAGAACAATGCCAAAATTTCATCCTAAGCTATATTTCATATTCCGAATTCAAAAATGAAGTCTATTTTACAAAATTCATAACATAGAAGTTGCATTAATTAATTTTATAATTAAATCCCGCTGTTAAATCAAATAGCGTGTTTTTATGAAACAATATCTATCAAAAGATTGACACTTGTTTATGTCTGGTTTAAATGTGAAATTGCATCCAATGACCAACATTGTATTAAATTGTAAAAATATATTCTAAATATACTTTAAAACCACTAAAATTAATAATTTATCACAATTAATTATTTTGATTAAAAAGTTGTTTTTAATTATAATTTAGTAATTTTCACTATTCATCAGAATATGAAAGTTATCCGAAAAGTACCAAAATTTCACCTTAGGCTAAATTCGATACTCCAAATCCAAAAATGAAGTCCATTTTGAGGGCTAAAATTTCTAAAATTTTAAAAGGTGGTTATTACTATTCATAATGGCTAGTTATAATAATATTTTAATAGCATATCGTTGTTTAATGAAACTCGTTATTGCGTACTACACACACTATCGAGGAAGGTCGCGATTGCGTGTAATGCAAGGCAAGTCAAGGACGTGTGTTGTGCAAGATCCTTTTGATGTTTCGTAAAACACAAGACATTAATAAAATTAAAAAGAATATTTTACATAAAATATCGGGCTGTTACACTAGTGCTTCTCCATTGGTTTTACTCATCCTCATTGTCAATAATGAGAATGGGATAATACATCAATGTATTGATTATCATGATCTTAAATGATCATGATAAATAATGTTTAACGTATTCTATATATTAATCAGTTGTAAAATCAACTACATGGGTATCAAAATGCATCAAATGTTATCTGACAATTAGATATCCTCAATTTGAGGTGAAAAATGATGATACTTCTCAGATTATCTTTCATATAAGATATAACAGTATGAGTTCATAATGATTCCATTAAGACTCTCCAATGTTCAAATAATCACCATAGACATGATGAATATTTTTTTAGAGATTTCTTTACAATGTTTCTTGTGCTATTTATATAAGATATTCTCATATCTTCCAAATTAAAGAACTGTATAGAGATTATTTGAGAATTATGTTAAAAATTTTGAGGGATCACAATCTGAATAAAAATAAGAGTAAATTTTACTTTTAAATGGAAAATTTCATCTTATTAGGGCTAATGATAATAATAATTTGGTTATATATGAATCTGTAAAAACTAAGGTAATTTATGTATTTCTATGACCAACATCCATGATAAAGATTCATATTTTCCTTTATTATTTTGTCTCCATCAACAGTTTGTGAGAAATTTATCATGATTTTCTAACACACAATCCATGATTACTCAAAAATGAGTATTGTTCTTATTTATAAACAATATAATGGGAGATTTATGGATCTAAAGACAAGATATGACATTAAACCTATACTCACACTAATATCAAGTGTGAAATGGTTTTTGATATAAAACGATTCATCAATAAAAGGGATGGGTTGTGTAATAATTTAAAAATGATAAAGAAATAAACAATGGTCTAATATAATTAATTTTACATAAGAAAAATTTCCAACAAAAACATGAATTGATGTTTACAATGATATTCAACCCTATGATGATTTGTAAGTATCATTTCCATAAAGAGGAGTGTTTCATATGTACCAATTAAAAATTAAAAAATAAAACATTCACACTAAATAAGCACAACATAAACCAACTTAGATGTTTTGAGATGATAAAATATTATGACCACTCAATCCATTTCCAACCTAGAAAAGCATATAAAGTGGAAGATGGTCTATTAAATAATGATCATTATTCCTTTTCCATTACAAATCTGTAAATTTTTCCAATATTCATAGATATTCATACGATAGACATGAGAATTAATAAATAAATTAAAACATTCTATATTACTCAAATGATTACCCATCCTTACATGATTATGAATACTGCAGGAGCTTTATATCAAGAAGGATCTATTATATAATATTCATAGATCAATTATTTTTATCCACCTATGAATCAAAAATATATATATCATGATATTTGAGAACACTTATAGTGGGATAATATGAATAAGAATGTTATTGAATATCCATTAATGATCTTAGTATGCCAAATAGTTAATGATTAATGGTAAAAGTAACATGGAATGATGAAACAATTACATATAAAGGTATGTAAATGGGAGAAAATCACCCTAAACCTAATTATAGGTCTTCCAAATATAACCATAGGAAATAAAACTAATGTTGTAAAGACCTAGTGGCTAGTATCCCAGATCTGATTTCGACATTACAACATTATCCTAAGATACAAGAAATCACATCCAAAAGGGATGAAAAGTTTTTTTAGTCATAGTAAACATGTTACATAATTGAATTTAAAATTAAATTTCAAAACCTGAAATAAAAAATAGTGAAATTAAAAATTCCACATCATTGAACTCATTAAATGACTTCATCTTTATATCATAAGGAAGGGAAATAAAATAAGGGTGATCTTAGATGATTAGTAAGAGTTAATTCAAACAAAAGATATCATGAATGAATAAGAATTATAATTATGGAAAGGTAAAAAAAATGAACATGCCATCAATTTGAATAACTTCAATATATTGATTAGATAATAAATAATCAATATGGAAAGGTAAACAAATGAACATACATTCCATTTAATAAATAACTATAGCATAAAATGCCTCCATGAATAATATCAATAAAATAATCACATGGGTAATAATAAATAATTTTTTAATGATACAAATTCTTAATATTGGATTCAATCATCTTAGATATAATAGTATTAATACCATCAAGACGTTTTAGAAGATGGTTTAAAACTCTGAGTAAAACACTATTAAATTTGTAAAACAAACTTTTCTCATGATACCCATCGAGACATCAAGGTGATATATAATTTTGGTCCCCACCTGTAAATTCATGTCCAAATCAGTCCTCATATATCATATAAGAAATTTAATTCATGAATACCAGTATTTATCATGAAATATTCATATTGGGTAAAGAATATGGAAGCATTAATATTTCCCTAGTTAATCAAAAAAATTTCCTAGTAAACACCATTTCCACTAATAGTATATGGTTTAGAAAATAATAATATCCAAGATACAAATTAAATTTATATTGAATTGAAATGTAATTCCTAATGAAAATTGATCACATGAAATTGATTTTATCAAGATAAAGTTAACAATCAAAAAATAATCATGAAATGAGTGGTCACTATCAATTCTTCTGAAATACCGGGTTCGGTAAAAAAATCATGGAATTTGGAAAAATTAACAGAATATATGTGAGATACTAAAATTATATATCATAAAATATATTTATTTTTCAAATCATTAAAAACATTTTGGAAAAGAAACATTTTGTAAAACAGTTTCAATAGTGGGAAATTCCATTATCATTGTATACATTACAAAATATTCCTTTTCATTTTTTTATCGATAAAAACCCTTTTGAAAAATAGGTTAAATATTAATTTAAAATTATTTTGAAAATTGAAAAAAAAATTAAAATATCTATCATTAATCATTTTATTAAACAAAATGACTTTAGTAAAATAATTTTATCAAACATGGACTTGGAAGAAAAATATATCATATTTTGAAGAGAAATACAATATCCTTTTCCTTTATACATTTATTTTTATGATTAAAGTACCAAATATAATAAGAGTTTGATAAAAATTCAAAAATCCATAAATATCCATTGGATAAGAAAATTATTATAACTTATAAAGGATAAATGATAATATTCCATTGACGATAATAAAATAAATCCTAAAAAAATATAAGATTGTAAAATAGATTCTCACATATTTGGCAACATTTAAATTATAACCCCATGAAATAATAAACATTTATTGTTACATTAAACATGATTAATAAATATTCATTCATGTTTAATATATCAAATGGAAATTATATACACCACATTAACTTGAATTGGTGGAAATTAACAAATATTATTCAATAAAATTGAAATTGAAATAATATCCATTAAAATGATCATAACGTTGAAGTGAGAATTAATCAATGAATGAATTATGTGTAGAAAATGAAAATAAAAATAATAATAGTGAAAATACAACATAATATTATAAAAATTAATTACACATTTAGTCAAAAAGTATCAAATATAAAAAATAAGTAATATATTTCAATGTAAATAAATTGTGTTATTAAATTCATTACCACTTGGTAATTTTCATGTCAAATCCTCTTGGATGAAATAATTAAAATTAAAACATTAAATAACATTATGTATGATGGATTTGGGATATTCTTTATAAATTGGTCAATATATAAACAATTTTATAGAATTATGTTCATAACATTATAATAGGCATCTGTCATGACCTGCCTTCACCATGATTAGGGAAGGGATTGAAAAATGCAAGAACCTTCCTTATTCACATTTTAGGAGAGATAATAACCCCCAAGTCCCACCCTCAATAGTCCTTGGAGTGGAAACTAGAACCAAGGGTATAAAATCATACATAATATTGAAGGAATTACCCTTTTATAGAAAAATATCGGGAGATAAGATGCTAATATTGGCCAAATCCAAATATAGAAAGTAAAGGTAACGCCAAAAAATCCATTTTCCACAAGCATGTGAAAAATAAAGTGTTAAAAAGTATAAAAAACGCTAAGGAAGGTACCCAAAATGAATGAAAACAACAACAGAAACATTCCTAACATCCGAGATAGTAAGGTTTGGTGTGGTCCTCAAAGTCCTCCTAGAAACCTGAATGTAGTTCTATATAAGTAGGGGGAGTATACAGGTATACTCTTTAGGGAAAACCAATAGCTCTCGTGCCTAAGTGGGGAGGCATTCTAATGCCCCGTGGGAAATGAAGGTAACCAAAGCACCTAGTAAGGAAACTATCCACCAAGCCTCACCTAGCCACACTCCCCAAATAACGCAAGTTAGGTAAAGTAATAGTAATAGAAAATTGTTATTTGAGTACCCCAAACCATGTTACCACTGGTTATTGAAGACATCCTATGCGTCATACCTCCCCTTCTATTTTCACTATAGTTTCACTACTGCCCCAACAACAACCTTTTGGTCAACCACAACCACACATCATGCCCGCAAACACCTGGGTCATAACAACCACCTTTACTCTCGTAGACACCTAGGCCATAACAACCATATATAAACACACCCACAGACACCTAGGCCAAAACAAAAATCATCATTCCCGAAGACACCTAGGCCTCATCCCAAAGACACTTGTGAAACAAACCCGCTCGCACACCCCTGAGACAACCACCACAAAATACCTTGCCCAAATAATCTTGGTCTATACTAGACCTCAGGTCGTCATAGCCTTCCTGATGTGTCATGGGATTTCTAGGAGAGGAATCAGAAATGAGCTAATAACTAGCCACTCATAAGAATGATGAAAAAAAAACAACATGCCCTTTGAGGTGGGGGTGTTCTTCACGAAGTGATCAACTAAGGTGTGGTGATAATGAGAAACAAAAGAACTAAATTTATATGTATAGGTAAACAAGAACTCATCCCAGTCTAGTGGTCTTGAAACCAGCCCATACATAAATAGCCTTATTATTATTCATACATTCAAAAAAAGAACAACAGTCACAAACAGAGAAAAACCCATTTCTGGAGAAAAATCACCCCATTGAACCCAGTCTTGTTATCATGTTCAAGTGATTTTCTTAGAAACAATTATCCAGTACTAAGAAACTAACAGAAACACCCAAAAGTCAAAACAACTCTGTACTGAAGAAGAATATAGTCAAACAACAATTTAAGCATTCACACCAGTTCCTCCTATAAAGTAACAAAGGAAAAAGGTATAAGTGAGATTTCTAAATGTTTTGTAACCAAACCGAGACCCAACATATGTCCCCACACAACCTCAGATCGAAAAACCAACAACTAAAAAATAGGGGATCCCATCCCTATTCACGTCACCCCACAAACATCATGCAGAAAAACTGTGCTTATTATCAAAACTGATCAAGTGAGTTTCTAGATTTAACCACACCATTCATCACGTTCCTTCCTTTCGTTTCGTTAACTAGGGTGATCAAACAAGGATAATTATTCAATGGGCATCTATTTAATTAACCAAGTTTATGAGATTATTAAGTTTCTTTGTTATGTCCATTGAATCACAAGATTATATATAAATACAAAGATCCATTATTGGGCAACAAAAGAACACCAATGACCACGATTTTCAGTGGTCATAGGACCATACAGTTCACAACATATAAATGAAGATAAAATTGTACAACAACAACATCATCAAACAAACACCTTCATTATTTAAAAAAAATATTTCCATCGTTATGGTTTTGTTTCATCAATGCCCTAAGGAAACAATATCATACCCACCCCTGAGGATACACAATAAATATATATGAAGGAAAAATAATACTTTGATGATCAAGGATTTATGTTTCCTCCTCACACCAAGGACTGTGGTTGCACAAGTAGCAGGAAATCTCCATGAAGGATGAGTAAAAAGGGATCCAACACAGTCGCATGATTCATCTATGAAAGAGGGACTCAAAACACAACAAGGAACAGAATGAGACAAAAGAAGAAGAAGATCATGGTGTTAAAAGGCCCGATCCTGGAGTTACGGGATATGAAATCTAGAACCTCCTAAAAGGCGGAGCATGGTTTCACCATGCAGTTGGGTGTTTACACAAGATAGAATTAATTGTTATTTAATAATTTTCCATGGAGACTATGAAGATAGATTATCCTACTTGATATATATTCATTAAATATAAAATATGTTAGAGGGGATGAACTAGAAATGCAGCGAAGGTGTGAAACATGTTTCTCTATCGTTAAAGGATTTAAAACACCATTTATGGCCTTAAATAGCCTTAAACAATTTTAAAATAGGTAGTGAAACATAAAATAGAAGTTAAGGATAATCTAGGGGAAAAAGCATGAAAATCCATTGTGGAAACGTTTGGGTGTGGCACTGATCGGTGACCTATCGATCAGTGTCACTAATCGATGAGACCGATCAGTGTCACCATTTGGTGATGCTACGGTGACACCCTTCCACCGACACTAAATCTCTCCTAACTCACCAATGGGGTACAGGACGGTCCAGTCACTAGAATTTGGAAAGGCAGTGGACCATGAGGGTCCGAGACATTACATCAGATACCTCTCAAATTATTCTCATCCTCAAGAATTTAAGGGTAAACATGTAGGAAATATAAGGGTCTGAACAACCACCTCGCAAGATACCTCTATAAGAAAAACCACTCTAGCATTGTTCAAAATCTAGAACAAGCCTCGATACATAGGAACACCAATCCCTCATATATCTCTTGAACAACTACGAATACACCACCACTCTTCTCACCCATTTTATTACCAAAAAATTTTAAGGTCACACTTTCTAAAAATATTGATTAGGGTGTTCCTTCCTCCATGTTATGATACTATCCACTTTGGGCAGCACTGACTCACCTCCACGGGTTTAATCGCATCCACCATAATGCATGTGGATTAGGTATTAGGTCATCCCCATACATTAATTAGTACTTTTCATACACATTCATGAAATAAAGGGGGAAATCTCCATTTCATAATTAACAAGGTCAATAATTACCTCACATTCATGTACAAAACAAGAGAGAACAAAACTCAAAACAACCCTGGGTATTGGGAACACATCTATGCATCCCATTTCCAAGTATGCTCCTCAAGGCTACTAATCCTCTCTAACACATGAACCAAGGGAATTGTTCATCTATGAAAAACATTATCCCAGTGTTCGACGATCCTTACTGGTCATTCCACAAACATCACATCGTCCATGATATCCATCTCTCCCCAGTCGAGGACATGTGAATAATTGTGTAGATACCGACAGAGTTGAGACACATAGAAGAAGTTGTGGACCCTTAGTAGTGGTGGTGGTATCACCCACTGATAAGCCACTTCACTGACCCTCCCCAAAACCTCGAAGGGTCCATGGAACCTAGGATAATCTTACTCCCCCTGTCGACCGTCTGTTTCCCACCCTGAGGTGAGACATTTAAGAACATGTGGTCCCCAACCTTGAAATTCAAGTGTCTCCTCCTATAGTTTGAATATGACTTATGCCAGTCCTGAGCCACCTTCATCCTCTCACACACAAGCTGAACCTTCTCCATTGTGCTCTGCACTACCTCTGGGCCAAGAACACCTGCCTCCCCAACCTCAGTCCTGCACAACGGTGAGTGACACGGTCTTCTGTACAAGGATTGGAATGAAGGAATTCCAATGGTAGAGTGACAACTATTGTTGATGAAAAAATCTACAAGTGGAAAGTGGCGCACCTATGATCCTTTAATGTCTAGAACACATGCCCACATAATGTCCTTCAATGTATGGATGGTCCTCTCTATCTTCGCATCTGTTAGGAGGTGGAAATAAGTTCTAAGGCATAGATGGACACCAAATACATGCTGGAATCCACCCCAAACAAGGGAACTAAACCTTGTATCCCGATCCATGACTATAGACCTCAGAAAGCCATGAAACATCACCACCTCACACATATACTTCTATGCTAAGGCATCCACCACGCTTGACTCTTTGACTGCCAGTAAGTGAGCTGATTTTGTTAGTCGGTCCACTACTTCATAGATTACATCATAGCCTCCTTGAACCCTGGGTATTCCCATGAATAAATCCATCGAGATGTCACCCCACTTCCACTTGGGGACATCTAAAGGGTACAATAGACCTCATGGGATGCAGTTTTCTACCTTCACCTACTGACACAATAGGCACTTTTCCACAAACTTCACCACTTCCCGCTTCACCTTGGGCCACCAAGACTGACCCCAAAAGCCGCGGTACGTCTTGGAATCTCCTAGGTGTACAACCAAGGGTGAGTTATGGAATTACTTGAGAACTTTATCATGAATTTCTACTAGGAAAAACAACATTATATGAAAAAACATTTGATTCGGACTATCTTATAACCATTCTTTCAGATCATTTCCCTAGCTAACATGATCATGCATCACTTTAGCCTCTATGTTCCTTATAAGGAATCCTCCATCTATGGCGCCATGGAAGACTAAATAGTCATCTCAAACATGAATCCTATACCATTATACACCCTTCATTCAAGTGAAAGGTATCTAACTATTTCATGTACTTCTAAGAAGCTAGTCATATACGATCCACATCCTTCTGTGACTTACTGCTCAAGGAATCAGCTACCATGTTCCCCTTTATTGAGGTATATGAAATATCGAAGTCGTAGTACTACGAAACTCCATCCACCACCACTACCGCATGTTTAGGTTTCAATTGTAGAAGAAGTACCTCAAGATCTTGTGATCAGTAAAGACCATGAAGCATTCCCCAATGAGGTAATGCCACCACAACTTCAGCAGGATCACAACTACTGAAGATTCAGATCTAGGGTGGAATCACTTTTCTCTTAAGGATGTAACTTACTAAACCCATAAGAGATCACTCTCCATTATTGAATCATCACACACCCCGATCCTAGACCAAAATCATCACAGAACACTTTAAATGGTACCCCTTCCTCTGGAAACCTCAGTACTGAGGCACTCACCAGTTTCCCCTTAAGATAACTGAAGGATTCAAGGTACTACTATCTCCAAATTAACAAATGATCATTCATGCTCAAGGATGTAAAAGGTGTAGAAACTCGATAGAAGTTGGGCACAAACCTCAAGTAGTATCTTGCTAGACCGAGGAAACTATGAATCCTTGCCATATTATTGAGTGATTCCAATGAAACAACCACTTTGAACCTCGATGAGTTCACTGTTATTCCTTGATGGGACACCATGTGTCCAAGGATGTGCACATATAGTGTCCAGAACTTTCACTAGGAAATTTTCCCATTGAGCTGGTTCTATTGGGGGACCTCTAGTGTAACACCCCAAGCTTTCATGGTATTCTTCTCTTTGAATAATACAATAGCATGTGTTCTACGCAACATCGAGTTCTAACACACCACAACAAATCATACTAGCCATTATGAATAGTAATACCCACTTTTGGAAATTTTATTAATTTTATCTTTTAAAATGGATTTTATTTTTGGATTCAGAATATCGATACTAGCTTAGGGTGAATTTTTTGCATTTTTCTGAAAACATACAATTTTTGATGAATAGTGAAAACACTAAGTTATAGTTTAAAAAAGAAATCTTATTTAAATAAATATTTATTTTATTTAAATTTATTTTGTTCAAAATAGATACATAATACCTATATAAGTTCATCATAGTCCATTGGAGTAAGTTTATAATAATTTTAGAAAATTTAAATTTTATTGAACTTTTTACCGTCTTTTACCCACCTCCTTGGAGAATTTGCAAATTTGAATAAAACTTAATTTTACCACTTATGTGAATTGAATTTAAAAAATACTATATACATGGTAGATATAAGTAAGTAAAATGTAGTTTAATGACGTAAAAATAATTTTTGGCAAATAGAAACTTTTGACTTTTGTTTACAACGGTTAAAAGTAAATAGGGTAATTAAAGGTAAAAATGATATTATTATTACCATAACACATGTAATAATTCTATAGGATAAGTTTAATTAGACCAAAAAAAACCTTATGAATAAAATATGATCCTTTAGGTCCACTTGGATTCGATTTGGACATTTATTATTATTTAATTTAAAGAAGAGTTAATAGTGTTAAATTCAATGTTTAATATCTAAAACATTTTTAATATAGGGTTAATAATAAGATAAATTACACTATAAATATTAATTAGGAATATAAAATTTTTTCCTACATAATGGTATTTTAATTATAATTTTAATACATTAAATAATTTAATTTATTTATGACACAATGATGATGCATTAATTACATTATTAATGAAATATTAAAATAATTGATATTATAAATACCCAAATAAAAGTAATTTGAGTCTTTTTATGAATCCCACTAACTTTATAGGTTAATATTAAATGTTAGTGTTTGTTAAATGAATTTTATTCTAAGTAATAATTCTGTTATAAATCTAGAAAAATCAAAATACTAAATACTGTCAAAATTGGCATAAAAGAGTTTTTTAAAATAATATTATATTATAAATTAGTATTCTATTCCTAAAAATATATGGTTCAGAAAAAGGAATTAATTTATATTATATATGTCATTAATGAACCAATTGGGGTTCTCTTTGATGTTTATAGTATGTTTATTAACCATATAATATAAAAATACAAAGAGACGTGGTAAATGTCAACCTATTTAATTAAGAGTTAAATCTAAAATATAAGGATCATATAGCCCCCCAAACCTATCTAAAACCTGTTTTTGAGTAGTCTTAGACCAATACCCAACCTATAATTTAGATAATTTATTTTGGATCCATTATAAATAGAAAATTATTTTTTTATAAAATAATATTTCTAGATTTTCCAAAGGTTCCCCTCACCCCTCTTAAAAAAGGGAACTTCCCCTTCTCTATAATTCACACCTTCAAATCCATTTGGATCAGCCCAACCCTACCTAAATACTATCTCAACTATCCTCACTTCATTCAATAGTCCTTCCCCTATTCATAAAGACAACCTATGGAGCCCTTTTGATCAAATAAAAAGGAAGAACCCGAAGAAGAGGTAAATATCTCACCAGATGTTCCATGTTTTTTTTCTTCTTCCACTTATATTTTCCTTATTGTTTCCATTATAAAATAAAAACTTTAATATATTCAATATATTGTGATGTTATTATAAATATGGAACAACCATATTCATTATTCTATCTATCCTTTTAATGTCATGTCACCATACGTGCGTACGTACGACTTACCATCTCCACGTCGTGGTGTAGTTGTTACTCAATACACTATTATTTGGATAGGTATAATAATGATGTAAATAATAAATATAACATGATAATGATTCTGTATATATGATATACCATCCAATTATATATGATTTTAATATCAAAAGATGATATTGTCCCTCATGCGTATGTAAAGATTACAGTCTCCATGAACACGATGAGATTCATTCCCCATCATATCCATTCAAGACTAATTTTCATTAGATGATTTAAAAAATGTTTAAAGACTTTGTATAATTCTGAATAAGAATAAGATACATCCTATCAATAACATACATGTCACGTACCAGTTTTGGGTGCCACTCAACGGGTGCCTCTAACCCGGTTCGCCACGTCACCTCAAGCGCATTTCCCCAAACGCCAGAGGCTGCTGACTAGTAGCGAGGGACCAAGTCTAATAGTGGGGAATCTATGCCCTCATTTGTCAAATTCCAACGTAGAAAAATAGATAAAGAGCATACCACAAGTAGAAGAGGTAAACATTATATATAACAGAAATGGATAACTGATAATAACAAGGAAACCAGCAGTCATATTTATATGAAAATGCAGCATGTCACTATTCTATAAAATAGCCAAAACATGTTACACTGCAATACAGTACAACTGAAGTAAAAGTATAGAAAAGAAAAACAGAACAGCCAACAACATCGTGAGCCCAATCATGGTCCCTTTCTCCCCTTCTTCCCAGCAACAATCAAGTTCCTGAATAGTGACCCTTGCCCTTATCCACACCTGTAGAAATGTAATCTGTTTGGGCCGAAGACATGACCGAAAGAGGGTGCTAGTAATAAATCCTAGTAGGCACCCACCAAAGGCCCGTTCCCAACTATGTGAAAATATTCAACAACAGTATGTAGTAGTAAAATGAAATAAACTAAGCAGTACTCAAAAGTAACTAACTTTACAGGTTATATTTCCATTTTATTATTCTTTTAAACATTCAAATTAAGATATCACCACCATGAATATTCTATGTAAATAGCCAGAGTCCTCAGATGCATAAAAACTTACCCTCAGGTAAAGAGAATACAAACACATGAATCTACCCACAGACATATCAAATATTTCCCATAGGCGTATGAGGTGTCACCCATAAGCACTGAATCGACAACCCATAGACATGGAAGAAGTTTCCCATAGGTTAATTAGTACATTACCCACAGGTTAATAACAACACTTCCCTCAGACTAAACAAGTAACCGGGACATTCCCAACATGTAAACAATAAATACAAATGCAATTCCTTTCAAGGTAATTCTATAATCATTATTATAAAGGCATAACCTTGGGTATCTTGGCCAAATGGCTAAACAGAGGAATGCACCCCCAGGGTGGTCCTGGATCAAAGCAGCGATCCCAAACAGCAATTTATCACCACATTTAATCACCTTTACAAATCTAGGTATTTAAAATAGACACGGACTCATGCACACGACACCCCAACATGTGTTCGTGGCACAACAATACACAAAACACACAATAGTTGGAAATTAAAAACCAAGCCACCTACCTTAAATTCCCCTAAACGGTATACGTGAACGACGATTCCAAAAACGTCAAAGAACGATGTAGATCTGGGATATGAAAATTATTGTTCAATCGTAAATAAAATACCCTTGGGAGATAATTGGTAAGAACTACACAAGGAGAAGAGAGGGATTGCCCCTATAGTTCTAGGGAGATTCACAGTGCAGAAAACGGATTCCCGATACTCGATGTGGAGCTAGTAAAATATCCGGCCATCCCTCCTGAGCCTCCCTCTGGTTCTAAGATTCCTCTGTGAACAGGGGAGGCTAGTTCCTGATTTATGCGAAGAAAACAAAATACATGGTGTGTAATATCTAGTAAAAAGTGTTTACTTTCCATATTTTTAACTATTCAGATGGAGGCCTGTCACCAGTGTGGCACTGTTAATCTATCAACATGAGCACACGACATGTATGTCTCTATACATGGCATGTACTATCACCTAGCAGGCCACGGCCTTACTATTTTCCTGCCGACTGACTACACTTCGTGTAAATATCTACTACACAATGTGTAGTCGGTTTTTACACCCTTCGTCACTGACATGGCTACACACCATGTGTACTCATTCCACATGGCCAAAAGTACACAACATGTGGAAAAGAACATGGTGTGTACTTCCATAATTTTGGTATTTTTCCTCATTTTTCCTTATTTTCTCAAAAACACTTACGGAAAGGAGAAATGAAGAAACCCGTAACTCCGGAATAAGAACCAGGTTCTTACAAACTTCCCCCTTAAAGAAATTCATCCTCGAATTTCCCTTAAAAGGGTGCTGAAGATACAACCATGAAAAACTCCGGCCACTGAGCATGTATGTCGGTCTCCTGCTCCCAGGTTTCGTCCTACATTCGGCCATGCAGCCATATCACCCATACGAGAGGAACTAACTGACCTCAGAGAACCTTCGTGATCCTATCAACGATACGAATCGGATGCTCCTCAATGGATGCATATAATTCAAGCTCAACCTTATCAGGTTGAAAGATGTGAGACATGTCTGAATGATAACGACACAAATAAGATACATGGAAGACATCATGCAGGGCTCGGTACCTTTGCGGTAACTGTAACCGATATGCAACCATCCCGACTCTCTCCAGAATTTCAAATGTACCCACATACCTCAGTGAAAGTTTACCCTATCTCCTGATCCGCCTGTGTCCCAACCTCGGTGAAACACGCAAGAAAACCTGATCCCCAACCACGAACTCCAAGGGTTGTCTATGGCGATCAACATAAGATTTCTGACTAGACTGTGTGGTAGCCATCCACTTCTGAATCAACTGGACCTGATCAGATGTCTCCTGCACGATACGTGGTCCCAGTAAAGCTGCCTCACCTGCCTCTAACCAGCACAAGGGTGATCGGAATAGCCTACCATATAAAGCCTCATGAAGATCCATATCAATAGTTTCCTGAAAACTATTATTATTGGAAAACTGGACTAGGGGCATGTGCTTCTACCAAGAGCCCCCAAATTCTAGGATGCATGCATGCAACATGTCTTCAAGCACCTGTATCGAACATTTTTACTGACCATCAATCTAAGGGTGGTAAGCTGTGCTTAGAAGCACCTGTGTACCCAGTGCCCTCTAAAAACTCTTCCCGAAACGATACGTAAAATGGGCGTCCCTATCTGAAACGATAGAACGGGGGACCCCATGAAGACGTACGACCTCTCAGATATACTACTTCCCAAGCTTGTAAACTCCGAAGGTCTCCATGATCGGCAAAAGTGAGCTACATTTGTGAGCATTTCCACAAAAATACACAAGACATCATTGCCTCGAGGTGACCTCGGAAACCCAGTCACGAAGTCCATCATGACATCATCCCATTTCCATGCTGGAATGGGTAACTGCTACAAATGCCCGGCTGGCCTCTGTTGCTCCGCCTTCACCTACTGACAGGTGGCACCCCTCGTAACATAACCAGCTACATACGTCTTCATTTCTGACCACCAGTACTGATGTCTCAAGTCTCAGTACATCTTGGTAACCCCGGGATGAACTTCCCAAGATGAAGCATGAAACTCCCACATCGGCTCCTCGCGTATATCCCCTAGAACCCACACTCGTCCATGGAAACACAATACTTCATCATTTCCTATCATCCAACCAGGAGAAGGGTCCCCACTGGTCACCGACCCCCGTAGAACTAGGCCTTCTGAATTAGATAGCTGTCTCATCCTCACTCTATCTAGGAGGATAGAAGTCACAACTAAAGACGAAAGATAGATCAGCCCATAACTGTCATGCACCTCCAAATGAATCTTAGAGAACAAAGCCATAAGCTTCCATTCACCACTGGACTCCTGCACTGCCTATATCTGAGTCTTCTTTCTCAGTGCATCAGCTACTGCATTACCCTTACCAGGTGTATAGGCAAGCTCAAAATCAATGGATTGAAGGCATTCAACCCACCTTCATTGTCTCAGGTTCAATTCACGATGGGTAAAGATATACCTGAGACTTTTTTGGTCCGTGAAAACCACAAAATGTTCTCCCAAAAGATAATGTCTCTAACAGTGCAATGCATGAACAATTGCAACCAACTCGAGATCATGCATCTGGTAGTTCCTCTCATGTGGCCTCAACTGCCGAGACCCGTACGCAACTACTCGATCGCCGTGCATCAACACAGCTCCTATCCCAATACCTGATGCATCATAGTAAATTGTATAGCTCTTCCCCTGCTCTGGGAGTATCTGGATCGGTGATGATTTCAACTTTCCCTTCAGCTCTTGAAATGATTTCTCGCAAGCTTCTGAACAAACAAACTTTACACCCTTCTTAGTCAAACCCGAAAACGGCGCTACTAAGCAGGAGAAGTCCTATATGAAGCGTCATTAGTAACCATCCATCCCCAAGATACTCTGTATTTCAAACACATTCTTAGGCTGCTCCAAGGAAACTACTGCTCTCAGCTTATCTGGGTCTACTACAACTCCTGCCTATGAGATGATATGACCTAGGAAGTGTAACTAGTTTATCCAAAATTTTCACTTTGAGAGATTAGTATATAGCCGATGCTCCCTCAGGGTACTCAATACGATCTAAAGATGGGTGGCGTAGTCGTGTCATGTGTGAGAGTACACCAAGATGTCGTCTATGAATACTTCCACAAAAGAATCCAGATAGAGAGGGAACACACAATTCATCAGAGCCATGAAAACTACTGGTGCGTTTGTGAGTCTGAACGGCATAACCATTTACTCGTATAGACAATACCTGCTCCTGAAAGCTGTGAGAGGTATATCAGATGGCCTAACACGCACATGATGATATCCTGATCTCAATTAAATCTTTGAGAACACTCGTTCTCGACGAAGTTGATAAAAAAGATCATCAATCCTTTGCAAGGGATATCGGTTCTTAACCATCAAGTAGTTTATCTTCTGATAATCCACACATAGTCTGAGGGTACCGTCCGCCTACTTCACAAAGAGGACTGGCGAACCCCAAGGAGAAGTACTGGTTCGGATGAAACCCTTTGCCTACAACTCATCTAACTATCTCTTCAGATCCTGTAACTGTGGTGTATCCATCCTATAAGGAGGAATGGACATCGGTGCTGCTCCTGTCACAAGCTCAATAGAGATATCCACCTCACGCTCCGGAGGAAGACCTGAGAAGTCGTCCAAAAAGACATCCTTAAAATGATCAACCACTAGACAGAAATTCATCTGACAAGTCCCCTGGTCATCAAGATGTAAGCGCGTAATCTAGGATGCGATACTACCTCTCCCACGATGCTCTGGTCCAACTCGACTCTCCTGAACATCCCAATCACCCATGTATAGAATCTCTCCGCCCTCTGGTGATGTGAAACTCACCCTACGTCGATAGAAATCCACAAAGTCTTGAAAGGGAATGAACCAATCCATCCCGAGAATGATATCATAGCTCGTCAACTTTAAGACATAGAGGTCCCAACGGGAGTGACACTCACCAATCTCAAGGGGGCACTCCTTGTACTGATGCACACTAGTCGTTCTTGTTCCCAACGGAGTGTCTAATGTCATAACATTAGAGGAAGTAGAAACTCCAACCCCAAGGCTCTCCACAGTGGGTACATATATAAAGCTATGTATAGCACCATATCGAAAAGTACTGAAGATAAAACAGAAGCTACTAGAATAGTACCTCTGACAGTAGAAGGTCCAGGATCCTACACCTGCTAGGTCTGTTGTACTGCATATGTCTGCCTAGTGTCGCGGACCTATGACACATCCTGGCTACCCTGAGTTTTCCCACCCTACTACATCTGAGATCCTGGTGTCTGGCTACCATGACCACGTCCACCATCCCTGCCTGCACGCCCTGACATATTCCAGTTCCCCGACTGGTAAAAAGTTTCTGGTCCTACCCCCACACGCGGAGTCTTCATAGAACTCATCTCACTAGGAACTGGTGGAAATTCATTGCAAAAGCACTGTAGATGACCCATAATGCCACAAGCCCGACATTCCACTGGGTCACGTGGACACTGAGGTCGGCTATTCCCCTCCTTACCACACTGATAGCACATGACCTAGACACCTGAAACATTCTTCTAGATGGTACTACCACCCTTAGAAAATTACATCTATCTCTTCCTCTTACCAGTAGAAATAGTACTGGAAACTGGTGCTGAACCTCCCTGGACCACACCACTAGCTTCCCGCAGGTTCCTCTCGTAATCAGCGCCTGATTCACAATAGCATGTACAGAAGGAAACCTAAAAACATTCACCAACGCTCGGATGTTATATAGAAGATGATCCTCAAAGCGTCTGGATCTCAGTGTCTCATCGCCCACCAGAACGGGTGAAAAACGCTGAATCTCGATGAAATGAGCAGGATAATCCATCACCGACATAGCACCCTCTAACAGATTCATGAACTCTTGAGCTTGATATGTCCTTAGCATGTCTGGGAAAGAATAAGTCATAGAAGGCTGTCTGGAAATCATTCCATTCCATGTATTTATGATGCTATAACTAGGTGGTAACATCCCGCCACCTCTTGGCAGAATCACACAGCATATAAGTTGCCATCTTGAACCTCCGCCCTGGAGGCATCTCTAGGTGCTCCAAAATAGTCTGCATCGACCCGAGCCAAGACTGCGCACCCTGTGGCCTGACATCCCCTGAAAATGTAGGCGGATGTTACTTCTAGAACATATGGGTTAGCTCAGCCATAGATGTGGCAGCGGGCGGTGCTCCCTGAAAGGTCTGTATGAACCGCATAAAGCCTTCACGGAACTGCACCTCCATGCGTGTGTCTGGTATTACGGCTGGCGCCGCATCTGGATTTCCTGGAGGATCAACTGGTAGCCCATGGCCCACCATCTTCGGAGTATACTCGTTGCTTCTCTAATGGGGTACAATGCGTGAACGTCTCAGCTGCATGACACTACAAGGTCAAACACACACCATAGATCAAGATTATCACAGTCTGAAAATGAAGGAACCAAAAGTGGTACAGGAGGAAGAAGGCATTTAAGATTGCACAACAAGACTACATGACTTGTATACTGAGTACATGTCCTGAAACTGACTTTTATTCCCCTGCCCAGGTCCTTCTACATGGAAAAGCCACACGACTCCCGTTAAACAAAACTACACGGCGTTTATATAAACTACACGATGTGGATGGTGTAATTTTACAACTTCCTGTGTCGTTTCTAACACGGTCGACTACACAGCTTGATACTACTGGGTGTGTAACACCCGCACACAGTGTGTACACTACCCCATTTTCCAGCCACATGGTCAGGTCCACATAGTCTGTCATTGGTCAAGACTACACGGTGCATCCCACATGTACATGGCGTGTACTAGACGACCTTTTCCGACCCTTGTTGTTAGTTAAAAGACCAAAAACATGGCTCCAACTACACGACATGTTCAATATACACACAACATGTACATGAAAGGATTACACTGACTCGTGCTGTTAGTTACATGGAAGGATCCCAGGTCAGACTACACGGCGTGTTCCAGGGTAGAAACGGTGTGTATATATTAAGGTCTCCCCCGTCCGTGTTGTTAGTTACACGGGCGGACTCTGGGTCAACACTACACGGTGTGTACTTCCAGGACACGACATCTTCACCCCAAGCATTTCCCTTCCCCGTGTCCTTTCCCACATGGTCTTTGACACGGGATGAGACTACACGGCGTGTACTTAGGGTACACAACATGCACTCAAAAAATTTTCTTTTCTTCCCGAACAGAAGAACATACACGGCATATTTAAGGTACTACACGATGTGTATATTGGTTTTCCAGACATTATCCCTCCAAAACATCTCCAGAATACAGAAAATACTGAAAAACAACACCTAAGTTCCATATTCTGATCCGTGAGGGGCCATTCTCCCCGCGAATCAAAGTTTGGCATCTTATATGTGTTATAACCGGTTAAACATCCAATGAACCACAAAATTTCGGTCAATGAGGGCCCATACTCCCCAAAAACCAATGTTTGGCATTCATTCCTTAAACAGTATTACACAATATTACCCTATCAAACATCAGGTATCTATCAAAGAAACTATCACAAACGCATGCTTTTACTAACACAACATCTATCACAACAACATGCAATTTCTAATGCACCTACATTTCATATAAACTATGCATGGAATGTGATTCTAGCATATGCCTAAATGATGAATGAGATGGAATACCCTAATATCATCGGCTTTCAACTAGATAGAACCCATGAATAAAATATAAACAGCACAATCACAAGTCCGTCACCCTTTGGTGAAAATGAATTCCACTATAAAATTGAAAAATAAGAAAAATTACAGCAGGAGGTACATTGGAGTTTCCCTGTACATGGGTTAGCTATGTCCGGGAACAACTTATTACCAACTACCATTCTCGTCCTATCCCTGAATAAGGCTCCAAATAGTATGTCAAAGAAAAGAACTCCTCTGATACCACTTTGTAACGTCCCGGTTCCAGGTGCCACTCAACGTGTACCCTGAACCCAGTTCTCCATGTGACCTCAAGTGCATTTCCCCAAATGCCAAAGGCTGCCGACTAGCAGCGAGGGCCCAGGTCTGATAGTGGCGAAACTATGCCCTCATTTGTCAAAGTGCAGCGCAATAGAATAGAAAAATAGCATACAAAAGCGGAAGTGGTAAACAATATATATAAAAGAAATGGATAACTGATAATAAAAAGGAAACCAGTAGTCATATTTATATGAAAATGTAGCATGTCACTATTCTATAAAATAGCCAAAACATGTAACACTGTAATATAATACAACTGAAGTACAAGTACAGAAAAGAAAAATAGAACAGCCAGTGGCATAGTGAGCCCAAGCTCGTTCCCTTGCTACCCTAACTTCGAGCAACAATCACGTACCTGAATAGGGACCCTTTCCCTTATCCACACCTACAGAAACTTAATCAGTTTGGGCCGACGAGATGACCCAAATAGGGTCTGAGAAATAAATCCCAGTAGGCACCCACCATAGGCCCGTGCCCAACTGTGGGAAAATATGCAACAATAGTATGTAGTAGTGAAATGAAAAAAACTAAGCAGTACTCAAAAGTAACTAACTTTACCACTTATATTTCAATTTTATTATTATTTTAAACATTCAATTTAAGATATCACCATAGTGAATATTCTAAGTAAAAAACCAGTGTCCTTAGACATGTAAACCCTTACCCTCAGGTAAAAAGAATCTAAACAATGGAATCTTCCCACAGGCATATCGAATATTTCTTACAGGCATACGAGGTTTCACCCACAGGCACAGAATCAACTACCCACATGCACAGAATATATTGCCCACATGCTAAGTAGTATATTGACAACAAGCTAATCAAAACACTACCCTCAGGCTAAACAGGTAACCGGGCCATGCCCAACATTTAAACAAGAAATACACATGCAATTCCACTCAAGGAAATTCTATAATCATTATTACAAAGGCATACCATCGGGTATCTAGGACAAACGGCTAAATATAGGAACTCACCCCAGAGGTGGTCCTAGATCCAAGAAGCGATCCCAAATAGTAATTTCTCACCATATTTAATCACCTTTACAAATCTATGTATTTAATATTTCCACGACCGTAGGCACGCGACACCCTAACATGGGTTCGTGGCACAACGGTACACAAAAATGCACAACAGTTTGAAATTAAACACCAAGCCACCTACCTTAAAATCCCCTGAATGGTATACGCGAATGACGATTCCAGAGACGTTCAAGAATGACGTAGATCCTGGATAAGAAAATTCATATTCAATCGTAAATAAAATCCCCTCAGGAAATAATTGGTATGGACTATGCAAGGAGAAGAGAGGGCTTACCCGTACGGTTCTAGGGAGAATGAACGTGCAGAAAACAAATTCTCAGTACTCGATTTGGAGATCCTCGAAGATCCGGTCGTCCCTCCTGAGCCTTCCTATGTTTTTAAGCTTCCTCTATGAATAGAGGAGGCTACTGTCCATTTTATGTGAAAAAAATGAAACACACGGTGTGTACTTTCTATTTTGTTAATTTTTCCACTGGCAGCTTCTCCCCAACGTGGCACTTTTCATCTGTCGACAAGAGTACACGGCGTGTATGTCTCTATACACGGCGTGTACTATCACCCAGCTTGCCATCGACTTACTATTCACCTACTGAATAACTACACAGCGTGTAAATATCTACTACACGACATGCAGTCTACTTTTACACCTTTCGTCGCCGACATGGCAACACACCATGTGTACTCATTCTACATGGCCAAAATTACACTGCGTGTGGAAAAGTACACGGTGTGTACTTCCAAAATTTCAGGATTTTCCCCATTTTTTCTTATTTTCTCAAAAACACTTAAGGAAATGAGAAAAGAAGAAACCTGTAACTCAAGAATAAGAACTGGGTTCTTAAAATACATTACTTATGTAACAAAGCATAAAAATGAAAATGAATCAGTTGACACCCACAACGACGATAATACTAAAATATTATTAACAAAGAAATATTAAAAGATCATATATGATATTATATTAATGTATATGATTCTTGTATAATTTAATAACAATTATTTCACCATTAAACAGGAGGATAACCTAACCTTGACCATGTAAAAGAACAAGATAAGGGTAAATTCTACAACCTCTTCATTATTCAAGGTTGTTTATATGTAATTATCTACTGTGACCTATTTATCATCCACATCTGTGTTTTCTTATAAATGTATTCCAAGACATTTTTACTACTTACTAGAATATGTGTTGAAGTCATTTATACCATTATTTAACATTATACATTTTTATGGGAATCTTTCCGTCGTTTTCCAAACAAGTTACTTTATGTACTTTTCAACAAAATTAAGGTAAGAAAGTTTTTTTAATTTATACTATGGGTGAGGCTATATTATGCCGTTATAAAATCAATGAAGCGTCCCTTACAAAATTATAATAATATTTTCAAAATATACTTTTTTCCTTTATAATTATGTTACTTCAAATTATTTAAAAAAAATAATTAGATATTTCTCTCAAATAGTTTTGATTTCATCTATGTCAACATCCTTTAATGGATTTTAAAATTGTTTGAAGTTGATATATAATGATATAAATCATCCATTTTGTATTGAAGGTTTGTGATATGTTTGACTATGGATGTGTTATTTTTCTACCATTAATGGTTTATAGATAAAGTATTGACATTTCTTATGCTAGTTTTAATACGACTGTTTATGTTATGTTTAAAAATTTTTATATGAGGAAGGAATTGGACTTAGTAAGTGACTGGTGGGGCCCGCTATAGCTCCTCGATGAATCAGTAGGTCTGATGAGAAAAACTACTGTCTTGGAACAAGGCCTTGAAAAAATATTATTTGTAGTCTTGGCCCAAGGGCGTGACTATGTGGTTATGAAGTATAGCATTTTGCATTCTGTCATTATGAAAGTGGAAATTAATATTGTATGTGATAATTCGATTGGTAGAATATCCATGTGATGAAGTAAATGGAATTATTTTGATTTATATTTTCTATATAATGATGAAGTTTATGTTTAATAGGCTTTTGATTTAGTTTTATACATTTCCTTAAATGTTTGTGATTATTTATAAAAGTTTCCTATATATTGTTATCTTTACTAAGCATTTGATCTCACCCCATTCTATGTTTTTTTTCCTAGGATGCAAAAAAATATATTATGTTTGACCTATAGGGATATTATATGGGATCTTAATGTTTTTTTTGGAAACAATGTTGTTGTAGTTTTCCAGTTTAGGATGTAATGTAAACCTTATGAATGTATCTAGAACTTCCAAGGCTTCTAAATTAATCGGTCTATCAAGACTTGATATTTTTGTGATCGTGCCAATGATACGTAATAATGCACCAACTCTGGGATTCTGGGGTCGGGGACTTACTGTTTGTATCAAAGTTATTTTAGTACAAACCCTGGAAACTAGATTTAGATAAACTCAGATTAAAGAACATTACCCTAAGATAGAATTTGAGGATTAGCATAGAGAAACATCCGAGAATTTTGGTAATGTATGATTTTTCGTATTTTCCAAGAAATACACCCCTGTTTGGATACGAGCAGGTAGAGGCCGCTCTGGAATAGAAGTACCTAGGAGTGAAAAATCCGATAAGGAGTTTCGGGCCTGACCTGGGGTATCCCAGTACATGACAACATGCCTTGCGGCACTCTTGGTTACGACACTCCTATGGGATATGCTTTGGATAATTAACAATTTCTTTAAAAAATATTATAAAGGATTTAGGAGTAAATTATTCCTCAAAGAAAACATTTTTATAATTATGGATTATATCCATAAACTATTCAATTTACATTAGGTATTTTAAATGTTTGGAATTATGAATTTTGATTCATAAACTAACCTAGTGTATGCCATTGTTTAGAAATGGAGCCTGGTAGAAGGAATGAGAACTCCAACAATACGTATGACCCAAAGAGTAACGAGGATCATATCTTTCATAGTATTAATCCAATATTTAGAAGGGAAATAGTATCCCACGTATTCTCAACATATGATGAAATAGTATGATGTTTTAACAAGATAAGTAAATAATTCTTTGAGTCATATGGATTTGAAGGGAATCCAGTGAAGAAAAGGATGGTATAGAGAAATATGGATAAAAGGAAGAAGGGAAAGAAGGATTTTCCCATATGTGATAATGATAGAAAGAATCACCTTTATAAATGCTTGAAGGAAATGAGAGTTTGTTATGAGTGTGGAGAAAAAGGACACCAAGTACGTGATTCAAAGGATATGAAAAATGATTCATGTGTATAATGCTTCATCTGCAAGAAGTTGGGTCACTACACGAATCATTGTCCAAATCATCAGAGTGTACCACAAATGATGCTATTGGATAATAATGAAGTTATGATACTACCACAGATGAAGAGTGAGTACTAGCATTCTTATGTTTTTGTTAAAAGATTATTTCATTTCAGTGTTGTATAGATGATATACCGGTTATATGAATTATGAAAATAAATAAGGATTGTATTACAGTACTATTTCACTGAGGATTTGAGATTATATGGTTTTATGGAAAGTTACTCAACAGAAAGTTAATTTTTTTGGAAAATACATAGTTGGATGAAAGATAAACTTTAATATAGTCCTGATATTGAGGCAGAAATTTTGGGATAAGATTTGGTTGATTTGGATAAATTATATTGGATATTTTTGACTATTTTGGAATTGATTAATGGTTTGTTTATTTCATCATTGCTTGAGTATTCAAAATTTTTGAATATGATGAATATATCTAGTATTCTATAAAGAATAAGGGAGCATGAATGTAATCATAAAGGTTTTATGGTAATTCAGGGGGTTACTGTCTTTTTAAAGAATACATTAAGATTGTATTCACATGTTATTATGTGGAAAAAAGGATCTTCATTGTGTTTTACATCTTTATAAATTTTGGATTGTGAGTTTGGAAAGAAGTATTTTGGATAAGTCTAATGGTTGGAATGGATTAAGTTCAAAATTGGATTCTATTTTTAAAGTAAAAAAATTTCATAAGATTATTTTTGAGTTTTTTATAAAAGGACAAGCAGGAGGTCGGGTGACAACCAGTCAAGTCCAGCAAGGCCTCAAGACTTGAACCCACAACCGAAGGGCGACATGAGTGCATCACCTACGACTAGCCTATGCGATGTCCTCGATTGTATAATTTTAGTTTTTTAAAATGTATGATAGATGAATTATAAATTCATTTTTAAACCATATACGATTAAGATAAATAGAGTATTTTATGTTCTATTATCTTTTATAGTGAAAGATGAGTTTGTGGTATAAATTAGTTAAAGGATGGAACTCTAGTTGTCAGGTATATTTTTTCTCTTATTCTAAGAATCTTTACTTCTTAAACTATAGTTTAGGGATCCTAAAACCAAAAATGTGTTAACTTAATACCTTATGTTTTGTTGAACTGATGATATTTTAAATCAGCATAGATTGATGGATTTAAGGTCCAAAATTTTACACATGTTTGTGATGGATGACCTCAATCACTCCTAAAAAATATTAATGTTTTTCCTCCAATTATGTGTCTCTAATTTTCACCAATGTTATTCTAATCAAGGTCATAATTTGGGGGTGACTTTTTCATTTCCCTTTCCCTCTTATTAAGACTAAATTTTATTAACCCATTTTCCGATGTTGGTTCTCCACGAAGGTATTTTTATATTTTTAACATTTTGTTTTCGATGAAAAATTTCAAATTGAAAGGATTAAATGTATTGAAGAATGGGAGAATATTACACCCCATGCTTCCATGGTATGCATCTCTATGAATAATACAATAGTGTGTGTTGTATGCAACTTCATGTTCAAACACACCACAACCAATCAAACTGGCCGTTATGAATAGTAATACACACTTTTTGAAATTTTATAAATTTTTTCATTCAAAATGAAATTCATTTTTGGATTCATAATATCAAAATTAGCTTTGGGTGTATTTTTGGTATATTTCTGAAAACATTCAATTTTTGATTAATATTGAAAAACATTGAGTTATATTTTAAAACCAAATTTTTATTTAAATGATTATTTATTTTATTTAAATTTATCTTAAGTCAAAATAGATACGTAATACCTATACAAGTTCAATTTAGTTCATTGGAGTAAGTTTATAATAAGTTTAGATATATAAAATTTTATTGAACTTTTTACCATCTTTTACCCACCTCCTAGGAGCATTTGAAAATTTAAATAAAACTTAATTTTAACACTTCTAGGAATTTAATTTAAAAATCCTAGAGACACAGTTGATATCAGTAAGTAAAATGCAGTTAAATAAGATAAAAATAATTTTTGGTGAATAGTAACTTCTGACTTTTGTTTACCACGGTTAAAAATAAATAGGGTAATTAAAGGTAAAAATAATATTATTATTACCCTAACACGGGTACTAATTCTATTGGATAAGTTTATTTCGACAAAAAACAACCTCATGAATAAAATACGATCATTTAGGTCCACTTGGATTAGATTAGGACAATTATTGTTATTTAATTCAAAGAAGTGTTAAAAGTGATTAATTCAAAGATTGATAACCAAACCATTTTTAATATAGAGTTACATATAAGATAAATTAGACTATAAATATTCATTTGAAACATAAAAAAAATATTTCATACATAAAATCATTTTATTTTTAATTTTTAGACATTAAATAATTTAATTTATTTATGACACAATGATGATGCATTAATTACATTATTAATGAAATATTAACATAATTGATATTATAAATACCCAAATAAATGTAATTTGAGACTTTTTATGAATTAAAATAATTTTATAGGTTAATATGACATGTTAGGGTTGATTAAATGAATTTATTTTGAAGTTTTAATTATGTTATAAATTAAAAAAAACAATTTACCAAATAGATTCAAAATTGACAAAAAAGGGTTTTAAAACAAATATAATATTATTAATTTTTATTCTACTCCTAATAATATAAGTTTCATCCAATGTGAATAAATACTATTATATATGTCATTAAAGAACCACTTTGGGTTCTCTTGGATGTTTATATTAAGTTTATTAACCATATAATATAAAAATATAAAGAGACATGGTAAATGTCAAACTATTTAACTAAGAGTTAAATATAAAAGATAAGATTAATATAGTGACCCAAACTATATAAAACCTATTGGTTGAATGGTTTTAGACAAAGACCCACCTTATCCTTTAAATAATTTATTTTTGAGACATTATAAATCGAAAATGATTTTTTTATAAAATAATATTTATAGCTTTTCCTAAGGTTCCCCTCACCCCTCTTATAAAAAGGTACTTCTCATTATCTCTAATTCTCACCATCAAAGCAATTTATCTCAGAAAAACCATGACCAGATACCATATGAACTGTCCTACCTTCATCATAGAGGCCTTCATTTAGTTATAAAGCCATCCTAAGGAGCCCTTTTTCTCAAATCAAAAGGAAGAACCCGATGAAGAGGTAAATATCTGAACAACTCTTTCATGTTTTTTTCTTCTTCCACTTCTTTGTTCCTTGTTGTTTCTATTATAAAATAATTAATCCAGAACATTATATATAATGTGATGTTATTATAAATATAGTACAACCATATTCATTATTATATCCATTCATTGAATGACATGTCACCATATGTGCGTACGTACGACTTACCGTCTCCATGTCATGGTGTAGTTGTTACTCAATACATTATTATTTGGATGGGTAAAATAATGATGTATAAATTATGTAAATAATAAATATAACATGATAATTATTATGTATATATGATATACTATCCAATTATTTACGATTTCAATATCAGAAGAATGATATTTTCGCTCGTGCGTACCTACGGTTTACCGTCTCCACAGACACGATGAGATTCATTCCCCATCTTATCCATTCAATAATAATTTTAATAAGATGATTAAAAATAATTTTTAAAGACTTAATATCATTCTGAATATGAATAATATACATCTTATCCTTTACAAACATTACTTACGTAACAAATCATATAAAGGAAAATGAATCAGTTAACACCCGAAATAACGATAATAATAAAATATTATTAACAAATAAATATTAAAAGATCATATATGATATCATATTAATGTATATTATTCTTTTATAATTTAATAACAATTATTTCACCATTATAGAATAGGTTAACCTACCCTCGACCAAGGAAAAGAACAAGGTAAGGGTTAATTTTACAACCTCTTCATTATTCAAGGTTGTTTATATGTAATTATCTATTGTGACCTCTTTATCATCCACATCCATGTTTTCCTAAAAATGTATTCCAAAATATGTTTTCTACTTACTATAAAATGGGTTAAATTCATTTATACCATTATTTTACCTTATAAAATTTCAAAGGATTCTTTCTTTCATTTTCCAAACAAGATACTTTCTGACCTTTTCGACAAAATTAAGGTAATAATGTTTTTTAACTTATACGGTGGGTGCGGCTATATTCCACCGTTATAACATCATCGAAGCTTCCCTTACAAGCTTATGAGAATATTTTCAAAATAAATCTTTTCTTTTATAATTATGTTACTTTTAATGATTTCAAAAAAAGAATCATATATTTCTCTCAAACAATTTTGATTTCATCTATGTCAACATCCATTAATAAATTTTTATCTTGTTTGAAGCTGATTTATTATGATACAAATCATATATTTTATATTGAAGTTTTTGTTATATGTTTGAATGTGGATGTGTTATTTTTATACCATTTATGGTTCATGGATAATGTATTGATATTTATTATGCTAGTTTCAATACGAATGTTTATGTTATGTTTAAAACTTTTCATATGAGTAATGAATTGGACTTAGTATGTGACGGGTGGAGCCCACGATAGCTCCTTGAAGTTTCGGTAGGTCTAATGAGACAAACTAGTGTCTTGGAACAAGGACTTGGCAAACTCTTATTTGTAGTCTTGGCACAAGGCCTTGACTTTGTGGTTATGAAGTCTGGCATTACGCATTCCATTATTATGAAAGTGGTTATTGATATTTTATGTGATTATTCAACTAGTATAATATCCATGTGAGTAAGTAAATGGAATTATTTTGATTTACATTTTCCATATTATGATAATGTTTATGTTTAAAAAGCTTTTGTTTTAGTTTTATACATTGAATTAAATGTTTATGATTATTTATGAAAGTTTCCGATATATTTTTATCCTTACTGAGAATCTGAGATCACCACTTTCTATGTTTTATTTTTCCCAATATGTGAATAAGTATATTATGACTGATATACAAGGATATTACATGGGATCTCAATGTTGTGTATGGAAACAAGTTTGTTATAGTTTTCCATTTTATGATGTAATGTAAACCTTATGAATCTATATAGTACTTCCAAGGCTACTAAACTAATTGGTCTTTTGAGACTTGATCTTTTGTGATCATGCCAATGAAACATAATAATGCACTGACTCTGGTCTTCTGGGTTCATGGAGTTACATCTAAAACCATCCTCATATGATCATCATTGTCCTCCTCTGATCATGAGTAGATTAGGATGTCATCAATAAACACAATGATGAACCAGTCTAGGAACCCTTAGAAAATATAGTTCAGGATCCCCATGAACACAACAGGTGCATTTCAAACATCAAACGACATGACCATGAACTCGACGTTCCCATACCGACATCTAAAAGAAGTATTAGGGATATCACCCTCTTTCACCCTCATCTAGTGATATCCTGAACGTTGGTTGATCTTAGAGAACAAACATGCTCCAATGAAATGGTCAAAAAGTTCATCTATCCGCAGGAGGGGGTAACGGTTCTTGACCATCACCTGATTCATCCTTCGGTAGCCTATACATAGCTTGAGACCACATTCTTCCTTATTTTAAAACAATTATGGATAACCCAAAAGATATACACTCAGTCGGATAAAACCCTTCTTTATTTGGTCATCACCCTAGATCTGCAACTCCTTCAACTTAGAAGGCACTATCTGATAGGGATATATCAAAATCATACAGGTACAAGGTTTGGAGTATATCCTAAACTCAACATCACGTCGAATGGGTAGAGTCTCCACCTCTCAAAGGAAGACATCCAAGAACTCACTAATGATCCCCATGACTTCCACCGTCTCTATATCTTCTGACTCCACTGACATCTCAGCTAACAAGGAAAGAAGTAGATCCACGCGCTGGTTTCCCACATAGAAACCCCACTCACTAATGAAAGTTACACACTAGCCGCCCATGTCTAAAAAAAACCATTATCTAAAAGTATTCGATAACAGAACACACATAGAATAGTCAGTCGATGCCAAAAATGACATCATTTGGATACATATGTAGCAAAAGAAGGTCCCCACTGGACTGATGTGGCCCTACAATTAGTCTATATCCCTGGAAAACATAAGACAAGATGGTCTGACCTTTGACTAGAATCATCAATACTAGAAGAACATGGAGTCTCTCTGCATCTAGACCTAGAGCATGTGCTGGAATGTTTTCATCAATTGAGTGTGATGCTCTTGAATCAAATCAGGAATATGAAAGAGTACTAAACAAGCTAATTATACCTCAAATGACCTCTGGCCCTATGGGAACTACTGCCTCTATGGCATAAAATAGCCAACGATAAGATCCTCTACCTCTTGGACATCAGTCTCTTCCCTGAACACACCCCAGATGAGGTCTCAGCGGAGCTCCCTTAGGTTATCCTCCTCCGGCAATGTCTATTCTCAGAAGAGTGGGAGCTTGTTATCCCTGTTGCGGCTGCAGAAAGGGCTTGGCTGGAAACCAAAACTACTGAGGTGGGCATTGAACCTTACCACCATTATTTTATTGAACTCAGTTAGGGAAATGACTCTAGAGATTCCCACTACTGCAACATATATTGAATCTTGGTCCTAGGCCCGTAGGGAAAGGGCGAGGACCAGGAGATCGAAACTGGAACTGCTAGGACCTTCTCCCCATTGGATGAAACTTGGAAGGCCCTGAGGCTGGAGGCCTGCTCCTAATGGCCTTCCCCATTATCAAGATCAACTAGATTCCCTCTCAAAGCACACATCCTCGTGTGGGCATCCTCTCAGCCACTTCATCCTTCTTCTTTACCTCTATGTATGTCGGTAGAGTGAAGGGACTAACAACATAATGAATATAAGGTTGAAGTGCCTCCTCTAAATGACTCGCCTTAGACTCTCCATCTGGAAATAGGTTTCGATCAAAATGAAGAATATCATTGAACTGAATCCCCAACTCCCTCACTAACATACTCCATTGCTGGAGGGCGAGTAATTATTACATATTCTTGGCCTTAATCATAAAATAAAGGAATTCTGCTCAGAACTCCTTCTCAGTTTTAGCCCACGATACCTCAGTTTCCCTCTTTTCCTTGAGGTATAGTGTTCACAACTAGAGTGTCGCCCCTGGATTTAGCTCACATCTAGAGGAACCCAATACTTAGCAGGATCCCAGATCAGTCTAAATATTATCACCAACTCAGCAATCCAAAAATCTTTCTCTAAGTCTGAGATGCTTCCCTCGTACATCTCGAGGGTTTGTCACTAAAAGGCACGAAGCATCTTCCTAACATTTGTCATCCTCCTCCTTTTGATCAGTCCTCTGCCGAGCAGCTAGATCAAACTCTTGGGCCTCGATTTCCTGTACTACTTGTGGTCATCGTCCGGGTCCCATAGCTGTAAGGTAAACAAGGACATTCCTTTTCCCGAGTAGTGTAGAAGGTATCTTTTAAATTTCTTCTTAAACATTTTATTTATTTTAAATTCCCAAAAAACTCAAGAGACACAATAACCCATGTCATTATATAGCTTGTACCATTCCTAGGGCCTCTACCCTATAATCAGTGTAGCCTCACATGGTTATTCGGTTAGTCCAGAGTCCTTGCATCGGGTCCCTGGGGTCTTAAAATCCCATTTCCTAGATATTATTCTTTGGCATATTTCACGCACCACGATTTTCTGACATTGTTTCCCTATTATCCCAAGAAATCCTCCCTATTCCTAACTCTTAACACCATCCTATCTCTCACCCATCAGCCTTTGATAGCATTCTTTCATGACCCGCCTTCACCAAGATGAGGGAAGGGAAAAAAAATTGCCAGACCCTTCCTTCTTCATGTTTATGGAGAGATAATTACCCCGGAGTCCCACCTTCAATAGGCCATAGAGTGGAGACTAGAACCAGGGGTATGGAATCACAAGTAATAGAGAAGGCATTACCTTTTTTATAGATACAGTTCAAGGGATAAGGTGGTAAATCTCAAACAAATCCAAATACAGAAAGTAAAGGTAAATACAAAACCCCCTTTTCAACATTCATGTTCCAAATAAAGTGATAAAAAGTACACTAAAACTCTGTGGAAGGTACCAAAAAGGAAAAGAAAATAGCAATAGAAACATTACCAATGTCTGGGATGGTAAGGTCCAGCACCGTCCTCAAAGCTTTCCTAGAAACATGAATGTTGTTTTATATATGTAGTGTGAGTATGCAAGTATACTCATTAGAGAAAATCAAAAGATCTCGTGCACAAGTCGGGAGGAATTCTAATTCCCCTTGAGAAATAGAAGTAACTAAATCACCTACCAAGGAAACTATCCACCCAGCCTCACCAAGGCACACTCCCCAAATAACACAAGTCAGGTAAAGTAATCATAATAGCATGTCGATATTCGGGTACCACCACACCTCTTTAGCATTGGTTATTGAAGACATCCTACGCATCGGACCCCCCCACCATTTTCACTACAGTCCCACAACTACCCCAACAACCACCTTTTGGGCCACCATAACCACACATCCTTCACGCAGACACCAGGGCCATAAGAACCATACCTAACCAAGCTCACAGACACTAGGGCCAGAACAACCACCGGTATGCCTGTAGACACCTGGGCCACCACATCCATACATAACCACGCCCATAGACACCTATTACAAAATAACCACCACCACGCCTGAAGGCACCAGGGCATCATCCCAAAGTCACATGGGAAACAAACCTTCCCGCACACACCTGGGCTAACCACCACAATGTACCATGTCCACAGAATCATGGGATATAATGGACCTTAGGGAATTATATCATTCCCAAAGGGTCTTGGGCTACCCATTGGATAGAGTATAAAGGATCTAATAACCATCCACTCACAATAATGTTGGAAAAAACACCCTCCCCCGTGAAGTGGTGGTGTTCTATATGATGTTCTCAACTTGAGTGGGGTGAGAATGAAAAACAAAAGAACTAAATTTATACGTATAGGTAAACAAGAACTCATCATAGCCCAGGGGTCCTGAAACCTTCCCATACTCAAACACCCTCATTACTATTCACACTTGCAAAAAATTACTATAGCCAGAACCAGAGCACCACCTATTTTGGGAGAAAAATTCCCCATTGAACCGATTATTTTTATCATGTTCAGGTGATTTTGTAAAAAAAAATCGCCACTACCAGGAACCTAACTGGAACATCAACAAGTCAAACCAAATCTAGACTGAAGAAGAAAACAACCAAACAACAATTTAAGCATTCACACCTTGTCCTCTTGTAAATTCATAATGACAAAAGGGATCTGTGAGATCCCTCAATGTACTGGAACCAAAACAATACCCAACATATGGCCCCACACGACCTTTCATCTAGAAAACAACAACTGGACAATAGGGGATCCCATCCCCATCCATGTTACACCATAAGCATTAAGTAGTAGAACCATGCTAATTAGAAAAACTAAGAAAGTGGGTTTCCAGATTTAACCACACCATTCATCAAGTTACTTCCTTTCATTTGGTTAACCATGGTGATCACACATGGATTATTAATAATTGGGAATCTATTTAATCAACCGAGTTTAAATGATTAACTAGTTTCCATGTTTCTACCATTTAATCACAATATTATTCAGAAAATAAGAGGGGCATTAGTGTGCAAGAAAGGGCCACTAACAACCATGATTTTTAGGGGGCATAGGCCAATATAGATCACAACATATAAATGAATATAAAATAGTACAGCAACATCATCATCAAAACCCACCCCTTAATTATTTAAAAACCATTTTTTAAGTTTCTGTTTCATCCATTCCCTTAGGAAAAATTATCATACCCACCCCTCACGATACATAATAAAGAGATATGAAGAAAAAATCCAATTTGGATGATGAAGAATCAATGTTTCCTCCTCAATCCAAGAACTGTGGTCACATGAGTAGTAGGAAAACACCATTATGGCTGAGGAGGAAGGGTTCTGGCACGGGTGAAAGATTCGTCTCTGGAAGTGGGACTCCAAATGAAGGAAGGGAATGTTACCAAAGAATGAGAAGATATGGGTTCTAAATGGACTGATTTTGGAGTTATGGGATATGAAACCTCAAACCACTTAAAAGGCGCATCGTGGTTTCACCATGTGATTGCGTGGTTACAAATGATGGAATTAATTGTTATTTAATAATTTTACTCAAAGATTATAAAGATACACCGTCCTACTAAATAGATATAATTTATATGGAAAACACACTATAGGGGCTAATATGTAAATGCAGTGAAGGTGTGACATGGGTCGCTCCATCGTTAGATGATTTAAGACACTATTTATGGGATTTAACTGTCTTAAACAATTATAAAATAGGTAATAAAACATAAAATAGAAGTTATTGGAAAGATTGGGGAAGAAACCAAGACAATTCCCAGTGGAACCGTTTGGGTGTGGCACTGATCAGTGGAACCGATCACTGACACACCCATCGATGTCACTATTTGTGGACAACCTACCACCGACATCGATGCCCTCTTGACTCACCAATGGGGTCTAGGATAGCCCAGACAACAAAATTTTATTAGGTAATAGACTAGGAGGGTTCAACCAATTATAATATCAATGAAAGGAAATTGAGACAAAATCCCTTACCCACACATCCCATTCAATTTAACATGCATTAACCTCTTTTTCATAGAAGATCCTCAATTTGATATCTTATTAAGGAACCTAGGTTTTCAATTTTTTAAAGAACACAACCAATAGAATGTTGAAAATGATTTTTTGAGGTATTTTTGTTGGGGTGTTTTAGTGAAAACGTATTGAGAGGTGTGAATAAGTTTGGTGAGAGAGTGTCCTTTTATAATTGAGGAGTAGTTCGGTTTTTGTAAATACCCAAAACTTTTTAATTATGGAAATAGACTCTCACCATAGGTGCCTAAAAAATTGTGGAATAATTTATTTTATGAAATCTAATTTTGATCCGCATATCCACTACATAAAAATAAACATTTTTGAAAAATTTTCCTAATTATCCTCCATCCATTCTTACTTTTATCATTTAATTTTTCACCACTGTAATTAGCTTATTTTACCTAGGAAATTTATCCTTTAATTTAAATAAATTTAGAATTATTAGATAATTGGGATTAATTAATCATAAATATTATAAAAAATTATCAAATAAAAACTATATAATCCTGAAAAATAAATTTTAACACGTGTATATAATGTGAAAATCCTCGTTTTGACCTTAATAACGGTAAATAAATTTTACCGTATTTAATAATCACTATGAAAAAATTATTTCCAGCATACTATATTATATTAATTATTAAAATTCAAAATATTGAATCCATTTTACAAAAATCAATAAAAATAAGTGTTAATATTTAATAAAAAATAAACCCCAAAATTTGGTCAGAAAACATTTTTCAAGAAATGAATTCTCCAAAAATATATGAATTTACATTAAATATATGAATAGTGATATTCATTATATGTATTTAAATTTTTTATATTTATATTTATAATATATAAATTTCATTTAAATATTTCCTTATTAGTTGTTATTTTAAATAAATAAAATGAAGGAACCTTATGGATTTTAAAAATGTTTTACAGAAACTCTGTTTTAAATCTTAAAAATAAAATTATACCAATATATGGTTTAAAATATAACAAAATGTAATTTATTATTCCAAATAAAAATATATAATAATTATGTTAATTTGAAATCAAATTAAAACTTTAATGATTTTTTAAAATTACTTAATTTAATGGAAATAAATAATAGTATTTTAAAAAATTGTTATTTGCACAATTCACTAAAAATAAATATTTTTAAAAAAATCCAAAAAATTTATCCTAAAATAATTTTGATATGATGATTTAAAAAGTTATTCAATTTATAAAATATATTTTCTAATTTTTTTTAGATTTATTATAATTCCAACACATGAAATGAAAAGTAAAAACATTTTTGGGAGAAAATATATTTTGAAGAATAAAATGGCTTTACTAAACATTTGAGTTATACTTTATTAAGAATTTATCAAATTTTTTTTTATTCATTATGAAATATATCTCTCTCTATATTTATATATTCAAAAATTTGGGTAATCTTATTTATACCCACTAATTTAATGGGTTTTTTATAACAGTTATATTAAAATAATATATTTCACGAGTCATTTAAGAAATGTGTTTCATGTCGTATACGCTATTGAACACAATTTAATTCTTTTAAAATATCAATTTCACATATACCTAAATCTCTAAAAGAGATTAATTTTTTTTAAATAAATACAATTTAATATCTTGAGGTGTTACATTTTCCCTACCTTTTGTAAATTACATCCTCACAATTTTAACTTTATCTTGAAAATCAAGGCTTTTAAATTTGAAAATTAATTTATTGAACACCCAAATTAAATTTTTTTTACCAAGGATTCCTCTTACTAGAGGGAATGGGAAATATAAATTTAATCTCTAATAACATATAACTAGGTTTCTATCTTAGATTACATTGGTGGGAAGTCAAAATATGGACATACAAGGAAAGTGTAAATTATCATAGGGAGTGATAGAGATCATTGATAACAAGAAAGTAAATTATTATGTGAAAGTTAACAACCAAAATATCATCAATATGTGAGGAGTTAAAATACAATTATTTAACTAGATATGAAGGTAATAGGATAATTTTTTTCTTTCAATATACTTTTCCTAATTTTAAGGAATTATTTTACTATTAATATAGAGAACACTAGAAAATATTTTTACTTTATAGATTTCATGTACTATTTTACCCATTTTTTGTTTTTTGATCAATTTAAAATTAACTTCATACTTCATAAAATGAATAACCATATGTATTTTTTATACTTGAAGCAATAAATTTAAATTTTAATGGATCACAAACTATAATATTAAATTCCATTCCTATTGTCATTTATTATTAAACAAAACTAAAATGGTTAGCACAAAATAAGATAACAATAAAAATGTACAAACTATTATATAGAGAAATAATAAATTTTACATCAAAATTTATATCATATGTCTGTCTTAGAATATTTCAAAAATAAATAAACCTATATCCCAATTATCCATAGTACTCTAAATATTGAGTAACGTTTCCTCTAAAAAGGTGATCTCATACCTTTTCACTTATATCCTATTAAATTTAGTTGAAATCTTCTTAAATTGTTTTTATATTAATATTAATGGTTAAATATACCCCAACCAAATAAAACATCCACCAAAATATCATTAATTACCTAAAATTCATAAATATTTGATCTTATACTATATTTTAAAAAATCAAATTAATATTCAACCATTAACCATTTTATGTAAAAATAATATCATACTAACTAGTATATCACATATGCATTTGGTACGAGAAATACCCTTTTTACCCTGTGGTTGTGTGTTCAAGCCCAATGGCCCTATTGGATGTGAATGGTTATCACCCATTATGTGGGGTTTTCTTTTTCCAAAATTATATCAATATAACTTATATAAAATTCCCAAAAATAAGATGAACATCCTCAAAAATATAAAAAATCCATAAAAGTTTTTTTGACCACTATGTATTAATATACAACTTTTTTTTCCATTCAATTTAATAATATTAATTAATAATTTTTAGTTTAAAATTAATGATCATATTAACCAAAATGTTAATTAATATTCCTAAAATTATGTCCAAAAAATATTAAATACTTATTTATAAATTAACTTATTCACTAAAATATATACTAAATTAATGAGTATTTTCCCCCTAAATGATTCCCAAAATATCCTTAATAATCATAAAATACCATCACATAAGACCTAAAAATGGGTATTTATTCCCATAAATGTATGAGAAATAATAAAACACATATAAATAAGAATCATTATGTTTATCCAAGGTCATTCTTGGTCACCATATATTACATTTATTTATAATGGTTTTTAAATAATATTTGAATTATCCAAAAAATACCCCTTAGGAGTGTCGTACAAGGTGTGTAGTAAGGAACATTGTTGTATACCAGGTGATAATCGAGTCAAATAACAATGTATCCTTTAAATATTTATTAAACATAAGTAAAACTATGATAGATCCATGACATATTTTAGTATCTATCAATGATATATTTCTAGTAAAACCACATAATTTATTCCACACCAAAATGTTAGGATGTTATTCTACACTTATCCCCAATTTCCATCATTGTATTATGTTAAATAATCTATATTTTTCTAAATCTAGTTCCCAAGGTTTCTAAAAACATCCTGTGATACCAAATATAAAAACCATGATCCCTTTATCCCAAAGTCGATGTCTACTTTACAAAATTGATATAATAAAAAATATATTACATCCCAAAGGACTTAATAGTTTAGAATTTTAGTAAACTAGATATGTTATTTAATCTAACATTACACTGGAAAACATGAAATAAAATATAGTTAGTGTAAAAAAATTAGTATCCTTGAACTCATTAAATAATTTATTCCTTATATCCTAGTGGTGGTAAACCAAATTATAGTGAGGTCAAATACTCAGTAAGAGTTACACAAAGAGGAAACTATCATGAGTTAATAAGAATAATAAATGTTAAAAGGTAAATAACTAAACACACATTCTATTTATATAATTAGACAATCATTATTACATAATGCATAGTCAATATGAAATCGTATGTAACTAAACACACATTACATTCAATCAATAACTTGAGAAAAAAATTAAACCATAAATAATATCAATGTAATAATATAATGAATAATAATAAATGAATTATTATTGAACGTAATGATTAATATGTGATTCCATGATCTCAAAAATCACGGTATATATACCATCAATATATTTCAATGTAGGGTTCTAAAACTATAGGTAAAATCCCTTTTAATTTGTCCAACTGTTTTATCTGAAGAGACCTATCGATGAATCCATGGCATATATAATTCTCGACCCCACCAGCCCCTTCATGACTAATGTATTCCTCATATATATTTAATAATCAATGTAGTTCATAAATATTATTCCTTATCATGAAATAATTATGTTGAATAAATAATACATATTTCCAAATTTCTCCATTGTTAATCAAATAACATTAAAATTAAACAACATATATTAAAATTTTGTATGCTTCCTGAAATAACAATTTTCATGATACAAAAAATATAAATATTTAATATAAATTTACATTCCAATGATAAATGATCACAATAAAGTGCTTGTGTTAAGATAAAGCTAACAATCTCAAAATTAATACAGAAATGAGAGGTAACCATCAATTCATTAGTAGTATAGGTTATTATAATAAAATCATGTCCTTGAAAATAACAACGGGAATAAAAGTGAGAAACTAAAATAATCTTTCATAAGAGAATTTTCTTTTTTAAACCTTTGAAAACATATAGAATAAGCTACATTTATTAAAATATTTATACGTTTTGGGAAGTAATCTATCTCTAAAAATGTTAAAATAATTCCTTTGGAATTTTATTCAAACACACAACTTTTGGAAAAAATAAAGTTTCCATTAAAACCATTCTTAAAATGAAAGAAAAAAATAAAATTTATGAAATGAATAATTTTGGAAAATAAAAGGATCTTTTAAAATAATTTCTTAAAATAAGGGCATGAAATAAAAGTATATTGGACTTAATAAAGAAATAAAATCATGTTTACTTTAAACATTTCATTCCTTTATTAAATTAACAAAGATGTTAAAATTTGGAAGAAAAAATGAAAATCACTAAAAATACAGTGGATAATAAAATGGTTGGAGCTTTTGAAGGATAAATGAAAATACTCCTTCAACGTGAAAAAAATTAATCCCTTAAGAAACAGATATTTAAAAATAGATTCATACATCTTTAGTAAAAATTAAATTTTAACCCCATGAGAGAATAATCATTATTTGAAACATTAAACATCATGAATAAATATTTATTCATGTTAAATAATTCAGAGTGGTAGTGTGTAATCCACTTAAATGTTAATAGGTTCATATTAACAAATATGTCTCAATTAAATATAAATTAAGATAAAATCCATTCCAATGATCATTATGTTGAGACGAGAATTAATATATTAATTAAATATTATATAAAAAATGTAAATACGTATAAAAAATTAGAAAAACAGTATAATATATTCAAAATTAGTTGAACACGTAATAATATAAGATCAAATACAATTTAAAAGTAATATAACCCAATGAAAATATATTGTGTTATGAAATATTTTACAACTTGGGAACCTTCAAGTCAAAACCCCTTATATGGAATAACTCAAATTAAAACATAAAATACCATAAAGTAAGAAGGATTCACGATATTACATATAAAATGATTAGTATATACAGCATATAAATAAATTAGATGAATAAAATTAAATGATTCCTCAATTAAATAATATTGAGACAAAATCCCTTACATCATTCTTACTTTTTATTTGAACATGTTTTATTTTCATCGTTTAAAAGAACCTCCTTTGGATATCTTATTATGGAACCTTGGGTTGGTATTTTAGGAAGACCAGAAACATTATAATTCATCAATGTATATTTTATAGTTATTTTTTGGGGGATATTGAAGCTAAATGACTTGAGAGGTATGAATAAGTGAGGGGATGGAGTGCCCTTTTACAAGTAAGAAGTGAAATTTTTTAAATAACCAAAAGTATTTGATAATGAGAAGTTAAACTCACCACATGTTCCTTAAAAATTGATAAATAATGTTTTTAGGGAGTTTAAGTTCAAGACATGTCTCAATTACAAATAAATAAACATTTTTTAAACATGTTATTTATTATCCACTATGTTTTCTTAATTTTACTGTTATATTTTTCACTATGGTAGTTTGTTTATTTAAACCATGTAATTTAATTACTAAAATTAAATTAATTTAATACCAATTATATAATATTTACCCACTAATCCTAAATATGATAACCAATTTTTTAAATAAAAATTTTTTGTGTGTATATAATTATTTTTAACAAAAGTGTATGTAACTCTCAAAAGGTCATTTTAAACATAACCATGGTAAATAAATTTTACCATCTTTACTAAGAATTATGAAAAAATTATGTTGACAATAAAATATAATATTAACTATTATGATTGTAAATATGTACTATTATATAAAAAATCTAACTCATATAATTGAAAATTTTTAATTGAAAATAAACATACTAACTATGATGAAAAACATGTTTTTCAATAAATGCATTTGTCGAGAACAAGGTGGTCTTATATTAACTAAATGATTAGTGATAATCTTTATATAGTTATAAATTCATATAGTTATATATATAATATATAAATCTCATTAAAATCATTCCTTATTAGAGGTTATTATAATTAATTAAAATGGAGGTACATTATGCATTTAAAAACAATTTTAAGAATTTTTTTAATACTATAAATTAACTTATACCACAATCTACTATAAAAATAATTCAAACAAAACTAATTAAATTATATATAATTATATAATACTTATTATACTTTTAATTAATATTCAATGAATAATTGGATTTAAAATTATTTTATTTATTGAAAATAAATAACAATATTTGAAAAATTGGTACGTTTCACTATTTACTAAAAAATCATTTTTTAGAAATAATAAAATATTTAAACTTAAGATAATATAAACATTTTTATTTAAAAAATGATATTATTCATATCAAATACATTTTTTAAAATAGATATATATTAATTTTAATTCTTAAACATAAAATAACATTTTTTAGAAAACATATTTTTTAAATAAAATGAATTTACTAAAAATATGATTGATTATTTACTAAGAATTTTACATTAATTTTGTTTGATTAATACATATATATATATAATAATGATTTTTTAATTATGTTCTTATTATCTAACTCAATGGTTGGGTTATAACGGTCATATTTAAATACTATATTTTGGGGTAATTTAGTCTCAGTGTTGAGTGTCATAGACGATATCGAACACACTGTTATTCTTTTAAAATTTCACGTTTGTGTATATATTTTGATATAAAATGGATTAAATATATTTAAAATAAATATAACATAATCTCTAGGGGTGTTAAAATATGAATTCTGGTAGATCAATTTTTAATGAATGGTTACTTCATCCTAGTTCAAGAAAATATCTCACCCAATCAACTTTCGAAGATATATAAGACATAAGTTGTGAGGATACACAGAACACAACTATAAGATTTATCTGATTAATATATTATGTTCACCTAAATATTTATAGTGTATTATAGATGTCATTAAATACTAATATGATTTTCTGTACAACCTATCAAACATAGAAATATATCCAAATTGAAACAACCATTCAAACTCTGGAGAATATGCGTAGGTATTTCTTTATATACCTCAAAAGATGTTGGGATCAACATATTATACTAGTCATGTTCTCAATTTACAATATATTTTACTTAATCATTATTATGGATATGTATTAATCCATATATGGGAAGAAAAGTAGAACTATAGAATACTATGATGTAGTTTTAGAAAGGATGATATTGGGAGTGAAACTAATATAAAAGATAATAGATTTTTTCTAAGCCATTCAATAGCCCAACGGAGTAGTACATAGATGATAGAAGAGTTATTATGACAATCATTTATATTTCTTATAATTTTAGGTTGGATATAAATTATACTTTATAATTTCTCCATCTAATAGGGTTATGCATTTTATGAAGAAGAGAGATATACATCCTAGGTATATTGGCCTCTTTAAAACTCTTGACCATGTTAGATATATAGATTATCAACATTACCTTCTTCAAAATCTATCCTAAGTATATTGTTTATTCAAATTCTCTCTCATTATAAATTAGGTATTTAAATCTAAAAGGAATAATCGAATTTATTGGGCTATAATACCCATAATGACAAGATTTATCTAAGGACTCATGTATGTCACCCCATACTCTAGAGACCATAAACTATAAAAAAATACATAAATAATACATGGGGAGTCTACTCACAAAAATAAAAGTAATTAAACATTGGAAGTAACAAAAAAATCTAAAAAAACTAATAGAAGATAGATATTAAAATAAATAAACACAATTCTATATCAAATGTCTCAAGAAATAAAAATTGTTATGAATAATCAAGGTCATTATATAGACAATAATCAATCACACAATGGGTGAATCTCATAAAAAATAAATAAAAGACCAAAATTACACAAAAAGAACTATTTTGATCCCAAATATATGACAATCCTAGATTCAAATACCTATAGGGATACCCTAGTTAGATCCACTTAAAATCATAGGCATTGACCTAAATGTGAACAAAACATCAACATACACACCGATGATCATGTGTGGGGTGTGATTATATAACTCTGTAGGGTCTCAAACAACACCCATAATATATGAATTCATATTCATGTCTAGGAAAAAAATGAAATATAATAGATAACTATATATTTTTTTAGGTCACCATGTATTAACCATACCACCACAACACCTGATGAGGTACACACACCTGTCTGACCAACATGTGCAAACATTGCAGCCACAATGCCCAAAAATACCCAGTTTGATGTTTTGATAAAATACCATTATTTAGTTACACATATAATATCCTATTACTAAATAATTGTTGTATTGATTTTCCATAGTCAAAATTATTTCTTACTTATAGTAGGGTCCCATACCAAGCACCCCAACTAACCCCTCTCACTGGGATTTTTTCATGTATACTACTCTACTTTTAAATTCTCACTCAATTTAAGTTTCATAAATAAAATCTAAATCATGAAAACCACCTCACTCATGGTGGTCCCCCCATTTAATCTACTACCAACTCATATCTTGCACCCTGTCGCACTTATGGTTGTCCAACCACTTCCATATCACTCATGGTAGGTCCTGACTATCCTATCTCACTCATCAAGATTCTAAAATATCTCAAACCACCCCATATCTCATGGTCATCTTAGAATTCATAAAAAATGATTTCTCCATCTCACTCATCATATTGTAGAAAATTATATATCATTCATTGTGGTCCAAGGTATCAGGGAATGTCTCCCATAATAGAATTCATCACCTAACATGAGAACACATATGTAAGAACAAATAAGGAACATAACCTATAACATATCTCCCCATATGATCCCAAGGTTCTATATTCTTGAGACCTAACCAATCACCTTCCAACATCGCTTTTTATTGTTCATAAAGTGATGAACCCATCTTCTTCCAATATTTTTCAATCAATTAGTATATGCAATGTGTCATATAGAATCTTGGATTGTATTATCAAAAGGAGGTTATCAATATATATCCATGGTAGGGTGGATGTTGAGAAACATGGTTTTATAAATTAAAAACCCACCCATGTGGATTGTTTCATGGCTCGATAATGGTTTTAGACCACAAGATGAAGGTTTATGGTTCAAATATGGTCATAAAAATTTACAAGGATAAGGAATATAACAGATTAGAGTAGAGTTTTATTCTTAGAGTAATGGAAGTAATGGGATTTACCAATTGGTTACGTGATTTAGTTTTTAAATATTATATGTCCCCTTGGTTCTCAGTGTCATTTATGAAAAAATAAGTGGTTATTTAAATAATTGTGAGACCTTAGGTATGGGGACCCCCTATCTCCTAGAATTTTCATAATGACCCAAGACCCAATTAGTAGGCCTCTTGATATTAATATATCCAATGAAAATATTAAACTGTTTAAGTGTAGGAATCATTTTAGGGGAGTCTCACAGTTGATTTTCATAGATGTTATGATATTATTCCTAAAAAAAGAAAGTATATCTATCATAGGTATTAATGGAGTGTTGGATAAGTATATCCAGGGGTGGTGAGAAAATAAATTGTGATAAAGGTAGTCTCTATTTGCAACTGTCATTCTCATATACACATATTAGATAAATTAAAGAGGTTTTGAAATTTCCTAGAAGATAGTTACCTATTTAGTTATTAGGTTCTTTAATTGCTCCCAAAATATTACACATTTTTCATTGTGAGGAGGTTTTTAGTAAAATCATTAGCTGGATCAACAATTGGAAAAACATTTTACTCTCATTTGGTGGAAGGATTACTCTTATAAACCACATTCTAACTGCTATCCATACGCCTGTTTTGATAGTTATTAGTATTTCAAAAGGGGTGATAGAAAATACTGAGAAGATACATATAACATATATATGGGACTCACATGCTGAGGGATGATAGTAGTGGTATTCTTGGAAATATATATCCAAACCAGTGCATGATAGGTATATTAATTTATGTAGTGTGTAGGTTTCTATGAAATTCCATAAGGCTTATCTGGTCACGGAGGTTATAGAGGGTTTCCCACTATGGATTAACTTTATTACAGGAAAATATGGACTGATTATTTAATACATAAGGGGTAATGTATCTTAGTTGTGGTGGTCGCTTCATGAATGAATTCTTATCCTCACCTAGTATTCATAGTGGATTCTGGATAGAAGTAATATCTATTTTTGGTTTCATAATTGGGATGGTAATCCACTCACCTACTGAGGTTAATAAAAACCAAATATTTCATTCATTCAATAGAGAAACTACCATTACTTTTTTCATACCATACTCAACTATTAGTAACAAAGAAAACTTTTATATCATTGATATATCCTCAACAAAAGATCATTTTATTTTCATGGAAGCACTTATAGGGGTTTTATTTTACAAGCAGTCTAGGTATGTGATCCTGTATGATAATAGTAATGAGGATAATGTTTGTTTATTATGTTATAAATATATACCCATTAAATATAACATTCTAATCTGGCACATTTATAATAAGTGAATTCCTACAGATGAAGCAATCTGTAAGAATGGTTCTTCTATTTCCTCAATGTACTAGTGTTATCAAAATACCATAATGGAATCTATAAAGAACCTTTACTTCGACTGTGAGTGGGATTCTAGATTGTTTATTTATCTATGAAATATTGTTAGTCTCAATATTAATCTTGACTCTTGTTTTGGTTTTCATCTGAATGGTAGGAAAGGCACGAGAGTTAATGATCAATAATGAAAAGAGAGGGATGTGTTGATGGTTGTGGGTTACTTGAAAATTTTGAATTCTAGAAATTTAGTAGGTATTGAAGGAAGTAAAGGTTCTTTTCTACTAATCATTGACTGATCTAGGTTTCTAGAAGTGGAGTTAGGATAGTTTTATAAAAATATTTATATTAGCAGATCCTTGAATGTGCTATTTTATGTCTTGCTTAATCATCATGTAACTTAGGTACCGTAGGATGTTTGAAGAGTATGGAGAGGAATCCTTTGGAACCCCCATGAAAGATAACTAAGAATTAATGTTTATGGTTTGTATAGTCTTAGTTTAATGTGTGGTGATGGAGTTGTTCAAGATCACACTTGTTCAATTCTCATTACTTACAAAATCTTTTATTGTCAGGGGAAGTCTATCGTCGGAAAGGACAGTGATATTCTTAATGTTTTGGAGGTATGACTTGAACACAATATATCACTATCCATCATTGAAAACAACTATGAAATTATTCCAAAAAATATCTTTGGTAATGAATCCACTCCCTGGTCCATTTCATATTTTATCTAGATGATGAAGAATCATTTTCCTAATGGTATTTTTTTATCCACACGTGGAGGGAGGGAAATAAAGTGGCTTATTTTTTAGCCTATAGAGGTAACCAAGAAAAAAACCATATTGCTTTCTCTATCTTGGTAAACCTTCCCCAATAAAGCATGGATAATTTTTGGTTGAATACCCTTGTATTGCATTGTTTAATTCTCTCCTAATCCCTTGAATCTATTTCTTTCCTTACATGAGCATGTTTGTTGTGACTAGTTTAGTGTGTATAAAAAAAATATTAGTCGTGTGTTGAGCCTTATCCATTTCCTTATATCCACATTAATTTACTAGGCCACCTGTCTCCCACTATTCATCACTCATAATAAATAAATAAATTATAATTAATAATTAAAATTAATCTAAATATGAATAATAACCTAAAACCCCTTTGGGTATCATTATATCACTCAAATCTCAAGTAACTAGGTGTTTTCTACTCTTAAAACTCACCAGAACCAAAGAAATAAGAAATGCCCACCCATTACATTTTATTCAACAATAATTTCAATCTAATTTAGGATAAAAACCTAAAAATCACTAAGTGAAATACCTTCAATAAAACAGTGTGAAAACCTCATATCAGGTCCTGATATAGAGACCACAAATAAAAAACCCATCAATTTCACCGAATTCCACCATAATCAAGTGGAATCAGAATCAAAACCTCATCCCAAATAGATATAAAATCAATGTGATCTAATTGAAATAAATAATAGAGTAAGAAAAATATAACATTTCCCTTATCCATCATACATATACACGAAAAATATCCCCCACTATAGGGGATCAAAGTTGAATGATAAGGGTAAAGGATTTAGAAACAATGGCTCTCCCATATCTCCCATACTATATGAAATATAAGGGGGAACTACCATTGAATATTTAGTAACACCATGAGTATCTCACCACTATTGAATCTACATAGAAACAAACAATTTCATCCATAAGTCATACAATTATCAATGTACTTGTTCACGACCCATTCCACCGACACTCAAACCAAACATGCACAACACATATGCAACACGCACATACCCTTACACACTAATAATTTTCCCTAAAAATCCACATTGATGTTTAATCTCCTCCACAGGAAGAGCGATCCCCTGATAACCCTCAATATCATTCACAAAAAATATTCTATATGATATCAACCAAACCGAACAACAATACACTCCCATACACATATTAAAAAATCCGACTCATGCTCCCATGTGTCACGTATCTCCATACAAAGGATAACATGCCTAACCCATTGACTATTCCCCACTCCCATGTCAAGATAACTCAATAGACCAAGTCATCTCACTCATTAAAAGGCTTATTGTATGATAAAACACCAAATAAAAATCATTCCAAAACTCTGAGAATTTATCCACAATCCCACAACGATACAAAAATAATAACTATAAAAAATGATAAAAATCCTATCAATCCATCCCTCTAACCAATCCTTGATGTTGGAAGTACTCTAAGTGTTTCACATCCCAAGGAACGAGGTATTTATCATGCCTTAACTCAATGACATGGTTAAATTATGTACAATTTCAATAAGAATCTATGCAGAAATAAGAACATATAGGTTGGTTTTGACACTTTAAGTAATTGAACCCCCATCCTCGAGAAAAATTGTTCTCATCCACTGATCATTCCCATGGAATCCAATTCCTATGAAAACCCAATAAGTGTATCAATATATAAATTTCCCAAATAAACCATATAATCGCAATTAGTGAATGTTTCCCCATAATATCTACATGAACTTCCATTATAAAAACAGTCATGGGTGAAATCAAAATTCATCTGAGTATATTTATACAAACTAGTTTTATGAAAAAAACCTATAAAATTTATTGTTTAAAATTTAAAATTTTAAACCACTTATTAGTAAAATAATAACATATAAGAACATGTATTTAATGATAATCCTATCATTTAAATATGACTCATGAACATAGGTATCTTTTTAATATTATAGGATCGAAAAATAAATAACAACCTCTAGTAAAATCATCATATTTAATTAATTTCTCAATTATGATAATAAAAGAAAATAAGATCTATCTTGTACCCCTAGAAAAAATGACTTAACAAAAGAAAGGTGTTCCAAATGAACTAATATGAGGTCCATAAAAAACCATGACACATTCCAAGATCTTCTATATAATATCTTACAAAATAAAAAAAATGAAAAAATGATTTGATTCAACTTTGTAAGACCCCAACCCAAAACACCCATCCAATCATGAGTTCTATGTGTCCTAAATCACAACTCCCCACATTCTAAAAGAACCCAACTAGCAGCGAGGGACTTAATATTATATGGAGAAACTATAATCTCAAATTATAGTTATAAAATAATGAGAGTAACCAAAATTATATATAGTAGATAAATATAAGGGACATAATGAAATAAATGAACACAATGTAATATCAAATGTATCCTGGAAAGGCATACAGTCACACAGACTCTTTATCATTACTTAAAAAACATTTGGTCACCAAGAACGTAGATCTTATATTAAAATAGAAAAGTGACCAAAAATGCACAATAGGCCCTACCACCATCCTCTGGACATAATATACCCCACTCTATATACCCACAAAGATATCCTAGCGCGATCTACAGTATGTCTCAAGCTTTGGCCATGCCAAAAATATATGGTCAACATGTGCATCAGAGTTCCTTTTTATGGTATAAGCATATAACTCATGAAGGTCTCACGTAAAACCCTTAATACAAAAAATCATATTACTATATATGCAAGAGGAAAAATTATACATAAAAAAACATTATCATTGGTCCTTTGTGGGATAACAAGTCCACCACCTCACCTGATGAGGTATACATTCCAATCAAGATAAATGTGCTAAATAGGCCACCATGGTGGAAAACCATAAATTATTTTGAAATATTTTAGATTTACATTATCTTATTTCACATGTACTAGACCATTATAAAAACGTAGGGTAGAGATGCATCTTTTTCTCGACCATTACTCCCTCAAAGTATGGTCCCTTACTAAGAACCTTGACTAATCCCTATAATGTGGATGTTCTCATGTCCCCCACTTGACCACTTCCATATAATTCAAGTTAGGGTCCATCCATTTCATCTAAAATAACATTACAACTATGAAATCATCTTACTAATAGAGGTATCATCATCTGATCAAGCATCATGTCACATTATAGGCCCCATCTCACTCATGGTGGTCCATATAAGAAACCATTATTTTTATATATAATATTATATAATTTAGATTTTTATTCAATACATAACATTATCACCCATTCCATAACTATAACAGGTTATTGTATTTGATGACTAGATGCATAAATATATTATATATGTAATTATTCAACCTTTCATATAATTTCCTTCTCACAATGTACACTTATTTCCAAACCATAATTAAAATGATTATTTATACATGGGGAAACCAAATATATGAAAGGGTGAGATTAGATACTCATTAAGGGTAAATATGGGATATATCAATCTATGATTATATAAAAAAATATTATTAATATAAAAGTATCAGATCATGAAAACAAATTAAAATGTTTATACCCAAACTACTAGAGATCATAAACACGATTCATGAAATAAAATATTATCATTTCAAAAGAAACAAATAGTATGTGTGAGGAATCATGATACATCTTTCACAAACTATATTTTAAGATCATAATCATGAAAACATCCCATTAGAGTTTGACATTATCATAGGTATAGAAATGATTTCAAATTTTAAGGATAACTAATGAGACTAACAAATCATCATGGATCAGGAATTAGAACCTATTTCCCATATTATAATGGATCAATAATAATAACATGTTTCTTATAGTGGATAAATAATAACAAATTTGATCCCATAGTAGATCAATCATATCAACTGTATCTAAAAATTATCACATGAGATATAAAAATATTCATAATTAATTATAGGTCTTTATAATTCCACTCCATCCGATCACATAATGAAAAAAAAGATAAATTTGTGCCAAAAACCCAAAAAACATTCATCATATATTATAAAATAATTCATGAAAATAACATGGGTTTCATAAACTCTTTATCATTTTATCATAGAATAATCCCTGAAAAATAAAACGGTTTCATAATCATATCATTATTATAATAATAAACCATATAGATAAATAATAAGTATAGAATCATTGAATAATATCCCCATTAAATAATAATTAACATCAAATGTGTTATCATAGATGAAATTAATTTATATGATCGTTGTAGTATTTCATTGAGGAAAAAGCACTTTTAATTTTGAAATAACTTCTTTAAAATATAAAAATTTCACAACAATAATGAAAAAATCTATTAACATGTCCTTGTAAAATTTTAAATAAATCATAAAATCTTTGATAATTCATCACAATGGGAAATCTTGTTTATGTTGTGTACGTTCAAAGAAAATTACGTCCAAATATTTGGTAAAACGTTAAAAGTTCCATGTTCGGTCAAATACATGATGATTGCATTTATTTTTTTAGAAAGTAAAACATGGTAAATCATGAATATTAAAAATAATTTTAGAATAATAAAAATAGATAATGAAAACACTTGAAGGATAATATGTACATGGATGAAAAATATTCTCTACCGAATTGAGAAAAGTAGTTGGTTTTCAATAAAAGCATTATTTGGGTCACCTAAGTACTTAATTTGAGAAAAATGAAAGGGAAAATTTTATTCACTATAAATGAAAATAAGATAATAAAAAATATATGGATTTATCAAATAATTATCATATAATTTCCTCAAGGTAAATTAAAGCATAAATAATCCTCATTAAAATGGGATTGAAACATAAATCTCTTACGTAAAGTATCATCTTTCATCATACACATTAAAACCCACCATATAATATATATTTATTTATGATAAATATATTCATGAACCTAACACATATATATCATACAATATAGGATTTAATTATAATATAATATCACTTTTTTATCATCAATTTTCCATTAAAATCATTAATTCATGTGATAATTACTTCATTTCTCTTGCATGATTTGATTCTGTAGTCAGGGTTCTTGTACTTGGATCCTAGTTCCATAGTCATCAAAATTTTACTAATAATATAAATATAATATATATTGAATTTAAATACATATAGTCATCCATAAAAGGTAGAGATATAAAAACGAATTATATTGTTCATGGAGATGGTAGGCCATACATACACATTTACAATGATTTAATTTTTCGGCTGACATAAAAAAATAATGTTAATTAATAATTAAAATTTATAGAATAATTATTATATTATATATAGAATATATAAATATATATATTCATTAAATATTTCTTTATTAATATACATGAAAATAAAAAAAACAAATTGCTTTATGGAGGTGGTAGTCAACACATACACACGAGCGACATTTTCATTTTCCAATGAATGGGAAGGTATAAAACTATATATATGTTATAATAATTATGGAATTATTATTCTTTAAAAAATATCATATATAAACATTAAACCCTTCATAATACCCACCCTTGAAATATGGTGATGAAAAAAGAATTGTACCTCTATATGGATTTGGTAGTCCACACAGAGCATGAACAATACATTCAAATCAAATTTTATAGAAATGAGGGAGGATAATGGTGGGTTTATTAAAAAATTTTGTATATTTTGGATACTGTAGTTTTTATTTTATGAAAACTAAAACTTATTTTGTTATGTTTAATAATCGACAAAATAAAATTGGTCGGCTTGTATGATTACCTTTTCTTTAGAAGACCTCATTCATATTATTTCTTAATGACCTTTTTAATGGTCTTGTAAAAATACTAGAACATATATATTTTATCTAGTTTATTTTTGAATACAGTTTTATTGAGTTTGGTCAAGATATATGTCTCAATGTGGTGAAAATAAAAGATAGAAAACATGTACTTTTATAATGGAAGGAAAGGAAACACTATAAATTACAAAAACGATTAAAATATAATTAAATATTTCATAATATAATTGCTTCAATTTGGATATGAATTAGATGAAGAAGCATATAAGGTCAAAATATTATCATAAATGTAATTGATAAATAATTTAGTGTCATTTTAAACCATATATTTTGGTTAAATATTATGATTAATCAATTTTAATATTAACCATGGAAATGAATTTATTTAATATTAAAGGGTTATAATTTTTTAATAAAGAAATATTTAGATAATAAATTAATTAGGGATTAAATTTTGGACTATTTATAGTCTTACCTGTGTTGGTTAAATATTTTTATGATTTTTAAATAATTTAATAAAATATTATATAACATAAAATATCACAAATTTCATTTATGACACCATTCATTTATTTTGATTTCAATGAAAACATGAACGAAAATGAATTCAAATATAAACATTTAAAACACTAAGGGTTTTTTATAATTAAATAAAAAAATTATAACACAATTATTCCCAAATATTTTATTACCTATAATTTTTTTTAAATAGTTTATTTTATTTTTCTATTAATTGAACTCATACCATGTTGGCATTTCATTATAATTTAAGGAAATTATTAAATCACTAAATATTAGAAATAAATTACCATGATTAAAAAATAAATTTATATTTTAAATAAAAATTTATTACTGAACTTATATTATTGTTATGATTATAATTTAAATGTATAATTATTAAAGTAAAGATATTTAATTTTTAACTTATTCTTTTCTTAAATTAATATAAATGTCATAATCCAAAAAATGGATCAATGTATCCATATATTGGATACATTGATGAAAATTAATGAAATATATTCATTAAATTAGAAAAATTAAAATGTGTTGATGAATTTGAAGCATTATCACCTTAATTTTAACCAAAATTAACCCATTTTACCATTACTATGGTAACAAAATGTACTGTGGTAACATTTCATATTACAAAAAAATAAAAGGACCCTATTTTCCAAATTTGAATTTCATTAATCAAAATATGGGATCCCCTTTTCAGGATTACATTTAGAAAGAAAGTTAAAATTAATTTTAAAATAAGTGTACAGAACACACCGCAAACATGGTTCTAGAAAAATATTTTTAAGAAAAAAAATTGGATTTATTACTATACCATTCATTCAAAAAACATTATATGAATTTTAAATTTTTTTATGGAATATAAAAGATATAAGTTTTATTACTATATTTATAAAATATTTAACAATTTAATTTATTATGATAAAAACTCCTTTCATGCATAATTTTTTTTTCCGAAATCAAATCTTTTACTTTCAAATGTTGTTTTCATTTCTACTCAATTGAGGACCAATAAATTCATTTTATAGATGTGTTAACCATATATTTTCATAAATTATTTATTATTTTTCATTCCCCCTAGTCTAACATCTAAGTGATAACTATCATACTAAATAATAATATCTTTATACTATATCTCTGTTTTTTTAAACTCAATGTTGCGTATATTGAAATAAATCAATGAAATTAAGTTTTTTTATAGATAAATATGCCAATAAATATTAGGTTGTTGCATTATAGCTCCCTTAAAATTAATTACAACCTTGAAATCCCATCATTGTGATATGAAAAATGAGGATAACTCCATTTCATCACAACCTTAGGTTCAAGGTTAATGTTTTAGGATTTCAGAATTCTCTAGAGAATTTTAATTAGGTGAGTAGTCTTGTTCTGTAAAACTATATTTCTAAAATCCATTTTTTATTATATTTTTTATTCATTGGAAAGGAGAATCTATGGTTGTAAAACCATTACTTTAGTACATTTGATGGACCATGTCTATACTTTCTTATGATAAATAAATAGAACACATCATGAACTTGAGATAGGTTTGGTGTGAGCACCAAATAATATGCTACCATCCCAAATCAATCATGAATATCAAAGGGGACAATATAGATAGGGATTAAATTTCCTTTATTTCTAAATCTCATATTCTTCTCCCATATTTATATTCATAGAAATAACATCATTCCTAATTCAAAATCTATATTTCACTCGTGAGTGGAAGAATATCTTTTCTATCAACTATGAGATACCTTAACATACTACTATGTGGATATTAATTTACCTTAAATTCCATCAGGTAGATTAAGTCTATTATCATTCATTATATAAATTCATCATAGCATATTGGAGTTTTACTATAGTTTCAATAGAGGTATTTATAAGGCTCCATCATAACAATTGAGTAATTGTTATTGTTGTATGAAAATTACATTAGTAGAGGGTGTTGATCCCCAAAAACCTTAAATTCCATATAATAAGATCTTGACATATCTTATAAGGTTTTATTGGATCTCTTAGACTGAATATCTATCTATGGATAATAAGTAGTTATGAAACTCAACTATGTATCGGATCCTGCTAAAGACTGTCCAAAACATAGAGGTAAACCTTATATCTCTATCAATGACATAAAATGTGATACTACATAAAGACTTAGAACTTATTTAATGAATATTATTGAAATATGAACATGTGATAAATCTTATCCTCAAGAAATTATGCATTGTTAAATCGTAAAAAGATCAACTCCAACCCTAATAACATTATAGACCATAGATATTTTGCGAAGTCCAATGAAAAAAATCAATGGTAATGTTTTTCGATTTCCATTCTGGTATGTGCATTTTTTATAACATACACTTATACTTATATATCTTATATTTAACTTTATTAAATACCAAGAACCGAGATACATGATCTGAAATATCTCTCATCATGAATCCCAACAAAAATACTCTTTTAATTCTTTATAAATATTAACACTTTAAGTATTAATATAAAATGATGAACTTTGAGCCTCATTTGATAAAACCATATTCAAATATTTAATGGAAGAAATACATATTTTTTTCATGAACATTATGATTATAGTTCAATCATGATTGAATTTTGGAACATTGTTGACCTTCTTCTATAGATCCAAATTTTCCTTATTCACATATTTAATCATCACATGGATAGATAGATTAACATTCATCTTAGAAAAAAGGATATGTATCATTTCCTAGAGATTTCAAGCTTTATCATCTAAAAATATATATTTTTACAGATTCCATTCAATCCTCATCATGGACAAACTAGTGTTGTTCATTCAACTCAAATCATCATCCACCATGTTCAACATCCCTACAAGTTATTGTATTGAGGAGTCATAATCATTAATCAATTCTAACGATATTATTTGTAACATATTAAACTCTATCTTTTTGAATATATAATTACAAGATTTATTATCTATATATATTTCACCCCTTTAAACATATATATATATATATATCTTCCATAAAATCAATGTAAATATTACAGATGCAATATCCAAATAATGAGTCTGTTAATAATAAAAATGTATTTTCAATTGGAACGAGCCATATGATATCACCATATCATTCTAAATAAAGACACCTACCATTAATTTATTTTGTGAAATACTATAAATAACCACCCCTTATCCACTACTAGGTAGTGTGAGTTATGGTTCATTGACTAACCTTCTTTGTAGTTCCTTTTAATTCTATTCAAATTAGTTTTTCCTCAAGCAATTGACACCCAAATGAGTCAAATTGGTTATTTTATTAGAAAATCATGAGAAATAATTTAAAAAAAATTAATATCTATATAGAAAAATAAAAATAGAAATTTTGTTTACCATGGCTGGCTGGGCCATTACATAATAACTTTTTTTATTAAAGGATTCACCAATATACCCTCACATGAGATTTTATGAAACAAGACTGAACCTTTTGGAAGCAAAAAATAACACTTGGTACATTTTTTATATAATATATCGTTCATTAGGGTCTTCATAAAAATTTTCAAATGATATTTATGTTGGGCGGAGAAGTGATGGCAAGAGTGGGGGTGAATTGCCTTTTAAAAAATAATTAACAATTTAAAATCAATGTAAAAGTGCAGCGGAAATAAAAGAGGAAAGACACACAACTTGATAACGGAGTTCGGCTTAAACCCAAGCCTACGTCTCCGCTCCAAAATCAACCGTTGAGAGATTTACTACCGCTTGCTTTTTAATGGTTTTAGCAAGAAACCCACTAGACTTTAAGGTAGTCTAGAACCTATTACAGCTTGCTTTTATTGGTTGAGCAAGAACCCACTTGCTTTTAATGGTTGAGCAAGAACCCACTAGCCTTCTTACAGGTGAAGGCTAGCTCACCTTTGATTCAAGCCTTTTAAAAGGGAAGGCTTGACTAACATCTTCACACCTTGAAGGTGGTGTGAAAACCCAAATGAAAGGGAGATGAGAGAAAGAGGGGTTTGTAGGCACAAACCCAAATTGATGCTCAAAATAAATAAATAATGAAAAACCGTAATGAGGAGAAGCCTTGGGCACCAATGGATTGATGAAGTTGATGAAGAGCGCTCCCAAGATTCTATGGTGGTGCTCCGTGGATGTGGAAATGAGTTGGGGCAATTGGGGGTTCCTTGGAGGAATGCGCCGGAGGTTCGCCAAATGATCAAAAATGTTCCCGTGGGCTTCTGTGAGTTTCGCTAGTATTCCTGGGCTTCCTAGTCCTTTATTTATAGAGGGGGAACCCTCAAATGGCCTTTGGGAGGCTTCGGAGCCGTTGGAGAGGCCTTCGGAGCCGTTGGGAGTCAAGTGGACAAGCCTGGTCAAAGCCCAACGACTAGTTTGACTGGCTCCACCGGCTGACCGGTGCTAGGCCACCGGTTGGCCGGTGTTTGCAAAATGGAGATCAATTCTGCCCAAGCTCCACCGCCTGGCCGGTGAGGAGGCCACCGGTTGGCCGGTGCTGAGACAGTAGCAAACACTATTTCACTGGCTTCCACCGGCTGGCCGGTGGTGGGACACCGGTTGGCCGGTGGTCTTGACAGAGGGATGCCTTCTGTCCAGGCCTCCATCGGCTGGCCGGTGGTCTTCCACCGGTTGGCCGGTGGACTGAAAATCAGTCCACTTTGGCTTCTTTCTTTCTTGGCCCAATTCCTTGGCAACCTATCATCCAAAAACACTTAAAACAAAATTAGATAAATAAGAGAGTGATTGTGATCACGAGAATTAAACCACGAGGGGTACGAGAGGTACAACAATCTCCCCCTATTTTCACGATCACAATCACCAAAACAAACAACGTAAAAATGAAATGAAAGGCATGCTTTAAATTGTTTACTTTTCAATTTATCCTTTAAAGCATGAGAGAAAGATTTCTCCCCCAATCAACCAAGAATTTCTCCCCCTTTGTGATTATCAAAATAGCACGGGGCATAAAACTTGATTGAGGGAAACGTAAGATAGAGAATTTAAAACCAATTGAAATTTTTGAAATTGAATTGAAAGTTTGGAATCGAAAATTTTGAATTGAAGAAATTTGAATTGAATGTTTTGAATCGAAAATTTGAGAATTGAGAATTTTGAATTGAAAGTTTTGAATCAAAAATTTTGAATTGAAAATTTTGAATTGAAATTTTTGAAATGAAAGTTTTGAAATTGAAATCAAAAAGACTTAAACGATCCCAACTCACCCTAAATAAAAACAACAAATCACCGGGGAGAGGTTTTTGAAACCGAGACAAATTTTGGTCTGGTGAGACTCGCTAAAAGGGATTTTTCAATCCATACTTGTCTAGTGGCGGGTCTTCTCCTATAAAATTCATCGTTAAAGAAAATAGTTTTTGGCCTTCCATACCGGGCATTTTTGCAATTGCACTCATAGATTAAGTGCCCGGGTTTTTTTCAATAATTACAAAATTTAAATTGAGAGCTCCCCCTTACAAAAATAGTTGGATCATGGGAAGAGAAAGCTTGCTTGGAATAGCCAAGCCCTTCGGTGGTTCCAGATATGCGTTGGGAACCAAGGAGTTTGGTCAAATTTTTTTCCCCTTGGGGTGAACTTAGCAAGAGATTCCCTTAAGTCCTTGATTGTTGATTCCATAGACTCAACATTGGGAAGGTTTTGGATTTTGAGGGACAACTCCTCCTTTTCTTTGAGATGTTGTTCCTTTTCGGAAGAAAGTTTTTTAAAATTCTTTTTTAAAGCAACAAATTTGGAAGAAAGTTCGTGAAAACCTTCCTCCAATTGATCTCTTGCATGTTGGAGATCCTCTTAGGATAAATGATTGAAAGAATTTGAAGAACAAGAGGATGAGGAGTCGGAAGAGGTTACCTCATGGAATGCCATTAGGAATTTTTTACCGTTGTCACTTGAGGAGGAGGAAGAGGAGGATGTGGAGCTATCACTCCATGTGGCCTTGAAAGCCTTTTTCTTTTCCATTTGCTTGGCCTTTTTCTTGTTGAGTGGACAATCGGGCTTGTAATGGCCTTTCTTGCCACACCCATAGCATGTTACCTCAGGCTAAGACTTTTCGTCATGTTTTTCCTTTCAAGCCTTGCGGGATTTCTTCTTTTTGTGCTTCTTCATGAATTTGTGCATCTTGCGGGCAAGGTTCTCCATTTCAGAATCACCGCTTGAAGGGGAAGAAGATGAGGAGGAGGAGCTTTCTTCTTGTTGAAATTTGAAGGCGATGTTCTTTGGAACTTTGATCGGTTTGCCTTCCTTTTCAGCTTGCCTCCTCATGGTGATCTCGTAGGTCATGAGGGATCTGATGAGCTCTTCGACCGGCATGTTCTTGATGTCTTTTTCTTCTTGGATTGTCGTTACCTTTGGAGCCCATGAGCTTGGTAAGATCCAAAGGATCTTCTTGACCATCGTTTCTGCAGAAACATCATCACCAAGGGACTTTCTCCCATTGCAAACGTCAGTAAAACGTGTAAACATTTCAGAAATAGATTCGGATGGATGCATGGAAAAAGACTCAAAATCTTGACGGTACATGTCCAATCGAGTATCCTTCACTTTGTTGGTCCCCTCATGGGTAACTTCCAAAAGATTCCAGATTTCATGTGATGAGGTGCATGTGGAAACTCGATTGAACTCATTACGATCAAGGCCGCAATGTAGAGCGTTCATGGCTTTTCCATCAAGCTCGAAATTTTTAATATCGGCTTGAGTCCATTTGGATTCATCGGGAGAGGAGAGAGAATAACCATGCATGAAAATTTTATAAATAGGATAACCTATGCTTCTAAGAAAAGTGGTCATCTGGGTTTTCCAATAGTTATAGTCGGTTCCATCAAAAAATGGAGCACGACCCAAAGAATAGCCTTCGGGGGCGAAAGTGGTTGATGCCATCACAATGGATCTTGAATTTGAAACCGGTGAAGGTATTACTCAAATTTTGCCTCTGATACCAATTGTTGGGCGGAGAAGTGATGGAAAGAGGGGGGGTGAATTGCCTTTTAAAAAATAATTAACAATTTAAAATCAAAGTAAAAGTACAGCGGAAATAAAAGAGGCAAGACACGCAACTTGATAACGGAGTTCGGCTTAAACCCAAGCCTACGTCTCCGCTCCCAAATCAACCGTTGAGAGATTTACTACCGCTTGCTTTTTAATGGTTTTAGCAAGAAACCCACTAGACTTTAAGGTAGTCTAGAACCTATTACAGCTTGCTTTTATTGGTTGAGCAAGAACCCACTTGCTTTTAATGGTTGAGCAAGAACCACTAGCCTTCTTACAGGTGAAGGATAGCTCACCTTTGATTCAAGCCTTTTAAAAGGGAAGGCTTGAATAACCTATTCACACCTTGAAGGTGGTGTGAAAACCCAAATGAAAGGGAGATGAGAGAAAGAGGGGTTTGTAGGAACAAACCCAAATTGATGCTCAAAATAAATAAATAATGAAAAACCGTAATGAGGAGAAGCCTTGGGCGCCAATGGATTGATGAAGTTGACGAAGAGCGCTCCCAAGCTTCTATGGTGGTGCTCCTTGGATGTGGAAATGAGTTGGAGCAATTGGGGGTTCCTTAGAGGAATGCGCCGGAGGTTCTCCAAATGATCAAAAATGTTCCCGTGGGCTTCCGTGAGTTTCGCTAGTATTCCGGGGCTTCCTAGTCTTTTATTTATAGAGGGGGAACCCTCAAATGGCCTTTGGGAGGCTTCGGAGCCGTTGGAGAGGCCTTCGGAGCCGTTGGGAGTCAAGTGGACAAGCCTGGTCAAAGCCCAACGGCTAGTTTGACTGGATCCACCGGCTGAGCGGTGCTAGGCCACCGGTTGGCCGGTGTTTGCAAAATGGAGATCAATTCTGCCCAAGCTCCACCGGCTGGCCGGTGAGGAGGCCACCGGTTGGCCGGTGCTGAGACAGTAGAAAACACTATTTGACTGGCTTCCACTGGCTGGCCGGTGGTGGGACACCGGTTGGCTGGTGGTCTTGACAGAGGGATGCCTTCTGTCCAGGCCTCCATCGGCTGGCCGGTGGTCTTCCACCGGTTGGCCGGTGGACTGAAAATCAGTCCACTTTGGCTTCTTGATTTCTTGGTCCAATTCCTTGGCAACCTATCATCCAAAAACACTTAAAACAAAATTAGATAAATAAGAGAGTGATTGTGATCATGAAAATTAAACCACGAGGGGTACGAGAGGTACAACAATTTATAATCCTTCCAAAAAATTCAATATATAATAATATCATCTATAAAGACAACTATGACCTAATAATGGTAATCTATATATACTCTATTCATTAAATACATTAAGTTATAAGAACCATTTTTAAGACAAAATATAATCTTTATAAATTCATATTTTTCATAAATTATATGAAATTATGTATTGGGTATATCTTCCAACATGCCCATAAATTGATGATATCTAAAATAAAGGTAATTTTTTGAAAATAATTTGGCTTTGCATAGTTGATCAAACAATTCATCTATATGGGGTTTAAAATTCTTATTTATTGATTCTGATCTTCTTGATATCCCGATAATCAATTCAAAGACAAGTTGATCCATATTTCATCTTAAATAATAATAATTAGTGTGACCTAAGGTGACAAAAATGGATAAATAAATCACTTATCTAGAACATCCTATAGTTTCTTCTTAAATTCCAATAACTCAATTAGGGATATACTTCCAGGTTTTTTTTGAAATAATCATATCACAAAGTTTTTGTTTCATTCAAAATTAATCATCATAGTTCACAGGAAGGATACAAATTATTTTTAAAAATATCAATAAACTCTTATTCAAAATGTGTATCCTCAATTTTGAGCTTCTCCCAAACCATCTAAAATATATAATATTTATGTTTAGGAATTAATAGAAACAATATAGAATTAATTTCTAGTGGATGTTTGTATTCACACATTCCCTGATAAACAATCATAAGTTCATTTGTAATATAAAATATAACTTCAAATTCTGAGAAATTAATATGATAATTATATTAATAAATATAATCTAGGCATAGAATAACATAAAATTTAATTAAAGGGAAAATTATATGATTTATACGAAGAACATTACAAAAAACATCAATTAAAAAGGAACTATATATTTAATTTATAACTAGTATACCATTAAGATATTTCATCAAAAACTAAACATGTAATCATTGAGGTGGTAATAGAATAACCTTAAAATTTTCACAATATATAAATGTGTTTGTAGTGCCAAAATCAAATAAGACAATACCTATTCTAGATTTTATGAGAATCATACACTTTATCACATAATTATCATAACCCACTTTGTTAGGCATGGTCACTTGATATTTTACTTTTCTATTTGTTTTAAGAGTTTTTTTTGAATTTTATAATCATTAAAACCCTTTGAACTTATGAAATAGTTGGTTTAATACCCATAATCATTGCATTTGATGCATTATAGAATGATTTGTGCATTAGTTGGCATCTTCCTTTACTCTATTGTATCAATTGGTCTCTTTATCACCTATAAACATTTATAGGATTGATAACTTATCTTTACACATTTAAATCACATCCCCGTTTCCTTCAATAAATTAGATTTATTTTTCATCCAACATTTATTGCCTATAGATGGAAATAATTTCTTTCCATCATGTTATTTATTCAAGTTATCATTATAATCTATCATATTTTTCTTATCATGTTTATGTGAATTTTTGAAATCTATAGTTTCCATTTCTACCTTGAATTCATATTGAAATATCTCTTCATTACTTCTATTGTCTCTTATAGCTAATACCATTTAAATACATGGTTTTATACCAACAATGAATCAATAAAATTCTCTTTTAAGGAGGAAGAATCAACCAAAATTATACCTTTAGAGACTTATAAAATTTACCTCATAATTTCGAATAGATTCATCATCCATTCCATTAATAATAAGTATTTTTTAAAAATAATGAATACTAATCCAATTTTTTATTTAGAATACATGGGATGTACTTACAAGAAAATATCATCTTATACTCGTCTAATTACATGTATTCAATTTCATCCTCTTTCCATATGTTATAAATAATTTTCCACAATCGATCTACTTCTATTTACAAATGGTACATTGATAATAATTTTTATAATTTTTTATCATAACAGAATATAAAATATTTTTAGAGTGTATGCGATCCATTTATTAACCAGTAGTGGACTAAAGAACATCTATAATAAGGTGTAAGTTTCCTCATAAATTAATAACCAATAAGTTGTTCCATACATTGATAATTTTCATAATCACCATGATTCATTGGATAAAAAGTTAAATGATAATAAAAACAATAATATATGTTATAAATCCCACAGAATTTGGTTTCTTAGGTCAAAAATCATATAATTGTCCATCACATCTGTTGTTTTTATTATTTATTTTGGTTCTAACAATTGAATAAAACCAAAAAGAAATGTTCATTTGTAAAGCTATTGTAATCAAAGTGAACTATCATATAATGATGAAATATCATTCATAGGATGTCCAAATCATGACACCATCTACTCAATATATGCAACCATTAGTTTAACCTAGTATATACTATACACATTCTAATCCCCATGGGGAATTCAATAAAGTTATATTTTAGTAATCACTATTTATTCCCTAAATCCCACTCTAATATCAACTAAATCAACCCATTATTTTAATACATAAATATTACATACATGTTTATTAATATTAAATATATAACATTACAATTCACACTATAACAATAAAGATTTAGTGTCTTTGGATAATAGGTGCATAAGCATATTATTTAATAACATTCATCCTCATCTCCCATAATATATATCACACTTTATACCCATTATTCCACACACTACATAAAACAATTCTGCATACCCTAGGGAATGAAAAAAATAATGGTGGAGTTAATATTTCTCTGTAAGTGTAAGCATGGGAGATATCAATGAGTGATAATATAAATTTAAAATATAAGAATAAGGGTGTGATATCATGACCATTAATCTCAATATTTATATGTAATATGTCATAGATCATAAATTATATTCATGGCATCAAAATGTATCTTCTAAAAAAATGGAAACATATGGGTGATGTGTTATCATAAATCAATCATGACCTATATGTTCATATCACAATCATGAAAGTATTTTATAATATTTTGGAACGACCATAGTTACATAATCCAATTCATATTCCAAGGTTAACTACTAATACCATCAAACCATAATTTATTAGTAATCAACACATTTCTGTCATATCATAACTAATCATGCATCATTACCTATTTTCGATAGTGGTTTGAGTATATCAACATGCATCTCATAGTGTATCAAGTATATAAACTAGCATCCCATAATTATATCCTGAGATATAAAACATTACCCAATGAATTTGAGGTCTGTATAATTCAAGGACCACCCACCTCATAATGAAAAAACAACACACATGTTCTATAAGATTATAAAACATTTACCATATCATCGTAATATAACCAATGGAAATAAGATGTGTTTTCTAAACATTTTATCATTTCTTTATTGCATAACCTATGGAAAAAATGGGTTCACAAATATATAAAAATCTTATTTGTAATAAATATTGAGAAATAATAAGTTTTGTATCATTGGATCATATCATTATTAAATTTAAACTATCATAAAATTGTGTTATGATGGTTGAATATTCATTTACAAGATCACTCCAATATTTTGTAAGTAAAACACACTTTTCATTTCGAAATAAATTCTATAAAATATTAAAATTTTACCAAATAGTAAGAAAAAAAGCTTTGTTATAAATAACCATGGAATGTTTTATAGTATTGTTTAGATATTTTAATGTTTATGATTATGGAATTTGTTTGTAGGATGTTTATATTAAAATAATGATTTCATTTAAATTTTTTTCTAAAAAATATAGATGCCCTTGTTCATAAAATGAAAAAGAAGACACTTAAGAAATTTTTATAGTAATTAAAACATTCGATAAAATGAATTTAAAAAATATTAGGATAATAATAATAAAATCTTGAAAATATTTTAAATAAAACATGGACATTAATGAAAAATATTCCCAAATGAATAATAAAACATATTTGGTTTTCCATAAAAACATTATTTCAGTCTGTTGAGTATTTGTGGTAAGTAAAATGATAAGGAAATATTAATTCTATAAAAATAACCAAATTAGAAGAAACATTAAAGGGATTTTTCATATAAGTATCATATAATTTTCTTTATTTAAATTTAATCATAGTCAATTCTGATTAAAATGGGCTTGATTCATAAATCCCTTACCTCAAGTCTCTTATTACATCCTCTGTGTTAAAAAAATACTACATAATAATATATATTTATTATAAATGTATTTAATAATCATAATAAAAAATATTATACCATATTTTATTTACTTATAACCTCTTATGACCCATTTAATAACAATTTTCTATTAAAATCGCTTCCCTAGGTAGAAACTGCTTTGTTTCTCCTACATGTTTCGTTTCTGTAGTCACAGTTCTCATACTATGATAATGGTTACATAATATTAAGAATATTAATCAAAATATAAATAAAATATATATTCACTATATATATATATATAAATTCATCAACAAAACTAGATAAAGGAAAATTAATTACACCATTTAAAGAGGCGGTATGCCATACACACACATAAGAATTGCTTTCATTTTTCAACATATGGAATAAAATAAAAGTAAATAATAATTAAAATTTAAATAATAATTAATAAAAAATATATATAATATTTTTATTAATTAATTCTATTCACATTAGCATCAATGTATATTAGAAACAAAAAACAAATCACATTGTTTTGTGGTGGTGGTGGTCCACACTTACGCACACACAACATTATTATCTTCAAATGGATGGGAATGTAATAAGGTAAATATGATATCATAATTCAATAAAAATAATTATATCATAAATATTAAATATGAAAAATAATCAAATAATAATACCCATCCATGAATTATGGTGATTAAAATGAATTGAATCTCAATGTGGAGATGATAGTCCACACTTACACATTGTTTCTTGGTGGTGGTGGTCCACAAATACGCACACGCAAAATTATTTTTTTCTAATGGATTGGAATGTAATAAGGTACATATGATATCATAATTCTATAAAAATAATTATATCATAAATATTACATATGAAAAATATTCAAATCATAATACCCATCCATGAATTACGGTGATTAAAAATGAATTTCATCTTTATGTGGAGGTGATAGTCCAAACATACACATGAATGATACTTTAACATCCCATTTTATTGAAAAGGGTGGGTAAAGGTTGTTTAATGATCATAAAACATTTTATTATATTTAAGTTACCAAATTTATTATTTTTTTATGAATAAAAAATATTTATGTGATTTATAAGACGAAATAAACTAAAGTAGGTTGTGTTAGATGACTACCTATTCTTCAGGAGACTTCTTTAGATCCTTTCTTATAAACCATTGGAATAATTTTTTAAGAATACAAGACCCTATAATTTGTGTTTAGTGAGCTTTAAAGGAAAATTTTAAGATTTTTTCCAAATATATATAAAAATAATATGTAAATAAAATATATAAGAGGTTCTCTTTTTGAAGGGAGGGAAAAAATACACTAGAAATTAAAAAAAAAATATTAAAATATTATCAAGTCATTCTGAAGAAAAATGATTCAAAACGGACATATATTCAAGTTAAAAATAGTACATTATATATATACATTTAAAATGAAATTTAGATAGGTTTTAGAGTCATTTAAAATAGTAACTTTTGTTTTAACCACTAGATTAACCAATTTTAATCTGAACTATAGTAAAAAAAATATGAAAGGGTTATAATTTTACTTATATGATAAAAATTATATAATAAATCAAAAAGGTATGAAATTTTTTATCATTTACAATACTAATCATATTCTTACATTACTTTTATGATTTTAAATTTATTAATTAAAATTTTCTTTATCATAAAATATCATTAATTCCATTTTTAACACTATTCATTTAATTTGTCTTTAAAGACTACATTACAAAAAATATATTTAAATAAATAAACATTCACACAATAATAATATGTTACATTTTTATATAAAATTAATGTAACACAATAATTCACCAAAATATTATTACTTTTAATATTTTTAAAATAATTTAATATATTTATATTTTAATTAAATCCCTATTATGTCGGCATTGAATAATATATTAAGGTAATTATTCAATCACTAAATAATAGAAATAAATTTCTCTAAACAAATTAATTCATATTTCTCATAAATAAATATTCCCACACATATCCTATTTTTATCATTATAATAAAATTTGGAGTTATTAAATTTAAGAGAGTGAAATTTTGTATTTATTATAATCATAAATTAATATAATGGTCATTATCCATTGAAAATGGAACTAAGTGGAAATATATTTGAGACCTGGATATAAATTGAATAAATATACTCATATAATAGGGATATCATTTTTTTGAATAAATATTAAGCCTTATCAGTTTAATTTTAACCCTAATTAATCCACTATACCTTTACCATGGTAGCAAACTTTTTTATGGTTATTATTCTTAATAAAAAACAATATAGGTTTATTTACCAAATTTAAATGTCTTGATTAAAAATATAGTATCTATTTTTTTATGAATCATTTTCAATAAGTTTCTGAAATGACATAAAATATAAGGGTGGAAAACATGATTAATACTATTTTTCAGAAAAATCCATTTTAACAATAAAATTCAATTTATTCTTATCCTATGCCTAGTAAAATAATTATATTAACATTAAAAACCCTGATTAAATATATAATATATAAATATAAATATAATCATTATCCAATAGTGATTAATTTGATTTATTAAGATAAAAAGACATTGCATTAATAGAAACAATTTTCATAAAAAATCAGTTTTACTTTAATATTTTTTAATTTCATTTATAATTAACTGATGTCCAATGAATTTATTTTATACATGTATAAACAATAAGTTTTTATAAATTAGTCTATCCTTTTGTTACTCACCAATACAATACCATGATGATTACATTTATCCTGAATAGTAACAATTTAATGACATATAATGGTACGTTTATACATGGTGTTATATGTATAACAAGATATAAATGAAATAAAATTTATTTATAGAGAAATATATCATTAAATCATAGTTTTTTATAGTTAAATCACTATAATCATATTTAGGGTAGGTCCTAACCATCCCATATCAGTAAAAAAGATGTAAATGGGCCTCAAGTTACACCATCTCACTCATGGTTATCATGTACTTCATACAAAACAAGGACTCCATCCCACTCATGGAAAGGTAGACAAAATTATCTCACTCATTGTGGAACATGGAAATATGACCCATCTCCCAGACCAAAATACACTACATAACATGATCACACACATGCAATAATAATAATGACACATAACCCCTCACATTGGTCACCAACTGATCCGATGGAATTTTTCGAAGGATACATTTCCCCTCACCACAAAACAAATATCATCTCATGAATTTGGGAATCCTTTGAGCCCCCTAACCAATAATATTATCTAACAATTGATACTATCATATACCTATCACCCATAAAATATAATATTGATTGAAGGATCCTCTGGATATATACCTGAAGTTCTCTTCTAACAATAATAAATACATCATAACTCGTACTCCTGAAACCAAAAGACCATCCTGATCCACCAAATTCTAACCAATCCTAATGTCTATAGAGGGGTTGAATTCCAATCCAAAATACCAATGTAAAACTAATTCCAAGTCCTGAATAACTTTTATGACCCCCAGCAGGGTCTCATCGAATATTTATTAACAGAGATCCCTTATCCCGTCAACTAGGATAGACACATCGCCATCATATAATCTAAGTCTTTGGTGGACTATCTTACTCACCTGACACGCTTAATGACTCCATTTATTCATCTATATGGAGTTAATATTCATCTAATAGACATAAAATTGTATCTCTTATAAATTATAGACCTCATGCCTCTAATACCTACCCTTTAGCCCAGGGAACCCAAACTAGGATATCCTTCATTCATACTCATATCCTAATACATTACCAAGGATACAGATAAAACTATCCAGTATCCTTTTTACTTGTTGAAAAATTTTCTATGGGATACTAATTTTCCTATGTTCTTAAGAGAACATATTTTGAGTGTAGGGACATAATACCACCATGTAATCTAGTATGAAGATTCTAACAATACTTATCACCCATAAAAAACCCACACAACTATATAGTATGAAACAATCTTTAATATATTACATTTTATATTATATCATTGGGGCCACTTAAAATGAAAATAGTATTCACCCATCATCAAGATCAACTGAGAGACCTATACGACCATACAGCCTCTTACATTATCAAAATATCCTTAATAATGCAAAACACCAAAAATAATTAATTATAAAACATTATAATTAAATAATCATTTTAATCAAAATAGGTATAATCTCTTAAAAAATCATAGGGCATTATCTTCTCATCCAATCCTTGAGCAATGGGTTATATTATACCCATGGAATTCAAACAAAAATAGTCCAAAAAAACTCATCACCATTACTCTGAATAAAATTACCATTTTGATCTATTTTTGGATAAAATACTATATAAATTCATTAGGAGAAATATATATAACAAAATAGAGAGAAATAACGTGGAGGCATTTTCTCAAGTCCTACACCATCCACCACAATTTAAATCCCCACCTATTTCACCAAATTCATCCATAATATGGTTTAATCAGTATTGATCCCTAGTATAAAATTAAGGTGAAATCAACAGGCTATAATATAAATTACGAATAGGTTGATAAAAAGATAACATACATTATATACTCCACAGTAACAAACAAAAATAATCCCTCTCCATTGGGGATAAAATAGTAATAGTAGGGGGAATTTGACTAAGTTAAATTACCCACCGTAATGAATAGTTACACTTGAAATTATAGGGGGATTATCCTGAAAAAAGATGAGCATTCCCCATATAGAAAAAAACCCCTTGACACCATTCAATATGTGAGCCCTATGATTAACATCGGGAATTCCATTCAGACATGGGGGATCCTCATTATTAAAGACACATTGATGGAATGGATTAAATTTCATGTCATTAAATCCTTGGGGAGGATTATAGATCCCTTGAACCATCCACAACAACTGTATAAACCCCATGGTTTCAATGTGAATTGCTATAGAATATGAAATTTCACCTATTGAACTACTCGATACTTCTCTAAAGCCCAAGTGAGTACCCAATAAACCATCCAATCCTCATTCCTCTTCCAAATAACATCTCTCGAGGACATGTAAATTCCAATATTTTTAATCCATGTATCCATTCTAAAAATTAACCTCCCACCAAAATAAAAAAAATCATTTTTCATAGGAATCCACAATAGGTAATGACTGGTATTTTATAAACAATATGAATTCAATGAGAGGGGTGAATGGGTGTTGGTTATTAAATCCCTAACATTATCCATTTAAATTCCACGCTGGAATTAGATTCATCATTTTTATATAGATATTGACTTCAATCTATTGAAAATACTCTAAATAATTCAATCAACCCGAAAACAAATTGAACAATTAATTCTTAATTTTAACCACTCAAATTGAATAAAAAATCCTCATAATGATTTAGTAAAACCCATAATAACATTATCCACTTGTTTTATCAAAATGGATAAAAGGATCATTTTTTATCTTTATACCTATGATTCATAATGTGTCTTAATAACCAATATAATATTCTCCCATAAAAATAGTGATTATAAGATATCAAATACAAATTGAAATATAGTCTTCAACCAGAGTAGATTTCCATCAGTTTTTGGTTATTTTTATTCAGATTCTAGTTTTTCACTCACAAAATATTTTATATAATTAAATGATATGTCTTATTATCCATTCATTTATTCTCTTATAAACACTTTCTTTTACTTATAATAACTAAAATCCCTCTTTTTTTTCTTCAGTATTTCACATTAGCATTCATATATTTATTGAAATTTGAATCTTAAATTGAAATTCAAAATACAACATCCACAAAAAAATTTCTTAAACATCTATCACTTATTTCTAATAAATAAGATCAAACCAAACCTTCCAGTAACCCATTATATGTTTTAGGGACTAGAAGATTAGATTTGGAGTACCTTTTGAATAAAAAATTTAGGCATATAAGAAAAATAATTTAATTCTATACATTTTACTTCATCAAAATATTAACTATATCTATTGTCGTGTGATTATGTTCTCCATGGAACAACCTAGAACACACCATCATGATATTATATTTATCCATTAACTACACACAAAATCTTTTTTCAAAAACCAAGGATCTTGTGGAACAAATGTTTTCTTTAGGATTGAAATATTAGTCCTCCCATTCAAATAAAAACCAAAATCTCACAAACACATGCATTGTGATGTTGTATAAAATACCATGGAATAATGAACTCTATTTATAGGAATTAAATTTACCCATAATAAAAAGTTTGAATAAAAAAATAATGGCCTACCTACTATGTAATGATCGTAATATAATGATTGGAAATAATGAAAATAACTAAATTCCAAAACTCGATAATCGTTTCATCTCTTACACTGTGATGTAATTGATTATAATTTTACCAAAATTTAAATCAAATAAAACACTATAATAGATTGAATAAATATATTATGGTGTGGGTAGATTTTATTTATTATAATTTTAATCTACCATAGTTATATCATAATGTGAAGATACCCCTTTTTATTTGATTCTATTTTTAACATCAAAAATATTTTAAAAACATCACCATCATCATTCCAAACGAATTCCATATTCTTTAAGCTTCCAAATGGAATTCATCTCAAATTAAACAACATTATTCAATTGATTTTTATTGTAAATAATTAATTAAAAAATAATTTCAATTTACTTTACCTCACACTAAAAAAATATTCCTCTTAATAACAACCTGTCTTGGGTTTCCATCATCGTCAACCAAGATCTTAGTCTAAAAACTCTCCCCTTTAATTTTTTAAAAAACATCACACTATTATTGACCATAAAACATAAATCACCCATGTAATATAAAAATGAATCATTATTCAATCACTCTAATACTATAAGATCATATTAATTATAGGAAATAGGAACTTAGAATAAAAATACTATATCTATTTATTAGGGTGAATTACATTGAATTCCAATATCTTTTTTACTTCTCATTCTAATACATTTTTTGAAACTGTTCTTGTACATGTCTTAAAAAATATTTCATACAAACATACTCAAAAAACATGTTAGAAAATACCACTTCTAAATTTGCAGATTTCCCATCTGAGAGAACCCCCCCTAAATTGATACCCCCATAATAATAGATTTATCCTCTATTTAAGAAAAAATATATCTTGAAATTTATGTTAATCTATTCTCCTCCATTGATATAAATATTAACAATCACATGGAGTAGGTGATGTAATCAATATTCCTTATCCTTTAATATATTCATATTTCATTTCCATAATAATGATCATTTTTTAAATAAATCCTATAGTAGTGGTTTATTGAAACCATTTACTATTTTCACCTTGATTGGAACAAAATTTATCTTCAATACTCCTCAGTTCATCATTTCCTAGATAATGTGGTACTTGATATCCATGTTCTTTGGTTAATAATACTAAACCTAGTTTCTCATTATACTAATTGAACGTTTATTATCACATCCCATTTGTAGTGGAAACTTCCCATCCCCCTTGAGATCCTCTAGTTTAGTTTTCACCCATATTAATTATATCCTTCATTAGTAATAAAAAAATACTCCAATTTATTATTACTCAAGGTCACTGAATACTAATTCATTGTGTTCCATGTCACACACATTTCTCTAAAAAATAAAACACAATCATATTTTGATCTTCTACCTTCAACATTTCCTTCCTAATACACATAGACATTTCCAAATAGATCGACCTATCTATTAATGTTATATTTTAGTCCATAATTAATTACTCCTTTAATTTATTTGAGGATCTAATTTTTAGAAATTTGGTATGTTTCTTTTAGTGTAATTTTATACTTTTCACATTATGAAACAAAATATAATAAATTTGGATATGAATTTGTTAAGTAGAGAAAAATCCCAATCAATTTTCTGAACATTCCGAAATATTTTGTTTTCTATATTCATTCTTTGATATATTTTTTCCCACTGAAATTGGTGTATAAAGATACTTCACATACTTTTAAATATTGGTTCACATAAATATTGTGGTAGGAACCGACTTTGAATCCCTAAAAGAAAACTCCAATAAATGTTTCAGACCAAAATTCGCTTTTCAAATAACAATATGATCTCTTTCTTGATAGATATTAAAACTCATGAAAAATTTAAACTCTCTATGAATGATTATCATAAATATTATTTCATTTATAAATAATGTTTATCACAAACACCTTATTCATTTTAAAAAAATGTTATATCATAAACATAGACAATAATAATTAATGATACCTCTTTATCATATTTTATATAGAGTTTATTCACAACTCATCCCATCCTTATTTATATATTATTAAATAATGAATTAAATATTCAATACAATTCCACTTGTGCTATATTTAATCTATATAAAACATTCCATGACTCAAAAACAATTCCTTCATCTTCTTTAAGGTAGAATCCATTTGGTTTCTCAATATGCACTTCTTATTACTACTCTCCATTAAGTAATGATGAATTCACATGCATTTATAAAAATTATCATCATTATGGAGAAATATAAAGAAAAATAATAATTTTTTCTAGCCTATAAACTTGGTATAAAATCTTATAAAAATAAATTCCTCCCACCTCTGAGTATCCTTTTCATATAAATATTCCATTGTTTATCATAATATCTAATATTTTATTCAACTTCTTATAGAATACCAATGTTTTTTCAATGAAATTTTTATTAATTGTATTGGGTAGAAAATCCAATTTATTTTTCTTCTTGATTTTATCTAACTCTATATTCATAGAAATTTCAAACAAGTCATGGGTCAACTTGAGAAAACAATGTGGAGAGTGTTGGTTTTCTCAAAATCATGCTAGTTTGAATCAAATATCATTTATCTATAATTACATTAGGGACTTACACCTACATCATCAACCATAGAAAAAATTAAAAATATTTTACATCATTAGTGGTATGAGATCAATCATCATATTCAACCTATGTTTCATTTGAATTTCCTTTAATTTCATAAATAAAATCTCACTTCAAAAAATTTATACTTCATTATGTTCAATTTTGGAAATTTATTTTTTATATATAACAACATTCACATAGTTTTATATAAAATTATAATCACCATAAACTATATTCTTTCTTTTTTATAATATATATAAATTATATCATCTTGTATTATAAGGATAACCAAGTAAAATAGCTCAGCCATTTTTATACTCAAGTGTTCTTAAGTTCTCACCTTTAACCATGATAATACAAGGGAATAAAACAACATAATATTTTTCAATCATGGAGATCTATTGTTATAGATTTCTTATAGGGATATATTTTAATTTAGTTTATACAATAAATGATTATAAACACACCAGTGTTATAATATAGTTATCAATTAACAACACAAAAAATAATATCTCAATAATGAGAGATCTTAAATAAAAAATTTCTCATTTATAGTTAAATGATTAGACTTTAAATTCCTGAAAAGAATAAAAAACTCATAAACCCATGAATTTTGATATTTGATGACATACCCTAGAATAATAAAAATCCTTGGGATGAAATCAATATACCCATTATAAAAATATTGAATAGGAAAAATCATGGCCTACATATTATGGAATGATCTCAAAGTAATGGTGGAAAAGTTGAAAATCATTAAATTCTAAAACTAGATAATAGTGTTATCAATTATATTATAACATGATTTATTATAATTTTACCAACCTTTAAATTTCACACAATAATATCATGGATTGAATAAATATATTATAGTGTGAGTACTTTTTCTTTATTATAATTTTAATATAACATTGGCATATCGTTATGTGAAAATATCCCTTTTGATGTGATATTTATTTTTAACATCAAAACTGCACAAAACAATCACCTTATATATTTTTAAAATCCTTCCATGTTCTTTAAGCTTCCAATGGACATCAAATAAAATTAAACAACATGATTCACTTGATATATATTGTGATTTATTAATTTAAAAATAGTTTCAATGTGTTGGAAATAAAATAAAACACTTATATCATCAAATTCACATCAATTAACTCAAAAAAATATTCCTCTTACAAACAACATATCTTGGGGTTCCTTCATCCTCAACTAAGATCTAATTATAAAAAATACCCCTTTTTAATATTTTTAAAAACATCGCACTATTATTCACCATCAAACATAAATGATTTTTAAAATAAAAAAATGAATCACTAAATAATCATTCTAAACCTACATGTGCATATTCATTATAGTAAATAATAACTATGAAAAAAATACCATAGTTACCCCTTATGGTGTCTTACATCACATTGTAATATCATTTTTACTTGTCATTCTAATAAATTTCGTAATACTATTCGTATAGAAGCTACAAATAAGGATTTTTACAAACATACTCAACAAACATATTTAAATAGATCACTATAAAATTAATAATATTCCCCATTGAGAAACTCCCCCAAAATAGATTCTCTCCTTTAATAATATATTTATCCCCTATTTAGGAAAAATATATCCTTAATTTTATGTTACTATTTTGTCTCCCTTTGATATAAAATTTAAAAAACACATGAGATAGGTGATGTAACCAATATTAATTATCCTTGAATATATTGATGTTGAACTTCCACCCTTAAGAACCTTTTTTTAAAAAAATCCCCTTGTAGTGGTTTAGTGAATCTAGTTAATATTTTCACATTGATTAGAACAAAATATATCTTTAATACTTCTCACATCACCATTTCCTTGATAAATTGATACTTTATGTCCTTGTGCTTTGATAAAGAATAATAAATTAGGTTTCTCATTATAGTAATAGACCTTTTATTATTACATCCCATTTTTAGTTGAAACATCTCATCCACTTTAGATCCTCTAATTCTGTTTTAATCCACATAAATTGGATCATTATTCAGTTATAAAAACATATCCCACTTTAGTAGTACTGAAGGTCACTGAATTATAATTCATTCTATTCCATGTCACACACATTTCTCTAGGAAATATTCCTCTATAAATTTTGATTTTCTATCATAAACATTTCCATCCCAATATACAAATACAGTTTCAATGATATTTATCCCTCCATTGATGTTATATTTATATCTATAATTAATATTCCCTTAATTTTTCAAAGAAGCTCAATTTTAGAAATATGATATGATCATTTTGGTGTACTTTTATATAATACACATTATGAAACAAAATACACTATATGTGGAAGTGAAGTAGTTAAAAAGAGTAAAATCACAGTCAATTATCCAAACTGTCTCAAATAATTTTTTTCTCTCTTTATCCTTTGAAGTCCCTGTTCCCACAAAAAATGGTGTAGAAACCTACTTTGAATCCCTTGAATGCTTGTTTCCTAGAGAAATTAGGGTAGAAACCTACATTGAATCACAAATGAAAAAATCCTAAAATTTTCTGAACAAAACATCTATTTTGAAAGAATGATATGATATTCTTCTTGATAAATTTAAAAAACCATGAAAAAATTAATCTCTATGAGAATGGAAATCATAGAAATTTTTTTCATTTACAAATAAAATTAATCACTAACACATTATTTATTTTTAAAAAATATTATATCATCCATATATACAACAATAATTAATAACACCTCTTTATCATATTTTATATATATTTTGATCTCAACTCATCCCTTCTATAATTTTATCTTGTTAAATCATGGATAAATATTTCAATACAATTAAACTTATTCTATTTTTAATATATATAAATAATTCATTAACTTGAAAAAAAATCATTCATCACCTATAAGGCAGAATCCATCCGGTTCTTCAATATACACTTATTTTTACCAATATCAATTAAGTAAGGATAAATTAAAATTAATTTAATATAATTTTTATCATCTTTATTCAACAACATAATGAAAAATTCTAATAGATCCATGTCTATAAACCTGTGATAAAATATCATAAAAATCAATTCCTCCCACATTTGTGTATCCTTTTCAAGTAAGTATTCTTTTGATTATCATAATCTATCCTTTTTTATTTAAATTATTAAAGAATACCCCAGTGTTTTCAAAAACATTTTTGTTTATCGGATTGGTTACCAAATCTAATTTATTAGTTTTTATGATTTTATCTAACTCCTCATTCAAATACTTTGTTCATAAGTCATGGATAAACCTAATAAAACCAAGAGGTGCATGTTGGTTTCCATAAATTCCTACTAGTTTGAGTCAATAATCCTTCATATTTAAATAACTTATGGACATACACCTATATCATCAACCCTAGATGAGTTCAAATAGATTGTTCTTCATCATTATTCCTAGCTGAATCATCATCTTCATCCTCTGTTTCATCCAAATTTCCATTATTTTAATAAATGAAATCCATCTTATAAAAACTTAAACTTCATTATCTTTGATTTTTGAACATTAATTTTTATATATGACCACGTTAATTTAGTTTTATATCACTTTAAATCATCATAATCATTAATATTTAATATTTATTAAATGTAAAAATTATGCCACCTTGTATTATTAGTATAACCATTTAAAATACCTTAAACATAAATATATTTAAGTTACCTTATATTTTTACCATTCAATATGATAATACATGGTGATCCAAACACCGTAATTAACTCAATATTAGATATTTCTTCTAATATATCATTTATAGAGACATATTTTTTTCTGAGTTTATACAAACACAAATTTGTATTTTGAAGCATCATCCCAATAACATTTCTCTATAAAAATCAAGTGGTATTTTTATCTACCAACATAGTAAAATCTATTTAAATTAGTATCATATTCATGTTTTAAAATAAAAATTTTTATGGGAAATATGACACATATAATTCATGAATGATATTATTGTTTTCAATAAATGATTTAAATATTTCAATTTTTTATTCAACACTGTCATCCATCCAAAACGTCTAATAAAATAAACTACACTTATTTATTTCTTCTTATAAAACATAAAAAAATTTAGTTCTACAAACTTATGTTTCATAGACATAATTCATATAATAAAAGTAAAGTAATCAAAGCAAGAAATAAAATATTTATCTCATTTAGTTTATTTCTTCATCATAATCCCACAAACATATGAATAAATGAGATCTAATGGATGATATATTTTAATATCCACTTCATTATGTTATGATTTAATAATATTGAAATTTTGGAATATGGATAAAAACTAATTTCTTTCTCTCTTAAACATTGGTACATCCTAATAATGATTTTCATGTGCATGATTTCTCGTATTCTATTGGAAAAGATGGCCCTGTATTATAATGAAAAATTAATTTTTTTCCTTTAAGAACAAGTAACATGAATTTTTTGAATCATTAGTTTAGAACAAGTTTCCCCATAAACTCTAAATTTCCCCAATTCTTTCTATCACTTCTCCATAACCAAGAAGAGAATTAAATCTTCTATAAAATATTAAGAATATATATTATCCCAAATAAATGGATGTTTATTTTTATTTTATTTGAGTTCCACTTAAATAACTAGTAATAAATACTTTCATAATATTTCTTATTCTGTAAATTTTGAGTATTGAAATGAATAATCAGTTGGGTAGGTAGAATAACGATATTTTCTAGTATAGAGACCCAATTGATCACACATTATACCCACTCTATCCAATGATGGAAGATTATTTTCAACCATTAGACTGGTTTTTTCATAATTTTTCCTAGTATTTAATTATTTTAGTTGGATGAAATATAAAAAAATATACAATATATATTGGGTTTATAATGATATTCTTAATTGAACCAAAATGACAATTTCTTATTCCTAAAACCTCTAAAATATCAACAATATATATAACTGTAATACTTTTCACCGTAAAGTGCTTTTTATATAATCTATGTTAATAGATTTTATTCAATATCTTGATAATTAACATTGGATTATATGTATATTCCAAAATCATGGAAGGCTCCTAACAAATTATTAATTATTCTAGCATTTCGCAACCTTTTCATATCATAATTTTTAATCATTTTCCCATTCATGTTATAATTACTAGAATTTAAATATTTCTGAAAATATTTTATATTCGATAAAAATTTGACTTTCAACACCTATGTATTTGAATCAACATTTTCAATCATGTTCTTCCTTGAACTTTCTACAACTGCATTTAGAGAATATGGAATGTTGGATTTAAAATTGGTTTGTTTCTTCTCTACTTCCAAAAATTTTTATTGAACAAAATTAATACATTTATCCTTCTATTTATCATTCTCCTTGATTTCAACAATAAAAATAATTTTTCTAATGAATAAATTATTTATATTATCAGACTCGTTTAAAAATTTTAAATATTTATTAGCATATAAGGTTTCATTGTTTTCTAAAGATTATATTCCATTATTTAAATTATTCTTCCCCTTTTAAAATTTCAAAATAATGAAATGATGTTTATTTAATTTCATCTTATACATGAAAAAAATATGCATTTATTTTCTGATTCCTTAATTTACTCTTTAATCACTAGAGACATCCTTCTTATTCACTTGTTTAATTATAAAATTTCATCCTTTTCACTAGATGTATCCATATATTCTTTATCCTAACTACTACCAACATCTTCAAACATAAAAAAACTCAATCTACTTAGTTTTAAAAATCATACCATTCCCCTTTAAAGAAATTATGTAATTTCAAATTTTGAATCATTATTATTTGAGGAACTACCTGAATTCTAATCATTTTCATTATTTTCTTCATCATCATATGATTTTAGATAATTTTATATGAAATGTATAGTATATTCACATTTTAAACACTTAACAATTAAATAAGTTATAAAAATTCCATGTTAGTATTTTCCACTTTACCATAATCTAAATTATCTTAAAAAAATTATTTTCAGAAAATTTAATATTTCAACTGTTTAATGGATATTTCCTTATCAAATTTTCTCTTCTTAAAATGTCATCGTTTCCTCATTTCATAATTTATAAATATTATATAATGATATTCCAATTAAGGTATGATATAATTATTAATTTAAAGAAAAAACAACTTTATATAAATGTTTTCAAGAAAGATTCATATTTTCTTTTTGATACCATATAATTTTCAAGAGTCTCACCAAATCCTCCAATATTTCTCACCAATTCATTGAATAGTATGATGATTTCATTAATAGTTTCATTATTATTAATTCAATGTATTCATATTCAAAGCTCCGTATATATGGTTCTTCTACTTCCACATTCAAATTTATTTTATAGATATTTTATAACATCATCAATATACACTTTTTAGTTGAAATAACCTAGAATTTTATGAATTTATTTTTTGATAGTGATAAAATGAATTGAATTACAAGATCATATATTATTCCCAAAATTATTTCTATCAGCAAAAGTCATCAAATAAATTTCAGCATGAGGTACACACCCATTCTCCATCAAATAAATGATATTTAATCCAATTAACAGTTGGTATGGTAGAACTCAATATTTTTATATATAAATGGTTTCCCCTTAAAATATTTAATTAATATATTTTTTAATGTATTAATATTATCAATGAAAAAAAATATATAAAAAAATATAAATTTAAAAATAAGGGGACCTATTTTTCCTAAAATATAAATAAATAATTAATCATCAAACAAAACATGGACTATTTATCTATTCCTCAATAGGATATCAAAAAAAATTAATTCACTGAGGGGTAAATCATTAAATCATTTTCTTCCATTTATATTCCACCTAAAAACACCCTTCGTGACTTGTGAGAGTGATTAAATAGAAAATAATAAAAACTATATAAAAAATTAAACCAATATAAACAAAAATATTTTTATGAATTTATAAGGATCACCACTCAAAATGAATAGCAACCTCCTATGAAATATCATGTAAACCCCATGATCCAATGGTCTAGTATTTTTAATATGATGGATACAATGATTTCGGTTTATCACTATAATTTTTATTCACAATATGTCTTCCCAACATGTTTAATGTTATTATATACAAAAATAATAATATAATATAAAATTTACCAAATAAAAAGTTTTCATCCAGTGTAGAAAATCATCAAGTTGATGTTATGATTCTTCTTTTCTGATTACCAATCTCACGAGAAATATTATTTGACATAGTGAGTAATATATTAATTTTTTTCATCACTTATACTTCTATATAAACATTAATTTACTTAAATTAATTGAGTATTGTATTTTATTTTCACATTTTCACAACAACCTTAATATATAAATTCAATGTTGAATTTAAAACTCAAATTCGAATGAAAAATCCCACCTCAAGTTCAATCTAACTTCTCCCATATATATTTAATCCATTGGATCAATCCAAAACTTCTTGTAACACTTTATGAATTTTTCATAATTGAATACTCAAGTTAGGGTATCCCTTAAATCATTAATTAAGCCACATCATCAAAAAACTAAAAAATATATACATTTTCTTACACCAAGGTGACTCATATCCATTATGACATGATCATGCCATTCATAAAACAACATGGAATAATAATAAATGATACTATATTTAACCATTACCATACCCAAAAATCATTATTCGACATATAGGTTTATTTTTTTGTAACCATAATTATTATGGTGTTACTCTTCACTCTTTCCATTCTAATGAAATATCAAATACTCACTTCCACATTCATTGTTGAGTGGTCTGAAATACCATGGCACAATTAACTACCTTATGGAATAATTATTTTTCCCACACTAAAAAACACGAATACAGAATTTATGGCAAACCAATTATGATGTGGCACAAATTTTGAGAAGGAAAATCACAAATATCTTAATATTATAGAACTAAAGTAGTATTTGAAAACTTATACTGTGGTGTGATAAATTCTAACATCACCAAACCATCAATCCTAGAAAAAACTATCATGGATTGAATATTTATATAGTGGTGTAAATATTTATTCTTTATTAGAATTTTATTCTAATATAGGCTCATTATTGAATGAATAAATTACATGAAAGATTATTGTATCAGGAATATTTTGACCCCTCAAAAAAACATCACCTTCTTAGGTATAAACTACCACTATGTTCTACCAAGATTCTAAGTAGACTTCAACTCAAAATAATCTACATGATTCTCATTATTTTGAATTATACTCATTCAGTTAACAATCATTTCAACGTGTTTAAAAAAATAAAAAAACCTATCACATCCATATCACTTTACATCACTAAAAAATAAACCCCCTTTGACTGAAAAATTCTCTTACGGTTACTCCATGATCAAACATGTTATTGGTCTTAACATATACCTGATTTAGCACATGTACTATATCCATATGTGGAATAGTTTTTAACATGATGTCTCTTATGAGGAAAATTTAGTGTAAATATTGGATCATAGAGATACAATTATACAAAGAAAGTCCACTCATCTGGTTAATTTTCTATTTAAAATCATAATTATGAAGAGGAAACATGATAAAATAAGCATATGGTCAAAAAAAATTCATATCTATTTTCATATTGGTATTTGAATTTAAATTTCTAGAAATTTATTTTAACTAGAGAATAATGAAATAATCTAAATCATTAATTTTAAAAAATTTATTGCCAATATATTTAAGTATCATATTTTTTTTATAAATCACATGCACCACATATTTAAAAAATTTGTTTATTTCATAAACATAAGTAATTACATGTGATGGATTAGTGAAATATATTAAATTAATAAAATCATAATGGGATAATAAAGTAAATAAATAATATAAATAGTATTTTAAAATCCATAGGGATTCGTTTTTCTAGGAAAATCACAGGTGTGAAACAACACTTTAAATAGAAAATATTTATAAAAATAAAATCAAAATTTGATAGAAGAATCATAACAAAATTTTATATAATATATTAATATAAATAAATAATTAATTATGAGGTATTTATTAGAATTTTAAAAAATATATGGATGTCAGAATAGTAACTGACCATTAGAATAATAATTAACTATTAAATAGTTTCCTCCTAGTTGAGAGTTGTAAAATTCCTAATAATTAATACTTAAATTGATTAAAATATTTTAATATAAATATTATCATTCCAAAAAAATGTTTTATTATGTTTTTTAACTGAAATAAAAAATAATCTTATTGTGATTTGTTGATATTCTGAAATGATTGTTGTTTTTAGGTTTAGAATAAAGAATAATTTTTTTCTTATATGGAATGTTTTATTACATGACTATGATAAAAGAATGTCTCAAGTAATTTTGGTTGAATTAATTAAATTATATTTAATGAGTAAAACAATATATTAAAATATAATAACTTTAATTTACCAATATATTAATAAATTTTCACAACCCATGTCTTATTTTATTTGAATAAAAAATCTTTGATCCAATAATTTGAATAAAATATTTCAAATATCCCATTCATTTTTTGGAAACTATAAATTTTAAAAAAACATATAATTTTTAATTAAACACTAATTAAATTCATAATAATCAACACTATTTATAATCTTTATCCCAAATATTCAAATAGTCAATGTTTTATTCAAAGATACAGTTGCCATTGGATATATAAATACCCTTCTTTCATCCCTTTATCCTCACTTATAAAACTTTATCCTTAACCAATTATCCACAAAAATACCTCTCTACACTCTCCTAAAAACGTTTTTATGCCTTTCATCTTACCAAATGTTTCTCCATCAAATTTTTTAGACTCAATCTAAATGATGTGACTCAAAAACTGAGCTAAGGGTTTTAAAAACCATGAATATTATTTTTTTATTCCCCTCTTAACCATTTTTAATATGATTAATTGTTAAATATTAATTTAAATTATTTATTTATTTTTACTCTAATTTTTTACTAAACCGTAATATTTATAAATGTTTTCTTTTTGAAACACTTTTAAAAACATCAGTCAACATTAGAAATTTTATACTAACCAAGTAAGTGATGATGTTAAATTTTTCACTAATTCTATTTATGGATATTATAAAAAGAATGTACTTCATTATTTAATATAACATTAATAATAAAATATATCCATCGCTATGATTATGGAATGATAAAATAGGTAGGATAATTGTTATTTTAAAAGTAAATAATCATAGTGTTTTTTAACAGCTTAAAAAATAATATAAACACATGAAAATTTTAAACTATTTTGATATATATATTGAAATAATGAAATTATATAATAATGAAATGAAAAAAATATAAAATTTCACCTTTTGGGAATTTTTAACCAAGAGATAGTGGCCATCATTCATAACCATTACATCGAAGCAGGTTTGGATTCATAAAACAAACAACTATAAAATGATCGATATAAACAATATTAATTTAAGAAATTAATAAAATGTTAAAGTAATTAGATTATTGGGGTGAAATAAATTTTAATTGTTTTAATTATGTAATTATAGAGTATAAATTGATTAATCATGTGTTTAGTGGAATATCCAATGAAATCCAAGATAAATTATAAGTTTTCATTCCCATTCTTTCTCATTTTAGAGATCATATTATCTATCACTATTTATCTCTATATATTAATATTTATCTATTTTATTTATCTTATTTATACTTTATTTATACATTATTCATTGATACACACCATTTAAGTTTTCCTTTTTTTGGGATTTTCATGTATCTCTTGTTCGTATTTCCATTTTATTAATTTAAACATGATAAAGGGAACAACTATATTTAATATTAATTATTATATTTCTATATTAATAACATTATTTATTTATATTTTAACCAATATATCACAATATTTTGACATAAAATATGTTTTTTTTGTTTCTAGTTATGGGAAAACACAATGCTCATATTACTTTTAAAAATAATTTTTCCAATTTATGAAAATTTCAAAAATTGTGTTCAATTTCATGACTTTTTATATGTATTTTCTTATAATTTATTATTCAGTTTGGAATCTATTTTAATGAACCATGATATTTCTTATGATAATTAATTTCACTATTTCTTTAATACAATTTTTATATCATACATTATATCACTATAGTTGATGATTTATGGATTTATTATCTTACACATTTATTTCTCATGGTATTATTTAAGGTTTATTGATTATATGTGTTTAATGTAATGCCCCGACTCTAGTTAACCAAAGTCATTGAATTAATACATAAAATTTTCATGATAATAAGGAAATCATGTCTCGAAAGACCGATCAATTTAGTATTATTGGAAACAAGATTCATACATAAGTTCAACTCTACAACTTGAAATGAAATAAAACACAAATATATTTCATTAGAAACATCCGAGCCTCCTAGATTATTCATGCTGGTCAATCATAACTAACTTCTTCATATCCTAGGAAAATGAAACATAAGAAAGGGGTGAGCTCAAACACTCAGTAAGGGTAAGTAATACAGTGAAAAATGACATAAATATTAAGCAAGTTAAATAATTGAAACCACATGCCTTTACCAATAATAAAAAAGATTTTTTTATGGAAAGAATATGAGAAGAGTAAATAATGCCATAATAAAACATAATCGTGGGTATTCTACTTGTTGAATGACCACATGAACCATCAATATTATTTCCATAATGAGGGAATGTATAATGTCGGACATTCTGAAACATTTTGTCAAGCCCTCGACCAAGACATCTAAAAATGATTAAGGCCTCGGTCAAAACCATAAATCAAAATGGGAAAGGTACTCGACCAATTCCACTTATAGTAGTCACATGAGACCCACTGATGCATCTAGGAGCTATAGTGGGCTCCACCCATCACTTACTAAGTCCAATACATTACTCATATGAATAGGTTTAAATATATCATAAACATTCGTATTAAAACTAGCATACGAAATGTCAATAATGTAACTATAAATAATGAATGATATAAAAATAGCACATCCATATTCAAACATATCACAAAAACATCAATACAATATGGAAGTTTTTTATCATAATAAATCATCTCCAAATAAACATAAATTCTATCAAAGGATGTTGACATAGATGAAATCCAAACGCTTTTTAGAGAAATAACTATTTCTATTTTGAAATAATTTAAGAGTCACATAATTATAAAATAAAACATTTACTTTGAAAATGTTCTTATAAGATTGTAAGGGAAGCTTTGATGAGTTTATAATGGTAGAAAATCACCGCACCCACCGTATAAGTTAAAAAACGACATTCTTACCTTAATTTTGACGAAAAGGATAAAAAGGACCTTGTTTGGAAAACGAAGGAAAGATTCCTTTATCAGCATCTTATAAAAAGTAAAACAAGGGTGTAAATGACTTTAACCCATATTTTGTAAAATTGTATGAATGTTTTTAAATACATTTTTACGAGACATAGATGTGGATGATAAAGAGGTCCTAGAATATAATTATGTATAAACAACCTTGGATAATGAAGAGATTATGATATAAATCCTTAACATGTAATTTTACTTGTTTGAGGGTAGGTTAAACTCCTGTATAATGGTAAAATAATTGTTATTAAATTATATAATAATCATATACATTAATATTATATCATATATGATCTTTTAACATTGATTTGTCAATAATATATTTCTATTATCATCGCTCTGGGTGTTAACGAATACGTTATTATTTATATTCTTTGTTATGTGAGCCATATTTGTTATGGATGGGATATATATTACTCATATCCATAATGATATCATGTCTCTAAAAATTATTCTTAATCATCAAATAAAATTTAGTCTTTAATGTATACAATGGGGAATAAATCTTATTGAGTTCATGGAGACGGTAATCCGTACGTACGCCCGAGTGACAATATCTTTTTTTTGATATTAAAATAATATATAATAGGATGGTATATCATATATACACAATAATTATCATGTTATATTTATTATTTACATGAATTACACATCATTATTATATCCATCCAAATAATATTGTATTGAATAACAATTAATCCACGACGTGGAGACGGTAGGCCGTACGTACGCACATATGGTGACATGTCATTCGAAGGATGGATAGAATGATGAATATGGTAGTACCATATTTATAATAACATCACAGTATATAGAAGGTAATAGTTTTATTATTTTATAATCGAAATAACAATGAAAGAATAAGTTTAAGACGAAAGGAACTTGAAAGAGGATGGTGAAAACATTACATATTCTTCAGGTTCTTCCTTTTGATATTTTCAAAAGGGCTCCTTAGGTTGGCTTTATGACTAAAATAAGGCCTCTAGGATTAATGGAAGATAGTTGAGAGGGTATTGGGGTAGATATCGGCCTATCCAAAAGGCTTTTAAGTTGTGAAGAACTGGTTAGAAGTGGTGTCCTTTTATAAGGGGGAGGAGGGGATCTTTCGGAAAAAATAATGTATTAATTTATAATAAATTTATATTCAGTTTATAATCACTCAAAAGTGGATTATTAAAAGTATAAGGTGAGGATGGGTCGACATACATTCAACCAATATATTTTATACTGGTTTCGGTCATTATATTAACCTTATCTTTTAATTTTAACTCTTAGTTAATTAGATTGACATTTACCATGTCACTTTGTATTTTTATATTATATAGTTAATAAACATACTATATACATCCAAGTGACCCATAAGTGGCCCATTAATGATATAACTATCATGATATAAGTTATTTGTCTGAACCGTAGATTTTTAGGAATAGAATATCAATTAATAATATAATACTTATTTTAAAAACACATTTATGTCAATTTCGACACTATTCAATGATTGATTTTTGTTTAAGTCTTAACGACTTTATTAATTCAAAACAAATTCATTTAAGAAATAATAACATGTAATATTAACCAATAAAATTATTTTATTTCACCAAAACTTTCAAATTATATTTATTTTAACTTTTATAATACCAATTATTTTATTCTTTTGAAATTTAGGAAAATACTTCACCATTATTGTGTCATAAATAAATTTAATTATTAAAAGTATAAAAATTATATATAAAATACCATTATATATAAAATCTTATTATATTTCTAATGAATATTTATAGTTGAAAATATAACATATATAACCCTATGTAAATGTTTTTTTGCTAAAGGATATATGCTTATGTCATTTTTGAATTTACTTTAACTTAATTAATATAAAGTGTTCTTGTCACCTACAAGTGGATCCATGTGGTCCGAAAATCAACCCAAATATGCCCATGGTCAGACACGTATCAAACAATAAGGTTAGGACACGTTTTAGTGTAATTTATTATTATTATAATATTGTTTTTGTACCCTTATTTACCGGATTTACCTTTTAACCATGGTAAATAAAATATTTACCGAAGTATTCAAAATGTATAAAAATAAAAGATAGATATTTAAAAAAATTGGACATCCTGATTAAAAATATGGAAGACATTTTTCTATATTCCAAACAAATAGGTTTCAGAAATTATTTAAAAATTAATTCCCCTTGTTAAAACAAAAAGCATGTTTTTAAGAGATAATAACAATCAAAAGATTGACACTTGTTTATGTCCGGTTTAATTGTGAAATTATGTCAAATGACCAAAATTGTATTAAATGGTAAAAGTATATTTTGAATATACATTAAAACCACTCCAGTTAATAATTTATCACTATTAATTATTTCTATTAAAAAAGTTGGTTCTAATTAAAATTTAGTAATTTTCACAATTCATCAAAATATAAAAGTTATCTGAAAAGTTCCAAAATTTCACCCTAGGATAAATTTGATATTCCGAATCCAAAAATGAAGTCAATTTTGAGAGATATAATTTATAAAATTTCAAAAATTGGGTATTACTATTCATAACTACTATTTTGATTGGTTGTGGTGTGTGTTAGAACTCGAAGTTGCGTACAACACATGCAACTGTATTATTCAAAGAGAAACGTACCGTGGAAGCATGGAGTGTTAAATTTAATTTCTATATATAACACATATGATTGAAATATAATGATAAATGGTAGAACCAATATTATATAACACTCTAATCGATTGATCAATGCTTCATATATCATAAAATAATTATGTATGAGAATGATGTTGTGAGATTTGTCTTAAATATTATACATTGAAATAATGTAGTTTTTATTCTTCCATTATGTAATAATATCTTGATTAAAAGACATGTAATATGTTTTTTCTTTATTATTTCACCAAATTTTATGATTCTTATAATTACTATGATTATATGATATTTTATCTCTTATTATATGAATTAATGTGATAATTTATGATAATTTTTTAACATTATTCAACACTATGATTATTAATCTATATGATATATATCCCCATCATTATCAAATTTTACACATCAATAGGTTTTTTAGTTCACCAAATATATTATTGTTGACCCTAGGATATCCCATGCAGTGATAATAATATAATGAAATCCAAAAAAATGAATATGGAAATAAAATGTTATGTAGTTTTTTTTAAAATCATATATTTATTATCTCCCATAAACATTTGTCCTCTAAAATTTGAGATTTATTACATATATATTTCGGGAAAGTTTTTTTAATATTATAAATATGATTTGTGGGATTTTATAGGGTCATTTAAATTTTAATGTTATTTTTTATAGATGTTTGGAGTATCATTTTGATAAAATTTACGGATATCTTAAACCATAAATAGTTATGTAAAAATTAAGTATTTGTGTATATTTTATGAGGATAAAAATTCAATGAGTCAAATAACATGGAAATGAAATATGTTGATATAAAATAATCAAAGAGATAGTTTTCTCCAATTTTCAACATCACTTTAACTTCTTACAACTTTAATAAATAATTCACTATTTGACTAATGTATTTAAATGATCCTTACATTGAGATGAATATACTATGGATATTAATAGAAAGATTAAGAAAATCTATCCCTAAAAACCACAATAAATATTTGGATATTGAAAATACTATAAATGAAATAGTGAGGAAATAGTTACATGGTGTGATACATTTTATGTTTGATTAGAAAGGGGATGTGATACCAAAAATCCCTAACTAGGGGTTTATAGAACAATTTCACATATCCTGGAATGAATCTCACATGAACATCCAAATATTTCAATCATATGGTGAGTTTCATGGCCATTAGTCATAGTTATTATCATCAACTGAAGCTGAGATATGAAGTTTCTACCATTCAATCTTTAATAATATGTTAAAGTGGAATAGGTGTGGGGAACAAAATGGATAGCATTGAGTGGAGAATTGGGGTGCATGGTGGTTCTATATGTCATTCCATGAATAGTTACCGAAAAATATAATCAGATTTAAAAATTAAAATGTATTATGGATCCCTTTCAACTATACAGACATAACAGTATATTTTTATGTCATTTTAATGATTTTTAGTAGATCATTTTGGGAAATAATTTTTTAAAATAGTCTATGAGCTTGTGATGACTTATCGTCGCACAAAATTCCTGAATAAAACCATTAAATGTAATTTTTAATTACTATGGGGTTTTATTAATAATATTAAAATGATTATTTGGAATAATTAATGGAGATGGTTAAGTAATGATAAAAATAAATAATTAAATCATTAAAATATTAATGTTTTATAGGCTTAAATATATTTAATGACTTAGAAAGTAATTATACAAGAAACATATGATACCTTTTAATACTCAATGAGGGTTAAAATAAACCATTATAATATTTTTATACAATTAAAGAGAATTTAATGAAAATTTAATTGAATTAAAATTGACAATAATGTTTATTTTACTTTTTAATATTGTATTCTTCTATATATTAATATTGAATAGTAAAAGTTTTCTTTGATGTCATGGATTGACAAAAGACATTAATTAATTACTCAAATGTTTTTAATTTTTATTAAAGGGTTGGTGAGTTAAATTACAAAATTAATGTAGAAATTTACAATGATATTATTTAATTATATAATTTAATATCATTTATTATTATATGTTGTGATCTAGGAGGATGGATTATGATAATATGAATGTAGAATTAACATAGTTTTTTTTTAAATTTTAACAAATATTTTGAATAATATGACTCATGTTGTTATGTGTATGTATTTGTGATTAAATGATCTATTGATAATTCTTGAAAATGATTTAAATACCTTATGATATTTACATGTAACAAAAATTGAAGAAAAATATTGACTTAAAATGTGATAAGTTAATATTTTGAAAATTATATAAAATCTATTTATTGATATTACGAATAATTATTGGATAATGTTTAATTATAGTGGAGATGGTGTGGAATTAGGATGAAATCCTTTCCAATTAATGTGATTTATTACACTAAATAATGCTGATCATAAATTTACATTTGGGTTTTTCCTAAAAAAACATGAAAAACTTATGATGATATTGATATTGATATTATATTTATTTTACTTTATTGAAATGAATGATAAAAAAATGACCAAAAATATTAATTGGGGTTTCAGAAGGTAAATTTATTGTTGAAATATTAAATAATTAGCATAATGATTTTATAGATTATTCAAAAGATGTTCTATGTAACTGGTTGATAACTGGGAAATTAGTGTGTGGATGATTTTTTTAACAATAATTTCTATATGTGATTCAATCTAGTGATAGTTAGATGTCATTGTAAATAATTATGAATAATTATTTCTTATTGTAACATCTCATCCTGGAATGACTGTGCAATTGAGGTGAAGCATCACATGACCTCAAGTTCACTCCTCAATCAATAAAAGATGATAACTATCATTAAGTGTTTCTAAATATATCTTGGGGAATTATTTTACCTATAATAGTCTACAACATCTAAAATATCAATATAAAACCTAAAATATCAATAAATACTGGAAAAATCATAGCATTATAAATAGAGTTGGGATTACATCCCAAACAAATACAATATGTGTCATACATCTAAAGAAAAAAAAATAATAATACTAAATTAAATTAATAGGATTAATGTAACTCTATTTAGAAGAAAATTAATGTGTTTATATCCACTCTACATAGATTAAAATTCCTATAAAAATAATTTCATATATGGATAAAAAACCTGTCATAAATATTAATAATTATTTCTTTTACTTATGAAAAAATGCAATAAATCTACACATACTTGAGGTGTGTGTGAAAAATTTTCAAGATATAATTCCTTAGTAGAAATTAACACAACACCAAATATCTTTGTAATTTTAATGATTTCATAAATTAATAGTTCAAACATGTTATAATATTTAATCATATAATTTAAAACAATTAATTTAAATTAATAAGTTCTAAACTAGTCATCTATAAAATATAATAGTTACTTAACCAAATGTTAGTTAATCTCTAAACATTAATATAGATACAATTATTCAAAAAAACTTTATGTTAATCATATTTCAAACATATAACATATAATATAACACCATGTATAAAACAAGTCCTAGCTAAAAATCATGACCCAAATATCATATTAATAATTAATAGAACAACCCACGGTTTATTACAGGTTATCCATGATTATAGACTTGTAGAATAAAAATTTAATGTTATAATAACACACAAAATATTAAAAGTCATTATTCTATTATATAAATCACTCTTTAATCATCTTATAGAACAACTCATTTGTTTTCATTTTCATATGAAATAACCCAATTTTTAAACACATTTTTAATGTGTAAAAACCAAAATCAATTGTTTATTGTTTTTAAAACATTTTCACGATCATTTTTTATGAGTATCTATGTTATACCATGCATGGATAACTTTTTTGTAGGATTTTAATAAGTTTTTGGGTGTTTGTACTCATTTTTGTCAAAGAAGGGCTAAACTATGGATGTAGTGAAAGCCACAGTGGTCCCTAGTGAGCCTTGTGAACAACAGGTACAGGGGAAATAGGTGCAGCTATAGGCCTAGAGTGTTGGGTAAACACCTATGGTCTATGACTTGGGTAACCTAAATGTGACTGTTGTGGCGGCCATGGTAAGGGAAAATGGCCTGATGTTTATAAACAAACCATTGGGGAACAATATATTGGGATACCCAGGATTGTGTGCTTGAGGCTACAAAAACCATAGTAATGGCCATGATAGAGCCATGATGAGGTCATGTTATGGTTTGAAATGACCATTATGAGTGTATTATTCTATATATCATGATCATTTCATTGTGGAAACACATGAAATATTAATTATGGGGTTATGAATTCTATATTAATTGATTACTTCCACTAATAATTGTTTTATCCCAATTACATTGATCATTACATCAATCTAGATGATTTATTGATGACCTGTAGACAAACCTAGGGTGAGGTTGGGTTTTACTTCTTGTGATAAGATTCCTCCCTTAAATAAAATCATTCATATTTAACCTAAATTTTTTATCTTAGTATATTGTCTAAACATTGGAATATAGAGGATGTCCTTTTTTAATCATTAATGTTGGATCCTAACCTATTCCCCTTTGATCATTGTTCAATGAGTGGTAAATTTCTATATCCTTCAATTGAAATTTAAGACTTCCATTTTTTGTATTTGAAATTGGGTATGTAATTATTCTACCTCTTGGATTGATTATTTTCTAATCCTCAATCTAGAACACATGTCATGTTGTATCATAATTGGTTTTAGGAACTCTTGGGGAACTAGGTTATTCCAATTAGTGTGTGTTGGTTGTTCAGGTGATGAAACTCTTGAAAAACATTGATGTTGACATTATCATGATTAAGGTAGGAAGTTCATTTCTACATAGAGTATGTGTATATATTTGTTATATTGATATGATTTTGTGTATACCATGAGACTATTTTTGAAATTTGATCACATGTGCGTACTTGTGTGTCCTATAAGACCATGTTTGATGTCAGATATCACGTTTTTGTATATGGATATGGATACTCTCGATTTTTATTCTATTTTCCCCTTTATATGTCTTTTATTACATGATTAATATTTTATAGCCCATGGAATACTTTTTGAGATATAGTTATTTCCTTTATATTTTATGCCTTATATGTGGTATGTGCATAGCCAGTATAATATCAATTTCAATATTTATGTTGATCAGTGTCCCTAAAAACATAGCTAAAACCATAGTGGTGGATCATGGATGATGTGGCTAATTTTGATGGGTTGAATAGGTCAGTTATGTCCTTATCATAGAATGTGTAGAAGCACACCATATCCCATTTTTAAGAGTGTATGTTTATTCCATTACGATCAACTAATGGTTGAAATTCATGTGTATGAGATAGTTGGTTTTATACAAGTATTCTATGAATGTATAACATCACAATAAAATAGGTAACCATGATTCGTGGGAATAATTTCCCTTAAATGTGAGAACGGGGTTGTCCGTTAAAGTTTATACATGATTATAATTAATGGATGATTAATTTTCACTTATTTTTGGGTATATGGTTTATGACAACCCTTCTTTCTATTACAACTTAAACATGCTTTATTACATATAACTTCACATGATACAACAAAGAAGATCGAGAGGTTTAGTGTCTTTGGGGCTTAGGATCATTACATAAAAACTTTAAACATGAAATACAATATCTTTATTGAAAACATCCTTTACATGACCACTACATTCTTTCGTATGTAGCATTGCATGGGATAACTTGAGGACATGCATAAGAAAACGGTGAGCTATAAAGCCCAGTAAGGGAGTACACAATGAATAACATGAGGAGTTCAATACATGTTAGGAAGTAGGAATATCAATAGAGAATAAGAGTAACATGAACATAATGGCATGATAAAGCATGATAATCATAACATGGAAATGTGGCAACAACACTTAACATTGAATTAGCATGAGCCAAGGCTCATTACACAGGGAGAACGAGTAAACCCTCATTGCACTTGAAGCACGATTATACCCTCGTTGAAATTGAATTAAAATGAGTCAACACTCATTGCACATGACGTATCATGATACTATACTTTACCTAATGCATTGGAGCGCTATAAGGGCACACCCTTCTTAAACATTTCATTTCATGCATAAGTGTTCCACACAGATCATAAAACATGGATTCATAAAACAAAATCATTTATTCCACGATATAGGAATGTGGAATTCATACATGAAACTTTATAATCAATAAGTAAATGTGCATAAAGGTGAATACCCTTTATGGAGAAATGGGAATGGTATTCACTACACAATGATATTGGCTTAGAAAATCGGTGTGATTTCGGCAGCGTAACTACGTGATATAAGAATTAATAAAAATGGTTGATGAGAGAGAAAGGGGTTCCTCATCATATTTACATTTAATGGAAAGTAAGGAGGCCATATAGATACATGTCCCAACAATTGAAAAGGAATTTAGATTCATGATACAAAAGTATTTCTTGAATATAAAAGAGGAGAAAAAAGTTCCTTTCGGAATTTCGGCATAGTAACGGCTGTACATGGGAGGAATTTAATGAGAGTGAAAGGGATCTCCCATCATTCAAAAAATAAGAGGGAAGTATGGGGGAGGTGAGAAACCATACCCCAACATTCATAATTGAAATTAAAAGGGCAATAAAACTTAAAGAAAATTGACAAAAAATGAGAAAGGAAGAAAAAACCCTTACTTGGAAGTGTGCTTCCAAAGGCTAGATAGAGGCTTGTGAGAGGATTATTGGGAGCTTGGGGCACCTTGAGAGTATTCTAGAGAGAGTAGGGCAGAGGTTGGACGAACTCCATGGGCTTTGAGTGAGGAGGAAGTGGGAGCTTGGGTGGGTTTATATAGGAAATGTGAGGGAATTCTTTATTATTTAGGTTTGGGACCCATTATATTAAAATAATCCAAACCACAAACCATCCCATGGTATTTGACGATGGTTTCTGGAAAAGGAAATAGGAAAAAAATATTTTACAAGGTCAAGGTCCAAACATATTAAAAAATTAGGGTTTCTTTTGTGGAGGTGAGTCACACTCCCATGGAAATTAATTTAAAAAGGAAAAGTGTTGAATAAGTATTGAGGGCTCCATTAATGCTTTGAAAAGTAAGCCAAACAAACCCAAAACCTCATTATTTTAATGATAAAACACATATTGGCCGAACATAAGGATTATGGTATTTTATTACATCACCATTGGGTCATAATGATGTCATAAAACACATTATATATTTAAATGGTATTTAATTTTTACCCAAAAATTTGACTGTCTCAGAAAATTATGAAAAATTCACCGTTGGATAATTTCGACATCCTAATTCCAAAAAATAATATTTATTTTATCTAAATTTTTTTCTAAATATGTGAATTTTCTCTTTTAAAATAAAAACAGACATTTATAAAAAATTCACGAGTTTTGACAGAAATGGCTTTCAAACCTCAATAAAAATTGTAATTGCATTCATAAAATTATAAGATAATTTATATTTAATAAAAATTAATTTAAAATTAATAATAATATTTTATTAAAATATTATTTAATTCAAAAATCCATTAATTTAATAAAATATAATTCTTAATAAAATAATAACTAAAAACACCATTTGTACTTTAAAAACTAATTACAATGTATCAAAAATGACTAGAAATTATATTCATTATTATATACAAAAATAATGTACATGAACATGATGCTACTTATTTGTTACATAACCCCTTAAAATATCCTCATAAGACCTAAGGGTAAGGTGTGCGATGGTGACAGACTCTTGGGGCGGCTCAGATAACATCACTCGAGTGGTAATCTCTAACAACTTCCACTTTTCCCGTAGACGGTCCCGTTCAAGCTTGACATAATGAAGATCAGCTTGGGCTTGGTCAAGGGCGAAGCCCAAAGACGCCACCTCTTTTCCAAGCTCCAACAAATGGGCTTCATAAGGAGAAATTCTATTGGATGAGGTCATCGCTTCCTTTGTCTGAGTAGAAATGGGTTCGTTAAAGCCTTATATTTATACTACTCAGATGATCAGTGTTCAACGGCTGTAAAAGTAACGGTCACAAATCATAACGTAAAACTAAAGAAGTTGACTTCTTATAAAAACATTTTTCATAAAGAAACATTTAACTGGATCAAGAGGGATATTCCATTAATGAAACTTTGGGTCGTTACAATATTCCCCCCTTAAGAAATTTCACCCTCGAAATTTTCTTTTTCCCACACGAAAACAAATGTGGGTAACTCAGCTTCATCATATCCTCCAACTCCCAAGTAGCTTCTTCAAACTTGTGGTTTCTCCACAACACCTTGACGAGGGGCATTGTCTTATTTTGTAGAACTTTTTCTCTACGATCTAAGATCTTCACTGGTTGCTCCTCAAAAGAAAGATCATCTTCCAATTGTACCACCTCGGAAGAGAGTACATGTGAAGGGTCCGTATGTATTTCCTTAAGAGGGATACATGAAAGACATCATGCACCATGGCCATAGTAGGTGGAAGTTCTAGTTGATATGCCACATCCCCAACACGATCAAGAATCTCGAAGGGGCCCATGTACCTTGGACTTAACTTCCCTTTCTTTCCAAACATCATGACCTTCTTCCACGGAGATATGCGTAAAAACACCATGTATCTGACTTTAAACTCAAGGTCTCATCAACGATTATCTGCACAACTCTTCTGTCGACTTTGGGCTGCCTTGATATGCTGCTGAATGGTTTTCACCTTCTCCACCATTTCTTCGACCATTTCTGGTCCAAGCAGCTTACGTTCACCGACGTCATCCCAACATGCCGGTGTTCTACACCTTTTCCCATATAGGGATTCATATGGTGCCATTTGGATGCTCGAGTGGAAACTATTATTATAAGAGAACTCAACCAGAGGAAGATGTTGATCCCATCCTCCATTAATGTCCATTGAGAATGCTCTCAACGTATCCTCAAGTGTTTGGATAGTATGCTCGGATTGGCCATCAGTTTGAGGATGACAGGCCGTACTGAAGTTCAGTTCAGTATTCAGAGATTGTTGAAGACTCTTCCAAAACTTAGAGGTGAATCTTGGATCTTGGTCAGAAACAATAGATAGTGGTTCTCCATGCAACCGTACTACATCCCTAATATATATCCGTGCCAGTTAATCCAAAGAGAAATCCTCTCGAATAGCAATGAAGTGTGCAGTCTTTGTAAGACGATCCACAACAACCCAGATTGCATTGTTGCCTTTGGATGTCCTTGGAAGTCTAGTGACATATTCCATGGTGATGTTCTCCCATTTCCATTCGGGTATGGGAAATGGTTGCATCATCCCCTTAGACTTCTGCCTCTCTTCCTTAAATTGCTGACACACTAGGCACTTTGATGTATATTCAGAAATCGCCTTCTTCATATTATCCCACCAAAGGTTTTCTCGGAGATCTCAATACATCTTTGTGCTCCCTAGGTGAATAAAGAAATTTGAACTATATGGATCATCCAAAATTTCCTTCTTCAGCTCCGAACTTGATGGAAGACATAGTCTTTTCCCAAACCGCACAATTCCTTCTTCATTAACATTAAACTCTGAGTATTTTCCCTTTTTGAGAGCTTCCACTTTTTCTTGGATTCCTGCATCATCCTTTTGAGCATCCTTTATCCTTTCCAAAAGAGATGGTTGACCAATCATTTGTGAAAGGATTGATGATGTTCCCTTCTTTATGATTCCCACATCCATCTTCATTATGTCTAAGAAGATTACATCCTTCTCAATTCTCATCACTGATAGAATCACTGGATCCTTTCTACTTAGGGAATCCGCCACCTTGTTCACCTTCCCAGGGTGGTAATGTATTGAACAGTCATAATCCATGATGAGATCGATCCATCTTCTCTGTTTCATATTAAGCTTTTTCTGTGTGAATATATATTTAAGACACTTGTGGTCAGTATATATCTCACATTTCTCTCCATAGAGATAATGCCGCCAGATTTTCAAGGCAAAGATCACCACCGCCAACTCCAGATCATGCGTTGGATAGTTTCGCTCATGGATTTCCAACCGCCTTGAGGCATAGGATATCACTTTATCATTCTGCATCAGCACACATCCTAAGCCCTTCTTCGAAGCATCACTGAATACCACAAAAAGCTCCCTACTTGTGGGTAAAGTGAGCACGGGTGCAGTGATAAGCCTCCTTTTCAACTCCTTGAAGCTTTCTTCGCATTCATCACTCCAAGAAAACTTTACTGCCTTTCGAGTTAGCTTGGTAAGAGGGTTGGACAATCATGAGAAATTTCTCACAAATTGTCGATAATATCCAGCTAACCCCAAGAAGCTATGGATATCAGTTACCGATGTTGGCCTCGGCCATCCCTTAATTGCATCTGTTTTGGAGGGGTCCACAGATATCCCATTACTTGTGATGATATGGCCCAAGAATGAGACCTCCTTCAACCAGAACTCACACTTTCTGTACATCGCATAGAGCTTCTCCTTGCGCAAAGTGTCCAGTACAGTTCTTAAATGCTCCTCATGGTTCTCCTTGGTTTTGGAGTATATTAGAATATCAACTATAAAGACTACCAAAAATTTGTCTAGGTAATCTCTAATGTATCTATTCATCAAGTCCATGAATATTGCTGGAGCATTGGTGAGTCCGAAAGGCATTACTATGAATTCATAGTGCCCGTACCTTGTAAGAAAAGCAGTCTTGGGGATATCTTCCTTCTTCACCCTTACTTGATAATATCCCGACCGCAAGTCCACCTTGGAGAAGTATTGTGCTCCATGCAGCTGATCAAACAAGTCATCGATTCTTGGGATAGGATACTTGTTATTTATCATGATTTTGTTAAGTTCACGATAATCGATGCAAAGCCGCATTGATCCATCCTTCTTGATGAAGAGGACTGGTGCACCCCATGGTGATCCACTTGGGCGTATAAACCCTTTATCCAGATTCTCCTGTAGTTGTTTCTTCAGCTCTTCAAGCTCAACAACCGCCATTCTATATGGAGTCTTGGATATTGGTAGCACCCCAGGTATAAGTTCAATTGAGAAATCAACATCTCTTCTTGGAGGAAGACCAGGAAGTTCCTCAGGAAATACTTCAACGAATTCTCTCACAATAGGCATTTCTTGAAGGGTGGTTTCTTCCTTGGACTCAATCATCTGAGCCAGATATGCGAGCTCATAAGGAATTAATATCCAAGTTTGAGATGATGGAGCTAAAGGAGATTCATCTTCCTCCTGACACTTGTAATGAATCGGGGGTCGATTCTCTATATGGAGTGTGATTTCCCTCTCCAGAAAATTTATGTTGGATCTATATAAGGAAAGCCAATCCATGCCAAGAATTGCGTCAAATTCCACCAAAGGGAGTATGATGAGGTTCTCAGGGAAATTCAATCCACATATTATAACAGGGGAGGACTTATACTCATGGGATGCAATGATTGCCCCATTTTCCGTACTCACCAACATCTTTACTTCCATGATTTTTGGTGGTGTAGGGATTGTTCTACTAAACTTTTGATATATAAAAGATTGCATAGAACCTGAATCAAAAAGTACGTTCGCTATTCTTGAATGAATAACTAGCGTACCTATCACCACTTTGTTGTCGGGGTTCACTTCGGCAGATGTGATGGAAAAAGTTATTCCTTGCTGTCTTGGAGGTTGCTGGTTGCCTCCGATAACCCTTGGATTAGGGCACTGATTTGCAAAATGACCCAGTTATTTACATTTGTAGCATTGAACAACCCGTTGAGGTTCGAACGGAGCGTTCCTCTCCTCTGTCGCAGCCGTGGGTCCTTCTTGCTGATAGTTAACAGCTATGATCCCTTCTCTTCCACACCTGAAGCATTTTCTTGTTCCCCTAAGGCAATTTCCTGGGTGCTTCTTCCCACACTTTTGGCAAGTGGGGTGCTAGAACTTCTTAGCGCTGTTGGATTTATCCATCGGACCACCAGCATTGAAGTCCACCTTACACTTCTTGTCCCCATGATACCCCTGTGATTCTCCGATCTCCATTTCAACCTTGATGGCACATCAGACAATTTCCTCATAGCTGTCGAAGTCACGGATCGCTAATACTTTCCGCAAGCTAGGCTTCAGCCCACCAAAGAAGTGGTCAACCTTGCATTCGGGGGTAACGACAAAGCCAGAAGCGTATCGTGCAATCCTTGTGAAGTTTTCTTCATACGCTGCCACAGATTCTTCAAAATTCTACTTGAGGGAAAGGAAGTCCCTTTCCATCTTAAGACGGAGGGTGCGCGGAAAATATTTATCGAAAAACATATTCCGGAATTCCTTCCATTCCAAAGCCTCGATCTCATCCCCGGGCTTCATATTTTTGATCAACGTCCACCATTGATCAGCTTCACCCTCCATACGATAAGCCGCCAGGAGAACCTTCTCTTGTTCAGAACATTTAAGGATAGAGAAGATCTTTTCAATGGAGTTGATCCATTGCTCAGCGATCGTGGGATCAGATGATCCACTAAAAGTAGGAGGCTTTTGTCTCATGAAGCTCTCGATAACAACTTGTTCTTTCTTAGGGGGGGTTGAACATTCTTCTTGACCCGTGTTTCTATTCAAAACTTGAGTTAGCTGAGAGAGAAGCGTGACAAAGTTAGCGATTCCTGCTCCCATTGGATTGGGCATCTCATTAGTACAATCATCACACTGATCTTCAAAACAGTTGTTAGCCCGAGTTCTCCTATTACCGGCCATTGGCTGGAATAAAACGAAAGTTATGGGTAACACATAAAGGGCAATCCAAAGACAAAAGTTGATGACTTATAATAAACTTTAATCTCTTTAACTCATGAGTCTATAGGATTCAATCCAGGCTTTTCATGATCTTCCTTCTAACATATATTCATAGGGGAATTTTTACCTTAATAAGGGTTCATACTAAGATTGTAAATTTATCAAAACATATCCCCCGGGAGTGTCGTAACCAAGATTGCAGCAAGGCCCGTTTTCGTGCACCAGTTCCCGTTCGAATCTAGCTCAAAGCGGTGTTTTCTGGTTTTACCCCTAGGATACATCTGTTCCAGAGCCGCCTCTACCTGCTTGTATCCAGACAGGGATGTATTTTTTTTGATAAACAACTTACTTAGTATTTACCAAAACATAGGGATGTTTTTAGTATACTTAGTCTTGTATCTAAGGCTTTACTAGGGTTTCCTAATCCCAAAAATAACTAAACCTATCCTCTGATACCAACTATGACAACCCTTATTTCTATTACAACTTAAACATGCTTTATTACATATAACTTCACTTGATACAACAAAGAAGATCGAGAGGTTTAGTGTCTTTGGGGCTTAGGATCATTACATAAAAACTTTAAACTTGAAATACAACATCTTTATTGAAAACTTCATTTACATGACCACTACATTCCTTCGTACTTAACATTGCATGGGATAACCTGAGGACATGCATAAGAAAAAGAGTGAGCTATAAATCCCAGTATGGGAGTACACAATGAATAACATGAGGATTTCAATACATGTTAGGCAATAGGAATTTCAATAGATCATAAGAGTAACATGAACATAAAGGCATGATAAAGCATGATAATCATAACATCGAAATGTGGCAACAACACTTAACATTGAATTAGCATGAGCCAAGGCTCATTGCACATGGAGCATGAGTAAACCCTCATTGCACTTGAAGCACAAGTAAACCCTCTTTGCACTTGAATTAGCATGAGTCAACACTCATTGCACATGATGTATCATGATACTATACTTTACCCAATGCATTGGAGTGCTATAAGGGCACACCCTTCTTAAACATTTCATTTCATGCATAAGTGTGCCACATGGATCATAAAACATGGATTCATAAAACATAATAATTTATTCCATGATAAAGGAATGTGGAATTCATACATGAAACTTTATAATCAATATGTATATGTGCATAAAGGTGAATACCCTTGATGGAGAAATGGGCATGGTATTCACTACACAATGATATTGGCTTAGAAAATCGGTGTGATTTCGGCAGCGTAACGACATGACATAAGAATTCATAAAAATGGTTGATGAGAGAGAAATGGGTTACTCATCATATTTACTTGTAATGTACAGTAAGTAGGTCATATAGATACATGTCCCAACAATTGAAAAGGAATTTAGATTCATGATACAAAAGTATTGCTTGAATATAAAAGAGGAGAAAAAAGTTCCTTTCGGAATTTCGGCATAGTAACGGCTGTACATGGGAGACATTTAATGAGAGAAAAAGGGGTCTCCCATCATTAAAAAAATAAGAGGAAAGTATCGGGGAGGTGAGAAACCATACCCCAACATTCATAATTGAAATTAAAAGGGCAATACAACTTAAAGAAAATTGACAAAAATGAGAAAGGAAGAAAAAACCCTTACTTGGAAGTGTGATTCCAAAGGCTAGAGAGAGGCTTGTGAGAGGATTCTTGGGATCTTGGGGCACCTTGAGAGGATTATAGAGAGAGTAGGGCAGAGGTTGGACGAACTCCAGGGGCTTTTAGTGAGGAGGAAGTGGGAGCTTGGGTGGGTTTATATAGGAAAGGTGAGGGAATTCTTTATTATTTAGGTTTGGGACCCCTTATATTAAAATAATCCAAACCACAAACCATCCCGTGGTATTTTCCCATGGTTTCTGGAAAAGGAAATAAGAAAACAATATTTTACAAGGCCAAGGTCCGAACATATTAAAAAATTAGGGTTGCTTATGTGGAGGTGAGTCACACTCCCATAGAAATTAATTTAAAACGGCAAAGTGTAGAATAAGTCTTGAGGGCTCCATTAATGCTTTGAAAAGTAAGTCAAATAAACCCAAAACCTCATTATTTTAATGATAAAACACATATTGGAAGAACATAAGGATTATGGTATTTTATTACATCACCATTGGGTCACTATGATGTCATAAAACACATTATATATTTAAATGGTATTTAATTTTTACCCAAAAATTTGACTGTCTCAGAAAACTATGGAAAATTCAACGTTGGATAATTTCGACGTCCTGATTCCAAAAATAATATTTATTTTATCTAAATAATTTTCTAAATATGTGAATTTTCACTTTTAAAATAAAAACTTACATTTATAAAAAATTCACGGGTTTTGAAAGAAATGGCTTTCAAACCTTAATAAAAATTTTAATTGCATTCATAAAATTATAAGATCATTTATATTTAATAAAAATTAATTTAATATTAATAATAATATTTTATTAAAATATTATTTAATTCAAAATTCCTTTAATTTAATAAAATATAATTCTTAATTAAATAATAACTAAAAACACCATTTGTACATTAAAAACTAATTACAATGTATCAAAAATGACTAGAAATTATATTCATTATTATATACAAAAATAATGTACATGAACATGGTGCTACTTATTTGTTACATAACCCCTTAAAATAGCCGCATAAGACCTAAGGTTAAGGTGTGCGATGGTGACAGACTCTTGGGGCGGCTCAGATAACATCGCTCGAGTGGTAATCTCTAACAACTTCCACTTTTCCTGTATACGGTCCCGTTCAAGCTTGACATAATGAAGCTCAGCTTGGGCTTGGTCAAGGGCGAAGCCCAAAGACGCCACCTCTTTTCCGAGCTCCGACAAATGGGCTTTGTAAGGGGAAATTCTACTGGATAAGGCCATCGCTTTCTTTGTCTGAGTAGAAATGGGTTCGTTAAAGACATATATTTATAATACTCAGATGATCAGTGTTCAACGGCTATAAATGTAATGGTCAGAAATCTTAATGTAAAACTAAAGAAGTTGACATCATATAAAAACATTTTTCCTAAAGATACATTTAACTGGATCAAGAGGTATTTTCCATTAATGAGACTTTGGGTCGTTACAATATTCCCCCCTTAAGAAATTTTTCCCTCAAAATTTTCCTTTTCCCACTATAAAACAAATGTGGGTAACTCAGCTTCATCATATCCTCTGACTCCCAAGTTTCTTCTTCAAACATTTGGTTTCTCCACAACACCTTGACGAGGGGCATTGTCTTATTTCGTAGAACTTTTTCTCTACAATCTAAGATCTTTACTGGTTGCTCCTCAAAAGAAAGATCATCTTCCAATTGTACCACCTTGGAAGAGAGTACATGTGAAGGGTCCGGTATGTACTTCCTTAAGAGGGATACATGAAAGACATCATGCACCTTGGCCATAGTAGGTGGAAGTTCTAGTCGATAGGCCACATCCCCAAAAACATCAAGAATCTCGAAGGGGCCGATGTACGTTGGACTTAACTTCCCTTTCTTTCCAAACCTCATGACCTTATTCCACGGAGATATGTGTAAAACACCATGTATCCGACTTTAAACTCAAGGTCTCGTCGATGATTATCTGTATAACTCTTCTGTCGACTTTGGGCTGCCTTGATATGCTGCTGAATGGTTTTCACCTTCTCCACCATTTCTTCGACCATTTCTGGTCCATGTAGCTTACGTTCACAGACCTCATCCCAACATGCCGGTGTTCTACACCTTTTCCCATACATGGCTTCATATGGTGCCATTTGGATGCTCAAGTGGAAACTATTATTATAAGAGAACTCAACCAGAGGATGATGTTGATCCCATCCTCCTTTAAAGTCCATTGAGCACGCTCTCAACATATCCTCATGTGTTTGGACAGTCCGCTCGGATTGGCCATCAGTTTGAGGATGATAGGCCATACTGAAGTTCAGTTCAGTATTCAGAGCTTGTTGAAGACTCTTCCAAAACTTAGAGGTGAATCTTGGATCTCGGTCAGAAACAACAGATAATGGTACTCCATGCAACCGTAACACATCCCTGATATATATTCGTGCCAGTTGATCCAAAGAGAAATCCTCTCGAATAGAAATGAAGTGTGCAGTCTTTGTAAGACGATCCACAACAACCCAGATTGCATTGTTGCCTTTGGATGTCCCTGGAAGTACAGTCACAAAGTCCATGGTGATGTTCTTCCATTTCTATTCTGGTATGGGCAATGGTTGCATCATCCCCTTAGACTTTTGCCTCTCTGGCTTCACTTGCTGACACACCAGGCACTTTGATGTATATTCATCTATCTCTTTCTTCATATTATCCCAGCAAAAGATTTCTCGGAGATCTCGATACATCTTTGTGCTCCCTAGGTTAATAGAGAAATTTGAACTATTTTTGTCATCCAAAAGTTTCTTCTTCAGCTCCGAACTCTGATGGAACACATAGTCTTTTCCCAAACCTCACAATTCCTTCTTCATTAACATTAAACTCTGAGGATTTTTCCTTTTTGATAGCTTCCACTTTTTCTTAGATTCCCACATCATATTTTTGAGCATCCTTTAACCTTTCCAAAAGAGATGGTTGACCAATCATTTGTGAAAAGATTGATGATGTTACTTTCTTTATGATTCCCACATCCATCTTCATTAAGTCTAAGAAGATTGCATCCTTCTCAAATCTCATCATTGATAGAATTGCTGGATAATTTTACTTAGGGAATCCGCCACCTTGTTCGCCTTCCCAGGGTGGTAATGTATTGAACAGTCATAATCCTTGATGAGCTCTATCCATCTTCTCTGACGCATATTAAGCTCTTTCTGTGTGAATATATATTTAAGACTCTTGTGGTCAGTATATATCTCACATTTCTCTCCATAGAGATAATGCCGCCAGATTTTCAAGGCAAAGATCACTGCCGCCAACTCCAGATCATGTGTTGGATAGTTTCTCTCATGGATTTTCAACTGCCTCGAGGCATAGGATATCACTTTATCATTCTGCATCAGCACACATCCTAAGCCCTTCTTCGAAGCATCACTGAATACCACAAAAATCTCCCTACTTGTGGGTAAAGTGAGCATGGGTGCAGTGATAAGCCTCCTTTTCAACTCCTTGAAGCTTTCTTCTAAATCATCACTCCAAGAAAACTTTACTCCCTTTCGAGTTAGCTTGGTAAGAGGGTTGGACAATCATGGGAAATTTCTCACAAATCGTCGATAATATCCAGCTAACCCCAAGAAGCTACGGATATCAGTTACTGATGTTGTCCTCGGCCATCCCTCAATTGCATCTTTTTTTGGAGGTGTCCATAGATATCCCATTTCTTGTGATGATATGGCCCAAGAATGAGACCTCCTTCAACCATAACACATACTTGCTGTACTTTTCATAGAGCTTCTCTTTGCGCAAAGTTTCCAGTACAGTTCTTAAATGATCTTCATGATCCTCCTTGGTTTTGGAGTATATTAGAATATCATCTATAAAGACTACCAAAACATTGTCTAGGTAATCTCTAAAGACTCTATTCATCAAGTCCATGAATATTGCTAGAGAATTGGTGAGTCCGAAAGGCATTACTATGAATTCATAGTGCCAGTACCTTGTAAGAAAAGCAGTCTTGGGGATATCTTCCTTCTTCACCCATACTTGATAATATCCTGACCGTAAGTCCACCTTGGAGACGTATTGTGCTCCACGCAGCTTATCAAACAAGTCATCGATTCTTGGGAGAGGATACTTGTTCTTTATCGTGATTTTGTTAAGTTAACGATAATCGATGCAAAGCCGCATTGACCCATCCTTCTTCTTGATGAAGAGGACTGGTGCACGCCATGGTGATGCACTTGGGCGTATAAACACTTTATCCAGATTCCCCTATAGTTGTTTCTTCAGCTCTTCAAGCTCAACAACCGCCATTCTATATGGAGTCTTCGATATTGGTAGCACCCCAGGTATAAGTTCAATTGAGAACTCAACATCTCTTCTTGGAGGAAGACCAAGAAGTTCCTCAGGAAATACATCAGCGAATTCCCTCACAATAGGAATTTCTTAAAGGGTGGTTTCTTCCTTGGACTCCATCATCGGATCTATATATGCATGCTCATAAGGCAGTAATATCCATGCTTGAGATGATGGAGCTAAAGGAGATTCATCTTCCTCCTGACACCTGTAAAGAATCGAGGGTCGATTCGCCATATGGAGTGTGATTCCCCTCTCCCAACAATTTATGTTGGCTCTATATAAGGAAAGCCAATCAATGCCATGAATTGCATCAAATTCCACCAAAGGGAGTATGATGAGCTTCGCCGGGAAATTCAATCCACAGATTATAAAAGGGGAGGACTTATACTCATGGGATGCAATGATTTCCCCATTTTCTGTACTCACCAACATCTTTACTTCCATGATTTGTGGTGGTGTAGAGATTGTTCTACTAAACTTTTGAGATATAAAAGAATGCGTAGAACCTGAATCAAAAAGTATGTTCGCTATTCTTGAAGGAATAACTAGAATACCTGTCACCACTTCGTTGTCGGGGTTCACTTCGGCAGAAGTGATGGCAAAAGTTCTTCCTTGCTATCTTGGAGGTTGCTGGTTTCCTCCGATAACCCTTGGATTAGGGCACTGATTTGCAAAATGACCCGGTTCTTTGCATTTATAGCATTGAACAACGCGTTGGGGTTCGAACGGAGCGTTCCTCTCCTCTGTCGCAGTCGCGGGTCCTTCTTGCTGACAGTTAACAGCTAGGTGCCTTTCTCTTCCACACCTGAAGCATTTTCATGTTCTTCTATGGAAATTTCGAGGTTGCTTCTTTCCACACTTTTGGCAGGTGGGGTGCTGGAACTTCTTAGCGTCGTTGGATTTATCCATCGGACCACCAGCATCGAATTCCACCTTACGCTTCTTGTCCCCATGATACCCCTGTGATTCTCCGATCTCCATTTCAACCTTGAGGGCACATCGGACAATTTCCTCATAGCTGTTGAAGTCACAGATCGCTAATGATTTTCGCAATCTAGGCTTCAGCCCACCAAAGAAGCGGTCAACCTTGCATTCGGGGGTAACGACAAAGTCGGAAGCGTATCGTGCAAGCCTTGTGAAGTTTTCCTCGTACGCTCCCATAGATTCTTTAACTTTCTACTTGAGGGAAAGGAAGTCCATTTCCATCTTAAGACAGAGGGTGCGCGGAAAATATTTATCAAAAAACATCTTCCAGAATTTCTTCCATTCCAAAGCCTCGATATCCCCCCCAGGATTCGTATTTTTTATCAACGCCCACCATTGATCAGCTTCACCCTCCATACGATAAGCCACCAGGATAAACTTCTCTTGTTCAGAACATTGAAGGATATTGAAGATCTTTTCAATGGAGTTGATCAATTGCTCAGTGATCGTGGGATCAGATGATCCACTAAAAGTAGGAGGCCTTTGTCTCATGAAGCTCTCGATAGTGACTTGTTCTTTATTAGGGGGGGTTGAACATTCCTCATTACCCGTGTTTCTATTCAAAACTTGTGTGAGCTGAGAGAGAAGCGTGACAAAGTTTGTGATTCCCGCTCCCATTGGATTGGGCATCTCATCAGTACAATCATCACACTCATCTTCACAACAGTTGTTAGCCCGAGTTCTCCTATTACCGGCCATTGGCTGGAATAAAAGGAATGTTAGGGGTAACACATAAAAGGAAATCCAAAGACAAAAGTTGATGACTTATAAATAAACTTTAATCTCTTTAACTCATGAGTCTATAGGATTCAATCCATGCTTTTCATGATCTTCCTTCTAACATATATTCCTAGGGGCATTTTTCCTTTAATAAGGGTTCATACTAAGATTGTGAGTTTATCAAAACATACCCCCAGGTGTGTTGTAACCAAGAGTGCAGCAAGGCCCATTGTCGTGCACTAGTTCCCGTTCGAGTCTAGCTCAAAGCGGTGTTTTTGGGTTTTACCCCTTGGATACATCTGTTCCAGAGCCGCCTCTACCTGCTCTTTTCCAGACATTGATGTATTTGTTTGATAAACCACTTACTTAGTATTTACCAAACTTAGGGATGTTTTTATTATACTTAGTCTTGTATCTAAGGCTTTACTAGGGTTTCCTAATCCCAAAAATAACTAAACCTATCCTCTGATACCAAATATGACAAGCCTGCTTTCTATTACAACTTAAACATGCTTTATTACATATAACTTAACATGATACAACAAAGAAGATCGAGAGGTTTAGTGTCTTTGGGGATTAGGATCATTACATAAAAACTTTAAACTTGAAATACAACATCTTTATTGAAAACTTCCTTTACATGACCACTACATTCCTTCGTACTTAGCATTGCATGAGATAACCTGAGGACATGCATAAGAAAAGGGTGAGCTATAAAGACCAGTAAGGGAGTACACAATGAATAACATGAGGAGTTCAATACATGTTAGGAAATAGGAATATCAATAGACCATAAGAGTAACATGAACATAATGGCATGATAAAGCATGATAATTATAACATGGAAATTTGGAAACAACACTTAACATTGAATTAGCATGAGCCAAGGCTCATTGCACATGGAGCATGAGTAAACCCTCATTGCACATGAAGCACAAGTAAACACTCATTGCATTTGAATTAGAATGAGTCAACACTCATTGCACATGACGTATCATGATACTATACTTTACCCAATGCATTGGAGCACTATAAGGGTGCACCCTTCTTAAACATTTCATTTCATGCATAAGTGTGCCACATGGATCATAAAACATGGATTCATAAAACATAATAATTTATTCCAAGATAAAGGAATTTGTAATTAATACATGAAAATTTATAATCAATAAGTATATGTGCATAAAGGTGAATACCCTTGATTGATAAATGAGCATGGTATTCACTACACAATGATATTGGCTTAGAAAATCGGTGTGATTTCGGCAGCGTAATGACGTGACATAAGAATTCATAAAAATGGTTGATGAGAGAGAAAGGTGTTCCACATCATATTTACATGTAATGGAATGTAAGGAGGTCATATAGATACATTTCCCAACAATTGAAAAGGAATTTAGATTCATGATACAAATGTATTGCTTGAATATAAAAGAGGAGAAAAAAGTTCCTTTCGGAATTTCGGCCTAGTAACGGCTGTACATGGGAGGCATTTAATGAGAGAGAAAGGGGTATCCCATAATTCAAAAAATAAGAGGGCAGTATGGGGGAGGTGTGAAACCATACCCCAACATTCATAATTGAAATTAAAAGGTCAAAACAACTTAAAGAAAATTGACAAATATGAGAAAGGAAGAAAAAACCCTTACTTGGAAGTGTGCTTCCAAAGGCTAGAGAGAGGCTTTTGAGAGGCTTCTTGGGAGCTTGGGGAACCTTGAGAGGATTCTAGAGAGAGTAAGGCAGAGGGTGGACGAACTCCAAGGGCTTTTAGTGAGGAGGAAGTGGGAGCTTGGGTGGGTTTATATAGGAAAGGTGAGGGAATTCTTTATTATTTAGGTTTGGGACCCCTTATATTAAAATAATCCAAACCACAAACAATCCCATGGTATTTGCCCATGGTTTCTGGAAAAGGAAAGAGGAAAACAATATTTTACAAGGACAAGGTCCGAAATTATTAAAAAAAATAGGGTTGCTTATGTGGTGGTGAGTCACACTCCCATGGAAATTAATTTAAAAAGGCAAAGTGTTGAATATGTCTTGAGGGCTCCATTAATGCTCTGGAAAGAAAGTCAAAAAAACCCAAAACCTCATTATTTTAATGATAAAACACATATTGGCCGAAAATAAGGATTATGGTATTTTATTACATCACCATTGGGTCATTATGATGTCATAAAACACAATATATATTTAAATGGTATTTAATTTTTACCCAAAAATTTGACTATCTCAGAAAATTATGAAAAATTCACCGTTTGATAATTTCGACGTCCTGATTCCAAAAATAATATTAATTTTATCTAAATAATTTTCTAAATATGTGAATTTTCTCTTTTAAAATAAAAACCGACATTTATAAAAAATTCACGGGTTTTGACAGAAATGGCTTTCAAACCTTAATAAAAATTTTAATTGCATTCATAAAATTATAAGATCATTTATATTTAATAAAAATTAATTTAATATTAATAATAATAATTTATTAAAATATTATTTAATTCAAAAATCCTTTAATTTAATAAAATATAATTCTTAATTAAATAATAACTAAAAACACCATTTGTACTTTAAAAACTAATTACAATGTATCAAAAATGACAAGAAATTATATTCATTATTATATAAAAAAATAATATACATGAACATGGTGCTACTTATTTGTTACATAACCCCTTAAAATAGTCGCATAAGACCTAAGGTTAAGGTGTACGATGGTGACAGACTCTTGGGGCGGCTCGGATAACATCGCTCGAGTGGTAATCTCTATCAACTTCCACTTTTCCCGTAGACGGTCCCGTTCAAGCTTGACATAATGAAGCTCAGCTTGGGCTTGGTTTAGGCCGAAGACGAAAAACGCCCCCGCTTTTCCGAGCTCCGACAAATGGGCTTCGTAAAGGGAAATTCTACTGGATGAGGCCATCACTTCCTTTTTCTGAGTAGAAATGGGTTCGTTAAAGCCTTATATTTATACTACTCAGATGATCACTGTTCAACAGCTATAAAAGTAACGGTCACAAATCTTAACGTAAAACTAAAGAACTTGACATCTTATAAAAACATTTTTCATAAATATACATTTAACTGGATCAAGAGGGATTTTCCATTAATGAATCTTTGGCTCGTTACAAGGTTGGTCCTTAAATGTATATAGAGTTACTTGTTATGATCTAAGTTATGTTTTACTATTATGTCAGTATATTGACATGACACTGAACATGGTATGGTCAAGGTCCATAATGTCTAAGTCAGTGCATGTTCGCTTGATGTATGATTGATTGTATGATTGTGTGTGTATTTAGTTTTCAAGCATGTCATACACTTATATATATATATATGTTCACTTATGTTAATGAATCATTGGTGATGTATTATAGGGTTTATACCCACAACCTTCATGAGAATTTTGGTTTTTATGTAGACTATATGACTAGGGATCTGAAAAAGGAAATGTCCATGGGGTGGTCTATTGAGTATAATTGACCATAGAGGTAGATGCATTACTAGGAAATACTCTATATATTTTCCACATTTAATTATATTTTGTATATATCAGTTAAATTTATCCTACAATACTTTATGACCTTCTGTATTGGGGGTCCATAGATTAATTATGGTTGACTTTTCTTGATATTTTATATAGCATTTATTTTTTATACCTATAATGTCCCAATTTTTGTCTTATAGTTATATTGTACCAACCTATAATGGTTATGATTACTGAGGGTATAGTCACCCCATATTACTACATATCCTTTGTGCTAGTTGATTTCCTCTTGCATACAAGGGGGAACAGAAGATGTGAGGTGGAACTTCATATCAAACCTGGAGGGTTGGGTTATGGTGTTAAAAAATGGTATAAATGGCCTAAGGTTCTTAGTTATTTTTTCTTTTCAGTTTATGGAGGAAAGGTGATAGGCTACAAACTCAGGTAGGGTATTTTACATTTCCTTAGACAACTCATCTATAAAAAACATTAGAGTAGCCAGTGATGGTATTACTATTAAATTTTAATAGGATTTGTGTGAATTAATGCATCATGATTATTAACATACGGTCACATTATATATATATAAGTTCTTTTTGCATGATCTGTAATATTTCATTAATTTGATGCCTTGATTTTCTATTTATTCATTCTTGACCTATAATCTTTGTTGAAAGGATTATTTTTTTTCTTACTGGTGTGATATATATGTTATTAGAATTATTTGGTTGAAATACAAATGTCTATTATATATATATATATGTATATATATATATTATTATGACTAACATGTATGTATGGAGGAATATGATTAAGACATGGGTAGAACTAGTAGTGTTATACCATGTGTGTGGGTATATATAAGTATATATCTTCTTATATAAACTCGCTTTATCTTCTTTTAAACTTCTTAAGATCTTATAATAAAATTGTTACATGCATTAAAAATGTTCAATTGGGATTTTAGAATTATACCTACTTGGATTCAATTAATTTATACTTATTAGGATACAAATACTCATTTTACCGCATTATATGAAGAAGGATTCACCTAAGCATACATTTGAATCTATTTTTTGGTTTAGGCCATGAACCATACCATGTCAAAAGTCTTATAGAGGATGATTTTCAACGATACATATGAAATTTAGCTTTAATATCCACCAGCATATCAGGGCATTGGTGACCCTCTAGATTATGATGAATAGATTTATAATATATAGGGAATCATTGAATTAATGGAAAATACAATGGATGAGAAGGTAATATTTTAATACTATATACTTTCGGGCCCCTAAATGAGGTCGTGGTGTGTCATGGGAATGGTAGGCCATCAATAATGTCTTACTTAAGAGTACATAAAGGATATATTCTTCATGAATTTATTACTATATACATTGATGTTATTTCAATATCTTTATTTTATTGAGGTTCAGTAAAGGGTGATTTCAGTTTCTTCTTACTTAAATCGTTTCATAGATTTTCTAAATTTTATCCATATTTTGGTTGGGAATAAAAAATTTAAGGATTAATGATTGAGATAAGAATATATCCATGGATTTGATGTGAGGTTATGATATTTGAACATAATATATATATATATATATACGTGCTTCAAAATAAATTCAATTTTTAGAATGGGCAAGGGGAACACATGATTTCAGGTATTCCTACATCTGATAGTGTAATGGGAACTATTTTTTTCTCATTATGGTAGTTGGGGCCACATATGGTATTATATATAGGAGGTATGAGGATCTGAATCAAGGCAGTATGTAGGAATAGTATATTAGGTTTCTTCTACACGCACTATGTGTGGAAGTTTGATCAGATGAAACAACAATGGAAAGTAGGGACATTTTAGTACATCATGTACACACTCACCTAAGAAATGCAATGAATGTGAACAGATGAGAAATAATAAATTCTTTTATTCTAAGACATCACATAAATGTTTGAGGATAATAGGCCAGGGTGTAGGCATGGATCCTCAACAGTAGATCCTTTCACTATAGATATCAGTTACTCAAGTGACTCATGTTTTAGGAAGAAGAAGGATTTATGTGATTGATGGGGTTATAAAATCCAATAGAGAGAAACATTCCAAAATTGGAGGTTAGATCATGATTACCTCTAAGCTCTCTACTACTTTATTTTATACACAAGATTCATATTCTTTTATATCTATTTATGTTATTGATAGCTTAAACTTTCCAAAAACGTTATCAGCTAAGTTACTCCCTCTTAAAACTACCTTTGGATAAATGTAGACCATCACCATCGATTTCCTAAGTTGGAAATATTTATCACTAGGTACATACACATATGGGACTTCATGGTACTTGTGATGACCTAATGTGAAGTGATATTTATAATGAACTAGTTTAATAGTTTTTGAGCCTATATCAACCATTATAAGAGATGTTTTACTTTCACTACACCCATAGGTGAGAGGTATGTTCTAACTAGAGAGATGGAAATAAAAGGAGGTAATATTAAATTGGTCCTATGTTAGTTTGGAGTGATCATGCCACAAGTAGCAGCTTTGGAACTTTTAGTAGAATTTTCACTAGCCCTCTCTATATTTCCTCTTTTTGTAGACCATTATTAAGATATTTTACCTGATGAATTCTAAACTCCTCCTCAAAATATAAGTATTTATTTTTAGATAGAAATTATCCATGGGGTAAAATAGATATTTATGCCTCCTTATTAAATAGAACCAACTGACTTGATAGATTTAAAGGTTCATTTTGGGGACTTATAGGTGAGGGGTTTCATCAACCTAAGAAAATCACCTTGCGGTGATTCTTATTGTTTTCTATGATAGAATATGATATTCTAGGTCACTTTTTGAAATATAGAAAAATACTCTTGTAACAATGAAGAATTTTTTTATTTTAACTAGGATTGATGATATATTCTACCTGTTATGGAAATCCCAGTGTTTTTCCAATATCAATCTTTGTTTAGTCAACCAACAACTATGGGGCAAAGAAGTTGATATTCCCAAGACAATGTCTAAGAGTTTTTATGGATTTTATGAGTATATTTTCATTTTTTTGGGATGAATAATACTATAGATGTGTTTTTTAGACCATTAACAATATTTTTCATCCATATCATTATTATTTTATTGTTTTATTTATATAAAATATCATAATATATTCCATGGTAACTAATATTCATACAAGAAACCTTGATTATTTTTTTCTACATTTCTATAGGATTTTTTATATTAAAAAATTTCAAATATTCACTTTTGAATTTAAGAAGTATGGTTCTTTAGACAGTTTATTTCTGAGTTAGGGGTTTTAGTTGACCCATAAAAGGCAGAGGCATTAATTTCTTAGACACATCCTAAAAATTTATTTGAGATCAAGATTTTACTTGGGATTATATTATACCATCAACTATTCATCTAAGAATATTTTAATTTTGAAGAACCGATGCTTTAGTTGACCATAAAGAGAAATAATTTTGAGTGGTCTAATTAGTGTAATGTTTCCTTCCATTAGATAAATATGATATTTTTAAAAACTATTATTCTGACATATCCAAAGCCTTCGATTCGATACAAATTTCACTATAATGCCTGAAGTATTGGTTTTAGGTATATGATAATGTATAGGGATCATGTAGTAGATTATGGTTAATTGTATTTATAACCCCATGAGAATAAAAAACAGTTTCATGAATTATATTTAGAATTTGTTGTCCATGCTCTGAAATATTGGTGAAACTATCTATTCTATGAGTGATTTACTATCTATACAGTCAAAAAGAGATTGTGATATATCATATATAAATAGGATCTCTATATAATGAAGGGGTGTTGGGTGGAGTATCTTTTGATGTTTTAATTTGATATAGATTATACTTTTTGGAAAGGTAATTTCATTATAGATGTTATTACTAGGAAGATGAAACATAGATATGATTTTAGTGACTGACTTTCACAAGAGGAATGAAAAATAAAGAATTTAATGATTTAGTGTCTTGTTGTTTAATTATATGATCATTTAATTATTACCTTTTCACATTTAGTAATCTTGTCTTAATTGAGATGCCATATAATATAAATCTAAGAATCATATCCTGAGTGTGTAGTGATTTTTTAAGGTTTGATATGAGATGATTCAATTTTAGGGTTTCTCATAAATTAAGATGACACGATATTACTTCATGGTGGGTGGGTGTTCTGGATTATTTTGGGAAGATCTAATGATATACTCTCAATATTCAAAATTTCTAGTGCAAAATAGGTCTATAAATATGTACCATTATATCCGACGTCCGTTTTCATGACCGCGTATAAATATTACATCACAACTTTAGTTTCATGATGCCTTAAATATGTGAGGGTAAAGGCCTATATTCAAAATCTTGTTGGTTAACACCATATGATTTTCATTCCTATAATAATGTTGGAGGAAACAATGACGGACATCCTGAAAGAGTTATATAGGACCTAAAAAAGTTTATGATATTGTTTGGGTGATAGTCGATCAGTTGATGAATGTGGATTATTTCATATTGATTCATGAAAACCTTTCACAAGATGTGTTAGGGAATTTGTATGTGGAGGATATTATATACCTATATATATATCCTATGTGAATTATATTATAAATGGATTCAAATTTCACAAGGTGGTTTTGGAAAGTCGTGTAGAAGACTTTAGGGTCTTAGTTGAAGATGAGTGTGACATATCATTGAAAAAGTAATAGAATGTCAAAGAGAACAATTTAGATCCTTAAAGATAGGCTTAAGTAATTCATTTTGGACTTTTTTGGAGATTTGAATGAGAATCTAAACATTTTAGAGTTCACACAGTACTACAGTTTCAAATATTTTATTCAAATGGAACCTTTGGAGACACTTTATGTATTGTCATGCCACTCACTACTACTTTGGCACAAGGTGGGTGAGTTAGTAGTTATTGACCAAATATGGTAGAATATTACGTTTTGAGAGTTTAATTGATTGTTAAGTGATTGGATACCAATAGTATTAAGATGTAATTGGATGCCGACTAGAGGAGATGGTCATTGGAGTTAACTATTGGTGATTGAGTTTTCTTGCGGGTATCACATCGATTGGGGAATCATTATTTGAGAAAGTAAGAGAATCTAGTGATGTTGGTTTTAGGACAATTTCAAATCACTAAACATATCAATGTAATTTATTATTAACTGGATTGTCCTCCATATTATTTATCCATGCATGACATGTTCCTCATTTTACAATTTCAGAAGTACATGCTTGATCTTTTTCATGTGATTGGCTATGTGGACATGGAGCTTGTGCCTAATGCATCATTTAATGAGTTACCAATGTAGATAATATTATGGTTTGAGAATGTGTCATAGGGGAATATAGTGACACTTTATTATGTCTTATAGTAACATTAATATATCCAAGATGAATATTTGGATTGAGAATATGATATTTGAGTTCAATGTCCTCATTTGATCAAGAAATAGATTTATAGATTTTTCATGAGGATGATAATTCCTTAAAGAGAAGGGTTAAAAAATCTCAAAAAATTATTTTTCAAGTATTTAAAACCATTTCTCTATCCTTTACATATGATTATCTGAGTTACACCATGTTTGGATATAGTTCTTATGGTATTTTCATATGTTTTTTTTCAGTATTTGGAGATTTTTTTGACTAAAATGTTCTACACCACAGCCTTGGTGGTCCATGGAGAGAGATGTAAAAAATGGGTAATGGAGAAAATGTGAATATTAAAAGATAGGGTGTTTTGTGGAAGATGTTTTGGACCATTACTTGGGTGACCTCACCATTCCCATGGTGAGGGGAAAATAATGATGTCTTCAAACATGTCGTAGGTGATAGCCATGTTGGGATACCTAGTTTGGTGTGATTGAGGAGACTAATACTATGGTTGAGGTTGTGGAAGGGCTATTTTGAGACCGGAAATGGCTAAAACTACCCCCTTAGTCCTTTTCTCTTGATAATTTAATGGGTAAACATGTGAAACCATAAATTTGTGTTTTGTAATGCTATTTTAATCAATTTCTCCCACTATTAATCTATTTTTCCAACTAAATTTGATATTTACTTGAATATATAAGCTTTCCATATAATCTATAGATAAATAAAGGGTGAGGTTGGGTGAGATGTTTTATGATATGGTTCCTACATTAAATAAAATCATTCATCTCGACAATCCTTTCTCTTTCTTACAACAAGAACAAAACCTTGTAAAAAAAGTCTATCCATGTAAAATCATTACCATGAGAGCCTCACTTCTTATAATATGATTGTTATTTCCTAAGAAACATATTTATCATTCCTTTAACTAAACTTGAAGACTGAAATTTTTAGGATTTTACATTGGGTATTTGATTGTTCTACCCCTTGGTTTGATTCTTTCTTTAGACCCATTATAGAAACCATGTCATGTTGTATTGGAATTGGTTAAAGGAACTCCTAGTAAAGGATAATTCTCTGGTCAGTGTGAGAATTTTTTCGGGGAAATTACTCTCTTGATGAACCTTAATGATGATGTTAACAAGCTTGATGTAAGATGTTCCACACCATATTGATACTTTGTATATATATCTTTGGATTTAAATTATTTTGTGTATCTCATTACAAAATGTTTTTTGTTTGATCACATTTTTGTGTGTGTACCTATCTCGCATTACCATGTTTTATGTTTGATAACATGTGTCTATATATGAATAAAAACACTCATTACTGTTATGTTATGTGATTCCTTGATATGTCATTGATTACTTGAGTAATGTTTCATATCATATGGAATAATTTGGGAGATATATTTTTTTCCTCGATATGTAATTCCTTATATATGGTATGTGAATAGCTGGGGACATATCTAAATCCAAGTTGACAGGTGTCCCTTATAGTTTTATCCAAATTTTTTTAGGGTTAGCATAGATGACATAATTCATTGGTGATAGATTTCATATGATGTTTAGCACCTTATCTTGGTATGAGTGGGAGAACTCCATATCTTCATTGGATGATTTTATATTTATAGAATTATGATATACTAATAGGGAACAACCTTGTGTATGGGATATTGTCCATTTTATAGTTTTTCCTTGCAATGATACAATCACAGGATAACAGGTAAAAATTAGTTATGGGTTGTCGTTCAATTAAAGGTGGGTTTCGAGGTTACCATAATCGTGGAATATTTCTATCCTTAAAGGTAGACCAAATTTCCCTTAATGGTGGGTATAATGTTCATACATAATGGTAGATAGAGTAACTTGTTATTATATATGTTTTGTTGTCTGAACATGATACTCATCTAGTATAGTGATGAAGAAGGTATAATCAGGGTTCGTGTCATCTTGATCAGTTCACGTTTACTCATTGAATGATTAATTATATTCTTTTTGGAACATTTAATTTTTTATCAAGTTGTACACTTATATATACATGTTCATTTATATTAAAGGCATGTTTGTGGTGTCCTAGTAGGTTTTCACTCACACCCTGAACAAGTATCTTGATGCACATGAAGACTTCATGACTTGGCATCCAACAAAGGTAAAAGGGCATATGAAAATTTAATGAGGAGCCCAAATTTTAGAGATGGATGCATCACTGGGAAAGGCTCTATAAAGTTTCCACGTAACATTTATTGTTTTATTTATATTTTCTACTCTCTCATGTATACTTATTAACCTACCAAATTAGTGGTCAATTGATTACTTATATATGAATTAGAATGACATATATTTTACCATTTATTTGTGTATAGTTATTCTATTATATATTTTTGTCTTATGATTATATTTAACATACCTATGATTGATATGATTAATGATGGTATAGTCTACCCAGTTTACTTTAAACACATGATTATAGTCAACAACCTCTTGATTATGTGGATTTGTGTATGAGGTTATGTGGTACATTGACTCAGAACCATAGGTTTGAGTTAGGAAATTAAATAATATGTTAATATATAAATTTTGAGCAATTAAATTTATAATAAAAATATTTATTTTTAATCCATAAATAATATTTCACATTTACTTATTAGTAACCAATTTTTTTCCTTATTTTTTACCCATGTTTAATTATCCAAATAAAATTTCATGGGGGTTTAAGTCATTTTATAACAAGAAACATTAATAGTAAAATCATCCAAAAATATTACTAATTTACTGAAACTCAATAACATGTGTTTACATAAACCATTTATACATTTTCATGTAATAAAACATTTATTCGTGCATATACTTACAAAAAAATACACATAATTTCAACCAATATAATCAAAATAATTCATTCAACTTTATAAAATGATAGTATAAATTTTATATTGTAATCAATATTACATTTACACAACAAAACATCACTTAAATAATAATTTCAACACAAAAAACTATTAATTTGTCATTTTAAAATTTTTATTATGAAAATCAACTATTTATCCCTTAATTCTCTCATTTAAACAATATTTTACATATTTAAAATGTATTCCTAACCATAAATCTCATATATGAATTATTTTTGACATTACAAAATTAATATAAAATTATTCATTATTGATAACACCTTATCATATTCACATTAAATTCACACACAATTATAAATTACAATAGTATTCAACAAAAATAAATAATCCAAAATAATTAAAATCCAATGATTGAGGGAATTCACATATAAATTCATCGAAACAAATACAGTCCAATAATTGGACCCCAACACATCCTAAAACACATCAAGCACACAATTTATTTTAACTAGAATCATATAAATAGAATATAATGAGATAGTAAGAAAATAATAATTCCTTTCTAAAAATTTAGTTGGCTTTAAATGGTCTTACCATGATAAGTTCATCAATGTAAATGGATCACGTCTCCATTTACAAACAAAGAATAAATTACCTTTTTATGTTAGTGAGGGAAAGAGAAAGATCAAGGTGGGTAATTGTTTCTCATAATGGACACCAAAAAAGGAAAAATAAAATAATTGATCCAAATATAATAATAAAGCAACACAATAATGACCTTATAGATAAATAATTTAAGGTCTACCAGGTAACCATTTCTTAGCCACCGGCTACTTGATAACTGGTGTTAGGAACAACTACCTTTACGTTCTATATCGGGTATATGATACCCTACAATTGGTTACTCGATGGTACACACCATATAATTTTAGTAAGTTCATCCACCTTCTTCCCTTACTAATAATTCATTAATCCATAACTCTATTACATTTACCTCAAATAAAAAATCCTAAACCTATATTCAATAAAAAATAAAATCAAATACACCCATTGAAATCCATTGTTATTAGGAAATCACTATAGGGATTCCCTGTTGAGTAATCTCCTTTCCATTATATTTCTGTTTTGATAATTAATCTATCCCTATAACATTATATTATATGTAATTCACACAAAAAATATGCGATCAACAATTTATATATGTTAATTCTTCTATTTGGTAGTTTTTTTCTTTAGTAATGGTTTATTATTCATTCTATTTATTAAACTTTTGTGTATTGTTATTCTAGAAGTTATTTATATATTATGTATTTTTCTTTATTGTGAATAATTTATTACTTATTGCATAAAATTTAATACATATAAAAAATTAGCAATGTGTAATATTTTACACAAGAAGAATAATATTTTATAAAATATATTATAAAATAAAATTATCATTAATGTTTGAGAATTATATTATGATTTTTTTAAATGAAATTATATTATTTGTCTTCTTAAAATTTTATAAAATTTTATAATATTTTGTATATTATTTGAGTCTTTAGATTTGTAAAAGGGGTGTTTCTCATGTAAAATTTACATGAATAAATATATTATGAATTCAGTAGAATATAGAATTTTGTAAAGTCCAAAACATTAAATATTATTATAAGATAATAAATATATTATATATTGGATATTATTATATAAGAAATATATTATATATTTAAATAAGGTATAATTTTTTCTATGTATTGATCCAGTTCAAGATGATGTGTCAGAATATTTAATTAATTCTTTTTTGGAGATATAGTTTTAGTTGACTATAATAAGAAACACAATTCTATGATTTTGTTGATCTATTTTAGAAGAAAACAATAATCACGACCAAGAAATTATTTTGATAAAATCAATGATTGGGATAGATAAAAAATGAAGTTTTGTTTGAAGCTATATGAATAATTATCTATTGACATCTGCATGGATTATTATTTTGATTTTAACAATATTTCAAATTCAAATTATTGAATTTTAGAATTAATATATAAAAATATTTTAGTGAACATTCGATGTTTAAATTTAAATTTACATAGAGTAATTTATTAAAATTAATTTAATTAATTATTCTAATTTAATTATTATTGAATAATAGAAGATACACATTTTGTTTTTAATGACCCGGAAATTTCAAGGAAAATTTTTTCTTAATTGTTTTGGGATTTTACAAGAACATAGTTTCCAACGGAGCCTGAGTTCGAGACCCGGTGTTCCCAGAATCAATTTTTGAAGTTTAGCTTAGGTACGTTCAGTGAAAGAATGAGCGGGTTTTTCTAACTTTTGAACCGGTGCTCGGAATCGAAAACCGAGGGCACTGTTGAAACCGTAGGGCTGGTAATTGCTTATGAACACCTATTCTGGAGCTGCGTTTGCTCGGGTGTGGTTATTAAAATAATGGGTTAAGTAATGAATAAAAATAAAATTTGGGCAACCAATTTTATTTTTCTTCTATGTAGTTTTATCCTTTGTGTGGAAGTTGGGTTGCTAACTTCCTTTGGGAGAATAAAGGAGAGGTGGGGCTCACATGAGCCCCCACCATTTCACATTCCCCATAACCCCTTGAAACTCCTCTTAATATCTTCCTTGTAATTAATATTGTGGCTACCTCTCTTCCCCATTAATTCATGCCAACCTATCTCACCTTTATTTTTGTTAATTTAAGACTAATAAATTAAGTGAGTTAAAGTTTTTGAATTTTAAAAATGTATGCAAAAGTAATAAAATAATGAAAAGGCCGTATTTTGTTTGTGTTGCTTCATTGTGTTGAGAGAGGGAGCATTCTTCACATTTGAAGAACTTCATCTTCTTTGCGAAGAATGCCAAGGCTCTGATGAAGAACACTGACTCGGAAATCACAGTTCTTCATCCTCTTCTTCCTCCACGACAAGGGAGAAGTCGCCTACCGTGGTGATCATCGCCAATGACAATGTACCTTCCTTCTACATCTCCGCAACAAATGAGGAGACATCGTTTCCTCCTCGGACGCACCCCTACGTCCACGAAATCTACATCCGACCCCCGCGATTACATTCTCCGCGATGCCCGATGTGCGACGTCAAATATCCAAGTAGGGGTTAATTTCTTGTTCGTGAATAATTTTCCTTGCCGTTCATTGTATTATTCTTACGCCGCCTGTTATAATTATAACGGGAGGAGGTCAGACCGCACGAACATGACCGACTCTCCTCCCCCATCGATGTTGTGATTATCGTGGCATGAACAAAGGTGTGTGGTGGAACGACACCGCTCGGAAACAAAAAGAATGCGGCAAAGAAGCGCGGCGCCGTCGCGCCGTGCCATTGGGGACAAATGAAACCGCGGTCGAAGTCGGGGCCGCAGAGGCGATTCGAAGAGTCTGCAGTTTGTTTATTGGCGTGCGGATCGACGGGCGATGACGGAACGGGCCTCAGAGGTGATTTGATGATTCCCCAGTGAAGTACGGGACCCGAGATGACCACTAGAGAAGATGGAGGGCGAAACGGACAACCGGAGCGCGTCCAGTGGTCTGTAGAAAGCGGCGGAGGTGCGCTGCCAGAGGAGACCGCCGCGGCTGACTTGTGGCGGACCGGAACTTCTAAGCTGTTCCGAGTTAGGGGGAGGTGAAGCTTAATTTTCACGTCATTACGGTCAACTGGGGGGGGGCATCCCACCCCCCCTCCGCTCTTCGCTGGTCGCGCCAACGCCAGGCCAACCGGCCGCCCGGGCCGGGCCATGCCCTTAATGGCCAGACCCATACCCGGTTTTGGTCGACCCGGTTTGGGCCGACCCAACAGTTCTCGGGCCGGGTCCTTCCAGGCCCAAAACCCCCTAAAATCGGAAAAGTTCGTTCTTATACCCATAACGTGGGATACAGACCTACGATCGATGCACCGTCAATTGCGTAGCGATCCTTGGATGGAGACGGTCGTTTCGGTATATTACACTCAAGGTTTCGGAGATCTTGGGGTACGGTCGGGTTGGTACGAACCCGAAACCAACCGGGCCCTCAGAGCAGAAACGCTTATAACTTGAGCTTCGGACGATTGATTGACGTGCCGTCAACTTTGTTGTATTCCTCTTGATGAGACGAAACTTTTGGAATACTTCGCCTGAGGTTTAGATGTAGTTGGATTGTGAATGGGTTGGATTAAACCCGAAATCCAACTTGGCCCCTGGAAAGGAAAAGCTGATAACTTTCAGACCGGACGTCTGTTTGACGAACCGTCAGTGGCGTTGGTGATCACGTTGAGAAGCAGTCCCTATGAGTATACCCTGCGAGATTTTGGGGTAGAGTTGAGATATGGCCGGGTGGGTTCGCACACGAAACCAACCGGACCCCTAAGATGAAAAGGCTAATAACTCACATACCAGGCATCTGATTGACGCGACGTCTGTTTCGTGGAAAACCCTTTGACGAGGAGGTCCTTTGAGATACAGTTCATGGAACTTTGTGAAACTTAGAGTATCGACATGTATCTCGTTGAATGGACCCTCCCGGAGATGAGCGAACGGAGTATGGAGACCGTGTAGCCGGCTGAGACCTGACGGCTTGTTGACCAACTCGACTTGGAGTGAGTCGACTAGACCAGTGGACGGAGCGCCCGGTATTTGGTTACAGACCCATGATGGATGGAGTTCCCGGTAGTTGGCCGCAGACCCGTGGTACTCGATAGGAGGAGTACCTCTGTAGGCTATTAGGGAGAGCGCCCGGTATTTGGCGGAAGACCCTCAGCGGACGGAGCGCCCGGTAGTTGGAAGCACACCCGCGGTACTCGACAGGAGGAGTACCTCAACAGTCTTAGGTTAGTGAGCAGTACCTCAGATTCGTGAAAGGATCACTGTACTCATCAGAGACGAAGCTCTTTAGCAGTTACAGTTTTGATAATGAAAATCCTGGTTTGAGCTGAGTTTTTGACCTTTGTGTTTACCTCATGATTGAGATGGGTCACTTGATAAATTAGGTATATGTATGGGCATATAACTAGGTAGTGGCTATCCGTTGATTTCATAACATTTGTGTTACCTCATGATTGAGATGGGTTACTTGTTAACTTATGTATAAGTATAGGCTTATACCTAAGTAAGGATAATCTGTAGAGATCTTTCTTTTTGGTTATCCTTGTTGGATTTCGTGAGACCATGACGGTCTCGGGGTCTCTACTGAGTATCGTATACTCACCCCTACACGGGCTATGCCCTCACATCGTTGTGTTAGTCACAGACGACGGGCAATGCTGACATATGCCGAATGTTCGAAGGCTGGACGGTACCCAGAGGTGGACCTCATGACGAGTCAGTATCTGGAGGTTGACTTCACGATGAGACGATACTCAGAGGAGGATGACGGGCGAGAGTGTTTTGGAGGCTATCTGTACATACCCTTCAGGTTGGATACGTGGTGGACGATCCAAGATCTGCGCTATCTGTACCTACCCTTCTGGTAGGATCCGAGGTGGACGACCCAGGAGTTGCTTCTATTCTTCAAGCTGTTTGTATTTTTTTTGTACTTCCATTCAGTTGTAACTGTACTTTTCAGTTGGGTTTGTATTCCGACCCATTTACTTTTCCGCACTTTCTTTTTTTACTTAGTGTATTACTTACTCTTGTACTCTGTGGTGTTTTTTTTACTTTTATAAAGGCAATGCCTTCCCATGTGTTGATATTTACGCCTTTGGTGCTAGTCGCCAGCCCCTGGCCTATGGAAGGCGGGAATGGGGTAGTCACAACACAGGCCCCGAGGACGGGTCATGACATTGTTATTCAAAGTATTATTCCAGGAAGGAAATGTTTAAATGACTATGCTTAAATCAAAAACAACATTATAGGTCTCTTAAATTATAATTTCTTTTAATTATTGAATGAATATGAGGAACTATAATGAAAATATTTTTGTTTATTATTTATTAACATTCTAAAAGGATCGATGGGAGTTAAAGATTTTCTAAAATGTCACAGACTAGTATAAAAAACTTCTGTTTTATACTAAAATTAAAGAATTTAGAATTAAAATAATTATTATATTCAATTAATTCTGTTATTTGTATTGTCTATCATGTTGGAGTAAAATTAAATGAATATGATAATATTTATATTTACATTTATATTTCCACATTATTTTAGAATAAAAAAAGGATAAATAATATGTTTTTATATTATTATATTGAAAATATTTTCCAGTATTCGTGTATTCATTAAAGATCATTTACAGTGAAGTTGACTTTAGAACTATGGATCCTTGAAGATCCGTGTTAAGAAGGAAGTTCCATCCATAATATGTTTTTGGAAGCTAAAGGAAACTATTCATGGGGAAAATTTCACGTTTAAATATCATCTATTTATACCTAAGTGTTAGTTACTTGTACTCAGATACGGTTCAGTTTTAGCTAATTGTACTTTTTCATCAATTATGTTTCATTTTGTTGTACTCGGTATTGAGTTCCTTGAAAAATATATATGAAGAAATATTAAAATCCATGTACAAAGTGAAAACTTCTTATAATAAGTTGGGAGATCTATAGAAAGAGGATTTTGATTAAATCACTAAGCCTATATTTGTTGTTGGTGGAATGGACTAAGGGAATATTTTTTATACTTGTAGATGTATAAAAAGCTTACATATCCTTCTCTCTTAATATTATTTACTTCCAATACATAAAAATATTATAAATTCTAATAAATATTCAAAAACTTAAGAGAGAATTTTCAATCATCTAATTTTTCAATGCGATTAATTTACTATTATCTTGAGTATTGGTGTACCTAAATAGATTAAAATTTGGTATTAGAGCCTCATGTTAAATGTTTTGTAATTTTGGGGTATCAAATATAAGGAGAAAAATTCAATATATAATGATATATTACTACATATGATCATATTGAATGTATGTCAACGATTTGAGATCCTTATTTTAATAGTGATAAATTTGGTTTCTAGAAATATAGAATATTTATTTATATAATGAATATTAATTTGAAATTTTACATCAAGATTTGGAAATCCTATAAGATTCATACTAGTAGGACCAAGACATGGAATATGAATAAGTATATTAATATGATTTGAATTAAAAATCAATTAATGTCATCAATTATGGATTAGAACTAGATAAATTAAATAGAGTTTCTTAATGTGATACTTCTTATAAATCATGGGAGAAAATTGTTGTTTACATTGATGGAAGAAAAAAATACAACTCATGTTTTACACTTTTAGGATTTTTGAAAGATAATTTTTTTTGAAAAATATTTTAATAATAACTTAATTAGTGAATGAAATTACTTCTTTGGGAACTTTTGATTCTAAAGATAATCAAGATCTGAATGTTATTAATGTTGTAATAATTATACGGAGTGGAATATAAAGTGATATTAGATATTTAAAACCTATTAAAGATCTAAAAATGATTAATTTTATTTGAACACTCACAGTGTACAAAGATAAGATGCATGAATAAGTGAATTAATATATGTTATAAGAAATAAAATAGATATCTTAATGTTTCTAAATTGAATGATTGGAAAATGTACAAGGAAACCTATTGTGATATATCTGATGAATGTTTTAGTATTCTATATTTCAGTGATGAACTTTCAAAAATTGATAAATTTATTAATAATATATATATGAGGATAAAATAAAAATATATGAAAGATGTTGAAATGAGGATTAATGATATGAATTTAAGAAAAAGGGACATATCAGACATGAATTCCCTCCACAAAAATATGATATAAAATAAACAAAAATTTATTGTGGTTAAAAAGGAAATTATTCTATGATATCCATATATAGTGTATTAGATGATTCTTGTGATGAATCCAAATCTAACTCTAAATATGATCATTTGAATCAAAAGGTGAATCTATGTATTATGTCTAAAACTGAAAAGTAATATATTTTCTTTACTAATATTAAATCTGAAAATTATTATTTTTATAAGACTAATGTGTATTGTTTTTTCATGAAGATAAATATAACACTTTAAATAAATAATATATAAATATTATAAAATCATATGATTTTATCCATATAGAAATATATGGATTTACTGAAGAGATTTTAGATTTGAATACTAATTTTTTTAAAGGTGAATATATCCATGCCTTCCATGATAAAAAAAATAATTCTTTAGCTGAAGTGATTTCTTGAAATTTGTTGCAACCATTTTTACCAAAGTGGAGGGTTACCATAATATAATCATTGGAAATATCAATGTAATTAAATATAAACATATAAATAGAATAAATAGTTAAAAACCCAAGATTTATTGAAATAATTTCATGCATTGTTCAAATATTAAAATTATGTCTATTATAATATGTTTTTATTATGGTCTTGTATGAAAATATTTAAATGATTTCAATTTTGAAATTTCTCAAATATATGGTACTAATCATGATAACATTTATAAATATTATCTAACATGTATGATAATGTTTTAATCAAACTAAACAATACTAGTTTTCAAAATATATTATCTATAACACTACAGAATGAAAAATCATTTAGTTACCAAGAGGAATTATTTTATTATATTTTATAGGAAATGAGCCACTAGTGCTATAATGATATATGTTTTATGGATGGTGGATACTTGTTTTAATGAATAATTATTCAACTTCACTTCCTAATTGACATTTATATAATTAATTGAAATGATGTTAATGGATTGATCACCGAAGTACTATGTGATGGATATCATTGGATATATGATTATGTCATTATAAGTAGTATTTCATTCACTGATATCCTATATCTAATGATCTATTAATGTGAGATTATTATTTTATATAGGGGAGACTCTTCTGTAAGTATTTTATATTCTGAACATTTATATTATTTAAAATTATCTAATTATTTTAGATCTATTATCATTATGCAATATTTTTTCATGTAATTTTCATATGGATAATGCATATTTTTAACTCTATAACCGTTTTACTGGTTTATCCATTATTCTATATAATTAAGTCATATAATAATTTATTTTATTGGCTTATAAAAAACATAAAAACCCTTTTTATTGTATCTATTGGAATGTTGGCATGGGTTGGTAGTTTTCTAGTAAGTTTTTTTATTAGTTTTTATTTAATTTCATCAAAAGTATTTTCAGTGATGTTTTATTTCATATGACGAAATGATAAATTGATTAAATTTTATTCATGAATTATGAATTAGTATTAGTCTTCAAAAAATATGGAATTTTCTAATCTTTTTTTATTTAATTACCTAAATGGGGGAGAATTGTTTTGATGATTTTGTGTGATGTTGTGTTCTTATTTAATAATTATCAAAATAGAGTGTATATTAAATTGTCTCCTTAAAAATGTTTTTAAGTTTCAATAATTTATTTACTGCCTTTATATTATACTTTGTTCACTACTATAATATGATATAAACTGCATATATTTTTAAATTTTATTATCCATTAATCTTATTCTTTTTTAATGTTTTATTATTCAATATAATCATTATTATATTATTTATTATTATTTTGGAATTTCTTTATGTATTATGTAATTTTACTGGATGAGAATAATATATTTTGTGTCTTCTAAATAAGTATTTCTTGTGAAGAATATTACACATACTATTTGGAAGTTAGTATTTTAGAAAAGAGAAGTTTTTTGTATATATTTTTATTGAATAAATAACATACAGATTCAGAAGAAGATGGAATTTTTTAAAGTCTTAAAATATATTTACCATTAGAAGTTCATAATTATATCATGAATATTGGATAAATATATTACATACTGAATGAAGGTGAAATTTTTAAAAATTGGTGAACCAATTCATAGAAGATAGTTTAGGTTATTATTTATATTAATTAGTTTTCATATAGCTTTAGTCAACTATAGTGATGAATGAACACCGTGATTAGGTTGATTTATTTGAATAGAAAATAAAATCATGATCTTGAATATATTTTCACAATTTTGATTCCCTACATAGATTAGATGTTAGAGATTCATGAATTGATAATTATCTATTCATGTCTTCATGTAATATTATTCTATCATTAACTGTATTTCATATTCAAATTTTTTTAGAATGAAATTATCATGATATTTCAGGATTGATTTAAAATTGAAATACTTATTAGATTGGATGAATTTATGGAAAAATTTTCACTTAGTTTTTCAAATTAAATTATTGAATAAAACTATGGATATATAGGATGTTATTAAAAATCTTTTTTTAAAGGAAAGGTAGAAATGGATACATATAAATCATTTAAAATATTATTTATCTATTTGAATTTACTGATTTTTAACCATTTAATGAATAAGATAAATGGAAATAGAAATATTAATAATTAAATATTTATATTAATTATAGAAGGATCTAGAGATGTTACAAAAGTGATAGAATGTTGCAACACAAAATAAAACCTATTTTTGATATACATGCTAATGAAAATATTATTGAAATATGTTGTATATTTAATTAATTATATTATTTCTACCATTACTCATGATGGAGGAAACATATAGATGGACGATAAGTGTTGTTTTTACTCTAATAATTCCACTCGAGATTGGAAGAAATGAATAAAGAGAAATAATAAGTCGTTGATGTGATTTATTGAAGATATTTACTAATACTGATTCTATATTCATTTAAGATAATTTATAGTGAGTATTTATTCATAATTTCAACTTCTTGAAGATTAATCTTTTGAAGGAATATCTATCTACTATAAGTTATTAGAAGCATATATATCATCTATTTCTACCCATGTTCCAGCTACTTATTATAATATATGGTTATGATTCAACTATATATAATTAGTTGTAAATTAGGTTAAAACTACATCGACTCAAATATGAGGTCCTCTGTTAAAGGATCTAAAGGAATGGTAAAATCCTTGTACTAGTTGAAAATTTCATACACATAGTTGGGAGATCCTTATAAATAATATAATAATTAAAGCATGTGTCCTCTATTAGGTGTTTTTGGAGTGGACTATATGTTGTTTTTATATACCCAATAAACTATAAAAAATTTCTTATCCTTATCCCTATATTTTTTATTTACACTATGTAAACCGATTAAGCAAATAAGGATAGACTCACAACATTAATAGAGATTATTAAATCATAAAAATATTTATAGCACTCAATTAATCCCACTTCTTGAGTATTTTTTACCTTAACAGAAAAAACCTATCATACTTTAAAAGAATCATTAATCATCTGCAATGAAAAACTATACACATTTAAACCTTATTTTAGCTTCTTACTAAAAATAATTCTCATGAACATGTCTATAATTCCATAGAACATGTAAAAATTGTTATAAAATTATTTAAAACATCTTCTAACATTGATATATAATGCATATTAGTATCTTGATAAATTATTTACTCAGATAAAACTTTACATCATCATATATAATCATATAAGGTTTGCCAAGTTCATTATTCAATTGTGATACGTGTAACCGATCATGTATTGAACTATACATTGGAGGTAATTTCAAATTATAATAAACCTCCTTTAAAATCTATATAATTTTATGTGGCCATAAAAATAGGGATTCAACTTCTTTTCTTTTCAATTTATTGATATCCTAACTTAGATAAGACATTACGAAAGAAATAACACCCCACAAAAAATTATGGAGGCCATTAAATTCAATCAGCATATAATTTATGAAAACTATGTTCCATAATCAATATATTATTGATCAAATGTACTAAATAAGATGCATATTTTAAATTTATTGGAAAAAATAAATACACATTTCTAGATTTTTTAAAATTTAAGTGTGATGAACATGTATTTCTATATAGTTCCTTGAACATATCCATTATAAATATTTTTTCATCCTTTTTGACAAAAAAATCCTTCCATAAAAACATTATATTTCCACAAACCTATAATGTAATGAATATGCACAAGAATAGAATCCTTGTTAATTTTAATAGTGTATATAGTTTCTCCATAAATTTATTGATGTTCAGTCATGTTCAAATTAAAATGAGTACCCAAAGAATTGTTTTAGTCCTTATAGAAATGATATTTAAACCTCACATTATGATTATATATAATGGGATTAGGTATCCCCTAATGTCTCAAAATATCAATAACATATATCTTCCTAAGTTTATCATTTTATCAAGCCTACGTAATCAAAATAAAATGTGTAGCTTCACACAACCAATCCATAATAATCCAAACAACATACCTATATTTTATTTATTTATATAAGATAGATAATAAATTAGTGGTAATATCATCACATATTTAATATAGAATGATGAAAAACTAAATCATACCAATAGGTCATGGATTCATAGTTTTAACCATATAATAGATAAGGTTCTTACAAATAAATATCACCAAATTCCATTTCATATATATATACCAAAAATATCATCAAATATTTAGATACGACATAGTGAAAATTGGATGAACTATCCATTAAGAAATATTAATATCCCTTATAACTTATTTTAACAAAAATGAAATACATCAATGGAAATATAATATAGAATCATTAACATTTTTCCACCAAGGTAAATTCTCCCAACTATATAACCAATCATGAACAATATGACACTATGAATTTAAACTCCAATCCACATTTACGCACTCCATCATTGTACATGTGACGGTTAAATGTGATAAGAAAAAAATAAATTTCCTCCTTAGATATTACAAAATGAAATTCAAAGAAATGTGAGATAATCTACCACTCATCCAACTCCATAACTATATCGACATTAATTTTAGTAATCAAAGTATCAAAAACACTATTTCATTTAATTGGACTATATATCATATAAAAATTAAATGACTAATGATATTCAATCTACCTTATCTTTAGATTATTAAAATCATACTGGGTAGTTTATACTTCATGGTTTTTTAGTTAGTGTACACTACATGATAATATATAGATTAAAATTCTAAGAACACTTAATAAAATTCATAACCAAGACTAATTAAAGATAATAGTTAAAGTAATTATTCTCATGAGGCTACAGAAGATGAAACCATACTCAACCACATAATCATCATGAATTAAATCACACCCAAAACCAATATTAGATGCATCAAAATAATCCTCATATCATATCCCTAACTCTAATATAAAGATAAAAGGTATTTAAGTCAACTTTATCACTATTTCTTGAAATAAAGGCTCGCATTTATCATTCAAATAAAATTTCATGCCCACCCCAGTAAATTATATCATTCATGAAACATGTTGATATAAATCTTAGATTAACCACAGATAATAAGCTATAAGGCATGGCACACTTTGAATCCTGAAAACATTCTTGGTTTTCTCACATGATATCACAACTACTACAATTTTAGTATCCATAGATATCACTGATTTAAAAACAATTCTTCAATAATTTCACCTCTCTAATACAAAAATAGTTTTTTGTAATTTCTTCCAATAATCAGTTAATTCTAAATGCATCCATAATAAGATAAATATTTTCCATGCCTCTCACATGATTGTGAATATGTCAATATATCATTGATAAATAAAATTATTAATAATTAAAAAAAACACATTTCATCAAATCCATAAAAATATCTACTAAATTCATTATCTTAAGTGAAATTACTATGAATTTAAAATGACCATGCCTAATTTGAAAAAAAATCAATTTTAAAATCATTATCTCATTATATTAATTAGTGATAACAATATCTGAGAATCATAATACTCATTGATGTACAATAATGGATATTGATTAATAATGGTAACCTTATCTAACAAAAGATAAGAAACAAATAAGAAAAGACTCCCATTAATCTTCTTATAAAAATTATTTGATCACCTCATAGAGACGCACTTTTCAAAATCAATGATTTGGATTCAAGATAATCCATGTCAGTTTTAAAATATTTAATCTTAGTTGGATCCATATAATAAGAATGGATAAAATGGGGTAATTACTTAGTACCATCTTAATCATGATATCTACCTCCTTTTCTAATAAAAATATAGAAATGTACTAAACAAAAACATCCCTTTATTTATAAAACATATAAGAAAAAATAGAACTAATCAAAACATAATATATTAGAAGAACTATCCCCATTACCTAATATGATATCATACTTAGCTATGAAAAATCACAAATGATCTACTATCATTATAATTCCACCATCCTAGGAAAACCTAATATTCATCAAAATATAAAAAGTCATCACACATCTCTAGTAATAATAGATATTTTATAATCCATAAAATACTTATATCTCCAGAATTAATAAATATGGAAGATGTTCAAATTCATTGAATCAAAAGTTCTTAATGGGTATCTCTTGATGGAATCCTCCTTTTTTTCATAGAAATATCTAAATATACATACAACATTCAAATCACAATTAGATGATAAACAATTCTAAATAAAATAATTAGAATTGCTGATATCTAATAACACACTTTGAAAGGTATAGGAAACCATCATCATAAATCTATCCAAGGAATATCCCTATCCATTATCTAATATCAAATAATCAATCCAAAATAACATACCAGACACTACACCTTGATCACACCCTTTGTTTGACTGACTCCCCTATACTGTGACTTCCCATTGAACCTATCCCTGAAAATCATTGACTCCTCCATAACTAGACCTCCAAAATGAAATATGACTAGCCTTTTTCAATGACATTATCCTAATAATTATATTCTTATATGGTAGATGGTTCTTGATCCCAAGCCTTCAATAATTAATTCCAATAAAATTTCTCGAGAAATTTTATTTTTGAATAGGGATTAGATTTCTCCAACTCACAAGGATAAATGAATTGATTATATCTTTTTTAGAAACACTAATAACATTATCAAAACTCACCACATCTACAAATAGGAGAAAAATTCTTCCCTTGGTTAACTTATAACTCAAAATCCATGTGAGACACATATATTATTCTATTCTTACCACTTACAGACCCATTGTCTCCCATAAAATCCCTAATTTATTATTATGTATTCATATATAGCATGAAAACATTATTTACTAATTTTTTAAAATATGCTAAAAAAAATATTTATAACTTTGATAAAATATTCAACTTTATTCCATTATCTAAATTAAAATAATTAAAAGACTCATGTGCTGCCAAGGCCTATGGAATATAGAGAATGTTCATAAAATTATAGAAATAATACAAAAAAACTTATAAACCTACTAAAATCTATAAATTTTTTATATTTATTCATTCTATGTATCTAAGGGAATAACTTCTCAACAAATTGATCATAGAAAGAATCTCATGACAGTCCCTCAGTCCTCTTTTCTAGAATACCATAATATCCCATCCATATTTGGCTAGTACTTTAAGAGTAAATACCTCAAGATTTTATTTTTCACCTTTGGTTCATTAATATTCTAAAAACCCAATCGAACACCTCTAACCACTCATATACTCCTTGAGTCCCAAAATCTCCCTTAAATATTGTGGATGCCACAATTTGAATTTAGAGAGCCACATTATCCACCACTACTACCTCTTAGTGTAGTCTCCCTTCCATGTCCTAGTCACATTAAGAAGACACTCAAAAGTAGTTTTTTACTATATTCTCTATCTCTCCAACTAGAGGAACATGATTACCTCCCTCCCAATATTCCCCTCATTAGAATAATCATTCTCATCATTCTTCCTTTTAGGATCATCAATACAGTTATTTGATACAATGAATATTTGAAAATCATCACACTAGTAACCTATCAACATAAAAATTATCATCAAATAAACACACCATGCATCACTCCTTATATATAATCACAAAAAATTTATCTAAATAAAAATAATCACATTACATCACTTAATTAATCTTAAATATTTCAGTTAATTGATCCATTACTAATAAATTATTCTAAAAAAATAAAATCATGATAATTAATTTGTTTCCTAAAAAATTTATCATTTTAGTAAAACCAAATTACCAATAAATCATGATTATAAACAGGGACACACTAGCTCTGACCCTATGTGAAATAAATAATTCATGAATAATCTAATACTCACATAGAACTAAAATGATTATATTATCAAAACATATATTTTTTAAATAAATATATCTATACTCCCATACACCCCAATTAACATAATATTATTTAATGGTAATGTTGGCTTTGAATATAGTATTATCATCCATACTATTTCCTAACACCAAATCTTACAATTCTCCAAATATCCGGACCATAGGAAAAAAACTACCTTGATAACATTTTACTACCTCCGAAATTACCACAACCATTCGATTTAGTTGAAATATTTAATGAATAAAAGTACAATCATTGATAATTATTAGTCAATGGCTAGTGATGAAGGTTTGTAAATATATATTTAAGATATATTTACACTACACTGGCCCATCATATAAATATATAAGAATAAATAAGTAATACCAATGAGAACAAAAAAGGATAACATAATCAATAATGTCCAGATAACATCTCATTAAATAACATACATATAAAAAATTTAAATGAGACCCTGAAATAAAATCCTTTTATAATGATATAGTAAATAAAACATTAAAGAGAATAAATGAAATGTGTTTAAAATACCTCAAAAAACCAAATTAAATAAAAAATAATATCTAAAATATATCATGGCATCATATACAAGTTATTGAGACATATTTTCATTACCCACTACATCATGTATAAAATTTTATGTACATGAGCCGTGTGCACATAAGGAATAAGAAATAAATATTTAATAGAAAATAATATAACCCAAAATATATCATAAAATTTAATATAGCCATATATATATGTTAAAAATATCTTAATAACCCAATTATTTCAATTATAACAAGAAATTTAATATATTTTGTGGTAAACAAGTCACCCATGAAACCAAATACCTGCTTCACCCAATGTTAGTAGAAATATCAACATTAATTTTTGAAATTGTTTACAAAAAAATGATTTATAAAAATATAATAACAAACACATAGAATATAATATAACACTTAGCCTAAAAAAATGCTCATCCAAATCTTATGTCTCCCATATCATCATCTCAAGCCATAGCCTAACACCATGCTCCTAAAATGTTAGCCAACATCATTACATTATATAACAATAAATTTATGTTATAATAACATAAACATAACCATAAAAGTCTTATTTTTATTCCATTAATCACTCACTAATTATTGAACATAATAACTAACAATTAATTTTTCATATTCAAATACTCATGTTAAAGAAAACTAATTTATCAATATACAAAATTCAGAAAGCATATTTTATATCAATATCATAATTTTGAATCTTTTATTATATTTTTTTCAATTGATTATAAACATCCAGATATTTTTTCTATTTTATTATCTGTTTTATTTGATAAATTTAAATTTTTATCATGTATAAATTATTTTATTATATGAAATCATCATATGAAATCATCCAAGAACATTACTAATTTTTATAAACATGCTAACTTGAGTTTACATAAACTCTATATATTTTCAAATAAAAATACTTTTATTAGATCACATAGACCAAACAAATAAACATAATGTAAACCAACTTATCCATATTAATTTATTACTTTTTATAAAACGATTATATACATTTTATGTAGTAGAAAAAATCACTTTAACACAATATAACATCACCAAAACACAAATTTCATAAAAAAAACACATTATTATTATCTTTACTAACAATTGTACAAAATTAAATTATTTTTTCATAATTTATATCATTGAAGAAAAACATTACACACATTAATATCTATTTACAACCTTAAATATCTAAAATTTAATATTTTTAACACTAGAAAATTCAAATAAATGTTTTCTCAGTTATTAGAACCTATTTTTAATTTCATTAGGTTTAATAGAAATTATAAATCCAAATACATAGTTCTTGATTTAAAAAAAATCATTCAATTAACATACATATAGAAATAAAAGGAACTTAAATAATTTTTGATAAAATATAAACACCAATAATGGAAAATTAAATCATTCATAAACTTTTGAAACTCAAAATTATTCTGAACTAGAATCATATAAGTAGATTAAAGGGTGATTAAAAGTAAACCAATATGCCTTTACAAAAAGTAATATTGATTTTAGTGATCTTATTTTGATGAGTCAAACATTATCGATAGATCATGATCACACTTATAAATAAAGGAGATATTTTCTTTGAGAAGTTAGAGAGGGAAAGCGAGATACCAAGGAGATGAATTTTCACCCAAATAAACCACTTAATATGGGAATTAGAAACTTTAATCCTAATTTTATAATAAAAAATTACCTTAATTCCATCATTATTAAATAAATTCAGGTCTATTGAGTATCCAATTCGAAGCCACTGGCTACATGGTGGCTGGTCTTGAGAACAACCAACTTTTCCACCTCCACTGGCTACCCAGCACCTATCCACTGTGTTCTTAATGGTGACATCCATATAATTTTAGAAATATTATCTACCTTCACCAGCTTGTAATCATTCATAAACCCCAATGTTATCAAAATCACCAATAAAAAATTTATTAATAAAAATTGAATCAAAATTTAGATGATTCTTGAACCTACAAATCCAGAGTTGATACACATATATTGACCTGCTGACCTGGGATAGAGTTGAATTATGATGTCCAAATTATATTATATAATGAAAGAATTTTATATTTTATTCATATCAATTATTTAGAATAAAATTATCAAATAACATCACATGCTAATAATTAATTTTATTTGTTATTGAAGAATAATATGATATTTTGACTCAAAAATGATGTAGTGTGATAAGTGAATTATTTTTCATGTGGTATATAGTTTTTATTAAAAAAATAATTTATAAATATTATAATTTTAATCATATAAAAAATCCATTTTTTATTCCCCATATCTAAATTGTATTAATGTTATTTTTGGGATATTTTTTAAATGAATTATTTTAGGTGAATTGTCTAAAATGCCTTGTTCTCATATAATGAAACGTTTCCTTTGATTAAGTATTCAGAAGGATCAATTATGTTTTAGATTAGTTTTAGTGTCACATAACTTTTAATTTTTAATTCATAAACTAATAAATGTCATGATAAGAAAAACTACAATTTATTAAAGTAATTGTTTTGTATTCTTAAATTGGTATTTTCCTTAAAATTTTTTTCCATTGCATTATGTCTACGTATATTTAAAGTAATTTTTACCACATTTTGGAAATTAATATTTTAAAATTGTTCACAAACATTAATCTCTCATGTTCAAAATTATTAATATGTTTAATTTCATTATTATCAATGAAAATAAGTTTCCATGATAAAATGTCAGTCACCAAAACAAAGTTTAGAATGGGGTAAAATTGTAAATATCTAAGTGATAAGTATATAAAATCTTATAATTAATTTATTAGTTAAGTTTATTCTAATCCCTCCTTATCCAATCTTTAAAATTGTTCTATTTTGGTTCCACTTTACTAGAGTATGAAATTTATTCTAAATTTAGAAATCAAATAGTTAAAAGAGTTCCACTCATCTCACTTATATACAGATTACTTCAAAAACAAATTTCTCTACAAACATTGATAACATTAGCTAGACAACGTTTAATACATTATATTTTTATGGGTTTTTAATATGATAAAACATTTAATTTTTTTGTTTTTAATTCTCAATAGAGTTAAACTAGTATTTTTTTAAACAAGTTGATCATTTATAAATTTTCTGACCACTTTGTTTATCCCAAAATTTGGGTTTTATAATAAGATAGGATTTGGGAAGAAATACAAAAAATTATAAATTTATTGGAATATTTAATATTAAATTAATTATATATTAATTTATTCTTTCATCATCAGATAATAATATCTATTAAGAAAATTATCAGATTTAGATTCCAACTTTGTAGTTGAGTTTGAAATGAGAGATTTTTGTTTGGTGGAAAATCACCTAGAGTAGGGTACTATGGTCAGGCCAAAACCCCCTTTTCCATTTCATTTTTTTTATTTTTTTCTTCTACTTTTATTGTCTCTTAATCTCCCATGTATTCATCAATGTTCTCTATGGGGGTTTATTCATATTCTATAGAATAGAGGAGAGTGAGTGGGAGATATAGAAAGATATTGGGATGAAGGAATGTGTCATCAAAGAGCTTTATAAGATCTCAATTTTCATTCATCCATTGTGGATAGTGGATACATATGATGATTTTTAATACTCCCCTAATGGTAGTAAATGTTTGATTTGTATTTACTTATCACCATAATTTTTTTAATTTTAATTTTAAATCCCTATTATGATTATTGATGACTCCATTGATGTCAATCTATGCTTAATCAAGTAAAAATATAGGTTTCTATAGGTTTTTATGGGTATTTGTTTTAATAAAACTCAACCAAATGGGCAGTAGATAAGTAAAACATATCATGTAATATTAATTTGGTTGAATGGGTGAAGATGAAGGTTATATTCATCTATGTTTTGAACACACCTTATAGTGGTGACACAGGGTGTGGTCGGGTACATGGCCAGACAGCCCATGTCGAGGGTACATAGCCCTGTATGATCCATGGCTGGGCCTAGTGTGAGTAACACTCCCAATTTCCATTTATGAAAGATGGTTGTACCAATATGAAAAAATGACCAGTATCTTTAGTGGATCCCCATGTGGATTACACATTGTGTATGGTGAAAACATTCCATCAACATTGTAAAATTAACCCTAAAGTGGGATATGGAACAAGAACATGGAGTCCCATTGGAAGTATACATTGTGTACACAAGGTAAAGACCATGAACTATCTCCTTTTATTTTTTGGTTTTTTAATCTTGGGTCAAATGGGATAGGTGAAGCATATATTTTTAGTGGTTATCTATATTGAACTTAATGGTGAAACACTTAGAATGTTTTATAGGATTCTAAAAGGTTAATTAGAGATTGAGATCAATGATAGAGAGGTTTTCCCCCATGTAATTTATTCTTATGTTGTCTTGATAGTGATATATGGGTTGAGACCCAGATGATTGATGTGACGATGATCAATGTACCGAGAATGAGGTCACCAAGTTTCTAAACTAGTGTTTCTTCGGATATTCTCTTAATAGAGAGATTAGGTTTTATATTGGGGAGATATATAGGTTGGTTGTTCAAGCCAACTTTGAGTGACATAGAAAAAGGATGGGGTAATACCACCTACCTTTGTGAAATTTTCCTATTTAGGAATACAAGTCATTGAGGTAACAGAGGTTAGGATGTGGGATGTGTAACCCTTGAGGTATGTTATTTGGATGATAGTTTAGTTGTGACTCAGGATCCCTAAATGGATGCCTCTACTTACATACTAAATATGTGTCTCTCATGAGGGATTCCACCACTTATATTATAAACCATAGGATACAAAGAGGGATACCTCATCTTGAATTCTAATTTCAAGGATCCCCAATGCCATTCCTTGTCTTAGGAGCTAACTTAGGGAACCCCATGGGGTTCGCCTATGTTTTCCAAAACCTAGGCAGTTGCCTGTATTTGGTTTGACTTGGTTTTAGGTATCTCTTAGAACCCAAAATGATGCATAATACCATTTGGGATGAAAATATAGCGATAATTGTAGGAATTAAACCAACAATTTATTTTTTATTATTATTTATTATTTGTATTTTAAGATAGTCGATGCACTTGAGGATAACGTATTATGGATTTAATTCCATGATTGGTAGGTGGATATGGGTTGGAGCTCCAATAAACATTGAACATAGTGATTAAAGTATCATGGGTTAGAGATTAGTGATCAAGAATCAATGCTCTTGTGGATCTATATAATAATAGGGAATTCCATGTATTTTATATTAGGATTATAGGAATATTGTGGATTATTCCCATAGAGTAATGAAGATATCGATAGGAGTGTCCATGGATGTGGAGGTCAGATGATATAGATGCCATAGATTATGTCCCTTGAGTTATGAGGATACTTATAGGAGATCCTATGGATTTGGGGATTGGATGATATGGCTTTGACAATTTACCTCCCCATATTTATGAGGATATTGATATGATATACCAAGGATGGAGAGCTTATATGATAGGACATTCATGGGATGGTTCCCTTGAGACTTGATGATTGGTTGGGGAAATTGTGGATTTAGAGCTCAGTTGTTACATGGGATCTATGGTAATCAAAACTATTCCAGATACACCCTAAGACTAGATGAAATTTTTATGTTAGACTAGGGTCAAAGACAAAAGGATTTAATGTGGTATTATTTTCAGTCAACTTCAGTTCTGTCTTGGGTAGTCTTGGAATATTACAAGAGCTTGAACTTATGATAGAAGGTTATAAGTTCACTATTGGAGGAAGCATGATAATATTAATTTACCATACATTGTT